>OY998245.1:53344927-54839927 GCA_963922005.1 Cornus suecica
AAGTTACCCTAACAAGATCAACTTATTTACCACAATGACATGCTCTTATAGACTAAGTTAGTAAGAGCAAACACTTCGAAAATTTTCTAGGAAAATCCACTAACACAACTTTACACGACATCTCAAAAATATCCCTATGCGTAAAAATTCCGAAACAAATTTCTAAATTCCTTATTTAGCGTAACGAAGCAAACGCAACTTTCGGATTCGAGATAGGACACTCCGGGGACCTACTTCCACCATACGCTTTTTTTAGGTTCCCGGGTTGTCAGATAACAAAAACGCTAAAATAAAATAACATCCGAATTCAGAAAAATCTCAAACTTTAAATCTCATACTTATAACATATATGAGAGAATTTAATATTATTTTGGCAATTAAATAAAATAATTAAAATAATCGCGAAAAATTTACTCGTAATTTTGGAAAATAACGGGACGTTACAAAAATTGTTCTATTTTATCCGTGCTAAACATGAATAATTTATTTTTAAAAAAAAATTATTTTATAATTTATCTAATAGTAATTCGTACACTTAAAAAATCATTTACAAAACAAATTCAAACATGTATACAAATTGACAATGAGGGATCTAGAAAATTATTTTAGGATAGCAACAAAAATATTTTTTATTTTAGAGGGAGTGGAGAAATTTTGAACCATCACAATAAATAAATAAATTCAACGATAATGATTTTTTTCAAAATATTAAAACAAGTAAAAATATAATTCAAAGATTATAAGAACTAATTCAAAAATCTAATTCAAAGAGTAAAAATATTTTCGTTGTCACCCTAAAATAATTTTATAGATCCCTCATTGTCTATTTGTATACATGTTTGAATTTATTTTGTAATTAATTTTTTTAAAAGTGTACAAATTAGTATTAGATAAGTTAAAAATAAAAAAAAATTATTCATGTTTAGCACGGATAAAATAGAACTAATTTTTATTTTGTAATAAATTTTTTTAAAAGTGTACAAATTACTATTGGATAAATTAAAATTTTTAAAAAAATTATTCTTGTTTAGCATGAATAAAATAGAACTATTTTGTTTTTAATCTTAATCAATCCAAAAAATAGAATATTACATAGGCAAATTTGCAAAATACACCCCAGAAGATGTTTGAGTAACAAATGAACATAGGACTAATGAAGGTATGTTAGTCTTTTTACGTATTTTATTTATTTTTATTTTTTTACAAAAGGTTAATACATGGGTACAATTGTAATTTGACATTCAAAAAATGGGCTCAATGGAGCAACTTGCTCAATTTTGAGAACTTGAGGAATTAATTTGTTCACTTTTATAGTGCAGGGGGTATTTTGCTCACTTAAAAATAATTCAGAGGAGTATTTTGCATTTTTGCTAAAACTTTATACATAAAGGTCCCTAGGCCTCATGGTGATTTGTAAGGCTTTTAGCCTTCTTTATGTTTAATTTTATTCTCTTCTTTATCTTTCAAAAAAAAAAAAAAAAAAGTCTCTAGGCCTCTAAAAATATTTACTATCTAAGGCCGGCCCTGAGTTGTGAACAACCAATCTTTACCATAAGCCAATCTTTACCATATATAATCCAATCCACTACCGTGAAGGAAAAGAAAAGAAATCGTTACTTGAAGCAGAATAAAACAAATCCTATATTTCACTCTGAACACATATATAAGCTCTCTATCTTTTTCACAGAAGAACCCTAAAAAGCCCAAACAATGGTGTTCTCCTCCGATACAGGTTCTGATCATCCAAAGGACGATTGCCACTCCAAACAATTTCCTCACGGTGATGGTAACAAAAAACAGATCACTCCATTCTTTCTGATTATGTGTTTTTATTTGTAGTCACTCTTTTATTATTAATATTCAACTATTTTTTTTTTGATACGATATATTCAACTATTTCTCACTAATTATGTCAAAAATGGCCGGTCGGTTCTCTTCCCATGTAGGTTCTGATCATCCAAAGGACGATTGCCACTCCAAACAATGTCCAAACGGCCATGGTAACGAATAAACAGATCACTCCATTGATACTAATTAATTACTAATTAGTTGTCTCTTTTTATTCAAGTAGCTCTTACTAGTTTAATGTCAATACTGTTAGGTAATTTGCTGATATAGCGTATTGATTTTAGGGATGGTTGACAATAGTGTGGAGCCAATAAGCTTCACTAATTCACTGTTTAAAATTTATTTCCGAGTCCACCGCCTGATGAAAATTTTTAGGATATCTAAGATACAAAAATTCACGAAAAGTGAAGACTTATATGAAAGCTTCAAGCAATATGTCTATGTGATGGTTTTGTTTTTGATGGGTCCTAATTGTTGGATTAGTTCGTATTCTAGAGGTTTGATTCAACTTCTGATAAAATTATGACCATAACGCATGCCTAACACTTTGGAGTTTTCTTTTTTAGGTAACTACCAGTCCTTAGAGTTCTCTTCTTTACTTCTAATGTCGGTTGTCATGACAACATTCAATTGTTTAGATTTGATCGGAATTGAACTTGAAAATTGATGCTTTCTGAGATACTAGACTTAAAATCTTTTCCAACTGAACAAACTTGTGCAACACATCAATTTAGGCATAATTGTTTTGGAACATTTAAGATGCAGACAAACCTATTTAGGGTCGAATAGAAAAAAAATATTATATTTTCTTTTTATGACATTATATACCTACTATGCCCATAAAGAGAAGTTTATAAATTGCAGAAACTGATATTACGAGAAAAGAATCCTACTATTGTCCCCAAAACATATAAATTCATGTTTTGTGTAAGGCTCCTCCGCTCACATAATTTTTTGGGACCAAATCGTCGTCTTAATTTATTTTCCCATGTGTTTAATCCTTCAGCATATCCTAGTAAATCGACCAATTGATTATTTATATACACAACAATTTGTGAAAGCTCTCTTGTGGATAAATTGGTGGCATTCAAGGTAGACATGGTGAACTTCAAAGAGGAGCAAATAAAATACCACATACTTAATTGTTCAAGTGTTTTGTTCTTATTTCGATTCACCAACTCATGTATAGAAAGTTACCGAAAAAACTCATGTACAGAAACAAACGCACATAATTAGTAATAATTACATTTGCTGTTCGTTTTGATACATTTGTAATTTGTGGTTGAGTTGTTCAGCTTGTTTCACAGGGAATCAATTTATGAAAGAAGGGCCATCCATACCCAACAAGGTGATCACGGAGCAAGAGGATGGAGTGTACATGAGGTTGGACATGCCCGGAATCGGACAAAATGGGCTGAAGGTGTGGCTTCAAGGCAGCACTCTTCACGTGTATGGAGAGGAAGAAGTGGCAAATGATTGTGTGAGCGTAAACCATCCGAGGAAGTATTGCGGCGAATTCAAAATCCCTCAAGGCTGCTACAATGAGAAAGAGATCACGGCGGAGATCAAGCATGGTGTACTCAAGATAAAGATTCCAAAGAGAGAAAACGTTATAATCATCAACGTCAATTCTCCTGGCATCGTAAATTCTCCCGTCAACGTGAATTCTGAACGCAAAAAGAATTCTGAATGCAAGCGTAAGAATGACGATCTTTTACTTACTGGTGGCATCATAATTTTATGGTTTGTTCTATTCAAGGGGAAAATTATATAGTCCTAATACAAGTGATCAAAGTGGGTGGGATAAATAAGCAAATCTGAGGGGATGAAAGTGGAATTTATCCAAAAACAACATGTTGATTTTTGCTGATTAAGAAGTACTCCAATAAACATGTTTTATTTGGTGGTGAGTTAATGGTGTTTAATATGTTATTTTATTTTTTTTTAATTTCTTACTTTTTTGGGGGTGAAAATTTGTGGCTCTGAAATGAGTTTTCCGACTCCCGTTGGTAATTAAACTTGATTTTTATTTAATTAGAAGTTCTCCCCCGTTTTGCAAGTATTTTCAGGGCACAAAAAGAATACATGCCTTGGTTAGCAAAAAAATGTACTTAGGTGTTACAAATGCTGATTTAATGTTGGCTCCTTTCTGTTTTTGTAGTTTATCTGTTATGCAATGCAATTGATCTTTTTGTACCCTTGCATGGTTGGTGAATGGTATAATAAACAAATGAAGCAGGGGCCAAGTCCATAGCTTTTCTTATTGCTCCTATTTGTATTTGGCTAGGTAATTGAAATGGACTTTTTCTTTGTTTGGGCCTATAGTAGTAATATGTACAATATAAACTTTAACAGCCGCTTGGGCAGCCTAGGCTCAATGCCGGCCATGGACCACTTTAAATGAAACTTCCATCTTCACAAAAATATGAAATACAAATGACAAGTGGTTTGATTCTTTCCCCAAATATTCCACTCATTTTGGTGCTCAAAACATTTCTGATCACACCTTTATACACCTTAAATGACCATTGCCTCTTCTACTTCCAGAAAACCATTCAGATTTAACAACTTCCACTCTCATCATGAGGGATTTATGCCAGTGGTTAAAGAGGCTTGGAACATGCATGTTAGAGGGACAAAAATGTATTCTGTTATGCAAAAATTGAAGCTGATCAAAGAGGGCCTTAAAAGACTTAATAGATCCCACTTCTCTAACCTTACACAAAAAGTTAATGAGGCTAGGAAGAAGGTTATTAATGTTCAAAATTTGATTGACAATGATAAAATTGGGAATGATTGCCTGAAAAGTTTCCATATGTTTGCCAATGCTAAAGAGGGTGTCTTGAGACAGTAAGCTAGAGTTCAATGACTCAAACTTGGGGATCAAAACACTTCCTACTTCCATAAGATAGCTAATCAAAGAAGATGCTTCAACAAAATTTCTTTCATCACCAACAATGATGGTATCATTTCTAGGGACAAAAACATTATCAAGAACTCTCTCATTGATCACTTTAAGAACCTTTTTGCTAAACCTATTTTGTCTTCTCACCCCCTTCTCTCATGTTCATAAAGAGTGGATGTCTAGACCTGTGACCAAAGATGAAATAGCCCAAACCTTCTTCCATATGAAAGATGATAAGAGTCCTGATCTTGATGGTCTTAATAGTGTCTTCTTCAAAGTTGTTTGGCCAATTATTGGGACTGAGATTTCTAATGCAATTCTCAACTTCTTAGAATCTGGTCAATTACTGAGAGAGGTCAATGCCACTTGCCTAACTCTCATAAAAAAAAAAGACAACCCTTCCTCTGTTGATGATTATAGACCTATAGCAGTTTGTAACACCATTTATAAATGCATTGTTAAAATCCTTGCCAACAAACTCAAACCTACACTTTAAGATTGCATCAGTGCCAACCAATCAGGGTTCATTCAAGGTAGAAATATAGCTAATAATATTCTGCTCGCTCAAGAAGTTATGATTCACTACAACAAGAATAATAATCCTAAAAGAATTGCCATGAAAATTGATTTGAAGAAAGCTTATGATACCATTTCCTGGGAATTCATAGAGGCATCTCTTACTGCTTTTGGAACTCCTCAGCATTTGTTGAATCTGATCATGAAATGCATCAAGACCCATATGTTCTCTATAAACTTTAATGGCAGCCATGAATGATACTTTTGTAGTGAAAGGGGGTTGAGACAAGTAGATCCCATGTCTCTGTACTTGTTTGTGCTTGCTATGGAATCTCTATCAGGGATGCTTAATGATCTCAAGAATGAGGATGGGTTCACCTACCACTGGAGAGGCAACAAAACTAAACTGAACCATCTTATGTTTGCAGATGATCTTCTTGTTTTTTGCAAGGGTGATAAATCCTCAATTGAAGCCCTTATGAGGAAGATCAATCTTTTCAGTTCTATGTCAGGCCTCTTTCCCAATCCTTCAAAGAGCTTTATTTTCATGTCTGGTATCAATGAAGAAATTAAATCTCAGATTATTAACATCACTCATTTCTCAAATGGATCCTTGCCCATTAAGTACTTAAGAGTTCCTCTTATTGTTACTAAGTTATGCCCCGATGATTGCAATGAACCGATCTTCTAAATCTCTAAAAGAATTCAATCTTGGAGCTGTAGATACTTGTCTTATGCTGGAAGATTACAATTGATCAAGTTTATGCTCTTTGCTATGCAAGTCTATTGGCTTTCCACCTTTGTAATCCCCAAATCAGTGCTTAAAGATATCAACAGCTTACTTAGAAGATTTTTATGGAAGGAGCATGAGCTTAAAGCTGGAGGAGAAAAGATTGCTTGGGAGGATTTATGTCTTCCTAAAATTGAAGGTGGTTTAGGCATCAAAGATCTTTGTCAATAGAATCAAGTTGCCATGGCTAAACACATATGGAATTTACTTTAACCTTGTCCTCTCTCCATCTGGGCAAAGTGGGCTCAAGCTACTTTGATTAAATCTAAGAGTTTCTAGACTCTCAAGTATTCCTATAATAGATCTTGGTCATGGAAACAAATTCTCAAGATTAGGTCCAGTTTCAAAAACAATCTCAGATATCAAATTGGCAATGGTGCTAAAATCAGTTTATGGCATGATCCTTGGTTATTTTGATTGAGCTATTGTTGACATTTATGGGGAAGGCATCATTCAATTCTCTAGTTTAGGGAAATGGGCTAAGGTGAACTCTTTATGGAATGGCTCTCATTGGGACTGACCTTTTTCTTTGCCTATTCAGCATATCATTCATGCCTTGGTCACTCTTCTTCACCCCTCTAATGATAGGGACAGACTGTCGTGGCTTGACAAGGATAAATTTTCAATTGATGCTGCGTGGAACTCTATTTGAAGACAAAGACCAAACAACTCCTGGTCTTCTATTCCTTGGCTCAAAGGAGCTGTGCCAAGACACTCATTCATCTTATGGACAGCTATTAATAGAATGATGTTTACTCAAGATAGGATACAGGTCATAGGGCTGGTCAATACTAATGTTTGGGTTTTTTGTGCAGGACATGAATCTATTCCTCATATGTTCTTTGAATGTCCCTTTACCTTGAGAGGTTGGAATATTATAAAGGCCAAAGGTTCCCTACGTACAATGTCCTTACCACAAATGGGAAGACCTTATTCAATGGTTGTCCATTCTTAAAGGCAGTGACCTACAGACCCTCTTACGTAAATGGTGTTTTGGTGCTTCGATTTATGTCTATTGGTCTGAAAGAAACAGAAGATTCTATAAAGGGGATGTGAGAACCGAAAATTAACTCTTCAATGAAGTGATAACTACTGTCAAATTCAAGGCTCTCTCTCTGCTCAACGTGAATATTTCTGATCTCAATCTTAACCTTGCCTTTGCATGGAACCTTCCCAGCTCTATTTTCAAGCTAGACCATGGAGCTTCTAATGTTCAACCATGGATATAATTCATGATTGTGACTTGCTTGATGTTTTATTCTTGGCAGTGGCTTAGCTTTGATGCAGAGGAATCTCTTAGTGCTTCTTTCCTAATGCAATATTCTATTAAAAGAGGCTCCTATATGATGAACCAGCCTATGCTTGCTACTAGTGCAATCTATGGTATTTTATTTCTTGTTATGAGGGATAGTGTTTATCCTTTTTGGTTCCTTTTTGTTTGGTGGATTTTGGGGATATCCATTAGAAACTATATCTAATACCCCATTGTAATTCTTTGTCTATGGCTGTTTTAACCTTATATTCAAGCTAATTTTTCAAAAAAAATAAAATTAAGGAAACAAAACTATATAGTGATTACAAGCTACCACCATAAGCAGCAACACAGCAAGGAAAAGCTAAAAACCAAACCAATCTGCAAGGAAGCACATAGCCTCCAACAATGCATGAAGAACATACTACTACAAAAGCTAACAAACAATATAACTACTCCTCATCATTCATCACTATGCTGGGAAGATGCCAGTCAGCTGCAATCTGCCTAGCTCCTCTGGAATTCTTGAACTTAATAGACATTAACCGGAATCTAATGCTATCTTAAATACTCTTCCAAACATTTCTCTGTGTAGAAACCCTACCTGCAAACACTCGGGCATTTCGTTCTTTCCACACAAAGTATATGGTGCATGCAAGGGTTAGTCTAAACACCATAGCATTAAGAGCAGTGGATTGTGAATTCCACATATCAGAGGCCCAAGAGAAGATTGAACATAGTAAGGAATCCCTCAACAAGACTTTACACTTCTGTTGTGCTCAAAGCCAGATCACAGAGGAGAATGGATAATTAAAAAATAGGTGATTGTGAATCTCAGGTTCAATCCCACATAGGAGACAAGTGGTAGAATTACAAGGGATGCCAGGTTTATCAAGGGTACTAAGCCTATTATTAATGGCAAGCCATGTAATAAAAGCATGTCTAGGAATGTGGTTCCTAAACCATAGAGTATGAGAGGATGGAGAAAGAATAGAGGGTGGGGTAAGAACAATGAAAGTATCATGGAAACTGAACATGACATGAGAAGAAAATGTCCATGTAACCCAATCAGTGGCACCCTCATGTATAGGAGGAAGGATGGAGAAGGTTCCCATAGGAGCTATCTGAGATAATTCATGAGGAATTTTTCATATATTTCTTCTAATCAAACTAGCCACTTTGGCACTTGAATCCCAACAAAAAGCTTGAACCTCATTCATGTCAATGGTGGAGTCAAGCACCCCATGGGAAGCCACAAGTCATGCCAAAGAAAGATACTTTTGCCATCACCAACATGATACATGATGAAGGATCTAGCCAACTCCCTAAGCTTTAGCATTCTCCTCCAATTCCATGAGTTAAGAATAGAGGGCTTCACACACCACAAGCTTTAATTCTTTAAAACATTAGCATGGAGCCATTGATTCCACATGGATTGGTCATTATTGCAACGCAGAACCCAGAGATGTTTAAGGGTAGCAACTCTATTTAGGTTAACAATGTTGGGAAGACCTAGGCCACCACAACTCTTGGGCTTGCATATATTGTACCAGTTCATCTTTGCACCAGTGGCCTTTAAATCATATCCAGACTATGTTCTGCATTATAATTTGATTGAGTTCATGTTTATGATGTATGAGTAGTATATAATGTGATATTCCCACTCATGAGAGTAATGATTAGATCGAATTAGTGAAGTGATGTGATTTTACATGGGTGAGTGAATGAGTGAAATTAAAATTAAGAAAGATGGCTTTGACCTATAAGCACAAACACAAATTCACTATGGGAAATAGGTTGATCTTTGACTATGTAATTGAAAAAAATAATTTTGCCACAATAAAAGGGGAGAATGGGAGATGTTATGGTTGAAATGCAGAAAATTGAAAAACAATTGAGAAAATAAAATGCAAAAAACAAATTTTCAATCTGAGTAACCGGGCTTTGGTATCACCAATATCACTGTTCACGTTTAAAGAGGAGAAGACTGATGAGCATAAATCTCATGGAAGAAGCTCGGGCCCAGTTGGTTGGGACGAAAAATCCTTGCTAGAAAGTCTGGAGACTTAAAAAGACAAAAATGGATAAACGTGGAAAGATGGAAAGATATGTTTTTATCAAAAATGGCAAAAATTTAATTAATGAAGTAGGAAAAGAAAAATTGAAATATCATTGTAATACCCCGTATTTAATGGATATTTATTCCCTTAATTATTTTGGATGGCATATTGGGTGTTTAAATTATTGAATGAGGCTATCTTAGTCTTTTTAACTCTAGTAGGTTATAATGAAATTTTGTGATCTGAAGGGGGGCAAGGTTGTCATTAGTGTTTGGGCAGTTTGGTGATTTATGCATAATACAAGGTTAGTTTGAACATTTCCCTAACCCTCTCATCTTCTATATAAACATTCTTAACTTCAGATCTAGCCCCCATCTCATTTATTCTACTACTTCTTCTTCTTCATCAATTATACCCGAAATTGTGAGGGTTGAGAGGTTGAGAGCTTAGAATTGGTTTGGATCTATACTTGTGGTGGATTCAGCTCTATATTACAGGCAAGACATATGTTCTACTCTTCCTTTTTGTACTAAAATTTCGTAGCCTTTACTTTGTGCATCTATAATCTGCTAAATAATATTTTTCATATATGTATATGTATGTGTAAATCATGTTCATATATGACTTTTATATATTCTATTTATATATATATGTATAGATCCGTAGGTATATATATAGATCTTGTATATATGTAGAGATTCGTGGATCTATATAGGCATATATGTATAGATCTGTTAGAGTATATTCATATTCATGTTTATTTATGTGACTTATATATTCTATTTATATATATATATATGTATAGATCCGTAAATATATATATAGATCTTGTATACATGTAGAGATTCGTGGATCTATATAGGCATATATGTATAGATCTGTTAGAGTATATTCATATTCATGTTTATTTATGTGACTTATATATTCTATTTGTACATATATGTATAGATCCGTAAGTATATATATAGATCTTGTATACATGTAGAGATTCGTGGATCTATATAGACATATATGTATAGATCTATTAGAGTATGTTCATATTCATGTTTATTTATGTGATGATATATATTCTGTTTATATGTATATGTATAGATCCATGATCATATGTACAGATCTTGCATATATGTAGAGATTAGTAGACTTATATAGACATATATGTACAAATCTATTAGAGTATATTTATATTCATATATATATATGATGATTTATATTTTGGTTATACATATATGTACAGATCCATGATTATATGTATAGATCTTGTATATATATAGAGATTTGTGGTGATATATTGATATATGCATGAGACTATGTTTATATCTAGCTATACATACAAATCTGTTTTTACCATGTGTAGCTATACATGTATGGATTCGTAGTTATGTGTCTTGTTGGTATGATTCTGATGATGTGTATATGGTTGGAACTTAGTATAAATATCTGAATACATAAATATTTTAGGTTTCAATGTTGATAAAGATTTCAAAACTGTTATTAGAAAAATATTGCATATTTATGTAATTGTTTTTCTCTATTTTCTTTGTTATCAGACTCTGGACATTGATTTATATTGTTATTATGTGTATCACGAATTATACTAGATTACGTATTTTTAACCGTATAAATGAATAGTTTCGACCGTATAAAATACCGTATACCTTGGCGCTGGGGCGCTGCCCCAGACCCCGCCAGAAGGGCGCTCAAGTAATGGTCGCGCTGCCCCCCCTGGACCCCCCAGGCTCGACCTTATAAATTGTTATACGTTCCCGAATAAAGATTATGAGTGAATTATTAAATTCGTAAAATCATAAGATTTAAATTAAATGACTATGTTTTGGAAATTTATAAGGAACCACAAGGAGGCTGACTATTACTACAGTCTAACTAGTACCACGGGACATGGGTGAGTTGTCACGACATGGGTGAGTTGTCGGGTACGTGGTTATGGTAGGGCATGGATTGGATGTTGTATGGAAAAATCAGATTAATATAAAAAAATTTATAAACATAATTATATTAAATGGTGGTATATTAGTGACTATATTTATAGTTAAATATATTATTATTTTATAATATAATTTTGGGATTAGGTGTCACTAGGAAAGGGGATGGATTTTGGTACTCTGCTTGGGATCATGTAGAGTTGTACTTGCTCGTGGGTTTAACCCACATTTTTATTGTTTCAGGTCCTCGATAGTTTCACCAGCAGGGTTGAGGACTTCATATCTATCCGTCCGGTTCTATCATATTTTCCTTCCACTCCAGGGTAGGATCCGATAAATGTCATATGTTGTATTTCTTATAAGTGTGTTTCTAGGGGTCCATGTTTATGGGATTTCCAAGTTGTACTGTGTGTGACTTATTTTATTTAAGGATGTATTGGGAGTGATCTTTTTCATGTATAAGTTGTATCCTTATTTTGTTATTGTTGTTATTATTATATTTCTATTTTATGTCTTCTATTATGTGTTTATGTTATCAATTACTGATGCTCCTAGTTTTCTGTGTATGGGTCTGGCCAACCTATGCATGGAAATTTGGGGGTGTCACAATCATAGTCGAATGTTCACAAGATCACGGAAGGTTGTCTGGATTGAGAGTAGAGAGTAGCGAAATCATTCACTTTAGTGGGAACCATTCATGATACAAAGCTCAATATAATTACTGTTCGGTAGTGAGTGGGAGTATTTGCGTCAATTCTGTCTTTTGCATTATATCATGACTTAATTGAACTTGTGTGTGAACTTATGACTGCGTGATTATAGAGAACTGAGATGTTTATAGGTACCATCACTGTTACGCCCCGTTATTCCTGAGACTCCAATCAGGAGAATCAGCGAATCCCGAGGTATGATGTCACAGAAAACGACCAATAAACTCAATGATAATGAGAAAATACATGGAATAGGAATGAAAACAAGGTATCCCATGCCACCTGAGTGATCGAAACTGAATAAAGAAATCTAACAAAAATCCGGCAGAATTCCATTTGTAAATGGAACATCCGGATACACAAACACAATAGAACACAATCACCTGCCAATAACAAGGAAACTAAGAACAATAGCACGTAACCCAACATTCCAGAAACCTACTAAGGCCGAGGTAGTGGAAAGAAAACCACCCCTACCTCTACACAACCTTTTCTAAAACCAACTGAGCCACCAAGCTCAAATAAGAATATAGAAAATCATACAGTAGTGCTGAAATGATACAAAGGCACCCCGAAAATAATAAATACACAAACTGAAGATACAACACAAGGGAATCTGCCAACAGCCTGGCTCCCAAGAGAATAAAAGAATACACAAGTATGACTACAGAATAAGGAATATAACTAATTAAGTATGCCCCAAATCACCCGTATCAACGCCGCCGAGCATGTCGTGCTGCATCCACCTGCAAACCTATAACCTGTTGTGGGGGTGAGCAAAACCACGCGCTCACCATAATATCAAAACATCACACTCATAGCCGTTTAGAAAAGGTTAACCATCCTGTGTGCATGCATCTATCCTAGGCCAGTCAATCGTCTCACATGGCACCCCGTCAATCCTAGACCCCCTCAATAACCTCATCACTAACCTCAAGTACACTACGGATATAATAAGAACTACAGATCGACGAAAATATAAACAACACATGTATACGTATATACATAATGTCCTGTAAAATAACTAAGCCTATCACCTAGGCCTATAGACAACCAATCTGAACTCCACTCTCATCTAGAGATACAACAAGGATTAACTATCTACCATACCGTGCACCTAGCACGTTGCTCAAGCTTCCTAGGAGGTAAATAAATCACTCACTAAGACTACCGAACGTGAATCATCATAACCATGCCCACAACTTTATCATTGCTCATAACTAGCATCGCTATAAAATCATTCCTAGAGAGAAAATCGCTCTCACATTTTCTATCTTTAATTCAGTTCTTCTACTTACAATAACCAGTGAACCAACCCGTTCACTCGAAGAAACATAAAAAGGGAAGATGTTATCCCCACACCGGATTCGGTAACCAACCGAACTATCTCTAACTCACACTTCCTATCTAGGCACTAGAAGGGGTTATTGGAGTCATTTAGTCCCAAACAGAGGCCATGGTCCTCGGTTTTTTAAAAGAAAAATGTTGAACCCCGAAGGATTCAACTAGTTTTTAAGAAAAAGTTAGGACCCGATCAAATCTTATTTGGTTTCAATGTCTCCGAACCCAACCAAAACACCAGGAACCGCACTATATGTGTGTAACTTAACATCACAAATCCGGGCTCAAACCCAATGAATAACTATACGAGAAGGAATAACTACTAGAGTTCAAACCGATAACCATTTTAAAATCGTTTTTAAAATTCTTTCAAATCTGGTCCTAAGAACTTTAACATTTATTTAAAATTTATGAAAACAATCCTAAAAGAATGCCCAAACAAAACCGGGTATAGGAAGGAATCCCAGACAACAAGCTAGGAGAAACCTGGATTTCTCGACCTCTAACAATGCCGAGATCTCAAAAATAACATCGAGATTTCTAGAATAGGGGCATCCCGTGCCCTAATTCACTGATTTTACAAAACAATTTCAAATGATATTTTTGAAAATTTCTTTCAAAAGCAAATTTGCATTCGGTACTCCTGGTCCCAAGAATTTAAACATATTTTACAAAACAAGTTTTTTTGATTTATGACTTTCAAAAATAGTTAAAGGGCACCAGGGTAATTAAAGAACACGATTTATAAATATTTAAAAGCTTTAAGTTTTCAAAACTTTGAGAAACCCCTGGTTTGATCCCAAAGATCCAAACCATGACCCATATTTCAAGATACCGGAATAACCACGATTTAATACTCAAAAATATTCCCACAAATGGGAGGAAAGAATAACAAGCTCACAAATATCAGCAGTCGAAAGAGAGAGAGAGATAGCAAGATTTATGAGCCTAGAGCAACCTTTGAATTTCTAAACCACTCACCAACCACAAAGGCCTATATGGCCGAACATTACAAACTCAACTAAGTCCTTGTAAAGCGTTAACCAAAGCAACTAGACACCCAACTCGGGGGAGGGGCAATTAATTAATAAAACCTCTTTTCATTTATATCCATACTCAACTTAATTAAGTTTCAGTACATCGTTAACCAGCTCAACTAGAGCCCAACTCAAGGGGAACGGTTTCACCCCAAAGCCTATTTCCACTTATATTCACGTAACCACCTGGAACACATGCCAATCGTGGCTCCACTAATCCAGGTTTTAACATTGTTACATTTCCTTTCTTTTAAAATTTAAAATCTTTAACTTTTATTCACATTGAGTTAATTTCCACCATTTTTAATGAATTTACAAATACCATCCCGATCACAGCCACACAGCCGTAGCTCCCAAGGAAAAGCATAAATTTTATTACAATACAGATACCATCTGCCTAATAACAACAAATATCAACAGTATAAAAGATTAATAAATGATCATATAAATGAATGAAAGCTCAATGTGAATGTTATGTAATGTCAATGCCAACAACACCCTATCTAACAAGGGACACCCGGGTATGATGTCACCAAATTAACACAACCACGAGGAATTGATCAACTCATGAAAAACATGCCGTGTTAGGATCACATCTTCCCACGCTTTCCTGATTCCCGGATTAATAGTCCGCCGGTAGCGAGAGACACCACCTGGCCAGTTGTTACGATGACCCGAAAGACTCACTCACACCAATGGTATATGAATGAGACATGAAACCACACCCAATGCAATATCAATGCTCATGGTGTATGAAATATATATGTATCATGCCTCAACAGTGAGTCAATAATCGAAATATAACATTATCAATTGACAAATATGTCTCACAATCCATTTTTATACAACCAATCCACAATATATAATCATTTTCATTTTTAAAATCAAGCTTTATAATTCAATTATAGCAGCAAATCACGTCAATTTATCTCAAGATCATCCGGGTTCTCAATTTCCCGATATTAATAAATTCTTATAAGTTTTCATGCTTTTCATTTAATTTTCAGTAATTATTTTCAAATTAGTCCACCTCAGGGACAATTTAATTCGCAATATAACTTCATTATATTTTACAATAAAAATAAACTAAAAAGATAACTAAAACCGTGTCTAAGTTTTAACGTCCCTCGTTCTCGTGAATCCCCTAACTTATTTTTAATTTCAATAAAATATAAATAACAGGGAAAAACTTATTAACCGGATATACGTCCACATACACTTTCTATAAACCTATTTCGAGCTTAAGGGGGTACTAAACCGCCTATATCGTTTTAATTTAAATAGGTTTATAATTATTTTAAATTTTTTGAGAAATAATTTATTTAATTTCTCGAGGAACTAATTTATTTAATTTCCCCAAAGGAATTTCCAACTCCGACATCATTTAGTCCATTTATGGGTATTCCGTAAATTTTATAAAATCTCTAGATTTCCGTCTATCACTAGGGATTTAATTAAACGTTTTTATTTACCCATAAACATGCAACGAAGATTTATTAACGTTTTCTACGCACTATTAGTGAGTGTTAGATATGAATATATATAAGAATATATATATGTAAATTCCAAACTATTTTATTCGCTTACAAACAGTCCCGAACTGTCCCACCGTGAACAGTGTCGGCGCCCGAATATAGAGCCCGCCGACCAAAGTCGCCCAAAAATTATTTCAAATATACCAAAATGTCCGTCTCGACGACCTATATGATATATATGAATCCCATTAGCAATTGGTTAATACTTTTGAATAAATCTAACGAAAACCAAACCGAAAAATCGTACCTATAATCTGAAATATCCGGCGAACCACTCAACGGTTTCGCACCAAATTTGGATATATCATGTACGACATCGGGAGCAAGCTATCCTCAAAATTTCACACCAAACATAGCACAAATCGGCACTGAGTCGACCCAACTCGATCTGGCCGAACTCGTTACTGTTCGTCAGCACCATCATCACGTGACCCAGCGCCACCACGACCTCCTACTTGACACCACGTCGCCGTCGTCGCCAGCCCTGGCTGAACCCTAGGTCGCGAACCACCAGACCCCATGACTGAAAACCTCGCCCAATCGTGTCTGAACTGCAATTGCTGCTAACTCGCGCCACCACTGCGCACCACCACTGATGTCGTCAACACCACTAGCGACCCGAGCCGCCGTTCCTGTTTCTCTCATCTCCGATGAACAACCCAGCCACGAAACCAACCTTCAGTCGCGCAGCCCTAAAATCGCCACCACGCGTTGCCGCGACATCCAACACCACCACCCATTATCGCCAACGTCGCCTCTGACCTGTGAATCTCAGGTCGCGTCGCCGCTCCTCCTCAGTTGGCAAAATCCACCAGGCCGTGGTTCCTCTCTTGCGCGGAATCTCTCTGTCCACGCCTCTTTCTTTCTCTCTCACCCTCTCTCACAGATCGGTAACAAAAAAACTGATGGGGTAGAGGAGATACTACCAGATTGAAGAAGAATAATAAGGAGTGGTATGCGCATGGGGGGGGGGGGGGGGGTAGAGAAGATGGAGAAGCTTTGTGAATCCTTATCTCCAATATGCCAATAATACATATACCTATATATAATTGCATTTAAATACATTTATTAAATACCCATATATATATATATATATATATATATATATATTCCCAATTAATAATATATACATACGAACAATAAATCCTGGAATGTATCGGGAACCCCCAAATAATATCATACGAGCCCGAAAAATAAACGAGACGCCCAATAATTAAAATAAACTGAAATAAATAGTCCGGGGTGTGAAACCCAACCACCGAAACACTAAAAACATACAAGGCCCATCAAAATTCCTAAAACCAGGAAATACCAAAAGTCAACCCAATAAACCTAAAAATACACTTCACATAAGTACAGATACAGGGAAACAAACAAGCTACCATAAATACCCCTAAGCACACAAGTCGAACAATACATAGGGGCACACACTTACAAACACAAATCATGTCAATCAAATAAAGCACATACTAATCTCATTACAAGGGAAAATAAAACATCGAACCCTTAAAGTACTAAATGCCAAACTCGAACAGTTGAGTCAGAACCTTCAACGTCGGTCAATAAAACGTGTCACCACCCAGTCAAAGCACTAAAAGGTAAATGTCAAAACGAATCTACTTAGTCGACAATAAGAATCCCCGTAAACGTTTCACCAAGTCAGAAACAATATTGTCATGTCAAGTCAAGTCATGTAATAGCCAAAGAAAGTCCACGAAGTCATCGAGGAGAAATTGCAACGTTGTCCAGTCGAGTGCAGACGTAGACGCGAAAAATTTACAGGTGAAACATCAAGAATAACCATGACGTCATGAACAAGTGACGTCATAACCGAAAATAAATCAAAAATAATTCCAGAAAATTGGAAAAATAACATGGGGTGTTACAATCACTGGAAACCTTCATGAGACTTTACTCGTCCACTAGTGGTAACCTAGGGTTTTAAAAGGCTTGTTACACGTGCTAAGTGTAATCGTCGACCCTTACGAAAGCAAGGGATTAAGTTAGATTAGTTAGAATATATCAAAAAGAAATCATCACAAGGAAGTTCCTTGAGTTTATTGCTAAGGGACTAACAATATGTAAGTTTGGGGGTGTGATAGGTGTCAAATATTAGATATTTTGACCCCTGAACTCACTATTGTTACGTCCTTTCATTCCATTATTTGGTATTTTTATATTGTTTGTGTCTTAAAGCATGTTTCAGGAGCTTAATGAAGAAATGGAGCTAACTTCGGTGAAGTAACCAAAGTACATGTCCTTTCTATTCAAAGAGGAGAGTCAAATAGGTAATCCGAGATAAAAATGGCTCCCGGAGGGCAAAAACGGCATTTCCAGAAGCCGTCATCTTCAGCAAAAAGTATCATAGGTTCAAGACGGTCGTTTTGGTGCATGCACGGAGAAAAGTTGTTTTCCATAAAATACATACACTTGTGTCTACGCTTTCAGTTTCAAAAAGTGGCTAGAAAACACATTTTTATGTTTGGAGGTACATTTGAAGCGTAGGCCAGGTACGCTTAAAGCGTATCTGCGACAAGTTTTGTGATTTTTCAATGATTTCTGCCTGTTCTAGCCCGGTTCGATTTGAAGACGTGTCTGTGACTCCAGACCTCTATATACATGTATATATACTTATATATATATCAAAAGTTAGGGTTTGCATGAGAAGGGAGTGAAAAGACTGTAAAGGACCTCTCTATACCATTGCCTATATATGTCTGATCATATATTAGAGAAAGACGACGTTCATCAGTGTTCATTAGTGGTGGCTTAGTCGTGAGTTTTATTGGTTCATTCAGTCAGACTTGCTGATGTTGAGAGCCATATTCAAACCTAGAGATCCGTAGAAGAAGACTATGGAGATAGTTTCTACATCACCGATGCAGTCACCATCCACCATGGCTAGGTACGCTTGGACCTACGCTTGAAGCGTAGGCCTGGTATGCTTAAAGCGTATCTGTGGTAAGTTTTGTGATTTTTCAATGATTTCTTCCTGTTCTAGCCCCGGTTCGATTTAAAGACGTGCTTATGACTCCAGACCTCTATATACATATATATGCATTTATATATATCAAAAGTTAGGATTTGCATGAGAAGGGAGTGAAAAGACTGTAAATGATATCTCTATACCATTGCCTATATATGTGTGATCATATATCAGAGAAATACGACGTTCATCAAAGTTCATTAGTGGTGGTTCAGTCATGAGTTTTATTGGTTCATTCATTCAGACTTGCTGCTGTTGAGAGCCATATTCAAACCTAGAGATTCGGAGAAGAAGACTATGGAGATAGTTTCAACATCACCGATGCAGTCACCATCCACCATAGCCAACTAACTCGGTATCTAGGATTTTCTAGCAAAACCCTAGCCAAGTAATGTAGTTCTTTCATTATTTTCAATTGTAACGAAGGGAAACTGTTGACCATACTATGATGATTGTAGCAGTTAAGAGATCGTACTGATTTGTAATATAAAATTATATATTTGTTCTAAATTTTTGTCTTAGATGGAATGGATGTATTATTTTGCACAACTATGATTATTCACTATGGGCTGGAACTCGGATGCTTAATTATGGTTTTCTACATAATGGTGTTAATGAAACTTGAAACCTTAGGTTGACACAGGTCGTGCCTTGGCGATTTAATATAGACATGCTTTAGTTTATTTTCATGCAGTAGGAATAGATTATAGTAACATAATTGGCATGTAGTAGTTAGGTTAGTCATGAGATGGGTTGTCGCAATCCGGTTTATGGTACTCCTTTTTGGGGTCATATTGAGCTATTTATAGTACGACCTGATTCACAGTTATGGATCGCCCTCTTACAATTGATACAGTGAGGAACTATAATATGCGATTAGTGGTGAATCGATGAAAACCCTAGTTTTTTTCTCTCATCTGAATCACAACCAATTTAATTTGTTTTCTAGATAATTTTAGTTAAAATAGATAATTTGGTCTTTGACCACCCAAACAAACCATTTTCAGAAAATATAATTCAGTATTTTTGAATTGCTAAAGTGAACAATCTCAGTCTTTGTGGGATCGATATCCCTTACTCAAGCCATTGCTATTTTACAATTGATACATTCGCTTGCGTAGGGTAAAATCTAGCGTCATTAATGTGTCATTTTTAACCACATATTTTTACACACCTGACGTCACACCAAGCTGCAAACACAAGCTCTCACCCAGTTGATGAAGATAGGATGGAAATTAAGGATCTTGAGAGTGTCTATGATAAACTCCCAACTAACTGGGTCATAGGCTTTGTATATATCAATTTTAATAGTACACTTAGGAATGGAAGATGGAAGATGATAGCCATGTAACAATTTTTGAGCAATAAGAAATCCATCTCCAATCCTTTTATTCTTAATAAAAGCAGTCTGAGTTTTATCAATAAAGATAGGGATAATAGGTTGGAGTTTCTTAGCAATGAGTTTGGAAATAACTTTATAGATGGTGTTGCAACATGCAATGGGCCTAAAGTCATTAAGAGATTATGGATTTTGGTTTTTAAGAACAAGGGTTAAAGAAGTAGAGTGTAGCTATATGAGGTGTTGTCCATTTCTAAAGAAATATTGTATAGCAATGGTTACATCTCTCCCTATAACCGACCAAAGTTGTCCGAATAAAATTTTGCTCGGACCGAAACGACCATCTCGATGACCTATTTAACATAGTCGAAATCGTTAGCTAATTAAAAATGAAGCCGAACAAATTTGAGAAAAGCCGAACTGATATTCGTACCTATTTTCTCAATTTCCAGACGAACCGCTAAATGGTTTTCTGCCAAAATTGAGTATGTCGTGCTCATCGGCGAGGGAAACGAATCCTCAAAATTTTGCGATGATTTGATAGCGGATGGCCACTAAAACAAAACCACAAAGCTCTGGCCAAACAACCCCTGGTTACTGCTACGCAACCACGTCAACCAGCACGTCGCCACTTGTGGCCAGAACTCCGAAGACCCACCCTTCTTGGTCGCGTTGCCCACCAGCTATAAACTGATCGCACCAACGCTCTCCCCAATCACGCATCTGAAGCAAGCAACGACTGTCTCCCCCCCCCCCCCCCCCCCTCTCTCTCTATCCCTCTCCGGTTAGCTCTCTTGCCGACGCGATCGATAGGAGAATAAAAGCTGCGCATATGGAAAAGAAGAAGCAACGATGGTCGGGGAAGATGGAGATGAAAGAAGATGTCGTTCACTCTCAGCCACCTATTAATATACATATATATTTATACGATTACATATATTTATATATTACCCATATATATTTAAATACCCATTTAATACACACACACACATGTATATATTCATGTGTAAATAATTCCCTTCATTTATTTAGGATAAATAAAATAAACAAATGAATTTCCCGGACATTACAAAAACTCCAATCGTCGGACAAACCTTGTAACAACTGCGAAGAGATGACCCAAAACCCTCCGCGTCGAGTGCGAAACTAAAATAAAACATTTAGCCTTAATTTAATAATCAATAATAATAATGAAGGCAAAATCATCAGAAAATCCCTAAGCAAACTCATGCGTACCCGAAAAATCTATGGAACGCCCGATAAATAATATAAACGGAGATAAATGATTCGGGGTACAAAACCCAACCACCGAAACATCGGATACGTATATATCAGGTAAATCGCAAATAACTACAAGAACAGACAAACATAACTATCTATCAGGTAAATCGCAAAACAATATCACGTATATACAAATACGAAGAAAACAAGCAAAGGATAGGTAAACACGCCTAAGCACGCAAGCCAAACAACTAAGGCACGTAAAGAATTCAAAACAATAAACATGTAAAGTCACAACAATACATAGAGGCACGTAACAATCCAGATACGAAAGAAAAAAAACATCTTCGGACGTCACATGGCGCATCCTAAGCCTGACGAGATGCTAAGTACTAACATCGTAACTAAACCACATAACAATCCAATTGCAAAAGAAATCAAAAACCTCAGATCCCTAAAGCACTAAATGCCATACCCGAAACAACTAAGTTGGAACCTTAAACGTCGAACATACAAAGCATGTCACTGGCCAGTCGAAACATCAAACGCCAAATGTCAAAACGGAACCACATAGTCGGCATAAGAACTCACGTAAATATTTTGACAAGTTTGAAACACTAAACGTCATCGTCAAGTCCCGTAATCACCAAAGAAACTCCACAAAGTCATCAAGGAGACAATCGTCAAGTTGAATCCAACATAAACACAAAACATTTACATGTGAAACACCAAGAATAACCATGACGTCATGAACAAGTGAAGTCACCACCAAAAATAAATTGGGAATAATTTTAGGAAAAAGGGAAAATGACATGGGGTGTTACAGGTAGGTTTAGGAAAATTAAATTGGTCAAGTTAAGGCATGGACAAGCTTCATCAAATTCAAATCAAGCTTAGAGAAATGAATATGAATCAAGTTTGAGCAAAAAATGTATTCCAGAGGGAAAAAATGATATTTTTCGGAGCCAAAATTTTGGGAAACATACCGACGAAGTCGAGGGGGTTCAAATGGAAGAAAAGTTGGGAAAAATAGTTTTCATGAATTTTACTACTCTTGAGTTACGCTTACAGTAGCTAAAAGTGGCTAGAAACATTAAAAACTACGCTTAAGCTATATACATGATTTTTGCCCTACAACTAAGCTACACTTAAGTGTAGCAACCCAAACATAGGGGCCAAGTGTAGGTTACTACGTAGAGCATTTTTGGTAATCAAGTTTTGGTCCATTTCAACTTGGGTTACACTCCAACATATCCTAGGACGTGTATAAAGGATATTTAAACCAATATTGGCTAGATTGACTCCCAGTTATAAGAGAATTAAATAAGAGAGGAATTATAGTCCAAACATGATACAAGTTTACTCAATTAGGATTCCTCTCTTTATAAATAAGAGGAGTCTCTACAGATTTTTGGTGTGACTTTTTTAGGATCTTTGCAATACTTTCATATATCAGATCCGTCCGCAGAGAGAGAGAAAAAGGGATCGCTTGATCATTCTATATCAAGGGTTTCTCTAGTTTTTAACGAGTATTCAATTGTGCTTCAACGTTTGACATTTTTATGCACAATTTAATGATCCGGTTATTGGAAACCATCACACCACCTTGTGCAACGTGGTTTCATTGATCCGTTGAGAAACGGAGTCATCGGAGATCAGAGCGAGAGCTACGTGGAGCGCGAGTGGATCTATACTTTCAGACGTCGAGTGGAGAAAAGGAGATCATGAGTGATTTATAAGTCTAAAACTTCATAAAGTCTATGTACTTCTTAATTCATAGTGTATCGATACCCGAGCGTATCCGTGGTTTTTTACTTGGAGTGTTTTCCAAGATTTTCCACGTAATAATCTCTGTATTATCTCATGTTTTATTTTATGAACTTATATTCATGATTACTTGATTAATCTGATTAGAGAATTAGGGTTTCGTAACTGATTAAAATTAAATTTCCGCTAAATAATTTTAATTGATCATAAAATCGATAAAAAACTTATTCACCCCCCGTTAGGCTATTTTTCTTAGTCGCTTAGGTAATTTTAAGACTAGCTTACAACACAGAGGATGGTGGTTGGAGGTAGGGATGGATACAGTTCAGGCCCAGTGGGGGGCATGGCCCCCACTGAAACTTTTTTTTATATATTTTTTATCCTAAAATTTTAGATATTTAGTAATTACCCCCATTGAAATTTTTTTACCATAAGTACCACAAAATTTAGATTTATTTACAAATAAGCCCCTACTGAAAATTTGTTTTAAACCCTACTGAAATAAATATGTCATTTATACCCCAAAAATCCAAAAACAAATAATTTTTAGCCCACACTGACACGGATATCTAGATTCGTCATTGGTTGGAGGTGGAGGGGAGCGGACATGATTGAAGAGGAATCGCAAAGTTGGGTCCACTCTTTCTCTTTGCCTGCCTTCTGATATGTCTGAGTATTTGCAGGTTAAAATATTATTATTTGAAGGCTTTGTGCTTAATTAATAATTTGAGATGTTGTGCTTATATGTAGTGTAGGAGTTGGAATAGGGAATTCTGTTATGATATGTCTGAGTATTTGTTCTACCATAGAACTATATATATATATATATATATATATATATATATATATATATTGTTGTTGTTTAACAACATAGAGGTTGGTGGGGCAAGTAAGAAAGATCGAGTTGAATTTCTACAACTCACTCTCTGTAGATACTTAAAATTGCACAACACAAAAAAAGAATCCTTTATTCAATATTTGATTTTCCTTTTAGACATTTTTTTGATGGGCTTGAAGCCCATTGAGACAACATTTCATTTATTAAATAAATACACAGATACAATGGGCCCAACCATTGGGCTTACAGGAATTTTATTGGGCCAGTAGCCTGATGGGCTTAACCCGGGAAGGCTTTGGTGGGTCAAGACATTTTCTACACTTACACAAGCCCACTTCTTCTTGATGGGCCGTGGGGCGACCGGGCCCATAAGAGAGAAGGAAGGGTAAGAATAATGAATTCATCACCCCTGTCGGGGTGACGTGGCTCACCCAATTAATGTGATGGCTGAGTAATCATTGCGGTCTTTGAAATCAATGGTCCGGATGGCCTCGATTGGCGAGAAGGGTGGCCGAGGAGGCGCACATGAAACGAGGTGACGCTTCGCTTCCCGAGCGCACGGCTTTTCAGGCGCCCCTGAGACTCCTATAAATACTGGCTGTAATGTTGAGGATCCATCCCGTTTCACAACTTAAAACTTTCAGAGAACTCTTTGCACTTGAGATCTTTACTTATCATTGCCAGAGTCTATCTCCTCTCTCAGGAAAGCGTCCGAAATCTTTCGGAATTCATCTTAGAGTAAGTTATTTCTTTTCATCTTCGCGTCTTTCTTTTTCTTCTTTTTAAAATGTCCGATAGCGATGACACCCGGTCGGGTAGCGACCGTTTACCCTCCTCTGTGAACCCGGATGCCTCCCTTAGTTCACCCTCAGTGGAGGTGGTTAGGACAATTGTATTTGGTCCACCGGAGATTAACCAGAATATAGCAGCAGTTGGGGATCCGGCTACAGGGGGTTCGGGAGATCAGTTTTATGTTGATCCCCTTCCTCCCATGAATAGGGTAGAGACAGTGTTAAAATGGTTAAGGGTCAAATGCGGGGTACCCGATGGGGTAATTATTAAAAACTATCCTAAAAAGTATGATTTTAGGAAGGGCGAGGGGGTTTTGGACCACCAGATTTTGTTATCGGCCTTTCACCTTCAGGTCCTTAAATTCCCGATCCAACCCTTTTTCCTTTACACCTTAGCTACCCTGGGTCTGGCCCCGCTTCAGGTGGGACCGAACTTCTTCCGGGTCCTGGCTATGATCCTGATCATCAATCAGGATCTCGGCCTTGACCTTGGACTGGTGGAACTTCTGTTCTGTTACAAAATACAGGCCCAGAAGGACTGCAGAGGCCGGTACAATCTTTTTCCCCTTAGTGGGAGGAAGATCTGTGTTGGCACTGAAAAGTCCAACAAAGGGTGGAAGGAAAGAATGGTCGTGGTGAGCGGGAACTGGAGACTTCCAAGCTCGTCCAGATTCAAAGTCCCCAGCGAGTTTGACCAACACCTTTTCCCTTCTTTCAAGCCATTCTATAGGGGGTCATGCAACTGCGATCAGTGCAATGATAAGTTAGGCCTCCATGTGCTTGAGTTTCTGGGAGCGCCCGACGAATATAAAACTTCAAATTATATCAGAACCCATTTTGAACTGCTAAAATCAAAAATTTGGTGACAGCCATTGAGGATGTGTAACAATTTCCTGACAGGTTCTACTTTGCAGGCTCTGTCTACAAAAATGCTGAGAATCCCGCAGGCAATGCTGAAAAAGAAGGCCAGGCGGGCAGTTGGCCCTCAAGTGACAACTTCGACTCCGGGTGAGAGTCAAAGCGGGCAGGGATCACAAAGCGCCCCTACTCCTCCGGCTGGGCCCAATCTCCTGCCCTTGGTGGAGAACACCCCGGTAACTCCACCTCCACCGATGGGAAATGTTCAAATCGGCCATACTCCTCCTCCAAGATCAGAGGAGGTTACCCGACCTTCAGGGGATGTTCCCACTCTTGAGTTTCGTCTGGTTGAAGAGGAAACAAGCCTGACGGGAGTACGACATCCCCGATCAGAGGAGAGTCTACCCGAACGGTCTGTCAGGCCCCGAACGACCACACAGTCGTCTCCCATCGTACTGGATGACAGTGGGGTTGCAACTGAGGTGGAAAGACCCGTGCCATGGGCGCCGAAGATTACACTCCCGGGCGGTGACTTTCTGGTTGCGGGGCACGCAACCATTGACAAGGACTCTGCTCTTCGGGCTATGGGCTCACAGATATGGACGCCCATTGACCGGAAAAGACTGAGAACCATTGACCGGGAGGAGTTGACTCTAACAGGTCCAGAGATAGCGATGAAGGTAGTGCTTTTATCTACAGCTTCCTCAATTGGACTGATATTTTATTTTTTTATCTATCGGGCTAACACTTGTTCTTTTGGCAGATGTTCTACCTGACCTAGGCTTACAATGCCAAAATAGAAGAGGACACCAAGCTGCTCCAGAAATCCAATGAACTTCTGAGGCTGAAGGAGGACTCCCGGATGAAGGTCGCTAACCAGTTGTCCATATCCAATGAAAAGTTGGATGTCCAGACCCAGAGGGCTATCACTGCAGAACAGCAGCTTTGGGCTGCTCAAGATAAAATCAAAGAAATGGAGGCAGTCCGGCGGGCCCTTTTTGCTGAAACGGAGGCCTTAAAGGCTGAGAATGAGAGCCTGAAAGCTAACAATGAGAGCTTGACGACCTCCAGTTCGAAGCTCCTGGAGGAGAGGGCAGAGATAGAGAATCTGCTTGCAACGAAGAGATCGGTTGTGGAGATGTGCCACCGGGGTGGGAACGAGATGTACAAGCGTTTCTGCGAAACTTCTCAGTACCGTATCGGGTTCGGTTGGAGGTCATGCTTCAGTGACATGCAGAAACCCATCGAAGAAAGGACTTTTTGCCTCGGTGGAAGAACTGGATGAGAGTCTGGGCATCGCTCCTCCGTACGACGATCCGGTTGGTGGTCCAGACGACGTTCGTTTCTGCGAGTTCCTGACCAAGCCTCTCCTAGGAATGAGCATCGCCGCCACTCCTGATCCTCCAGCTCCTGATGGGGCCATCGTTCCAGTGAACCCCGATGAGCCAGGCACCGGAGTTGAACCCTAGGATTTTGTATTAATAAAGCATATTGTAAGCCTTGGCCACTATGGTCTATTTTGAATGACAGATAATAGTTTTTGTCCAGTTGACTTTTGACTTTTATAATATCACCATTCCTGTCTTGTGCCTTCGGGCACTTCAGGCCACGTGAAGGTCCATATAACACTTAGTTTATTTTTGAAACATTGATCTCTTCAGGATCTGTGTTGTGTATTCGGGCACTTTAGGCCATGCGAAAGACAATGCAACACTTAATTTATTTTTGGAACTTTGATCTCTTCAGGATCTGTGTTGTGTCTTCGGGCACTTCAAGCCATGCGAAAGACAATGCAACACTTAGTTTATTTTTCTAACATTGATCACTTCAGGATTTGTGTTATGCCTTCGGGCACTTCAGGTCATGCGATGGTCAACATAACGCTTAGTTTGGAACTTTGATCTCTTCAGGATCTGTGTTGTGTCTTCGGGCACTTCAGGCCATGCAAAAGACAATGCAATACTTAATTTATTTTTGGAACTTTGATCTCTTCAGGATCTGTGTTGTGTCTTCGGGCACTTCAGGCCATGCGAAAGACAATGCAACACTTAGTTTATTTTTGGAACAGTGATCTCTTCAGGATCTGTGTTGTGTCTTCGGGCAGTTCAGGCCATGCGAAAGACAATGCAACACTTAATTTATTTTTGGAACTTTGATCTCTTCAGGATCTGTGTTGTGTTTTCGGGCACTTCAGGCCATGCGAAAGACAATGCAACACTTAGTTTATTTTTGGAACATTGATCGCTTCAGGATCTGTGTTATGCCTTCTGTAACACCCCGTTTCATTTTCCCTTTTTTCTGAATTATGTCCGATTTATTTTCATTGATGACGTCACTTGTTCATGACGTCATGGTTACTCTGTGTATTTTACGAGTAAATTTTTCGCGTTTATGTCTTGATACGACGGGATGACGCGACTATTGACTTGTTGACTACTTCGTGGATTATCGTTGGCGATTACGAGAATTGACGGCAAGTTTAATGTTTCGAACTGGTGAAACGTTGACATGAGTTCAGGATTCGATAACACGATTATATGATTTCTCTTCGTTGACTTCGTGGAATTCTGTAGCTATTACGTGGCTGGACGTGACGATAGTATTTCGAGCCTAGTGAAACGCTTACGTGTGTTCTTATTATCGACTACGTGATTGAGTTGTGGCGATTGACAGTTGGGTTATCGACTAAATGGGTTTGTTTCGACACTTGACATTTAGGGTTTCGACTCAGTGATTTGAGTTCGGTAGTTAGTGCTTTAGGGGTTCGGCGTTTTTGTTTCCCCGGTTATGGGGTTAGTACGTGCCTTGTTTAGCTGACGTGCTTAGGAGTATTGATAGTTCTTTCCGCTCGTTTTATTTATGTTTATATCTATGTGCTCTGTGTATTGATGTGGCATTAGGTGCCTTAGTTGCTTGACTTACGTGTTTACGTGTATTTGTATTACCTTGTTCGTTTTTCGTGCTTATATGTATGTGATACGTGTTAGTGGATTAATTTGGGATGAAGTGGTTTTATTTGATTATTGTTCGAATAAGTTACGTGCCTTAGTAGTTCGGATTAGTGACGACTCCGATGACCAGGTAGATGAGTCTCGTACCCGGAGCGTTTATTTCGACTTGTATTATTTCTCGACTATTTGTAGAGTTTACGAGAGCGTGTAGTATAAACCGCTAGGCGATTAGTGATTTAATTTGGTTTTTATAAATATTTATATCCGACTATATAACCGAATTATTCATTTCGGATTATATTAATTATTCGGAGTTCGATGGGGCTTTCAGTGATTTAATTGGTGGATGATTTTTGTGCCCCGGAGTTTTTATTTGGGCCTATATTATTTATTTGGAGTCCGGTGAATTTTATGGGCTCACGTGGAATTATTCGTGTCCCCGGTATATTTTACGGGACTTATTTTATTTATATGAATTTAATTATGATTATATATATATATTTAAGGGTTTCATACCCTAGATTATTTATTTCAGTTATATTATTTATTAGAAGTCCCGTTTATATTTACGGGCACGTGCCATATTATTTCGGGGATCTTAATATATTTTTCGGGATTTATTACTCGTATACATATATATTATTATTAATTAAGAATATATGTATATATGGGTATTAAATGGGTATATATATATATATATATATATATATATTTAATTTTATAGATATATGTATTATTAGTGATAAGTGTCCAGAAACTTCTCCATCTTTCCTTAACCTCCCTCACGCACTGACCTGTTCCTTCTCCTCCACACGACTAATCTATTCCCTCTCTGTATCATCCCCAACTGAAATTCCTCTTCATCAATGTTGATCAGTTTGAGATTGAGAGAGGGAGAGAGAGAAGTTGGAGCAGGCGAAAGGGAGGGCTTCGCTTAGGGTCGTCGGCCAGAATTGACGACGGCGGACTGTGTGGCGGTGGCTAGTTGCGCCGGTGATGGCGGCTCGTGCCGCGGCTGTTGGTGTGAATCTAGCAGGCGGTGGTGGTGTTCATGTTGGGGCCTGATGGTGTGGTCGCGTAACAGGGGAGGTGCGAAGTGAACGATCGGTAGCAGGGGTAGCAGGGTCGCCGGAGTTAAGAGGCAGCCATAGCTGAGTTGCTTGAGTGGTGGTTAGCGCGGCTGTAGGTGGCAGCAACCGATGGTTCGCGCAGCAGTGGTGGTTCAAACCAGTCCCCTGTTCACTCGGACTGACTCGAGTCGACTCAGTGCCGAGTCGAGCTGTGTTTGGCACGAAACTTTGAGGGTAGCTCGGCCTCGGTACCGTGTACGCTATATCCGAATTCGGTGTGAAACCGTTGAGCGGTTTGCCGGGAATTTCAGAATTTTGGTAAGAATTTTCGGTTGATATTCTTTAGATTTATTCAAAATTACTTATCGATAATTAATGAGCTTCGGGTATATTAATTAGGTTGACGAGGCGGATATTTTTCCATATTCGAAAATGGATTAGCGCAACTTTGTTCGGTGAGCTTATTTCCGGTGACGGCACTGTTTATTGTCGGTTAAAGCGGGGCTGTTTGTAAGCATTTAATTTAGGTGGGGAATTTTATATATATTTATATATATATATATTTATCTAGCACTCACTAATAGTGCGTAGAAAATGCTAAGTAGTCCCGTTGTATGTTTACGGATAATAAAAGCATGAAATTAAATTCCTAGTGGTAGACGAATAGCTAGGAATTTTATAGAATTTTCGGAGTACTCGTAAATGTATCAAAGGAGAATGAAATTGGAAATTCTTGCGGAAATTAAGTAAATTAATTCCCTGAAAAATTATAATAAATTAAATCCTATTTAAATTGGATTAAAATAGGTGGCCTAGTACCCCTGGACGTAAAATAGGATTGTGTAGAATTATGTGATTGAAATTGAGCTACAGTAAGGACAAAGTGGATATTGAGGGATGTAGAGCCGACGAATAAATTATCCCTTGCTATTTATATTTTGTCGAAATTGAAAATAAGATAGGGGAATTCACGAGGACGAGGAACGTTAAAATGTAGACATAGCTTTAGTTCCCCTTCTAGTTTATTTTTCCCGTGAATTATGATTAAGTTAAATTGCGATTTTAATTGTCTTTGAGGTGGAATAGTTTGAAATTAAATACTGAGAATTGAAGTAAAGGCATGCGAGTTTATAAGAATTTATTAGTGTTGGGAAATTGAGAAATCGGATGATCTTAAGATGAATTAAAGTGATTTGCTGTTATAGTTGAATATTAAAGCTTATTTTTAAAGAAAAATGAAAATGTTTATATATGGTGAATTGGTTGTGTAAAATGAATTTCGAGATATATTTGTCACTTGATAAATGTTATATTTCGATTATTGACTCACTGTTGAGGCAAGATGTACATATTTCATACACCATGAGCATTGATATTGCATTGGGTATGGTTTCATGTCTCATTCATGTACATATTGCATTGAGTCGTTCGGGTCGTCGCAACAACTGGCCAGGCGGTGTATCGCTACCGGCGGACTAGTAATCCGGGAACAGGGAGGCGTGGGAGGATGTGATCCGAACACGGTGTGTTTTCTTTCACGAGTTGATATGATCCTCGTGGTTGTGTTACTTTGGCGACATTATACCCGGTTGTTCCATGTTAGATAGGGTGTTATTTGCATTGTCATTGCATTGTTTTCACATTGAGTATTCATTCTTTTATATTATTGAAAATTTCTGTTATTAAACTGATGCTATTTGTAGCTTTATTATAAATGATGAAATTAACTCAAATGTGAATGAATATTTAAAGATTTGAACTTGTAAAGAAAGAAAGGAAATCTAATAATGTTAAAACCTGGATTAGTAGAGCCATGGTTGGCATGTGTTTTAGGTGGTTACGTGGATATAGATGAAAAGAGGTTTAGATAATTAATTGTTTTCCCCTTGGGTTGGAGTTGAGTTGAGTTGGATAGTTGTATATTGAGACTTGGTTGTGGTTGTGCCTTTGGCCACAATAGGCCTTTGTGATTGGAGATTAGGGTTATCACTGGATGATTGTTAGACCACTTTGGTAGTGGAAAGAGTTGTTCAGGTTAAAGGTTGGGTAAGACTCGAGGTCAGTTCTGAGATCTAGATATGTTTTTAGAGATTGATGGTTTCAGATTTCTCCTAGTTGTTCTGAGGAACACTTGAATCCTGGTGTTGGTTTGGTAACCTTTGAGGATTTGTTTATAAATTCCTATATTAAGTTGAAGGTCTTAGAACCTGTTTCGAAATAAGTTTGAATGTGACTTTGAGGTGATATTTGGTTGAACTCTAGTAGTTCTTTTCCCTGTGTTATAGTTTCTTGGGTTTTAACCCGAACATGTGTTTCTGAGGTTTCATTCCTTAAGGTAAGAAATATGATCATTTGTGTTTGTCTGTGGATCTTATCAGGTAAGAGAAGTGAGATTAAGTTAATAGCACATAGTGCGATTCCTACTGTTTGGGTGGGTTAGGAGGCATTGGAACCAAATATGATTTGACCGGGCCCTAACTTTTTCTTAAAAAACCGGTTGAATCCTTCGGGGTTCAACATTTTTCTTTAAAAACCCGAGGGCCATGGCATCTATTTGGGACTAAATGACTCCAGTAACCCTTTCTTGCGCCTCGATAGGCGGTATGAGTTAGAGGTGACCTTGTTGATTTGTACCGAATCCATTGTGGTGATAATATATTTCCTTCTGTATTTCTTTGAGGTGAATGGATTAGTTCACGAAATATTGTAAACAGAAAGGACTGTATTGAGGGTAGAAATTGTGAGAGTGAATCCATTGTGGTGATAATATATTTCCTTCTGTATTTCTTTGAGGTGAATGGATTAGTTCACGAAATATTGTAAACAGAAAGGACTGTATTGAGGGTAGAAATTGTGAGAGTGAGACTCTCCAAATATGATTTGATAGAGGTGATGTGTAAGAATTATGAATTCATTGTGGACATGATTATGTTTTTTCTCTTCTGGTAGTCCTAGTGAGTGATTTTACCTTCTAGGAATCCTGAGTGGCGTGCTCGGTGCACGGTATAATAGATAGTTAGTTTTGGTTGTATCCCTAGACGAGAGTGTGTATTCGACTAGGTGCCTTTATACACCAGGTGTTAGGATTAGCTGTTTACGGGACTTTGTGTATATATATATGTGTATATATATGTTGATTCGACATGCGTATATACGAGTGGTAGATATATCGTATGAGCTGTGCTATTTTACGACTTTGGAGTAGTTTCGAGATTAGTTGTGAGGTTATTGTTGGGTGTCTTGGATTGGCGGGGGTGCCGCAGGAGACGATAGCTTGACCTAGGATAGATGCATGCATACGGGATGGTTAGCATTTTCTAGACGGCTATTAGTGTGATGTTTTGATATTATGGTGAGCGCGTGGTTTTTGCTCACCCCCCACACACAACATTTTCAGGTTTACAGGTGGACTCAGCACGGCGCGTACGGCGGCGATGGTACGGGGGATTTGGGACGGTAGATTCATTCCTCCTTCCGTAATCATATTTATTATTCTTTTATTCTCTTGGGAGCCAGGTTGTTGGCAAATTCCCTTATGTTGTATTTTCAGTTCATGTATTTATTATTTTGGGGTGCCATTGTATTTGTTCGGCACTACCATTTAATTTTATGTATTCTTATTTGAGCTTGGTGGCTCAGTCAGTACTTGTTGTTTTGGGGTGCCTTTATATCTTTTCGGCATCGCCATATGTTTTTCTTTCTATTTTCATTTGAGCATTTGGGGCTCTATTGATTTTAGAGCGGTCTGGAGAGGTGTTGGTGTTCTTTTCCACTGCCTCGGCCCTAGTAGGTTTCTGGAATGTTGGGCTACGTGCCGTTGCTTTTATATTGTTATTCTAGGCAGGTTGTGCTATTGTGTTGAATTTGAGTTGTCCGGATGTTCCAATTACAAATGGAACTCTGCCGGATTTTCGTTAGAATTTTCCTTACTGAGTTTCTTTCACTCGGGTGACATGGAATACTTCATTTTCATTTCTATTCCATGTATTTCGGTGTTGTTGTTGATTTCGGTTGTCGTTTTCTGTGACGTCATACCCCGGGATTCGCTGATTCTCCTGATTGGAGTCTCAGGAATAAATGGGCGTGACACCTTCGGGCACTTTAGGCCATGCGATGGTCAACATAACGTTTAGTTTGGAACTTTGATCTCTTCAGGATCTGTGTTGTGTCTTCGGGCACTTCAGGCCATGCGAAAGACAATGCAACACTTAATTTATTTTTGGAACTTTGATCTCTTCAGGATTTGTGTTGTGTCTTCGGGCACTTCAGGCCATGCGAAAGACAATGCAACACTTAGTTTATTTTTGGAACATTGATCTCTTCAGGATCTGTGTTGTGTCTTCGGGCAGTTCAGGCCATGCGAAAGACAATGCAACACTTAGTTTATTTTTGGAACATTGATCTTTTCAGGATCTGTGTTGTGTCTTCGGGCACTTCAGGCCATGCGAAAGACAATGCAACACTTAATTTATTTTTGGAACTTTGATCTCTTCAGGATCTGTGTTGTGTTTTCTGGCACTTCAGGCCATGCGAAAGACAATGCAACACTTAGTTTATTTTTGGAACATTGATCTCTTCAGGATTTGTGTTATGCCTTCGGGCACTTCAGGCCATGCGATGGTCAACATAATGCTTAGTTTGGAACTTTGATCTCTTCAGGATCTGTGTTGTATCTTCGGGCACTTCAGGCCATGCGAAAGACAATGCAACACTTAATTTATTTTTGGAACATTGATCTCTTCAGGATCTGTAGATTTTATGATTTAATTTGTCATGATAATGATTTTTACTGATCAAACACTATAGCCTTTTTTACAAAAAGATCAAAGTTAAAAACAGAACTTGGCCCATTAAGGGTAGTACCTATTCAGGCGAGAGGCGTTCTGAGAGTTTGGTTCCATTCCGCCATCACTATTCCGTCGGACTCGGTATGCTCTGCGACCAATGACCTCGGTAATGGTATACGGGCCCTCCCAAGGCTCCCTGAGCTTGCCTACGAGCCCAATTTTCGCCTAAGGACCATATCTCCGACCTGGAATTCTCTTCTTTTGACTCTCCGATTGAAATGGTTCCGGATGTGCTGTTGGTAGGCGGCCAGCCTGATCCCGGCAGCCTCTCTTCTTTCATCCAGAAGATCAAGATTCTGAGCCAAGTGCTGGTTATTTGGTCCTTCAACCCAGGCCTCACTCAGGAGGGTTGGAACCCTGATTTCTGTAGGAATCACAGCCTCAGCGCCGTACGCTATGGCAAAGGGTGTTTCTCCAGTGGGTTGTCTGGGAGTCGTTCTGTATGACCAGAGAAATTCGGGCAGTTTCTCTAGCCTGGCTCCTTTGGCTTTTTCAAGTTTTTTGGCCAGTGTGTTGAATATAGTTCGATTTGTCCTTTCCGCCTGCCCGTTCCCTTGCGGGTAGCCAACGGAAGACGTGTTCTGGTTGATACCATGCTCGGTAAAGAATGTTTTGACCCCCTTGTTGTCCAGGTTTGTTCCGTTATCCATCATGATCGTCCTCGGTAGCCCAAATCTGCATATTATGTTGGTCCATATGAATTTGATGATGTGGCTTCCTTTGACAGTGGGATAGGCTTCCGCTTCCACCCATTTGGTAAAATAGTCAGTCGCCAGAAGGACGTACGCGTTCGACCGGATTGCTTTCGGGAGGGGTCCCACTATATCCATTCCCCATCGGGCGAATAGGTGTGGTACTATAGTAGGATGCAAGAACTCGGGTGGCCGATGGATAGCATCCCCGTGCATTTGACAGGGCTTGCACCTTCGGACGTACTCTTCGGCATCCCGCGACAGGTAGGGCCAGAAGTACCCTTGAGACAGTATTTTATGGGCAAGGGTCCTGCCGCCGGAGTGGTTTCCACAAACCCCACTGTGAATTTCCTGCATCACTGCTCTAGATTCTGACGGGGTAATACATCTCAGGTAAGGCCCGAAAAAGGATTTTCGGTATAGTTGCCCATTGATGATTGAATACCTGGCTGAATTCCTCTTGACCTTGTAAGCTTCAGCTTTGTTTTCGGGAAGAGTTCCATTTCGCAAGTAATCCATTAGGGGATCCATCCAGCTGGGTTCCCAAGGGATGAGCATTACTTGTTCGGCCTCTTGGATACTGGGCCTTTGAATAAAATCCACCAGTGCAACCCGAGTTAGGTCCTCTCCGGCTGAGGATGCCTGATTAGCCAGATGATCAGCCTCAGAATTTTCGTTCCTAGGGATCTGGGTGAAGGTTACTTTTTGAAAACCTTTTGTTTCTTTCATAACGAGTGCACGATATAACTCCATTTTTGGGTCTTTTGTTTCATACTCTCCGTTGATCTGACGGACAACCAGCTGAGAATCACTGTGTAATGCTAAGGACTGAATCTGGAGGCTCTGGGCTATCCTTAGCCCGGAGACGACGGCCTCATACTCCGCCTCATTGTTCGTGGCTGGGAACTGTAATTGTACTGACACATGAAGGCGTGTCCCATCAGGTGTTAAGATCTCCAAGCCAATCCCTGATCCGGAGAAGCAGGATGATCCATCCACAAAAATCTTCCAGGTTTTCGGTTCGTTTTCCTGGTCTGGCTCTTCAGTTTCGCTTTCAAGTAAAAAGTCCGCCACTTCCTGTCCTTTGATGGAAACCCGGGGTATGTATGTCAAATTGTATATGCCCAATTCGATAGCCCATTTAGAAATTCGCCCTGAGAGGTCAGGCTTTGACATAATAACCCGTAGGGGTGTTGCTGTTGGGACGACGATCGGGTGAGCTTCAAAGTAATGCCTTAGCCTTCTTTTTGCATTCACTAGTGACAGAACCAATTTCTCTTGCCTGCTGTATCTGGTATCTGCCTCAGCTAATGATTTGCTGGTGTAGAACACTGGCATTTGAAGTTTTCCGTCCTCTCTAATGAGGGCGGCGCTGGTTGACGCAGAGGATACCGCTAAGTACAGGTATAAGATTTCATCGGGAATTGGTGTGGACAGAATCGGGGGCACGGTCAAGTACTCTTTTAGACTCGCTAGGGCCTCCGATTGCTCTGGACCCCAGATCTCTCCCTTATTTGCTTTTATTGCCTGAAAGAATGGTCGGCATCGATCAGTGAGTCGTGAAATGAATCTGCTAAGTGCAACCACTCTCCCCGTCAAGACTTGAACGTCTTTGTGTGTTCAGGGCTCCATCATTTCTATTAGGGCCTTGACTTGTGTCAGGCTGGCCTGGATCCCGGTCCGGTCCACGATGTGCCCGAGGAACTGTCCAGATGATACGTAAAAAAAGCATTTCGCTGGATTAAGCTTCATGCCGTGTGACCTGAGGGTGGCGAACACTTGGCACAGGTGGATGAGATGGTCCTCCTTCCTTCTACTTTTGACCACAGTGTCATCGATGTAGGCCTCAATTACTTTACCCATCATACATTTAAAGATCTTGTTGACCAGTCTCTGGAAAGTGGCACCTGCATTTTTCAGTCCGAAAGGCATAACTCTAAAGCAGTATGTGCTTTTTTCAGTAATGAAGGAGGTCTTTTCCTCATCCATTGGGTTCATTTTTATTTGGTTGTAACCTGAATACGCATCCAGAAAGGTCAGACGATCGTATCCAGCGGTAGCATCAACTATCTGGTCAATCTTTGGCAGTGGAAAGCTATCTTTCGGGCATGCCTTGTTCAGATCGGTGAAGTCAACACAAACCCTCCATTTGCCGTTCTTCTTCTGCACTACCACTACGTTGGCAAGCCATTCGGGATATCTGACTTCTCAGATGAAGCCTGCTTGGAGCAATCTGGATACCTCATCCGCTATAATTTGGTTCCGATGTGCCCCCATGCGCCTTTGCTTTTGCCTGATAGGTCTGACATTCGGGTCAACCCGTAATGAGTGCTGTGAAACTTCGGGGTCGATCCCCGGCATGTCCATATGCTCCCATGCGAAGACATCAAAGTTTTCCTGCAGTAACTATGTTAGTTCCTTAAATTCAGGATCGGTGAGATTTGTACCTGCAAAGGTAACCTTTCCCGGGCTGTCGGGCACAATGCAGATCTGCTGCAACGGTTCAACCACAATTAGGGGGCCCGGGTCCCCTTCCTTTAATTGCTATTTGGAGCCTGAGCTTTGCTCCTTGGAGCGGAATGCCACTGGGGCCTTCACCTTCTGGATCTCTATCAGGGTGATCGCATAGCATTCCTTGGCTGCCACTTGGTCGCCTTTGATAGCAATTGTACATGTACCGTCGAGGCATAAACATCTCATGATTTGGTGAAGAGTCGAAGGCACACCTTGCATTCGGTGAATCCATCCCCTTCCCATGAGCAAATTGTACGAAGGTTTGGCATCGACCACAACGAATGTCTCGTTTAGGGTCCTCTGAGCGGCAGATACCGGTAGCTGAACCCCTCCGATAGGTTCAATTTGCCTTCCGTCAAAACCTGCGATGGGGCACCGGGATGCCACAACTTCGGACGGATCGATCTCGAGCTTTTCAAAAGCCCATTTAGTGATGATGTTGGCGCTGCTCCCAGAATCGATCATGACTCTTTTCACAAGACAGTTGGCCACCATCAAGGTCACGACTAGAGGGTCTTCATGCGGGGTTTGGACACTCCGAAGGTCTGACACCGAGAAGGTGATCTGCGTTTCCCTTGCTTTGTGGTGGGCGTCACTGACCTCGTTGACTCTTCGCATCTTTTGGGCTCTCCGCATGTGGCTCCAGCGTGACCCTTCGGTTGCCTTGGATGGGGGGCCGCCATATATCATATTAATCACCCTGACCGGCTGTGCATCTGAGGGTTTCCGAGGGGCACTGAGGGCACGTTGATCATTTATCCTTGGTCTGTCCCGTTGGACGTAATCTCAGAGTTCCCCGTGAAGTAGTAACGTCTTTACCTGTTGCCTTAGATTGCGGCATTCATTCGTGATGTGCCCGAAATCACCGTGGAAAGCACAATGTTTTGACTTGTCCCTCTGGTCGAGTGGCTGTCTCATGGCCGGGGGTTGCTGGAAGATTCCTTTGGCTTTGTTCTCTTGGTAGAGTTTAGCAAGGCTAACCTTCAGGGGTGTCAACCTTTCGTCGAACCTAGGGCGTTTGAACGGCTTAGGGACTGACGATCCTGGTGGGGCTGAGGATCCCGGTGGAGTTGCTCGCTTGCGATCGGTCAATCGATCCTTGAACTGAATCTCAAGACCGACGAAGGCTGACCTCCTTTGCCGGATAGTCTCCTCTTCCTCAATTCTCAAGTACCCCTGGGCCCTGGAGTTTAGCTCCCCAATGCCCGATGGAGGGCGCTTTACCAAAGACTGATGGAGCTTGGTTCCTGGAATGAGAGCCATCCTGAATGCCTCAACCGCCGAATGTTGGTCACAGTTATCCACAGAAGAGGATTCAATGTTGAAGCGGGATAGAAAACTTTTTAACGACTCCCCCTTCTCCGGGATCATGGTGAAGAGGCAGGATATGGTCTTCTTTTGTCTTTTGTTTCCATAATACTGGGCAATGAAGAGCCTGGTCAATTACTGCCAGCTGCCAATGGATCGGGGTGGCTATTTCCTAAACCACAATAGAGCGGCGTCAGCAAGGCTTGTAGAGAATACTTTGCAAAGCAGGGACTCGTTCTCAGCGTACATTGTCATCTTCTGATGGATTTGGTATATGTGCTCCTCGGGATCCCTTGTGCCATCGTAAGGGGTGAATTGGGGCATAACGAACTTCTTTGGAAAGGGCTCTTGTGTTATCTCGTGAACGAAGGGTGACTGTATCAATTCAGTGGACGCCTGGATGACCATGTCATCAGTGGATCGGGACCTCAAGTCCCCGAGGAATTTTCTTTGGAATTCATCCATCATTGCTTGAAGCTTCTGGGGGGTTATGGACTCGTCGGCTGCTGGAGCCTTTTCCGAGCGCTAAGAAGACTCGACATGCTCCTCAGGTTTGTCGCTGCCCTGCTGGTTTAGAGAATGGTCGACTGCCGCTACAGGAGGGTCATCCACGACTATTGGCGGAACAACAGGCTGTGGAGTCAACCTGGCCATGAGCTCTGCATTCTGCCTTTCCAAGGCCATGCTACGTTCCTCAGCAACTGCCAAGCGTTGAAGAACTTGCTCCATGGAACCCTCTGCACGATTATCCGCAGTGGGTTGAACGTCTGCCTGCGAACGAGTGATTGACATCTCTGCAGTGGGTTGGCCTTTGTTTGACAAAACAGACTCAGCTTTTTGAGATGGGAAGAAGGAGGCGATTTTTCAGATCCCGAAGGACAGATTTGAAAAGTCCCGACCCCGACAGTGCACGTTCCCACAGACGGCGCCAATGTGTAGATGCTTAAAATTGCACAACACAAAAAAAAAATCCTTTATTCAATATTTGATTTTCCTTTTATACATTTTCTTGATGGGCTTGAAGCCCATTGAGACAACATTTCATTTATTAAATAAATACACAGATACAATGGGCCCAACCATTGGGCTTACAGGAATTTTATTGGGCCAGTAGCCTGATGAGCTTAACCTGGAAAGGCTTTGGTGGGTCAAGACATTTTCTACACTTACACTCTCCATTTAAGGTAATGAAAGACAACTCATGATCTGGCTTTCTCATCTTTGGAAGATATAACTTGAGACATTTATTAGAATATATTTAAATGTGTTTAATTATCACATGGGTGCACTGTACATTATTGTTTGATATAGGAATACTATAATTTTTGTATTGGGTACTATATTCTTATATATCTCAATCTATCGTGAGAGAAAATAGTATCACAAATAATATACTAATGCTAACAAAAATATATTGTCACAAATAAAAGTATCTATGACACTTATATTACTTTAGTAGTGATGTAAGAAAAAAATATCACTCATATATATCTTTTTGACGGTATTTTATCACAATTAACATGCAATTGCATTGATTTGTCACACTAGAGAATCCGGAAAGCACTCTACCGTGACGATAAATTTTTGTTACTAAATACGGAATATTTAGTATGAGTGACGGTTTATTTAGTATCACAAATTCTCTTATTTGTTGTAGTACCTAACGTTGACATCCATAGCATATTTTCTCTTTGGGATCTTGATCTCAAGCACACCATGGTTGAACGCGGCTCTAATCGCTTCTTGGTTGTAGCGTCTTTGATCGATTTCGAAGTGGGCGTTATAAATCCTCGAATCGTGTATCCCCATCCTCACATAATGATTTGTGTTCTCTTCTTCCTTTCCAGACATGTAAAGTGTGCTGCCTTGAACCCACACCTTCAGCCCATTTTGTCCAATTCCGGGCATGTCCAACCTCAGATACACTCCATCCTCATGCTCCACCATCTTGTTGGACAAGGATGGCCCTTCTTTCAGGAATCTATTCACAATGAAACAAGCTCAACAACTCAAACAAAAATAAAAAAATGAATCAAAACAAATGGCAACTGCAAATCTAGTACTATGCTTGGTGCTATACACGGAGTTGCTGAATTGAATTTGGAAGAAAATTAGCTCAAAGTATAGATTTTGTTTTTCTGTTGCTCTTAAACAATGGAAGTATGAGGTACTTGGTTCCTCATTAAAGTGCACTATGTCAAGTTTCGTATCTTAAATGCCCCCTATATTTATCCACAAGAGAGCAGTTCTCAAATTGATGTGTATATAAATAAGAAATCACAACTCAATTGACTGAAAATAATAATAATAATAATAATTAAGGAAAAAAATGTTGAGAAATCACTAATGGTGATTCCTTATACCCAGGATCAACACAATAAATGAGAGAACAAAACTTTTATTCAAAACTCACACTTTTCAAATACAAAGTTTATTCTCTCTTTTTTCTTTTTCTCACACTCTATATATCAAAACCTATCTCTAACTTCTAATTAATACACTACACAATACCTCTCTATTTATAAGCATACAAATTTAGGCAAGTTAGGCAAGTTTGGCTCAACACCATGACTTTTGTGGAGGTTGGCAAGTTTGGCACCTCCATGGAATTTCTTGCTAAGTTTGGCACTTTCCATTATCAAGTTTACTTATTTTCAACATCCCCCTTTAAACTTGATTTGGAGATCTTCTGCATTACTTGCAGCTTCTTCTGTCTCTTGGAATTTCTGCATTCCTTGCAACATCTTAGATCTTATGAATCTATCTTGTATTTCTTAGTTCTGCCTTTCTCGTCTAGTTTTGCACAGAGATGGTTGACTCTCTTCTTCATAGTCAAGTCCACGACTAGCGACAAGCACCTCGAACTGAACCGAGTCAACCTGCCTGAACTCTGAAGAGATACCATTTTCTTTCCCTGCACTTTCTTTCTCTGGAACCATTACCGAGGCATTACATTCCTTCCTCAGACCATTGAACTTGTCTGGCTTCACTTTTCTATACTTGTAGTCTTTCACGAACATGCGAGTTTTGTATCTCTGAACTTCGCCTTTTCCACTTTTCGTCTTATGGACGCACTTCAACCCAGTTGACTTATGGCCTTCTGGTGGACTACTCTACTTCTTCTCTATGGTGAACATCTCTTCATCCATATCTGTCTTCCATTCCTTCTCTTGAATGGCTTCGGTGAAACTAACCGGATCTTCTTCTAACTTGTCTCTGGTCTAGTATCTTTCACCCGGATCCACTTCTGACTTCTTTCTGTCAGGTACGGGAGCAATTTGTGTCACTGTTGGTGGCACTGCTTCAACCTCATCTCGTGGCACTATTGGTGACACTTCTTCTTCTTCAATCACGGGTTCCTTGGGCTCCGCTTCTTCTTCAAAAATCCAGCTAACAGGATTCTCATATTGAGCCATCAGCAGCATTCCGTTTAGCTCATTTGTGTCTTTCTTTGCAAAGTACACATGTTTGTCATTTTCATCTTCTTCTGTTAGCTCTCTTCTGCATTCACGGGCATAGTGGCCATATCTGTTGCAGTTATAACACTTCACTTTTCTTCTCCCATCTTCACCTCTGAATGCATCTTCTCTTCCTTGATAGCCACGATTTCTGCCTCGACCTCTTTGTGAATTTCCCCATCTCTCTTCTCCGGCTGAGAACTTTGCCTGCAGGACTTGCTCGTCCTCTCGGATGCTTGAGATATTCTTCTTGTCGATTCGTTGTTCATGGATTTCAAGCGTGGCTTGTAACTCATCAACAGTCATGACATCCAGATTCTTCGATTCTTCAATGGCTACAACCACGTACTCAAATTTTGAGTTTAGCGATCTCATTATCTTCTCGAGCACACGTACATCTTCGATCTTTTCTCCACATCCTCTGATTTGATTGACAATTGTCAATATTCTGGTAAAGTACTCAGAAATTGACTCCCTTTCTTTCATCTGCAGCAATTCAAATTCCCCCCTTAGACTTTGAAGTCTAATTTTTATCGTCTTTTCAATTCCTCGATTTGCTTTACGAAGAATTTCCCATGCTTGCTTGGCGGTGTTGACGGCGGAGATCTTCTCAAAACTTGCTTCATCTACACTCTGATAAAGCAGATATAACGCCTTTTTGTCCTTTCGTCTTTCTTCTTTAAGCTCGGCCTGTTGGACCTGGCTTAGATTCTCTACTTCTTCGAGTTCGTCATACCCGAGATCGATCACATCCCACAAATCTTGTGAGGCTAAAAGGACTCTCATCATGATACACCACTTCTCGTAATTATCTTTGTTTAGTCGCGGAAGCTGGGGCTGGAAAAAATTGCTGGAGGATGCCATCGGATTTGCTTAAGCACTTGAGGTGCTTATTTCCGAAAATCGGTGTTGAATCTGGTCAAACCGATCACACGGTTGCGTCCGGAGCGTTCCGTTTAGTAAAAAACGACTCTTCGTTTGCTTAAATCGGAGTTAAAATGAGTCTGGAATGGACAAAATACTAACGAGGGGCAAATCTGTAAATTTCCAGAAATTCTGCTGACGTGGAGGTGACACGTGTCGGCTCCTAATTGGGCCACGTGTCGTCTGGTGGATGTTACCACGTGTCGGCTAGTGGTTAGTCCACGTGTCCACTGATGGTTGGTACACGTGTCAACTGATTACTGGACCACGTGCTGATGACGTGGCACAGGCGATGACGTCACGGATGACGTGTCAGGCGCGTGGGCGCGTGCGCGCGTAGGTGCGCGTGGGATTCACGCGCGTCTGGAGGTTGAAGATGAACCAGGCGCGTGGCTGCGCGTAGGGCTCACTCGCCTAGCTTGTGGCGGCGCGTGAGGGTGCGTGCGGTGGTGTATTGGCCTGAAAATTTCGTGGTTACGTTCCTGGTGGAACGGAGAAGTTATAAATGTGCTCAAACTTGTGGTTTGGACAATTATGGCTCACGAATAGGTTTTGAAACCTTCGGCTCTGTTTTTGAAAAAAAATCTTCTAGGTTTGCTCAAGCTTCACTAAGCTCTGATACCACTGTTGAGAAATCACTAATGGTGATTCCTTATACCCAGGATCAACACAATAAATGAGAGAACAAAACTTTTATTCAAAACTCACACTTTTCAAATACAAAGCTTATTCTCTCTTTTTTCTTTTTCTCACACTTTATATATCAAAACCTATCTCTAACTTCTAATTAATACACTACACAATACCTCTCTATTTATAAGCATACAAATTTAGGCAAGTTAGGCAAGTTTGGCTCAACACCATGACTTTTGTGGAGGTTGGCAAGTTTGGCACCTCCATGGAATTTCTTGCCAAGTTTGGCACTTTCCATTATCAAGTTTACTTATTTTCAACAAAAAAAACCATGATACCAATAACGTACGTATATATTGAAGTTGAAGCAGCATCTAGGGAAATAAACTTCAGTTGTCTGTGTCATACACAAGTTACCGGGCTCTCTAAGGAACTTTGTTAACGTAATAGTGGGAATTTAATTTGAGAGGAGATGGAGAGGAGGCAAATGGATTGCAGTTCTATAAGCTTAATTATAACAAATTAACCGTTAACAATAATTTTAAGAAGAAGACAATTTCTTGGTCATCCATTAATTTAATAACACACTTGGATCATTCTTTGAAGGTGCTTAATTATACCCAAAAAGACTTATACTAAGTGGGAGACAACACTTTACATTTTATCAGCAGAAGAATACTTGGGTGATGTACCGGATGAGCTTGTGCACGCTCCTACACTTCTAATGGGATCCGGCTACTTCTCTAATACATGAGACAATATCATGATATGATACTGTCCGTTGTGCATGGGTTCATCCCGCATGATTTTGGTTTTGAACTTCTGTAAAATGATTTCATACCAATTAGAGACAATACGCCACGTATAAACACTTCACCGTCGCCATACTTGGGCGATGTAGAACGTCAAATATAAACTTAACGGTATCCACAAATATTAAGAAACTCATAATTTGAATCCTTCCAATAAGTTTTCTGAACCTAAAAGTGGTTACAAATTCGGTAGCATTTACAGGGAAGGGAGCGGAGAGAGCTCTCCATCTTAAATGACATACGTAAAAGTTTATACCCAACCACATAAGCAAAATCTTTTCTGCTGTATTCAGTTATCTAATAATGGCTAACGCGGAATGTAATATCCATGATTGATAGACATGAGCAATGGATGACTCATTATGGACGAGTTTACAAGGAAAATGGTGACAAAGAAATGCGATTTAAGATATTCAATTTGAGGATTCCCTCTTGTAATTTCAGTTTCTGCAATATACTAACTTTTCTTTTAAGGACATAGTATGTATATAATGCCATAAAAAGAAAATCAAACGGAAATTAATCGGCAGTAATTTTTATTTGTATTCGACCGAATGCCAATCCAAGAATTCCATGTTTTTCTCAAGAGTAGACAATTTTGATCCATAGGTTCGCCTGCATCTTAAATGTCCCAAAACTATATATTATGCTTAAATTGACGTGAGTGAACAGGTTTGTTCAGTTGAAAAATATTTTAAGAGTCGTTTCTCAAAAAATCATCAATTTTCAGGTTTGATGCCAAACAATTGGATGGAGTCACCACAACGAAGTTAAATCGAATCTCAAAATAATAATTAAGACACCAATTAGGATCCATGAAAAATAAAACTATAACATAGACAAGTTGGTTAAAGCTTACATACAAGTCTCGTGGATTTTTGTATCCTAAAAGTTTCCATCACAGAATTGTTATTTAGGCTCAAATAAATTTCAAAGAGCCAAAAATCGTCAACAAACCCCTAAATCAGTACAATTTAACCTAAAAGTACCGAACAGTGTATGACAATTTAATTTATGCAAGTTCAAGCAGTGGAAGTAAAATTAAACTAGTGAGAGCACGTTGAATATTCATAAAAAAGTGCTCTGTTTTTTTTTTTTACCATCGCCGTTAGGACAGTCTTTGGAGTGGCAATCGTTCTTTGGATGATCAGAAACTGCATTGGAGGAGAAAGGAGAGGCAGCTATCTATGGATGGAGTCCCTTCCTCATAGTGTGTGCTCTGGTGAGAGCCCTTGTTGACGATAAAACAAACGCCATTGTTAGGGGTTTTCTGTGTGAAAGGGTAGAGACCGTGTGTGTGTGTGTATATATATATATATATATATAAATATAAGGATAAATTATAATAACATCCTTGAGATTTAAGTCAATTGCAAGTAATGGTTGGTCAACTTTTTTTGAAACATTGACACCCTCAACCTTGAAATATATATTTATATTGCCCTTGACTAAAATAATTAATTTTATTATATAAATATCATGAATGCCAAAAGTCCATAATAACCCCACCCATCTCAGTTACTTTTTCTCTCATGGTCTACTTGATTTCATTTTTTTTTTAGTGAATGTGAAATTTGGGGATTTTGTTAATATTAATATGATTTTATATTTGCTGAAATAAAATTAAATTGAAAATTTAGGGATGGTGTTAATTTGTCCTTAGTTTAAATTAAATTATGTAATTATATGTTGACATGAGATGGAATTAATATATTAAATTGAAATTTTGGTAATTTGATATGATTTATGTTTATCTAAGTAAAATTGAACTAATTTTATATTTATCTATGGAACATTGAACTAAAATTGAGATTGCATTAATTTTGTCTAAGATTAAGTTATTTTGATAATTTAATGGATATAAATTTTGCATTTTTTTAGAATTTGATAAGATTTATGTTTATTTCAAAAAATTAGAAATTTTGTTTATGGTTATTTTAGTAAAGTTGAACTAACGTTATGTCAATTTATTCAAGTAAAATTGATTTTTTTTGAGATTTTATTAATGTGTTGCAAGTTAAAGTAGGTAATTGCATGTACTTGATATAATATGAAAATTAAACTTTGTTAATTTGATATGATTTATGTTTATTTAAGTAAAATTAAAATTATTTATTATTTATCTAAGTAAAATTGAACTAATATAATATTTATCTATGTTATTTTACTATTACAATTAGTGGTTTTTGTTGCTTTGGCCTCATATTTTGTGCACAAAAAGGTATTATGGTCATCAAAATATACAAAATATACTTGGTTTTAACTTTCATTACTAGATCAGGGGTATTAAGGTTTCATAAGTTGTGAGGCCTACTCGGGGATGTGATTACAATAATTTTGAAACTTCAGGGGTGTTGAGGTGACACTTGCTTTGATCGGCCACTAGCTACAGTTGATCTAAATCGTCAGAGTGCGTCGTTGCAATTTACCCTAAATGTTTAGAGATCTATAGGATTTGTTTTCTTTTTCTTCACGTAAGGTAAGTGAATCAGTATCCAATAAAAGACTAGTTGATTAGAAATTAATAACTATTACATAAAGATTAGTTGATTAGAAATTAATTGGACAGTGGCACTCCTCATAGAGCTCCATGTGATAATAATGATATTTTATTGCATAAACTAATGTTTTTATTTCCTGCTATAATTTACTTAACATTGACCGAAAGAAAAAAGAAAAAGAAAAAAGAAACCGAATACATAATGGGCTTCGTTAGGAAGTAAGAACAGCCCAATAAAATCAATCGCCCACATAATTCGGGTAGTCCCATAACCGAGAGAGTTGTCGATGGGCCCAATCCTTCCAAAGCTGGACAAAAATTTATGAAATAGTTACATATTAAAAATATTTTATCGGTTCCAATTTAGTTATCCACTTTGCCTACTTTATATTTTAAATTAGTTGTCCAGTTTCGAATCCCAATATAATATTATCATATATTTTCCCATATTTTCCCTCTAGATTAACTTCAAAAAACGATGGTTCCACTAAAAACTACCACTATACTACATTATCAAAGGACAAAATAGGAAAAACAAATTATTGAAAGGTAAAACGTGGACAATTAAATTGGAACGAAGGGAGTACAAAATTTAAACTAGCATCGAAACTGTATCAAAAAATCATAAATGAAAAAGAGTAAATAATGAACCAAATACTTCATGAATTGGTTCAATTTGATGCAAGGCAATGTTTTTAACCACATGTAGACCTAAAACTAATACTAACAATTTGAAAGAACAAAAAGAAAAGGGTATATCTCAACTTACATCCCCTCTGATTTGCCCTAATCTCAATTACATCTCCTCTACTATGGAATATTCCAGTTACACCCCTTTAGATTTGATTCCGTGTATCAAATCCCCCTCCGTTAGTCGGCCGTCAGCTATAACGGTTAAACGATGACATCATTAACTAAAATATGTAAATGATCTATTTTGCCCCTAATCCCACTGAATTGCCTTCATTGACCATAAATTACTTGTGAAAATGACCAAATTATCCTAAATTTAAATTTGTAAAGTTAGAATAAAGTCCTTTTTATTTTACTTCCACATCACTCATATTTGTAAACCCACTTCTCTCTCCACGTGATGCTCTCCTGCTCTCTTATTAGGATTTTCAAGCCATGCCTTTTTCAACTACTTGCTCCAATAGTGGTGGACTACTATGTAAAACTTGAAATTGGATTAGAGAAACTCATGTGTGGACTACTATGTGAAAATTAAAATTGGATTCAATTTTGTATTGGGTTCTAAACTTCTGATCAAGATTGATGTTTGGGCAGAAAACATCTTAATTCTTATTTTATTTTTGGAAAAATGGCAAAATGATATTCCAGTCCTTGGCCCTAAATCCACTGGTAACTTTGAACTTCAAATGGAAGACAGATTGAAAAATCTTAATATATATGTGTAGATATATACAAATATATGTATGTATATATATATATGTATATGTACAGATAGAGATTATACAGATCATCTTATAAACATCTTTTTGTATATATATAATATATATATATATATATATATGTGTGGTATACACATATATGGGTATATCTACAAAAAGAGGGAGATGAAGAAAGAAATCGGCGACGGCTGATGAAAAACGGGACTGGGAGCTGTCTGTTCTTTGTCCTCTAGCAGCCTCCATTAGTCGGCTGAGATTTGTGGGTTTTAGAGAGATGAGGGTGGCGAAGGCGGCGGCTTGGTGACTGAATTAGTTTTTGAAGTAAAAGGAATGGATTAGGGTTTGGATATGGAGATGGGGATGAGGTGTAAGTGAAGATGGAAGTATGCTATGATGATCCAGAGAAACGTGAGGTTTCTGAACCCATTGAGATGACCCAATAATTTTACTATTTCCATTATGCTAGTAGTCTTTGGGAACAGCGTAGCGACGTATAATTCAGAATTAGAATAGGTCCAAAGACAAATCAATAGGAAATGTTATTTGCTTCGTAATAATAAGAATGAACTTCTATGAAATGAAAGAGTGTCACAAGAATTGTCTTGATCATCAGATATCATTGAGAAAAAAATTGGAAGAAGTGTTATCGAACGATTTTCTGCAATTCTTCCCTAAGTAAAGAATCAAGCTACAAGTCTCGATCTATACGAAAGGCATTGGTTTTTTGTGTTTCTCTTTAAAAAATAATTGTTTTAATAAATTAAATATAATAAAATAACTATGGGCAAGATAGTAAAATAATATATTTTCGTCAAATGACTTAACGATTGTTACAGACTCTAGGGGTGTAATTGAGATATTCCATAATAGAAGGGGTGTAATTGGGATTAAGGCAAATAAAAGGGGGTGTAAGTGGGATTTACCCAAAAAAAACATAAAATTCCTAAAACATTAATGCTTCTTTAGAATGTGTATTTTTTTGTTTCCATTTCTTACACAATTATATCCTTACATGTATTTTATTATACAAACTATTTTATTAAGACGTAAATATGAGACATATATTTTTATTAACAAATACATGTATATATATTGGTTATAGAGAAAATATATATTACTAATACTATATATATATACTTTTTTTTACCATACAAAAATGACATATTTCTCATAATAAATATATATTGACATATTTCTCATAATAAATATATATATATATATATATATATATATATATATATATATATATATTCGTTAATAGAAATATATGTTTGGGTTTGACTAATTAAAATATTTCATGTAAGAATATAAATGTCTAATAAATGGAGAGAAAATCCGACATAGTCCAAAGTTAAAAGAACTATTAATTACATTAGTTAATGGAATAAAACATCATTGTTATCTCTTGAAACAACCAATGAGCGAGGTAGTATTAGTATTAGCACTCGAGGTAATCGAAAAAAGTATTAACACTTCCTATTTTACAGAAAGGATAATATTTGGGTCCTCTCTGGGGAGGATCAAGTTCATCCTCCCCTCCTATGTGGCCCAATAAACATAACACAAGTGACTAAAACTAATTAATGAGATATGTACAAGGGCAGAGCCATGATTTACAGTTAGGGGGGCTTGAAGTCAAAAAATTTCAAATACTAATTAAATTCTTATAAAAAACAAATTTATCTAAAGTTTGGTCTATTTGCTAATACCAAAATAAAAAATAGGCTATATCTAATCATTTACAAAAAAGAAAAAAAAAATGACAAATTTTCAAAAAAACAAAAATCATCTCCTATAGAATCTGAAATAAAATTGGAGCAATTTATTTTTCAATATTGATATTCATATAATTTGTAAAAATTATTTGAAATTAAAACAGTCATAATTAAATTTGAATGAACAACAATCACTTATGAGTTTATTCATTTTATGAAATATCACTCATAATTACTTTTCATAATCCAGTGCACCACTATAACAAAACTGTGCCAGTATGTTATCATGAACATAGAGATAGTAATCAAATAAATATTAATTAGTCCAGTGATATTGTGCATGTGTGCAATGTCGTAGAATTATAAAACAATCCAAGATATATAATTATATAATGCAAGTTATATAAAAAAATCATTAAATAGAAAACACACCCCTATACACTCTCACACCTATAAATTGTATCAAATATATATATATATATATATATATATATATATATATATACACACACACTGTCACATATATATATATATATTTAATTAAGTGGTATTTTTTAATAGGAGCCTCAAAGAAAAATTTTCTTTCTTTTCAATCTTGTATATTATTAGGTCACAAAATTAGGCATTTTCTTAAATTTTGTGGGGGAGGAGGGGCCAACGACACATATTTTTCTATTTATCTTATAATCTATATATATAAAGAAAAAAAAATTTACAATCCTTGGAGGGGCCATGGCCCCTGCCTGCCCCTGGATATATGGGTATAACCCATCATTTATGACATTTAACCCAAGTCTGAAAAGCATTTAAAATTAATCCAAGGACCATCATCAATATAAATACTGTTGAAAGATAAACTTGAATCAGTTATATCCACATAATCAGACATATCCACATGCATGAATCAAACCCACAATGTCAAGATAAGCTGCAGATAACCATGTGTGAAGATAGCACGCTCAAATCTTCCAAAGTCAATAATGGCTGCCAAACAGATTTCATTTGTCATTTTATGTATTTCAAATCTCTATATAAGTGTGTTGTATTGTATTGAATTAAAACAAGAAGCAAGAGAGAAAAATCTGAGTGTAAGAATAGAGTGAAAGTTTGTATTCGGTTCTTTGTTTTTGAAATAAAAGTGTGAGTGTTTTATACATTTGAGTGTATCCTGGGCATTACTAAATCACCACAAGTGATTTACAACATGGTATCAGAGCTTGGTGAAGCTTGAGTAAGCCTAGAAGTGAAGAACAAAAATAGAGCCGAAGCTTTCAAAGCATATTTGTGAATCACAAGTGTTCAAACCACAAGTTTGATCACATATATAGCTTCCTTGTTCCAGCAGGAACACAACCATGAAAAAATAACAATCATTCTCCGTCGCACGCGCCCTCACGCGCCGCCACAAGCTAGGCGAGTGAAGCCCACGCGCATCACACACGCCCAGTCGTCTTCAACCTCCGAACGCGCGTGACGCCCATGCGCACCCACGCGCTGCCACATCATCAGTGACGTCACCTCCTGCCACGTCAACTGCCACATCATCCGTGATGTCCTCCTCTGCCACATCAGCCTGCCAAGTCAGCAAAAGTTTGAAAATTACCAATTTGCCCCCCGTTGGTATTTTGTTTATTCTGGGGTCATTTTAACTCCAATTTGAGCAAACGAAGAGTCGTTTTTGACTAAACGAAATGCTTCGGATGCAATCGTGAAGTTGGTTTGACCAGTTTCAACACCAATTTTAAAAAATAAGCACCTCAAGTGTTTAAGTAAATCCGATGGCGTCCTCCAGTAATTTCTTCTATCCAAATGAAAGTCCTTCTTGCCTCACGAGATTTGTGGGACTTTATCGAGACCAGTTATGATGAGCCAGTTTCAAAATAAAATGAAGATCGACTGAGCGAGACCCAAAAGGTCGTGCTCAAAGAAGCCTGAAAGAAGGACAAAAAGGCGTTGTATTTGCTTTATCAAAGTGTCGATGAAGCAAGTTTTGAAAAGATCTCAGATGTCAAAACCGCCAAGCAAGCATGGGAAATTCTTCGAAAAACACATTGAGGAATTGAGAAAACAGTTAAAGGTCGACTCCAAGTTCTAAGGGGTGAATTTGAACTATTGCAAATGAAAGACACGAAGTCAATTTCTGAGTACTTTACCAGAATATTGACTATTGTGAATCAAATCAGAAGATATGGTGACAAGATTGAAGATGTTCGTGTGCTTGAAAATATTATGCGCTCCCTCAACTCAAAGTTCGAGCATGTAGTTGTTGCTATTGAAGAATCAAAGGACCTTGATGCAATGTCAGTAGACGATCTGATGGCCATGCGAGAAATTCACGAACAAATAATCAACAAGAAGAACACCTCAGGTACTCTAGAGCAAGCTTTTCAGTCAAATCTAACATTCAAAGAAAATAAAGAAGAGCGATGGGGAAATTCACAAAGAGGCCGAGGTAGAGGTCGTGGCTATCGAGGACGAGGTGCTGGATCCAGAGGCAGTGGTGGAAGAACTAATTCCAATACCGAAATAAATAATCAAGGTGGAAGAAATCAATCTTTCAGATGACGAGGGCGAGGACGAGGCCGTGGAAGCAACTTCAATAAATGCCGGAATGATGACAAAAACAATGTTTAATGTTACAACTGCAACAAGTATGGACACTACAAAAACGAATGCAGAGGAAAGACAGTTGCTGAAGGAGACGAACAAGTAAATTTTGCCGAGAAAGAAGAAAATGAGCCGAGATCAATGCTGCTGATGGCTCAAAATGAAAATACCGATGGCGAAGGTATATGGTATATAGATTTAGGAGCCAACAATCACATGTGTGGAAACAGACACATGTTTGTCGAGCTTGACGAGACGAGGCAAGGACAAGTATCATTTGGTGATTTCACAAAAATTGCAGTAAGAGGAAAGGGCAATATTCTGATCAAGCTCAAGAATGGAGATCATGACTTCATATCCAATGTTTACTATTTTCCAAATATGAAGAACAACATTTTGAGTCTTGGACAACTCTTGGAGAAAGGCTACGACATCAACATGAAGGATTTGTGTCAAACAATCAAAGATACAAATGAAAATCTCATTGCCCGGATAAAGATGTCAAAAAATAGGATGTTTCCTATGCACATCCAACACGATGCAACAAAGTGTTTAAATGCAGTTGTTGAAGACAAAGACTGGCTATGGCATTTGAGATACGAACATCTCAACTTTGAAGGCCTGAAGCTGCTCGCAAGCAAGCAGATGGTGAAGGGACTTCCCTACATCAACCGTCCTAATGAAGTATGTGAATGTTGTGTACTTGGGAAACATCACAGACTGAGATTTGCTAAAGAAGTCAAATGGCGATCAACAAAGCTGCTGGAGCTCGTTCACACAGATGTGTGTGGTCCATTGAAGCCAGAATCATATGGAAAGAGCAGGTATTTTCTTACCTTCACCGATGATTATAGCAGAAAGACATGGGTGTACTTCTTGCAAAAGAAATCAGAAGTATTTGACAAGTTCCAGGAGTTTAAAGCTCTTGTTGAGAAGCAGAACGGCTACAATATCAAGACGTTGCGGTTAGATCAAGGAGGAGAATATATGTTGAATGCATTCCAGAATTACTGGAAAGAGCACGACATCCGACAGCAAATAACACCATCCTATACACCTCAGCTAAATGGTGTTTCTGAAAAGAAGAATCACACGATCCTAGACATGGTCAGAAGTATGCTGAAAGGAAAGACAATGCCCAAGGAATTTTGGGCTGAAGCAATATCTTGTGTTGTCTATCTGCTGAATAGGTGTCCAACCAGAAGACTCTAGTTCAAGACACCTGAAGAAACCTGGATTTCATACAAGCCAAGTGTTAATCACCTCAGAATTTTTGGGTGTATTGTTTACACCAAGATTCCAGAAGCCAAAAGAACCAAGCTTGACGACAAAGGACATAAATGTATCTTTATCGGCTATGGCAACTGAACAATGGGATATAAGTTGTTTAATCCCATCACCAAGGAATTAATCATGAGCAGGGATGTGATCTTTGAAGAAAATGAAGCTTGGAGTTGGGATTAGAATGAAGATGGAAAAACCAAGGAGCTTGTACTTGAAGAAGATGAAGAAGTAGAAAAAGAAGTTGTAATGGAGCCATAAATTCTACCACATCAATCTCCTGTACCTGGAAGAAATGATCCTTCATCGTGATCATCACTAGATGAAAGATCAAGTGAAAGACCCAGAAAAGTGAGAAGCCTAAGGGAACTATATGAAGCCATTGAAGAAGATCAAGACCAGAATTTGCTTTGTTTATTTTTGGATAGTGATCCTGTCAACTTCACAGAAGTCATCCAAGAGAAAAAGTGGAAGTCAACAATGGATGAAGAAATCAGGACCATAGACAAGAATGACACATGGGAGCTGTGTAGTCTACCAAAAGGTCAAAAGCCTATTGGAGTCAAATGGGTCTACAAGACAAAGAAAAATGAAAAAGGCGAAGTTCAGAGATACAAAGCTCGCCTGGTCGCAAAAGGTTACAAACAGAGACAAGGACTAGACTATGGTGAAGTATTTACTCCTGTTGCCCGATTAGAGACAACCAGGCTGATGATATCTATTGTTGCTCAGAATAGATGGAAGTTGTACCAACTTGATGTGAAGTCAGCATTTCTGAACGGATTTCTAGAAGAATAAATCTATGTCAAACAACCGCTGGGATATACAAATGAAGGACATGAAGATAAGGTGTACAGGTTGAAGAAAACTCTCTATGGACTGAAGCAAGCTCCACGTGCATGGAATACAAGAATTGACAAGTATTTCCATGATAATGGGTTCGAGAAATGTCCGTACGAGCATGCATTGTACCTGAAGGAAGGTCTGGAAGGAAGTGTACTATTTGCAGGTCTATATGTTGATGATTTGATCTTCACAGGAAACAACCCAGCCATGTTTGAAGAGTTCAAGAAAACCATGATTCAAGAATTCGAGATGACAGACATAGGTCTGATGTCACACTTTCTTGGAATTGAAGTGAAACAGAATGCTGAAGGAATCTCGATCTGCCAAAGTAGATATACAAAGGAGATTCTCAAGAAGTTCAGAATGGAATCAAGCAATCCAGTATCAACTCCGGTGGAAAGCAGCGTGGAACTAGGAAAGAATGAAGACGGAGGAAATGCAGATCCAACATACTTCAAAAGTTTAGTTGGACGTCTTCGGTACCTGACTTGTTCTAGACCATATATACTTTACGGAGTTGGATTGATCAGTAGATACATGGAGGAACCAGATCAATCATACCTGAATGCTGCAAAGAGAATATTCCACTACATCAAAGGTACGATCAATAATGGTTTGCTATATACCTCAATTGATGAATTAAGATTCACTAGCTATTTAGATAGTGATTGGGGTAGAGATTTGGATGAAAGAAAAATCACAACTGGATTTGTGTTTTTCATTAGAGATACAACATTCACATGGTCATCCAAGAAACAACAAATAATAACTTTATCATCATGCGAAGCTGAATACGTAGCAGCCAACTCAACTGTGTGTCATGCTATTTGGTTGAGAAATGTGTTGGAGCATTTGTGTTTTTCACAAGAAAAACCTACAGAGATTTTCATTGATAATCGTTCAGTAATTGCACTTGCAAAGAATCCAGTATTCCATGAACGAAGCAAGCATATTGATACACGGTATCATTCTATCAGGGAGCATATGCAGAAAAGAAGAGGAATTAATATCTTGCAAGACAACTGATCAAATTGCAAATATTTTTACAAAACAATTGAAACAAGACATGTTCAACAGACTGAAGATGATGTTAGGAATGCAGAAGTGTGGAGAATTAAGTTTAAGAGAGAATGTTGAAAGATAAACTTGAATCAGTCATATCCACATGCATGAATCAAACCCACAATGTCAAGATGAGCTGCAAATAACCATGCGTGAAGATAGCGTGCTCAAATCTTCCAAAGTCAATAATGGCTGCCAAGTAGATTTCATTCGTCATTTTATGTATTTCAAATCTCTATATAAGTGTTTTGTATTGTATTGAATTAAAACAAGAAGCAAGAGAGAAAAATATGAGTGTAAGAATGGAGTGAAAGTTTTTATTCGATTCTTTGTTTTTGAAATAAAAATATGAGTGTTTTATACATTTGAATGTATCATGGGCATTACTAAATCACCACAAATGATTTACAACAAATACACGATACGATCAGTACTATCCTGGCATGGAGAGTCCACCTTACTGGCCTTGATATCCTGGCATTGGGAATCAACCTTGCTGGCCTTGCATGGAAAATTCACGTCGACATCAAAAGCTTATTTCCACTTTGGAATCTTGATCTTGAGCACACCATTCTTCAACACTGTTGCGATCGCTTCCTCATTGTAGTCCTTCCTCGGAATGTGTATCCTCACATAATCCTTTGCCACTTCTTCCTCTAAAGACACGTAAAGAGTGCTTCCTCAACCGACAGCTTCAGCCCATTTTGACCAATTCTGGGCATGTCAAACCTCATATACATTCCATCTTCAAGCTTCATCATCACCTTGTGGGGTATGGATGGCCCTTCTTTCAGAAATCAATTCACCATGGAACAACCAAAAATAACAAATGAATCAAAACGAATAATAGAGTACTATGCTTGTTTTTTTTTTTTTTTTCTGTTTATGTTTGTTTCTATAAACAGAGTTTTATTTCCCGGTAAATTTCTATAAACAGAGTTGGTGAATTGAAATTAGAAGATATCAGCTCAAATTATAATAGATTGGGTGTTTCTGTTTTGCTCTTAAACGAATTTATTTCTATTCAGCCGAATCCCAAGTCAAGAATTCCATGTTTTTGTTAAAAATCGACAATTTTGCTGCATAGGTTCGTCTGCATCTTAAATGTCCCAAAACTATTATGCTTAAATTGACGTGTTTGATTCCAACTAAATCCAAACAATTGGATGGGTTCACGACAACCCAGACATTAGAGGTAAAGAATAGAACCCTCAAATATTGGCATTCTTAATTGTCATCTAACCATATTTGCATTTTTTTCATCAGAAGTTAAATCGAATCTCAGAATAAAGCCAACAATTAGGATCCATGAAAAATAAAACTATAATATAGACAAATTGCTTGAAGCTTACATACAAGTCTTTTGTTTTCGTGGAGTTTTGTATATGAAGTATCCTAAAAATTTCCATCAGAGAAGTGTTATTTCGACTCATAAATAAATTTCAAAGAGCAAAAATGGTCAACAAACCCCTAAATTACTATAATTTAACCTAAATGAACCTAACAGTGTATGTCAATTTAATTAATGCAAGTTGAAGCAGTAGAAGTAAAATTAAAGCTAGTTGAATATAAATCAAAAAGTGTCTAAGAATCGAACACATAATCAGAAACAATGGAGGGATCTGTTTTTTTGTTACCATTGCCGTTAGGACAGTGTTTGGAGTGGCAATCATTCTTTGGATGATCAGAAACTGCATGGGAGGAGAACGGAGCGGCGGCTATCATTGGATGGAGTCCCTTCATCAGAGTGAGTGCTCTGGTGAGAGCTCTTGTTGACGATAAAAGAAACTCCATTCTTAGGGTTTCTCAGGGTTCAGAGTGAGATATAGGAATTGTTTTCTTTTTCATCAAGGAATGGATCAGTATCCTGTAAAGACTAGTTGTTTATGAATTAATATTGCCTTCCTATTGTTAAAAAAAAATAACACTGATTAGCCTCGTTAAATTATATATTCTTTCTGCTATATATAGTTGTTCCTTCTCTTTAAGTTTAAAATTGAAACACTACTTGCCTAAGGATTGAATTAGACAGAAGGGTCTTGGCCTCCCCAATTTTTTAGAAAAGTCTCTTTGTAACTTAATTAATAATAATTAAAAAAATATATCAATGCTAAAGTTATATCACAAATCAAAAAAAGGTAAGGTTTTATTATCATTTTATTTTTATTCTAACCTCTATAATTAATTGAGTTTCATTTTTAACATCAATTCAATTTTTATTTACGCCAAAAAAGTCATATTTTCTGATTTTATTTTTATTTTGTTATTTTGAACACACGTCAGGTCATATATAAATCTACATTATTTATGATTATATCATGAAATTCGTTTCAAGATGTATAACATATTTATGACGAAATGCAATCCATTTAAGTTGTTAAAAATTATAAATTTGATAGCTTTTGAAAAACTTGAGACAAGTAGAGAAGCTAAACAAACTGGTTCCGAAAGGGCATTATTTAGGATGAAATTATCAAAACCCAAATTTGTTACAAGATGGAAGACGAGTTTCTCTTATAGTTTACTTGGGTATTATTATTGGCAAAAAAATCATTCAAATTTTTAGTTTCGATTCTATAATAAATTATTTTTTATTTTATAGAAAATCTTCAAGTACAATTTTGATATAGTAGATTTTGAGGGGTTTTTTTTATTTTTTTTGGTAATGATTAATTAAATGCCAGAATTTTTTCTTCAAAAAATTAATATGTCAAAGTTTAGCTAGTTATATATTTTACATAGATATAATTAATTATTCAATACTTTTAATTTAAAATAGATTTTTTAAAAAATATATATATATATAGTTCGTCATGCCCCCTCTATATTGAATTCCTGACTCTGCCCTGGACAGAACGTCATTGGAGAGAGTGCTATGTCCCAATAAAAAAATAACATGGGCTCACCTTTGAATTTTGTTGTTTCATGTATACATATATATGAACAATTACCATGTTTAATTTTAAATCATGCAAATTGATGATTATGACAAGATATTTGAAAGATGTTCCTTCAATATTGTTAGTCTCTTAAAGACTAAAGAAATTATATGTGATGCTAAAATAAGGAAGTTTCATTCACTTTATCGAGGCATGGCCTGTTGGATTTTGAACAATAAAAGAAATTAAGAATATTTATAAATTGCAGAATAAAATATTCTATATATTTCAATTGCGAAAACAACTGAAGAATACCTTTAGTGCTCCTTCGTAATCTTTGCTCCTGTAAAACGTAGAGCGCACTACCCCGTCTTTTTGTTTATAATCAATAGGGCAAAATAAGAGTATGACAACTCTTATATAAAGAAACAGCAGGGGGTCGGCATCTCCACAAACAAACACCTAGGATTTTCCTTCTTATCATGGAAACCTATAATCCAATGGTGATTGCTACACTTGTCAATTAGACCACATTGACAAGTATAACCTTAGCCCAATAATTATCAATAATCATATTGCAATCCTATTTTATATAAAACTGTGCATAGTACCATAAAATCATTTTTAATATATTATATAATTAAAAATTCCAACAATCTCCCACTTGGTCCATGCATCCTAAAATTTTAAAAAATGACACTATGGATTGCAACACTTTATTTTTAGAAAAGTCGGGTGGCCACCCATATAGTTTTTAAAAACTAATTATTGAAATCAATAGGTTGAAACACTCTCCTCCATAGACTTCCTCAATAGTGGATCATGATGCGTAGACAAGTAATATATTAGTCTAAACAATTCCATGGTCACAAAATTGATTCCATCAAGGATTTGAGCAAAACTACATTTCATGAGATGCACAAACTGTATGTGGTCTAAACGCACATCTCACTATACGTCATGCTTCATACTATCACGACATGTCACCTAAACATATTATAGCAAACTGTCAATCTTCTATTCAATGTGAGGGTTTACCAATATGGAGTTAATCTCATATCTAGCCCAAGTTATCCTCATGGAGTAAAAATACTCCCACAGACAAATTTTAATAAGTATGTTTGAATTTACAGACGTGGTGTCAATTTCACATCTAGTTCAAATAATATCCAGAGTAAAAAACCACTCCCAGGCAACCTTGCTAGCTGATAAAAATCATATATGACAATATAATGATGCATCATAACTTCATATTGCATGCAAATAAATAGCATCTCAAAGAATAAGAGAATAAACAACAGTCACCATAAAGGCGTAAAAACTAAAAATAACACATAATGATAAAACAAACCATCAAATATTATGGTATAACGACTCGCGAATACCATCTGGATCACATGTGTGACACCCCAAATTTCCATGCATAGGTTGGCCAGGCACATACACAGAAACTAGGAGCATCGACAATTGATAAAAATAAGCACAAATGATAAGACATAAAATAGAGATAGAATAATAAAAGTCGATGATACCCCTTATACATGAAAAATACCACACCCAATGCATCCTCAGAACAAATTAAGTTTCCAAATTGATACAAGTTGGGAATCCCATAACATGGACCCCTAAACCACACTTAAAAATACATTAGCTATAATAAAAACTGAATTCCTACCCTGTAGTGGAAGGAAACTGTTGGACCGAAAAGACAGGAGAGACAATCCTCAACCCTGCGGATGAAATTGTCGAGGACCTGAAATAACAACAAAGGTGGGTCAAACCCATGAGCAAGTACAACTCTACATGATCCCAAACAGAATACCACAATCCATCCCCTTTCCCAGTGACACCCAAAATTATAGTATAAATAATAATAACAATATACTTAACTATAATCATAGTCACTAATATACTACCATATACTAGGAATAATAATCTAATTTCCCATGCCGATTTTCCAACACCTCCGTACTCAACTATAACCACGTACCTGATAACTCATCCATGTCGTGACAACTCACCCATGTCCCGTGGTACTAGTGAGACTGCATTAATAGTCAGCCTTAATGTGGTTCCCTCTAAATCTCCCAACCATAGTCCTTTAATTAATCTTATGGTTTTACGAAATTACTAATTCACTAGTATTCTTTATTCGGAACCGTATAACAAATTATACTGTCGAAGATACGTATTTTTGTATAATTCATGGGATCATAATAACATATAAATCAATGTCCAGAATCTGATAACAAAGAAAATAGAGAAAAATAATTAGATAATATATGTAGTGTTTCTCTAGTAACAGTCTTTAAAATCATTGTCAACATTGAAACCTAAAATATTTCTATATTCAGATTTCTATATGTAGTTCAAATCATATACACCTCAACAAAAATCATAATAACAAGACATATACATATGCTCACAGATCTATACATATAGACATAAATCCATACATGTATATCTCCACAGAATATAATAACCATCGTATAATTTCATGGACATGAACATGGTAAAATAGATCTACACATATAACTACAAATAAATGTATATACGTATAAGCAAAATATATACTTGGCTAGAGCGCCCAAATCCGCTATATATTTGACACGGCTTTGTCGTAATGCTGAAACTATGGCGTCATATATAGTCATGAATCTAAACTTATGATAATAGATCTATACATGAATGTCTATATATATCACCTATCTCTACACATACACATGATCTATACATATATGTATCACATAATATATATCATCATATATATACATGAAAATAAACATACTTTAACAGATCTATACATGTATGTCTATATAAAATCACGAATCTCTACATATATACAAGATCTGTACATATATTCATGGATTTATACATATATGTATAACAAAATATATATCATCATATATATGCGTGAATATGAACATATTCTAACAGATCTATACATACATGCTCACATAATTTTGGATTTATACATACATGCTCATATAACTACATATTTATATATATATAAATCTATACATACATGCTCATATAACTACTGATCTATACATATATGTTCGCATAACTACGGATCTATACATACATACTCATATAACTACGGATCTATACATATATGTATACACGAAATATATATCATCATATATATACATGAATACAAACTTACTCAAACAGATCTATACATATACGTCTATATATATTCACAAATCTCTACATAAATAGATGATCTATACATATACTCACGGATCTATACATATATGTATACACATAATATATATCATCATATATGAACATGATTTTACACATACATATACATATACGAAAAATACTACATTATAGATGCACAAAACAAAGGGGCTACAAATTCTAGTACAAAGAGGAAGAGTAAAACATATGTCTTACCTGGAATGTAGAGTTGAATCCACCACAAGTGCAGATCCAAACCAACCTTAAGCTCTCAACCTCTCAACCCTCACAATTTCGGGTATAGATGATGAAGAAGAGGAAGTAGAAGAGAAGAATGGATTGGTGGCTAATCTGATGCATAAGGATGTATATATAGAAGAGGCTAGGGTTAAGGAATTATCAAAAATACCATTGTGGTATGCTTAAATCACTAAACTACCATAACACTAAATGACAACCTTGCCCCCTTTCAGGTCACATAATTACATTTTGACCTACTAGCCTTAAAATGACTAAAATAACCTCATTCAATAATTCAAACACCCAATATGCCATCCGAAATAAATAAGAAAATAAATATCCATTAAATACAGGGTATTACAACATGCTCCCTAAATATTTTAGGCTACAGTTCTTTAGTGAGAGGATCGACAATCATTTTTCCAGTAGCTATATAGGGAAACACAATAGCACCATCACTTACTTTCTTACATTTGAAAAGATATATTACATCAATGTGCTTATTGTACTTGGTCATTTTATTATTCTTCACATACTTTGTGACAACCCCATTGTCACAAAAAATACCACAGGCTTGTGTATGGAGTTCACAACCTTCAAAATCGCAACAAACTACCTCAACTTCATGACATGTTCTGTTGCCTCAAAACAATTGACCAACTCTATGTACATAACAGAATCAATAATAATAGACTGCTTAAAGCTTTTCCATAAAACAACTCCCTGAGCCAACAAAAGATAAAACCAGAAGTAGACTTTCTACTACTGGAACAACCAGCATAATCCGAATCAAAATAACCAACTATCTAGGTAATCTGATTGCCTTAAAACCTTCAACACTGTTGTCCAATGAACAACACCAAGATTTATCTTAAAACTTGATAGCATACAACCTACATAATTGATGTCAGGCTTGATGCATGTTACTTGACATCAACTTGATTTTAAAAAATTGGATTAGGGGTGTTGAAATTCCATGAGTGATCCACTAAATTATCGACTCCATAAATTCTCAATCTTTCATGGAATCAATTGATCACCGTGTGTCCTCCGCGTGTCCACTTTTAAAAAAACTTAGGATATGTTTTTGGCGTATCCACGGGTCCGACACAGACACATGTGACTAACATGGGTATTGTCATGCTCCATTATTCCTGAGACTCCAATCCGGAGAATCAACAAATCCCGAGGTATGACGTCACGGAAAACGATCACTAGAATCAATAATAACAACGTCATACATAGAATAAGAATAAAAACAAGGTATTCCATGCTACCTGAGTGATAGAAACTCATAAGAGATTTCTAATAAAAATCCGGTAGAGTTCTGTTTGTAAATGAAACACCCGGATACACAACCACAACAAAAACAGAATAACCTGCCCATAATGAATTCAAAATGACAATGACACATAACCCAACATTCTAGAAACCTACTAGGGCCGAGGTAGTGGAAAAGAGCACCGCTACCTCTGCACAACCTTTCTAAAACCGATAGAGCCCCAAATGCTCAAATGAAATTATAAAGAAAGCGACACGGCGATGCCAAAAAGGTATAATGGCACCCCGAATCAACAAATACCCGAAATAAAATATACAACGAAAGGGAATATGCTAACAGACTGGCTCCCAAGAGAAATAATAATAAACTAGGATAACTACGGATAAAAGGAACAAAAATAATTAAAAACGTCCCAATTCACCCGTACCATCACCGTTGAGCATGCCTTGCTACATCCACCTGCAAACTTGCAATCTATGTGGGGGTGAGCAAAAACCACATCTCACCAAATATCCCTAACAAACACACCCCTAGCCGTCAGGAACCTCTAACCATCCCGTGTGCATACATCTATCCTATGTCAGTCAGCTGTCTCACCTGCCACCCACGCCAATCCGAGATCCCAAAATAGCCCCATAGATAATCCAAATCATATCAAGAATCACAAGATAACACGGAGCAATAGAAATATCACCAACCTATATACACAGGTCAAAACAATATACATATATACATGTACACACGTAAAATATCGTAGATAAATAAACATACCCGCATAGGCGTACACAAATAGTCTAATACACACTCTCGTCTAGAAATACTACAAGAACTAACAATTTATCACACTGTGCACCGAGCACGCCACTCAAAGTTCCTAGGAGGTAAATAGGTCACTCTTTAGGACTACCAGAAGGCAATAATCATAATCATGCCCACAACTAAATCACGAATCTTACATAACCCCCCTATCAAATCATTTCTAGAGAGTCTCACCCTTATAATTTCTAACCTCAATTTTGTCCTCTTATCCACAAAACTAATGAACTAATCCGTTCACTTAAAGGATCTTTTATCCATGGCCTTCTATAATAAAAAGGGCTTATAAACTAATTAGGGGTCACATGGTATATACACACTACTACCATCCAATCCTCGAAAGTCATATAAGTGGAAAAACTGTACCAATAAATTAGACTCGACAACCCAAGGACAATCTCCAATTCACACCGCCTATCAAGGCATAATGAAGAGGTACAAGAGTTATTTAGTCCCAAACGGATGCCGAGGTCCCCGGGTTTTTAAAGAAAAAATATTGAACCCTGAAGGATTCAACCGATTTTTAAGAAAAAGTTTTAGGACCCAGTCAAATCTGTTTAGTTCCAATTTCTCCGAACCCACCCAAAGTACTACGAATTGCACTACGTGTGCATAAGTCAGTATCAAGCCTCCTACCCGAGACTAAAACAAGGAAACTATAAAAAAAGGTGTGATTATGTATGCACAAAAAGGTAATCAATTCCATACCTGTCAGTATCACCATAAGATCTCAATAATATTCTAAGATCTCAATATCACTATACCATAAACAAATGATCAATACCGCCCTCAAACGTTGCCAGTCTGTCTCAAAACTACTATCAAACATCCAGTCAAGAGTATAACAACTTAAAACCTTATGGTTACCTCAATTTACTTTCAACGGATCCTTAAAGCATAGGATAATCCAAAGTTTAACCACGGATGAGGTGCAGAACAAGATACGTAACTGAAAATAACACTAGTCCAGAGGAAAGGGAAGGTGTTAACCTATTATACCTGGTTAGACCTCACAATTAACCATTCTTATATATCAACTAAAGTGGTATACCGACCACTCCATAACCTCATACACTGACCAATACTCAATGCGCCTACCTGGCCGTTACTATAACACCCCGTGTTATTTTCCCCACATTTTTGGAATTATTTCTGATTTATTTTCGGTTGTGACGTCACTTGTTCATGACGTCATGGTTATTCTTGGTGTTTCACGTGTAAATTTTTCGCATTTAACGTTTGGTGTTGACTGGGCAGCTGGACGATTGTCTCCTTGAGAACTTTGTGGACTGTTGTTGGTGATTACGTGACTTGACTTGACGTGACGATAGTGTTTCAGACTTAGTGAAACGTTGACGTGAATTCTTATTGTCGACTAAGTGGATTTGTTTAGACATTTAACTTTTAGTGCTTCGACTGGGTGGAGACACGTTTTGTTGACCGACGTTGAAGGTTTCGACTCAACTGTTTGAGTTCGACATTTAGTACTTTAGGGGTTTGACATTTTATTTTCCCTTGTAATGGGATTAGTATGTGCCTTATTTGATTGACGTGCTCTGTGTTTGTATGTACGTGCTTTGTTTGTTTGGTGTGCTTTGTTCTTCGTATTTTTTTGTGCCCCTATGTGTTGATGTGGCTTTCTGTGCTTTAGTTGTTTGACTGGTATGCTTAGGGGTATTTAATAAATAAATAGAATTGTGGGTAATTGATTATAGATGTATTATATTATTTTATGTAAATAATGAAGGAAATGGTGTGGTGGGAATGTGACAACTAATTAAAGTTGGTTTGATTCCCTTTTATCCTTAATTTTCAGCCATACCTTGTATAACTTGTATCACTGATGAATCCAAGTTCAATTTGTGACAATTTAATATTTGTGATACACATTTAATGATTGTTTGAGGTTGTAACTATGACCATACTATTGTGGTGGGCCGACCAAGGCATTGGATTACATTGTCTCACACTAATTTATTTTCTATAGGTCACATGCTACCACACATAAGTTAGGTGTTATATCATATATTAAATGCATGTTTGGCAACTGGTGCGGTATTGGTTTTTAGTTTTGGGTTGGGTTTGGTGTGATTTTATTCTGAACTGAAACCATATTTGGTACAGATGGTTTTGATGTGAGAAAAAGTAAAGCTAAAAACCAAACCATGTTTGGTAGAGTTGGTATGAGCTGAAATTCTGAAACCAAACCATGTTTGGTAACTTGTAATGGTTTGACATTTTATTTATTTATAATAATATTTTGTAAATATATATGTTTTAAAAAATAAAATAAATAAATAAATGACTTTTATATTCATTCTTATTGTATTAAATTTTAATAGTAAATCCCAATTACACCCCTCAAATTAGCCCATATCCCACTTACACCCCCTCAAATATTTCAATATATATATATATATATATATATATATAATTCAAAGAATATATATATTTCGAATATATATATATATATATAATTTGAAAAATATATAGTATTAAATTTTGAAAAAACATATATAATTCAAAAAATAATATATAAAATTTTAAAAATATATGAAATTCAAAAAACTATAAATTCGAATATATATATATAATTAAAAATATATATATAAAATTCGAAAAAAATATAAATTTTGAAAAAATATATATAAATTTCAAAAAAATATATAAATTTCAAATATATAGGGCCCGTTTGGGAACCCTTGTTTTTGTTTTTGTTTTGGGAACCAAAAAACAAGAACAATTCTTGTTCTTATTTTCTCACCCAAAAGAACAAGAAGAAAAAACATGCTTGGGGCAAAAAAACACACATATCCTCACACAATTTTTCCTCTCTATCACAAATGTTTTTTTTTGGAAAATCCCAAAAAGAACAAAAAAACAAGTTCTTGTTGTTCCCATGTTTTTTCTACTATTCACGAAAACAATTTCCAAATTGAGAACATAACAAACAGTTAAAAGGGTTGCCAAACATGTTCTGTTATCCTGAACAATGCCAAAAAAACAAAAAATAGAACAAAAACAAGGTTTCCATACGGGGCCATATAATTTAAAAACAATATATTAAAATTTGAAAATCTATATACAATTCGAAAAAATATATAATATTCGAAAAATATATAAAATTCAAAAAACTATAAATTTTAAAAATATATATATAATTCGAAATATATATATAAAATTAGAAAACATATATAAAATCCGAAAAAATAAATATTTTGAAATATTTATAACATTTGTTTTGAAAAAATATAAATTTCAAATATATATATAATTCGAAAAAAATATATAAAATTCAAAAACTATATATTGTTTTCAAATTTTATATATTCTTTTCGAATTTTGTATATTTGTTTCAAAATTTATATATATATTTTCTAATTTTGTATTTTTTTTCTAATTTTATATATTGTTTTGAAATTTTTTGTATTTGTTTCGAAAGTTATATATATGTTTTCTAATTTTATATATAATTTTCAAAATTTAAACATTGTTTTCAAAATTTATATTTTTTTTTCGAATTTTATAAAAAAACATTCGAATTTAAACATGGCTTATAATACCAAAAAAATTTGTTTCTTCAAAATGGTACACCAAAGATTGGTTTGGGCTTTAAAATGGTACACTAAGATGGTTTTGGTTTGAGCAAATAGTAACCACACCATGTATTGATATGGTGTGAAAAAAAGCCTATTCGGTACTGTTGGCTTTGAAATTTACTTTCGGCAAACAATTCCAAAATTGATGATAACAAACCATTGAAGAGTGTTTAATACTAATGAATTATCAAGTTTATATTTTCAGCAAAAGACAGGTGAACGACTCCAAAAGCAAGCTCTGAAAGAAAGCTTGAATTAAAGCGAAAAGCTGTGAAAGCAATTGAAGCGCAAAATGGAAAATCATTTAATTCAATGGCAAAGGCGAAAGTCGAAGACTCAAGACTTGGGGTAGATAGGTCGGGGAGCGATCATTGTAACAAGGTAATTTTATGCGTTGATTTTATCGTATCAGCTCAAGTATAAAATGAACCGAACTCAAATGGAATGAAAAACGCTTTACCGAATTTAAACAGAATTTTTTTTTTTATTAAATGTTTTACAAGCTGTAGTCGACTAGAATGACCCTGTGTATTTTCTAGTAGTCGACTGAAACAATCAGAAGCTACACGTTTTCAACCATTTCAATGTAGTCGACTAAAGGAACCTTTGAGTCGACTAGACTACATGATGTAGTCGACTAGATCTCAATCAATCTAGTCGACTAGATGAAGCATTGTAGTCGACTAGAACATCAAAGTAGTCGACTAAAAGCTTCTAAAAACCTGCAGATTTTTCAGGAAACATTTTCCATGTTTTGTGGGTTGTGCTTAATGGTATTCAAACGGATCTTGTCTTTCAAATACAATATTCATTCTTCAAAAACCCTAATGTATTGATATATATATAATGATATGTGTTCATTGAAGACCAAGAGATTGAAAAACAAAAGAGAAAAAAGTGAAAGAAAAGCTCTCAAAATTCTGCAGAAATGTTCTCTACAAAAGCCATTGAAACCAAGCTTTGAAAAGTTGATTTTCTTCAAGTTTCTTTGAAAATCAAAACCTTTAATAACTCTTCTTATTCTCCAAATATCATTTATTGATCATATCCTTTGAGAATACATTTCTAGAGCTATTGTAAAATCACCAAAAACACATGAGCTTATATTGATTTATCTTGCATAAAAACCTTTGGGTTTTGAGTGTTTTTGTTCTTGAGTGATTTTATTGATTACATACGAATTTGTAATCTCGGACAAGTGAAGTCCACCGATTGTTCAAGAGAGGGTTGTTCTCTTGATTGAGAGACAAGCTCGAGAGGCTTGTGTTGTAAAGGTTTGCCATTCCACCTGTGAAGGAAGGGCCATAGTGAAATGATCGGGAAAAGTCTCAAGAAGGGGTTCTTGAGCCGAGGAGTAGGAGTTACCGAACCTCGAAAAAATCACAGTGTTAAATCTCTCTATCTCTTTCTCTTAACTTGATTATTTTGCATGCCATAATTACTCGAATATCTTGTATGCTATCTTGTCTTGAAATTAGTAGTTAGAAAATTTTAAATTAAATCATACACTTGCTTATTGAGAAATTGATTTTTGTCTAGAGTGTGTTCCATTTTCGAAAAGAATTGGAATTATTTTTGAACACCCTATTCACCCCCCCTCTAGGGTTAATTAGTGACTAACTGGTACACCATGGAGCAACATTTTGGAGCCAAAATCAACTAACCAAACATAGATTGGGTTATATTTTCCACCCCAAAACAAAAAATTTGGACTCAACCCTATGTGCCAAACAGGCACTAAGTGAGGGACAATAATTGAGGATAAAAGTAGATACAGATATAAGTGATATATAGATATATATGATATTTATGTGTATCATCCAGTGTAAAGAGAACAATGATGATGCAACCACCTCCTCTCCTCCTTTCTCTTTGACAAACGACGACCTGATTCTCCATCTCCGATCAGCTTCTCCATCATCCTCTAATCGTCGACTGAGAGAGAGAGACAAGGTTGTGATGGAGGACGTAGGGGAGTGAGGAGTCGCGCGCAGGGGCTATGCAACCTGGTGGACCTGGAGGTTGCCGAACATGGTGACCCAGGTGATGGCGCTAGTTCTTGGTGACCGCGGCTTTAGTTGTGCGATTCAGCTAGGAACTGACAAGGGTTTGCTGATGGAGGCGATCTGGTGAAGCTTTGTGGGTTTCGTGGGTCACAGACGACCTGGTGGTGATGGGGTTGCGAGCAGATGGGCGACGGCGTGGTGGTGACGGCGGCGCAGTTCGCCCTGGTGATGTTGGCGACTAGGGAGTTGTTCGGCTGGACTGAGTTTATTGACTCAGTGCTGATTTTTGCTTTGTTAGGCCTGAGATTTTGAGGAAAGCTTCATCTCGATGCTAGGTAGGACATACTAAAATTTCGTATTTTTTTGTTGAGCGGTTTATCCGGAAATTCGATGTATGGGTTCGAATTTTTGTTTTGGTTATATTAGATTTATTCAAAATTATTAACCAATTGCTAATGGGCTTTGTATATTTTGTATAGGTCGTCAAGACAGACGTTTTGGTATACTCGAAATAGTATTCGGGCGACTTTGGTCGGCGGGCTCCATATTCGGGCACCGACACTGTTCCCGGTGGACCGTTTCGGGGCTGTTCTATAAGCTTTATTTAAGGTGGGATATTTTTTTAAATATATCTAACTCTCACACTCGTAGCGTAGGGAGCTGTAGATTTTATTATTTATTGAGCATGCTTTAAATGTTTAGGAAATTTTATTTTTCCTAGTGTTTGTGTATTGCTAGTATGTGGTGGCATGCTTTGTGATTATTTATTAAATGCGAGATTTATGAGTTTTATAAACTCGATAACGGAGTGCCTCTAGGTAAGCTAGAAAAGAGGCGGAGAATAGTAATTTACTCGAGAAATTAAAATAATTTAAAACCTACTTAAATTGGATTAAAATATACGGTCTAGCATCCCTTGGAGTTGAAGTAGGTTAATGAAATTTGTGAAAATTGTATGTGAATTTATAACACGATAATAGCTCCCCTGTTGCTTATATTTTACTAAAATTAAAATCATGTTAGGGGATACGTGAAATCGAGGGGACGTGGAACCTTAGACGCCGTCCTAGCTCCCTTTTATATCCTCGTAAATTATAAAGAAGTGAAATTACAAACTGGATGTCCCTGAGGCCGATTTATTCGAAATCGGTTATTGAAATTTAATTATAAGCATGCGGATACGTAAAATTTATAAGAATTGGGTAATTAAGAACCTGGGTAACATTGAGATGGAATTGTCGTGGTTTATTGCTTTAATTTAATTATAAAGCATGCTTTAAATGAAAATGATTATATTGTGAACTTGTTGTGTAACAAGGATTGTAAAATAAACATAAATCATTTGAAAATGTTGTACATTAATATTGACTCACTGTTGAGGCATGAAATGCATATTGTATACACCATGGGCATATTTGCATTGGGTGTGGTTTCATGTCTCATTCATTTACCTTTGGTGTGAGTGAGTCATCGGGTTGTCGCAACAACTGACTAGGCTGTGTCTCTCGCTACCGGCGGATTAGTACTCTGGGAATCAAGGAGGCGTGTGAGGACGTGGTCCGAACACGGTATGTATTTCACGAGTTGATAAGTTCCTCGTGGTTGTGTTACTTTGGCGACATTATACCTGGATGTCCCGTGTTAGATAGGGTGCATTGGCATTGCATTGACATTCACATTGATCATTCGTTTTTCATATGATCATTTGTTGAACTTTCATGATATTATTGTTTGCTTATCGCGAAAAGGTTGGATTTGAATTATATTAAAATTTATATTATTCTCGTGGGTGCTATGGCGCAGTGGTTATGATCGTGATGGTATTTGTAAATTCTTGGAAAATGATAAATAAAAAAAAGCACTCAATGTGAATGAAGATTTAAGAACTTAAAGTTGGGAAATAAAAAGTGTAATACTAATAAGAACCAGGGTCAATGGAGCCACGATTGACATATTTTCGAGGTGGTTAAGTGAAACTAAGTAGAAAGAGGCCAGACTTGAGTTGGGATTGTATGCATAGGCTATCCTTGAATGAAAGGTTAGGATAAACGTGTTCCTTTGGGCTAGGAGAGTGGCCTAGGGACATAGTTTTAACCGTGAGTTCTAAGTCGTTTGGAGGGATAGTTGTGACTCGTGTTGAACTTAAACATGTATGTGGCAATGGCCAAGTAGGCTCTTTCATATGGGTCGGTGTATGAAATTGTGAAGTGGTCGGTATAACTCTAGTTGATATATAAGAATGGTTGATTTGAGGTATAACCGGGTATGATGGGTTAACATTCTTCCTTTTATCTAGACTAGAGTTGTTTTAACTCTACATATTATTCAGCACCACATTCGTGGTTAAACTTTGGACTATCCCGTGCCTTAGGGATCCATTGAATGTAAATTAAGGTACCCATAATGGTTTGAGTTGTCAGACTCCCGAGTGGACGTTTGATAGTAATTTTGAGACAGACTGGCAATGTTTGAAGATGGTATTGATCATTTGTTTGTGGTATAGGGATATTATTGAGATTTTATGGTGATACTGACAAGTATGGAATTGATTACCTTTTTGTGCATACATAATGCACATTTTTTTTATATAGTTTCCTTGTCTTAGTCTCGAGTAAGAAATATGATACTGATTTATGCACACGTTGTACGATTCGTAGTATTTTGGGTGGGTTCGAAGACATTGGAACTAAACAGATTTGACTGGGTCCTAAATTTTTTCTTAAAAACCGGTTGAATCCTTCGGGGTTCAGCATTTTTCTTTAAAAACCCGAGGGACTCGGCATCCGTTTGGGACTAAATGATTCTGGTACCCCTTTAGTATGCCTCGATAGGCGGTACGAATTGGAGATTGTCTTTTAATTGTCGAATCTTCTTCAATGGTAGAGTTTTCCACTTGTGTTACATTTGATGTTTAGATTGTGGCGGTGTGTCCAAGCCATAAAACCACCAGTTAGTTTTATAAGCTTTCTTTACTATAGGAGGCCTTGGAGAAAATATTCTTTAAGTAAACGGATTATTTCACTAGTTATTATGGATAAGAGAACAAGTTTAAGGTTAGAATTATGAGAGTGAGACTCTCTAAGAATGATTTAATAGTGGTGTTGTGTAAGCATTGTGGTTTAGTTGTGGGCGTGATTATGGTTATTCCCTTCTGGTAGTCCTAAGGAGCGACCTATTCACCTCCTAGGAACCTTGAGCGGCGTGTTCGATGCACGGTGTGATAGACTGTTAGTTATTGTAATATCTCTAGATGAGAGTGCGTATTAGACTATTTGTGTACGCCTATGCGGGTATGATTAGTTATCTACGAGATTTTACTTGTGTACATGTTTATATTTATGTTGTTTGGACCTGTGTATATAGGTTGGTGATTGTAGATGCAGAAAAATACACAATAATAATTCGGTTAAAAGTTGGATCCTTTATTCAATCTTTGGTCATGTATTTATACACAATTCTGGTAAATGGGTCAAGCCCATTTACCCAAGTTTAGTAATCCCTTAAATCAGGGGATTTGATAAACTCTTTTCTTTTTTGAACTCTCTATTCCATAAGTAGGACAACTCCATGACTTATGGATCACTCATCTTCTAGAGAATTCTATGAGCTAATTCATTTCTTCGGCCCATCCGTCTTCGGCCCATCTGTCTTCGGCCCATCAGTCTTCGGCCCACCAGTCATTGGCCCATCAGTCCTGTGGCCCATCCTAGTTGGGCCATGTATTATTTTGACTATTACACAGGCCTCTGAGGTTATGGGCTTATGGGCTAATTCATAGCCCATGATCGAAATTGAATACCTTCATATATACATATATATGTATATATATTTTATGGGAAATGATGGGGATGAGTTGTTATGTCATCATTAGGCATTTAATGGAATTTCAAAATACAAGGCCATTACTCCCTCAATCTTCGCACCATGACGGCTCCTCGTGGGTTGTGTGACCTTCAGGTTTTGTGCAGTCCTTTGGCATGTTTTTCCCTTCTATAAAACCCACTCTAAACCATTTCATCTTTTCATTCACTTCATTTACAACTTTTTTCTCTTACTTCTCTCTCTCTCAACTGTCGTCTCTGGAACCCATCTCTCTCTTATTCCTGCAACCCTCTTTGCCGGTCCTAAGCACTTCGATTAGAACAGACATCTGCTTCGACCCGAAGCTCTTCCTGCCTCTTCATTAACTAAGTAAGTCGGATAACACTCTTCTCTTTTCAATTATTTTCATCTCCCCCCCCTATCTGTCTCTTCTACCTTTCTTGGAACCATGTCCGACAGTGACGACACCCGGTCAGTAGAAGAGGTCGTGTTGTCCTCTACTACTGGCACCGATTCTACCAGTAGTGACAGCCCTCCGTTTACCTGTCAAGGGGCCCCAAGAACAGTTCCCCAAAATACCGATCTTCCGGGTTCGTCAACGAATCCGAGAACACCCATTTCAAGGGGTCCCAATGAATCTGTGGACCCCAAGTCTTCTGAACCATTCGTAGTGGCCCCACTTAAGAAAGTCCGTCCTGAAGTAGATGTCAAACATCTTCGGGCTGAGACCCATGTACCTGGGGATGTCGATGTAGAACCTTACCCAGGTTACTTAGATTTCACAAAAAATGAGGGACTCCAACCTGGTAGCATTCTGCTATCGGCAGTTCACCTTAAGGTTTTAAGGTTTCCCCTTCACCCTTTTTTCCACTATATGTTCCTTCATGTTAGGCTTACACCCCCTTCAACTCAACCCGAACAGCCTTATGATTCTATCCATGCTCCTATTATACAATAGGGATCTGGACCTTAACCTAGGTTTAACCGACTTACTTCTTTGTTATTTTTTTCAAAATGCCAGAGAAAGTAAGGGTAGATACAACTTTTTTCCCTTCCATGGTCGGATTATATGCTCTAGTACCGAAAATTATGATAAGGGGTGGAAAGAGACAATGGTGGTTGTGAGCGGTAATTGGTTTTACCCTTTTTCTCTTACATACCCGATCCCACACACCTTCGGAGCCATTCGTTTACCTATCTACCGTCCCCTTCATAAGGCTTCTTGCCTTTGTGAGTACTGTGATTTACACCGGGGGGAGTACGCATATAGGTTTATAGGTTATGAGGATAGATAAATTCCCCCGTCTCTCATAAAAGAACGGATAACCCTTCTGAAGGTCAAGATCAGAAGCAATGTCCGGTCTGCCACTACCCTCTGACTCCGGAAAACCTGGAGATGATTTCTGACTTGGGCGTTGTTGTTGACATGATGGACTTGCCCGACAGACCTCTATCTTCCAGACGCCCTCAAGTTCCTGAAGGCGTCAACCTAGTCGATGTTGTGCCGCTCTCGACAACACCCCCGGCGCCTCCGATAGTTCTGCCAGCACAAAATCCGGTAGTTGCACCCAAGCCTTCCCCTGTAAATCCTCTAATCACGAGGGCCCGATCTGGTACAGGCGGTGGAATGGCCAATAAGAGGCCCATGACCTAATCTACTGATGCCTTGACAAACGCAACTCCCTAGGCACAGGAGGCTCCCCGTACTTCTATTCCCTAGGAGCCAAAGTTCCTTCTACCTTATGGGACTCCGGTCTGCGCCGATTAGCTCACCATCACCCAACAAGAAGCCCTTCAGGTTATGGCAAATGGGATTTGGACTCCAGCTGATAGAGCTTTTCAATCTAAAATCTCCAAGACTGAGCTTCTGAAGAAGAGCTCCACCATGGTCATGGAGGTATGTAACTTGTCTTTCTTTAGTAACTTGATTTATTATTTTTATCACCTTATGTAATAACATGCCCTTTTTTCCTCTTTCTGTGCAACTTCTTTATGGCATCCAGGCCTACAACAATATTGTGGAGTCTGATGTCTGGGAGATGGCCAATATGCAAGCCCAAATCAAGCAAAACAACGAGCATCGGGTCACTCTAGTCAAAGAAGCAAATGGTCTTCGCCAGAGCGTCTCGGAACATAAAAACCTTCTGGAGACCGGTGAGGCGGAAAAGAGGGTTTTAGCTGCCGAAAAGCTAGCTTTAGCTGCTGAGCTTGAAGAGGTGAAGGCAGCCTACCATAAGATAGCTGCCGAAAAGGCGGAGTCAGATAGTCTTCTGGCTCTTGAGCAGTCTTAGGTAGTGGTGTGCCGCTTGGGGGGTCTGGACATGCACAGCTGGTACACCACTATTTGCGATATCCGATCGGTCAGAGCATGGCGAGAAAGGCACGAAATGGAGCATATTCCTTTAGCAGCTCGGGAGTTCAAGACTGCTGAGGAATTCGATGCCTTCATGGGAGTGTCTCTTCCTTACAAAGACCCTCCGGCCTCTGAAGATGAGAAACGATTCGCTGCTATTTTGAAGGGAGAAGACTATCATCCTCCTGAGTATAATAGGTTTTTCAAGTTTATTTGTACTTACCCTTCTCAGAAGGGTGTTTTTGTAATTCTTTTCCTTATTAATGAAAAAGAATTTTTCCCATCTCAGTGTTTATTTTATTTTTTCTTGTAATGTTCAGTCTTTGGGCATACGGCCCCTAATACTTATTTCTTGTCCTCTGGCCAGTTCATACTATGTTTGAACTTTAGCACCTAGGAAAATCTTAATTTAAAAATGGAGCCTTCGGGCATATGGCCCCGTAGGCTTGTTTTTGTCCTATTGTTAGTTCAAATCAGGTTTGAACTCAATACTTAGGAATATTTTGAAAATGGAGCCTTCGGGCACATGGCCCCTGAGGCTTGTTTTTGTCCTCTGGTTAGTTCAAATCAGGTTTGAACTCAACACTTAGGAGTATTTTAATTTGAAAATGGAGCATTCGGGCATATGGCCCCTGAGGTTTACTTTTGTCCTCTGGTTAGTTCAAATCAGGTTTGAACTCAACACTTAGGAGTATTTTAATTTAAAAATGGAGCCTTCGGGCATATGGCCCCTAAGGCTTGCTTTTGTCCTATGGTTAGTTCAAATCTGGTTTGAACTCAACACTTAGGAAAAATCTTTATTTAAAAATGGAACACTCGTAAAAATAAAACTTATCTTTATTGAAATGAACTTGAGGATCATGAAGTAGAGGTGCTGAACATCGGGCACGGATGATTTATTATAATCAGCAAAAGGTGTCATATGCGAGACACAGTCTTATTGCTTTAACAAGAAAAAAAACTACCTAAGGATAATACCTCTTCAGTCGATAAGTGTTCTGAGAGTTGGGCTCGATGCGGCCTGTCTCATTCTTCCGCACCCGATAAGCTCCGCGTCCGATGACCTCAATTATTGTGTAAGGTCCTTCCCATGTCTCTCGTAATTTGCCCACAATCCCAATATTTTTTCTGAGTATCATATTGCCTATCTGGAATTCTTTTTTCTTGACTTTCTGATTGAACCGTGCCCTGACTTGTTGCTGATAGGCAGCCAACCTTATCCCGACAACTTCCCTTTTTTCCTCGAGTAGGTCCAAATCATGGGCCAGGTGCTGATTGTTTGGACCTTCTTCCCAGGCTTGACTTCTTAAAGTAGGTACTCTCATCTCGGTCGGGATAACGGCTTCGGCCCCATAAGCCATGGCGAAAGGGGTCTCTCCCATTGGTTTCCTTGGAGTAGTCCAATAGGACCATAACACCTCGGGTAATTTCTCCAACCAGGCCCCTTTTGCCTCTCCAAGCTTTTTCCCGAGTGTATCAAAAATGGTTCTGTTTATCCTTTCAGCCTACCCATTTCCTTGTGGATAGCCAACAGAAGAAGTGTTCTAATTGATCCCATGTTTTGCCAGGAATTCTTGAACTTTCCTGTTATCCAAATTGGTGCCATTATCCATCATTATAGTTCGGGATAGACCGAATCTACAAATGATGTGACTCCAGATGAACTTTATAACATGGCTACTCTTGATGGTAGAGTATGCCTCGGCTTCTACCCACTTGGTAAAGTAATCCGTAGCTAGAAGAACATGAGTGGTAGATCGTATAGCTTGCGAGAGATGATCCACAATATCCATACCCCATCAGGCAAAGGGGTGAGGGATAATTGTTGGGTTCAGTAACTCCGGAAGTGGATGAATGGCATCTCCATGAAATTGACACTTTTTACAGTGTCGGGTGTAGACCTCAGCGTCCCTTGACAAATAGGGCCAGAAGTATCCCTGGGTGAGAACTTTATGGGCTAAAGACCTTCCTCCGAAATGATTGCCGCATGATCCTACATGAATTTCTTCCATGACCGCAGAGGCTTCGGATGGTGTAAGACATCTAAAATATGGCCCGGAGAAAGACTTGCGATATAGTTGGCCGTTGTACAGAGCATATCTGGCTGCCTTCATTCTTATCTTCCGGGCCTCAGGTTTCGACTCAGGTAATGCTCCGGTCCTTAAATAATCTGCTATAGGGTATATCCAGCTTGGCTCCCATGGAATGATCATCACGTCTTCAGGGGGCTCCAAGCTTCATCGGACAATGAAGTCTATTGGTACAGTTCGAGTCATACTTTCCCCTACTGCGGAGGCCTGGTTAGCCAGATGATTTGCTATGATATTATCCCCTCTGGGGATCTGCTCAAAGGTCAACTATTGGAATTCCTTGGCCTCTTTCAGCATCAAATTCCTGTACGCTTCCATTTTAAGCTCTCGGGTTTCATATTCCCTATTCAACTGCCGTACTACCAACTTGGAATCGCTCCGTATCTCCACTTTCTGTACTTGAAGGCTTCGGGCCAACTGAATCCCTGCTAAAAGGGCCTCATACTCGGCTTCATTGTTGGAGGTAGGAAACTCCAATCGAACGGACTGCTGGATTTTAGTGCCATCTGGTGTCATGAGCTCTACACCGATCCCTGCTCCGTTGACATTTGATGATCCGTACCGGCGTGAATAGTGCTTGCCGCCCAAAGTCATCCGAAAAATATTTCGAATATGTTGAAACGACCGCCTTACTGTCCTATTCAATATAGTTGAAACCCGTTAGCAATCGATAAATAATTCTGAACAAATCTACAAAAAAACTAAATTGAAAATCATACCAAAAATCTGAAATTCTGGGCAAATCACTCAACGGTTTAGCACCAAATTCGGATATAACGTACATGGTACCGAGGCCGAGCTATCCTCCGAAAATCAGCATAAACTGAGCCCGACTCGCCACTGAGTCGACCCAACTCAGTTCGACTGAATACGAAACTGGTCGCTACCATACCCAACTTCGGCAGCCTCGACTACCACCAGTCGTCGCATGACTAACACCATTTCCGACCTCCTTGCTCAAGACTGCACCGCCAGTCATGGCCACCAAGAACCAGCGTCATCACTTGGGTCGCCATGTCCGACGACCTCCAGGTCACAAGGTCGCGTAGTCCGACGCACGACTCCACTCTCCCCTACGTCCTCCATCACAACCCTCTCTCTCTCACACATACACTCTCAATCGGTAACTAGAAAATGATGAAGAAACTGATACTGTCGTTCGTCAAAGAGAAGGAGTGACAGATACATATTCATTCTGATACCCATGTGTATATGTAAAAATGCTAATTACAAAAGTGACTATTCTTTCTTCCCAAATCACACTATCACCCCTATATACACATATATATACATAGTGTCAATTGCCATTTCAACTCTTTACTCTTCCAATATTACAAAAGAAACTCTCCAATTTTCCATATTTACAAAAGTGACTCCCAAGTTTTCCATAGTTACACATGTGACTCCTAGCTCTTTCCAATTCACCTTTTTAACCCCAAGATATATATTATATCCATGTATATATATTCATTTTCCATTAGGCAATAATAATCAAATATATTCATGTCCCATAAAATATACCGAGAAATCCCAAATAATACCACGTGAATCCATAAAATTCACGAGTCATCAAATAATAATATGAGCTTAAACAAGTACTCCGGGTACAAAACTCTTCCACCAATTAAATCACCGGACTCCGAATAACAAATAAAATCCGGAAACCAAACGTATCCATAATAATTCTAATTTAAATCGCAACACCGAATAAATAAAATAAACAGAGTATAGAATCTGGGGTATGAAACCCAACCTACGAAACACAGGGTATGTGTCACGACAAACACCATAAGCACTAATACGATAAACGAACCAATCGAATCAAAACCATAAATGCCGAATAAACCAAACGTGTCGTCTAGTCGAAATACTAAACGCTACAGGTTTAAACAAAATCTCATTAACACTTATCACGTACGTATAAACATGAAAAACGAGCATAGCAATACAAATACACATAAGCACATAAGTCAAGCAACTAAGGCACCTAATGCCACATCAATACATAGGGCATCAACACACAGAACACGTATATACAAACATATATAAAACGAGCGAAAGGACTATCAATACTCCTAAGCACGTCAGCTAAACAAGGCACGTACTAATCCTATAACCAGGGGAAACAAAAACGTCGAACCCCTAAAGCACTAACTACCGAAATCAAATCACTGAGTCGAAGCCCTAAACATCAAGCGTCGAAACAAATCCATTTAGTCGATAACACTAGCTGTTAATCGTCACAACTCAATCACATAGTCGATAACAAGAACACACGTAAACGTTTCACCAAGTCCGAAACTACTAAACGTTACTGTCCAGTCACATAGTCATCATCGATACTCCACAAGGTCATTAAGGTGATGATCGCCAAGTCGTGCAATCGAATCCATGCGTAAACGCGAAAAATTTACTTGTAAAATACACAGAGTAACCATGACGTCATGAACAAGTGACGTCATCACCGAAAATAAATCGGGAATAATTCAGAAAAAAAGGGAAAATGAAACGGGTGTTACAATCTTCCCACCTTAGGGGATTTCGTCCTCGAAATCAGGGCGTACCTCAGTCCGCAAGCCATGTCCGGTTGATCAGACCGAACAACATACTTACATTCCTTGGAACTATCACCGTGATACAAACACGATAAAGAATGATGAGATTGATGTATTGTCCTACTCCGTTGGGATTTAAATCGCAACAGGATGCATTAAGTAAGACATGTCCTCGACACAACAACACTGAAAGGCACAGATAACATAAACCAACACCGCATATCGAAACCGTAGATAACGTAAACGTCGAACGTCCCATCGACCCTTACCCGTCGTCCCTAGGACAATGAAACCAAACGCTATGATACCACTTACATCAGCGAATCCCGAGGTATGACGTCACTTAAAATGACAACCAAAATCAACGATAATACTGAAATACATGGAATGGGAATGAAAATGAAGTATTCCATGAAACTCAATAAAGGAATTCTAACGAAAATCCGGCAGAGTTCCGTTTATAAATGGAACATCAGGACAACCCAACAACAACACAACGAAAGAACCTGCCAGTAATAACAGAAATAGAAACAATGGCACGTAGCCCAACATTCCAGAAACCTAGTAGGGCCGAGGTAGTGGAAAAGAATACCAATACCTCTCCAAACCCCTCTAAAATCAATAGAGCCCCAAATGCTCAAATGAAAACATAAAGAAAACCATATGGCGATGCCGAAAAGGTATAAAGGCACCCCAAAACAACAATTACCGACTGAGCCACCAAGCTCAAATAAGAATACATAAAACTCAGGGGTATTGCCGAAATGATACAAAGGCAACCCGATAATAATAAATACACCAAATAAAGGATACAACACAAGGGGATATGCCAACATCCTGGCTCCCAAGAGAACAATGACTATACACAAGGATATCTACAAATAAAAGGAATAAACTACTGAAAACGTTCCAAGTCACCTGTACCATCGCCACCGTACGCGTCGTGCTGCATCCACCTGCAAACCTGAAAATGTTGTGTGTGGGGGGTGAGAAAAAACCCATGCGCTCACCATAATATCAAAACATCACACTCATAGCCGTCTAGAAAATGCTAACCATCCGCATGCACCTATCCTAGGTTAAGCTATCGTCTCCTATGGCACCCCCGCCAATCTGAGACACCCAACAATAACCTCACAACTAATCTCGAAACTACTCAAGGGTCGTAAAACAACACAGATCATAAGATATATCTACCACTCGTATATACGCATGTCTAATCAATATATATAGATACACATATATATACATAAAGTCCCGTAAACAGCTAATCCTAACACCTGGTGTATAAAAGCACCCAGTCGAATACACACTCTGGACTAGAGTTGTTTTTAACTCTACATATTATTCAGCACCAGATCAGTAGTTAAACTTTGGACTATCATGTGCCTTAAGGATCCATTGAATATAAATGGAGGTACCTAAATGGTTTGAGTTGTCATACTCCCGAGTGGACGTTTATTTGTAGTTTTGAGGACTAGGTTGATCATTTGTTTATGGTAAGGTGATATTAAAATCTTGGAGTGGTATTGGAATCTTCTGGTGAAATTGAAAAGTATGGGATTGGTAACCTTTAAGTGCATACATAATGCACGCTATTTTTATAGTTTCCTTGTTTTAGTCTCGGGTAGGAGGCATGATACTGATTTATGCACACATAGTGCGATTCGTAGTACTTTGGGTGAGTTCGGAGACATTGGAACTATACAGATTTGATCGGGTCCTAAATTTTTTCCTTAAAAACCGGTTGAATCCTTCGGGGTTCAACATCTTTTCTTTAAAAACCTGAGGGCCTTAACATCTATTTGGGACTAAATGACTCCAGTACCCCTTTCTTGTGCCTCAGTAGGTAGTATTAATTAGAGATTTACTTGAGATTGTCGAATCTAATCTAATGACAGAGTTCTTCCACTTATGTTACTTTCGAGGAATATTTGGTAGCAGTATGAACCTACCATATGACCACTAGTTGGTTTTATAAATTCTCTTTACTATAGGAGGCTTTAGAGAAAAGATCCTTTAAGTGAACGGATTATTTCACTAGTTATTGTGAATAAGAGGACAGGGTTGTGGTTAGAATTATGAGAGAGAAACTCTTTAGGAATGATTTGATAGCGGTGCTGTGTAGGCATTGTGGTTTAGTTGTGGGCGTGATTATGGTTATCCCCTTTCGGTAGTCATAAGGAGTGACCTATTTACCTCCTAGGAACATTGAGCGGTGTGCTCAGTGTACGGTGTGATAGATAGTTAGTTATTGTAATATCTCTAGATGAGAGTTGCGTATTAGACTATTGTATACGCCTATGCGGGTATGATTAGTTATTTATGGAATTTTACTGGTGTACATGTTTATATTTATGTTTTTTTTACCTGTGTTTATGCGTTAGTGATATTTCTATTGCTCAGTGCTTTATTATGATTCTTCGTTAGGTTTGAGATTGTGGTGAGGTTATTTTGGGGTCTCGGTTTGGCATGGGTGTTAAATGAAACAACTGACCGACCTAGGATGGATACATGCACCCAGGATGGTTAACATTTTTTAGACGGCTAAGAGTGTGTTATATAGATATTTTTGGTGAGCCCCCGAGGTTGTGGTCACCCCCACATAGATTGTAGGTTTGCAGGTGGATGCAGCACTACGTGTTCAGCGGCGATATTACTGGTGAATTGGGACGCTTTTATTTAGATTTTCAACTTTTATCCGTATTTATTCCGGTGTATTCTTATTTCTCTTGGGAGCCAGTCTGTTGGCATATTTCATTTCGTTGTATATTTCATTTCGGGTATTTGTTGATTCGGGGTGCCATTATACCTTTTTGGCATCGCCATGTGGCTTTCTTTATAATTTCATTTGAGCATTTGGGGCTCTATCGATTTTTGAGGGGTTGTGTAGAGGTCGCAGTGTTCTTTTCCACTACCTTGGCCCTAGTAGGTTTCTGAAATGTTGGGTTGCGTGCAATTGATTCTATTTCTGTTGTTATGGGCAGGTTATTATGTTGTGTTGTTTTTGGGTTTTCCGGATGTTCCATTTACAAACAGAAATCTGCCAAATTTTTGTTAGAATTTATTACTGAGTTTCTATCACTCAGGTGGCATGGGATACCTTGTTTTCATTTTTATTCCATATATGTCGTTGTTGTTATTGATTCTAGTGGTCGTTTTTCGTGATGTCATACCTCGGGATTCGCTGATTCTCCATATTGGAGTCTTAGGAATAACGGGATGTGACAAAAAATCCTCAATCTCGTATATAACAAGTAACACAAAGCATGCCATGACCTACTAGCAATACACGACAGCAGAAAAATTAAAATTTCCTAAACCTTTAAGGCATGCTCAATACATAAATAATAATAAAATCTATGGCTCCCTACGCCATGAGTGTGAGAGTTAGATATATTTTAAAAAATGTCCCACCTAGATTAACACTTATAGAACAACCCCAAAACGGCCTGTCGTGAACAGTGTCGGCGCCCAAAAATAGGCCCGCCAACCAAAGTTGTCCGAAAATCTTTCCACTCGGATCAAAACGACCCCATTGCTGTCCTATTGAATATAATCGAAGCCCGTTAGTAATAGCCTAATGAAACAGAGCAAATCTAAAAAATACTAAATGGAAAATCGTACCTAAATATCAGATTTCCCGGCAAACCGTTCAACGATTTCGTACCAAATTTGGGTATATTGTGTACAACATCGGTAACAAGCTATCCCCAAACTTTCGTGCCAAATGAAGCATGAATTGGCACCGAGTAAACCCAACTTGGTCCAGCCAAAAAACTCCTTGGTCGTCAGCACCACCAACACGAATTGCACCGCCGTCCCCACCGCATCGCCACCCATCTGCTTGTGATGCCAGCCATGACCACCGACTCTGAACTTCGGCAAACCCAGCTCCAGATCGCTCACTTCGCAACCCCAACTCGCTCTCTCAATCACGACTGCTGTCACGCCACCACCACGCCGTCCCTTCACTCTAGCGCCACCAGGTCGTCACCACCAAAGGACTGGTTGTTTATATGTGTGTAACCACTTCAACAAGCAAATGGTCTCTCCCTAATGATGGCGATGGAGGGGATAGAACTATGGAGGTTGAGGTCTGGGCAATGGAAATATAGGATGAGAGGCGGGTTGGGGGGTTGGAAGGTCATGGTTGGCATCGATCAAATTCCCAGTGAATGTGAAAAACGTGTTTCGGCTTGTTAGATCATGGAAGGTTGAAGGTAGATCCCATTCCCGAGCAACAATGGACACAAAAGGGCAATCCAAAATTTTCACAGAGAATAGTTTCATTCTGATCTCATCAACCATAGCACTAAAAACCCTAGATGGGGGCAGAGGTATGTAATTTTCTCTAAACAATCGACAGTTTCTTTCTTTCCATACATGGTAGACAAAACTAGTCAACCAAAATTTCCATATTGTCACTCTGCTTTTACCCAACCTATTCTTTCAATTGGATGAAGCCCGCACTAAGAATTGTTTCCAAGAATTTAGGCAAGTATAAAAACCACATTTCTCTTGCATATCATTCAATATTCTCATAAAGTAGGGACATTTATTGAATAAGTGGTCATGACTTTCTGCCCCCTTTCAACACAACAGACATACATTAGGTTGCATAGTGTATCTCAGGCATGGTTGATCCTTGGTTAAAAGTTTCTCATGAATTGCTAACCATAAGCAAAAGGAGAACTTAGGTATTCTATTAGGAAACCAAACAAGTTTTTTCCAAAAATAATTAGGAGGGGGGGGGGGGGGGGTTAATTGTTAAGAGAGTATGCTTAATAGTGAAGGACTTTGAACGGGATGGGTGCCATTGAATGAAATCCTCCAAAGCCGTGTTTGGGTTAGGGATTGTGGAAAGGTTGAGATGGGGGTTAACAAGGTTATAGAATTGTCTAGGCCACCTCCAAATGCCATTTACTAGTAATGAAGAAACTTTTAAATGCTTGTTAAGGTGCCATCTCTGTCCTTGAGGATTAGTATGCAATAAATTAAAAATAGAGCCACAGGGTAACCAATTATCATAATAAGCCAAATTAGATTTCCATTACCAACTTTATGAAAAACCAGAGGTTGAGCTAAGTGTCTAAGCTGGATAAGCTTTCTCCAAAACCAAGTGTTGTCCCCTGTGATTTGAACCTCCCATATACTCTTCCTTTTGATCAAATTCTTCATAACCCAGTCCTTCCACAAACTGTCATTCCTTCCTGAGCACAGAGTCCATATGTGCCTCAGAAAAGAGGCTTTGTTCCACATCTTGATGACTTGAATGCCCAATCCCCCAGCAGCTTTAGGCATACATACTTTACTCCATTCCATTTTAGCTTTGTTGTGCAATAATTCAAGGCTACTCCATAGGAATCTCTTAATAACCATCTCAATCTATTTACGAACTTTACTAGGAATAATAAAAAGATTTGTCCAGTAAATATGAATACTAGACAATGTAGATTGAATCAGCTAGAGCCTGCTAGCAAAGGACAAGGCTCTAGAACTCCAACTAAAAACCTTAGCAAGCATTCTATCAACAAAACATTGGTAGTCAGCAATAGAGAGCTTAGTAGAGATGAGTGGGAGCCCTAAGTATCTAATATGAAGGGTATCGGGGGGAAATTGAAAACATTACATATAGTAGACTTGATGCAATCCTGGACCCCACAAAAGAAAAGCTAACTTTTAGAGGGGTTAGGGTAGAGCCCGAAAAAGGAAGAGAAGATATCAAGGGTTTTTTTAATAGTACAGGCTGAAGACAAATTACCATAAAAAAATCAAGATATCATCTGCAAATGACAGATGGGATAGTTCGGTGGTAGTATATCTCCAGTGAAATGAGTACAAAGGGTCATTAGAAGTCAAGGCATTGGTTATAGAAGAGAGAACATCCATGGATATAACAAAGAGATAGGGGGACAAAGGATCTCCCTGCCTAAACCCCTTAATATTTTTAAAAAATCCACAAATTTCACCATTAACAGTCATTGTGCTGTTGAGATACAAGTCCTAACCCATGATATAAATATACGAAGAAACTTCATTAGTTTTAGCACATTTAGGACAAACTCCCAATCAACACAGTCATAAGCCTTATGAAGATCAACTTTAAGAGTGCATCTAGGAGGACTCATGTCACGCCCCATTCTTCCTGAGACTCCCATCCGAAGAATCAGCAAATCTCGAGGTATGACGTCACTGAAAACGACCACTAGAATAAATGATAACGAGAAAATACATGGAATAAGAATAAAAAATAAAGTATTCCATGCCACCTAAGTGAGAGAAACTCAGTAATGAATTCTAACGAAAATTCGGCAGAGTTCTGTTTGTAAATGGAATATCCGGACAATCCAAAAACAACACAACAGAATAACCTGCCCATAACAACAGAAATAGAATCAATGGCGTACAGCCCAACATTCTAGAAACCTACTAGGACCGAGGTAGTGGGAAAGAACACTGTTACCTCTACACAACCCCTCTAAAACTGATAGAGCCCCAAATGCTCAAATGAAATTATAAAGAAAGCCACATGGCGATGCCGAAAAGGTATAATAGCACCCCGAAATAATAAATACCCGAAATAAAAGATACAAAGAAAGGGAATATGCTAACAGACTGGCTCCCAAGAGCAATAAGAATACACAAGGATAACTACGGATAAAAGGAATAAAACTAATTAAAAACGTCCCAATTCACCCATACCATCGCCGCTGAACATGCCTTATTGCATCCACCTGCAAACCTGCAATCTGTGTTGGGGTGAGCAAAAACCACAGCTCACCAAATATCCCTAACAAACATACCCCTAGCCACCAGGAACCTCTAACCATCCCGTGTGCATGCATTTATCCTCGGTCAGTAAGTTGTCTCATCTGGCACCCACGCCAATTCGAGACCCCAAAACAACCCCACAAATAATCCAAATCATATGAAGAATCACAAAAGAACACAGAGCAATAGAAATATCACCAACCTCTATATACCGGTCAAAACAACATATATATATAAACATGTACACATGTAAAATCCTGTAGATAACTAATCATACCCACATAGGCGTGCACAAATAGTCTAATACGCATTCTCGTCTAGAGATACTACAAGAACTAACTATCTATCACACTGTGCACCGAGCATGCCACTCAAAGTTCCCGGGAGGTAAATAGGTCACTCTTTAGGACTACCAGAAGGGAATAATCATAATCACGCCCACAACTAAATCACAACTCCTACACAACACCACTATTGAGTCGTTTCTAGAGAGTCTCACTCTCATAATTTCTAACCTTAATCCTGTTCTTTTATCCACAATAACCAGTGAAAGAATCCGTTCACCTAAAGGATCTTTTCTCCAAGGTCTCCTATAGTAAATAGAGCTTATAAAACTAACTAGTAGTCATATGGCTTGGACACACCGCCATAATCTAAACCTCGAATGTAACACCAGTGGAAAACTCTACCACTGAATCAGATTCGACAGTTAAAAGACAATGCTAATTTACATCGCCTATCGAGGCACACTAAACGGGTACCGTAGTCAGTTAGTCCCAAACGGATGCCGAGGCCCTCAGATTTAAAAACAAATGCTGAACCCCGAAGGATTCAACTGGTTTTTAAGAAAAAGTTTAGGACCCGATTAAATTTGCTTAGTTCCAATGTCTCTGAACCCACCCAAAGTACTATGAATCGCACTACGTGTGCATAAATCAATATCATATCTCTTACCTGAGACTAAGACAGGGGAGAAATAAAAAAGGCGTGCATTAAAGATGCACCAGAGGTCACCAACCTTATATTTTCCAATACTGCCATTAGCTCTCTATAGAAAGAGTAAATAAACAAACAACTTTGGCACCATGCCGTAACCGAAAAACCAACACAATCCTAAGCCATCACCAGTCCGCCTCAAATCTATTAACAAGGGTCGACTCGGGAGAATAATAACTTAAACCCCTATGGGTACCTTAATTTACATTTAACGATTTCATAAAATATAGGATTACCTAAAGTTTCACCACGGATGGGGTGCAGAATATAATATAAGGTTGGAAACAATACTAGTCCAAAGGAAAGGGAAAGTGCTAACCTATTACATTCGGTTAGACTTCTAAACTAACTACTCATTTATCTCAACTAGAATGATATACTGACCACTCCATCACTTCATATACCACCAAATGCAAAATGGACTATAGGGCCGTTAATACATACGCCTATTTAAGTTTTAAAGGAATCACGAATCAAATCTCTATAACCAATAACAATATCAAGGCGTAAACGGGAAATATATAACCATGTCAAATAGATCATAAAGCACAAATCATAAATCTAGAACCAACTATGAAATGCAAGCTCAATGGCAAAATAACAAGTCAATATAAAAGTCAGAAGGCAAAACCCCAAGTACACATAACAGCACTTAGCAATGCAATAAGATGCAATGTATGAGGAATGTCCCTCAACTAGATGCAACCCAGCTAGACCACCAATACCACAAGTCTCAAGAGGAAACAAGCCTTACACGGACTCTACGTCACAATAAGAGTCAAGACAACACCAGTGAGTCGGATATCACAAGTGACTCAAGATATCATAAGTGAGTCAAGATAACAAGTGAGCTGGATAACCACAAGTGAGCCAGATGGAGGACCGTTCGCTCATGCCCACACCAGTGGCAAATCATATGAGTCCCTACCCCATCCGCTCAAGAATCAATAGAGGTCCGCTCCCTCATGCACACGCCCAAGGAAAATCACATGAGTGCCTACTCCAAACACGCAATCAAGTGGAGGGCCGCTCCCTTATGCACATGCAACAAAGGCAAATCACATGAGTGCCTACACAACTTGACACGGAACTAAGATCCCATAGGAACAACATATCTTGAAGGAGTATTGATAAACCGGGGTAATAGAGACCAAACTCGCCCTGAGGTATCAATACATGAATAAGGCATCTTAAGAACGCTCATGATTTGAGAAAGAAAGAACAAACTCGTCCTAAGACGCCAATACACTCCATGCCTAGGACCGACACCATGCCTAACATGAAATTTATTCTAATGTCTATATGTCTCAACTTAAAAGATATTTCCACATACGTATCATCAAAAGCACAGGAGTGCTAGAGTAGAACAGAAGCAACCAAGCACGTATTTAATTTCATTTCATTACTTCTCTATTTAAGTTCAGCTTTATTTACACATTCATCGATGCTTTACTTATTGGGACTTTCCAATTTACTTAACATGCTTGTAATAAAATCGAACCATAATTTATAATAATCTCTTTCATAATCTCTGCCTTTAGCTTTATCCAATTATCAAAATTTACAAGTAGGGGGCCTAGATTAATGTCTAGGTTCGAGATATAAATTTCAACTTTTAATCGTCAACGTTCATTTTCTCAAGGCCATTAAACAATTTCTACTCCCTTCACACATATATATTTATAAGTACACATTTTTCACTTCCTTATAAATATATATATACATTCATAATAATGTGTATATTTATATATTCACTTCTAGTATGCTTTTAAATTTATAAACTCACAAATAAACACCAAATAATCACATATACACATGATCAATTTCAACATGCTTGAATTCACATAACCCACGAAACCGGTAAAATATTCATTTTTATAAACTTTTAAAGCATGCTCAATATTATGAAATTTAAATAAAATATATATATATGTCTAGGGTTTAGAAAACCCTTAAATCACGTCTATAAGCATGATATCACATATATATATATATAAATACACCGCAGCAGGAAAATTATAATTTCTTAAACATTTAAAACATGCTCAATAATTAATTAATAATAAAATCTACGGCTCCCTATGCCACGAGTGTGAGAGTTAGATATATTTAAAGAAAATATCCCACATAACTTAATGCTTACAGAACAACCCCGAAACGGTCTGCCGTGAACAGTGTTGATGCCCGAAAATAGACCCGCCGACCAAAGTTGTCCGAAAATATTTCTGCTCGGATCGAAACGAACACATTATTGTATTATTCAATATAATCGAAACCCATTAGTAATAGCCTAACGAAACAGAGCAAATCTGAAAAATACAAAACGAAAAATCGTACCTAAAAATCAGATTTCCCGGCAAACCGGTCAACGGTTTCGTACCAAATTTGGGTATATCGTGTACGACCTCGAGAGCAAGTTATCCTCAAAATTTTTCACCAAATGAAGCAAAAATCGGCACTGAGTCGACCCAACTCAGTTCGGCCGAACTCGCCATTAGTCGTCAGCACCACCATTATTGCAACGACCACCGACTCTCGTCTCGTGACCACCACGCAACCAACGCAGTCTCACATTATCGTCTCTGAACCCTGGTGAAACCCAACTCCAGATCGCGCATAGCGCAACACCAACTCTCTCTCTGCGTCGCGTACTCCTCTAGCCGTCACGCAACCACTAGAGCCACCACTGTCGCCATCGCCGTCGTTCTATACCGACGACCTCGACCCTAGCCCTAGGTTGCGAACCACCCCTGGTCGACATCCTCTCTCCCCCTTCCGATTTCTCTCCCTTTCTCCCTTGCTCTCTCCCTCGCCCAGATCAGCGAGGTGATGATGACGGAGAATATGAAGTTGCCAGATCGGCCAAAAGAAAGGAAGAAGAAGGATAATATATGGTGTCAATCAGTTCTGTGTCTCTACATCTGATACACATACATATCATATATCTATATATCATATATATTTTAATTATATATACCCAATCAAATATATATATGTACAATAAATCCCGAAAATGTACCGGGAACACCTAAACATACTCACGCAACCCCAATAATCCACAAGACTCCAAATAAATACTACAATTCAAAATAAATAATGAATCGACTCGCAATTAATATCAAGCGAGCCCGAAAATATAAACGGGACGCCCAATAATTAATATAACTAATATAACTAGCTCGGGGTAAAAACCCATACATCGGACATACTAATAAAACATCGGATATACTAAGTGTGTTGCCACCCTGTCGAAACACCAATCACCAACATCAAAATGAATCCACTTAGTTGACAATAAGAATTCACGTCAATGTTTTACTAAGTCTGAAACACTACCGTCACGTAATTACCAACAAAATTCCACGAAGTCCTCAAGGAGAAAACGCAAAGTCGTCCTGTCGAATCCAAACGTAACCACAACGTTATGAACAACTAACATCACAACCAAAAATAAATCAGAAATAAGTTTAGGAAAAAGGGAAAATAACATGGGGTGTTACAGATACAGTTGTTGCTCAAATATATGTTGATGATATTGTGTTTAGTTCCACTTCTGATAAAATTGCTCATTATTTTGGAAATCAAATGAAACATGAATTTGAGATGAGCATGACTGGTGAATTGAACTTCTTTCTAGGGCTTCAGGTTAGGCAATTAAGTGATGGAATTTTCGTTTCTTAAACTCGTTATGCCTTGAAATTAGTAAAGAAGTTTGGTTTGGAAGAGGCTAAGGATGCACGCACTCCTATGAGTACAAGTGTCAAGCTTAACATAGATACTAAAGGCAAAGATGTCGATCCTACACTCTATAGGAGTATGATTGGGAGTTTGTTGTATTTGATTGCCAGTCGACCTAACATAGCTTTTAGTGTTGGTTCGTGTGCACGTTACCAGACAAGTCCTAAGGAGTCTCATATTACTGTTGTGAAAAGGATTATCAAGTATGTTAAAAGGATTGTAAATTATGGACTGTGGTATCCGTCAGATACTATTACTGATATCGCATCTTTTTCTGATGTTGATTGGGTCGGTAATGTTGATGATAGAAAAAGTACCAGTGGAGGGTGTTTTTATGTTAGAAATTGATTATTTGTTTGGTATAGCAAGAAGCAAAATTGTATTTATCTTTCCACTGCTGAGGCTGAGTATATAATAGTTGGTAGTTGTCGTACTCAGGTTTTTTGGATGCGTCAGATGTTGTTATACTCAAGGTACAATGACTGTGTTCTGTGATAACACGAGTGCAATAAATATTTCTAAAAATCATGTTCAACACTCTAGGACAAAACATATAGATATTCGACATCATTTCATTCGTGATCTTGTTGAAGATGGTATAGTGTCTCTAGAGTTCATATCCACAGATTCTCAATTGATAGATATCTTTACAAAACCATTAGATTTTCAAAAGCATGTTAGTCTTAGGAAATCTATTGGTATGCTTTCTTTAGAATAAATATCTTCTTATCTATCATTCTAGGAACACATTGTATTTTTTTTCCTAGAATTGATAGGTAATCATGCATTTATATTATTTTTATTCATGCATGCATTTTATTTTGAAATAAATGACAATAAAATTTTTGAGACTGTTGAGCTTGGCTATAGTACAAAAGTTGTCATATTTTACTCTAGTTTCACATTTACTTGTCTCATTATGCATATGTGAAGTAGAGGTATCAGTCTGATCTAAGATTCTTACATGATCACTTGACACGATTATTTTATGTTACAAAATTTTAATCTTAGGTGCTAGTTGGTTCGGTGATTATTATAATGCCTCTTGAATCTGTTAATTTTTTATTTAACCCGAAGTGGTAGGAAGGTTCATGAGCTACGCTAGATTGGTCTATGCATGAATTTGCACGTGTATGAATGTTGTGGTGATGTTGAAAAAAAGGAAACAATGAGATGTTTAAAATATAAAAATGTAAACTGTAGTTCTTCAATCTGAGTAACCGGGCCTCTTGCCTCAGTAAGCATTGAGTGTTCGCGTAAAAAGGGGAGATGACTAATGAACATAAATCCCATAGAAGAAGCTCGGGCCTAGTTGGTCGGGACTAAAAATCCTCGCTGCAAAGTCCGGAGCTTAGAAAGATAAAAAAGGATATAGTGAAAAAGTTGAAAAGAAGAAAATGAGGAAATTGTGTGCCAAAAAGAAAGTATCTTTTATTTTTTTCTTCTAGTTTGGATCTTGGATTGAATTATCATCACGGTTGGTGGAGAGATTATCAGCTTTGGTATGTATTGTTTTCATCTTGTCTTAGTGCTTGCACATGAGAATCTTCATATATATATTTATTTGCAAAACTTGACTTGTACATTCTTGAGTTTACAAGGTATGTGTACTGATTTTCTTCTATACTGTGTGTATAATGGTCGAGTTAAATCTGAGAATATGATGTGTTAATGATTGGCTTTGTTTCTCTAATGCCTTGCTCACAGATTTCAAAAAACAAAAATATTTTATTTTATTTTTTATCCATGACATTTTGCATTCATTCATTAGTAATAGGGTCATGCATAATAGAGATTTCTGTTACCCTGAGAATTTGGATATAATCTGATAGAGTTCTTGTAATACCCCTAATTTCCGCACGTGAGTTGGTCAAGCTCACACACGAACATCTGGAAATACCATGCAATTGGTATACAAAAACACATAATACAATAGAAATTTGCGAAATAAAAAAAATCATTACGGAAGCAACACTAACGTGAAATCTTACAAAAGACTTTAAGATACAATCTGGGAATCCTGTTGAAGAAGGACCCATAAATAAAAATTACATTTTTAATAACCGTTCCTAAATTACAACAGTTGTATAACTAATATACACTGTAAACCGAAGTAGGAATGGAGTAGACAATCACGAACAAAAGGAGATGACTCAAATCCTTAACCCGGTGGCTGAAACTATCCCAGACCTGAAATATCAACAACAAGGTAGGTTAAACCCACGAGCAATTCCACTACTATTACAACCCAACAGAGGACCGATAAAGCCACCATCTCTTAATGAAACAACATAGATAGATAAACCCTATATAATAAGATTTATCTTTCACTTTCCATAAAACCTTTAGAACATTTTTTTTTCTTTTCATATTCAAATAAGAGATATATAAATATACATTTTTAGAATAAATTATCAATGTCTCCTATACATATCATATTTTATGATATGTATCACATAATCAAATAAAATAAATATAATTATACATTTTTAAAAGACATAACCAATGCATTACATATTTTCTAATATGTATCCCATAATCGAATAAAAGATATAAAATTATACCTTTAAAATAAATAATCAAGGCCTCCTATGCATCATCAATAACCTATAAATGAATTTATTAATATTCATTATCAGTTCTTTATGCCAATAGAAAACTCTTCCAAATCATATTTTAACCACGTACTCGACAATTCAATTATGTCGTGACAACTCAATCATGTCCCATGGTACTCAGGAGACTGCGTTAATAGTCAGCCTCCCCGTAGTTCCTTTAAAAACCTCAACCAAAATTATTTAATTAAATAATAAGATTTACGAATTTATCAATTCTATTTTAACCACGTACTCTACAATTCAACCATGTGGTGATAACTCAATAATATCCCGTGATACTCATGAGCCTGCGTTAATTAGTTAGTCTCCTTGTGGTTCCTTAACAATCATCATTCCATAATTATTTAAATTAAATATTATGATTTAAAAGTGCATCATATGCATCACTAAACATATAATAAGTGAGTATTCTATACCTAACTTCATACATATATACTTATTAGCATAATAAAAGTAAACATCCCATACATCATTGCGCACCTCATGCTTCACATATACAATCATAAATAATGATTTATAACAACATATTAAACCATTATATCCAATAATCAACAAATATCAATTTCAATAATATAATCATTGATAAATCATTCTAATGAATATATTTAACATCATTTTAACCTTTACATATTTTATGATAGGTTAATATATAATAGGATCCGAAATCACAATAATATTTATTTAAAGTTTAGGGATCCAAAATATATTTTTACCAAAGAAATGGGGGTCAAATTGTAATTACAGTGCAGTAAGGGGATACCAATGTAACTTCAGCAATGTTTGGGGATCAATATGTAATTTACGTAAAGTATAGAGTTCATATTGTAATTAGTATAAATGTAATGGGTCAAACCGTAATATAATTAGGGGTAAAACTGTAATTACAGTAACGTTTGGGGTAGATCCGTAGTTATAACAATATTCAGGGGTTTTAATATAATTTTAGTGAAATACTCATGCTTAGATGGATGATTTTGATTGGTTAATAGATAACTTATTGTGTAAACACATGCACCAGATTATAACAAATAATTATAATTTTAATCAAGGGATAGGATTAAATGTTCACCTAATCTTATGGTAAGGAAAATGATCGCACCGTAGTAACATACAACTATCCACACCAGATTTCAGCATACACATATAATTAAATCAAAGGCTAGGATTAAAAATCCACCAAATCTTATGGTTATGAAAAACAAGTGTACCATAACAACATACAATCAGCCACACTAGATTACAAGATTTCTATAATTTTCGAAATTTGCCACAATAATTCTTAAAATTCCTAGAAAATTCAAGAAGCATATTTAAATAATTTTAAATATTAATAAAGATTCTTAACTAGTATTTGATGATAAATTCCATGATTATAGATGTATTTTATAATTAAAATACAATTTGAAGATAATATGAAATATATGATAATAATCATTAAAGATTCATTTATCCATATATATATGCATTTATATACATGATAACACTTCTATAATTATTTTTATAAAAAATTAACTATGTATAAATAATATATATCTATTTATCCATATTATTTCACAAAGGTCTTGAATTTATAAATCCAAAGGGGTAGAGTAGAGTTGTAACTTGCCTTAAATTATCCGGCTTGGATTTATTATCTTGAAGCTCAATTCCTTCATTGATCATCACCAAGAGCTCTCTCATATCTCTCCATTCTCTCTCAAAAGAGAAAAAAATGTCTTCCTATGAAATGAAGACTTTCCTTTAATAATTCCAATTATTATTTTTATTTTTACTTTAAAAACATTTGGCCATCTCTCATTATAATTTGTCTCCCTTTTTCCGAATTTATTCCTCTTTACACCTAAATTTACTTTAACATTATTCATTCTCCTTTTTCCCTTTCTTTTTATAATTAAAATCCATTCTTTAATTTCTTATACACCAACCGATATATATACACATTTACACCTATAATTACACATATTACACACCAAAAATACTAAATTACACATTAATTTTTTTAAATTGCATACATACCAACATCATAATTACCAAATCAATTAAATGCACAAATTAGGGTTATTACAATCTTCCCCCCTAGTAAAGGAATTTCGTCCCCGGAATTCACCACATACCTGAACTAAATAGCTTAATAAGTCACATGGATTTCATTCCCCCACATTAATATAATAATACATATCCTCATATCAGAGAAATTCCTGTAGCATGGAGAAAATAAAAATAAATATGAACCCTTTACATATTAATCGACATAACTAAACTATATGTCACTGATCTGATTTTGTTAGTAATTACAAAAAGACCCATAAAAGAGGTAATAATTTTACCTTATTTTACAAACCGCATTTCATCCTTTATAGGATAAGCCATGAGTAAAAACTTAATACCCCACTTTAAACTCTAATACTCGAGTTTGATAAGCAATATAAATTTTCTGCCTTTCCTGGACAGTCCTTACACGATCCCGAAAAAGAGCGATTTCTATGAGGTGTCTTTAATAAACTCAAGACCCCAAAAATCTGCTCTCCTAAACCTTAAGCCAACCTATCGAAGATCTACATGATCGATCGTACAAGGCTTCAACTAGTGACAAACCATTAGTATTTAGATAACTTTTATTATAGTCAAACGAAAAAAGGAATGGCAAATAGAATTCCCAATTGTCCTTGAACTTAAGAACACCAGCGCGAAGTATAACCTCCAACAATTTGTTAACTAGCCTCAGTCTATTTCAACTCCATACTCTAAGCCAGTTGTAAGCTCGCCCAAAACCAATCGAATCTATGTCCGAAACAATAGACAATGGAACCCCATAAAGTTTTAGTATCTCTACAATGTACCACTTGGAATAATGTTCCAACATTTTATCCGAATGAACATGCAGAAAATTGACAGACTTTGTAATTCATTCAACTTTCCCCTTATAAAGTTAAGATTTCGTGGTGAGGTAGATAATCCCTAAATGAGATCCATAGAATGGCTATCTCATTTCCACTCAGGAACTAGTAATGGTTGCAATGATCCCGATGGTTTCTGGTGATCAACATTAACCATACACTGGTGGTCTACCTTTTGATCCTACCATACCCTCCGAACGATAGTAGGCGTAACCTCAACACAAGCTGCTAAAGTGTCAGCTAACTCATCAACTGACCTCAGTACATTCCACTCAATCTCGAACAAGTCTAAAAGACTAGCATATGATCAACAACTGATAGCATCTACTACCACATTAGCTTTCCCTATACCATACTGAATGTGAAAGTGATAGTCCTTCACACATTCCTACCATTTGAGCTGCCTCATATGCAACTCTCTCTGTATAAATAGATACTGCAACTCTTTTGATCACTTAACAATCCGAAGGTCTCACCCAAGAGATAATTCATCCAAACTAAATCCTTACCGCAAAAATTACTATTGTCAACTCCAAATCATGGGTTAGAACACAAAACGCATACCCTGTATTGAAGTACCGGTGGAATAAAATACTCAACCCCACAATGTGGAGTTATTAGAACAAGTGCATAAGTCAACCTAGTATTCAATTCATCAAAAACTGTCTGACAATGAACATCTCAAATAAATAGCACACTTTTTTTCCCCAAAGGTTTAAGCGGATCAAAAATCCTCGAAACTCTGAATTAGCTTGTGGTAATACCTAGCCAAGCCCAGAAACCTACGGACCTCTAAAGGTGAGGTAGAAGGTCTCCACTCCGGAACCATTGAAACTCTTCACTAGGTCCACCACTATAGACCCCAGAGATTCATCTCCCTCAATTGGAAAATACACTTCTCTAACATTACATATGCTCTCTAAGGGTTATAACCTTGTTTGCATTTGTCTGACCTGCTTCCAAAAGACATCCCAAAAATCATGCATCATTATCCATAGATATAGTAATCTCTTAATGGGTTCCTTCCTCAATCTAATACAAATATGTGTTAGATCCTCCCTGAGGTCGAGGCATAGCGATCCAATACATCTCCTGACTCGATACAATAAAGATAATTGCCCTATCATGATAATTCACCTGAGCAAGGTACTAAGATCACCAGTTTATCCCAAGCATCACATTATATACATGCATGCCCAAAACTAACAAATCAGCTAGAAATATAAGTATGTCAATTACAATGGGAACACACTTATATCGTTTCCGTAACAACATTTTAACACCTAATGGTGTGGAAACAAATACTGAGTGGTCGACTACAAGGCTTAATCAATAATCTAGATAAAGTAATAAATGACCGCAATACAAAAGAATGCGATGCACCAGTAATAACATAAAACTCGACCAACTCAACTATGAATAAGAAAAATACTCTCAATAACTATGATATGCCTGAAATCATAAGGCATAACATTATACACTTTACCATTATGCAACTGTTGTTATGGTTGCACTGATAGTGGTGATGGTACTCGTAAAGCTGGATACCAAGAACCCTGAGCACACGAAACCTATGGTGCCAGCAAATGTGGTGAATGCCTTTATCTCTGCTGTCCATTCTAACCTTGAGTAGCCTTGGGAAACTCTTAACATAGTTCTCATACTCCCCATACTCTTGACAATGTCCCTAGAATGGACCCGAAATCTCCTCTAGTGGTGGTAATTGACTCCCACCATTTTAAAAACATCACCAACCATCATGAAAATGGCGAGTACATGTTCCCAGACCTTTATACACCCAACCATACGGAGATGACACTCACTATCCTTCCACTAGTTGTGAGATACCTTCACATTAGTAGACCCCAAAAACTCTAGTGGGTGTCCCTTAGTAAAAGTGTTTCCAACCTTTTCCTATGTGATAGGCTTTACTGTCTGTTCAAATGCACTTCAGTTGCCATTCGTGTAACAAAAACTTGAGCAATAATAGCTACAAGGTTACAAGGAAAATTTGGTAATTCCATCATGGACAATGCCCTGACCCTGGTTCACGTTCATTTCCAAACGAGGTAGCATATAGTAACAACGATAAACACGAGGTTATAATACTCCAACAACTAACTAACATGAGTTCTACGAGTCCTATATTTAGGCTCTAAAGATTAGAATACGCAACGCAGAAAACCTAATGAAAACATCCCTAGGACACTTGAACCTGAAGTGCTCTGATACCAACTGTAATACCCCCCAATTTCCGCACGTGAGTTGGTCAGGCTCACACACGAATATCAAGAAATACCATGCAATTGGTATACAAAAACACATAATACAAAAGAAATTTACGAAATAAAAAGAAATCATAGCGGAAGCAACACTAACGTGAAATCTTATAAAAGACTTTAAGATACAATCTGGGAATCCTATTAAAGAAGAACCCCTTAATAAAAATTACATTTTTAATAACCGTGCCTAAATTACGACAGTTGTATAACTAATATACACTTTAAACCGAAAGTAGGAATGAAGTAGACAATCACGAACAAAACGAGATGACTTAAATCCTTAACCCGGTGGCTGAAACTGTCCCAGACCTGAAATATCAACAACAAGGTGGGTTAAACCCACTAGCAAGTCCACTACTACTACAACCCAACAGAGGACCGATAAATCCAACATCTCTGAACGAAACAACATGGATAAATAGATGTAAATACTGAAAATTATAGGCCCAGGTCCATTTATAAGGCCCAAGATCTGTTAAGCCCATGTAAAATGTAAATGATGAATGACCCATATATTGAACTCACAAAGTATAAGTGGGTCCATCAGCATTAGGCCACTCCCATAAAAAAAGGGAGTGACAACCCACTACCTTAATGAAGTGGGTAGTTATTGAGAGAGTGGGTCATGACCCCATGTACTTAGGCCATGATCTAAAAGCATAAAAGTGTATAAATATTGCCATTTAATAAAGAGGAGGTATCATTTTTTATGTGAGTATATTTTTGCTACTTACATTTGGCACCGTCTGTGGGAAGACGATAAAAAATAGTTTTCCACTTGCAACAGTTTTCATTTCCATCTTTTTTTTGATAAAACATGGTGTCCACACGGTCAACGAAAAATGAAGCCAGATTCGAAGAAGTCATGAGGCGGTTGGAAGCTGTGGAGTAGAGAAATGCAGCCCTCGAGCAGCAGAATGCAGAGCTACTCCATCGAGTGGCTCAGGGCCCTTTCCCTCTTCAAAATTCCAACCCAGCAGATGGTATAAGGAATGATGAGCCAGATCCTTCCAGCTCCCATCAAGAACGGAACGTGTCAACCACTCAAAAGAACAAAGTTCCAAGGGAGCAGGAAGAATCATCTCATCCCATAACAAGAGAAGTACCAACAATGCATGCCCCGACCCGGAACGACCTGCATTAAATAGCTGCCAAAATCCAAAGATATGTGATGAAGGATTTGAAGATGCAGACCCCTGACAATCTGGCCATTCATCCAACCACAGATATGATCCAATCTCCATTCACAGAAGAAATTGAAGGAATAAAATTCCCGAAGAAGTTTGTACTCCTAGTTTTTACACTCTATGATGGTATGAAGGATCCACTCGACCATATCTACCATGTGCAGACCAAAATGACCGTTTATGGGAGGAACCAAGCCCTCATGTGCAAAGTCTTTTCGACAATTTTGACGGAGGCACCACTTCTGTGGTTCAGGAAGCAATCCCCCGGATACATCAGTAGCTGGAATGACCTCTGCAGACGCTTTATCGGTCAGTACTTCAGCAACCGGAGGCAAAGAAAAACGATATCAAGCCTTTTCACCATGACCCAGGAAAAAGTAGAGAGCCTCAAGAGCTTCTTATCCAGATTCAACGTGGAAATGTATTATATTGATGACTGTGACCAATTGTCAGCAGTAGAAGCATTCCGTATAGCGGTCATCCCCGGCACAAAATTCCATTCTTCACTAGTAAAACGGCCCCCTGTCAACATCGGTGAGCTCAACTCCAGAGCATAAGGGTATCTCAGAATAGAGGAAGAGGAAGCGGTCAGACAGAGAAGAGCCTCACTGGTAACGGTGGAGGCAAAATCCAAGGAAAGGATGAGGGACCAGAGGCCTCAGCGACCCGATCCACCTCGAAAAATCTCATCATCCAAAAATTCAGACAAACGTCAACGGACAGAAGAAAGAACCACTCCGCTCAAAACCAGCCTTAGAAAGCTCTTCCAAGAAAACAAAAACAAAGGGATTTTCATACCACCTCCACCGATCAGACAACCGATGGAGTTGAGGGACATGACCAAGCACTGTGCCTTTCACAGTGAGTATGGCCATCATACGAATGACTGCAGGAATCTTCGAAGGCAGGTCAAGGCAATGATCGCCAAAGGTGAACTTGCAGACTAAGTAATGAAGGATCAGCCGAGACCGGACAAACCACACAGGGCACAGCCGAATAACTCTGCAACAGGACAACCAGTGAGGGTCATCCACATGGTCCAGGGAGGTGAAGAGGTATTGGAGGACGAAAGAAGCAGGAGGTCAAAGCTAAGAAAAACACACAAACTCAGGCGAATAGGCGAAGTTTGCCAAATAACCGTCATCCAAGGAGAATCAAGAATTATGTTTTCAAAAGCCGATATGCAGAATATTCAGACGCCCCACGAAGATCCTCTGGTAATCACTCTTCTGGTAGCTAATTGTCTGATCAAACACGTGATGATTAATCCAGGAAGCATCACCAACATCATGACAAAGTGGGCCTTCAACAAAATCGGCATTGATGTATCACAGTTGTGCCCGACCCGGATGCCTCTGGAAGGTTTTGACGGATGACACATTGAGCCAATTGGTTAGTCCATTTGTCAGTATCAGCGGCGCGCCGAACCCTGAAAGAAGCTTTTGTCGTAGTGGACGTCAAGCCATCGTACAATTTACTGATGGGACGAGGCTGGATCCATCGGATGCAAGGCGTTCCTTCGACACTCCATCAGGTCATGTGGTGCATCGATCCAAATGGGGTGGATGTGATAGATATCCCTGGAGACCAGGTAGCAGCGAAGGAGTGCTACTCAGTATCCGTGAAAGATCTGAATCCAAAAAACAAACAAGTGTTGGAAGCACCAGAAAAATCCCTGTACAACGAGAAATAGCAATTACAGTCAGACCCTTCCTCAGAGGGTCAGGAGACTCAGACAACCACGGAGCCCCTAGAAGAGGTGAATGTTAGTCGGACAGATCACACCAGAGTCACATTTATCGGTTCATACCTCGAGAAAGAAGAAAAAGATGAGTTGATTCACTTCCTCCAGCTAAACTCAGACGTGTTCGCTTGGTCTCATCTTGATATGCCAGGCATAGATCCCTCAGTCGCTCAACATAATCTGAATGTTGATCCAGATATAAGACCGGTGAGGCAGAAATAGAGGAGGTTCGGGATATAAAGGAACCAGATCATATCCGAGGAGGTGGGAAAGCTGGATTCATAAGGGAAGTAAAATACTCGTCATGGTTGTCAAACGTGGTGGTAGTCAGGAAGAAGAACGGGAAATGGAGAGTTTGCGTGGACTTCACCAACTTAAACAAGGCTTGCCCGAAGGATTGCTTTCCCCTGCCGAAAATTGATCAGATGGTAGATGCCACCTCAGGATATGAAAGACTCTCTTTTCTTGATGCATACTCTGGCTACAACCAGATCCCAATGAATCAGGTTGATGAGGAGAAAACAACCTTCATTACCGAGGAAGGTACGTACTGCTACAGAGTAATGCCTTTCGGATTTAAAAATGCAGGTGCCACCTATCAAAGGCTTGTCAGAAACATATTCAAAAGTCAGATGGGCAAAACGGTTGAAGCCTACATAGATGACACGGTGGTAAAAAGCAGAAGGAAAGACGATCATCTCAAGCACCTGGAAGAAGTGTTCGACGCACTCCGAAAGTACGGGATAAAGCTTAATCCAGCCAAGTGTTCATTCGGAGTCTCATCCGGACAGTTCCTCGGGCATATCGTCAACCGAACAGGAATTGAAGCCAGCCCATCGCAAGTCAAGGCTCTGATAAGCTGTGAAGAGCCAAAAACGCAAAAGGAGGTCCAGATTCTAACACGAAGGGTAGCCGCACTGAGCATGTTCGTTTCTCGACTGACAGACCGATGCAGACCATTTTTTCTAGCAATTAGAGGCGGAAAAGGAAGCATATGGGGACCGGAACAGGCAGAGGCCCTTCAAAAATTGAAGTAGTATCTCTAGAATCCACCAATCCTCGCCTCACCAAATCCAGGAGAGCTACTACATCTGTACCTTCCAATATCGGCAGCCTCAACCAGCATAGTGCTTGTAAGGGAAGACAAAAAGTGCCAGAAGCCAGTCTTCTTCTGCAGCAAATCCCTATCTGATGCAGAAACCAGATACACTATGGTTGAGCGAGCTATTCTTTCTCTAATAATCAACGCAAAGAGACGACTGAGGCACTATTTTGAAACCCATCCAATTGTGGTGCCGACCACCATGCCTATAAGAGCTATCATGTCCAAACCTGATCTGATGGGAGGAATAACCAGATGGGCGTTGGAACTCGAGACATTTAACATCACATATGTGCCACGAATAGCCATAAAAGGTCAAGCCTTTGCAGATTTTCTCCTAGAAACAGAGCTAGAGGCAATCCTGCAAGACTCAGATGAGCCCGAGTGGACGCTCTATGTAGATGGATCAGTAGGTTCAGCAGGTTCAGGAATTGGGCTCGAAATCATAACACCAGACGGAACCCGAATACAACAATCAGTCCGTCTGGAGTTTTCTGCCACCAATAATGAAGCTGAATACGAGGCACTCCTGGCTGGGCTGCGACTAGCTCAGAGACTCTGTATTAGAAGGCTCCGTATTTTCAGTGACTCACAACTGAACAACCCTCAGTCAAATCCCTAGGGAGGAAAATGAAAATGCAGATCGATTGGCCAACATGGCTTCAGTCGATGAACAAGATCTGACTAGAATCGCCCCGATTGACTATCTGGATGTCCCAAGCATCCATCAGCCAGATGTCATGTGCGCAATACCTTGGGAGCCGAGTTGGATGGATCCCATAATAGAATACCTCAGGAACGGCATCCTCCCTGACAATAAAGTAGAGGCTCGGAAAGTACGCATGAAGTCATCCAGATATGTCTTGCTACACGACCATCTTTATAGAAGATCTTTTGGGGGTCCATACCTTCGATGCCTCACTCCTTCAGAGGCATCAGCCATAAAGAAGGAAATACATGAAGGGTCATGCGGAAATCACTCAGGAGGATGAGAGTTAGCCCATAAGGTCCTAAGACAAGGATATTTCTGGCCTTATCTTTCCCAAGATACTGAAGCTTATGTTAGAAGATGCAAAAAGTGTCAGTTCCATGAAGACTTCATCCATCCACCACCAGAACTGCTTAACCCCATTTTCAGCCCGCATCCATTTGCGCAATGGGGGATCGATGCATTTGGACCACTTCCCATGGCTCTCAGATCAGTAAATCAAGCACTGATAGCAACTGATTATTTCACAAAGTGGGTTGAGGCAGAATCTTACTCCACCATCACTCATAGGCATGTAACCAAATTCATATGGACCAATATCATCTGCAGATTCAGAGTGCCGAGGGTAATAGTGATCGACAACGGAAGAAATCTGGATAATCAGTGGACCAGACAGTTTTGTAATGAACATGGGATTCAGTTAAGAACTTCATCGGTCGCATACCCTCAAGGAAACGGCCAGGCCGAAAGATCCAACAGAACCATATTGAATACTCTGAAGAAGAAGTTAGAAGACCATAAGGGAGTATGGCCATACAAGCTTCTAGAGGTACTGTAGTCTTACAGAACAACATCAAGAATCCCTACAGGAGAAACACCATTCTCAATGGCATATGGGACATAAGCAGTCATTCCAACAGAGAAAATAGTGCCAACAGCCAGAACAGAGCTGTATCAGGAGGACCTGAACAACCAACAACTGGTTGATGGACTGGATCTACTCGAAGAAAAACGAGATCAAGCCGACATCAGGATGACAACCTACCATCAAAGGGTCATGAATGTCTTTAACAAAAAAGTCAGAAGACGAGAGTTCCAGGTGGGCGATATGGTATTAAGAAAGAAGATCGGGTGAATCGGAATGCTCAGGGAGAATTGAGAAGGACCATACATAGTCACAGAGGTCATAGGGCGTGGGGCTTATCGCCTCAGGAATAATGACGGCGATATAGAACCCATTTCACAAAATGCCTCACGACTGAAGAGGTACTATCCCTGACATTCATTTTTCAGAATAATAAAGTAGAGGCATTTGAGCCTAGCTTTACTGATATGTTTTAAAATTTTCCAAGTTTGTTATTCTGACTCAGTCAGATGTTGTTATCTTTGTAATTGTTTTATTATAATAAAAGATGGTTATCCTTTTTGCAATCAAGTAGCCTGATTCATGTAAAATTTCCCAAGTACTGAGATGACAGTGGCATATAAGCCTAACTCACTCTTTCAGAGGAATAAAATTTAAAATAATTTCCTAAGCAGTGAGATGCCAGAGGCTTATAAACCTGACTCACTCTTTCAGAGGAATAAAATTTAAAATAATTTCCTAAGCAGTGAGATGTCAGAGGCATATAAGTCTGACTCACTCTTTCAGAGGAATAAAATTTAAAATAATTTCCTAAGCAGTGAGATGCCAGAGGCTTATAAGCCTGACTCACTCTTTCAGAGGAATAAAATTTAAAATAATTTCCTAAGCAGTGAGATGCCAGAGGCTTATAAGCCTGACTCACTCTTTCAGAGGAATAAAATTTAAAATAATTTCCTAAGTAGTGAGATGCCAAAGACTTATAAGTCTGACTCACTCTTTCAGAGGAATAAAATTTAAAATAATTTCCTAAGTAGTGAGATGCCAAAGGCTTATAAGCCTGACTCACTCTTTCAAAGGAGTGAAATTTAAAATAATTTCCCAAGTAGTGAGATGACAGAGGCTAATAAACCTGGCTCACAATTACAGAAAGAGTAAAGTATTAACGTAGAGGTAAAAAGTGCATATTCCATTAATAAACAAAATCGCTATCTTATATTACAAAAATTGCCCGAAGGGCATAGTACAAAGTGCAGCATTACAAAAATAAGGATAGAAAAGCCTAAGTATTGCTTGGACCGCTGAAGTCCTTCCCTAAGGAATATACATGTGTGGTCGGAGGGAAGAACTCTATAGAGGAGTTGAGAGGGTCAGCAGGAAGATACCCATTGAGGAATTTTGTGAAAAGGTTCTGAGCATAGTTAGGTTCGGGGCTGGCATATGGCTTCTGAACCCCTAACTGCTTATCCATGGCATCAGGCTCCTTAACCTTCCTCCTCACAGGATCCTTCTCTCTAGTAATGAAGCCCTTCCACCAGAATTCACTAGCCACTATCCTATTCATCTTTGAATAGTGCTGGTGCATGTCAAGCCCATCCTTCTTGCACATCTCCAGAGCAGACTGGGAGATGTCGAACTGGTGTTGAAGAGTCTCATGATCTGATGCAAGCTTCTCCTTTTCACTGGATAGCTTAGCATTCAGCTCTTTTACTTGAGCAAGTTTTTCTTCCAGATCAGCAACTCTGGAAGGAAGGTCCCCTAGCTGAGCCTTCAGCTCTTTCTCTTGATCATCCTTATCAGCTAAGTCTGCCTTCAGACGTTCCAGCTCATTCACACCTACCTCGTGAGCGAGGCATAATGCGTTGACACTGAAGAGAGCCTAAAAGGAAATTTTAAGGAAAAATGGGTCAGTATTATATACAAAAGCAGGAATAAAACATGGGAACAAACAGAGACATACCCCCAGTAACAACCCCGGAGTTTTACGCACAATGTGGTTTGGGTCGGCCTCTCTCTGCATCTCAAGCTCCTCCGGTGTCCAGAGCCCCTGTGCCCGAGTTATCATGGTGGACATTGACGTAAGGCTGGAGGTGGACTGGTCAGAGGAAGCAGAACTCTTCTCCTTACCCTTATGCTTCATTTTCTTACTGGGTCTATCTTCCCCCACCGGTCTGGTTCGGGCAGAAGAAGGTTGAAGCAGCTCAGGGATAGTGTTCTGCACAAGTGCAGACCCAGAAACATCTCCCTCTAGGGCGATGGTCACAGCCTGAGGATTAGAATCCAGAGGCACTTGTCCTTGACCAGCTGGAGGCGCAGCTATTTCCTCCATATCATCATCATCATCCTCAATCACTGGTCTAATCGGATCCATGATGATCTTGTATTTGGCTCCTAACCTGGATATACCCTGCAAATTGGCAGGAGTAAGTAGGTCAGCACATAACTTAAGGTCTGACCAGACCTTAGACTTCAATAAAGAAATATGGGCCTCTACATCCTGAGCCACAATGTCTGTATCTTTATACCCTAAAGACTTATACACAAAATCCGCTCTGAGATGATCACACCCAGAGCAGAGGCAAGATTCCTTGTGGATAAAAGAAAAGGGAAGAAGGGCCAGACGCTTAAAAGCACTTGGGATCGTCCATTTCCTAGAATATGGGTAAAACCAAGCCCCATTTACCAAAACCATCTTCTCCTTCCAATACTTCTCCCTTTTCTCAGTTCCATGGCAGATCGCCCGACCCTTGAAGGGGTAAAAGTTGTACCTCCCCTCACAATCCTTCAAGTCCATAATTTTATAACTGAGTAGAATATCTGCCAGACCCAAGGATAACTTTTTCTCTCTATTTATCAGGATCAACATTGAAATTATCCTGAGGAAGTTTGGGTTGACTTGCAGAGGGGCTCTTCCTAGGGTGAAGAAAATGAAGTGAAAGAGAGGGTGAAGAGGGAATCGAAGCGCCTTAATCTGTAGAGCTGATAACAACACCTCATCTGGACCTACTCCGTCCCCCATCCTAAAGTCTTACGAAGGATCATATTGCATCAGGACCACCTCTTTAGGGATCTTACAATCCCTCCTCTGACTTTTAAGGTTCACAGATTTTCTTTTATGAGCTTCAAGTGGTTCAGCTACAAATGGGGCTGACTCAGTAGAGGGTCCAATGGGAACGCCTTCAGGAGCATCGGTCCCTACCGGATTGGATATAACAGAAGTCCCAACAGGAACAGTATCAGGGACATCTGCCTAATTATTCACCCCCGAAACAGTTACTCCCAAGCCAGATAGGTCCTAACGACTAGGTATGGGCAGAGATGAAGAAGGAGAGGATGAAGAAGATGGGTTGGCAGAAGGGGGGCTGAGAACATCAGACCTCCCATATTCCTGAGGAATCGTCCCTTCGGTAGATCTTGAGGCACTACTATCAGACATGGTGAAAAGAAAAATGGCAACTTATACAGAAAACACCGGCAGGATGAAAGAGGTACTTCCGACAACCCAAAATACGAACAGCGATGAAGATCTGAGCACTACTTATAAATCACACACAAGAATCGAAACAAGAAGAATAAAAAATGAAGCCCATGAAGGGGTTTATATACACCCGGACATGCTAACAGCCATCATTAAATGGCTGAGGAGGTGCGACGATTCCCAATGTCTCAAATACAGTGAATAGCGAACCAACAACCGCCTTTGTGAAGTTCAAAAACCACATGTCTATTCGCAATGATGGTGGTGACGTCAGGGCGTACAGCTGTAAAACATAGTGAAAATTTGATTCGGGTCAAACCCACAAAACCGTATGTCAGACCCGAATGGGGCTAGTGCAAATAGTGAAAATTATAGGCCCAGGTCCATTTATAAGGCCCAAGATCTGTTAAGCCCATGTCAAATGTAAATGATGAATGGCCCATATATTGAACCCACAAAGTATAAGTGGGTCCATCAGCATTAGGCCACTCCCATGAAAAAAGGGAGTGACAACCCACTACCTAAAGGGAGTGGGTAGTTATTGAGAGAGTGGGTCATGACCCCATGTACTTAGGCCATGATCCAAAAGCATAAAAGTGTATAAATATTGCCATTTAATAAAGAGGAGGTATCATTTTTTATGTGAGTATATTTTTGCTACTTACAATAGACCTTATGTAATAAGATTTATCTTTCACTTTCCATAAAACCTTTAGAACATTCCTTTTTTCTTTTCATAATCAAATAAGAGATATATAAATATACACGTTTAGAATAAATTACCAATGTCTCCTATATATATCATATTTTATAATATGTATCACATAATCAAATAAAAGAAATATAATTGTACATTTTTAAAATACATAACCAATGCATTACATATTTTATAATATATATCCCATAATCGAATAAAAGATATATAATTATACCTTTAAAATAAATAACCAAAGCATCATATGCATCATCAATAACATATAAATGAATCTATTAATATTCATTATTGTTAGTCACTAATTAACCCTAGAGGGGGGGGGGGGGGGGGTGAATAGGGTGTTCAAAAATAAGTCTAACTCTTTTCGAACATGGATCACACTATAATCAAAAATCAATTTCTCAATAAGCAAGTGGATGATTCAATTTAAAATTTTATAATAATTAATTTCAAGACAAATTAGCATACAAGATATTCAAGCAAATATAGCATGCAAAATACTTATGTAAAGAGAAAGAGATAGAGAGATTGACACCGTGATTTTTTCGAGGTTCGGTAACTCCTACTCCTCGGCTCAAGAACCCCTTCTTGAGACTTTTCCCGATCCTTTAACTATGGCCCTTCCTTCACAGGTGGAATGGCAAACCTTTACAACACAAGCCTCTCGAGCTTGTCTCTCAATCAAGAGAACAACCTTCTCTTGAACAATCGGTGGACTTCACTTGTCCGAGATTACAAATTCGTATGTAATCAATAAAATCACTCAAGAACAAAAACACTCAAAACCCAAAGGTTTTTATGGAAGATAAATCAATATAAGCTCAAGTGTTTTTGGTGATTTTACAATAGCTCTAGAAATGTATTCTCAAAGGATATAATCAATGAATGATATTTGGAGAATAAGAAGAGATTCTAGAGGTTTTGATTTTCAAAGAAACTTGGAGAAAATCAGATTTTCAAAGCTTGGTTTCAATGGCTTTTGAAGAGAAAATTTCTGCAGAATTTTTGATAGCTTTCTTTCTCTTTTGTATTTCAATCTCTTGATGTTCAATAAACACATCTCATTCTATATATAGCATTGTATTAGGGTTTTGAAGAGTGATTATAGTATTTGAAAGACAAGAGCCGTTTGAATACCATTAAACACGATCCACAAAACATGGGAATTGTTTTCTGAAAATCTGCAGATTTTAAGCAATCTTCTAGTCGACTACTTCTTCATTGTAGTCGACTACAATGGTCCATCTAGTCGACTAGATTGAGTTCTAGTCGACTACTTTGGACCATCTAGTCGACTAGAATGAGTTCTAGTCGACTACAATGAGTAGTCTAGTCGACTCAAGCTTGTTTCAGTCGACTCTTTTGATGTGGATGAAAAACCAATAACTACTGGTTGAAATAGTCGACTACTAGAAAATACACAGGGTGATTCTAGTCGACTATAACAAGAAAAACATTTAATAAAAATATTTTTCTTTCCGTTTAAGTTTGGTAAAGCGTTTTTCATTTCATTTGAGTTCGGTTCATTTTATACTTGAGCTTATACGATAAAATCGACACATAAAATTACCTTGTTACAATGATCGCTCCCCGACCTATCTACCCCGAGTCTTGAGTCTTCGACTTTCGCTTTTGCCGTTTAATTGATTTTCCTTTTTCGCTTCAATTTCTTTCAAAGCTTTTCGCTTTAAATCAAACTTTCTTTCCGAGCTTGTTTTTCGAGTAGTTTCCTTTTCGAGTTTGATTTCTGAGTCGTTCACCTGTCTTTTGCTGAAAATATAAACTCGATAATTCATTAGTATCAAACACTCTTCAATGGTTTGTTATCATCAATTTTGGAATTGTTTGCCGAAAGTAAATTTCAAAGCCAACAATCTCCCCCTTGATGATGACAAAACATTTTGTGTTTGCTTGGCATTTGGCGAAACATCAAGTGATGCTCCCCCTCAACATGTGCATAATATTTTGATCAAATGCTCCCCCTTAGTAAATGAAATTTGCAGTTTAATAGGCACTTTGATACAATATATAAAAATAGGCGCACATTTGAGATAACAAAAATAAACAGCCTATCATAGATGTTTCAGTTTAATACAAGCTGCTTATACTAATGAAAAACATGGAAAGGAAAACAAACAAGTTCGCAAATAACCAAAACAAGTCGCCAATAACCATAACAAGCCACACAAAAACAGAAATTGCTAATGTCGGATAATGAAATGCATGACAGTACAATAACATAATTTCTCCCCCTTTTTGTCAGCGTCGAGGGGTGCGTGAGCGAGGGTTCCTGTGTGCAAGAGTGAGGTCATCAAGTGACCCTGCCAGATTTGTAATACGGGTAGACATTTCCTCATCATGAAGAACAAGACGCTCATTGATCAATCGAATGGCTTCCGTATTCTGGTTCACGGTCGTATCAAGGCGCTGAAGCATTTGTTCCTGCTACCTAAGGAGCTCCGTATTGATTTGAACAACCCCAAGAAGTTGGTTGAGAAGAGCAGCTTGAGAAGCCGAAGGACCGTCCAACGGAGGGACCGAGGAAGAGGCTTCCTGGCGCGATGCAGAACCGCTAGGAGCAGTACGCGAACGAGGAGCTGGTGCAATTTCAGAAATGAAATTTCCTTCCGCATCAGAAGAAATGTGCATATGTTTGACATGAGTGGCGTCAAGAAAAATAGGGTGATGCTCGGACAGTTCATTCGGAAAATTAAAACCTTTCCGCTGCAGTAGATATGTAATATGTGCAGGAAAGAAAAACGGGCCAGATGGCTTGCGCTGACATGTGAGGATGACGGAACGAAAAATATAAGCTAAATCAACGCGGGTTCCTGTCAAAACGCAATAAACCAAAAAAGCCTCCATACGAGAAACACTGCTACGACTACCAGTTTTAGGCAGAATAGAGTAAGTAATAACATTATGAATTAATCTAGCCTCGGGTAGTAGCATAGAAGAGGTAATACCGGCGTTTTGCGAAATTTCCTTGTCGACACATATTGCCCGAACAGCCTCAATACAATCGAACCCATCAGCCTTATACCAGTCCTTGGAGAAGTGGCGGATACCGTCATTCGGAAGCAAGAAAATGCACTTGATTTCACTGTCATCAACGGTCTCGTCTTCACCACATAAATTAAAATGAAGATGAGAGAGTAATTTCTCCTTGTGATTTTTAAGAGAAGCGTAGAAAGCTTTGACAATTCGCGGAAATACTGGAATGTCAAGAGAAACGAAAAAATCCCAACCAATTGCTTGGAATAACTCGAAAGTTTGAGCCCGAATTTCAGTGCATAAATCTTGTGTGACAATACGGCAAGGTGTAGGAGCACGGTGATCAAAAATAGTGATGAATTTATTTCTATTATCATCATCAAGAAGAAACACCTCAAGAAGAAGAGGTTCATTCGACTCCTCTTCGTCAACGGCCGTAGGACTGCGTGGATTGGTGGAGCTTTGGCCTCCATCAATGCGGGAACGTTTCCGAAATAGACCTCGAGTCTTCGATGGCATTGTAGAAGATGATGAACAAATGTATAGGGATATATAGATATATGATGGTGTATATATATAGATGTGTGAGAGAGTGAGAATGATGAAATTTGGATGATGGAAATGGGTGGAAGATGATGGAAATGTGAAATTAATGAGGGATAGGTGAAGATTTGAAGGTATAAGTGGTAGTAGGAGAGGGATTGAGAGGAGAGGGTTTGAAGGTGGGTGAGGGTTTGAAGGAGGCGGATGGAGAAGATGAGATGAGGGTTAGGTTTTATAGTGGGTTGAGTCGACTAGGTCTAGGTGAGTCGGTTAGATTTAGGTTTGAGTCGACTAGGAAGGCAAAATAGTCGACTACAACAATGTTTGAGTCGACTAGAATAGAAGATGAGTAGACTAGAATGACAATGAGTCGACTAGAAGGTGAAGACCATGAAATGGTGTAGCTACTGACCAAAGTAGTCGACTAGATTGGTTTGAACTACACAGGATGAGTCGACTAGAAGAGAAAAAAATTGATAAAAATAGATAAAAATTAGGAAATAAATGCATAAAAATAGCAAAAATATTAAAAATAAAGATTATGACAGAAATTAAGATAAAACATCAAAATCCATGGCCATTCCGATTTCACGACGAATTTTAGAAAATGATTCGTCCGCAAGTGGTTTTGTAAAAATATCCGCCAATTGATTTTTAGTGTCGATAAAGATCAATTCAACGTCACCCTTAGCAACATGATCATGCAAAAAATGATGCCTAATCTCTATATGCTTTGTGCGTGAGTGATGAATAGGATTCTTTGAAATACAAATCACACTCGTATTATCGCATTTAATAGGCACGTGAGAGAAAGTAAGACCGAAATCAAGTAGTTGTTGCTTAATATAAAGAGTTTGAGCGCAACTACTACCGGCTGCCACATATTCAGCTTCGGCCGTAGATAATGCAACGGAATTTTGCTTTTTACTTGACCAAGATACTAGTGAGTGTCCTAGAAAATGACAAGTATCGCTTGTGCTTTTACGATCAATTCTATATCCCGCAAAATCGGCATCCGAATAACTAATAAGATCAATTGAAGTTCCACGTGGATACCAAAGCCCTAAGTATATTATACCACTTAGGTGGCGAAAAATGCGTTTGACCGCAAGCAAGTGAGATTCCTTAGGACATGATTGAAACCGGGCACATAAGCATACACTAAACATTATATCCGGTCTACTAGCGGTTAAATAAAGCAAACTACCGATCATGCCTCTATAATTAGTAATATCAACACATTTACCATTTTCATCTTTATCAATCTTAATGGAGGAACTCATAGGAGTTATGGCATGTTTGGTAGCCTCCATACCAAATCGCTTTAGCAAATCTTTAGTGTACTTGGATTGGCTAATGAATAAGCCATCCGAGCTTTGCTTGATTTGCAACCCTAAGAAGAAAGTCAACTCACCCATCATGCTCATTTCAAATTCGTTTTGCATACTTGTGGCAAATTCCCTACATAAAGAATTATTTGTTGAGCCGAAAATAATGTCGTCAACATAAATTTGGACAATCAACAAATTATTCTTAATGGTTTTTGTAAAAAGTGTGTTATCAATCTTCCCTCTTGTAAAACCATTTTGAGTTAAAAACCCGCTAAGTCTCTCATACCAAGCTCGAGGAGCTTGCTTTAAACCATATAGAGCTTTAGCCAATTTGAAAACATGATTTGGAAAAAGATTATTTTCAAAACCGGGTGGTTGCTTCACAAAAAACTTGTTCTTCTATGACACCATTTAAGAAAGCACTTTTGACATCCATTTGATAAAGAGTGAAATTTCTATATGATGCAAATGCAAGAAGCATTCTAATTGCTTCTAATCTAGCTACCGGTGCAAAGGTCTCATCATAGTCAATGCCTTCCTCTTGATTATATCCTTGAGCTACCAATCTTGCTTTATTTCGAATAATTACTCCATTCTTATCCTTTTTGTTTCGAAAAACCCATTTTGTGCCAATTATAGTTTGATTTTTGGGTCTAGGAACTAAACGCCAAACTTGATTGCGTTCAAATTGATTTAGTTCCTCTTGCATTGCTACGATCCAAGAATCATCACATTGAGCTTCGTGGAAGTTCTTGGGTTCGAATTGCGATACAAAGGCCATGTGGTTGCAAAAATCTTTAAGTTGAGATCTAGTACTAACCCCTTTTGAAGGATTACCTATGACTTGATCAAGAGGATGATTGTGAACAATCCTCCATGCTTTAGGCATTGAGTTGGTCAAGTCATCATTGGATTGATGCTCAACTTCCCTCATTTCCTTTTGGCTACATGATGAGTTTGAGATATTGAGAGTATTTAGATTATCCTCAATCCCAACAACCTCATCTTCTTCTAGGTCAATTCTAGGTGATGGTGGTGAGGGTGATTCATCAAAGACAACATGAATAGACTCAACCATGGTTAGAGTCCTTTTGTTATAAACCCGAAATGCTTTACTTCTTGTAGAATAACCTAGGAAAATTGTTTCATCCGATTTGGAGTCAAATTTTCCAAGATTATCTTTATCATTTAACACAAAACATTTACACCCGAAAATTTTGAAATACCCAATATTGGGCTTTCGACCATTCCACAACTCATAGGGCGTTTTCCCCAACTTCATCCGAATAATAACACGATTGATTATATGGCAAGCGGTGTTTACCGCTTCCGCCCAAAGGCTTCGGGGAAGGTTGTGCTCATTTAACATGGTTCGAGCCATCTCTTGTAGAGATCGATTCTTTATTTCAACTACACCGTTTTGTTGAGGGGTTCTAGGGGCCAAGAGATCATGAGAAACACCGAGATCATCACATAATTTCTCTAAGTCTTGATTTTCAAACTCCCTACCTCTATCACTTCTAATTTTCTTGATTTTCAAATCTTTTTCATTTTGAATGACTCTATAAAATCTTTCAAGAATGGAGTGAGTTTCATTTTTATGAGCAAGAAAGTGAACCCAAGTATATCTAGAGTAGTCATCAACAATAACAAGTACATAGAGTTTCCCGGCTAAGCTAGCCGTTCTCTCCGGACCAAAGAGATCCATGTGAAGTAATTCTAGAGGTCTAGAAGTGGTAATATCTTTCTTTCTCTTGAAAGAGGATTTAACTTGCTTGCCTACTTCACATGCGCTACATATTTTATCTTTCGAAAATTTAGTCTTTGGAAGGCCTTTGACTAAATCATTTTTGGATAAACGATGAATGAGGTCCATACTAGCATGTCATAGACGCCTATGCCATAACCAACTATTTTCGCTAGATGTGACAAAACATTTAACATCTTGGTCATGCAATTCACATAGCAACAAAGTATACAAGTTTCCATTTCTTTTGGCATTGAACATTTGCTTCCCATCTTTCTTGATTATGCATGCATTTGTCCTAAATATAACATCATAGCCCTTGTCACATAATTGACTAATACTAAACAAATTATGCTTCAACCCATCAACTAAAAGCACATCATCTATAGAGAGAGAAAAGGAAATACCGATTGAGCCAATTCCTATAATTTTGCCTTTAGAGTTGTCTCCAAAAGTTACGTTTCCTCCTTCATATGTTTTTAGTGAAATAAACTTTGATTTATCTCCCGTCATATGCCTTGAGCATCCGCTATCGAGAAACCATTTTTCTTTTGATGCGGACTTCAAGCATACCTACAAAACAAGTTCAAGTAACTTTTATTGGTACCCAATCTGTTTTGGGTCCATTTTGGTTAGATAGATACGCAATAGTTCCTTTTGGAACCCAAATTTGTTTTGTTACAACATTTTTTTTCTGTGAGAGCATGCAATAGATCCTTTCGGAACCCAAATCATTTTTGACATAATTTTCTTCTTTCTATGAAAGCATACGTTTGCTTTGTGTCCTTTTCTATTGCAATAGTAGCAAGTAACATGTTTATAATCATTTGAAGATGCATGAGATGATTTTTTAGTAAATGTAGAACTAAGTGATTTTCTCTTTTTCAATATAAGAGCATCCTTGTCAAAAGCATCATACCCTAGACCACATTTATCAAATGATCCTTTTGGTCTTCCTAACATGATACTAAGGTTCTCTTTTCCTTTTGTAAATTTAGCTAAAACATTTATTTGATCATCAATAGTATTTTTCAACCGAATATTTTCCTTCTCTAGCTCAATGCTTTTGTTATTGCAAGAAACTTCTAAGTTTGAATTAGTGAGACTACATGAAGACTTATCTTTCTTAAGAAGGATATATTTTCTAGCTAATTTTTCAAATTCATCATGTAATTCTTCAAACACATCTTGCAATTCATTGTAATCAAGAAGAAGTTCATCATATGATAGTTTATCTAAATCACTTAAATTTAAATGTACCTCTTCTTCATTTGCCATGAGGCAAATGTTTGCCGTTTCCTCGCTACTTTTCTCCTCATCCGAGTCGCATGAGTCATAGTCCTCCCATGTGACGTTCATTGCCATCTTGCTAGGTCTTTTGTCGTTTTCCTTTTTGAGCTTGAAGCAATCACTTTTGTAGTGTCCCGGCTTTCCGCAATTGAAACACGTTGGGGGTTCCCTTTTGCTAGTCTCGCCTTTAGGTTCAATTCTCTTCATGAATCTTCCACCGTTTGCTTTCTTTCTTTGAAGATGTCTCTTGAATTTTTGGGTGAACAATGCAATGTCCTCATCCTCTTCTTCTTCACTCGGCTCATTGATTTCATTTTTAGTGAAGTCTTGCAAAGCTATTCCCTTTCTTGGCTTGATGTCGTCTTCACGAGCTTTCAACGTTATTTCCCAAGTGAGTAGAGAGCCGAAAATTTCATCGAGACTCATGGTGTTGAGGTCATGAGCTTCTTTGATAGCCGTTACTTTTGCATCCCACTTTGCCGGGAGACTTCTAAGCACTTTTCGTGACGCATCGGATCTAGGAACAATTCTACCAAGATGCTTTAGTCCATTCAAGATATTTGTAAAGCGAGACATCATAGAATTCACATTTTCATCATCTTTCATAGCAAATAATTCATATTCATGCATGAGTATGTCAATTTTAGATTCTCGTACTTGAGATGTACCTTCATAGGTTACTTCAAGTTTATCCCACATTTCTTTTGCCGTTGAACAAGTAGATACACAATTAAATTCATTTGGACTTAAAGCGCAATTTAAATTTACTTTGGCTTTAGCATTGTATGACATGAGTTTACGGTCATCATTATCCCATTCATTGGGTAATTTGCGGACGGTTTTTCCATCAACAATTTTGGTCAATACAAATGGTCCTTCAAGAACTACTTGCCAAATTTGGTAATCGATAGCTTGAAGAAAATCTATCATTCTAGTTTTCCAATAGCTAAAATTTGATCCATCAAACCATGGGGGCCTATTATTCGATTGTCCTTCAATATGAGTGACTAAATTTGATGACATGATCGTTCTCTAAGACGGTTAAGTCTAAAATAAATAGAGATTAGGCTCTGATACCAATTGTTAGTCACTAATTAACCCTAGGGGGGGGGTGAATAGGGTGTTCAAAAATAAGTCTAACTCTTTTCGAACATGGAACACACTATAATCAAAAATCAATTTCTCAATAAGCAAGTGGATGATTCAATTTAAACTTTTATAATAATTAATTTCAAGACAAATTAGCATACAAGATATTCAAGCAAATATAGCATGCAAAATACTTATGTAAAGAGAAAGAGATAGAGAGATTGACACCTCATTTTTTCGAGGTTCGGTAACTCCTACTCGTCGGCTCAAGAACCCCTTCTTGAGACTTTTTCCGATCCTTTCACTATGGCCCTTCCTTCACAGGTGGAATGGCAAACCTTTACAACACAAGCCTCTCGAGCTTGTCTCTCAATCAAGAGAACAACCCTCTCTTGAACAATCGGTGGACTTCACTTGTTCGAGATTACAAATTCGTATGTAATCAATAAAATCACTCAAGAACAAAAACACTCAAAACCCAAAGGTTTTTATGGAAGATAAATCAATATAAGCTCAAGTGTTTTTGGTGATTTTACAATAGCTCTAGAAATGTATTCTCAAAGGATATAATCAATGAATGATATTTGGAGAATAAGAAGAGATTCTAGAGGTTTTGATTTTCAAAGAAACTTGGAGAAAATCAGATTTTCAAAGCTTGGTTTCAATGGCTTTTGAAGAGAAAATTTCTGCAGAATTTTTGATAGCTTTCTTTCTCTTTTGTATTTCAATCTCTTGATGTTCAATAAACACATCTCATTCTATATATAGCATTGTATTAGGGTTTTGAAGAGTGATTATAGTATTTGAAAGACAAGAGCCGTTTGAATACCATTAAACACGATCCACAAAACATGGGAATTGTTTTCTGAAAATCTGCAGATTTTAAGCAATCTTCTAGTCGACTACTTCTTCATTGTAGTCGACTACAATGCTCCATCTAGTCGACTAGATTGAGTTCTAGTCGACTACTTGGGACCATCTAGTCGACTAGAATGAGTTCTAGTCGACTACAATGAGTAGTCTAGTCGACTCAAGCTTGTTTCAGTCGACTCTTTTGATGTGGATGAAAAACCAATAGCTACTGGTTGAAATAGTCGACTACTAGAAAATACACAGGGTGATTCTAGTCGACTATAACAAGAAAAACATTTAATAAAAATATGTTTCTTTCCGTTTAAGTTTGGTAAAGCGTTTTTCATTTCATTTGAGTTCGGTTCATTTTATACTTGAGCTTATACGATAAAATCGACACATAAAATTACCTTGTTACAATAATCGCTCCCCGACCTATCTACCCCGAGTCTTGAGTCTTCGACTTTCGCTTTTGCCGTTTAATTGATTTTCCTTTTTCGCTTCAATTTCTTTCACAGCTTTTCGCTTTAAATCAAACTTTCTTTCCGAGCTTGTTTTTCGAGTAGTTTCCTTTTCGAGTTTGATTTCTGAGTCGTTCACCTGTCTTTTGCTGAAAATATAAACTCGATAATTCATTAGTATCAAACACTCTTCAATGGTTTGTTATCATCAATTTTGGAATTGTTTGCCGAAAGTAAATTTCAAAGCCAACAATTATCATTTCTTTATGCCAATAGACAACTCTTCCAAACCATATTTTAACCATGTACCTGACAATTCAATCATGTCGTGACAACTCAATCATGTCTCGTGGTACTCAGGAGACTGCGTTAATAGTCAGTTTCCCTGTAGTTTCTTTAAAAATCTCAACCAAAATTATTTAATTAAATAATAAGATTTACGAATTTATCAATTCTATTTTAACAACGTACCCGACAAATCAACCATGTCATGACAACTCAATCATGTCCCGTGGTACTCATGAGACTGCGTTAATTAGTCAGCCTCCTTGTGGTTCCATAGGAATCCTAATTCCATAATTATTTAAATTAAATATTATAATTTAAAAGTGCATCATATGCATCACCAAACATATAATAAATGAGTATTTTATACCTCACTTCATACATATATGCTTTTTAGCATAATAAAAATAAACATCCCATAAATCACTGCGCACCTGATGATTCACATATGTACACAATCATAAATAATGATTTATAACAACATATTAAACCATTATATCCAATAATCAACAAATATCAATTTTCATAATATAATCATTGATAAACAATTCTAATTACTATATTTAACCCCATTTTAACCTTCACATTTTTTATGATAAGTTAATATATAATAGGATCCGAAATCACAATAATATTTCTTTAAAGTTTAGGGATACAAAATATCTTTTTACCAAAGATATGGGGGTTAAACTGTAATTACAGTGCAGTACGAAGATACCAATTTTACTTCAGCAACGTTCGGGGATCAGTTTGTAATTTACGTAAAGTATAGGGTTCATACTGTAATTAGTATAAATGTAATGGGTCAAACCGTAATATAATTAAGGGTCAAACTTTAATTACAGTAACGTTCAGGGGTAGATCCATAGTTATAGCATCATTCAGGAGTTTTAATATAATTTCAGTGAAATACTCATGCTTACGGTGCGCGATACTTACACCGGGTTGTTGGCTTTGAAAATTTATTTCAAGCAATAAATCTTATTTTTATATTAACAAAACATTCAAAACCGTGTTTGGTACTAATATGGCTTTGAGCTAAGTGTTTCAGCAAGTACAGGTAAATGATTCGGGAAGATCGCTAAAGCAACAAGCGATAAGAAAACTCAAGCGCAAACTCGAAGAAGGACAAAAAGATTAAAGAAAGAACAAAAGTTGGACTCAAGACCTGGGGTAGATAGGTCGGGGTGAGAATATTGTAACAAGGTATCTTATGTGTTGATTGGTCTTATAAGCTCAAGTAATAAATCAAACAAACTCAAACGGATCAAAGACGGACCTTGAAAACAATTATTGGAGTCACCCAGTCGACTGGCCATGAAATGGCAGCCGACTGACTGTGACCCAGTCGACTAGCCGTTAAGGACCCAGCCGACTGGATGAACCAGTGAGCTATAAAACATTTTGACAGCATGAGGCAGTCGACTGGCCTGTCCAAGGCAGTCGACTGACTGAGCCCAGTCGACTGGCAGTTAAGGACCCAGCCGACTGACTGAACCAGAGAGTTTCGAACATTTTTGATTGCCTGAGGCAGTCGAATGGCCTATCCAAGGTAGTCGACTGACTCTTGAGGCAGTCGACTGACCCTAGCCGTTGGGAAAAATATTTTAAATCCAAGCATGGAGGCAGTCGACTGGGTGTCGTCAAGCAGTCGACTGGGTGCTTCAGGATTTTAAGGAAAAGTATTTCTAAACAATATTTTTCCCCAAAAAGAAATGATTTTGCTTGCAGATTTTCATGTCCTACTCTCCATATTGTCTAGGGTGAGATACACTCTCCAAACCTTAGTGTTACACTATATAAAGAAAGAGATATGGATTAAAAAAGCCAAGGTTCTTGTGTGAGAAATTTTTCTGAAAATTCATTCATCTACTATTTTCTCTCAAGCACTTTCTGGAAAACTTTTATAGCAAGAAAGATCAAAATCTCGTTTTTCATTCCCATAATTTTGAAGATTTAAACTCAAGCTTTGTGCTTATTCTCTTATTGAAAATATATTGTGAGAATATATATATCTTGAGTTCTTGAAATATCACCTAAAAACACTTGAGCTTATATTGATCTATCTTCCATAAAAAAGCTTAGGGTTTTGAGTGTTTTTGTTTCTTGAGTGATATATTGATTACATACACAAATTTTTTATCTTGGGTGAGTGAAGCCCATTGTATCAAGGGAGGATTGTTCTCTTGATTGTGTGAAGAGCTAGTTAGCTCTTTTGTAAAGGTTTTGTTATTCCACCTATTGAAGGAAGAGCCATAGTGTGAGGATCGGGAAAGTCTCAAGGAAGGGGATTCTTTGAGCCGAGGAGTAGGAGTTACCGAACCTCGTAAAAATCACGGTGTCAATTTCTCTATCTCTATCTCCTTACTTTATGTTCATGCATGCTTAATTTATAATGTGGGAAATAGCTTATTGAAATTAAGTAAAATTACTATTACATATTTACCTTGTAAATTATTATTGAACCTTGTTGCATGTTTTAGTAAAAATTAAAAAGAGTTCAAAATTATTTTTAAAACCCTATTCACCCCCCCCCCCCTCTAGGGTATTTTAGTGATTTACAATTGGTATCAGAGCCTAATCTCTACTTGTTTTAGACTTAACCGTCTTAGAGAACGATCATGGCCTCAAACATAGTCACTCATGTAGAAGGACAATCAAACAATAGGCCCCCATGGTTTGATGGTTCAAACTATAGTTATTGGAATACTAGAATGATAGGCTTTCTTCAAGGTATTGATTATCAAATTTGGCTAGATGTTGTTGATGGACCTTTTACTATTACCAAAGTAGTTGATGGAAAAACTATTCCCAAATTGCCCAACGAATGGGATAATGATGAGCGTAGACTTAGGTCATTTAATGCCAAAGCTAATGTTAATCTAAATTGTGCCTTTAGTCCAAATGAATTTAATCGAGTCTCTACTTGCTCCACGGCCAAAGAAATGTGGGATAAACTTGAAGTTACTTATGAAGGAACTACTCAAGTTAGAGAATCTAAAATTGATATACTTATGCATGAATATGAATTATTTGCCATGAAGGAAGATGAAAATATTAATTCTATGATGTCTTGTTTTACTAATATTTTGAATGGACTAAAGCATCTTGGTAGAATTGTTCCTAGATCCGATGCGGCACGCAAAGTCCTTAGAAGCCTTCCGGTCAAATGGGATGCGAAGGTGACTGCTATTAAAGAAGCACATGATCGTAGCACTATGATTCTTGATGAGATTTTAGGGTCACTCCTTACATGGGAAATTACCTTAAAATCTCGTGAAGAAGACGCCAAGCCTAGAAAAGGTATAGCCTTGCAAGCTTCAACTAAAAGTGAAGCAATGAGAGAATCGAAGAAGAGGTTGATGAAGACATTGCCCTAATCACTCAACAATTCAAGAGATTTCTTCAACGAAAGAAGGCTAAAGGTCGGAGGTTCTTAAAGAGCAATGAACCAAGAGGAGAAACAAGCAAGAATGAGTTTATTACTTGCTTCAATTGTGGTAAACCGGGGCACTATAGAAATGAGTGTTTCAAGCCCAAAAAGGAGAACGAGAAAAGGCCAAAAAAAATGGCCATGAATGCAACATGGGATGATTATGACTCTTGTGATTTGGATGAGGAAGATAATGGTGATGAAATTGCAAATCTTTGCCTCATGGCAAATGAAGATGAGGTACATTTAAATTTACATGCATTAAATAATTCCATTTTGTCATATGATGAACTTTTATTTTCTCATAATGAATTACAAGATGTATTTGAAAATTTGTATGATGAGTTTGAAAAACTAGCTAAAAAGCATAGTTTGCTTAAGAAATCTAAATCTTCATGTAATTCCACTTGCCACACCATAGTTGATGTAAATGCAACTAATGACAAAATTATGAAGATAGAAGAGGAAAATATTTTGTTGAAAAAGAACATTGATGATCAAATAAACATCTTAGCAAAATTCACAAAAGGAAAAGAAAACTTGAGCATCATGCTAGGAAGACAAAGAAACTCTTTTGACAAATGCGGCTTACGATATGATGCATTCAACAAAGATGCACTTTTATTGAAGAAAAGAAAATCATTGAAGCATACTTTTTCAAAACAATCTTCATTCTCAACTTCTATTGATCACAATGATGTTTCATGCTACTATTGCAAGAAAAGATGTCACAAAGCAAATGCATGTTTTCTAAGAAAGAAGAAGAAAATTGTCTCAAAAATGTTTTGGGTTCCAAAAGGAACCATTGAATCTCTTCGTGCAAAAGAAAATTTGGTAACAAAATCATTTTGGGTTCCTAAAGGAACTATTGCATTTCTATCTAACCATAATGGACCCAAAATAGATTGGGTACCAATAAAAGTCACGTAACATTGTGTTGTAGGTATGCTTGAAGTCCGCCTCAAAAGAAAGATGGTTCCTTGATAACAGATGTTCAAGGCACATGACGGGAGACAAATCAAAATTCATGTCCCTAAAATCTTATGAACGAGGAAGTGTTACTTTTGGAGATAACTCACAAGGCAAAATTGTTGGAATCGGATCTATTGGTATATCTCCTTCTCTTGCTATAGATAACGTACTTTTAGTTGATGGTTTAAAGCATAACTTGTTTAGTATTAGCCAACTTTGTGACAAAGGTTATGATGTTATTTTTAGGTCAAATGCGTGCATAGTTGAGAAAAATGGAAAACAATTGTTCAATGCAAAGAGAAACGGAAATTTATATACTATGTTGCTATGTGAATTAAATGAACAAGATGTTAAGTGCTTTGTCACATCGAGTGAAAATAGTTGGTTATGGCATAGACGCTTAGGACATGCTAGTATGGACCTCATTCAACGTTTGTCTAAAAATGAATTAGTCAAAGGCCTCCCGAAGACAAATTTTTCAAAAGATAAAATATGTAGTGCATGTCAAATAGGTAAGCAAGTGAAATCTTCTTTCAAGAGAAAGAAAGATATCACCACTTCTCGACCCTTAGAGTTACTTCATATGGACCTCTTTGGTCCGGTAAGAACGGCTAGCTTAGCCGGGAAACTCTATGTACTTGTTATAGTAGATGACTACTCTAGATTTACTTGGGTTTACTTTCTTGCTCATAAAAATGAAACTCACTCATTTCTCGATAAATTTTATAGAGTCATTCAAAATGAAAAAGATTTGAAAATCAAGAAAATTAGAAGTGATAGGGGTAGAGAATTTGACAATTAAGATCTAGAGAAATTATGTGATGAATTTGGTGTATCTCATGATCTCTCGGCTCCAAGATCTCCTCAACAAAATGGGGTAGTTGAAAGAAAAAATAGATCTTTACAAGAAATGTCTAGAACTATGTTAAATGAACATAACCTTCCCCGAAGTCTTTGGGCGGAAGCGGTAAATACCACTTGTCATGTCATGAATAGAGTTATCATTCGAATGAAATTGGGTAAAACTCCGTATGAGTTGTGGAATGGTCGGAAACCCAATATTGGGTATTTCAAGGTGTTCGGTTGTAAATGTTTTGTTTTAAATGATAAAGATAACTTGGGAAAATTTGACTCCAAATCGGATGAAGCAATTTTCTTAGGATATTCCTCAACAAGTAGAGCCTTTAAAGTCTTTAACAAAAGGACTTTAACCATGGTAGAGTCTATCCATGTTGTTTTTGATGAATCACCACCTCTACCCTCACCTAAAGTTGACCTAGATGATGATGAAGTTGTAGGGATTGAGGATAGTTTCAATAATCTCAATATCTCCAACTCGTCAAGTAGGCAAATGGATAGGAGTAAAGTTGGAAATCAATCAAATGATGACTTGACTTGCTCAATTCCTAAATCTTGGAGGATTGTGCACAACCATCCTCTTGACCAAGTCATAGGAAACCCTTCACAAGGTGTTAGCACAAAATCTCAACTTAGAGACTTATGCAACCACATGGCTTTTGTGTCCAATATTGAACCCAAGAACTTCCACGAAGCTCAATGTGATGATTCTTGGATTATGGCTATGCAAGAGGAACTAAATCAATTTGAACGCAATCAAGTTTGGCATTTAGTCCCTCAACCCACACATCACACTATAATAGGCACTAAATGGGTTTTTCGAAATAAAAAGGATGAAAATGGAGTGATTATTCGAAATAAAGCAAGATTGGTAGCTCAAGGTTACAATCAAGAGGAATGCATTGACTATGATGAAACCTTTGCATCCGTAGCTAGATTAGAAGCAATTAGAATGCTTCTTGCATTTGCATCATCTAGAAATTTCATTCTCTATCAAATGGATGTCAAAAGTGCTTTTCTAAATGGAACTATAGATGAAGAAGTGTATGTGAAGCAACCACCCGGCTTTGAAAATGAACGTTTTCCAAATCATGTTTACAAATTATCTAAAGCCTTGTACGGGTTAAAGCAAGCTCCTAGAGCTTGGTATGAACGGCTTAGTGATTTTCTACTTCAAAAAGGTTTTTCTAAAGGCAAAGTTGACACCACTCTATTTACAAAAACTGTCAAGAATGATTTGTTGATTATCCAAATATATGTTGACGACATTATATTCGGATCAACAAATACTTCCCTTTGCAAGGATTTCGCATCTAACATGCAAAACGAATTTGAAATGAGTATGATGGGTGAGTTGAACTTCTTCTTAGGGTTGCAAATCAAGCAAAGCTTGGATGGATTATTTGTTAGCCAATCTAAGTATACTAAAGATTTGCTAAAGTGATTTGGTATGGAGGAAGCCAAACATGCCATTACTCCTATGAGTACCTCTATTAAACTCGATAAAGATGAAAATGAAAAATGTGTTGATATTACTAAATATAGAGGCATGATATGAAGTTTACTTTATTTAACTGTTAGTAGACCGAATTTTATGTTTAGTGTATACTTATGTGCTCTCTTTCAATCTTGTCGTAAAGAATCTCACTTGCTAGCCGTAAAACGTATTTTTCGCTATCTTAACGAGACGATTAACTTAGGGCTTTGATATCCAAGTGGTACTTCATTTGATCTCACGAGTTATTCGGATGCCGATTTTGCGGGTTGTAAAGTAGATAGGAAAAACACAAGTGGTACATGTCATTTTCTAGGTCACTCGTTAGTTTCATGGTCAAGTAAAAAGCAAAATTCGGTTGCCTTGTCTACGGCTGAAGCCGAATACGTTGCGGCAGGTAGTAGTTGTGCTGAAACTCTTTACATTAAGCAACAATTACTTGATTTTGGACTTGTTTTCAATCGTGTACCTATTAAATGTGATAACGCTAGTGCTATTTGTATCTCAAAGAATCCTATTCAACATTCTCGCACAAAGCACATAGATATTAGGCATCATTTTTTACGGGATCACGTAGCTAAAGGCGACGTTGAATTGGTTTTTATTGACACTAAGAATCAATTGGCAGATATTTTTACTAAACCCCTCTCGGACGAACCATTTTCAAAAATTCTTAGGGAATTAGGAATGGCGATGAATTTTGAAGTCATCAGTTAATTTTCACAAATTCTCGTCCACGTTCTCGACTTTCAAATTTTAAAAAATTTTCAAAATTTTTTTTGAGGGCCAGTCGCCTCATATACAGCCAGTTGACTGGATCAACCAGTGAGTTTTTGTGTATTTAACGATCTTCAGCTAGTCGACTGCCTCCATTGGCCAGTCGACTGGGTCATGAGCCAGTCGACTGTCTCCATATGGCCAGTCGACTGCCTCTGCGTGAACCTTGTTTTTATTTCTTCTTTCTCTTCGTCTTCTCTCCACTCTCTCCACGATCTCTTCCATTTCTTCTCTCCTTCACGCCATTTACTCATCTTTAAACTACTTTTCCACTTCACCACGATCCTCTCCTCCATCATCACCACTCCCCTTTTCTTTTTAAGTTATCTATCTCCATATATATATCCATATATATTTTCTTTCAGTTTCACTTCTCACTCTCTGATTTCATCATTTCTCTTCTCAAAATGTTTTCCATTATCTTGGTTCTCATCTCTCTCATGGCTCCTAATGTCGTGCGCCTCAAGAAACGTGCCCGTAGGGGTGGAAGCTCTTCGGCTGCACCTCCTCCACCTCCGTCCCCTGTTCATGAGGACCCTGTTTCCGAATCTGAATCTGGTCCGATGTCTCTGACTGTTCTTCTCAGTGATGAAGACAGTGTTCGTTGCTTCGAAACTCAATTCATTCATTGCAAGATTGCTCGGAGTCGCATTGTGACTCAACCCTTGTGCGAAGAGATTGGCGCTAATACGTTCAATCTTTTTCACAATATGGGTTGGGATTTCTTTGTTTCCCTTGATGTTCTACATTATCCGCGCGCCGTCAAAGCATTTTATACAAATTTGCTCAATCCTTCACAACCGAGTCCTCCCACCCGCGCACTTTACTCTGATGTTGGAGGCGTCTCTGTTGAGTTCACCGAAGCAGTAATCAATACTATTTTTTGGCTACCTCCTGGCGGTATCACCTATTACTGTCCATCTATTTGGTACTCTTCGAGTGATTTCGATCCTCTCGAAGCAGTTCGGGCCATTTCAGTGAATAAAACCACCACCGCCATTGCTGAGTTTCCCTCTTTTTCGCTTACTCTCGAGGCTAGAATTATGCACAATATTATCACGAAATCCATTTTGCCCAAGTCCGGAAGCCAGAGTCTTGTGTCGATTATGGAAGCTTTCCTTGTCTACTGTGTCATGACCGGTCGGAAGGTCAATCTTGCCTTCCTCTTCATTTCGGCAATCCTCGAGTGCCACAAGAAGAAAGGCGCTCTTATTTTTCCTACCCATTTATCCTATCTTCTCTGTCGGGAGGGTGTGCCACTTGCTGACGACCCTACGGAGCACAATCCAATTTTTCTGGATCGCACTCATCTCAAGCAGATGCATATCGGTAAGAATGCGGATGGAGTGTTGGTCTCACTTAGGGATGCCCCTCCTGCGGACCAGGCTGGTCCATCTGTTCCTCGTCATGATGTTCTGCGTCCTGAGGCACCTCGTCCGGATGCTCCGACTTCTTTTTTTCCGTCTCTTGGTAGCGATTTCGATATTCCAGATTTTGGGTTCGAGAGAAATCCCGAAACTCTTACCCAAATCTTGGAAATCGTAAAGCGTAATGAAGAGGCCCAAAAGCGCAATGAGGAGGTCGAGAGGAAGACGGCCGAGGATAGGAAGCGTATTGATGTAACACCCCGTGTTATTATCCTTTTTACTGAAATTATCTTTGATTTAATTTCGGTAATGACGTCACTTGTTCTTGACGTATTGTTTGTTCTTGGTATTTGATACCTGTAAATTTTTCGCGTTTAGTTTTAAAGTCAATTGGACGACACTACGCGAATTCTTATTCTCGACTACGCGGTATCGTTCGACATTTAATGATTTGTGTTTTGACTGGACGGCGACACGTTGTAATTAATCGGGCTTGTTTAACTGTTCCGACGTTGGGTTCCTAACCCGGTGTATTTCTTTCGGACTAATTTGGTTATTTGGCATCCCGTGGACTTTCGGGGTTGCGCGAAATTATTTGGAGGCTCCCGGTATTTTTTTTTGGAATCTATTGTATATATATATATTTAAATATATATATTGTAGTGGGGTAAATTTGCAATTATGTATAAATAGGGGGTCACTAGTGCAATTATGGACATTTAGAGGGTTACTTTTGCAATTAGGTTATAAATATGTATACACTCATACGTATCTATAGACCACCTTATTCCTCTTCTTTCTTATGCACGAAACCTGATACGGCTTCCCTGCTTCTCTTCCCGTAATACTTCACATCTCTATCTCCTTCATCATGGGCAATCGGCTGAGAGAGAGAGCTTGGGCTGGTGATGAGCTGCACGTAGAGGAGTCGGGCGGGAGCAGCGACGCTACAGCAGCGGCGAGAGGCGGCGGCTATGGCGGAGCTCGACGGCGGCTGGTGGCGTCGTGCAGGGGTCGCCGGAGCTGCAGGTGGTGGCGCAGCAGCTGAGTCGCGCAGAGGCGACCGCACTGTAGCAGTTCGCGCAACAGTGCAGTCTGGCCAGAAACTTCGACCATTTGTTCGGTCGACTTCCCGACCTTGGTTTTGGCTGATTTTCGGAGGGTAGCTTCGTCTATATGTCCGGTACGACGTGTAAACATTTCGTAATTATTTGTTGAACGGTTTGTCGGGAAATTCGATTTGAAGTTTCGAATTTTCGTTTGGGGTATTTTAGATTTAACCCAATTAATTAACCTATTGCTAATAGGCTTCGTATATATCGTATAGGTTGTCGAGACGGACATTTCGATATAGGTGAAATATTTTTCAGACGACTTTGGTCAGCGAGCGTCATATTCGGGCGCCGGTATTGTTCACGGTGGGCCCGAAACGGCTGTTCTGTAAGCGTATTTCAGGTGGAAAATTATATTTCTCACTCCGCATTATTGAAGTAGTTTAGGGGTGTAAAACCCTTATTTAATTTAATATAGATATTTTAAATCGTTAATTTAAATATCTATAATTCGTTTAGAATCGGAATTGGACTTAGGAATTAATTTAAGAAAATTAATTAAATTATTTCCTACGAGATTAAATATATTCCTAATTGAATTGAATAGGAATAGACGACTTAGAAATTCCTTTGAGAATTAAATGAGCTAGAAGATTTTTGTAAACGTTGGACATGAGAGACTTAGACGCTATTCTAGGTCCCCTTTTTATTACGTAGATTATCTGTTTAAATTATTTTAAAAAAAATGCATGTGAATTGAAATTGAAAATATTTTCTAAGGAATTGAAGAAAATATATTTTGAAAACATGAAATGTATATGAAACTGTTTTCATATGATTTAATTGCTTATTTGTATTTTTAAAGCATGAAAAGAGATTTTGAGACTTACATTACCATGTGGGTAATTGCTTAAATATGATGCACTATATATTTATGCTGAGTACAGGGGTATGTATCCTGTAGGGACGGTTTTGTGTCGGATTGTATCCGTTAACCTGTGATGGGCGCCGTGTGAATTATATGTGGATATTGTATATAGATATGATGCATTACATATTTATATTGAGGCATGATTGTCATTTGGACCTGGATGCATATTGAGAATATCATGTAGTGTCAAATCATGGTATTGGTATATGTGGGTTGTGAAATCATGTGGGGGTGTCTTTGTGTCGAATCGTCGCAACAACTGGCCAGGGGGTGTTCCCATCCTACAGAATAATGAGCTGTGAATGGGGTATAGGGTGAGTCGTCTCATTCTCGAAGTCGCGGGTCGTCTCGTGCATCCGTTATACGGATCTTTGGTCACGGGTCGTCTCGTGCAACCGTCTTCCTTGTTGAAAGTGTAGTGTCAAAAACACTTGGGAATAATCGGTGCGGTACTCTTTCTCCTTGTAAATGGGTGGAGTGCGTATTCGTTAACCACGTGATGTGGGCAAAGGATGGTGTATGAATCACATTGAATATATATGACATTTATGTGATTTCATTTGACATGTATACGTGATATTATTACATGTGATGTTGGAACAGGTTTAATATGTGTTATTATTGCCTGTTGGATTTTGGAGCATGTTATGTATGAATATTGTGAAATTAAATTCATATCTTTATAAAATGCTCAGTTGAAAGTGATAAATGCGAAAACATGAATTAAATGAGAAAATAAGTATAAATGAAAAGTGTATCTTTATACTTGTGATTATTTACCTTGTGCCCTTGGGGGAGATTAGGTATATTGGCATAGTGACCTCTGTGGTTAGTTATGTGTTATCTGTAGAGATTTGAGGTTAGGGATTGATTGAGTATCAATTGTGATCTGAGGCCTTAGAGAAGGCGGTGATAGTTTTGTGGTTTCGGTTGATTGCATATTACTGACCCTGGATGTTTCTTTCCCACTTAGGGGGAGGTATCCTTTATTGTGCTTTTGAGGTTTTGAGTGCGGTTAGAAGTGGTTGTGATTGAACCTGTCTAGTTAAGTGGAAATGACTTCTTGATTCTGTTAATTATCAATTGTGAAATTAGAGTCATAATGAATTGGAAGAGGTATTGATTGAGACTAGTTATTCTCGTGGTATCGGCCACTAGTTCTCCCTTTTCATGATATTAAGGGGTTTAAGTGATTTTATTAAGTACTCGAGGTACTGTAGCTTGGCAATCTTGTTTCTAGTGCTTAGTTCATTCCTCTAAGCATTTCTTTTATTGTACTCTGTATACTGGTACATGTCTTTGACTTACACGTCATTCCTTGAGTTGTAGGTTACGACGTGGTGCCGAACCTTTTCCAGGTGTTGTCATTTGATTTCGTGGGGTTGAAAACGGACAGTTGTGTTCCGTGAACCCAATGTAATACTCTTCCTTCTTGTCCTCTTGGACATTATAGGATTTCGTGGAGTTATGTTTATTCTTATTGGCTGTCTTTCGAAAACGGTGTTTTCTAAGTTTTGAAATATACTCTTTGGATTTAAAAGGAAAAACCCGTTTTCGCCTACCCCGTAGCAACTAAAAGTTTTAGTACTTTGTAAAATGATCTTAGGATCTTCTTTAAAAATATTTTCAACTTTTAAAAGCCGGTGATGGCGACTGACGGAGACCGGGGGCAAGACGGTCATTTTTACTATGTGGTTTCTTAAAAGGAAAGCTATTTTATTACTTGTCTTGAGATTATGAGATTTCGAGACTTCTTTCTCAATATCTCATCCTGTAGAGTTTTGAATGGTGTTCCATTGTTTCACCTTTGCTTCATATCGTTTCTAGATCTCTGTATGAGCTTTGTGTTGTTCAGTGCACACATATAGTGTTGCCTTTCACTTTCTTTATTGTTGAAGTCGCCACTTAGGTGATTTGAGTTGTCACACGTGTTAGGGGCATGGATACCGAGTGGATTGGTTTCTTTTGTCCGGGTGTTCTCACTAAACACTTGTGGTGTTTTAACCTTGACATTGTTGTCTCGGTTATCTGTTGGTTTAGCGTTGGGGCTTCTTTCCCCTTGCTTTGGTTTCCTTGTTCGGGTGTTTTCACTAAACCCTTGTGGTGTTCTTAACCTTGACATTGTTGTCTCGGTTATCTGTTGGTTTGGCATTAAGAAGTCATTTCCTTCGCTTTGCTTTGGTGACCCTGAGGTGGTCGTTCTGGTGAGTTGAGTTCGTGTACTCTTAGTGATTAGGTTGAGTGGTTTCCCTCGCCTATAGTGAGAGTGTTAGTGATGTGATTGACCCTATTGATGATAGTATTATGAGGTCGATATGATTTATGGTACGGTGATATGATTGAGGTGATTTAGCCTTGAGAGGCAGATTTCCTCTAGGAATAGGATGAGGTTTGTTTTATATATACATATATTGTACATTTACAATATATATATATATATATATATATATATATATGACGGTTGTGTTAGTACGCAAGGACGTGAGTGTTTTTCCTCCTGTGTTCTTGGGGAGTGAGTTATGAGTATTCCTTGGTACTAGTTGTGGATTTTGATCCTTGTGGATATTAGAGGTGAGTGTGATTCCCTCTGGTTGGATTTTCTTGTTAGCGTCATGAATGTTTGATGATTGTTAGATTGGACCTTAGTATCGTGTACCTAGTGTACGTTGGTGAGAGTAGTGTAGACTATTGGTGTTGGTACTGGGAGTACGAGTCTTAGTTGTACAATTACAGACTCATGTTGTGTATTTATATATATATATATATATATATATATATATATATATATATATGTATATATGTATCCCCGTTATATATATACTTATGTACGGTAGCATGCGAGTACGTGCCTTGGGTTTGCGTGGATGGGATTAGTTGGGCTATATATATATATTGATAGATAGTTAGCATTACCTAAACTGCCAGAGGATGTGGTAGTTAGAGTATCTTTTCCCACTGAGCTTATTTGCTCACAGGGGAATTTCATTTGCCCCCTGGTATTCCACGCCAGGTTGCAGGAAACATACGACTATGAGCAGGATGCAGTGCAACGGCAGTTTTCTTTAGTTTCTTGTTACAGGTTTTGGAGTTGCGTTGGGTGATGCGGTTACGGATGCAGTACGACTGGTTTTGGGGACGGTAGTTGTCTTCTGTTAGCTTCCTTACCCATGTTTTGTGGGATTGTCATTTATTTCTTTTGGGAGCCAATCTGTTGGCGTATCCCTATCGGTGTATCATTTATTTCCTGTATTTATTCTTTCAGGATGTTATTGTATCTATTCTGTACAGCTATACACTTTTCTGTATTCTTATTCGAGCATTTGTGGCTCTGTTGATGTTAGAGGGTTTGGAGAGGTTTTGGTTTCTTTCCACTACCTCGGCCCTAGTAGGATTGATGAATGTGGGGCTTGGAAGCCATTGTTATTATCGAATTGCTATTGGCAGGTTATTGTGTTGTGGTTGGTTGTCCGGATGTTCCATTTACAAACGGAACTCTGCCGGATTTTCGTTAGATTCCACTACTTTGTTTATTATTCATTTGGGTATGAAATATACCATTTCCTATCATTATTCCATATGTTTTCATGGTTAATGATATCTTAGTTGCTCATTATAATGATCACATCCTGGATCCCTTGGATGTCCCAGTTCGGGAGTCTTGGGAATTTAGGGACGTGTCAGTATGGTATTAGAGCATTTTACCCTTTTGTGGGTGTTTGATGACCTTCAGTCATTGGTTTTAATTTGTTTTCGTTTCTTTTTACTTTCGCATTCACTCCCTTAGCTCTTAGGCTCGGGTTTCGGAGTCCTAAGAATTTGGGGCGTGACAATTGAGGACAAGATTGACCGCATCGCCACTGCCATGGACGCCTTTCGTCGTGACCCTCCGCCTTTTTGATGTTGTCAAAGGGGGAGAATGTATTAGTGTGTTTGTGTTGGCCATAGGTCTATTTTGTGTAATAGGACGTTACCTATGTTTTATGTTTGTTGTTCATGCTTCGTTTCATTTCTATGCTTTATCATTTTGCAATGTGTAGTAGTAAAACAACATGTACCGAACTCGCAAATTATGAATTGAAATATGTTGTTTCTATTACCTCTCCATGCATTACGTAAATGAATATCAAATTGCAAAATTTATTTCCTAAGGGGGAGCATGCAAATAAAAATGAATGATGCACACATTGAGGGGGAGTATCACTTGATACTTCACCATTTATGCGCAAACACGAAATGTTTTGTCAACATCAAAAAGGGGGAGATTGTTGGCTTTGAAATTTTATTTCAAGCAATAAATCTTATTTTGATATTAACAAAACATTCAAAACCGTGTTTGGTACTAATATGGCTTTGAGCTAAGTGTTTCAGCAAGTACAGGTAATTGATTCGGGAAGATCGCTAAAGCAACAAGCGATAAGGAAACTCAAGCGCAAACTCGAAGAAGGACAAAAAGATCAAAGAAAGAACAAAAGCTGGACTCAAGACCTGGGGTAGATAGGCCGGGGTGATAATATTGTAACAAGGTATCTTATGTGTTGATTGGTCTTATAAGCTCAAGTAATAAATCAAACGAACTCAAATGGATCAAAAACGGACCTTGAAAACAATTATTGGAGTCACCCAGTCGACTGGCCATGAAATGGCAGCCGACTGACTGTAACCCAGTCGACTGGCCGTTAAGGACCCAGCCGACTGGATGAACCAGTGAGCTATAAAACATTTTGACTGCATGAGGCAGTCGACAAGCCTGTCCAAGGCAGTCGACTGACTGAGCCCAGTCGACTGGCAGTTAAAGACCCAGTCGACTGACTGAACCAGAGAGTTTCGAACATTTTTGATTGCCTGAGGCAGTCGACTGGCCTATCCAAGGTAGTCAATTGACTCATGAGGCAGTCGACTGGCCTTCTTGAGGCAGTCGACTGACCTTAGCCGTTGGGAAAAATATTTTAAATCTAAGCATGGAGGCAGTCGACTGGGTGTCGGTAGGCAGTCGACTGGGTGCTTCAGGATTTTAAGGAAAAGTATTTCTAAACAATATTTTTGCCCAAAAAGAAATGATTTTGCTTGCAGATTTTCAGGTCCTAGGGTGAGATACACTCTCCAAACCTTAGTGTTACACTATATAATGAAAGATATATGGATTAAAAAAGCCAAGGTTCTTGTGTGAGAAATTTTTCTGAAAATTCATTCATCTACTATTTTCTCTCAAGAACTTTCTGGAAAATTTTTGATAGCAAGAAATATCAAAATCTCGTTTTTCATTCCCATAATTTTGAAGATTTAAACTCAAGCTTTGTGTTTATTATCTTATTGAAAATATATTGTGAGAATATATATATCTTGAGTTCTTGAAATATCACCTAAAAACACTTGAGCTTATATTGATCTATCTTTCATAAAAAAACCTTAGGGTTTTGAGTGTTTTTGTTTCTTGAGTGATATATTGATTACATACATAAATTTGTGATCTTGGGTGAGTGAAGCCCATTGTATCAAGGGAGGATTGTTCTCTTGATTGTGTGAAGAGCTAGTTAGCTCTTTTGTAAAGGTTTTGCTATTCCACCTATTGAAGGAAGAGCCATAGTGTGAGGATCGGGATAGTCTCAAGGAAGGGGATTCTTTGAGCCGAGGAGTAGGAGTTACCGAACCTCGTAAAAATCACGGTGTCAATTTCTCTATCTCTATCTCCTTAATTTATGTTCATGCATGCTTAATTTATAGTGTGGGAAATAGCTTGTTGAAATTAAGTAAAATTACTATTACATATTTACCTTGTAAATTATTATTGAACCTTGTTGCATGTTCTAGTAAGAATTAAAAAGAGTTAGAAATTATTTTTAAAACCCTATTCACCCCCCTCTAGGGTATTTTAGTGACTTACACAGGTTATTTCCACTTTAGAGGGATGATTCTGATTGGTTAATAGATAACTTATTATGTACACACATGCACTAGATTATAGCAAATAATTATAATTTTAATCAAGGGATACGATTAAATGTTCACCTAATCCTATGGTAAGGAAAATGATTGCACCGTAGTAACATATAACTATCCACACCAGATTTCAGCATACACATATAATTAAATCAAAGGTTAGGATTAAAGATCCACCAAATTCTATGGTTAGGAAAAATAAGTGTACCATAACAACATACAATTAGCCACACTAGATATCAAGATTTATATAATTTTCAAAAATTGCCACAATAATTCTTAAAATTCCTAGAAAATTCAAGAAGCCTATTTAAATAATTTTAAATATTAATAAAGATTCTTAACTAGTATTTGATGATAAATTCCATGATTATAGATGTATTTTATAATTAAAATATAATTTAAAGATAATATGAAATATATGATAATAATTATTAAACATTCATCTATCCTTATATATATGCATTTATATATATGATAACACTTCTATAATTATTTTTATAGAAAATTAACTATGTATAAATAATATATATCTATTTATACATATTATTTCACAAAGGTCTTGGATTTATAAATCCAAAGGGGTAGAATAGAGTTATAACTTGCCTTAAATTATCCGGTTTGAATTTATTATCTTAAAGCTCAATTCCTTCCAAAATCATCACCAAGAGCTCTCTCATATCTCTCCATTCTTTCTCAAAAGAGAAAAAAATGTCTTCGTATGAAATGAAGACTTTCCTTTAATAATTCCAATTATTATTTTTATTTTTACTTTTAAAACATGTGGCCGTCTCTCATTATAATTTGTCTCCCTCTTTCCAAATTTATTCCTCTTTACACCTCACATCCAACACCTAAATTTACTTTAACATTATTCATTCTCCTTTTTCCCTTTCTTTTTATAATTAAAATCCATTCTTTAATTCTTATACACCAACCGAGATATATATAAACATTTACACCTATAATTACACATATTACACACAAAAAATACTAAATTACACATTAAATTTTTTAAATTGCATACATACCAACATCATAAATGTAATACCCCGTATTTAAATAATTATGTTATTTCTTTATTTATTTTGGATGGTATGGTGGGTATTTAAATTATTGAGTAAGGGTACTCTAGTCATTTTATGATTTCTAGGTAAGTTTGTTATTATGGGATCTGATAAGGGCATATTAGTCTTTAAGACGAGTGGCATGATGGTTATTGTGGCAGATCTAGGGGCATTATGGTCATTCGCCATAACCTAGTTTCCCCTATATAACCATAAGGATTTTTCAACTTATTACCACTCAAGACTAAGGAAAAATTTCAAACTTCTCTCTTCTTATTTCACTCATCTATATACGTATACATATATATATATAGATAGAGAGAGTAAATACTTGGTTTGGATCTGGATCCGTGGTGTAGTAAGCTCTCCAAATCAGGCAAGACATATGTTCTACTCTTCCTCTTTGTACTAAAATTTCGTAACATTTACCTTATGCATCTATAATCTGCTAGATAGTATTTTTGATATATGTATATGTATGTGTAAATCATGTTCATATATGAAATTTATATATTCTGTTTATACATATATGTATAGATCTGTTAGAGTACGTTCGTATTCATTTTTATTTATGTGATGATATATATTCTGTTTATACATATATGTATAGATCCGTAAGTATATATATAGATCTTGTATATATGTAGATATTCATGGATTTATATAGGCATATATGTATAGAACTGTTAGAGTATGTTCATATTCATGTTTATTTATGTGATGATATATATTCTGTTTATATGTATATGTATAGATCCATAAGTATATATATAGATCTTGTATATATAGAGAGGTTCGTGGATTTATATAGGCATATATGTATAGATCTGTTAGAGTATATTCATATTCATGTTTATTTATGTGATGATATATATTCTGTTTATATGTATATGTATAGATCCATAAGTATATAAATAGATCTTGTATATATATAGAGATTCGTGGATTTATATAGGTATATATGTATAGATCTGTTAGAGTATGTTTATATTTATATATATATATATAATGATTTATATTCTGGTTATACATATATGTACAGATCCATGATTATATGTATAGATCTTGTATATACATAGAGATTTGTGGTGATATATTGATATATGCATGAGACTATGTTTATATCTAGCTATACGTACAAATCTGTTTTTACCATGTGTAGATATACATGTATGGATTCGTGGTTATGTGTCTTGTTGGTATGATTCGGATGAGGTGTATATGGTTGGAACTAAGTATAAATATCTGAATATAGAAATATTTTAGGTTTCAATGTTGACAAAGATTTCAAAACTGTTATTAGAAAATATTGCTTATTTATGTAATTGTTTTTCTCTATTTTCTTTGTTATTAGACTCTGGACATGGATTTATATTGTTATTATGTGTTTCAAGAATTATACTGGATTACGTATTTTTGACCGTATAAATGAATAGTTTTGACCGTATAAAATACCGTATACCTTGGCGCTGGGGCGCTGCCCCAGACCCCGCCAGGGGAGCGCTCAGGAAAATGTCCCACCGCCCCCCTGGACCCCCCAGGCTCGACATCTCCAATTGTCGTACATTCCTGATTAAAGAACACAAGTGAATTAATAAATTCGTATAATCATAAGATTTAATCAAATGACTATGTTTTGGAGAATTATAAGGAACCACAAGGAGACTGACTAATATTGCAGTCTCAATAGTACCACGGGACATGGGTGAGTTGTCGGGTACGTGGTTATGGTAAGACATGGATGTTAAATGGAAAAATCGGATTAATGGAATGAATTTATAAAGAAAATTATATTAAATGGTGGTATATTAGTGGCTATGGTTATAGTTAAATATATTATTATTTTATAATATAATTTTGGGATTAGGTGTCACTAGAAAAGGGGATGGATTTTTGGTACTCTGCTTGGGATCATGTAGAGTTGTACTTGCTCGTGGGTTTAACCCACATTTTTGTTGTTTCAGGTCCTCGGCAGTTTCACCAGCAAGGGTGAGGACGTCATATCTATCTGTTCAGTCCTATCATATTTCCCTTCCACTCCAGAGTAGGATCTGATAAATGACATATGTTGCATTTCTTTTAAGTGTGTTTCTAGGGGTCCATGTTTATGGGATTTCCAAGTTGTACCTTGTGGGACTTATTTTATTTAAGGATGTATTGGGGTTGGTCTTCTTCATGTATAAGTGGTATCCTTGTTTTTGTTATTGCTGTTATTATTATATTTCGATTTTATGTCTTCTCTTCTGTGCTTATGTTATCAATTACAGACGCTCCTATTTTTCTGTGTATGGGCCTGGCCAACCTATGCATGGAAATTTGGGGGTGTCACAGTAAATACCAAATCAATTAAATGCACAAATTAGGGTTATTACATTCTTCCCCCCTAATAAAGGAATTTTGTCCCCGGAATTCACCACATACCTGAACTAAATAGCTCAATAAATCACATAGATTTCATTCCCCCGCATTAATATAATAATACATATCCTCATATCAGAGAAATTCCTATAGCATGGAGAAAAGAAAAATAAATATGAACCCTTTACATATTAATCGACATAACTAAACCATATGTTACTGATCTGAATCTGTTAGTAATTACAAAAAGACCCATAAAAGATGTAGTAATTTATCTGAATCTGTTAGTAATTACAAAAAGACCAATAAAAGATGTAGTAATTTTACCTTATTTTCCAAACTGCATTTCATCCTTTATAGGATACGCCATGAGTAAAAACTTGATACCCCACTTTAAACTCTAATACTCGAGTTTGATAAGCAACATAACTTTTCTGCCTTTCGTGGACAGTCCTTACACGATCCCGAAAAAGAGAAATTTCTATGAGGTGTCTTTGATAAACTCAAGACCCCAAAAATATTTTCTTCCAAACCTTAAGCCAACCTACCGAAGATTTACATGATCAACCGTACAAGGCTTCAACTAGTGACAAACCAATAGTATTTAGATAACTATTGTTATAGTCAAACGCTAAAAGGAATGGCAAATAGAATTCCCAATTGTCCTTGAACTTAAGAACATCAGCGCGAAGTATAACCTTCAACAATTTGTTAACTCGCCTCTGTCTATTTCAACTCCATACTCCAAGCCAGGTAAGCTCGCCCAAAACCAATCGGATCTCTGTCCGAAACAATAGACAATAAAACCCCATAAATTCTTGAAGTTTAAGGAGCTTATGGGAATTCAAGAGCAAACACATTAAGGGGGAGCATGTTATGATTAATGTGCTAACTCTAGTTTGGTTAACTTAACCATGCATGTAAAATATAAAGTATTGAAAATATATATATCTTTGAATTGTATTAGTGGTAGTTGTGCTCATTTATTATTGTATTGTTCCAATGTTAACTATGATGAAAAGATGAATGTATTGATCTCTATTGTACTAATGAAAAATATTAGATTGTGTGGCTCCATTGTCCATCTTCTCGAATCTGTTCTTCCCGAATCTGTTTCACATCAATATTCTAACAGAATTCACACAAATAATCCAACACATATCACACAAATTTCCCAACAAAGATCCAATAGAATTTGGTATCAGAGCTTGGTTGAGAGAGTGAAGGGAAAACAAATCCCAACAAAGAAATATCCATGGAAAGTTCAAGCAATCAAAATATGGGAGCCCAACAAATTTCTCTTCCTTCCTTTGATGGAGACAACTATGATTTTTGGTGTGTGAAGATGAGGACCATATTCCTTTCCTATGATCTTTGGGAATATGTAGAAGATGGATACGATGAACCGGATGATTCTACCACCTTGACGAATCCTCAAAAACAACAATTAAAGGAGCACAAGAAGAAGAATGCAAGAGCACTTGCCTTGATTCAACAAGGAGGTTGTTACACGATCTTTCCAAGAATCATCAATGCAAACAAAGCAAATGAGGCTTGGGAGATTCTTGAAAAGGAGTATAGTGGCACCACAAAGGTAAGAACTGTAAAACTCCAATCTCTAAGAAGAGACTTTGAAAATCTGAAAATGAAAGAATTAGAGTCTTTGAAAGATTTTTCATATAGACTTATGGAGTTGGTGAATCAAATGAAAACCTATGGAGAGGTTATTACAAATCAAATAATAGTTGAGAAAATTTTGATTAGTATGCCCGAAAAGTATGATCCCATTGTAGCAGTGATTGAAGAAACTAAAGATCTTTCAAATTTAAGTATTGAGGAGTTGATGGGTTCAATTAAAACTTTTGATCAAAGGTTGAGTAGGCGCTCCGAAAAATCAGTTGAAAGTTTTTTTCAATCCAAACTCAATGTTACTCCAAAATTTCAAGAAAAAGATTCATCCAATTTTGATCAATCCAAAAATGAGTCTTCTAGAGGTGGAAGATTTGGAAGATGTAGAGGATGAGGCAGATTCAACAATAAAAGGAGGCCAAATATTAAAGGGAATTCACAAAAGTGCAATATTTGTCAAAGAAGCAGCCATGTTGAGAAAGATTGCTGGTTTAAGGGAAAACCACAATGTTTCAATTGCAAAAAGTTTGGTCACTTATCAAAGGATTGTCGATTCAAAAATCAGCATCAAGCAAACTTTTTTGAAGAGAATACGGGTGAAGGAAATCTATTTTATGCTTGCCAAACTTTCACCCTATGATATTAAATGGACTTGACTTTGTAATTCTGTCAACTTTCACCCAATAAAGTTATGATTTCGTGGTGAGGTAGATAATCCCTAAATGAGATCCATAGAATGGTTATCTCATTTCCACTCAGGCACTAGTAATGGTTGCAATGATCCCGATGGTTTCTAGTGATCAACATTAACCATACACTGGTGGTCTACCTTTTGATCCTACCATACCCTTCGAACTATAGTAGGCGTAACCTCAACACATGCTGCAAAAGCGTCAACTAACTCATCAACTGACCTCAGTGCATTCCACTCAGTCTCGAACAAGTCTGAAAGACTAGCATATGATCAACAACTAATAGGGTCTACTACCACATTAGTTTTCCCTATACCATATTGAATGTATAAGTGATAGTCCTTCACACATTCCCACCATTTGAGCTGCCTCATATGCAACTCTCTCTGCATAAATAGATATTGCAACTCTTTTGATCATTTAACAATCTGAAGGTCTAACCCAAGAGATAATTCCTCCAAACTAAATCCTTACCGCAAAAATTACTGTTGCCAACTCCAAATCATAAGTTAAACATAAAACTCATACCCTGTAGTGAAGTACCGGTGGAATAAAATACTCAACCCCACTCTGTGGAGTTGCTAGAATAGGTGCATAAGTCAACCTAGTATTCAATTCGTCAAAAACTGTCTGACAATGAACATCTCAAATAAATAGCACATTCTTGCACAAATTAGGGTTATTACAGTTCTGTATTTTGATGTTTCTCTTTGAGTACTGTCTTGCATCTCTCTACATTGTTGCTATGGCATATACTCTTTTTGCTTGTCATTTTAGTAACAAAAAGGGGGAGAAGTATTAAGTAAGGGGGAGAGATTGTTTGACTAAGAGAAAGAAGTATTTAGCAAGGGAGAGTTTATTCTCAGGGGGAGAATGATGATCATTATGTGTGCATTGTTGTTATGATTTTATGATGATCATTATATTGGTTTATATTTGTTTTCCACACATGCGTTTAATGATTTGTTTAGTGTTGTGGTTACAGGTTTGGTAGTTCATCATGAAAACAAGGTGACAGTTTATATCTATGTTTGTTGGTGTGTGTTCATAGGTATAGATGTTATGTTGTTATTTGTGAGGCTATATTATAAAACATGGTTTTGTCTCAGAAATGCCAAGGGGGAGATTGTAAGAACACTTTTGTGTATTATTTATTTATGGTAAGTTCTAGACAATAACCATGTTGAATGTTAGCTAGGTTGGTTTGGTTTCAATGACATCGATAAGTTTCGTCAAAGGCAGAATCAAGCATTGAAGTAATGAAGAATACAAGTGAAGCACGAAAGTGAGCATATTGAGGAAAAATGTCTCCTGGAGGGCAAAAACGACATTTTTTAAATACGTCACTTCAAGCAAAAAGTATCGTGGGTTCAAGAGGGTCATTTTGGCGCAGTTGCGAAGAAAAATGGTTTTAACAAGAATGCCAACACTTTCAGTTTCAAAAAGTGGCTGGAAAACACATTTTTATGCTTGGACCTACGCTTGAAGCGTAGCTGCGGCAAGATTTTGGGTAAATTTTGTTGTGATTTCTGTTTTGTTTCCTATGATGCGTGAACAAATATTACACCTTGGTATACGTGTTATATACATAATATACACCAAAAAAGAGGATTTAACTTGGTTTAGATGTGAAATTACGAGAAAGGGCAAACTTAGGGTTTGGATCATCATTGTCTATAAATACCCAAGTCTTCAATAAGAGGAGGCACGTCTTTAAGAATTCTCTGCAAGTTTTCTACAGCTTCATCTTCTAGTTATTGGACATATGGTTAGAGAACATTATTGAGTGATTAGAGTTACATATGGTGAGAGAATATTATTGAGTGATTAGAGTTACACAAGTTCTCTCTTGTTATTGGACATCTTCAATCGTGCTTCTATATCGACGATTTCTATGCACAATTGAATGGTTTAGTTGGTAAAAATTCAAACACCGTCTATAGCAATGTGGTTGCATTGATCTGTTGAATAACAGATTCGTCTGAGTGCGGAGATCGAAATATGAGGCTTCGTGGTGATTTTGATATGTTGAGAAACAGAGTCGTCGATGTAACACCCCGTGTTATTTTCCTTCTTCCTGAAATTATATTTAATTTAATTTCGGTAATGACGTCACTTGTTCATGACGTATTATTTATTCTTGGTATTTGATACCTGTAAATTTTTCGCGTTTAGTTTTAAAAGTCGACTGGATGACTTTACAGTTTCTCCTGGACGACTACGCGAATTATCGTTATCGATTACACGGTCTCATTTTGACGTTAGTTTATTCGACGTTTAATGATTGGTGTTTCGATTGAATGACAACACATTTTAAATTGGTCGGGCATTTAGTGTTCCGACGTTTGGGTTTCTACCCCGATTTATTTTATTGGGCGTCCCGTTATTATTTCGGGCTTAAGAGATTATGTTTGGGCGTTCCCGATAATTATTGGAATTTATGGTTTATATATATATTTAATTGTAATTAAATATATATATAGTGTTGGGATTTATTATATATATATATTTAATTATATATATATATATATATTGACGTGGGGTTATTTTGCGATTACGGATAACTAGAAGGTCATTAGTGCAATTAGGTCTTATATACGAATATGTATATATAGACCGTGTATCTCTGCTGCAGCTTCCTCTCCACGACTACATTTCTGCTCCTTCATTTATGACCTGCTACCATTCTCTTCATCACCTCCATGGCCGGCGAGGAAAGGAGAGAGAGAGAGTTGGACGTGAGAGAGGGGCGGCCAGACAACAGGTTGCCGCAGCAGCAGCTGCGGCTGGAGCGGCAGCAGCGACCTGGAGCGGCGGCGCAGCTGGGTGGTTGACGGCGTCTGGTGGCTGCGGCGAGCTGGCGGTGGTCCGGTGGTGGCACAGTGGCAGACGCGTACGGTGGTGACGCAGCTGGAAGCAGCAGCCGCGCGGCAGTCCCGGTTCTGCTGAGCTTCGGCTAATTTTTCGGCGACCTTCCGGTGATCGGTTTGAGCCGATTTTCGGTGAGTAGCTCCGTATATTCATGGTATTCGTCATATATATTAATTTCGTGAATTTAGGATGAACGATTTGCGCGGAAATCGCAATTATAGGTTATAGTTTTCGTTTGGGTTATTTTAGATTTAACCCAATTAATTAACCGATTATTAATGGGCTTCGTATATATCGTATAGGTTGTCGAGACGGACATTTCGATGCATTCGAAATAGTTTTTGAACGATTTTGGTCGATGGGCTTCGAGTTCGGGCGCCGATACTGTGTTGTTCGGACTGTTCGGTAACGTATAAATTAGGTGGGAAATTATATTTCTCACTCCGCATTATTGAAGTAGTTTAGGGGTGTAAAACCCTTATTTAATTTAATATAGATATTTTAAATCGTTAATTTAAATATCTATGATTCGTTTAGAATCGAAATTGGACTTAGGAATTAATTTAAGAAAATTAATTAAATTAATTCCTATGAGATAAATTAAATTCTTATTTAAATTGAATAAGAATAGACGGCTTAGAATTTTCCTTGAGAATTAAATGGACTAGTGTATATGTGGACGTAAGGGGCGCGAATACTTAGACGCTATGCTAGGTTCCCTTACGATACGTGAATCAATTGCTTTAATTTATTTTAAAGGCAGGTTAAGGGAAATTGAAATATTTTCTAAAGAATTAAGAAAATATATTTTAGAAAATATGAGTTATATATGAAATTATTTTCATATGATTTAAATGCTTTAATGTATTTTAAAAGCATGTACAGAGATTTTGAGATTCATGTGGATATTTTCATAAATATGATGTTATACATATTTGTGTTGATGCATGTTGTGCATGAGAAGTCGCAACTGGGTTGTGCATCCGTTTTTGGCTTATAAGTCGCAACTGGGCTGTGCATCCATTTTCGGATTTCGTACTGGAAGTCGCAACTGTGTTGTGCATATGAAGTCGCAACTGGGTTGTGCAAATGAAGTCGCAACCGTGTTGTGCATATGAAGTCGCAACTGGGTTGTGCAAATGAAGTCGCAACTGGGTTGTGCATTGTGTTTCATGGGGTTTCTGCCATGAGGTTTATGAGTCACTCTGCCTTGTATAGCTTTATGTGATCTCATTTAACATGTATACGTGATATTATTACATGTGATGTTGGAGCAGGTTTAATATGTGTTATTATTGCCTGTTGGATTTGGGAGCATGTTATGTATGAATATTGCGAATTTAATTCATATTTTATAAATGCTCAGTTGAAAATGAGAAATGTGAAACAAGACTTTAAATGAGAAGATTATTAAAGTATAAATGAAACGTATATCCTTATACTTGTGTTATATACTTTTGTGCCCGTAGGGGAGGTTAAGTATATTGGCCTAGTGACCTTTGTGGCTAGTTGCGGTTAGTGATGGACTGTAGAGATGATTTTAAGTTGATGCCTTAGAGAAGACGGGGTTAACAGTCTTGTGATTGTGGTCAGTAGTTTTGTGATTGTGGTCAGTTGTGTGACCTTGTTGGAGATTTGAGGTCCGAGATTGATTTTAGTATCAGTTATGAATCGGGGCCTTCGAGAAGGCGGGTGATGAGATTGTGAGTTGTAGTATGGACCTTTAGGTGTTTTTCACCTTTTGATGAATGAGTTATCAACTGTAGTTGAGAGTTTGATTGGTGAGAAGAGGTTATGGTTGAGTGACCTTATTAAGTACTCGAAGTACTGTAGCTTGACAGTCTTGGTCCTAGTGCTTAGTTCATTCCCCTAAGCATTCCTTGTACTGTGTTTTGTACGCTGGTACGCAGTCGTTGACTTGTATGTCATTTCTTGAATCATTGGTTACGACGTGGTGACGAACCTCTTCCTCGTGGTGTCATTGATTTTGTGAAGTTGGAAACGGACGATTGTGGTCCTTGAGTCCAACGTATTGTTCTTCCTTCATTGTCCTCTTGGGACATTATAGGAATCCTTGGAGTTATAGTCACTCTTATCTGGCTGTCTGTCGGAAACGGAGTTTTTCACGTTTTGAAAACAAACTCGTTGTATTTTAAAGGAAAAGCCCGTTTTCGCCTAACCCCGTAACCAGTACAGGCGAATGACGGAGACCGGGGGCAAGACGGTCATTTTCATTGTATGGATTTTTAAAGAAAACCGATTCTATAGAAATTCTGAGGTTACGAGACTTCTTCCTTAAGAACCTCGACCTGTAGTGTTTTGAAAGGTGTTCCATTGTTTCACCTTTGTTTCGGATCATTTCTAAGTCTCGGGCATGAGGCTTGGTGTTGTTCAGTGCACACATATAGTGTTGCCTTTCCTTTTCGCTGGGTTGTTGATGTCACCACCTAGGTGATTTGAGTTGTTACACGTGTTAGCGGCATGGATGCCAAGCGGTGGATTTCGATCCTCGTGGACATTAGAGGTGAGTATGTTTTCCCTCTGTTTGGAGTTTCTGGTTAGCGTTGTGAGCGCTGGATGATTGGTTAGATTTGACATTAGTGTCGTGTACCTAATGTACGCTGGTGAGAGTAGTGTAAACTACTGGTGTTGGTACTTGGAGTACGAGTCTTAGTTGTACATTACAGACTCATGCTGTGTATTTATTCTTATATATATATATATATATATATGTGCATATGTATGTATATCCCCGTTATATACTTACGTACGGTAGTATATGAGCGTGTGCCTTGGGTTTTGCGTGGATGAGATTAGTTGGGCTATATATATATCTTGCTAGATAGTTTAGCATTACCTAAACTGCCATAGGATGTGGTAGTTAGAGTATCTTTTCCCACTGAGCTTATTTGCTCACAGGAGAATTTCATTCGCCCCCTGGTATTCCACGCCAGGTTGCAGGAAACATACGACTATGAGCAGGATGGAGTGCAACGGCAGTTTTCTTTAGTTTCTTGTTACAGGTTTTGGAGTTGCGTTGAGTGATGCGGTTACGGTTGCAGTACGACTGGTTTGGGGACGATAGGTATCCGCTTTCAGCTTCCTTACCCATTGTTATGGGATTGTTATGTATTCTCTTTTGGGAGCCAGTCTGTTGGCATATCCCTGTTGATGTATTCTTTAGTTCCTGTATTTAATCTTTCTGATGGTTATTGTATCTATTCTGCACAGCTAGGTGCTTTACTGTATCTTATTCAAGCATTTGTGGCTCTGTTGATTATTAGAGGGTTTGGAGGGGTTTTGGTTTCTTTCCATTATCTCGGCCCTAGTAGGATTGATGAATGTGGGGCTTGGAAGCCATTGTGATTATTGAATTGCTATTGGCAGGTTCTTGTGTTGTGGTTGTTGTCCGGATGTTCCATTTTCAAACGGAACTCTGCCGGATTTTCGTTAGATTCCGCTGCTTAGTTTTATTAGTCATTTGGGTATGGAATATACCATTTCTATCATTAACCCATGTGTTTTCTTGGTTAATGATGTCTTAGTTGGTCATTCGTATTAAGGATCACATCTTGGATTCCTTGGATGTCCCAGTTCGGGAGTTTTAGGGATTTAGGAGCGTGTCTGTTGGTATCTGAGGATACTCTTGTGTTTTTAGTATTCGGGTTGGCATGGAGTATATTCTTATTGTTATTCCATGTACTTCTTTGTTATTGTTGACTCTAGTAGTCGCTTGGTTTGCGTCACCCTTTAGGAGCGTGACAGCATGGTATCTGGGCATTCATTGCAACCCTTTATGGGTGTTTGATGACTGATTGTCTCTTGGTTTTCGTTTCTTTTTACTTCCGCAATCACTCCCTTAACTCTTAGGCTCGGGTTTCGGAGTCCTAGGAATTTGGGGCGTGACAGTCAGAGTACAGAGATCGGAGCGAAAGCTTCATGGAGCGCGAGTGAATTTAGAATTTCAGACGTCGAGTGAAGAACAACAAATTACAGCTGTTGTAAGTTCTGTTTTCATAGAGTCTATAGAAATTCTCTTATTCATAGTTCATCGATACCCGAGCGTATCCGTGATTTTTACTTGGAGTATTTACAAGGTTTTCCATATAAAAATCTCTGTGTCTTCTCATGATTTAAATTTTTACACTTATATTCATATTTGATTGATCTGGTTTTGATAATTGAATTGAGAATTAGGGTTTGTGACTAATTAAAATTGAATTTTAGCTAAATATTTTTAATTGATCATAAAATCGATAAAAAACCTATTCACCCCCCTCTAGGTTGTTTTCACTATCGTTTAGGTAATTTCAATTATGTTAGATTGTTTTATTTGAGTCATTGACCTACAGACAACGGATTCTAATTCTGATCCATGTAATGTCATCAATAATTTAAATGGTTATAATTTATAAAAGTTTTGTATCAAAACTTATATTTATCTAATTTTCTAGGTGATTGACCTTATCCATGATTAGACTTTCCACCTCAATTCGAATCATAGAATGAAGCTGGAAGAGGAATGTGGTTAGTCGTTGTTTATCAAAGTTTCGTTAGCTTTTGTACCTTGTTTCTTTTATCGTTATATTTTAGCAGTAGTCATAATCCATCTTTCATTCCTCAAGAGGAATTAATGAACTCCACTTTATTTTTCTGGATAATTCTTGTGTTTCCATCAAAGTTGTAAACCGAATTATCATAGAAAGTTTGCCATTAATAGAGAAAGCTAACTATCATTGTTTACAGGGTTGATATAACAAATTCAAAACATTAAATTGAGGGAGGCATATAAAAAATCCTCTTGTTGTTAACAACAAATTGAAAAAATTCATTATAAATTGGAATGACATTGAAACTAGAGTTATTGGTTTCCACATTTATGGATTTAACAACCTCTTATCTGCAGGACCTAGGTCAGTGATAATGTTTGTTATGTGAAAGTTTATTATCCTCTCCCCAGCACAATCCTTAAACATTCTCATCAAACCCTCATCACTATCAACAACCATTTTACATACATCCCCAGGGATATCATAAGAAAATTCAACAGCCAAAGGCACACCAGATGGAATGTAATGCAAAGAAACTAATAACACCTCATTTATCAAATCTATAAAACTATATAAATCAGGGTTAATATCCCTAATCTAAGTGTTTTCCTTTCTGAAACTGTTGTGAACAACAATATCATGTATGAGTTCCATCATTGTAACAACAAACACATCCATGCATCAACTAAAAGTACAAATCAAAGCCATTGTTTTGAAAATTGTAAAAATAGGGACATTGGTATTTACACAAAAAATATAGGGTTTTTATAGATGCCCAACAGATTGAAACCCTAAAACCCTAAAAATTGAATCATCAATACAATAAAAATGCAAACTTTACTCAGAAAGAAAGGGATGGGGACCAAAATTCAACCTTAACATACACAATTAAACCCTAAAAGAAGATAAATCAGAACAATGAAACAAACATTATCAACTAATTGAAAACAAAAAAGATCGAACAAAATATCAAACATTATACACGAACAAGATCAAACAAAAATGATCAAACAAAAAAGATCAAACCATAACCTCTGTTTCAGACAACCAGATCTGATGCAACCCTAGTCTTTGCATAAAAAACCCTTCCAAAGTGAGCAATTTCCAGTCCTTTCTTCCTCAAAAACCCTAACAAATTGATGTTTGATCAAACCCTAACCCAAATATCCACAGAGAAAGTGAGATCGAAGAGAGAGAGAGGAAATGGGTGATATGAAAGGATGTTGATTTCACTTTAAAAAGAGAAATATAAACTGACACAAGGGGTGTCTTTATCAAATCAAAAGCCTAAGGGAATATTAGGAATTTCACATGCTCCGTTAGGGGATTTAACGGCCCATTAGCCTCATGGGATGTAACACCCCATTTCATTTTCCCTTTATTATGAAATTACTTCCGATTTATTTTCGGTGGTGACGTCATTTGTTCATGACGTCATGGTTACTCTTGGTATCTTACGAGTAAATTTTTTTGCGTTTACACTTGTATTCGACGGTACGACTGGAGGATTTTACTATTTCTCGTTGATGACTTCGTGGACATTCTGTGACGATTGCGCGGCTTGACGTAACGTTTAGTGTTTTGAACTTAGCAAAATGTAGACGTGATTTTTGTTGTTGCCGACTACGTGGTTTTGTTCTAACATTTCGCGTTTAGTGCTTCTGCTAGCAGGTGACGTGCTTTGTATGTCCGATGTTTGTGTTTTGCTTGCATACATGTTTAGGTGTTTATTTATTTATTTTTGCTTGTTCTACTTTTGGGATTTTATGAGTAAATGATATTTTTTAAAATTCAGGAGTGTGTGGATAATGGATTTTGGTGGAGAAATTATTAAGTGTTCATCTTTCAATTTATACGAGTATAAGGGTGTGTTGTTGGGCCACCATTATTTTTCTTTCATTAGTAAGTTTTGGCCCATGTAATTTGTTGGTTGGTTAAAGGTGTTGTTGGGCCTTAGGCCATTCTTTAAAAGCCCATTCCAACCATTCCTCACTTATAAATAACCCAAATCCTCTCAATTTCACCTCTCACTGGCTTAAGTGCCATTTAGTATCCAACGGCCAGATTTTCTCAACACGGCTGGCAAGATTTTGGGATTAATGATGTGGGTCCCAATTGACTTTTGAGAGAGGAAAGTTACTGAAAGCTACTGTTCCTTAACTCTCTCTTTTCATATATATATACAGAAATATACATATATGTGGTAAGAATCAATGCAAAATTTTGGCACTATTCACCTAACCGAAAATTCCAAAGCTTTTTTTTCCATCTCCGAATCAAACCACAATGAAACCTTGAATACAGCACTATTCATTTACTTATTCTCTTTTATATATTATATTTAAAAACATGTGTTTTGTAAATTTTAATTTAACTTATAAATTAAATCAAATAATTTTATCATAATAATTCTCACTATAAAAAATAAATATAATACAAAAAATAAATTTAATCATAATACAAATACAAAAAAGAGAGGAAAAACTCAAAATAAAAATATTAAATACTTCCACCTTAATAAAAATCACCATATATAATTTGTTCACTATACATAATTTGTTAGTAAACACAACTTTAATGAAACACCTTTGAAACATAAATAATGGGATACAAATTATGAGTTATTTATTGAAACTAATAGTGAAAAATAAAATTGTAAACACCTTAAAATGTTCAACACTTCTTCGAATCCCTCTATTAATTTTTGGAATTTCTTTATATACATATCCTAAATGGACTTCATCCTGTACATTTAATCAGGGTCCTTCATTACATACCTCCTCTGAATGGGCTTTATTATTGGGTTCATAAATATCTTGCTGGCCCATAAACTTGATGGGCCTGATGACAGATGGGCTCAATTGGGCTGGACATTTTCACTATTACAAAAATATTATAAATATTTATGGAATATACAAAAAAATAAAAAATATATAATGACAAAAAAGTTAAGAAAAATAATTAAAATTGAAATACAAACAATTATAAATTCAATAGTACATAAATGATGAGGTATTTATTAAAACTAATAATACATGAAAAAGTATGAAAGGAAAAATGTAAAGTGATGTACAGTTGATTAAATAAACAATAACTATATAAATTCATTCCAACTATAAGAAACTTGAATAAATATATAAAAACAGAATATAATAATCCAATAAATATTATGAGGTACTTGAAACAATATACATCAACTTTTAGAATAAAAATTACAGGAATTATTATATATTCATTAAAATAAAAAAACTTATATTAAAGGTTAAAAAGCATAAATAATAAGTTGATGTATATATTGGCTTAATGATTAACAAACATTCAAATTACGATCTATTCATTTAATCTAAAACATAAAGGAATTAATTTATTGAAACTCTAAAAGAATTAAAAACAAAAATTCTTAATGCGGTAAAGGTTAGGCAATGTATATTGATTAAATAAATAATATTGCAAATATATATATAAATAATATAACAATATAACATGGTATTTAAAACGTGTTCTTAAAAAATGTGAACCTACAAACCTTGACACAGACAAGATACTCTTATGCCTATTGAGTACCCTGGGATAAATACACGTGGTACCCCAAGCCAATAAGGAAAAGAAATCTTATGTTCGATTTCTACTAGGTGCAAATAATTTGTTAGGGCCACGACCGCAGACATAGTCCGAGTCTTACCTGCGTCGTGTTGGGGGGGGGGGTCACCTTGCATGGGTCTCGTGGATTAGTCGAGGTACGCGTAAGCTGTCCCGGACATCATCGTTATCAAAAACAAAGAAGGATAAGAGGTGTAATACACGCATGGATTCTATCACTTGCACGTATAAATCACCATTTGTCCTGATTGGTTTGGGATACCAAGTAAGACTTATCCCCGTGGTATCCAATAATTTTTCCCTATCTAGATCCCTCATGTTATATTAGATATATTTAATATTTTACAATTATAAACTTAAGAAAATATGATGTGAAGATCTTTGACATATTTTTCTCTAAAATGCTAGATCAACGGATAAATCCTTCAAAAATACTACACTCTTTATAATTAAGTATAGACATTAAATAAAATAGAATTCTTTCTTTATACACCCCCCCCCCCCCCTCCCCCCCCCCCCCCCCCCAAAAAAAAGTGCTTAAGACTTCTGAATCACTTATTGTAAAGAAAGAAATAGGTATAAAATATTAAGAAATAGAGTTTATGTAACACCCCGTGTTATTTTCCTTTTTCCTAAAATTATATTTAATTTAATTTTGGTTATGACGTCACTTGTTCACGACGTTCATATTATTCTTGGTATTTCGCGTGTAAATGTTTCGCGTTTACTTTTAAAGTCGACTGGATGACTTTACGGTTTCCCTTTGACGACTTCGTGAATTATTGTTATTGACTACATGGTATCGTTTCGACATTTAATGATTTGTGTTTCGACTGGATGACGACACGTTGTAATTGATCGGACTTGTTTAGTTTTCCGACGTTTGGGGTCCTAACCCGGTGTATTTCTTTCGGACTAATTTGGTTATTGGAAGTCCCGTTGTTATTTCGGGTTACGAGTTTACGATTGGGTGTTCCCGGTATTTATTGGGATTTATTGTATATATATATATTTTTTATTGTAATTATATATATAGTGTTGGGGGTTATTTCGTAATTTCGGATGTTTGGGGAGTTACTTTCGCAATTTCTGCACATATATGTATATCTGTATATTGTGAAGGATGAATAACCGAGTCTCCATCTGCTCTCTTCTCCTTCTGTTCGCAACAGACCTTCATCATTATTCTCTCATCATCACACGACAATTGTGGCTTCCATTCTTCTCCATTCACCATGGTCGCCGGCGAGAGAGAGAGGGAGAGAGGACACGGCTGGTGGTCGCTGGCTTGCGGCCATTGGCAGCAGCGGGGGTAATGGTTGGCACAACGGCGGTCGACGACAGTGCTGGTGGCGAGAGGCGGTGGCACGAGCGGCATGGGTCGTCGGGACTGGAGGCGCGCTGGTTCGCGTAGCTGCGCGTGAACAGGGGCGAGTCGGCCGGAGCTTTGACCAATTTTTTGGCGACCTTCCGGTGATCGGTTTGAGCTGAGTTTTGGTGAGTAGCTCCGTATATACGTGGTATTCGTCATACATTAATTTTGTGATTTTACGTTGAACGATTTTCCCGAAAATCGCGTTTATAGGTTATAATTTTCGTTTGGGTTAATTTAGATTTACTCAAATTAATTAACCTATTATTAATGGGCTTCGTATATATCGTATAGGTTGTCGAGACAGACATTTCAATATATTCGAAATATTTTTCAGACGACTTTGGTCTGCGGGCGTCATATTCGGGAGCCGGTATTGTTCACGGTGGGCCCGAAACAGTTGTTCTATAAGCGTAATCTCAGGTGGGAAATTATATTTCTCACTCCGCATTATTGAAGTAGTTTAGGGGTGTAAACCCTTATTTAATTTAATATAGATATATTAACTTGCCAATTTAAATATCTATATTTGGGTAGAATCGGCGTAGGATTTAGAAATTAATTTTAAGAAAATTAATTAAATTATTCCATACGAGATTAAATATATTCCTAATTGAATTGAATAGGAATAGACGACTTAGAAATTCCCTGGAGAATTAAATGGGCTAGAGAAATTTGTAAACGTTGGATGTGAGAGACTTAGACGCCATGCTAGGTTCCTCTTATTATACGTGAATTAATTGTATAATTTATTTTAAATGAATGATAAGGGAAATTGAAATATTTTTTAAAGAATTAAAGAAAATATATTTTTGGAGAACATGAATGGTATATAAAATTATTTTCATATGATTTAATTGATTTATTGCATTTTAAAGCATGAAAATATATTTGAGACTTATGTTAATATTTACCATGTTGGTATTTTCATAAATATGGTGTATTACATATTTATGTTGAGGCCCGGGGTGCCTGTTGAGAATGTCGTGTAGTGTCAAATCACGATGTTGATATGTATGAGTTGTGTACTCAAGTATGGGTGTCTTTGTGTCGGATCATCACAACAACTGGCCAGGAGGTATCACGCCTACGGAACTAAAAAGCCGGCAAATGTGAGCTAGGAGTCCAGGTAGAGGCACATGTTCTTGACTCAAGGGTAGTCATGGCGCACGGAATTGCAAGTTGGGCTCTCGTGCAACCGTCTTCCTTGTTGAAAGTGAGAAGTGTCAAAATCACTTGGGAAGAGTCGGTGTGGTAACTCTACACTATGATGAGTGGACAGAGTTTGTATCCGTTACCCTTGGGAAGGGTGTGTTGTGTGTGAGTATCACGGGGAATGTCGAGTCACATTACACTACATACCCTTTATGTGATCTCGGTTAACATGTATATGTGTTATATTACATGTGATGTTGGAGCATGTTTATTTATGAATATATTGTAAATTAAATTCATATTTTATAAATGCTCAGTTGAAAATGAATAATGTGAAACAAGACTTTAAATGTGGTAATTATTAATGAGTATAAGTGAAACGAATATATTTATACTTGTTGTTGTATACTTTAGTGCCTTTGGGGGATGTTATTTGTATTGGCATAGTGATCTATATGGCTAGTTGATGCTAGTGGTGGACCGTAGGCTTGATTTTGAGTTGAGGCCTTAGAGAATGTGGTTAATGGTCTTGTGATTGTGGTTAATATTTTGGTGATTGTGGTTAGTTGGGTGACCTTGTTAGAGATTTAAGATCCGAAATTGATTTTAGTATCAGTTATGAATTGGGGCCTTCGAGAAGGCGGGTGATGAGGTTGTGAGTTGTATTATGGACCTTTAGGTGTCTTCCACCTTTTGAGGAATGAGTTATCAACTGTAGTTGAGAGTTTGATTGGTGAGAAGAGGTTACGGTTGAGTGACTTTATTTAGTACTCGAGGTACCGTAGCTTGACAGTCTCGGTTATTGTGCTTAGTTCATTCCCCTAAGCATTCCTTGTACTGTGTTTTGTACACTAGTACGTGGTCATTGACTTGTATGTCATTCCTAGATTCGTTGGTTACGGCATGGTGCCGAACCTCTTCCATGTGGTGTCATTGTGGAGTTGGAAACGGATGGTTGTCTTCCGTGAGTCCAACGTGTCGTTCTTCCTTTGCTGTCCTTTTGGGCATTATAGGAATCCGTAGAGTTGTGTTCGCCCCTATTCGATTGTCTTTCGGAAACGGTGTTTTCTAAACTCTTTATATTTAAAAGGAAAAATCCGTTTTCGCCTACCCCCGTGGAAAAGAAAAGTTTTAACACTTATAAACTGATCTTAAGATTTTCTTTGAAAAAGAATTTTAACTCTAAAAGCCGGTGATGGCAACTGACGGAGACCGGGGGCAAGACGGTCATTTTTAATGTGTGATTTCCTAAAAGAAAAGTATTTTTATTACTTGTCTTGATGATTCTGAGATTTTGAGACTTCTTTCTCCAAAATCTCGACTTGTAGTGTTTTGAAAGGGGATTTCCTGTTTCTCCTTTTCTTCGGATCATTCTAAGTCTCGGTTACGAGGCTTGGTACACATATAGTGTTGCCTTTCCTTTTCTCTGGGTTGTTGGTATCACCACTTACGTGATATGAGTTTTTCTTACGTTAGGGGCATGGATACCAAATGGATTGGTTCGAGTTTGAAAACATTTTTCTTAAAAAATATTGAATCTCTGGGATTCATCTTTTTATTACTTCCACTCTCGGCCATTTGTTTTTGGTTTCCTTGTTCACTTTTGGTGTTCTTCCTTGTTCACCTGTGGTGTTTTTCTTTGTTCGGGTGTTCTTAACCTTGACGTTGTCGTCTCGGTTATCTGTTGGCTTAGCATTTGGAACTCTTTTCTTTTGCTTTGATTTGGTGATCCTTAGGTGGTCGTTCTGGTGAGTTGAGTTCGTGTACTCTTAGTGATTTGGTTGAGTGGTTTTCCTCGCCTACAGTGAGAGCGTTAGTGATGTGATTGACCCTATTGAGGATAGTATCATGAGTTCGATATGATTTATGGTAAGGTGATATGATTGGGGTGATCTAGCCTTTGAGAGGTAGATTTTCCATAGGAATGGGATGAGGTTTGTTATATATATATATATATATATATATATTACACACATATATATATATATATATATATATATTGATGATGGTTGTGTTAGTACGCAAGGATGTGGGTGTTTTCCTTCCTGTGTTACCGGGTGTGGGATTTGAGCTTTCCTTGGTACTAGTGGTGGATTTTGATTCCTGTGGATATTAGAGGTGAGTGTGATCTTTTCTGTTGGATCTTCTGATTTGTGTTGTGAGTAATTGATGATTTGTGAGGTTTGACCCAGGTGTTGTGTACCTAATATATGTTGGTGAGAGTAGTGTAGACTACCGGTATTGGTACTTGGAGTATGAGCCGTAGTTGTACCTTGTAGACTCAGGTTGCATACTTATACATGTATACTTGTATATATATATATATATATATATGTATATATATATGTATTCCCGTTATATACTGTAACACCCCGTGTTATTTTCCTTTTTCCTGAAATTATTTATAATTTTAATTCCAATAATGACGTCACTTGTTCATGACGTATTATTTATTCTTGGTATTTGATACCTGTAAATTTTTCGCGTTTAATTTTAAAGTCGACTGTATGACTTTACGGTTTCTCTTTGACGACTACGCGAATTCTCATTCTCGACTACACGATATCGTTTCGATTATTTCTGGTACAGTATTAGTACTTTTACGGATCCGGTGTGAAGCGTATTAATTTACTTTCTCGGTGTTCCTGTTGTTGGATTCCTAAACCGGTATATTTCTTTCGGACTAATTTGGTTATTTGGCATCCTGTGGACTTACGGGTTGAAGCAATATTATTTGGAGGCTTCCGGTAAATATTGGGATTATATATATATATATATATTTAATTATATATATATATATATATTGAAGTGGGGTCATTTTGCAATTATGGAAGTTTAGAGGGTTGCTTTTGCAATTAGTACATATATATGTATACTTGTACACACAACCACAGACATGTTCCCTACTTCTCTGCACGACTACTCTCCTTCAAACGTAACAGACCTAGCCTTATTCTCCTTCATTCATTTCCTCTGCAGCAGCCATGTCCATCTTCTCCATGCTCCATGTTTGCAGGCGAGAGAGAGAGAGAGAGTCGGCAGCAGGAAACGGGTTGAGGCTGGAGGCGACGCGGCTGGTAGTCGCCGAAGCTGTGACGACGACGGCGAGGGCTTGCTGGGTTGACGACGGCGAGCTCTGGTGGTGGTTGTCGTCGGGCTAGAGGCGGCGCAGGGCGGCAACGTGGTGGTTGCGCACAGGGCGACGCGCAGCAGGGAGTTGCAGACCGGTTCGGCCGGAACTTCAAGCGGCCGGTTCGGCGACTTCCGGTGATCAGTTTGAGCCGATTTTCGGTGAGTAGTTTCGTACCTACGTAGTATTTGTCATATATTAATTTCGTGATTTTACGTTGAACGATTTGCCCGGAAATCGCATTTATAGGTTATAGTTTTCTTTTGGGGTATTTTAGATTTAACCCAATTAATTAACCTATTATTAATAGGCTTCATATATATCGTATAGGTTGTCGAGACGGACATTTCGATACATTTAAAATAGTTTTCGGACGATTTTGGTCGGTGGGCTTCGTGTTCGGGCGCCGATACTGTGTTGTTTCGGAGTGTTCGGTAAACCTAAATTAGGTGGGAAAATATATTTCTCACTCTGCATTATTGAAGTAGTTTAGGGGTGCAAACCCTTATTTAATTTAATATAGATATATTAAATTGCTAGTTTAAATATCTATAAATTGTTTAGAATCGGAATGGACTTAGGGATTAATTTAAGAAAATTTATTAAATTATTCCTATGTGATTAAATAATATTCTTATTTAAATTAAATAAGAATAGACGGGTTAGAAACCCTTACGAATTTAAATGAGTTATTAGAGAATTGAAAAGCTTAGACGATATGCTAGGATCCCTTTTGGTATACGTGAAATAATTGTTTAAATTATTTTAAAAAGACATGTTAATTGAAATTGAAATATTTTCTAAAGAACTAAAGAAAATATATATTTTGAAAACATGAATGGTATATGAAATTATTTTCGTATGATTTACTTGTTTTATTGTATTTTAAAGCATGAAAAGAGATTTGAGATTTATGTTGATATTACCATGTGGGTATTTTCATAAATATGATGCATGACATATTTATTTTGGACATGATTTTATTGCATACACCATGTATTGTGAGACATGGGTGTTAGTGCATGATTTCACCATTTGTAGAGAGATTCATTTGGTGTGGTCTACTTCCTTTGTGCGTGAGGCACGAGTAGACGTTGTGTTTGGATCGTCGAAACAACTGGCCAGGGGGTGCTTCTTGCTCCCACAGAACTAAAAAGCTGAGAAACGCAGACGATAGGGGGAGGACATATCGTCCAAGGCCCTAGTGCGCGACTAGGTCGTGGAGCACGTCTTCCCGATTAAAAGTGTAAGTGTCAAAAGCACTTGGGATGTACGGTTCGATGAGTCTACCTTCCTTAGTGAGCTTGTATCCTCAGGGGAATGGTGGAGAATGATCCAGTACCCTTGGGAAAGGTGTGTTTTTGTGTGTGTGTACTACAGGCGGTCTGTGAGTACAGTGCATTGCATATCATCATGTGATTTATTGATATGTATATATATGTTGGAGCATGATTATTTATGAATGTGCAAAATGAATTCATTTTATAAAATGCTCAGTTGAAAGTGATAAATGTGAAAACGTGAATTAAAAGCAGTAATTATAAAAGTATAAACAAGACGTATATCTTATACTTGTGTTGTATACTTGTGTGCCCGTAGGGGAGGTTAAGTATATTGGCCTGACGACTTCTGTGGTTAGTTGAAGTTAGAGATGGATTGTAGAATTGAGGTTGAGTTGAGGCCTTAGAGAATGTAGTTAATAGTTTCGTGATTGTGGTTAGTAGTCTTGTGATTGTGGTCAGTAGTTTCGTGATTGTGGTTAGTTGTGTGATCTTGTTGGAGATTTGAGGTTAGGGTTTAACTTGAGCATCAATTGATATTTGAGGCCTTAGAGTAGGCGGGTGACTAATTGTGAATTTAGTGGATGGTTATTCTCCCTTTACTGTCATTTTGGGCATTATAGGAATATGTGGAGTTATGTTCACTCTTGTTTGACTGTCATTTCAAAAACGGTGTTTTCTAAGTTTTAAAGTAAACTCTTTGTATTTAAAAGAAAAAACCCGTTTTCGCCTACCCCCGTAGAAATGAAAAGTTTTAATACTTATAACTGATCTTAGGATCTTCTTTGAAAAGATTTTTAACTCTAAAAGCCGGTGATGACAATTGACGGAGACCGGGGGCAAGACGGTCATTTTTGAGTGTGTGATTTCCTAAAATAAAACTATTTTATTACTTGAGATTATGAGATTTTGAGACTTCTTTCTCAAAATCTCAACCCGCAGTGTTTTGAAAGGTGGTTCCTTGTTTCACCTTTTCTTCGGTTCATTTCTAAGTCTCGGTTATGAGGCTTGGTGTTGTTCAGTGCACACATATAGTGTTGCCTTTCACTTTTCTTGATTGTTGGTGTCACCACCTAGGTGATATGAGTTTTTCTTACGTTAGGGGCATGGATACCAAATGGGTTGGTTCAAGTTTAAAAACATTTTTTTAAAAAACTATTGAATCTCTAGGATTCATCTTTTTATTACTTTCACTCTCGGCCATTCGTTTTTGGTTTCCTTGTTCACTTTTGGGTGTTCTTTCCTTGCTCGGGTATTCTTAACCTTGACGTTGTGGTCTCGGTTATCTTTTGGTTTGGCATTGGGACTTCTTTTCCCTTCCTTGGGTTCTTGACTCTTACGTGGTTTTTCTTATCCTTAGTGAGAGTGTTGGTGAATTATTAACATTGTTGGAGATAGCAATTGAGGTGTTTATGTGATGATATGATTGAGGTGACCCAGTACTTGAGAGGTAGACTTTCTCTAGGAATGGAATGAGGTTTGTTATATATATATATATATTGATGATGGTTGTGTTAGTACGCAAGGACGTGGGTGTTTTCCTTCATGTGTTATCGGGGTGTGGGATTTAAGCCTTCCTTGGTACTAGTGGTGGATTTTGTTTCCTGTGGATATTAGAGGTGAGTGTGATCTCCTCTGTTGGATCTTCTGATTTGTGTTGTGAGTAATTGATGATTTGTGAGGTTTGACTCAGGAGTTGTGTACTTAGTATATGTTGGTGAGAGTAGTGTAGACTACCGGTTTTGGAACTTGGAGTATGAGTCATAGTTGTACCTTGTAGACTCAGGTTGCATACTTATACATGTATACTTGTATATATATATGTATATATATGTATCCCCGTTATATACTTACGTACGGTATATGAGCATGCCTTAGGTTTTGCGTAGATGGGATTAGTTGGGCTATATATGTATCTTGCTAGATAGTTTGGCATTACCTAAACTACCAGAGGATGTGGTAGTTAGAGTATCTTTTCCCACTGAGCTTATTTGCTCACAGGGGTATTTCATTTGCCCCCTGGTATTCACACGCCAGGATGCAGGAAATATACGGCTATGGGCAGGATGCTGTGCAACGGAAATTTTCCTTGGTTTTCTTGTTACAGGTTTGGAGTTGCGTTGGGTGATGCGGTTACGGTTGCAACACGACTGGGTTTGGGGACGATAGGTATCCGCTTTCAGTTTCTCTACCCATTGTTATGGGATTGTTATGTATTTTCTTTTGGGAGCCAGTCTGTTGGCATATCCCTGTTGATGTATTCTTTAGTTCCTGTATTTATTCTTTCTGATGGTTATTGTATCTATTCTGCATAGTTAGGTGCTTTCTGTATCTTATTCGAGCATTTGTGGCTCTATTGATTATTAGAGGGTTTGGAGGGGTTTTGGTTTCTTTCCATTACCTCGGCCCTAGTAGGATTGATGAATGTGGGGGTTGGAAGCCATTGTGATTATTGAATTGCTTTGGGCAGGTTATTGTGTTGTGATTGGTTGTCCGGATGTTCCATTTACAAACGGAACTCTGCCGGATTTTCGTTAGATTCCGCTGCTTAGTTTTATTAGTCCTTTGGGTATTAAATATACCATTTCTATCATTAACCCATATGTTTTCTTGGTTACTGATGTCTTAGTTGGTCATTTGTATTAAGGATCACATCCTGGATTCCTTGGATATCCCAGTTCGGGAGTCTTAGGAATTTAGGAGCGTGTCTGTTGGTATCTGAGGATACTATTGAGTTCTAGTATTCTATTTGACATGGAGTATATTTTTCATTGTTATTCCATGTGTCTCTTTGTTATTGTTGATTCTAGTGGTCGCTTGGCTTGCGTCACCCTTTAGGGGCGTGACAGCATGGTATCTGAGCATCCATTATAACCCTTTCGTGGGTGTTTGATGGCTGAATGTTGTTGGTTTCCATTTCTTTTCACTTTCGTTCACTCCCTTAGCTCTTAGACTCGGGTTTCGGAGTTCTAGGAAATTTCGGGGCGTGACATAAACTTACGTACGGTAGTATATGAGCGTGCCTTGGGTTTTGCGTGGATGAGGTTAGTTGGCCTATATATGTATCTTGCTAGATAGTTTGCCATTACCTAAACTACCAGAGGATGTGGTAGTTACAGTATCTTTTCCCACTGAGCTTATTTGCTCACAGGGGTATTTCATTTACCCCCTGTTATTCCCACGCCAGGTTGCAGGAAATATACGGCTATGAGCAGGATGCAGTGCAACGACAGTTTTCTCTTCTTTCCGTGTTACAGGTTTGGAGTCGCGCTGGTGATGCGGTTACGGTTGCAGTACGACTGGTTTGGGGACGATAGGTATTTACTGTTAGCTTCTCTCCCCATTGTTATGGGATTGTTATGTATTTTCTTTTGGGAGCCAGTCTGTTGGCATATCCCTGTTGATGTATCATTTATTTCCTGTATTTATTCTTTCAGGAGGTTATTGTATTTATTTTGCACAGCTAGGTGCATTTCTTGTATTCTTATTCGAGCATTTGTGGCTCTGTTAAGTTTAGAGGGTTTGGAGGGGTTTTGGTTTCTTTCCACTACCTCGGCCCTAGTAGGATTGATGAATGTGGGGCTTGGAAGCCATTGTGATTATTGAATTTATATTGGCAGGTTCTTGTGTTGTGGTTGTTGTCCGGATGTTCCATTTACAAACGGAACTCTGCCGGATTTTCGTTAGATTCCGCTGCTTAGTTTATTATCCATTTGGGTATGAAATATACCATATCTATCATTAACCCATATGTTTTCACGGTTAATGATGTCTTAGTTGGTCATTCATGTTAAGGATCACATCCTGGATTCCTTAGATGTCCCTGTTCGGGAGTCTTAGGAATTTAGGAGCGTGTCTGTTGGTATCTGAGGATACTATTGAGTTATAGTATTCTATTTGGCATGGAGTATATTTTTCATTGTTACTCCATGTATCTTCTTGTCATTCTTGACTCTAGTAGTCTCTTGACTTACGTCACCCTTTGGAGATTCGCTGATTCTCTAGATTAGAGTTTCGGGAATTCTAGGGGCGTGGTAGTAGGGTATCAGAGTGTGTCATTCTTACTTTTTTTTGGGTGTTTGATGACTGAATGTCATTTGTTCCAGTTTCTTTTTACTTCCGCATTCACTCCCCTAGCTCTTAGGCTCGGGTTTCGGAGTCTTAGGAATTCGGGGCGTGACAGTTTAATTATAACTATATTATAATTTAAGGGTAATTTGCAATGACACCCCTTAAGGTTTAGGTCAATTTCACTTAGTGGTCGGTCAACTTTTTTTAATAGATTCACTCCCTGAGGTTTGTAAAGTGTTGCAATAACACCCCTTAGAGACATGAAATGATTTAAATGCCCTTAATTATATTAATTTACAAGTAAAATGTCTAAGTTACCCCCATTCCCTAACTCCACTTTACCCACTACACCCACATTTTTACTCTTACTATTTATATTAAAATAATTCATATTTTTATACAAATTTTCCTTTTTATTTATTGAATAAATATAATTATCCATTTATTTAACATTTAATACACACGAATTGTATTAAATATTATTAAATTCAATTAAAATATATTTACAACAATTAATACAAAAAGTTTCAACTTCCCACAAAATATATTAATTATTATTATATCACACTAAGCTATATATTATATCCCACTTTTTTTGTGGTTAATATTGATACTTATTTAAATTATTATATATTTTTATTTATTTTATATTTATACTTAAATGTCACAAAATTCTTTTGACATTCCCACTAAAATTTAATAATAAATATAATTATATTGTAAAGTTTCACTATAATTATTGATTGGCTATAGTATTTAAATTATTAACCACAAAAACAAGTTTACAAAAAAATAAATATGGCACACATTCATGTATTAAAGATACAAAATGTAATACATGAAAAGCCTATTACTGTAGCAGTTGAGTATGACTAATAGATATTACTACTGTAACTGATATGTATTACAGATAGGATTGCCCATATATTATGTATCTTCATTTTTACACATCTTAGTTGTTTTATTGTTTAGACATTTACACTTGATTTGATTGATTTTAGAGTCATAGATATTACTTTTGTAGTTGTTTTATTGTTTAGACATTTACACTTGGGCACACATTCATGTATTAAAGATACAAAATGTAATACATGAAAAACCTATTACTGTAGCAGTTGAGTATTACTGATAGATATTATTACGGTAACTGATATGTATTACAGATAGGATTGCCCATATATTATGTATCTTCATTTTTACATATTTTAGTTGTTTTATTGTTATAGATATTACTTTGGTAGTTGTCTTATTGTTTAAACATTTACACTTGGACACACATTCATGTATTCAATATACAAAATGTAATACATGAAAAGCTTATTACTGTAACACTTGAGTAGGCCTGATAGATATTACTATGGTAACTGATATGTATTATTGATTTTAGAGTCATAGATATTACTTTGGTAGTTATTTTATTGATTAGACATTTACACTTAGGCACACATTCATGTATTAAAGATACAAAATGTAATACATGAAAAGCCTATTACTGTAGCAGTTGAGTATGACTGATAGATATTACTACGGTAGTTGATATGTATTACAGATATGATTGCCCATATATTATGTATCTTCATTTTTACACATCTTAGTTGTTTTATTGTTTAGACATTTACACTTGATTTGATTGATTTTAGAGTCATAGATATTACTTTAGTATTTGTTTTATTGTTTAGACATTTACACTTGGGCACACATTCATGTATTAAAGATACAAAATGTAATACATGAAAAACCTATTACTGTAGCAGTTGAGTATTACTGATAGATATTACTACAGTAGCTGATATGTATTACAGATAGGATTACCCATATATTATGTATCTTCATTTTTACATATTTTAGTTGTTTTATTGTTATATATATTACTTTGGTAGTTGTCTTATTGTTTAAACATTTACACTTGGACACACATTCATGTATTAAAGATACAAAATGTAATACATGAAAAACTTATTATTATAACAATTGAGTAGGCCTGATAGATATTACTATGGTAACTGATATGTATTATTGATTTTAGAGTTATAGATATTACTTTTGTAATTGTTTTATTGTTTAGACATTTACACTTGGACACACATTCATGTATTAACGATACAAAATGTAATACATGAAAAACCTATTACTGTAGCAGTTGAGTATTACTGATAGATATTACTACGGTAGCTGATATGTATTACATATAGGATTGCCCATATATTATGTATCTTCATTTTTACATATTTTAGTTGTTTTATTGTTTAGACATTTACGCTTGATTTGATTGATTTTAAAGTCATGGATATTATTATGGTAGTTGTTTTATTGTTTAGACATTAATACTTGGGCACACATTCATGTATTAAATATACAAAATGTAATACATGAAAAGCCTATTACTGTAATAGTTGAGTAGGCCTGATAAATATTATTACGGTAGCTGATATGTATTATTGATTTTAAAGTCATAGATATTACAATGGTAGTTGTACTGACTTGTATTATAGAGGTAGCTGATATTACAAAAGTACATGAGGATATTACAAAAACATACTGACTGGTATTATAATTCCAAGAAACAGTACAAAGGATACCTCAATAGGTATAATACCGTGACCATTAAAATACTGAAAATTTATTTAAATCATTGTACTTTTTAGCCAAAATCAGAAAGTTGATATATCCATGTGCAATTATTAAAAATCATGCTACATCATTCCTTCCAAACTCACTCAGAAAAGTTGATGTGTCTCATACTAAACTAGGACATTGAAAAAGAACTATTTACAAGAATTTAAAATTTTTTCGAATAACCAGAACCAAAGAAAAGTAACTAATTCACCAATTACACAATGAGATTAAGAGGCTTGACTGATAAATCTGACTATATATAACTCATTGATACTAATTATTAGTTATGTCTAATCTTCGTCACCGAGTTGGAAAAAGGCTTTATCGAGTTACAATCCGAAATCAAATTTTAGGTGAGTGAGGGCTTGTCAATTTCCTTCTCTTGGAAAGGCTTGGTTGAGGTTTCATATGTTGAAGTATTTGTATCCATAGTCAAGGCTTGTCATCTGTAACACCCTGTGTAATTTTTTTTTTTTCTGAAATTATTGAAATTTTAATTCCAGTAATGACGTCACTTGTTCAAGACGTATTATTTATTCTTGGTATTTGATACCTGTAAATTTTTTGCGTTTAGTTTAAAGTCGACTGGACGACATTCCGGTTTCTCTTGACGACTATGCGAATTCTTATTCTCGACTACACGATATCGTTTCGATAATATCGGTTACGGTATTAGTACTTTTACGGATCCGGTGTGAAGCATATTAATTTATTTTCTCGGTGTTCCGGTTGTTGGGTTCCTAACCCGGTGTAATTCTTTCAGACTAATTTGGATAATTGGCGTCCCGTGGACTTTCGGGGTTGCACTATATTATTTGGAGACTTCCGGAGATTTTTGGGATTTACCGTATCTATATATATTTAATTGTAATTATATATATATAGTTTCGGGGTTGTTTCGCAATTGTGGATGAAATGTGGGTCACTTAAGCGATTTTTGCATATATATGTACACATGTATAAGCAACAGACCATTCTCTCCTTCTCCTACACGAATCTGCTCCATCTTCATCTACTTCACACGCCACCATCTTATCCACGACAGACATCATTCTTCTCCCCTCCATTCTCCACGGTGGTCGACTGAAATAGAGAGAGAGAAAGGCCGGCTGAAGGAGGCGCGGCCATGGAAGTCCGTCGCTGATGTAGCAGCGGCGACGGCAAGGGGCTGCTGGGTTGTGGATGGCGGCGGCGCTGGTGGCGAAAGGCGGCGGCACGAGCGGCGTGGGTCGCCGGGACTGGAGGCGCGCTGGTTTGCGCAGCAGTGGCGCAACAGGCTATGTCTGGCTGAGCTTCGGTCAATTGTTCGGCTACCTTCCGGTGATCGGTTTGAGCCTATTTTTGGTGAGTAGCTCCGTATATACATAGTATTAGTCATACATTAATTTCGTGATTTTACATTGAACGATTTTCCCAAAAATCGCATATATAGGTTATAGTTTTCGTTTGGGTTAATTTTAGATTTACCCTATTTAATTAATCGATTATAAATGGGCTTCGTATATATCGTATAGGTTGTTGAGACGGACAGTTCGATATATTCAAAATAGTTTTGGACGATTTTGATCGGCGGGCTTCATATTCGGGTGCCAGTACTGTGTTGTTTTGGATTGTTCGGTAACGTATAATTAGGTGGGAAATTATATTTCTCACTCTGCATTATTGAAGTAGTTTAGGGGTGCAAACCCTTATTTAATTTAATATAGATATATTAAATCGTTAAATTAAATATCTATAATTCGTTTAGAATCGGAATTGGACTTAGGAATTAATTTAATAAAATTTATTAAATTATTTCCTATGTAATTAAATAATTTCCTATATGAATCGAATAGGAATAGACGGCTTAGAATTTCCTTTGTGAATTAAATGGACTAGAGAATTTTGTAAATGTTGAACGTGAGAAACTTAGACGCTATGCTAGGTTCCTCTCATTATACGGGGTTTACTTGTTTAATTATTTATAAGCATGTTAAAATAGGATTGGAATATTTCTGAAAGAATTAAAGAAATGGTATTGTTTAAAACATAAATATGTTTTGTCACAATTTAAATGCTTATTTATATTTTAAATCATGTAAAGAGATTTTTGAGATTTATGTGTATATTACCATGTGGGTATTTTCATAAATATGATGCATGACATATTTATGTTGGACATGATTTTATTGCGTACACCATGTATTGTGAGACATGGGTGTTAGTGCATGATTTCACCATTTGCAGAGAGATTCATTTGGTGTGATCTACTTCCTTTGTGCGTGAGGCACGAGTAGACGTTTGTGTTTGGATCATCGAAACAACTGGCCAGGGGGTGCTTCTTGCTCCCACAGAACTAAAAAGCTGAGAAACGCAGACGATAGGGGGAGGACATATCGTCCAAGGCCCTAGTGCGTGACTAGGTCGTGGAGCACGTCTTCCCAATTAAAAGTGTAAGTGTTAAAAGCACTTGGGATGTACGGTTCGATGAGTCTACCTTCCTTAGTGAGCTTGTATCCTCAGGGGAATATTGAAGAATGATCCAGTACCCTTGGGAAGGGTGTGTTTTTGTGTGTGTGTACTATAGGCGGTCTGTGAGTACGGTGCGTTGCATATCATCATGTGATTAATTGATATGTATATATTTATGTTGGAGCATGTTAATTTATGAATATTGTAAATTAAATTCATATTTTATAAATGCTCAACCGGAAATGAATAATGTGAAACACGAAGTAAATGTGGTAATTTAAAAGGTATAATGGATTTTAATATTTATACTTGTTGTCATATACATTTATGCCTTTAGGGGAGGTTAAGTATATTGACGTTGTGATTTCTGTGGTTGGTTGAGGCTAGTGGAGACCGTAGAGTTGATTGTAAGGTTGAGGCCTTAGAGGAGGCAGTTAGTAGCCTTGTGATTGTGGTTAGTAGTCTCGTGACTATGGTTAGTAGATTTGTAGTCGTGGTCAGTTGTGTGACCTTGTTAGAGATTGGAGGTTAGAGATTGATTTTTGTATCAGTTATGAATTGGGGCCTTCGAGAAGGCGGGTGATGAGATTGTGAGTTGTAGTGTGGACCTTTAGGTGTCTTTCACTTTTGAGGAATAGGCTATCAACTGTAGTTGAGATTTTGATTGGTGAGTAGAGGTTATGGTTGAGTGACTTTATTAAGTACTCGAGGCACTGTAGCTTGACATTCTTGGTTCTAGTGCTTAGTTCATTCCCCTAAGCATTCCATGTACTGTGTTTTGTACGCCAGTAAGTAGTCGTTGACTTGTATACCATTCCTTGAGTCAGTGGTTACAGCGTGGTGTCGAGCCTCGTCCTCGTGGTGTCACTTGATGTTGTGGAGTTGGAAACTGATTGTTGTGTTCCGTGAGTCCAACGTATTGTTCTTCCCTTATTGTCCTCTTGGACATTATAGGAATCCGTAGAGTTATGTTTTCTCTTATTTGGCTGTCATTTTGAAAACGGTGTTTTCTAAACTCTTTTATATTTAAAAGGAAAAACCCGTTTTCGCCTACCCCCGTAGAAATGAAAAGTTTTAATACTTATAAAAGATCTTAGGATCTTCTTTAAAAATGATTTAAACTCTACAAGCCGGTAATGGCAACTGACGCAGACCAGGGGCAAGACGGTCATTTTTACTGCGTGGTTTCCTAAAAGAAAACTATTTTATTACTTGTCTCGAGGTTCTGAGATTTTTAGACTTATTTCTCAAAATCTCAACCTGTGGTGTTTTGAAAGGTGGTTCCTTGTTTCACATTTTCTTCGGTTCATTCTAAGTCTCGTGTATGAGGCTTGGTGTTGTTCAGTGCACACATATAGTGTTGCCCTTCCTTTTCTCTGGGTTGTTGAAGTCACCACCTAGGTGATTTGAGTTTACTTACGTTAGGGGCATGGATGCCAAATGGGTTGGTTCGAGTTTTCAAAATATTTTTCTTAAAAACTATTGAATCCCTGGATTCATCTTTTTATAACCTTTATTCTCGGCCATTTATTTTTGGTTTCCTTGTTCGGTTGTTTCCCTAAACACTTGTGGTGTTTTAACCTTGACATTGTTGTTTCGGTTATCTGTTGGTTAGCATTGGTATTTCTTTCTCTTGCTTTGGTTTCCTTGTTTGAGTGTTTTGCTTAAACACTGGAGTGTTCTTAACGTTGATGTTGTTGTCTCGGTCATCTTTTGGTTTGGCATTGGAACTTCTTTTCCTTGCTTGGGTTCTTGACTCTTACGTGGTTTTTCTTATCCTTACTGAGAGTGTTGGTGAATTATTGACATTATTGGAGATAGCAATTGAGGTGTTTATGTGATGACATGATTGAGGTGACCTAGCCCTTGAGAGGTAGACTTTCTCTAGGAATGGGATGAGGTTTGTTATAAATATATATATATTGCACATATATATATATATATATATATATATATATATATATATATATTGATGATGGTTGTGTTAGTATGCAAGGATGTGGGTGTTTTCCTTCCTGTGTTATCGGGGTGTGGGATTTGAGCCTTCCTTGGTACTAGTGGTGGATTTTGTTTCCTGTGGATATTAGAGGTGAGTGTGATCTCCTTTGTTGGATCTTCTGATTTGTGTTGTGAGTAATTGATGATTGTGATGTTTGACTCAGGAGTTGTGTACTTAGTATATGTTGGTGAGAGTAGTGTAGACTACCGGTTTTGGAACTTGGAGTATGAGCCGTAGTTGTACCTTGTAGACTCAGGTTGCATACTTATACATGTATACTTGAATATATATATATGTATATATATGTATCCCCGTTATATACTTACGTACGGTATATGAGCATGCCTTGGGTTTTGCGTGGATGGGATTAGTTGGGCTATATATGTATCTTGCTAGATAGTTTGGCATTACCTAAACTAATAGAGAATGTGGTAGTTAGAGTATCTTTTCCCGCTGAGCTTATTTGCTCACAGGGGTATTTCATTTGCCCCCTGGTATTCCCACACCAGGTTGCAGGAAATATACGACTATAGGCAGGATGCGGTGCAACGGCAGTTTTCCTTGGTTTTCTTGTTACAGGTTTGGAGTTGCGTTGGGTGATGCGGTTACGGTTGCAACACGACTGGGTTTGGGGACGATAGGTATCCACTTTCAGTTTCTCTACCCATTGTTATGTATTTTCTTTTGGGAGCCAGTCTGTTGGCATATCCCTGTTGATGTATCCTTTAGTTCCTGTATTTATTCTTTCTGATGGTTATTGTATTTATTCTGCACAGCTAGGTGATTTACTGTATTCTGATTCGAGCATTTGTGGCTCTGTTGTTTATAGAGTGTTTGGAGGAGTTTTGGTTTCTTTCCACTACCTCGGCCCTAGTAGGATTGGTGAATGTGGGGCTTGGAAGCCATTGTGATTATTGAATTGCTTTGGGCAGGTTATTGTGTTGTGGTTGGTTGTCCGGATGTTCCATTTACAAACGGAACTCTGCCGGATTTTCGTTAAATTCCGCTGCTTTGTTTATTATTCATTTGGGTATTAAATATACCATTTCTATCATCAACCAATATGTTTTCATGGTTAATGATGTCTTAGTTGGTCATTCATGTTAGGGATCACATCCTGGATTCCTTGGATGTCCCAGTTCGGGAGTCTTAGGGATTTAGGAGCGTGTATGTTTGTATCTGAGGATACTATTGAGTTCTAGTATTCTTTTTGGCATGGAGTATATTTTTCATTGTTACTCCATGTATATTCTTGTTATTGTTGACTCTAGTAGTCGCTTGGCTTGCGTCACCCTTTCTGGGGCGTGACAGCATGGTATCTGAGCATTCATTGCAACCCTTTTGTGGGTGTTGATGACTGAATGTCATTGGTTCTCATTTCTTTCACTTTCGTTCACTCCCTTAGTTCTTAGGCTCGGTTTTCTGAGTTCTAGGAAATTTGGGGCGTGACATCATCCCTTCTTCCCAATCACCCATGTGTCGACCACCAAAAACTACCTATTGAATGCCCACGTATCTAACAACAAAAGGGAATAGTCATAACATATCCATATTAGTAATAGAATAAATTTTTTATTTCTACCATAATTCTCAAACAAACCAAGTCCGTATTTTAATCCCCAACTCCTGCAATGGAAAGCTGCTATGCAAAACGAGAACATTAATTCTAGTAAATAAAATAGAACTCCTTCATGAGCCTGGATCATGATTTAAAGAACAGTTTAGGACACCCTATCACAAAAAGATAAGTTGACACATATAGTAAAATTTTATTAAATCATTTACTACCAAAAAAAAGAAACGTATGCCCAACTATACGTACATCACTTCAACAATTCAGTACAAAAAATTGCAGGGCCTATGACAATATAGCACATGAAAGAATAATGCTTGGTAACAAAAATATTGTTTCATTTTTAATACACATGAGAACACTTGGTACCAAAAATTTCACAAAAAATATTAAAAACTAGCAGAATTTTTTTTTCAAGCTCCAAACTAGAAATTTAACCAATTATCCGCTCAATGAGTGAAATTAGTTACCAAAAGAAAAAAAATAAAAAAAAATTGGTGAGTAAACAAACTAGAGCGATTTATGACTTTTTGCAACCAAATTTAAAATAAAATCATATGTTCTTCAACTTAATTTTATATTCAAAAATATAAGTAAATATGTGTAATACATTCATCAAAAAAGAGAGATTGTAAACCGAATCAAACCGATTCAAAATGTAAGTTTGACCCATATATTAATAAACATAAATAAAGAAGGGACAAGCCCTATATGAGTCTAATCTTATCCTTTAACGTAATCTTATCATTTCTTTCCCTTTCTAATATAACAAACATAATCTTGAAGAAGCTGATTAAAATGCATAGTAGAAGATAAATGGACAAGACTAGCCGAAAATCACCTAATTGTTAAACAATTTAACCATATACTCCATCTCCTTCTCTGCCATATTATACATCTACAATGTTAAAAATCCCAAATACTATTTCCACTAAAATTCATAATTATTGAAATGGACAAATGACATGAATATGAACAAATAAAACACGAATATGAACTGGATTATATATATCAATATATACATACACCCGCACAGACATAGATATAGAGGCAAGAGAAAAAAATACCTGTTCTAAGACCTCCATTTCTCTCCCTTAAAAAAGAAACAGTGTTATGTTTGGAAACAAAAAATCATGGTTATTTATATTTATTATTTTGAATTGTTAGACCAAAAATATTGGAGGGATTTTTTCAATTTGGAAAGGAGATTCAAATTTTTTTCAAAAGATTTGAATTTGGGGTAAAAATCGGCTTCAGATTCAGAGGAGCTATATATACAAACTAACATATATATAAAACAGTGCTATATATGTATATAACTTAAGTTTGCTGTGAAATGTCAGCTTTGTCCTGTGGTAACTTTTAAGCTTTTCACCATGTGGGGCCCTAAATGGCACTTAAGCCGGTGAGAGGTAGAAAGGAGAGTATTTTGTTTCCCACTTATACACTACTTATTACACATGAAAATGAAAATGATAAAAGAAATCATGGGAGAATGGTGGAATTAAGGTTGACCTTGTTGGACCGGTCCACCATGTTTCTCTTGTCTGCACACCCCTCTTTACTCATTTAGCTTATTATATAAATATATGTTTAGTTGATGAATTTATATGGAAATAAGAAAAGAAACTAAAGTAATTAGATAAAAAAAGAGAAGAGCAGGCAGTGAGCTTCCGAGAGAGAGAACATGAGGTCGGTTCTCCATGTTCTTCACTTTTTCTTCATTTTCTTCACTTCCCATTGAGAATTGAACCATGGCCTTAACTACAAAAGTGTTCTTCACCTCATGGACTACGCAACCATGTAAAGATCCATAAGTATTTCCTTTGATTTCGGCCTAGATATCTTCCCTTCAGTGTTTGGGTTTTCTTTAATTTTCATCTCTATTTCTTTGAAATTAAATTTGATAGGTCTTTGATTCTTACTTAGGACCCTAAGGAGAGGTTTTCTACCAATTGATTAGGCTTGGGGTGCTATGTGGATGAAGCTAGGGTTTGGGATGTCGACGGCGGTGGATGGTGGTGTTGGGTGTCGCAGCAACATGTGGTGGTGACAGCGACACAATTTGTGTCGGTGGTGATGACCAGTCCCGAGTTTGACAGAACCTAGTTGGGTCGACTCGGTGGCAATTCAGGCCCCGTTTGGGCTGATTTTTTGAGAGTAGCTCGGCCTCGGTACCATGTACGTTATACCTGAATTTGGTACGAAACCGTTCAGCAGTTTTGCGGGAATGTGTGAATTTTTGGTATAATTTTTGCTTGGTATTTTTTTTTAGATTTGTTCAAATTTATTTATTGATAATTAATGGGCTTTAACTATATTGAATAAGGTAACAAGGCAGTCGTTTTGGTCCGAGCAAAATTTCAATCGGACGACTTTCGTTGATGGCCCCACTTTTCGGGCGACTTTGGTCGGCGGGCGGGCGCCGGCACAGTTCATAGCAGGACAAATCGGGACTGTCTGTAAGCGTAATAATATGTGGGAATTTATATATATATATATATATATATATATATATCTTATATATATATATCTTATATATATATATATGCATATCGGACACTCACTAATAGTGCGTAGAAAATGTTAATAAATCTCCATTGTATGTTTATGGGTAAAAAATATATATATTTAATTAAATTCCTAGTGATAGACGGATATCTAGGAATTTTATAAAATTTATAAAATACCCATAAATAGATTAAATGATGTCGGAGTTGAAAATTCTTTTGGAGAAATTAAATAAATTATTTTTCGGATTTAAAATAATTATAAACCTATTTAAATTAAATCGATATAGGTGGTTTAGTACCTCCCTTGAGCTCGGAATAGGTTTATAGAAAGTGTATGTGGAAGTAGATCCGATTAATAAGTTTTCCCCTGTTGTTTATATTTTATTGAAATTAAAAATAAGTTAGGGGATTCACGAGAACGAGGGACGTTAAAACTTAGACCTGATTTTAGTTCCCTTATTGATTTTCTCGTAAATCATAAAGAAATTGGATTGCAAATTTCAATTGTCTAATTGTCCCTGGGGTGGATTAAATTGAAAATAATTATTGAAAATTAAATTAAAAGCATGCTAGCATATAAAAGTTATAAAGATTGGGTAATCGAGAACCCGAATATTTCTGTGATAAATGGAAATTGATTTACTGTATAATTTAAATTGTGAAGCATGCTTTGTATGAGGTTGCTTGGCTTTTCTGTCATTTTATTGAGTATATTAAATTCATTGTATATGCATTTTGCATTCATATAGCACCATGGTATATATATTGTTTCGGTGCGAGTTGCATGCCTCAGTTATATCACGTACATGTATGGATCGTTTGGAAAGTCGCAACAACTGGCTAGGGGGTGGTTTAGCACCCAGGGAGCTAGTAACTCTCAATTCTCTAGACATTTGGGGGTGAGGGCTTGGGCCTTGGTGTGTTTTAAAATATTACTCGCAAGTGCACGAATCAATTGTAATTTAGGTTATGCAAGAACGAGGTCGAACCCAAGGGAATGCTTTAAAGAGAACTTAATTAAACTCAAATTAATCTAAAACTAACCTAGTTTCTCAAATTTTGTTTGTTGAAGCGATTTTTATACTAAACATGCAATATAGAAATACAAATAATTAAAGTGAGAATAATAGGGAGAAAATACTAAGGTATCGGAATCCACCACCACTAATCCATAAACTTCTAATTATTCCTTTATCAATTCCAATTTTAGAGTAGTAATTTAGAAATCAATCTTATTACTTTCTCAATATTTAACAATAACGCACTAATGAAATATATTTTCAAGAAATAGATTTTCCTTCGCTTTAAAGTGTAAAATTCTAAGCATCCTATGTATGCAATTTAATGGATCACATAAGATCAAATATTTTTACTTATAAACTCATCAAATCCAAGCTTGATTAATTGTGATAAGAATTCTTAACTACTATAAATACATGATATTTATAGTGAAAGGAATTTAAAACAATTAATACTATGAAACGAAAATCATAAGCATTTAAACCATACACATGGAAATTGATAAAAGACTAAAAGGAATTTATTTCATAAATGGTGGTTTCATCCTCAACCTTAGTTGAGGATTTAGTTACACATGCTTAAAAAGAAAATAACAAAGTAAGAACAATAAAACCCGGAATTGAAGATGAATTCTTCTCCTCTTTGGTGTCCTTCTTGCTCTCCTCCTTCTTCTTCTTCCTCTTTCCTTTTCTTTCCTCTTCAAGATGTATCCATATTTATAGAGAAATATTGGAATCAAATTACAACTTGTAAAGAGAAATGAAATATTCTTTTCTTTTCTTTTTCATCACTTTCCATCACATTTTGTTCTTTTTCCATGTGCATTTGAATCATCCAACTTTCATCCATGTGCATTTGATTCATCCAACTTTCATCCATGTGCATTTGATTCATTTCTCACTTTACACCTATAAATGAAAGACATAAATGTAGATGTAATTTAATGACATTGAAAATGATTTATTCAACAATTTTATTATATAAATTAAGTTTTATGCATTTATCATTATTACACTTCTAAATTAATTAAAATAAATAGTTTTACATACTAACAAATATACAATTGGGGATAAAATATGTATGTAAAATGGACTTATCAGGCCTCACTCGCCGGTTCCCTGGCGGACTTGTGGTCTCCGCACTCTATTTGGCGACGCCCACCCTTCCTGTTATGGGTTTGTTGCCCCAGCAGTGAACAGTTTGGGATTCCTGGATATTTGTTTCACCCTCATACAGTTAGGGTTGCATTGGAGTTGCATTGTCATTGCATTGACATTCATATTGAACATTTATTTGACATGTGCTTATCTGTTATTATTGCTTATTAATATTGAGCATGTGATGTCTAAACTTTAATTAGAGGTTTGTATTATTCTCTTAGGCGCTAGGGCGTGGTGTTTATGATTGATATTTTAACTGTGGTTAAATCTCAATGAAAAATTGTGAATTTCCTAGTGTAAAGGAAATCATGAAAGTAAAAAGTGAAAGTGACCTTGGGGCGTAAGGGTTCCCCGTATGTTAGGCTCTAGTTGAGCTGGGTAGCAATATATTGGAACTTAGTCAAAATTGTGATCTTGGCCACATAGGCCTTTATTGATTAGTGATTAGTATCATCACAGGATGATTGATAGACCTCTCCGGTAGTGGGGAGTATTGTTCGGGTAAGGGTCGGATAGAGCTCATTAGTTTGACCTTGTTCCCTTGGCTTTTGTAATTTCGACCTTATCGCTCATTCTTCCACTTTGATAGTGTATAAGTTATAGACGGTTCTTTACCGTGTCTATTAAAAATCTCTTTCCGTAAGTACTCTTCTGATGTTAGTAAATTCAGGGCATGGTTTGTCCCATTCTTGAAACCTCGGTTATGGTTCGAATCTTCGGAGTCAAATATTCAAAGTTTTGAAAACTTAAAGCTTGGGGATTTTTATAAAATGTGTTCTTCGTTTACCCCGATAATTGTTAATTATTTTTGGAAAGACAGAAGTTTAAATACCTGTTTTATAAAATATGTTTTAAATTCTCAGTACTGGGAGTATCGGTAGAAATCCGTTTTTGAAAGAAATTTCAGAAAATTCCATTTGAAATTGTTTTGTAAAATCGGCAAGTTAGGGCACAGGTTGCCCCCTGTTTTAGAAATCTCGATGTTCTTTCCGAGATCTCGGCATCGTTAGAAGTCGATAAATTCAGGTTTCTCCTAGCTTGTTGCCTGGAGTTTCTTCCTGTGCCTGGTTTTGTTTGGGCCTTCTTTCAGAATTATTTTTATAAAATTTTAAATAAATGTTAAAGGTCTTAGGACCAGATTTGAAAGAAGTTTAAAAGTAATTTTAAAATGGTTGTCGCTTTGAACTCTAGTAGTTCTTCTTTCTCCTATGGTTATTCCTTGGGTATTTCAGGGCCTCAGCTGTTAGTGCGGTCCTTATGCTTATCTTCTCTGATGCTCTTCTTGTCATATTTCGGGTATGTGACATATTGTTGATTTATGCACACATAGTGCGGTTTCTAGTACTCTGGTTGGGTTCAGAGACATTGGAACCAAATAAGATTTGACCGGGTCCTAACTTTTTCTTAAAAACCGGTTGAATCCTTCGGGGTTCAACATTTTTCTTTAAAAACCCGAGAACCATGGCATCTTTTTGGGACTAAATGACTCCAATAACCCTTTCTAGTGCCTAGATAGGCAGTGTGAGTTAGAGATAGTTCGGTTGATTACTGAATCCGGTATGGGGATAGTATATTCCCTTTTTATGTTTCTTTGAGTGAACGGGTTGGTTCACTAGTTATTATAAGTATAAGAATTGAATTAAAGATAGAAAATGTGAGAGCGACCTTCTCTCTAGGAATGATTTGATAGCGATGCTAGTTTGGAGCAATGATCGAGTTATAGGCATAGTTATGATGATTTACTTTCGGTAGTCCTAGTGAGTGATCTATTTACCTCCTAGGAACCTTGTGTTGCATGCTAGGTGCACAATATGGTAGATAGTTAGTCCTTGTTGTATCTCTAGATCAGAGTGGAGTTCAGATTGGTTGTCTATAGGCCTAGGTGTCAGGCTTAGTTATTTACAGAACGTTATATATATATACACGTATACATGTATTGTTTATATTTTGTTGATCTATGGTACTTATGTTATCCGTAGTGTACATGAGGTTAGTGATGAGGTCTCAGATTGACGGACCTAGGATAGATGCATGCACACGGGATGGTTAACCTTTTCTAGACGGCTATGAGTGTGATGTTTCGATATTATGGTGAGCCCCCGAGGTTGTGCTCACCCCCACACAGGTTGCAGGTTTGCAGGTGGATGCAGCACTGCTTATGCTCAACGGTGACGATACGGGTGATTTGGGACGGTAGTTTTATTCCTCCTTCCGTAATCATATTTATGTATTCTTTTATTCTCTTGGGAGCCAAGTTGTTGGCAGATTCCCTTGTGTTGTATTTTCAGCCCATGTATTTATTATTTTGGGGTGCCATTGTATATGTTCAGCACTACCATTGAGTTTTATGTATTCTTATTTGAGCTTGGTGGCTCAGTCGGTATTCGTTATTTTGGGGTGCCTTTATATCTTTTCGGCATCGCCATGTGGTTTTCTTTATATTTTCATTTGAGCATTTGGGGCTCTATTGATTTTAGAGGGGTTGTGTAGAGGTTGGTGTTCTTTTCCACTACCTCAGCCCTAGTAGGTTTCTGGAATGTTGGGCTACGTGCCATTGATTCTATTTTCGTTATTATGGGCAGGTTCTTGCGGTGTGTTGCTTTTGGGTTGTTCGGATGTTCCATTTACAAACGGAACTCTGCCGGATTTTTGTTAGAACTTCCTTACTGAGTTTTTATCACTCAGGTGACATGGAATACTTCATTTTCATTCCTATTCCATGTATTTCGATGATTTTGTTAATCTTAGTTGTCATTTTTCGTGATGTCATACCTCGGGATTCGCTGATTCTCCGGATTGGAGTCTCAGGAATAACGGGGCGTGACATGGGAGGTCTGTAATGAGACGTTTAGATTTTAAGGGAGGTAAGTGATAAATTAAAAACCCCAAGGGAGGTCCATGATATAAGGCCAAACCTCAAGAGAGGTTTCTGTGAAATACCCTTAAATAGTTTTTAAGTGGACTGTTAGCATTGATGACTCATTTCCTCGGGAATCGAGAAGAGAATTGGAGCAAAAGAAGTCTGAAGCAAAAATTGCAGTGAAGAACCCACCGACCGAGTACTCGGTAGCTGCGTATTAGTGTGGCGTTGCCTGGCAATAAGACAATTTTTCCAGAAGCTTGTGCGCCTTAGCGCGCCATTGCGAGTTCTCTAAGTACTCGGTGGCCCAGTTTGGGATTTATTTAAGGGCAGACTTTATGACTCCTATTCTAATTGGGATGTGATACTAATTGACTTGTCCATCAGATTTACTTCTCCTATATATATATGGGTTATTCCTATTGTATTTAGTGACATAAAAACACAAGATCTACTATAAATTGAGAGAGAGATAAAAGAATTACAGATTCAGATTCTTCTTGAGAGAGTGAGGAATAATATATGTTTATATTATTTTCGGTGATACAAGCGTAAGTATACACTGTGTGTGTGCGTGTGTATGATCTGCGGATCATCCGCTTGTAATCTTCTATTTGATTATAGTGAAACGGGGCTCTCCATAAACGTAGGCCAATTTGTTGAACCATGCATATATCTTTGTGTTGATTGTTTATTGTGTGTGTGTGTGTGTGCGCGTGTGCGTGTACGTTTTCTGGTTTGCAGAATTTGCAGTTTTCAGAAGAGGATTTGAATCCCTAGTTTTTATTTTCGTTCTTGGACAAGTGTAAAAACCCTAACAAGTGGTATCAGAGCTCTAGGTTGGAGCAATTCCTGAAGCCTATTCGACACTGAACACATCAACCGAACTATGGGAGAAGAAAAGACTGCGATGATTGACAAGTTTGATGGTACAAACTTTGCCTATTGGAATATGCAAATTGAGGATGTGTTATTCCAGAAAAACTTGTACTTACCATTAGAAGGGAATAAGCCAAAATTGATGAAAGAAGAGGACTGGACAATCCTAGATCGAAAGGCTCTCGGTACAATCAGACTTACGTTGTCAAAGTATGTTGCTTTTAACATCAAGAATGAGAAGACACCAAAGTCTCTCATGGATGCTCTTTCGAGCATGTACGAACAACCGTCTGGAGCAAGTATGGTACATCTCATCACTAGATTGGTCAATCTGAAGATGTCCGAGAATGGAAAGGTCAGTGAACATCTCAGAATTCTTAATGAAACTGTTGAGCAGTTGGAATCAATTGATATGTCAATCACTAGCAAAATGAAAACGGCTTTAGTTTTAAGCCAATTGCAGAGAGTTGGAGCGTCACAGTGACTGCAATCAGTAGATCTTCAGGGTCAGAATTGCTACAGTATGATTCAATAGTGAGTATGATACTCATAGAAGAGATCAAAAGACAGACGTCGGACTCTTCTAACAGTGGCTCAGCATTGAATGTCAACAGCAAAGGCAGATGTTAGAACAGGAAGAAAGGCGGAAATCAAAGGCGTGGCCGTTCGAAGTCGAGATATGGAAGATCACAGTCTCGAGGTCCCAGAAATCCCAAAACCAAAAGTTATGCCAAACAGGGTAGGCAAATAGTTTTCTAATTTTGTAAAGAGAAGAAATTTCATTATATTATAAATTAAGAAAGATAATCAGCGTTAAAAATGTCATTTCCTTCAAAATTGGAAGGCAAATATATATATATATAAATAAATAAATATAAAAAACGAGTTCTAATACTTTTTCCGATAACCTCGAGTGCTATACTGCTAATACTACCTCGCATATATTCATTCAGTAATTATTAATTTCTGATACTGATTACTGATCCACTACCTTACGTGATGAAAAAGAAAACAAATCCTATAGATCTCTAAACATATATATATATAGACACACAGACGCTCTCTACCCTTTCACACAGAAAAACCCTAACAATGTCGTTTCTTTTATCGTCAACAAGAGCTCTCACCAGAGCACACTCTAAGATGAAGGGACTCCGTCCAATGATAGCCACCGCTCCGTTCTCCTCCCATGCAGTTTCTGATCATCCAAAGAACGATTGCTACTCCAAACACTGTCCTAACGGAAATGGTAACAAAAAACAGATCCCTCCATGGTTTCTGATTATGTGTTTGATTCTTAGTCACTTTTTGATTTATATTCAACTAGCTTTAATTTTACTTCTACTGCTTGAACTTGCATTAATTAAATTGACATACACAATTAGGTTAGGTTCATTTAGGTTAAATTGTAGTAATTTAGGGGTTCGGTGACGACTTTTGCTCTTTGAAATTTATTTATGAGTCGAAATAACACTTCTCTGATGGAAATTTTTAAGATACTTAATATGGAAATTTTTAGAAAACTTCATATATATGAAACTCCACGAAAACAAAAGACCGCCACCGCCTCTGCCACAGCCACCACCCATTCCTCTTGAGCCCCCGCCCTTTCCACTTCCTTAGCCTCCATTGTTGGATTGTAAAGCTTATTGGGATCTAATCTTGGTTGGTATGGTCAAGGACGGATCATGTTTTTGCGAATCACCAATGTAACTGATGATGGCCATGGTATTGAGTGTTGGGATTGATTGGGGCATAAGCTTGGTCTTTGTTTTATTTAGGGCAAAGACTTGGATTCTATGCCGTTTTCTTTTTGTCTTCCTTCTGTCTAACCCTTTGGATTAGATTAGGGTTCTTTTGTTGGGAAATTTACTTTTATACCCCATGTATTTGTTTTGGTTTGGTCTTCATTTTTTGCCCCTAGTTTGTAATCTCTTTTCAGTTATATCATTCATTTATTTACGGAAAATATATATATATATATATATATATAACCTTTAAGCAATTTGTCTATGTTACAGTTTATTTTTCTTGGATCCTAATTCCACTTAACTTTTGGTTAGATGACAATTAAGAATGCCAATACTTTATATTCTTTACTTCTAATGTCTGGGTTGTCGTGAATTGTTTGGATTTAGTTGGAATCAAACACGTCACTTTAAGCATAATAGTTTTGGCACATTTAAGATGCAGAGGAACCTATGCAGCAAAATTGTCCACTTCTAACAAAAAAAATGGAATTTTTGGCTTGGAATTCAGTCGAATAGAACTAAATTGTTTAAGAGTAAAACAGAAACACCCAATCTATTATAATTTGAGCTGATTTTCTTCTAATTTCAATTCACCAACTCTGTTTATAGAAATTTACCGGGAAATAAAACTCTGTTTACAGAAACAAACATAATACTCGATTATTCGTTTTGATTCATTTGTTAGTTTTGGTTGAGTTGTTCAGCTTGTTCCATGGTGAATCGATTTCTGAAAGAAGGGTCATCCATACCCCACAAGGTGATGAAGCTTGAAGATGGAATGTATATGAGGTTTGACATGCCCGGAATTGGTCAAAATGGGCTGAAGGTGTCGGTTCGAGGAAGCACTCTTTACGTGTCTTTAGAGGAAGAAGTGGCAAAGGATTATGTGAGGATACACATTCCGAGGAAGGACTACAATGAGGAAGCGATCGCAGTGGATATCAAGGCCAGCAAGGTGGACTCTCCATGCCAGGATAGTAAGGTCGTGAAGGTTATTAGGAATGTGATTATAGGCGTGGTTTACCTTGTATTTATATTGATGACGGGCATTGGATTAATTTTAAGTGCTGTTGAGAATTGGGTTAAATATCATAAATGATGGGTTATTGTGACGCCCCGTTATTCCTGAGACTCCAATCAGGAGAGTCAGTGAATCCCGGGATATGACGTCACAGAAAACGACAACCAAATTCAACGATAACATCGAAATACATGGAATATGAATGAAAATGAAGTATTCCATGTCACCTGAGTGATAGAAACTCAGTAAAGGAATTCTAACGAAAATCCGGCAGAATTCCGTTTGTAACTGGAACATCCGGACAACCCAAAAACAACACAACAACACAACCTGCCCAGAATAACAAGAATAAAAGCAACGACACGTAGCCCAACATTCCAGAAACCTACTAGAGCCGAGGTAGTGGAAAAGAACACCAATACCTCTCCGAAACCCTTCTAGAAACAATAGAGCCACAAATGCTCAAATGAAATTATAAAGAAAACCAAATGGCGATGCCGAAAAGGTATAAAGGCACCCCAAAACAACAAACACCGACTGAGCCACAAGCTCAAATAAGAATACAGAGAATCATACGGTAGTGCTGAAATGATACAATGGCACTCCGAAAATAACAAATACAAAGAATAGAGATACAATATAAGGGAATCTGCCAACAACCTGGCTTCCAACAGAATAAAAGAATATACAAACGTATCTACGAAAAGAGTAGCAAAACTACCGTCCCAAATCACCCGTGTTGTCGCTGCCGAGCATAAGCCTTGCTGCGTCCACCTGCAAACCTGCAACCTGTTGTGGGGGTGAGCAGAACCTCGGGGGCTCACCATAATATCAAAACATCACACTCATAGCCGTCTAGAAAATGTTAACCATCCCGTGTGCATGCATCTATCCTAGGTCAGTCAATTGTCTCATATGGCACCCCGCCAATCCGAGACCCCGTCAATAACCTCATCACTAACCTCGAGTGACTACGAAACTCATACAAACTACATAACAACGAAAATATAAACACCACATATATCTACGTACATATATATATATATATATATAAAACGTCCTGAACGTAACTAAGCCTGTCGCCTAGGCCTATAGACAAACAATCTGAACTCCGCTCTCATCTAGAGATACAACAAGACTAGCTATCCACCATACCGTGCACCAAGCACGCTACTCAAGGTTCCTAGGAGGTAAATAGGTCACTCCTTAGGCCTACCGAAAGGGAATAACCCTTCATCTACGTACAACAACCAGTGAACCAACCTGTTCACTCAAAGAAACACAAAAAGGTAAAGTACTATCTCCACAACGGATTCGGTAACCAACCGAACTATCTCTAACTCACACTGCCTATCGAGGCACTAAAAAGGGTACAGATCAACAAGGTCACCTCTAACTTATACCGCCTATTGAGGCGCAAGAAAGGGTTACTGGAGTCATTTAGTCCCAAACAGATGCCATGGCCCTCGGGTTTTTAAAGAAAAATGTTAAACCCCGAAGGATTCAACCGGTTTTTAAGAAAAAGTTAGGGCCCGGTCAAATCATATTTGGTTCCAATGTCTCCTAACCCAACCAAACACTAGGAATCGCACTATGTGCGCTTAACTTAATCTCACTTCTCAATATCACCTCAAAGTCACAATCAAACTTATTTCAAAACAGGTTCTAAGACCTTCAACTTAATATAGGAGCTTATAAACAAATCCTCAAAGGTTACCAAACCAACACTGGAATTCAAGTGTTCCTCGGAACAACTAGGAGGAAAACTTAAATAATCAAGCTCTAAAAACATATCTAGATCTCAGAACTGACCCCGAGTCTGAGGAATGGGACAAACCATGTCCAGAGTCCACTAACTTTACCAGAACATGTAGGAAAGGAGATTTTCGAGGCACACGGCTAAAAACCATTTACTACTCGAAACACTTTTAAAGTGGAAGGATGAGCGACAAGCTCAACATACACAGCCAAGAGAAACAAGGTCAGACTAACGAGTCTTACCCGACCTTTAACCTGAACAACTCTCCCCACTACCGAAGTGGTCTAATAATCATCCAGTGATAGCACTAATCACCAATCACAAAGGCCTATGTGGCCAAAGGCATAACCACAACCAAGTCTCAATATATGACTAATTAACTCAACTCAACTCCAACTCAAGGGGAAAACAATTAATTATTAAAACCTCTTTTCATCTATATCCACGTAACCACCTGGAACACATGCCAACCATGGCTCTACTAATCCAGGTTTTTATTATCATCAAACTTTCTTTCTTTCTTTACAATTTTAAATCTTTAAATATTCATTATATTTTAACCACAGTTAAAATATTAATTACAAACACCGCGCCTTAGCGCCAAAGAGAATAATACAGATATTTAATTACTACTCCAACATCATATACTCAATATCGATAACCAATAATAACAGGCAAACACATATCCAATAAATGTCCAATATGGATGTAAATGCCATGACAATGCAACTCCAATGCAGCCCTAGCCACTAATATCCAGGAATCCCAAACCGTTCACTGCTGGGGCAACAAACCCACAACAGGAAGGGTGGGCGTCGCCAAAGAAAGTGCGGGGACCACAAGCCCGCCCGGGAACCGGCAAGTGAGGCGCAAGCCCTCACCCCCAAATGTCTAGAGAATTGAGAGTTACTAGCTCCCTGGTGCTAGACCACCCCTGGCCAGTTGTTGCGACATTCCAAACGAACCAGACATGCACATGATATAAATGAGGCATGCAACGAGCACCGAAACAATGTATATATAACATGGTGCTATATGAATGCCAAATGCCTCCATATGAATTTAATTTGCTCAATCACACGGCATACAAGCCAAACAATCTCATACCATGCATGCTTCACAATTTCAAATATACAGTAAATCAATTTCCATTTTATCACAGAAATAATCGGGTTCTTAATTACCCCATCTTTATAGATTTTATATTCCAGCATGCTTATAATTTAAGTCCCAATAATCATCGGCTAATAAAGCCCACCTCAGGGGAAGTTAAACGATTAAATTCACAATTTAATTTCTTTATAATTTACGAGAAATACAAATAAAAGGAAATTAGACCCGTGTTTAAGTTTCAACGTTCCACGTTCTCGTAAATCCCCTAACATATTTTTAATTTCAATAAAACATAAATAATAGAGGAATATTTATTAACCGGCCCTACGTCCCTCAATATCAAATCTACCCCGCTCCCACTGTACTTTAATTTCAGTTACATATAATTCCGGGGGCTAACTACAAGTTCTAATTTCACACAAAATTCTATAAAATCCTACTTTAAGTCCAGGGGTACTAAACCACCTAATTTAATCAAATTTTAGTAGGATTTAATTTCTTAAAAATTCTCAGGGAATTAATTTATTTAATTTCCCAGGGAATTTCTATTCCCGACCTCATTTATTCGACTATGAGTATTTTCGTAAATTTTATAAAATTCTTAAATTTCATTTATCGCTTAGGAATTTAATTTCACGTTTTTATTATCTATAAGCATACAACGGGGCAACTTAGCATTTTCTACGCACTATTAGTGAGTGCTAGATAAATATATATATAATTCTCACCTAATTAAATACGCTTACAAACAGTCCCACCGTGAACAGTACCGGCCGTGAATAGTGATCGCCGCCCAAAATCGTCCAAAAATTATTTTTAATATGTCAAAACGACCGCCTTACCGCCCTATTCGATATAATTAAAATTCGTTAGCAATCGATAATTAATTCGGGACAAATCTACAGAAAAATGAAACTGAAAATCATACCGAAAATCTGAAATTCCCGGAGAACCGCTCAACGGTTTCACTCCCATTTCGGATATAACGTATACGGTACCGAGGCCGAGCTATGCCCCGAAAATCAGCCTGAACCGAGCCCAACTCGCCACTGAGTCGACTCGACTCAGTCCGACCGAACATGGTTCTGTTCGTCACTGCCATACGCGGCCACGAACACCACCACGCCGTCATCACCAGCGCCGTCGTCCCCCATTTCAAGCGAGCTCCACCAGCGTCAACTCCAACCGTCGACGGCACCTACAGCCACCGACGACACCACCCACAGGTCGCGCCTCCTCTGCGCAACCACCACTCTCAAGCTCCGATTCCCTCTCTCTCTCTCTCTCTCTCTAACAGATCCATGATGAAGATAAGAGACAAACATGTCTGTGTGAGGTAGTTGGAGCAGATGAAGAGTGGAGAAGCTTCAAGAATTGGTGTCTGTCTCAGCAATCTGATTCGTATACATATGTATATATTTATGGGTAATTGCAAATGTAACTCTCTCTTTCCCCATAATCACATTATGCCCCCCATATAATTCTTTCATATATACATACATATGTCTAAATTACACTAACAACTCTCCAATTTTCCATAATTGCACAAGTGACTTTGCCATTTTTTATAATTACTAAAATAACTTTCCAATTCCCATATTTACATGTGTGACTCTCATGTCATGCCAATTTACACTTTAATCCCCAAGACATATATTATATATCTCTCTCTATATATATATCCATTTTCCATTAATGTATATATATATATAATTGCCCATTTTGATTAATAACAAATGAATAATTATTATTACATATTTTAATTACTAGGCAATAATAATTCAGCATTTCTTACCATACATACATATATATATATTCCCAATAAATACTCACGTATATATATATAATTTTAATTATAATATATACGTGTACAATAAACCTCGAAAATATACCGAAAACTCCCAAATAATACCACGTGAATCCATAAAATTCACGAGTCACCAAATAATAATACGAGCTTAAACAAGTACTCCGGGTACGAAACTCTTCCACCAATTAAATCACCAAAAGCTCCACGGCACTCCGAATAACTAATAAAGTCTGAAATAAATAATTCTGCTATATAGTCGGATATAAACTAAAATAAATCCCGAATAAGGTCTGAACTCACCGAGACTCCTAAAATCACTGGTCGTAGCCCAAACAAAGTACTAAACTCGATCGTTGAAACTAAACTGCGTAGCCCCTAACAATAAAGCCCACGAACCAAATGGATCCTTAATAATTCTGATTTAAATCGTAACGCCGAATAAATAAAGTAAACTAAAATAAATGGTCCGGGTTGTGAAACCCAACCACCGGAACATCGGCTATGTACAAGATCCATCGATTGATTACAAATAACTAGGGCACGAAAAGAATCCAAAATAATAATAAAATACAGCTACATCAACACGTAGAAGCACTTAGAAACACGAAAAAAATAATCACATCAAACAAACAAAACACGTAAGTACAAATACATAGCACGTCAGCTAATCAAGGCACGTAATAACCCCATAACTAGGGGAAACAAAAAGGTCAAACCCCTAAAGCACTAACTACCGAACTCAAATCACTGAGTCGAAGCCCTAAGCGTCAAGCATCGAAGCAAATCCATTTAGTCAACAACACTAGCTGTCAATCATCACAACTCAATCACGTAGTCGATATAGTTATACTCATATATCTCATTAATTAGTTTTAGCCACTTGTGTTATGTTTATTGGGCCACATAGGAGGGGAGGATGAACTTGATCCTCCCCGGAGATGACCCAAGTATTATTCTTTCCGTAAAATAGGAAGTGCTAATACCAGAAAACAGGGGAAAAGAAAGGTACAAGGAGAAAATAGCTTTCCTTAAGAGCATGAGGAGTGGGAGACTCTACTTTTAATAAAGTAAGAGTCACGTCAACAATTTAGACTGTGTATACTGACGTGATTCTTTTATTTCGAAAGTGTGTATTCTATGGTGTGAAGTTTTACCTTTCACTATATTTTATTATTAAAGATAATTTAATTATTAATAAAATATTTAATATATTTCTTATATATTAAATATCATAAATAAAAATACATTATTAAATTTTCTATAACTAAAACAAATATTAATAATTATCACATACAAAAAATAATAATAAACATGCAAAAAAATACATTATATAATTTAACATAGATGAAAAAAATACATTACACTTTCACACCATAAAAAAATATATAAAAAAATATTAAGTAATCATTTTAATCAATTGTTTAATTGAGTATTCTAATATTAAAGTTAAAAAGTAAGAATTTTTTTAAAAACTAAATTAATATGCAAAATAAAATTTTCATTTCAAGATAATTTAAATTATAATTTTTTTCATTATCAAATATTAGTAGACATTGTACACAAAGAAACAAGACATTTTAGAAGAATTATAAAACTAAAAGGAAAGTAAAAAAGCTGGGGCCCACCAAAGAAAAACTGTGTCAGTCGCTATCTCACTCTCCAAATGTGGAGAGCCTAGTGCAACGTTTTAGCTAGGGATCACAAAGTAGCGACCAACACTCCATTTCATTTCCTTCGCCACAGTGACTCTCATTGGCTAAAAAGTCATGGGCTCCTGATGCTCTAAGGCTACAAATTGTTCGAGGGATACATGTGTGTATATATATATATATATGTGTGTGTGTGTTAACAGTATTTAAACATAAGATTATTGTAACAAGGACGACATAACTTACCTACAAAAGAGAAATGATGACAAAATTACTGAAATTATGAAACCATCAAAGTGGGAGAACACAATTACCATATACATGGATATTCCTAACTCAAGAGGGATATAGGAGTAATTTAACAACCCACCTACATCCTCCCGCGAAAATCAACTAAACTCCAACTGACAAAACGCTCGTCGCCCTTTATCCATAATTATTTACCCAAAACACCCTTTTACCCGATGCAATTTCATTCAATTTCATAATGATTTCTGCCAAAAATTGAGGGTATCTTAAACTTTGCACCCCAAAAGTAACAACTAATTCTGATACTCCTATTTGATGCATCAATCCCCTGCTCTCTGATCACTGACCAAAAACACACACAAACACACAGTGAGAGATTTTTTTTCTCTCTCCATTCACAGAAGCTCAAGAACTCTCCAATGGCGAGAGCTAAAACCATCAAGAACTCATTGATAACTCTGAACCCATCTCTCTTCTTGCAATTGCTCTCTCCACTCAGTTTACTCCTCTTCGTCTCTCCCAAGAAGAGCCCAAGACATCTCTCTCCATCCCCACCCATCTCTCTTTTCTTTCTCTCTCTCTTCATCTTCTTCACTTTCTTGGGAATCTCCATTCTCAGCTTCATACCCATTTCTCACAATCCCTCAAAACCCTGCTCTGTTCCATCTCTCTCCCCCGCATACCCTCCTCTGCTCTCAGCCTCTCTCTCTGCTATACTCTGTTTCACTGAGATTGTGATGCAGGGGGATCCGAGTCAGATGATGCCGAGCTATCAGATTGCTCATTGATGGCGCTGAATTACCTGGAGCGGGAGGATCAGCGCAAGGATGACAAGAAATCGTAATCTAGCCGTTGAATTACCTGGAGCGGGAGGATCAGCGCAAGGATGACAAAAAATCGTGATCTATCCTAATTAGGGCGGTTTCCGTGTACGTGTAAGTTTTTTGGCCATAATTCTAGCTACAAGTTTCCGATTCGCGCCTATGACCCCAATTCGAAAAGTTAATTTCGGTGCGCATGTCGTGGCCATCGAGCTACGCTCAGTGCACCTCGTTTCGAGCCCTAAATCTGCTGTTTTCCTTGTCGAATCTCTATTTTTAGTTATTTTTTGCTATTTATGGTAATCTTCTATTTGTTGATTAGGAAATAATTCTGAACCCGATTTGTGCCAGATTTTTGGCAATCTTTTGATTTCTTTCCGTATTTCATTTTGGTAAGACTTTTAAGGTTTTGCTATTTTTGGTAAAATTTCAGTTATTTTAACCCGGCTTGTGGGTTGTTTTTGGTGATCCCGAATATAAAGAATTTTATTGAATTCCAGAGTGTTCTCTGAATTTTGGGTCGAATTTCCCGTTTTTCCTTGCAAATTACTTATTGCACGAGCTTGCAGAATAATCTCTATTCTGTTCGGCGTCATATTGATGAGCCCAATCTATCAAACAGTGTGATGGTGTTGTTGCCGCTTCGCGGTGTGGCGGGAAATGTTTCAGAGGAGGAGAGGGAGTTTTGGCGGCAGCCGGAGGGTAATGGGTACCGGCCATGTTTGGAGTTTGAGATTGATTATAGGAGGAAATCCGCAACGGTTGCGAAGGAGAAGAGGAGGTTCTTGGTCGTGGTGGTTTCAGGGGGTTTGAATCAGCAGAGGAATCAGATTGTTGATGCAGTTGTGATTGCTAGAATTCTTGAGGCTGCTTTGGTTGTCCCTATTTTGAAGGTTAATCACATTTGGGGAGATCACAGGTATAGGAAATATTATACAAATTTAATGTCAGAGTTGCATTTTATTTTTGTTTTTCTTGATAATTTTATGTCATGGTTTGATTTAATTTTGACCCTTTTATTTGTATCTTGGAATATCGTTCAAATTTTGTGTTTTTCCCAAAGACCCTTCATTTTATTTAATGTCAGTCAAAATTTCGTTTTAGTGTGTTCTGTTTCATAATTTTATGTCATAGGTTGATTTAATTTTGACTCACTTTTTGTTCCCTTTTGAGCATTGTCCATATTTTGATTGTCTCAAGAACCCATCATCTTCATATTGATCCAATGAGAAAATTAAGCATTAATGAGAATGTAGAAATGCAATTTATTTTGTTGTTTTTTGGACAATTTTATGTCATGGGTTGATTTAATTTTGACTTTTTTTTTTTGTCTGTGCCAATAAAAATTTCACTTGGAGTTGCTATATTTAGAACTTGATCATCCAGAATTTGTTCCTTGCTCAAGGATTGTCTGTTTTAATCCGATACAGTGCAAAAACTAGGCATATATTGGTGACATTGATGAGGAATTTTGAGTTCTTTAAAATTTCTGGTACTTTTTCATGAATTTATTGAGCTTTCAGAAATTTTTTGACTTTTAGGTATAGTAATATTGATGCAATGCAAAGACTAATTCTTGGGAGAAAAGCTCTGCTGATTTGAGACTGAATTAAGATTTTAATACTTGTATTGCAGTGAGTTTTCCGACATCTTTGATGTCGAACATTTCAAGAAGACTTTACAGGCTGATGTTCGAGTCGTGACATCTCTGCCCTCATTTGGTTTCAAGGCAGTCCATTGAAACCAAACTTCCATTTCATGCTTCCCCATTTTGGATTCGTGCCCGCTTCTTCAAACAAGTAAGAACCAGAGGTTTTTATCGGAATTTTTGGTTGCATTGTAGATATAAGCTAAATAAGGAAATACAATCAGAAGTGAAGTTTCCAAAGATCTTACTCATCTTGTTTGATAGAGACTATTGAATCCCAGTAGAAAAATAAGATGATATATACTTTGTTACATTTGGTTCATGTAGCTAAATGAAGAAGGACTTCTTGTACTGAAAGGGTTAGATTCTAAGCTCTCCAAGAATCTTCCAACTGATCTTCAGAAGCTTCGATGCAAGGTAAACGAAAGATCAGTTGCTATCTCCTTCAGTTATTAATTAATAACCCCATGCTCTTTGTGACAATTTTTAGTAATTCCATTCAATCCTTCTTAATCAGGTAGCCTTCCACGCACTAAGATTTTCAGCGCCAATTCGTGAGCTTGGGAATCGGCTTGCCAGGAGGATGTGGATTGAAGGACCATACATTGGCACTCATTTGAGGTTAGAGAAGGATGTGTGGCTCAGAACTGGATGCCTTACTGGTTTAGGCCCCGAATATGATGACATTATCAGGAGAGATCGCGAGTCTCATCTTGAATATCACACCGGAAGGCTGAACATGTGCTACATTCAGCGGCGTCTAGCTGGGCTATGCCCTCTCAATGCACTAGAAGTGGCAAGGTAAATTAGCACACTTGACCTAGCTTCATGTTCTCTTTTCCTTTACGCCTTTTCGATTATGTCCAGAGTCTATATCTACACTTGGTTCAAGTGCAGAGTACTCAAGGCCTTGGGGGAATCCAGAAATGCAAAAGTATATGTTGCAGGATGAGGAAGCTGCACAGGAAATCTCAGGGGCAGCCTGAGCTGAGGACTAACAAGAGAGATGGAGACGTGATTGCGTATCCGGTGCCTGATTGCATGTGTAAGAAATAAGCAAGACAGACACATTTGTAGGCTAAGAATCTGTAAGCCATGGCATACGATTTTCCTTTTCTGTAAAGCTCTCAATTTTTACTTGTGTTGTAGCATTTTGTTCATATATATTGTATTGAACCAATCTTTGAACATGATACAGTCATTCCTCTGCAATGCCCAAAGTAGCTTCTTGCAAGCATTCCAAAACCCAAGCATGGGAACAATCAAACAGTTGATACCAATATCAGATTATTATTGAATAATGGACATTCATTCTTTATATATATATATAAATAAATTAGGTCGATCGGATATTACAAAAAAAAAAAAAAGGAAATAATTTGTAATAGAGAAGGCTTCTTTAAAGAAAATTTAAGTTTTGAAACTTTAGCAAGAAGGACATAAAGTGTAATTTTTTTTTAAGAAAAAGAAAATTAAAAATATTAATGTCAGAAGTAGATTAAGTGACTACTTAATTTTATGAAGTATATATGGTTCCGCATAGTCTAAAGAAAATGAATAATTTTGTTAATTTAAGTTCAATTCTTATTCAGTCAATTTATTTTAGTAAAAAAATGTCATCAAACTTTACATTTTTATATAAAAATGAAGTAGAGAAAAATTAAAGTCTTAGTTAAATTTATAAATTTTCATGATATAAATACATAAACTGATATGTGAAAAGTATTCTCTTCATTTTATTTTGTGGTGTGTTAGTACGTTAAATTGTAACTGTGTGTGACTTTAATTTATCTACATTAAAATAAAAGTTGAAGACAATAGGCGATTCAGTGACGTGGCCTTCCCCTATTGGAGGAAGATGTTTATACAATTGCCACGTAAGCAGTGAAAAGTCAAAGTCGCCTATCTACAGTGGTCTCAGATCCACCGAATAATTACTCGAGCAGCTTTTGGTCGCCACTATAACCAACCGATTTAGGGCCTCTGTGCGTATAATTCGACTCATCGTACCATCTTCTACGGCTAAAAGGTAAAATCCTGTATCTATACCCATATATATATATTTATCTCTGTATCTATATATATCAGATTCATATACGTACCCACTTGCACACATATATATATACGGGCATATCTATATAAAATTGATTTATGAACGTTGATTATTGAAGTGATCACTACGCGATCTTACTAATTTTTGCTCTTCTTGTTCTTCTTGTTACTGTAATGACTTGGAATTAGATTTAAAGAAATGAAATTTCATCAAGTGCGCAATTGATTGTGCTTAATTAGGTCTGAAATGTATGCGAATTATGACTTGACCTATGCTGATTTTTACAATTGAATCGTTGGTGTTTCTTTTTGGAATTATAGTCCTTGCTACTTCGGGAACTTTGTTTGATTAGTGTTCTTCAAATGATTTTTTAGCTTTTCAAAGGTAATTTTACTATATTATGTATGTGTGTGTGTGTGTGTTTGTATTTATGGTTGTAACACGTTGATTAAGGGGTATATATTCAGCTAACAATCTAGGCTAGCAATGGGACAATGAATTAGCAATGGGACAATGAATTGTAAATTCCTAGGCAACAAATTACTTTTTTCCTTTTCCTTTTTCTTGTTTGACAGATTTCTTATGTTGTAAATGGAGGAAAAATATATGATCACAATGAGATATTTTTCGGTATTTAGTAGTTTTTTGTTTTCATTGCGTGGCTTTGATTGTTTAATATGGCATGGTAATTGGGTATAGTTTTCATGGTGTTTCAATGTTCTGTGTTAGCTTAAAATTGACATTTAAATCAAACGTTACTGGACATCAAGAGCTGCGGGGTGGGAATTGCTCCAGCATTATTGTCCAATTATTTATTTTAAAAATGAATATGGGTTTTTCACTTTCTTTTCTTTTCTTCTCCCTCTCCCTTCTATGTGTCTCGCTGATGTTTGCCGGTGGAAACACTTTATGTTATAACGGATCAAATATCTATACCAGAATTTTCATGCCAATACCTATTTTTCAAACTGATGTAGTTTGATCCTGTTTTAGTTTTAAAATCAGTTGCTAAGATTAAGTACATTTGATACTTTGTGTCAATGAAGGTGTATTGGTCACTCAGTCCATTCCATTGTTTTTCCTGTTTGTTAATGTCTCTCTTCGCCGATATTATCTGAATTTCTTCTTCTTTTTTTTTTTTTTTTATTTGATTTTTCTAAATAATTTGGGGAAAACAGATGCTATAACTGAATATTGCTTTAGATGGAACTTATAGCTTCTGTTGAGAATTCAACTGACAAGCTGCATTAGTGCACTAAGATTGTCCTAACTGCCAATTCCGTATCCTTGGTGGAAACGTCGATCCCGAGGATATATGCCATCAACCTACATCATATGCGCAATATGTTTTGTCATTGTGCTTCAATGGGAATTCAATTTATGTGTATTTATAGATGTAACCTGATGAGCTGTGATAGGCTAAAATCTAAAACAGAACATGAGAAGGGAGCTCGTGGATCCCACCACACTGCTGTGATGGCCCCCCACCAACCTCTTTTGTCTGGTTTCAGATTTTTTGAGAGTAAAGCGTTCCCCTATATTGATCAATATGTACACTTTTTAATTTTATGGGGCTGTTGTGTCCAACTCATTTTCTGTGAACTCGAGTATGGTCTAAAAACAACTTAAATGGTCTGTACTTTTGAACTTGTGTTCTATGTGAATATTTTTCCATCAACCCCATAGAGCAAGATGAGGGTTGCTGGATGCATAAAAAAAGAATGAATAAAAAGATTCCTGATTTTTTTCCTTCTTCTTACACTGTTTTGTTGTATTGTTTGTAAAACAGGAGGACGGATTATTTATTATAGGTTGCTTCTCTGTACTGTTTCGCGTGATATCTTTTAAGTCACTTTTAAAGCATGAATTCAGAAAAGTGTCTATTGATCAAGCAGTGCAAAAGCTACTGTTTATGCATTATCCATCTTATATGACATGGTCTCTGTATAGATTTAGCTTTTGACACCCTCTATATCTTCAACATATATATGCAAAACCGCTATATATGTTAATAGTTGTTAAGTGGTGAAACTTCATATCAGAATACTGTTCAGTGCTTTTATTGTGTGTGGCCTATTATCAAGTTTTTCTGATTTTATATCCATTTTTTCGTTGCTTTCAATAGGCTGACTTCATGTTTATAATCATTGTAAAGGTATCTGAGCAGCAGAATCATATATGGCCGCCTTTCGAGCATTCTTGAACAGTCCAGTTGGCCCCAAAACAACTCATTTTTGGGGTCCTATTGCTAACTGGGGATTTATAGCTGCTGTATGCTTCACTACTATAGAATTCTGATGTTTTCACTTATTGCATAACAATTCACTGCATATCTTCCGAGCTCTTAATTGGCCAATTGTTGCCCAATTTTCTGTTTTGACTTATTATTGGTGGACTTGGCAGGGATTGGTAGACACACAAAAACCCCCGGAAATGATATCTGGCAACATGACTGCAGGTTAAAAGTATTATTTCATCTATTTGCTATCCCGTTGTGGCTAAGCAAGAAAAATATATTCAGTTGAACTGACATAGAGATTATTATGCTGTTTGACCATATTTCTAAGATTCTAATTACAGATTTTATATGATCTGTAGTAATGTGCATATACTCAGCATTGTTCATGAGGTTTGCGTGGATGGTACAGCCTCGCAATTATCTACTTCTAACCTGTCATGTCGGAAATGAGTCGGTGCAACTCTATCAACTATCTCGCTGGGCTAAGGCTCAGGGGTAAGTAATTGTTCATTTTAAATGCTTAAATTCATTGCATGGTTCTTACAGCCGATCATTCAATGTTGTATGTCATCCTTCCATTTATGCCTTTCTCTGCCCCTGCCCGCAGGGCAGTCCTGAATCTTAAGTCCAAATTAAGCTTCAGTTTCACATTATACACTATACGAGTAATATGATGCTTTTGCATGACTGCATGGCAACTCCCGCTCCTGCCTAGCAGCCTATGAGGTGTGACGTGGATATTGGGAATAGACTAACCTTTGTAATTATTAGCATAAAGTGTCACTCTACAGAAGGGTACACCAAGTAAATAAAAAATAAAATAAAAAAGAGAAAAAATGATGCAGTATAATGCAAATGAATTTTTTTTTTTTTTTTTTTTTTCCTTCTCATCCATTTTTTAGTATTTTACCTTTTTAGCATATTATTGGGGAACTTTTTATGGCTCTTGTATTTTATTATAAAAAAGAAGATATGGCTCTTGTATTATCTTCTGATCATCTATGCTGCTAAAAATTAACAAATGCTTCTATAAGTCACCTATAACATGCATATGACTATGTGTGAACACATGGATTTGCACATTATGGTATACAATACTTTGGTCCTCCAAATTTTGAGTTCTCAGACCTTCCAACTTCGTTTCTAGTGGGCAAATTTTATTTTATTTTATTTTTTGAAACTTGACCTTTTATTTATTTTTGGAACAAGAATTTGGCCCTTTCGGACAATCCCTACCCACTGATAACTACTTTAAATACTGGAATAGAAAATTTCTCTGTAAGTACTGCCCTGTGCATTAGTATTAATGTATTAATATTTGTTCCTACTTGTGATAGGTACTTGCAGCAGAAGAAAGAAGAAGCTGCATCCGAGTAACTTGTGGTGTTTCTTCCCCTTTCCTTGTTTTTATGGTGATTTCTGCAGTCCTCCTGTGAAATATTGAAGCAGTTTGCACTTCATAAACTTCCCAGCAAGATTGTGATTTTTTGCTTGTATTGCACCGTTGTTCATTCATATGACAATGATAATGGCGATGATGATGATAATAATTGCATTGATTGTGTTGATCAAATATTAAACCAGACCTTACCTTTCAAAACAAAACAAAACAAAAAAAAGTATTAAACCTGGCCAGCAAGAGGGGTTGAGAAATTTGAGCATATGATAAAATATTATTCACTAATGCTTTCAATTGTTTTGTGCTCTAGATAGCACTACTCTTTGCCTTCGGCACTTATGAATTCACTCTGGGAAAATTGCAAAGTCTATTTAATTATAATTAACCATTAAACTTACCTCCAGAGTTGGATCCCAAGCCACATAGATTCACAATCATGCATGTATATATATATATACATCTTTCTCTTTTCTAAATTTTATGTTATAACTTATTGGAAAATATGCCAAGGCTAGGCAATTTATTTAGTAAGAGGGGGATAAGACACAAACAATGAACCAGTGAACAATCAAATTGATCTCCAGAGTTGCTTCAAAAACTTAATATTCAACATATAATTAAAAATGCAACAAGGAATCAAAATAAACAAAAAACTTGGTTAATCCACTAGGAATCAAAATGTTGCAAGAATTAATATCCTAATTAACTAGCTAGCACCTCCAGAAAAAGCAGCACCATAATTATGGAGCATTAGTTGTCGAGTTGTTTCAATCGGAATATGGTTTCGACGTGTTTGGTACACAAAATATGTGATGTGCTTAGCTCTAGAATCCTCCAAGTTTGACTTTCTAGATCCCAATAAAATAGTTGCTTCGAATTTATGAGGAATAAAACCTCTCCTGTATGAATGGTACCGAGTGCTTCTACCCTTCCCACACCATCTTTAATCAGGCAGCTCCCATCATACGTCATCCCCAACCTTTGTCTCTTCCACACTTGCTTTTCACAGTCTTGTAATATGTGAGTTGACACCTATCAAAGCCAGATATCCTTTAACTTGTAGTAAATCAGGAGGTCATATATCCCTATCGTACCCTACTGTTTCTTTACTAGTAGTTAATGGAAGAGACATGACTCGGAACCTCTCTTGTCCCACCTTGAAAGCCAATAGGTTATATGAACCATTAGCAATATAAATAACACCATCCGCATAATAATGCTCAGTCAGGTAGTAATTATCTTCTATAAGTTGATATTCATGTAGGGCAGGAACATCAATGTCAAATCTTATACACAACTCGTAAATCCCCATCTTCATCTTCATCTTCATTACCTTCAAGAATCGAACATCGGTTAAGAACTTTGTATTTCATAGTATAAGGATCAAACCCTAAGAAGGAGTGTACACGAATTGTCAATCATCCACCTCCACATCTTAAATTGTTGAAATTAATGATGGGTGGAATTTTAATCCGTTGTCGTGTGCTAGGGTTATATATGTTTTGGCCGATGTGGATCAAGTCGTTAACATGGTGTGGTTTTTGGAATTGAGTGTATGAGACCTGTGGATCTACATCTAGGTCTGGAATGAGATGGACGGAGCCTCCTTCAGGATGTGTAGAGTAAAGATGATCATCGTTTTTTGCCAATATGAAGTTGACTCCGCCGTGGCGTGTATAAGAGTGAGAATAATGGGACTGGATGAAATAGGGATCGTCAATGAGGGAGCACCACACCTTTGAAACGCACCTGAATCTCAACAAACTTTTCGCTGGAAGATCTTTCAGTATTTTCATAACTATGTCTACCGGATACTCTTGTTTTCCTACCTTCTCCATCTTGTTAGCAACTTTAGGGTTTTCTACAGAGAACGTATGGGTTTCTGGGTGTGTGTATACAGAGGACGTGATATATATATACATATATAACTTCTGAAAGAAAAGAACGTCTAGTTGGTTAGGGATCTATATTCATTTTTGCTATTACGTGAAGCATCATAGCTGGGCTAGGGATTTTAGTTTGACGAGTTGACAATAAGAAAATAATAAAGGAAACTTTCTCTTTTTCCTTTTTCGGTGTTTTTCTAGTCTTAGGAGACCTTTGTTTACTGAATTATTTTATTTTTTATACTAAAAGTCTAAAATATTATTAGAAGAACAAATTAATTAAAACAAAAATATATATAATATTTTTTTTTTTACACTCTTAATGTATCATATCTCCAGAGTTGCTTCAAAAACTTAATATTCAACATATATATAATTAAAAAATGCAACAATCCATAAACTTGATCAGCAAGGAATCTATATGTTGCAAGAATCAATATCCAAATTAACTAGCATGCACCTCCAGAAGATTAAAAGAAAAACAAGTAGCCGAACTCCATAATCTAATTATGGAACATTAGTTCTCTCGAGTTGTTTCAATCAAAATATGCTTTCAAAGTGTCTGGTACACAAACTTATATTATGAATATCTGACCTGCTTAACTCTGGAACCCTCAAAGTTTTACTTTCTAGATCATTGAAAAAATAGACGCCTCGAATCTTTGATTAATAAAAACCTCCACTGTATGGATGGTACCAAATGCTTTACCGCTCCCCAACACCATCAGCATAACAACGCTAAATTATTTCAGAATAGTTTTAACCACCTTTTAAAGCAATTGTAAGTTCAGATCATCAAGTTCATATAGTTCTCTTGACTGCAAATTGGATGAAAGTTGAGATAATTTGATTTATGCGATGATCACCAGATGATATTAAACAAATGTAGCCTCATATCACTAAGAACAAAGTTTGACACTATAATGATCAGTTGTAAGTAATAGCAAACATGAAATGGTGTTGAATGTAGGAAAAGAAAATGTGTGAAATACATCCATTTTTATAGATGTTTCACGATCTAGACAGCTATAAAAACAAGACAATCAATTCCCATATGTTTTTTTCCCAAGAGACACTAAGCACCTTCATCAAAGGGAGGAGAATTGGGGATGGATTTCTTCTTGCACAAGAGCTCTTATATGGCTATCACCTCTCTTCTGATACCCCAAAATGCACTTTTAAAATTGATCTCCACAAGGCTTTTAACTCTCTTGACTGGGATTTTTTGCTTGACACCCTTTTGGTTCTCAACTTCCCTGAATGTTTCATCCTATGGATCAAAGCTTGTGTTTGTACTACCTCTTTCTCCATCTCCATCAATGGGGAGCTTGAAGGCTTCTTTAGAGGTGGAAAAGGCCTAAGACAAGGGGACCCTATCTCCCCCTTCTTGTTTGTCATAGCCATGGATGTGCTATCTTCATCTCTTAAGCATGCCATTTCTGAGGAGCCTCTCTTCAAGTATCATTGGAGATGCAAGCACTTCAAGCTCACTCACATGTGCTTTGTTGATGACCTAATGGTCTTTTGCAATGGTGATGCTATCTCTCTTCAAGTGATCTATAAAGGATTGTCTTCTTTCTACAATCTTTCTGGGCTTGAAGCCAACAACTCAAAAAGTTCCATCTTCCTCTCTGGCTTATCTAGTAATGATCAAAGCACTTTAAAGACCACGGTTAATTTTTCTGAAGGGAAATTCCCTTTCAAGTACTTGGGGCTTCCCCTATCCTCCTTAAGAGTCAAAGCTAATGAGCACAAGTCTCTCATTAAAAGAATCATTTGTATAGTTTCTTGTTGGACTGCCAAGTTCCTGTCCTTTGCAGGCAGGCTCCAACTTACTAAAACTATCCTCATTAGGATGCATATGTATTGGGCTTCTCACATGGTTCTCCCCCTTAATGTCATCAAAGCTATCAATGTTGTTCTTAGGAACTTCATGTGGTCTGGAAAGGTGGAGAATCACAAAGGAGCCAAGATAAACTGGTTCAACTCTTGTAAGCCTAAGGAGTATGGAGGCCTTGGCATTCCTAACCTAATCCACCTTAATAGAGTGGCCAACCTCAAGCACATATGAGACATCTTCATCAATGAAGGGCAATCTATCTATGTTGATTGGATTAAAGCTACTCTCCTCAAGCACTCTAGCTTCTGGTGCATTAAGCTTTCTTCCCTCAGTTCTTGGAACTAGAGAAGAGTGCTGAAATTCAGAGGGATTTCTAAACTCTTCATGAAGCACCATGTTGGTGATGGGAAAACAATCTCCCTATAGTATGATAACTGGCTCCCTATAGGGGCCCTTGATGTTTATGTTGATAGAGGTGACTTACCTTTTGGAGTGGAGAATTACCAATGCTATCAACTCCCTTTCTCCTCCTGATTGGTTCAATAGCCTCCCTCCAAACCATGGTTCTAAAGATAGTGTCACATGGACTCTATCTACTAGTGGTAATTTTAGCTTCAAGCTCACTTTTCTAGCTCTGCAACCCCCCATGACTGTTTGCCCATGGTATCATTCTACTTGGTATCCAAAATGTATTTCTAGACACTCTTTTGTTTCATGGCTTTCTGTCAATGACAGGCTCAGCACCAAAGACAGGCCTGGGATCCTTTTTGGTGCTCACTTGTCACGCCACAAATTTCCTAGAACTCAGAAACCCGAGCCTAAGAGCTAAGGAGGTGAACGTGAGTAAAAAGAAAGGAGAACCAACGTCATACAGTCATCAAACACCCACAAAAGGGTAAGAATGACACACTCTGATACCCTACTATCACGCCCCTAGAATTCCCGAAACTCTAATCTAGAGAATCAGCGAATCTCCAAAGGGTGACATAAGTCAATCGACCACTAGAGTCGACAATAACCAGAATAAATACATGGAGTAACAATGAAAACTATACTCCATGCCAAGTAGAATACTAGAACTCAATAGTATCCTCAGATACCAACAGACACGCTCCTAAATTCCTAAGACTCCCGAACTGGGACATCCAAGGAATCCAGGATGTAATCCTTAACATGAATGACCAACTAAGACATCATTAACCAAGAAAACATACGGGTTAATGATATAAATGGTATATTTCATACCCAAATGAATAATAAACAAAGCAGCGGAATCTAACGAAAATTCGGCAAAGTTCCGTTTATAAATGGAACATCCGGACAACCAACCACAACACAAAGACCTGCCAATAGCAATTCGATAATAATAATGGCTTCCAAGCCCCACATTCATCAATCCTACTAGGGCCGAGGTAGTGGAAAGAAACCAAAACCCCTCCAAACCCTCTATAATCAACAGAGCCACAAATGCTCGAATAAGAATACAGAAAAACACCTAGCTGTGCAAAATAGATACAATAACATCCTAAAAGAATAAATATAGGAAATAAAAGAATACATCAACAGAGATATGCCAACAGACTGGCTCCCAAAAGAAATACATGATAATCCCACAAAACATGGGTAAAGAAGCTGACAGAAGAATACTACCGTCCCCGACCCAGTCGTGCTACAACCGTAACTGCATCACTCATCGCAACTCCAAAACCTGTAACCAGAAACTAAAGAAAATTGTCGTTGCACTGCATCCTACTCATAGCCGTATGTTTCCTGCAGCCTGGCGTGGGAATACCAGGGGGCAAATGAAATACCCCTGTGAGCAAATAAGCTCAGTGGGAAAAGATACTCTAACTACCACATCCTCTGGCAGTTTAGGAAACGCTAAACTATCTGATAAGATAAATATAGCCCAACTAAACCCATCAACGCAAAACCCAAGGCACGCGCTCATAAGCTACTGTAAACGAGTATATATATATATGTATAGGGAATATATATATATAAATATAAATACACAACAAGAGTCTATAAGGTACGACTAAGACTCATACTCCAAGAACCCATACCGGTAGTCTACACTACTCTCACCAACGTACGCTAGGTACACGACATCCAGGTCAAGCCTAACAAATCATCAATTACTCACAACACAAATCAGAAGATCCAACAGAGGAGATCACACTCACCTCTAACATCCACAGGAAATCAAAATCCACCACTAGTACCAAGGAAAGCTCAAATCCCACACCCCGATAACACAGGAAGGAAAACACCCACATCCTTGCGTACTAACATAACCATCATCAATATATATATATATATATATATATATGTGCAATATATATATATATATATAACAAACCTCATCCCATTCCTAGAGAAAGTCTACCTCTCAAGGGCTAGGTCACCTCAATCATATCATCACATAAACACCTCAATTCCTATCTCCAACAATGTCAATAAATCACCAACACTCTCACTAAGGATAAGAAAAACCCTGTAAGAGTCAAGAACCCAAGCAAGGGAAAAGAAGTCCCAATGCCAAACCAAAAGATAACCGAGACAACAACGTCAAGGTTAAGAATACCCGAACAAGGAAAGAACACCACAAGTGAACAAGAAAAGAACATCAAAAGTGAACAAGGAAACCAAAAGCGAATGGCCGAGAGTGAAAGTAATGAAAAGATGAATCCCAGAGATTCAATAGTTTTTAAGAATTTTTTTTTTAAAACTCGAACCAATCCATTTGGCATCCATGCCCCTAACGTAAGAAAACTCATATCACCTAGGTGGTGACATCAACAACCAAGAAAAGTGAAAGGCAACACTATATGTGTGCACTGAACAACACCAAGCCTCGTGACCGAGACTTAAAAATGATCCGAAGCAAAGGTAAAACAAGAAACCACCTTCCAAAACACTATAGGTCGATATATTGAGAAAGAAGTCTCAAAATCTCAGAATCACGAGAAAAGTAATAAAATAGTTTTCTTTTAGGAAATCACGCATTTAAAATAACCGTCTTGCCCCCGGTCTCCGTCAGTTGCCATCACCGGCTTTTAAAAGTTGAAAATCATTTTAAAGAAGATCGTAAGATCAGTTTATAAGTACTAAAACTTTTAATTTTAATACGGGGGTAGGCGAAAACGGGTTTTTCCTTTTAAATATAAAGAGTTTATTTCAAAACTTAGAAAACACCGTTTTCGAAATGACAGCCAAATAAGAGAAAACACAACTCTACGGATTCCTATAATGTCCGAGAGGACAAGGAAATGAAGAACAACACGTTGGACTCACGGAAGACAAATATCCGTTCCAACTCCACCAACTCAAATGACACCACAAGGAAGAGGTTCGGCACCACACCGTAACCAAGGACTCAAGGATTGACATACAAGTCAACGACTACTTACTAGCGTACAAAACACAGTACAAGAAATGCTTAGGGGAAATTTCCTCAAAAGGCGAAAGACACCTAAAGGTCCCTACTACAACTCACAATCTCATCACCCGCCTTCCCCGAAGGTCTCAATTCATAACTGATACTAAAATCAATCTCGGATCTCAAATCTCTAACAAGGTCACACAACTAACCACGATCACAAAACTACTAACCATAGTCACGAGACTACTAACCACAATCACAAGACTACTAATCACAATCACAAGACTGTTAGCCGCCTCCTCTAAGGCCTCAATCTTAAAATCAACTCTACTGTCTCCACTAGCCTCAACCAACCACAGAAATCACAACGTCAATATACCTAACCTCCCCTAAAGGCACAAATGTATATGACAACACGTATAAAGATTATAATCCATTATACCTTTTAAATTACCACATTTACTTCGTGTATCACATTATTCATTTCCGGTTGAGCATTTATAAAATATGAATTTAATTTACAATATTCATAAATTAACATGCTCCAACATAAATATATACATATCAATCGATCACATGATGGTATGCAACGCACCGTACTCACAGACCGCCTGTAGTACACATACACAAAAATACACCCTTCCCAAGGGTACTGGATCATTCTCCACCATTCCCCTGAGGATACAAGCTCACTAAGGAAGGTAGACTCATCGAACCGTCATTCCCAAGTGCTTTACACTTTTAACCAAGGAAGACGTCCCCCACGACTCGGTCGTGCACACATAGGGCCTTGGAGGATATGTCCTCCCCCTATCGTCTCAGTTTCTTAGAAGATTAGTTCCGCGGGAAGCAAGAAGCACCCCCTGGCCAGTTGTTTCGACGATCGAAACAAAAACGTCTACTCGTGCACCACGCACAAAGGAAGTAGACCACACCAAATGAATTGTCTCTGCAAATGGTGAAACTGCAATACATGCACCAACACCCATTTCTCACAATACATGGTGTACGCAATAAAATCATGTCCAACATAAATATGTCATGCATCATATTTATGAAAATACCCACATGGTAATATATAAATCTCTTTTCATGCTTTAAAATACAATAAAACAAGTAAATCATATGAAAACAATTTCATATTCCATTCATGTTTTCAAAATATATATTTATTTTCTTTAATTCTTTAGAAAATATTTCAATTTCTCATGACATGCCTTTAAAATAATTTAATCAAATAATCCACGTATAATGAGAGGAACCTAGCATAGCGTCTAAGTTTCTCATGTCCCACGTTTATAAATTTCTCTAGCCCATTTAATTATCAAGGGAAATTGTAAGCCGTCTATTCCTATTCGATTCATATAGGAAATTATTTAGTTACATATGAAATAATTTAATTTATTTTATTAAATTAATTCATAAGTCCAATTCCGATTCTAAACGAATTATAGATATTTAATTTAACGATTTAATATATCTATATTAAATTAAATAAGGGTTTTGCACCCCTAAACTACTTCAATAATGCGGAGTGAGAAATATAATTTTTCACCTAATTTACGTTTACCGAATAGCCCGAACCAGCACAAAACCGGCGCCCGAATATGAAGCCCGCCGACCAAAATCGTCCGAAAACTATTTTGAATATATCGAAATGTCCGTCTCGACAACCTATACGATATATACGAAGCCCATTAATAATAGGTTAATTAATTTGAGTAAATCTAAATTAACCCAAACGAAAACTATAACCTATAAACGCAATTTTCGGGCAAATCGTTCAATGTAAAATTACGAAATTAATGTATGACGAATACTAAGTATATACGAATCTACTCACCAAAAATTGGCTCAAACCGATAACCGGAAGTCGCCCGAAACGCCGGCCGAAGCTCGGCCAGAATCGCCCCTGTTGCGTCGCTGCTACGCACGAACCAGTGCGCCTCCAGTCCCGGCAACCCACGCCGCTCGTGCCGCCGCCCCTCGCTACCAGCAACCGTCGCCGTCCATAGCCCAGCAGACCCTCGCCGTCGCCGCTGCTACATCAGCGGCAGACCTCCATGGCCGCGCCTCCTTCAGCCCGACTACTCTCTCTCTCTAGACGATCATCGTCTCTCTTGCCCGTCTCCATTCCCAGGGATGAAAATGGTGAAGAAGGAGATGGACATGGCTGTAGTCGTGTGAGGAGAAGGAGATGGAGTAGGTAGTATTTGCAGAGAAAGGGATAAGAGATGGTCTGTTGTGTGTATATGCATATACATATATATATGACCTAATTACAAAACTAATCCTTCATTTTTCCAAAATCACGAAATAACCCCACTTCAATATATATATAATTAAATATATATATATAATAAATTCCAACAATTACCGGAAGCCTCCAAATAATATTGCGTCAACCCGTAAGTCCGCAGGACGCCCAATAACCAAATTAGTCCGAAAGAATTACACCGGGTTAGGAACCCAACAACCGGAACACCGAGAAAGTAAATTAATACGCTTCACACCGGATCCGTAAAAGTACTAATACCGTAACCGAAATAATCGAAACGATATCGTGTAGTCGAGAATAAGAATTCGCGTAGTCGTCAAAGAGAAACCGTAAAGTCATCCAGTCGACTTTAAACTAAACGCAAAAAATTTACAGGTATCAAATACCAAGAATAAATAATACGTCATGAACAAGTGACGTCATTACTGAAATTAAAATTATAAATAATTTCAGGAAAAAAGAAAATAACACGGGGTGTTACATCACTTATTTTGCCCTCTCTACATGGCTGAGAATGAGAGTCACTCCCACCTCTTCTTTAAATGCAACTACTCCGCAAGAGTTTGGCAATGGTGTCAGGAAATGTGTGGTGTTTACCTTGGTGACAAGTCTTTTGTTTCCATTGTTGCTTGGGCTTCTGACCCATGGAAACCCTCTATCACTTCCATGAATGTAACTATCTTCAAGTTGTGCATGAACTCTTCCATTTACTTCATCTGGAGAGAAAGGAATGCCAAAGTTTTTGCTTTGAATCCTTCTCCATTGAGGAATGTCTACTCCTCTATGGAGCAATGTGTCAGACTAAGGTTTACGACCTTAAAATTCATGAACAATGCCAAACACAAAGTGATTGCGGGTACTTGTAACCTCCCTTGCTCAATCATGGATGACCACAACTAGTTAGTTTTTATTTTGCTTTTGTTTTGCTTCGTGTTTCTGAGTAGAGCTTTGTTTCTCCTTTCTTAGGGTCTGCTGCCTTTGATGGCTTTTTTTTGAAGCTTTGGCTCTCGGTTTTGGTAAGCTTGCCCTCCCATGTTGTATAGTTATCTTTTTGGTTAATGAAAATTTATTTACCAAAAAAAAATGATCCATATATATAAGAGCACATACACATGCATATACTCAAAATAATCATAGACTGACCATTGCATCAGTCACTTACACAAACAATAGATTCAATATAGAAAGCCTTCAAGCAATACTCACCTCCAAATTACCAATATGTGTGTAACTTAAACACAGTGATGATATATTAGAAAATTAAAATTAGAAGAAACACCAAGTAAGAAATCATGACGGAAACATAACTTAGTCTTCTTGTATATATACAAGTTCAACACAAGTGTTGAGTTTCATTATAACCCAAAAGGCAAGTTTCCTGACTTTTTAGGGGCATTCTATAGAAGTTTGAGTTTCGATATTAATCCCAAATCCCGATATTGGAGTATAAGTCTCTGTATGAATTGACTTTTCAAAAATTATTTTTGGCTTTCTGGAGTGAAAAGTTATTTTGGATAGGGTTTTGCTAAAATTTTAGAAGAACTTGGGTGCCTTAGAAAAGCGTTTTGAAAAAGTTGGGGGAACCAACTTTTCAAAATGATTTCTACTTCTTGTTTTCTTCCGTGTAAAAGTAGAAGTGGAACTTCTGCCAAACAAGCCCTAAGACTATCATAGATATAACATAACAAGACAACATTCTTATAGCTTGAATAATGAAGTTGATATGTCTAACACTATTTCAAAATTTTATCACCAATTAAGTTCAAATATCATTCCAACAAGGGTTTTATTATCCAATTCTAACATCGAATAAACATGTCACGCCCCGTTATTCCTGAGACTCCAATCAGGAGAATCAGTGAATCCCGGAGTATAACGTCACAGAAAATGACAACCAAAATTCTAATGAAAATTCGGCAGAGTTCCATTTGTAATTGGAACATCCGGACAACCCAAATTCAACACAACAGAACAACCTACCAATAATAACAAGAATAAAGGCAATGGCACGTAGCCCAACATTTCAGAAACCTACTAGGGCCGAGGTAGTGAAAAAGAACACCAATATCTCTCCAAACCCTACTAAAATCAATAGAGCCCCAAAGGCTCAAATGAAAATATAAAGAAAACCATATGGCGATGCCGAAAATGTATAAACGCACCCCAAAACAACAATTACCGACTGAGCCACCAAGCTCAAATAAGAATACATAAAACTCAGTGGTAGTCCCGAAATGATACAAAGGCACTCCGAAAATAATAAATACACATAATGAAGATACAACACAAGGGGATCTGCCAACAACCTGGCTCCCAAGAGAATGAAAGAATATACGAGTATGACTACTGAAAGAGGAATAAAACTACCGTCCCAAATCACCCGTATCGTCGCTGCCGAGCATAAGCCGTGCTGCATCCACCTGCAAACCTGCAACCTGTGTGGGGGTGAGCACAACCTCGGGGGCTCACCATAATATCAAAACATCACACTCATAACCGTCTAGAAAACGCTAACCATCCCGTGTGCATGCATCTATCCTAAGTCAGTCAACCGTCTCATATGGCACCCCGCCAATCCGAGACCCATCAATAACCTCATCACTAACCTCGAGTACACTACGAAAATCATAAGAACTACATATAAACGAAAACATAAACAACACATATATCTACGTACACATATATATATAACGTCTTGTACGTAACTAAGATTGTCGCCTAGGCATATAGATAAACAATCTGAACTCCGCTCTCATTTAGAGAAACAACAAGACTAGCTATCCACCATACCGTGCACCTAGCACGCTACTCAAGGTTCCTAGGAGGTAAATAGGTCACTCCTTAGGACTATCGAAAGGGAAGAACCATTATTCTATGTACAACAACCAGTGAACCAACCCATTCAATCGAAGAAACATAAAAAGGGAAGGTACTATCTCCACATCGGATTCGGTAACCAACCGAACTATCTCTAACTCACACTGCCTATCTAGGGACTAGAATGGGGTATTGAAGTCGTTTAGTCCCAAACAGATGCCATGGTCCTCGGGTTTTTAAAGAAAAATGTTGAATCCCGAAGGATTCAACCAGTTTTTAAGAAAAAGTTAGGACCCGGCCAAATCTCATTTGGTTCCAACGTCTCCGAACCCAACCGAAACAACAGGAATCACACTAGGTGTGTGTAAGTCAACATCACAAGTCTAGGCTCAAGCCCAAGGAATAACTATACGGACAGGAAGAACTACTAGAGTTCAAACAAATAAGCATTTTAAAATCACTTTTAAACTTTTTTCAAATCTGGTCCGAAGACCTTTGACATTTAATTAAAAACTTATTAAAATAATTCTGAAAGAATGCCCAAACAAAACCGGGCACCAGAAGGAACTCTAGACAACAAGCTAGGAAAAACCTGGATTTATCAACCTCTAACGATACCGAGATCTCGGAAATAATAATGAGATCTCTAGAATAGGGGGCAATCCGTGCCCTAATTCACCGATTTTACAAAACAATTTCAAATGGAATTTTCTGAAATTTCTTTCAAAAACGGATTTCTACCGATACTCCTGGTACTGAGAATTCAAAACATATTTTATAAAACAGGTATTTAAGCTTCTGTCTTTCCAGAAATAGTGAACAACTCTCGGGATAAACAAAGAACACATTTTATAAAAACCCCAAGTTTTAAGTTTTCAAAACTTTGAATATTTGACTCCAAAGACTCAATCATAACCAAGGTTTCAAGGACGCGACAAACCATGCCCTGAATTCACTAACTTCACAAGAGCACTTACGGAAGGAGATTTTCAATAAACACGGCAAAGAACCGTCTATAACTTATACACTGTCAAAGTGAGAGAATGAGCGATAAGCTCAAAATTTCAAAAGCTAAGGGAACAGGAATACTCCACACTATCGGAGAGGTCTAGCAATCATCCTGTGATGATACTAATCACCAATTACAAAGGCCTATATGGCCAAGATTACAATATACTGCTACCCAGCTCAACTAGAGCCTAACATACAGGGAATCCTTACGCCCCAATGTCACTTTTCACTTTTCACTTTTTAACTTTAAGTTTTCACGATTTTCTTTACACTAAGAAATTCACAACTTTCATTATAATTTAACCATAGTTAAGATATCAATCACATGCACCGCGCCCTAGCGCCCAAGAGAATAATATAAATCTCTAATTAAAACTCAGATATAAACTGCTCAATATTAATAAGCAATAAAAACAGATAATCTCAACAACAATATCCATGTAATGCCAATGCTCATGACCATGCAAATGCAACATCAATGCAACCCTAACCACTAGAGGGTGAAACAAATATCCAGGAATCCCAAACCGTTCACTGCTGGGGCAACAAACCCACAACAGGAAGGGTGGGCGTCGCCAAAGAGAGTGCGGAGACCATGTAACATCCGGTATTTTTACGGGTTAATTTAAACTTTTTATTTAAACAATTATGTGCTTATGTGCTTAATGTGTTTAATTGTTTTAACATGCCTTACATGTTGTATGTGTTATAAAAATTGTACATAGCATGTTGTATTTTCATTTTGAAATTAATGAAAATTATTGGAAACGATTTCAGGAAAGAAATGACGGAGGGGTAAATGAGTAATTTCACATTTGGAACACTTAGTGGAAAGTGTAGAGATTTTGGGTGAGAATTAGGGCATGAGTGGTGTTTTGATAATTAGGGAGGATGACAAGGGGTAAAAGGGTATTTAAGAGTCTTGATGACACTCTTGTAATTAACCCTAACTTTGGATGAATTTTGTCATTTCCACCTTTCATGTGTTGTCTCATTCCTAGCCCTTGATCTCATTCTCCCATCTTTGTTTTAAACCCTTGGATCATAAGGCCTTGTTTGGTTGACACTTAAATGGAATAATCCATTATTCTTGGTCTTCCACTTGACAAGACTTTTTCTCAATCATTGGATGGTTTGTTAATTCCCATCTTTATTCTAAGCCTTTGGATTATAAGGCCTTGTTTGGCAAAATAATGAATTTTGTGAGTTGTGCAATAAGTCTTCCACTTGGCAAGACTCATTTCTAGCCCTTGGATTCATTTCCTTTTTCCCCATCTTTGTTATGAACCCTTGGATTAGAACACTCATTTAGGGTTATACATATACACCATTATGTATTGATTATTGTCTTCTAAAGTGCAAGACTTCTCTCATTCACCACAAAGCTCTCTCTTTTCCAATACGTTTCCTCTCTTTGCTCTCCCTCACTTCACTCCTTCTTCTTTAAGTTGTCAAGTTCTCTCTTCCTTATTATGAGAATTTGAAGAAGGCTTGTGCATGAAAGTGGATGTTGGTGCTCCAAGCTTCCTTTTGAGCCAAAGCTTGGTAAGTAATTTCTACTCCTTTGGAAGTTCTAATTTCGAACCCTAGCTTCTATTATTGGATTCTTGTATTCAATTTTTTTTTATTATGGAGTTGTCTATCTATAGCTCTTGCTTGAGACTCCATTGAAGCTTAGCTATCGGTTGGGTAGAGCTTAGTGTTGGCTTTGGAGGAGGTTGGGTGGATTCGAATCAGTCTTGGAGGCCTTGTTTGTTCTTGGTGCTCTTGCTTGGAGTTGAGGTAGGGGAAAATGATTTGTCTTTGTCTTTGTAAGAGGGTGTGTGCGTCTAAGTGTATATATGTCGTATATATATATATACGAGTTGGTTTTGACAACTTAGACTATGATTTAGGCCCTTGAGAATATGATTATGTGATATAAATTCATGTTGTGGTTTATTGGTCATAAATGTGATATGAATTAATGTTGTGGTTTATTGGTCATAAATGTGATATGAATTAATGTTGTGGTTTATTGATCATAAATGTAATATTATGAGCATGTGGGTAGTTTTGACATGATATATTGCCTAAAGAGAAAAAACATATATTATGATGGAGTATGGTTGATGAAAAATCATACGTGCATATTGAGTACGTCATGTAGTGTCAAATTCATGGTGTTGGAATATGCGGGTGGTGTAGTGATGTGTTGGTAGTCAGGTTCGGATCAAAGCAACAACTGGCCAGGAGGTATCACGCCTACGGAACTAAAAAGCCGACAAATGTGAGTTAGGAGTCCGGGTAGAGGCTCATGTTCTTGACTTTTATAGTCATAGCGTACGGAGTTGCAAGTTAGGCTCTCGTACAACCGTCTTCCTTGTTGAAGTGATAGAGAGAAAAATTACTTGGGAAGAGTCGGTGCGGTACTCTACGTTACTTGTTAAGGTTGTAACCTCAAAAGTAATTGGACAGAGTATGTATCCGTTAACCTAAGTTGGGCGTCGTGTGTCTCGTGGGGTGTGTCGAGTCATGGTGCATTTACACTATCATATATATGTGAATATGATGTTATTGTGGAAGCATGCTATAATTGTAGAAAATTATGTTGTGAGCATATTGGGGACACTTATTTGTGGGGTTCGAAGGGGTTCCGAATTGGCGTGAGAGCCATGTGGAACAAAAGACTAACCTAGGAGTAGTTGCATGTACCATGGGAGGGGGGGGGGGGTTGTACTACTTGGACTACCGAGATTGAGGCAATGACGTTTCCTCTACTGGGCTAGTGAGCTCACCCCACGCCTTATATATTTTTCAGGTGATGATCCCGTTGGGAGAGTTCGGTAGTCTCTCCGTGGACGTGTGGATGTATGTCCGCCCTTTTGTGCATGGGAGGCGGACCACACTTTTATTTTGTTGGGCATTAAGTCGATAAATATGTTCCTTTCGCACATGTAAACCAAACTTGTAGAAATATATTATTTTGATCCGGCTAGCATGTTAGCCGAGGTGGTATGGTCCATGTATATCCCTTGGAGCGCTATGCGCGGGGATTGTATTCTTTTGGTGCACCTCGGTGCCGGATTGTGTATTTTGAACAAATTATAACATGTTTCGCCTTAGAGCGCTTTAATATCATTATTGAATATTTTCCCTTGGAGTTATGAATGTGAATTGGATGAATTTCCATGAATTGTGAGTGTAAGTCACTAAAATACCCTAGAGGGGGGTGAATAGGGTTTTAAAAATAATTTCTAACTTCTTTTTATTCTTACTAGAACATGCAACAAGGTTCAATATTAATTTACAAGGTAAAATATGCAATGAATAATTTCACTTAAATTCAACAAGCTATTTACCACAATAAAAATTAAGCATGCATGAACATAAAGTAAGGAGATAGAGATAGAGATATTGACACCGTGATTTTTACGAGGTTCGGTAACTCCTACTCCTCGGCTCAAAGAATCCCCTTCCTTGAGACTTTCCCGATCCTCACACTATGGCTCTTCCTTCAATAGGTGGAATAACAAAACCTTTACAAAAGAGCTAACTAGCTCTTCACACAGTCAAGAGAACAATCCTCCCTTTATACAATGGGCTTCACTCACCCAAGATCACAAATTTGTGTATGCAATCAATATATCACTCAAGAAACAAAAACACTCAAAACCCTAAGGTTTTTATGGAAGATAGATTAATATAAGCTCAAGTGTTTTTAGGTGATATTTCAAGAATTCAAGATATATATATTCTCACAATATATTTTCAATAAAAAGAATAGGCTCAAGGCTTGAGTTTAAATCTTCAAAATGATAAGAGTGAAAAACAAGATTTTTGATCTTTCTTGCTATCAAATGATTTTTCAGAAGATGTTTGAGAGAAAATTAGAGATGAACAATATTTGGAAAATTTCTCACACAAGAACCTTAAAGTTTTAATCCATATCTCTTTCTTTATATAGTGTAACACTAGGGTTTGGAGAGTGTATCTTACCCTAGACAATGTGGAGAGTAGGACCTAAAAATCAGCAAGCAAAATCATTTCTTTTTGGGCAAAAATATTGTTTAGAAATACTTTTCCTTAAAATCCTGAAGCACCCAGTCGACTGCCTGACGGCACCCAGTCGACTGCCTCCATGCTTAGATTTAAAATATTTTTCTCAACGGCTAGGGTCAGTCGACTGCCTCATGAGTCAGTCGACTGCCTTGGATAGGCCACTCGACTGCCTCAGGCAATCAAAAATGTTCGAAACTCTCTGGTTCAGTCAATCGGCTGGGTCCTTAACTACCAGTCGACTGGGCACAATCAGTCGACTGCCTCATGCAATCAAAATGTTTTATATCTCATTGGTTCATCCAGTCGGCTGGGTCCTTAATGGCCAGTCAACTGGGTCACAGTCAGTCGGCTGCCATTTCATGGCCAGTAGACTGGGTGACTCCAAGAATTGTTTTCAAGGTCCGTTTTTGATCCGTTTGAGTTCGTTTGATTTATTTCTTGAGCTTATAAGACCTATCTACCCCAGGTCTTGAGTCCAGCTTTTATTCTTTCTTTGATCTTTTTGTCCTTCTTCGAGTTTGCGCTTGAGTTTCCTTATCGCTTCTTGCATTAGCGATCTTCTCGAATCATTTACCTGTATTTGCTGAAACACTTAGCTCAAAGTCATATTAGTACCAAACACGGTTTTGAATGTTTTGTAAATATCAAAATAAGGTTTATTGCTTGAAATAAAATTTCAAAGCCAACAATCTCCCCCTTTTTGATGTTGACAAAACATTTCGTGTTTGAGCATAAATGGTGAACTATCAAGTGATACTCCCCCTCAATGTGTGCATCTTTCATTTTTATTTTTTTTTATTTGCATGCTCCCCCTTAGGAAATAAATTTTTCAATTTGATATTCATTTACGTAGTGCATGGAAAGATAATAGAAACAACATATTTCAATTCATAATTTGCAAGTTCGGTACATGTTGTTTTACTACTACACATTGCAAAATGATAAAGCATAGAAATGAAACGAAGCATAACAAACATAAAACATAGGTAACGTCCTATGCTACACAAAATAGACCTATGGCCAACACAAACACCCTAATACATTCTCCCCCTTTGACGACATCAAAAAGGCGGAGGGTCACGACGAAAGGCGTCCATGGCAGTGGCGATGCGGTCGATCTTGTCCTCAAGACGCTTCATATCTTCGGTCGTCTTCCTATGGACCTCCTCATTGCGCTTTTGGGCCTCTTCATTGCTTTTTACGATTTCCAAGATTTGGGTAAGAGTTTCGGGATTTCCCCCGAACCCAAAATCTGGTATATCGAAATCGCTACCAAGAGACGGAAAAGAAGAAGTCGGAGCATTCGGGCGAGGTGCCTCGGGACGAGGAACATCATGATGAGGAACAGATGGACCAGCCTGGTCTGCAGAAGGAGCAACCCGAAGTGAGACCAACACTCCATCGGCATTCTTACTGAAATGCATCTGCTTGAGATGCGTGCGATCCAAAAAAATCGGATTGTGCTCCGAAGGCTCATCATCAAGCGGAACGCCACACCGACCAAGAAGATAAGATAGATGAGTAGGAAAAATAAGTGCTCCTTTCTTCTTGTGGCACTCGAGAATAGCTGAAATGAAAAGAAAATCAAGGTTGACCTTACGACCGGTCATGACACAATAGACAAGGAAGGCTTCCATGATCGACACAAGACTCCGGCTTCTGGACTTTGGTAAAATGGAATATGTGATAATATTGTGCACAAGTCGAGCCTCGGGAGTAAGCGAGGAAGAAGGAAACTCAGAAGTGGCAGTGGTGGTCTTATTCACCGAAATGGCCCGAACTGCTTCGAGAGGATCGAAATCACTCGAAGAGTACCAAATAGATGGGCATAAATATGATATACCGCCAGTAGGTAGCCGAAAAACAGTATTAATTTCTGCTTCGGTCAACTCAACTGAAACGCCTGCAACAGTGGAGCAAAGTTTGTTAGCGGGAGGACTTGGTTGAGAAGGATTTTCCAGATTTGTATAGAACGCTTTGACGGCACATGGAAAAGTCAAAACATCAAGCGAAACAAAGAAGTCCCAACCCATATTTTGAAAAAGATTGAACGTATTAGCGCCAATCTATTCACACAAGGGTTGAGTCAGAATGCGACTCCGAGCAAACTTGCGATGAATGAATTTAGTTTCAAAAAGGCGAACACTATCTTCATCACCAACAAGGGTAGAGAGAGGCATTGGACCAGATTCAGGTTCGGAATCAATGGCCTCATGAACAGGGGACGGAGGTGGAGGAGGTGCAGCCGAAGAGCTTTCAACCCTACGGGCGCGTTTCTTGATGCATACAACATTGGGAGCCATGAGAGAGAGAAGAACCAAGATGATTGAAAGCATTTTGAAAAGAAAATGAAAAGAAATCGAGAAGAAAATGAGAGAGAAAAGAGAAAACAAAAAAATGGTGTATAGATATGTATATATATATATATATGGATATATATGATTATAAATGAAGAAAATAGTGGTGATAATGGAGGTGAGGGTCATGGTGTAGTGGGGAAATGGTTTAAAGGTGAGTAAATGGCGAGAAGGAAGGAAGAAATGGGAGAGATCGTGGAGATAGTGGAGAGAAGATGAAGAGAAAGAAGAAATAAAAACTGGGTTCGCGCAGAGGCAGTCGACTGGCCATATGGAGGCAGACGACTGGCTCATGACCCAGTCGACTGGCCGAAGGAGGCAGTCGACTAGCTGAAGATGAATAAAATCAGAAAAACTCACTAGTTGATCCAGTCGACTGGCCGTATACGAGGCAGTCGACTGGCCCTCAAAAATAAAGTTTCGAAAAGTATTTTAAATTTTGAAAGCCGAGATCGTGGATGAGATTTTGTGAAAATTTAACTGATTATTTCAAAATCCATGGCCATTTCTAATTCCTTACGAATTTTTGAAAACGGTTCGTCCGAGAGGGGTTTAGTAAAAATATCCACCAGTTGATTTTTAGTGTCAATAAAAATCAATTCAATGTCACCTTTGGCTACATGATCCCTCAGAAAATGATGCATAATCTCTATGTGTTTTGTGCGAGAATGTTGAGTAGAATTCTTTGAGATACAAATAGCACTAGTGTTATCACACTTAATAGGTACGAGATTAAAAACAAGTCCAAAATCAAGTAATTGTTGCTTAATATAAATAGTTTGGGCGCAACAACTACCGGCCGCTACATATTCGGCTTCAGCTGTAGACAGGGCAACCGAATTTTGCTTTTTACTTGACCATGAAACAAGAGAGTGACCTAGAAAATGACATGTACCACTTGTACTTTTCCTATCCACTCTACAACCCGCAAAATTGGCATCCGAATAGCTAGTGAGATCAAGTGAGGTGTCACGTGGATACCATAGTCCTAAGTTAATCGTCCCACTAAGATAGCGAAAAATACGTTTTACGGCTAGCAAGTGAGATTCTTTAGGACAAGATTGAAAACGAGCACATAAGCATACACTAAACATGATATCCGGTCTACTAGCAGTTAAATAAAGTAAACTTCCAATCATGCCTCTATATTGAGTAATATCAACACATTTTCCATTTTCATCTTTGTCTAGTTTAATAGAGGTACTCATAGGAGTAATGGCATGTTTGGCTCCCTCCATGCCAAATCGCTTTAGCAAATTTTTAGTGTACTTAGATTGGCTAACAAATAAGCCATCCAAGCTTTGCTTGATTTGCAACCCTAAGAAGAAATTCAACTCACCCATCATACTCATTTCAAATTCATTTTGCATACTAGATGCGAAATCTTTGCAAAGAGAAGTATTTGTGGAACCGAATATAATGTCGTCAACATATATTTGGATAATCAACAATCGTGCAGCGCGCAGGGCTACATGCGGCATGGCATGCCATGGCCTGCTGCAGCGGCATGAAATGTCCGATGTTCGAAAAATCGTATTTTCCTCCTCGCATGTCGGAATGGACCCCCGTTTGTTTCTATGGGTTGTCCTATGTCCAAATTTTCTAGATAAAATTTGAAATGATCAGTTTGACCCTGAAATTACTATTTTACCCTTGGTGAAAGAGGGGTACCTCAACTTTAGTTTTAGGTCGGTGTTGTCTGACGCCACTTTTGAAAATTCATATCTCTTTCCTCGTGGCTTCAAATTAGGTCACGTTTGTTCGTATTGCTAGTGTTAGGTCCAAATTTTGTAATTGTAGTTCGAAATTATTATTTTATCCCTGATTTGACCATTTTACCCTTGATAAACATGGGGTGTTGGAATGATTCGTTCAAGGTACCGAGTGAATCGGTTTACCTCTTTTCCGATCCCGTGCAATCTTCTTGGCATCTTTGAGATGTTGTAGGTCTATTTTACCCATTTATGGGTGTTTGACGACTTAAAAAGGATTTTATTTCATTTCCATTTTTTTTCCGCATTCATTCCCTTAGCTCTCAGGCTCGGGTTTTGGAGTCCTAGGAAATTAGGGACGTGACAGACCACAAGTCCGCCCGGGAACCGGCAAGTGAGGCTCAAGCCCCCACCCCCAAATGTCTAGAGAATTGAGAGTTACTAGCTCCCTGGGTGCTAAACCACCCCCTGGCCAGTTGTTGCGACATTACAAACGATCCAGACATGCACGTGATATAAATGAGGCATGGAACATGCACCAAAACAATATATATACCATTGTGCTGTATGAATGCATAATGCCTCCATATGAATTTAATATGTTCAATAAAACGGCATAAAAGCCAAGAAATCTCATATCAAGCATGCTTCACAATTTAAATCACACAGTAATTAAATTCCATTTACCACAAAAATACTCGGGTTCTCAATTACCCCATCTTTATAGATTTTTATGTGTCAGCATGCTTTTAATTTAATTCCCAATAATTGTTTTCAAATTAATTCACCTCAGGGAAAATTTGACAATTAAATTCACAATTTAATTTCTTTATAATTTACGAGAAAATCAACAAGGGAACTAAAATCAAGTCTAAGTTATAACGTCCCTCATTCTCGTGAATCCCCCTAACTTATTTTTAATTTAAATAAAATATTAACAATAGGGAAAAACTTATTAATCGGATTTACTTCCATATACACTTTCTATAAACCTATTTCGAGCTTAAGGGAACACTAAACCGCCTATATCAATTTAATTTAAATAGGTTTATAATTATTTCAACTTCTCCGAGAAATAAAATCTATTTAATTTCTCATGGGAAATAATCTATTTAATTTCTCATGGGAAATAATCTATTTAATTTCTCCGAAGTATTTCTATTTCCACCAATCATCTAATCCAACTATGGGTATTTTATAAATTTTATAAAATTCCTAGATTTCAGTATATCACTAGGAATTTAATTTAAATGTATTTATTTACCCAAAAACATGCAACGAGGATTTATTAGCATTTTCTACGTACTATTAGTGAGTGCCAGATATGAATATATATATATAAATTCCCACCTAATTTAATTGCTTACAAACAGTCCCGCTGTGACAGTACCGGCCGTGAATAGTGCTCGCCGCCCAAAGTTGTCCGAAAAATATTTTGAATATGTCGAAACGACCGCCTTACTGTCCTATTCAATATAGTTGAAACCCATTAGCGATCGGTAAATAATTTGGGACAAATTTACAAAAAACTAAACTGAAAACCATACCGAAAATCTGAAATTCCCGGAGAACCGCTCAACGGTTTCGCACCAATTTCGGATATAACGTACACGGTACCGAGGCCGAGCTATCCTCCAAAAATCAGCCCAAATTGAGCCCAACTCGCCACTGAGTCAACCCGACTCAGTCCGACCGAACACGGGACTGGTCGACCTCCATAACTCTCGATCAACACCACATCCGGCGACCCACGCTGCCGCGAACCACCAGTCCACCATCACTGACAACCGCTGCTGCTTCCATCTCAAGCGAGCTCCACCATCGCCAACTCCAACCGTCGTCGACGCCTACAGCTAGCAACCGACGTCTCTCTCCAGCTCCGATTTCTCTCTCTCTCTCTCTCTAACCGGACGAGAGAGGAGCAAGTTTGTGATGAAGAAGAGAGAAGACCACTACCTGCGTGTGTGTTGTGAAGGAGAGGAATGTTGGTTCCTGATGATAATGACGAAATAGTAGTTTCGGGATATATCAATAATACGTATACATATAGTTATGGGTAATTGCAATTGTAACTCTCACTTCCTCCATAATCACATTATAGCCCCTCATATATTTCTCACATATATACATACATATATCTAAATTACATTAACAACTCTCCAATTTTTCATATTGACATGTGTGACTCTCATGTCTTGCAAATTCACACTTTAATCCCCATGACATATATTATATCTCTCTCTCTCTATATATATATATCCATTTTCCATTAATATATATATATATATATATATATATATATATATAATGGCCCATTTTGATTAATAACAAATGAATAATTATTATTACATATTTTAATTACTAGGCAATAATAATTCAACATTTTATTTATTTAATTATTAATTACCCACATGTATACATATTCCTATGAATATATAATCACAATTAAATTCGCGTAAATAAAATAAGTCTCGTAAAATATACCGGGGACACTCAAATAATTTCACGTGAGCCCATAAAATTCATCGGACTCCAAATAAATAATATAGGCCCAAATAAAACTCCGGGGCATAAATTTATCCACCAATTAAATCACCGAAAACCCCACGGTACTCCGAATAACTAATAAAGTCCGGAATAAATAATTCGGCTACATAGTTGGATATAAACTAAAATAAATCACGCGAACTCGTAAACCCTACGAATAGCTAATAAATAATATAAATCGAAATAAACACTCCGGGTACGAAACATAACCGCCAGAACGCCGAACAATCCCGAACTCGACTCCAACAAAAGTTTGGTCTCAGTCCATCTATCCAAATTCTTGGTCCACTAAATTAATAATCGGAAATCCCTGCTAATGACAACTCAGTACTCGCCGCCTCAAGTGCGAAAAGCAAAAAGAAATCATTTAGCCTTAAATAATAATAAAGAAAAAATCATAATAAAATCCCTAAAGGATGATACGCGTACTCAGAAAATCTACAAGTCGCCCGATAAGTAATATCAACGAGGATAAATAATCCGAGGTACAAAACTTAACCACCGGAACACCGGGTACGTACAAGACCCCCCGAATAATCACAAGCAATAAGGCGCGGAAAGAATCTGATATAAATAAATAAACTAACGTAAATACCCCTAAGCACATAAATCAAACAACACATAGGGGTACCCACATACAAACACAAATAAATAAGCACACCAAACAGATAAAACACGTATGTACAAATATAGAATACGTCAATCAAATCAGGTGCGTACTAATCCCATTACAAGGGAAAACAAGAACGTCGGACCCTTACAACACTAACTACCTAACTCGAAAGACTGAGTCAAAGCCTCGGATGTCGGACATTCTAAGCGTGTCGCCATCCAGTCAAAGCACTAGCCGTGAATCATCACAACGAAATCGCGTAATCGATAAGAAAGACTCACGTCAATGTTTCATCAGTTCGAAACATTAAACTCACCGTCAATTCTCGTAATCGCCAACGCCAATCCACGAAGTAGTCGACAAGTCAATGGTCGCGTCATCCCGTCGTATCAAGACATAAAAGGGAAAAATTTACACGTGAGATACCAAGAATAACCATGACGTCATGAACAAGTGACGTCACAACCGAATTTAAATCAAAAAATAATTCCATAAAATTGGGAAAATAATATGGGGTGTTACAAAACAAGGGTTTCTATTCTTATATATATATATGTATAACTTGATAAGCATCGAATAAACAAGGTTACATAGATACATATACTTTAGTACCTGCAAGCCATGCTTATTAAGTTTTTTAATGGTAACCACAAGAGGATTGTTATATATAAAGGGTGATTAATTTGTATTAAAAGTTGTCCCATATTGACTAAAAGGCAAAACCACCTCTATATTTTTTCCTATAAATATAGGGCCTCTCATATTATATTGTTTGAACAAATAGGGAGAGAGAATATAAGAGATACAGGCTAGTATTATTCTTGGTGAGAGTTAGGAATAGTATAAGCTTATATTATTCTGGTAATACAGGCGTCAATATGCACTGTGTGTGCGTGTGTTTGATCTGCGGATCACCCCCTTGTAATCCTCTCTTTGATCGATAGTGAAACGGTGGGTACACAGCTTCTAACAGTGTTCTTGGACAGGTTTAAAAACTCTAACAAGTGGTATCAGAGCGTGTTCTGATCCTAACAAGTGGTATCAGAGCTTCAGGTTGAAGCAAAGAAGAAGCCCGTATGTTCTGGTCCAGATTCGAAGATCAGTCTTATAAATCAGAAACCAACCACACTAGGAGCTTCGTATCGACGAGATGAAGTCAGCAGTTTCAATCATGTCGCTGGAAAGTTCTACACACGCCCCCACACTCCGCCTGAAGTTCCAGCCAGATTTTTGTCTCCTACCCGTAGCAGTTTCGTTACGGGGCTATTTCGCGGAGTATCGTTGATCAAAACAAGGCGTATAATATATCGACAAAAAGATCTTTTGAAGAAAAATGTTTCAATGCAAAAATCAGCCACATAGGTGTAGGCACGTGCCCACACGGGCAAAGGTAAGTTACTGACATCGTCATCAATTTTTTATCTTTTGTGCTGAATTGTTTTTTGGCCCGTTTGGAGTCGTTTTTGACCCGTTTTCGACGCGATCAGAGGCATCTTTTAAGGTTTTGGAACGTGTGTGATCTGTTTTGCATGATTTGAATACGAACACCTCAAATAGGCTCAGTGGGAGCTATGGCTGAAGAAAAAATAGGCTTGATCGAGAAATTTGACGGTGCAAACTTTGCCTATTAGAAGATGCAAGTTGAGGATGTGTTATTCCAGAAAAATTTGTTATTGCCATTAGAAGGGAAGAAACCAGAATCGATGAAAGACGAGGATTGGACAATCTTAGATCGAAAGGCTCTTGGCACGATCACACTAGCGTTGTCAAAGTCCATTGCCTTCAACATCAATAATTAGAAGACAACAAAGTCTCTCATGGATGTTCTTTTAAGCATGTACGAACAACTGTCTGGAGCAAATGCGGTACATCTCATCATTAGATTGGCAAATATGAAGATGTCCAAGAATGGGAAGGTCAGTGAACACATCAGTGTTCTTAATGAAATTATTGAGCAGTTGGTATCAGTTGAGATGCCAATCACTAAAATGAAAGTGGCTTTTCTTATAAGCCAATTGCCAGAGAGTTGGAGTACCACAAAGGCTGCAATTAGTAATTATTCAGGGGTAGAACCGTTACAATATGATTTTGTAGTGAGTATGATACTCACAGAAGAGATCAAAAAACAGTCGGACTCTTCTAACAGTGGCTCAACATTGAATGTCGACAACAGAGGCAGAGGTTTGAAGAGGAAGAAAGGCGAAAACCAAAGGCATGGCCATTCCAAGTCGAGACAGGGAAGACCACATGGAAGATTACAGTCTCGAGATCCCAGAAATTCCAATTGAGTATTAGAATTGTGGCAAAACTGGTCACCTCAAGAACCAATACAGATCCCCACAGAAGGTAGTGGAGAACAAGACTGAGGCAAAAATTATCTTAGAAGAAGCTGATGATGCGTTGATATGCTCTTTGGATAGCAAAATAGAGTTTTGGGTCTTGGACTCTGGAACATCATTCCATGTCACCTCAAGTCGAGAGTTATACACCTGGAAACCTTAGCAAGGTTTATCTAGGTGATGATCAGCCCTGCGGTGTAGTTGGCAAAGGTGAAGTACATATTAGATTCAATGGATCGATATGGAAGTTGAAGGATGTCAGACACATCCTAGACTTGAGGAATAACCTGATCTCAGTAGACTAATTGGCGAGTAAAGGTTATGTGGCGAGAAAAGTTTCCAGATGGGCTATGACTATAGCACAAGAAAATAAGATCGGTACACTATACACTACCACCAAAGCTAGCATGTTGATAGTAGTTGCAGAAAGCAAGAAGGGTCACAATTTATGGCACCAGAGGCTAGGTCACATGAGTGAAAAGGAGCTCAAATTTATGCTTGCAAAGGGAAAGCTACCAGACCTAAATTTGATTGATATCGACTTCTGTGAGGATTGCGTATTCGGTAAGCAGAAGAGAGTTAGTTTTCAGAAAAGCGGCAGAGATCTCAGAAAGAAGAAACTTGAGTAAGTTCACACTGATGTCTGGGGACCAACAAATGTCTCATCTATTGGCGAAAAGTCCTATTTCATCACCTTCATCGATGACCATTCCAGGAAGGTATGGGTTTATTTCTTGAATCATAAATCTGAGGTGTACGACACGTTCAAGAAATGGAAGGATATGATAGAGAATAAGTTAGGTTTGAAGATCAAGAGATTAAGATCCGACAATGATGGAGTATATCAGGACACCGGGTTCAAAAACATTTACTATGAGAATGATATCAGATTAAAGAAGACTGTTCCACGTACACCACAGCAAAATGGCGTAGCAGAACATATGAACCGGGCATTGACTGAGAGAGCCAGAAGCATGCGCATTCAGGTAGGGTTGCCGAAATAGTTCTAGGCAAAAGCAGTCAATACAACAGTATATTTAATCAATAGAGGTCCATCAGTACCATTGGAGCACAGAATACCAAAAGAGGTATGGAGCGGTAAAGAGGCAACACTTTCACATTTAAAAGTTTTTGGTTGTATTGCATATGTACATGTTAGTGATAATGTGAGGGATAAGCTTGATCCTAAGTCACAAAAGTGTACTTTCGTTGGCTACGGCGGTGATGAGTATGGCTACCGCATGTGGGATGATCAAAACAGAAAGGTGATCCGAAACAGAGATGTAGTGTTTAATGAAAAAGTGATGTACAATGATAGACACACAACTACCTCAGAGCCTACAAGACAGAGTGATCATGTGCGTGTTGAGTTAGATGATGTTCAAGACAGTGAGAGTACTAAGTCAAAAGAACATATTGAAGATGGCACTACTCAATAGGATAATATACCGCAGTCTCCGACTCCTATTCCTGTACCTAGGAGGACTTCACGGCATCATGTGCCGAACAGGAGATATATGAATTATTTGTTGCTCACAGATGAAGGTGAACCAGAATACTACGATGAAGTATGCAGTGCAGCAGATGCGAGCCAGTGGGAGCTTGCGATGGAAGATGAGATGAAGTCTCTTATCTCCAACAAGACATGGAAGCTAACCAAGCTACCGGTGGGAAAGAAAGTTCTCCATAACAAATGGGTCTACAAGGTTAAAGAGGAACATGATGGTTCTAAGAGGCATAAGGCGAGACTCGTAGTAAAAGGGTTTCAACAGAAAACAGGAATCAACTACACCGACATATTTTCTCCGGTTGTGAACTGAATACCATTCGTTCACTTCTTAGCAATGTTACAGGAAAGGGTTTGTACCTACAGCAGTTATATGTCAAAACTATTTTCCTTCATAGTGACCTAAATGAGGAGATTTATATGCAATAGCCAGAAGGTTTCTCAGTGAAAGGTAAAGAGAAACTTGTGTGTAAGTTGGAAAAGAGCTTGTATGCTTTGAAACAAGCTCCAAAATAGTGGTACAAGAATTTTGATGGATTCTTGCAAAGACATGGTTACAACAAGTGTAACGCTGACCATTGTTGTTACTTCAAAAGGTTTGACACGGTTACATCATCCTCCTACTTTATCTTGACGACATGTTAGTAGCTGGGTCTGATTTTGCAGAAATCAACAAGTTGAAGAAGCAATTGGCAAATGAGTTTGAGATGAAGGACTTAGGAGCAGCGAAACAGATTCTTGGTATGAGAATCAACAGAGACAAGTAGAAGGGTAATTTACAATTGTCTTAGGCTGACTACGTTGAACGGGTTCTAAAGATGTTCAATATGACTAATGTTAAGCCGGTTAGCACACATTTGGCTAATCACTTTCGATTATCCAAATAACAATCTCCCAAGTCAGAAGCAAAGAGGAACAATATGTCCAATGTTCCATACGCTTCAGCCATTGGTAGCTTGATGTATGCGATGGTTTGTACGAGACCAGATATTGCATATGCAGGGGGAGCAGTCAACAGGTTCATGTCCAATTCAGGGAAGACTCACTGGGAAGCAGTGAAGTGGATATTGCGATATCTACGAGGTACCACAGATAGATGCCTTTGTTTTGGAAAAGGTGAAATGAATTTATATGGCTATATAGATTCATATTTTGTAGGTGAGATAGACAGTAGAAGAAGCACTACTAGTTATGTCTTTACAGTAGGTACTACAACAGTTAGTTGGATTTTGCAGTTATAGAAGATTGTAGCGTTATCTACTACAGAGGCTGAGTATGTAGTTGTGATAGAGGCTAGAAAAGAAATGATTTGGTTACAGGGATTGTTGGCAGAGTTAGATTTGAGCAAGAGAAAAGTGTTTTGCACAGTGACAGTCAGGCTGCCATATCTGGCGAAGAATTTAGTATTTCATTCGAGGACAAAGTATATAGATCTTCGTTATCACTTCATCATATCTCTATTAGAGGATGAATTTTTTACTCTTGAGAAGATTCAAGGAAGCAAGAATCCGGCCGACATGTTGACCAAAGTGGTGACAACAGAAAAATTGAAGTTGTGCGCAACTTCAGTGGGTCTTTAAGCTTGAAGACAGAAATGAGGGCACCGTACTGCACTGATCATTGATGGAGTTGATTGATGGTGGCAAAGTCGTCAAGTGGGAGATTGTTATATATAAAGGGTGACTACTTTGTATTGAAAGTTATCCCACATCGACTAAAAGGCAAAACTACTTCTATATCATTCCCTATAAATATAGGGTTTCTCCTATTATGTTGTATACACAAATAAAAATAGGGAATAGAAGAGATACAAGCTAGTATTCTTCTTGGTGAAAGTTAGGAATAATATAAGCTTAAATTATTATGGCGATACAAGCGTAAGTATACATTATGTGTGTGCGTGTGATTGATCTGCGGATCACCCCCTTGTAATCCTCTCTTTAATCGATAGTGAAACGATGCTCTTAGTGGACATAGGCTTATTTTGGCCGAACCACTATAAATCTTTGTGTTCATTGTTTGGTGTGTGTGTGTGTGTATTTTCTTATTTACAGGTACACACGGCTTCTAACAGTGTTATTGACCGGGTGTAAAAACTCTAACAAGTGGTATCAGAGTGTGTTCTGATCCTAACAAGGATCACCCTGACAATTTGCAGGCCTAATTGTGCCCTTATACACCCTCTCAAAACCGCCAGCAATTGTATTGATCAAGCAAAGGCAAAGCCTACAACATTCATCAAGCATACCCCAAATCTTTATAAACTTGTTGAAATCATTAGTTACATTTCTTAATTCTGAAAGGGAGAAGGCCCTGAAAGGAGAAGAAAGGCTGGAATGCAAACAGGTGTCTATTATTGAATTCACCCGACCCGATAGTACCCATTTTGGGAATGTCCTATGCCAAAGTCACTAAATGGATAAGTCGTCAATCCCTAAAATTGACTGTGTAGTGTACTTTATCTGCTGGGTTACGGGGGGCATTTTACCATAGGTTTTTAATCTACCCTTGTGTGATTCTTGTTGAAGTATATACTTGAGGGGTGGGTGCAGGGAAGATGATTTTAAAGCAGACTCCCCATTCATTAGATAGAGAATATCACCAAGATTTCGTGATCCGCTGCCGAACTTATTCCAATTCCAAGAGCTCGGATCGAATCGATATTGATATACCGATTCGATCCGATCTCTCTTATTGAATTGCTCATTCAATGAGCATTCTCAATATTATGCCTTGAAGAGGACTCGAACCTCCACGCTCTTTAGCACGAGATTTTGAGTCTCGCGTGTCTACCATTTCACCACCAAGGCATCTTGAAAGTGAATCGTATTCCTTGAAAAGGACTCGAACCTCAACTTGTGCTCTTTTTTTTTTCCTGGTAATTTTGTGTTTGTTCTTTATGTATATCTCTTTTTCGGTAATTTGCATTCGTTCTTTTTGTATAACTCCGGTATGCTTGGCGACATGGATGGCAGAGATCTTGCTGACTCTTGAACATTTTCAGACGGCGAATTATATGAAATCTTGCATATATATATATATATATATATATATATATATATCTTTCTCTTTTCTAAATTTTATGTCATATCGTAACTTATTGGAAAATATGCAAAGGGTAGGGAGTTTAGTAGGAGGGAGACCACATAAAATCCAATCGATAGCGTAACAAAATAAAAAATCTCAACAAATACAAAAGCGATGAACCAACTATGGCTCTTGAAAGCAAATCCTTTCACAATGGTACTAAGTTACACCATTACGTTGTCATAACTGACCTATTTGTCAACAATTAATCAAACTAACATCCAAAGTTGCTTCAAATGAAGAAACTGAGTCAACATATATAATTAAAAATGCAACTATGCTTAAAATTGATGAACAAAAATTTTAGCTAATCAACTAATTATATAAAATGAGAAACTTAAATGTTGCGAGAATATCTAAACTAGCACCTCCAAAAGAAGCCGAAATCATATCTTAATAAAGCATAACAGAATCATGGAGCATTCTCGAGTTGTTTCAATGGGAATATGATCTCCACGCGTTTGATACACAAATGAAGACGACCAATATCTTTGCTTACCTCTACAATCCTACCTGTTTTACTTTCTAGATCAGAATAAAATAGAATTCCTACCTCAAGTCTGAACGAATATATGAGTAATAAAACCTCCCCAGTATGGACGGTACCAAGTACTTCAAACGGTCCACACCACTTTCCATCACGTCCCTCCCCTCATACATCATCCCCAATCTTCTAATATCCGAATTCTCGTAAAATTCTCACAACTTGTAGTAAAAGAGGAGGGCAACCATGACGCACATGAGGAGGGCAACATGTACTCGGACCGTCTCTGGTCCCACCTCAAAAGCCAATAGTTTATCTAAAGAATTAACAATATAAATAACACCATTGGCATAACAATGGTGAGTCCGGCAATTATTATCTTCTGTAAGTTGATATTCATGCGGGTCAGGAACAATATCAATGTCAATGTCTCTCCACTCGTTGTGCCCAGCGTCCAAATCTTGTACTCAACTCGTACATCCCCATCTTCATCTTCATCACCTTCAAGAATCGAACATCGGTTTAGAACTTTGTATTTCATAGTATAAGGATCAAACCCTAAGAAGTATTCGGGATGAAATTCTGAATCCTCCACTTTCTAGTCTTAAAATTTTGAAGTTAGCAATGGGTGGAATTTGAATCCGTTGTCGTGTGATAGGGTTCCATATGGAATGGTCGACGTTCATGTGGATCAAGCCGTTAACATGGTCTGGTTGTTCTTGTTTACGGATGTATAAGTTCTGTGGGCCTAAATGTAGGTCTCGGATGCGATGGACAGGGCGTCCTTCAGGATGTGCAGAGTAAAGTTGACCATCGGAATTGGCCAATATGAGCTTGACTCCGTCGTGGCGCGAGTATGGTGGGACTGGATGAAAAACGGATCCTCGATAATGGAGCACCACACCTTTGAAATATACCTAAATCTTAGCAAACTTTTCGCCGCAAGATCTTTTAGGGCCTGTTTGGTTGAAGGGTTTCTGTTTCTGTTTGTGTGTTTTGGTTTAAAACACATGTTTGGTTGGATTTTTATGTTTGTGTTTCCAAACCACATTAAACAAACACTTGCCTCTTTTAGTACAAAATGAAAAAACCAAAATTTGGTGTTTTTTCACTACACTATTTATAAAAATGAATTTGGTCTTACTATTTATTTATTATTTATTATAATATTTATTTATGTATTATTGTTTTTCTTTTTTTATTATTTCTTCATTTTATAATATATTTTATTATTTTATTATTTATATTATTAAATTATTATTTATATTATTGTTTATTAATTTATAAATATATTCAATTTATTTATTTATTATTATTTCATTATTTAATTCATTTTATTTATAAATTATTTATTCATTTTTAATTATTTAAAAATATATTTTTATTAATTTAATATTAATTTATTATTATTATACTCATTTTTTATTATTATTATGAAGTATTTATTTGTTATTATATTTACTTATTATTTATTATTATATTTATTTATTATTATTATTTATTTCATTTTGTTTATTATTTATTATTTTTATTATATTTTTAAATATGTTTTATGTAATTTATTATTATTTTTATTAATTTATTATTATTATTTATTATTTAGTCCATTTATTATTATTATATATATATATTTATTATTGTATTTATTTATTTTTATATTATTTATTTCATTTTGTTTATTATTTATTATTTTTATTATATTTTTAAATATGTTTTATGTAATTTATTATTTATTTTATTAATTTATTATTATTATTTATTGTTATTATTATATTTATTTATTATTATTGTATTCATTTATTATTATTATTATTATATTTTATTTTATTTATTATTTATATTATTAATTATTGATTTTTAATTTTTTAATTTCAACCCAAAAAACATCCCTACCAAACATACTTATGTTTTTGGATGAATAAACAAAAAAATCAAAAACCTGTTTTTTGTTTATTTCAACATAAACACAAACACAGCTCTACCAAACAGGCTCTTAGTATTTTCATGAGTATCTCTACCGGATAGTTTCGCTCTTCTACTTTCTGTCGTTTCTTCATCTTGTTAGCAACTTTATCTTCTACCTTTTGTCGTTAGCAACTTTAGGTTTTTTCTGAGAACATAAGGTTTCTGGGTGTGTGTATGCAGAGGACAGGAGCAACTTTATCTTCTACATCGTATATAATATAGTTTTTAACTTCTAAAAGAAAATAACTTCCTAACTTTGTTTTCTTTTCATTTTTCCTTTTTTGGTGTTTTTCTAGTCTTAGGAGACCTTTGTTTTATGAATTATTTTATTTTTTATAATAAAATTTTAAAATATTATTTGAAGAACAAAATGATTACAACAAAAAATGATATAAAAAATTTGTTTTACACTCTTAATAATTTAACAGTGGCATAAAACATATAATGTCATAGAGAAAACAATGTTTAAAGTAATTAATAAGGTTCAATATATGTATCTTCAAATTATACTTAAATACTATATTTTTATTTATAACGAAGACAAAAATTAGTATTGAATACTCTATTCTAATTTAATATTTTTTTCATTTAAAATTAGTGAAAAATGCATAGAAGTATTATAAAAGCCTCAAAATTTTATAATGTTATATATAGTTATTCAATTTTTTGTATTTCAATTAAATACATCGTAATTTATTATTTTCATTAATTTTGATTTTTCTTTAACATTAATTTCAATAAATAGTCACAGTTATGTAATTTTGATTATATGTTAGTTTCTCTTTCAATTTACTTTTTCTTCCTAAAACTTTTTTATTTGTATGTGTTCTTTGCTTTTGTTTTTTATTTCAATACGTACATACATTGTAATTTCAATATTCCTTTCAAACATATTTCGTATGAGAAAGTGATTTGGGTATAAGAGTTGAATGTTAGCCTCACCTAATAGTTTAAAATTTTAAGAATAATTGTGCAATATCCGACATGTTACACTTCATTTGAACTCTCTTCATTTGCCTACACAATTGAAAATTTGAGTGTGGGCACTTTAGAAAAAAGACGAGACTATTAGATGGTCACCCCAACCAAAATCAATATTTAGGTCGGTGAATTAGTCGAGGTCTATTTGATGAAAACATTTCCTATTAGAAGGAATCTATATATATATATATATGCCATTAATATATAAAAATGAAAAAAAAAAAAAATAAGGTAAATGATTATCAAAGCGCAATTATATGTACCACGGAACCACTCACTAACATAAAATACGAGAATTAATGCTCAAATACTACAAGTAATAGAACAAATGAAATGGTACTTGTTGAATAAAGGAAATGAAAATGTGTGAATTACATCCACTTTTACAGATGTTCCACATCATTGAATGGTTCTCTGCCATATGGAAGTTGTTAGGGTGTAGCGAAATTTAAGTGATGTTATGATTAGTGGTGTTAGCGTTGATGAAGAAAACTGGAGAAAAAATGGGAATTGGTGTGAAGAACCACCGAGTACTCGGTAACTGCGCAAGTGTGTGAACTTGTGCAAAGTGTTGAAAAAGTGGCAGTGGGTTTTTGCGAACTTGCGCACGTTTGCGTATCCACCGAGTACTCGATGGGAATTTCACCGAGTACTCGGTAGCCCAGTAGCGGGTTTTTAGTTTTTCTTTTTTATTAGGAGATTGTAATCTTAGGATTCCTTTTAGGATTGACTTGTTCACCAATCTATGTTATCTATATATATTGTAGTCTGGTGGCTAGAGTTTTTTGGTGATGAGAAAATACAGAGAAAGATAGAGTAATTGTTGAGTGATATTTTCTTCTTGAGTGTTTTGATTAATAAAAGAGTTGTTAATTGTAACACCCCATGTTATTTTCCCAATTTCCTGGAATTATTTTTTGATTTAATTTCGGTTGTTACGTCACTTGTTCATGACGTCATGGTTATCATTGGTGTTTCACGTGTAAATTTTTCGCGTTTACGTCTGCACTCGACTGGACGACGTTGCGATTTCTCCTCGATGATTTCGTGGACTTTCTTTGATGATTACATGACTTGACGTGACAGTAGTGTTTCGAACTGGTGAAACATTGACGTGAGCTCTGGATTCGACAACACGACTCTGCAATTGTTCCTCTGGCGATTACGCTATTTGACGTGATGTTTTGTGTTTCGGACGTGGCTAGAGGTTTACGTGGGCTTTAGTGTCGATTACACGGATTCGTTTAGATGCTCGACGTTTGGTGTTTCGACTGGGTGGCGACATGCTTAGTATATCCTACGTTTAAGGCTCCGATGTTGTTGTTCGAGTTCGGCATTTAGTACTTTAGGGGTTCGACGTTTTGTTTTCCCTTGTAAAGGGATTAGTATGTGCCTAATTTGATTGATGTGCTCTGTATTTGTACGTACGTGTTTTGTTTGTTTGGTGTGCTTGTTCCTTCGTCTTTCTAAGTGCTTCTATGTGTTGATGTGGATGTACTTGATTATTGTTTTGGATTCTTTTTGTGCTCTAGTTATTTATAGTTATTTAATGGGTCTTGTACGTGCCCGGTATTCCGGTAGTTAGATTCTGTACCTCGAATTATTTATCTTCGTTGGTATTATTTATTGAGCGACCCGTAGATTTTCCGGTTACGCGTGTCATCGTTTATGGATTTTTTTATGATTTCCCTTTATTATTATTTGAGGCTAAATGATTTCTTTTCGCTTTTCGCACTCGAGGCGGCGGGTTCTGAATTGTCATTAGCAGGGATTTTCGATTATTAATCTAGCAGACAGAGAATTTGGATAGATGGACTGAGACCAATCTTTTGGCGGAGTCGAGTTCAGAATTGTTCTGTGTTCTGACGGTTATGTTTTGTACCCGGAGTGTTTATTTCAACTGATATTATTTATTAGCTATTCGTAGAATTTTCGAGCTCGCGTGATATTAATTGCGGGTCGATCGGTTATTTATTTCAGATTATAAGTATTTATGGGTTTCATACCCCAGATTATTTATTTTAGTTATATTATTTATTGGGCGTCCCGTTTATATATACGGGCTCGTGTGATTTTAATTGGGGGTTCCCGGTACATTTTCGGAATTTATTATACATATATTATTAATTGGGAGAATATATATATATATATATATAAATGGAAATTATATATGTGTGTAATGGATAAATGGTGTGTGGTTGGTATTGAGAGACACAACCTTATCTCCTCCACACGACTTCTCCTTTCTCATATTTCTCTACAGCAGGCTACCGATTCTTCCTTTCTTGGCTAAACGGCGACTATCTTTTCCATCATCATCACCTCGCTAATCTGGACAAGGGAGAGAAGGAGAGTGATAGGGGAAAGAGGGAGATAGAGTCGTAGCCGCTACTATCGCGCGCGAGAGAGGGGAGTTGGGTCGCCGTAGCAGGCGGTAGCGATGTGCAGAGGCGGACGGTGGCGGCTGAGTTAGGTGGTGGTCTCAAGCTGCAGGTGACGGCTGGTGGTGGCGCAGGTGCAGCTGGAGTTCGCGCAGGGACTGTTTCGGCCGGAACTTTGACCGGCGATTTGGTTAGCTTCCCGATGTCGGTTTGGGCTTAAATTTTGAGAAAAGCTTCGTATCGACGCTAGGTACGACATACTAAAATTTCGTAATTTTCCGTTTAGCGGTTTGTCCGGAAATTCGATTTATAGATTCGAATTTTAGTTTGGGTTATATTAGATTTATTCAAAATTATTAACCAATTGCTAATGGGCTTCGTATATATCGTATAGGTCATCAAGACGGACGTTTTGGTATATTCAAAATATTTTTCAGGCGACTTTGGTCGGCGGGCTCTATATTCGAGCGCCGACACTATTCACGGCGGGACAGTTCGGGACTGTTTGTAAGCAAATAGAATAGGTGGGAATTTACATATATATATTCTTATATATATGCATATCTGACACTCACTAATAGTGCGTAGAAAACGTTAATTAATCTCCGTTGTATGTTTATGGGTAAATAAAAATGTTTAATTAAATTCCTAGTGATAGACGGAAGTCTAGGAATTTTATAAAATGTATAAAATGCCCATAAATGGATTAAATGATGTCGGAGTTGGAAAATTCCTTTGGAGAAATTAAATAAATTATTTCTCATATTTAAAATAATTATAAACCTATTTAAGTTAAATCGATATAGGCGGTTTAGTACCCCCTTGAGCTCGGAATAGGTTTATAGAAAGTGTATGTGGACGTAGATCCGGTTAATAAGTTTTCCCCTGTTGTTTCTATTTTATTGAAATTAAAAAAAGTTAGGGGATTCACGAGGACGAGGGACGTTAAAACTTAGACCTGATTTTAGTTCCCTTGTTGTTGATTTTCTCGTAAATTATAAAGAAATTAAATTGCGAATGGATATATTTTGGAGATAAATGGAAGTGAATTACTGTATAATTTAAATTTTGAAGCATGTTTTGTATGAGGTTGCTTGGCTTTTATGCCGTTTTATTGAGTATATTAAATTCATGTAGAGGCATTTTGCATTCATACAGCACTGTAGTATATATATTGTTTCGGTATAAGTTGCATGCCTAATTTATATCATGTATATGTATGGATTGTTTGGAATGTCGCAACAACTGGCTAGTGGGTGACTGGCACCCTGGGAGTTAGTATCTCTCGAATCATCAGACTTTGGGAGTGAGGACATATGTCTCACTTGCCGGTTCCTGACGGACTTGTGGTCTCCGTACCTTATTTGGCGACGCTCACCCTTCCTTGTGTGGGCATGTTAACCCCATAAGTGGTTGGGTTGAGATTCCTGGTTATTTATTTGACCCTCATATAGACAGGGTTGCATTTGAGTTGGATTTGCATGGTCATGAGCATTGACATTGCATGGATATTGTTGTTGAGATTATCTGTTATTATTGCTTATTGATATTGAGCAGGTTATATCTAGATTTTAATAAGAGATTTGTATTATTCTCTTGCGCGCTAGGGCGCGGTGTTTGTGATTGATATTTTAACCGTGATTAATTTAAATTAAAATTGTGAATTTCCTATTGTAAAGGAAACCGTGAAAACTTAATGTTAAAAGGTGAAAAGTGAAAGTGACCTTGGGGCATAAGGGTTCCCCGTATGTTAGACTCTAGTGGAGCTGGGTAGCAATATATTGGGACTTAGTCGAAATCGTGATCTTGGCCACATAGGCCTTTGTGATTGGTGATTAGTTTCATCACAGGACGATTGATTGACCCCTCCGGTAGTGTGGAGTATTGTTTGGGTAAGGGTCTGATAGAGCTCATTAGTTTGATCATGTTCCCTTGGCTTTTGTAATCTTGAGCTTATCGCTCATTCTCCCACTTTGACAATGTATGAGTTATTGACGGTTCTTAGCCGTGTTTATTGAAAATCTCATTCAGTAAGTACTCTCGTGAAGTTAATGATTTCAGGGCATGATTTTTCCCGTTCTTGAAACCTCGATTATGGTTCGAATCTTTGGAGTCAAATATTCGAAGTTTTGAAAACTTAAAACTTAAGGATTTTATAAAACGTATTCTTTGTTTACCCCGAGACTTGTTAACTATTTTTGGAAGACAGAAGTTTAAATACCTGTTTTATAAAATATGTTTTCAATTCTCATTACTGGAAGTATCGGTAGAAATCCGTTTTTGAAAGAAATTTCAGAAAATTTCATTTGAAATTGTTTTGTAAAATCGGTGAATTAGATGTTGATAAATTCAGGTTTCTCCTAACTTGTTGTCTGGAGTTCCTTCTCGTGCTTGGTTTTGTTTGGGCCTTCTTTCAGAATTATTTTTATAAAATTTGAAATAAATGTTAAAGGTCTTAGGACCAGATTTGAAAGAAGTTTAAAAGTGATTCCAAAATAGTTGTCAGTTTGAACTCCAATAGTTCTTCTTTCTCCTATAGTTATTCCTTGGGTTTGAGGCCGGACTTGTGATGTTGAGTTACGCACACCTAGTGTGATTCTTGTTGTTTTGGTTGGGTTTGGAGACGTTGGAACCAAATAAGATTTGACCGGGTACTAACTTTTTCTTAAAAACCGGTTGAATCCTTCGGGGTTCAACGTTTTTCTTTAAAAAATCGAGGACCATGGCATCTGTTTGGGACTAAACGACACCAATACCCCTTTCTAGTGCCTAGATAGGAAGTGTGAGTTAGAGTTAGTTCGGTTGGTTACCGAATCCGGTGTGGAGATAGTACATTCCCTTTTTATGTTTCTTCGAGTGAACGGGGTGGTTCACTAGTTATTATAAGTAGAAGAATGGTTATGATGATTTACTTTCGGTAGTCCTAGTGAGTGATCTATTTACCTCCTAGGAACCTTGAGCAGCGTGCTAGGTGCACGGTATGGTAGATAGTTAGTTCTTGTTGCATCTCTAGATGAGAGTAGAGTTCGGATTGGTTGTCTATAGGACTAGATGTCAGGATTAGTTATTTACAGGACGTTATATATATACACGTGCACATGTGTTGCTTATATTTTAGTTGATCTGTAGTTCTTATGATATCCGTAGTGTACTTGAGGTTAGTGATGAGGTTATTGATGGGCTCTCGGGTTGGCAGGGTGCCATATGAGACGATTGACTAACCTAGGATAGATGCATGCACACGGGATGGTTAACCTTTTCTAGACGACTATGAGTGTGATGTTTTGATATTATGGCGAGCCCCCGAGGTTGTGCTCACCCCCACATAGGTTGTAGGTTTACAGGTGGACGCAGCACGGCTTATGCTCGGCAGCGACGATACGGGTGATTTGGGACCGTAGTTTTATTCCTCCTTCCGTAGTCATACTTGTGTGTTCTTTTATTCTCTTGGGAGCCAGGCTGTTGGCAGATTCCCTTGTGTTGTATTTTCAGTCCATGTATTTATTATTTTAGGGTGCCATTGTATCTGTTCGGGACTACCATCGAGTTATATGTATTCTTATTTGAGCTTGGTGGCTCAGTAGGTATTTGTTGTTTTGGGGTGCCTTTATACCTTTTCGGCATCGCCATGTGGCTTTCTTTATAATTTCATTTGAGCATTTGGGGCTCTATTGATTTTAGAGGGGTTGTGTAGAGGTATTGGTATTCTTTTCCACTACCTCGGCCCTAGTAGGTTTCTGGAATGTTGGGTTGCGTGCCATTGATTTTATTTCTGTTGTTATGGGTAGGTTCTTGTGTTGTGTTGCTTTTGGGTTGTCCTGATGTTCTATTTACAAACGGAACTCTGCCGGATTTTCGTTAGAATTTATTTACTGAGTTTCTATCACTCAAGTGACATCGAATACTTCATTTTCATTCATATTCCATGTATTTCGATGTTATTGTTAATCTGAGTTGTCATTTTTTGTGACGTCATACCTCGGGATTCGCTGATTCTCTGGATTGGAGTCTCAGGAATAAATGGGCGTGACATTGATAATTATTGATATTTTTTGTGCATGATCTTGGGCGAGATTAATTCTTAAGCAATGAAAAAAAATTAATTCCTAACAGAAGCAAGAAACATCCTACCCCAATGCCACCATCTATAGGTTATGCTTTTCTGGTACCATATATGTCATATGGAAAGAGAGAAACAAACGCATATTTACTGGGAAACAAACATCCACTGAAGGTGTTAGGAAAATGCTTGAGGATTGCATTAAATGCAGGCTATCATCCATCAAGTTCAAGGACAACATTCAAGCTGGAATGCAGCTCATGTTTGGAGAATACCTACTCCTTTTCCAGAAATTTCATTGTAACCCTAGCTGGTGCTTGTTGCTCTAAGCTTGGTTTCTTTTCTTCCATGCTTTGCATGGCCTTTTATTAGGCGTTTTTGCTCCTTGTGAGCTTTCTTGTGTTCTTGTGCCTTGGTAGGTTTGTCTGCCTTGGCTGTTTTTTCTTCCTTAATACATACTGAATTACCCAAAAAAAAGAAAACAAGGATTTAACAGAAAACATTTAGCAGCTACCTATAAAATTGCTCTAAAATATATGTTTAGGGAGCAAAAATTTATGTATGCTGAGTGAAAATATTTGGTTCAAAAAAACATCTTAAAAAGTGAAGGATAAAGTGGTAAAGTCCATGGCTTCAGATTCACCCACACCCCCGTTTGCGATCTGCTTTCTCTCTCTACAAACACTTGCGGTCTCCTTTCTCTCTCCACAATGGCATGCAAAATCGCACATACATGCTCTCTCTTCGGTCTCTTTCTTTCCGTTCATCTTCTAATTTTACGACCTCTCAAGTCTTTCTTTTTACAAATGGTGCCATAGTACGTAGTTATAACTTCAATTAGGTTGTTTCTGTTGTAGGCACTGCAACAATGCACTGGGTAGGATAGGTGACAGGTGATGTTACTCAATCTGTTACGGATGCTGAAAAGTATCTCCAAGTCCACAGGCCCGTGAGAAGGTATCTTATTCGGCTATTCTGGTTTAATAAGTTATGTTGGAGTGAAATATTAACTTCAGTTGTCGATGACAGAAAGGAAGCTGAAACTGAAAATTCAGATGTGGATTGGTGCTCTTTAAATAAAAAATGTTTTCTCAGAGTGTTTCGGATAACAGTATTTCATTTGGCAGCAAGCACTGGGCTTCTGTTTACTTGGCCAGTACTCCTCAGCAGGTGGTAGCATTGGGCCTCAAAATCCCTGGAGTCGATGAGGTTAGATATTTGAGCTTCAATTTTTTTTTGAAAAACAATACTCAATGAGATATTTTCATTCCATTCTTCTGTGACAATGTATGTTTTATCATATGCTCCAACATCATATTACTTTTCTTGGCACTGACTCTTTTGATATACCTGCTGAATGTTAATTGTTGAATTTATTTGTCACCAAGTTTCTCAGTTCTTGATTATTTCTGCCAATCAGACCCTCTGGACCAGGTAGAAAGTCTTCCCTTAATATCATTCTCTTGTTTGTAAATCTTAAATCTTGGAATTGGAAGACAACCTCACTAATTTTCTTTAATGAAAGTACTGAATGATTGAATCGTTACCAACAGCCAAGACACATTTATGAAGTAAACTGAGAAACTTCTGATGACGAGTATGGACCTTACCTGGAGGAAGGTAGGAGGGGCTTCATATATAAATAATTATATGCATGCAATTTGGAAAATCTATGACATGTTAGATACTGTTACACATGTATGCATTCGTATGGTTTACGAGTACTCATAGAAGAAGATAAGGAGCCAAGGAGCTGACCATTTGAAACTTGATGCAGATTCATGAATGCATTATATATGTTGGTACAACTTGCTATAAAGTTATAGTGTTGTTCAAAATCATGTGTTTAAGGCACCTTCATTGATGGTACCAAGATGTGTGGGTGCATACCCCTTTTTTATGATAGAGCTAGCTTCAATTGTTTGTAAAAATTAGGTCTTAGAAATCTCGTTACTGTGGATTTATATTATGAGTGTTGAAAAGTAAACTTGATAATCCATATACACTGAAAGCTCCATTCATCACATGCATGCACAACCCCAAATGTCAAGATTTGCTGCACAAAAACCATGCGTGAGATTTGCACGCTCATATCTTCCAAAGTAAAAAATGGCTGCAAATGAAGATTTGCTTTGTTAGTTTCTATCTTTAAATTCTATATATATAGGTGTATGGTATTGTATTAAGCATGAGGCAAGAAGCTAGAACTAAATAGAGTGTGAGAGTTGAAAGAAAGTTTGTACTATGTTTGTGTGTATGAAATAAAAGATTGAGTTTTTCATATATTTGAGAGTGATCATGGGTTATTACAATCACCATAAGTGATTTTCAACATGGTATCAAAGCTAGAGTGAAGCTTGAGCAAGCCCAGAAGTGAAGAACAAAAATAGAGCCGAACCTTTCGAAGCATATTCGTGAGCCAAATGTGTTCAAACCATAAGTTTGAGCATAGATATATCTTCCTTGTTCCAGCAGGAACGTAACGGCGAGAAGCACGCGGCGAAACTCCTCCAGACGCGCCCTCACGTGCCTCCACAAGATAGGCGAGTGAAGCCCACGCGCCAAGTCGTCTTCAACCTCTGGACGTGCATGCAGCCCACGTGCCCCACGCATTGCCACGTCAGCAGTGACGTCATCCCCTTGCCACGTCACACCTGCCACGTCACCCTCCATGTCAGTGCCATGTCACTCTCCACGTCAGCACAGTGCCACATCAACACAGAGCCACAACAACAAATTTTTGGAAAATTACCAATTTGCCCCTCATTGGTATTTTGTCCGTTTCGGGCTCATTTTAACTCCGATTTGAGCAAACGAAAAGTCATTTTTGACTAAACGGAATGCTTCAGACGCAACCGTGCAGTAGGTTTGACCAGATTCAACACCTATTTTCAGAACTAAGCACCTCAAGTGTTTAAGTAAATCCGATGGCGTCCTCCAGTAATTTTTTCCAGCCCCAGCTTTCGCGCTTAGATAAAACCAATTACGAGAATTGGTCTATCCAAATGAAATTCCCTCTTGCCTCACAAGATTTGTCGGAATTTATCAAGACTGGTTATGACAAGCCAATTTAAAAAAAAAATGAAGATCGATTGAGCGAGACCCAAAAGGTCGTGCTCAAAGAAGCCCGAAAGAAGGACAAGAAGGTGTTGTACCTGCTTTATCAAAGTGTCGATGAAGCAAGTTTTGAAAATATTTCAGCGTTCAACACCGCCAAGTAAGCATGGGAAATTCTTCGAAAAACACATTGAGGAATTGAAAAAATAGTTAAAGTTCGACTCCAAGTTCTAAGGGGTGAATTTGAACTATTGAAAATGAAAGATACGGAGTCAATTTCTGAGTACTTTACCAGAACATTGACTATTGTGAATCAAATCAGAAGATATGGTGACAAGATTGAAGATGTTTGTGTGCTTGAAAAGATTATGCGCTCCCTCAACTCAAAGTTCGAGCATGTAGTTGTTGCTATTGAAGAATCAAAGGACCTCGATGTAATGACAGTAGACGAGCTGATGGCCATGCTAGAAATTCATGAATAAAGAATCAACAAGAAGAACACCTAAGGTACTCTAGAGCAAGCTCTTCAGTCAAATCTAACATTTAAAGAAAATAAAGAAGAGCGATAGGGAAGTTCACAAAGAGGCCGAGGTAGAGGTCGTGGTTATTGAGGACGAGGTGCTAGATCCAGAGGCAGCGGTGGAAGAACCAATTTCAATACCGAAAGAAATAATCAAGGCGGAAGAAATCAATCTTTAAGAGGATGAGGGCGAGGACGAAGTCATGGAAGCAACTTCAATAATTGCCAGAATTATGACAAAAGCAATGTGCAATGCTATAATTACAACAAGTATGGACACTACAACAACGAATACATAGGAAAGGCAGTTGCTGAAGGAGGCGAACAAGTAAATTTTGCTGAGAAAGAATAAAATGAGCCAAGATCAATACTGTTGATGGCTCAAAATGAAAATACCGATGACGAAGGTATATGGTATCTAGATTCAGGAGCCAGCAATCACAAGTGTGGAAACAGACACATGTTTGTTGAGCTTGATGAGACTAGGCAAGGGCAAGTCTCATTTGGTGATTTCACAAAAATCCCAGTAAAAGGAAAGGGCAATATTCTGATCAAGCTCGAGAATGGAGATCATGACTTCATATCCAATGTTTACTATGTTCCAGATATGATGAATAATATTTTGAGTCTCGGACAGCTCCTGGAGAAAGGCTACGACATCAGCATGGATGATTTGTGTCTAACAATTAAAGATACAAATGAAAATCTCATTGCCCGGATAAAGATGTCAAAGAATAGGATGTTTCCTATTCACATCCAGCATGATGTAGGGAAGTGTTTAAATGTAGTTGTTGAAGACAAGGACTGGCTATGGAATTTGAGATACGGACATCTCAACTTTGAAGGCCTGAAGCTACTCGCAAGCAATCAGATGGTGATGGGACTACCCTACATCAACCATCCTAATGAAGTATGTGAATGTTGTGTACTTGGGAAACATCACAGACTGAGCTTTGCTAAAGAAGTCAGATGACGATCAATAAATCTGCTAGAGCTCATTCACACAGATGTGTGTGGTCCATTGAAGCCAATATCATATGGAAAGAGCAGGTATTTTATTACCTTCACTAATGATTATAGCAGAAAAACATGGGTGTACTTCTTGCAGAAGAAATCAGAAGTATTTGACAAGTTCCAAGAGTTTAAAGCTCTTGTTAAGAAGTAGAGCGGCTACAATATCAAGACATTGCAGTCAGATCAAGGAGGAGAACATATGTCGAATACATTCCAGAATTATTGCAAAGAGCATGGCATCCGACAGTAAACAACACCATTCTATACACCTCAGCTAAATGGTGATTCTGAAAGAAAGAATCGCACGATCTTGGACATGGTCAGAAGTATGCTGAAAGGAAAGTCAATGCTCAAGGAATTTTGGGCTGAAGCGGTATCTTATATTGTCTATCTGCTGAATAGGTGTCCAATCAGAAGACTCCAGTTCAAAACACTTGAAGAAACCTGGAGTTCATACAAGCCGAGTGTCAATCACCTCAGAATTTTTGGATGTATTGTTTACACCAAGATTCCAGAAGCCAAAAGAACCAAGCTCGACGACAAAGGACATAAATGTATCTTTATCGGCTATGGTGACAGAACAATGGGATATAAGTTGTTTAATCCAAGCACCAAGGAAGTAATTATGAGCAAGGATGTGATCTTTGAAGAAAATGAAGCTTGGAGTTCGGACCAGAATGAAGATGGCAAAGCCAAGGAGCTTGTGCTTGAAGAAGAAAAAGAAATAGGAAAAGAGGTTACAACAGAGCCACAAATACTACCATATCAATCTCCTGTACCTGCAAGAAATGATCATTCATCGTTATCATCACCAGATGAAAGATCAAGTGAAAGACCCAGAAAAGTGAGAAGCCTGAGGGAACTATATGAAGCCACTAAAGAAGATCAAGACCATAATTTGCTATGCCTATTTATGGATAGTGATCCTGTTAGCTTCACAAAAGTCATCTAAGAGAAGAAGTGGAAGTCAGCAATGGATGAAGAAATCAGGACCATAGATAAGAATGACACATGGGAACTGTGTAGTTTACCAAAAGGTCAAAAGCCTATTGGAGTCAAATGGGTCTACAAGACAAAGAAGAATGAAAAAGGCGAAGTTCAGAATGAAAGCTCGCCTGGTTGCAAAAGGCTACAAACAGAGACACGGATTAGACTATGGTGAAGTATTTGTTCATGTTGCCCATTTAGAGACAATCAGGCTGATGATATCTATTGATGCTTAGAATAGATGGAAGTTGTACCAACTTGATGTTAAGTCAGCATTTCTGAACGGATTTCTAGAAGAAGAAATCTATGTCGAACAACCGCTAAGATATATAAATGACGGACATGAAGACAAGGTGTACAGGTTGAAGAAAGCTCTTTATGGACTGAAGCAAGCTCCACGTACATGGAATATAAGAATTGACAAGTATTTCCATGATAATGGGTTCGTTAAGGGCATGTTTGGAAACGCTCCCGCTGCTGCTTTTAAATGGGTTTGGAAGCTGAAGCGTAACGAAGTAAGTTTTTTCTGAAGCGGAAGCATGTTTGGTGTTGATGATTCTGATATGAGAAAAATGAAAGCTGAAGCATGCAGAGCATGTTTGGTGGAACTGCTGATTTCCTAAAATGTGAAAGCAAAACATGTTTGGTGAAATCAAATGATTTGAGATTCTGTTTTTTTTTTTTTTGAATTTTAGATTGAATATAAGAAATTAATAAGTTCTGCAATTAAAAAAAATAAAAATTGTATTGCATAAGGCCTCTCATTTGGATATTGTAAATAAATTTTTTATTTTTTGTAAACTATAAAAACTTTTGTAGATAAATTCTAAATTATAATATTGTATTGCACAAGACCTTTGGTTATAATATTTTATTTTGGGTAAAGTGCATAAAACCCTCCTCAACTATTGCCCCATGAGCACAAAACCCCCCTCAACTACAAAAGGGGCAAAACAAATCCCTCAACTATCCTAATTAGGTGCAATTTACCCCCATCCCTATTGCAAAATTACAATTTTACCTTTAAAAAAATAAAATAAATTATTTTAAGAGATAATTAATATATATAAAATTCAAAAAACAATATATTAAAATTTGAAATTTTTTTAAAATTCAGAACAAATATATAAAATTCAAAAAATATATATATGTAAAATTCAAAAACAATATGTTAAATTCCGAAAAAATTTAAAATTTGAAACAAATATGTAAAATTTGAAATATATATATATATATATAATTCAAAAAATATATATTAAATTTCAAAAAAAAATTAAAATTCAAAATTTATATATAATTTTCAAATTTTATATATTTTTCGAAATTTATATATTTTTTTCGAATTTTATTTTTTGAAATATATATATTTTGAATTATATATATATTTTTTGAATTTTATATAATTTTCAAATTTTATATATATATTTCGAAATTTATATACTTTTTTCGAATTTTATATTTTTTTTCGAATTTTATATAGTTTTAAAAAATTTATATATATATTTCGAATTTTATATATTTTTCGAAATTTAAAATAATTTTTTGGAATTTTATATATTTATTTCTAATTTTATATATTTTTCAAAATTTATATAAATTTTTTGATTTTTATTTTTTGAAATATATATATTTTGAATTTTATATTTTTTTTGAATTTTATATATATTTTTTGAATTTTCTATATATTTCAAAATTTATATACTTTTTTCGAATTTTATATATTTTTTTAATTTTATATATTTTTTTCGAATTTTATATATTTTTCGAAACTAAAAATATTTTTTTGGAATTTTATATATTTATTTCTAATTTTATATATATTTTCGGAATTAATATTTTTTTTTTAAATTTTATACACCTTGAAACAAAACTAACATGTTGCAAAGAATTTGGGAGCAATTGGGAGAATTTGGGAGCAACTTATAATGGGCCCCACTAAAAATAATGATGGGAGCAAGTGGAAGCAAGGTGAGTCTTGCTTTCAAATTTGAGGTTTTGCTCCAGCCTGCTTCCAGATTTTGGAAGCGGGAGCAACTAACCAAACAGCCCTGTTCTGTAAACAGTAATAGAAGCATGAGCAAAAGCAGGAAGCGAGACCGTTTCCAAACAAGCCCTAAATGTCCATATGAACATGCATCATACCTGAAGAAAGGTCCAGAAGGAAGCGTATTATTTGCAGGTCTGTATGTTGATGATTTAATCTTCACAGGAAACAACCCAGCCATGTTTGAAGAGTTCAAAAAAACCATGATTCAAGAATTCGAGATGACAGACATAGGTCTGATGTCACACTTTCTTGGAATTGAAGTGAAGCAGAATGCTGAAGGAATCTCGATATGCCAAAGGAGATATGTAAAGGAGATTCTCAAGAAGATCATAATGGAATCATGCAATCCAGTATCAACTCCGGTGGAAAGCAGCATGGAACTCAGAAAGAATGAAGGCGAAGGAAATGTTGATCCAACATACTTCAAAAGTTTAGTTAGAAGTCTTCGGTATCTGACTTGTACCAAACCAGATATACTCTACGGAGTTGGATTGATCAGCAGATACATGGAGGAACTAGATCAATCATACCTGAATGCTGCAAAGAGAATACTCCGCTACATCAAAGGTACGATCAATGATGGATTGCTATATACCTCAACTGATGAATTAAGATTCACTGGTTATTCAGATAGTGATTGGGGTAGAGATTTAGATGAAATAAAAAGCACAACTGGATTTGTGTTTTTCATTGGAGATACAGCATTCACATGGTCATCCAAGAAACAACCTATAGTAACGTTATCATCACGCGAAGCTGAATACGTAGTAACCAGCTCAACTGTGTATCATGTTATTTGGTTAAGAAATGTGTTGGAGCATTTTGTGTTTTCCACGAGAAAAACCTACAGAGATTTTCATTGATAATCGTTCAGCAATTGCACTTGCAAAGAATCCAGTCTTCCATGAACGAAGCAAGCATATTGATACACGGTATCATTCCATCAGGGAGCATGTGCAGAACAGAGAAGTGGAATTAATATCTTGCAAGACAAATGATCAAATTGCAGATATTTTTACAAAGTCATTGAAGCAAGACATGTTCAACAGACTGAAGATGATGTTAGGAATGCAGAAGTGTGGAAAATCAAGTTTAAGGGGGAATGTTGAAAATTAAACTTGATAATCCATATCCACTGAAAGCTCCATTCATCACATGCATGCACAACCCCAAAGGTCAAGATTTGTTGCACAAAAACCATGCGTGAGATTTGCACGCTCATATCTTCCAAAGTCAAGAATGACTGCAAATGAAGATTTGCTTTGTCATTTTCTATCTTTCAATTCTATATATATAGGTGTATGGTATTGTATTAAGCATAAGGGAAGAAGCTAGAAATAAATAGAGTGTGAGAGTTGAAAGAAAGTTTGTACTTTGTTTGTGTGTATGAAATAAAAGATTGAGTTTTTCATATATTTGAGAGTGATCCTGGGTTATTACAATCACCATAAGTGATTTTCAACAATATATGCATGTACTCTGGATTTTGCTAATTAGTTTTTTAGTTTGTTTGTGGAATAATAAATTTCATTCAGTAGATTTTTAACATGAGAACTTGGTTGATACAATTAGAGCAGGTCAGTTGTTTGACTTAGGATTTATATATATATATATATATATATATATATATATATATATATATATATATATATAATTCAATTGTTTGAATTATTTAATTCAGAATCTGTCTTTGTTTAATTTTCAGGTTGAACATGAAGTAGGGAAATACTTTCTTCTTTTTTTTTCAAATTATTACAGGTATAATAGTTGACCTTGTTGTATATGTATTTCATCTTCTGAACATTATAAAATCTTGCGCTTTTGTATGCATGGATGAGAGAGGCATCACCATGATTTATAACACTAGAGTAATAAGATCACAGTTTTCATTTGGCACTACCAATTTTGGCATCATGTATTATAAAGGTTCGAAAGTGAAGCTACAAGGCTATTGTGATAGTGATTGGGGAAGATGTATTGATGACATGAAAAGTACATCCAGACATGCATTTTATCTTGGTTCAAGTGTGTTTTCTTGGCAATCAAAGAAGCAAGATTCACTTGCTCTATCATCAGCAAAGGCTGAATATATTTCAGCATCATTGACATCTTCACAAGCAAAATGGTTAAGGCAAATTTTGGAAGATGTTCAAGAGAAGCAAAAAGAAAGTACAAGGATCTTTTGTGACAAAAAACTAGCAATAGCAATTGCCAAAAATCCAGTTTTCCATAGTCGTACTCGACACATTGCTATCAAGCATCATTTCATTAGAGACGCCATTGAAGATGGTGAAGTGGAACTCATATTTTGCAAGTCGGAGAATCAAGTTGCGGACATTTTCACAAAGGCGTTTCCAAAAGAAAATTTCTTGAAGTTTAGGGAGCTTATGGGAATTCAAGAGCAAACACATTAAGGGGGAGCATGTTATGGTTAATGTGCTAACTCTAGTTTGATTAACTTAACCTTGCATGGAAAATATAAAGTCTTGAAAATATATATATCTTGGAATTGTATTAGTAGTAGTGGTGCTCATTTATTATTGTATTGTTCCAATGTTGATTAAGATGAATGTATTGATCTCTATTGTACTATGAAGAGATAATGGAATGAAAAATATCAGATTGTATGGCTCCATTGTCCATCTTCTCTATTATTCATCTATATTCTTCCCGAATCTGTTTCACATCAATATTCTAACAGAATTAACACAAATAATCCAACACACATCACACCAATTTCCCAACAAATATCCAATTGAATTTGGTATCAGAGCTTGGTTGAGAGAGTGAAGGGAAAACAAATCCCAACAAGGAAATATCCATGGCAAGTTTAAGCAATCAAAATATGGGAGCCCAACAAATTTCTCTTCCTTCATTTGATGGAGAGAACTATGATTTTTGGTGTGTGAAGATGAAGACCGTATTCCTTTCCTATAATCTTTGGGAATATGTAGAAGATGGATATGATGAACTGGATGATTCTACCACCTTGACGAATCCTTAAAAACAACAATTAAAGGAGCACAAGAAGAAGAATGCAAGAGCACTTGCCTTGATTCAACAAAGAGTTGGTGACATGATCTATCCAAGAATCATTAATGCAAGCAAAGCAAAGGAGGCTTGGGAGATTCTTGAAAAAGAGTATAGAGGCACCACAAAGGTAAGAACTGTAAAACTCCAATCTCTAATAAGAGACTTTGAAAATCTGAAAATGAAAGAATCGGAGTCTTTGAAAGATTTTTCATCTAGACTTATGGAGTTGGTGAATCAAATGAAAACCTATGGAGAGGTTATTACAAATCAAAGAATAGTTGAGAAAATTTTGATTAGTATGCCCGAAAAGTATGATCCAATTGTAGCAGTGATTGAAGAAACTAAATATCTTTCAAATTTAAGTATTGAGGAGTTGATGGGTTCAATTAAAACTTTTGATCAAAGGTTGAGTAGGCGCTCCGAAAAATCAGTTGAAAGTGTTTTTCAATCCAAACTCAATGTTACTCCAAAATTTCAAGAAAAAGATTCATCCAATTTTGATCGATCCAAAAGTGAGTCTTCTAGAGGTGGAAGATTTGGAAGAGGTAGAGGAAGATGCCGATTCAACAATAAAAGGACGCCAAATGTTGAAGGGAATTCACAAAAGTGCAATATTTGTCAAAGGAGCAACCATGTTGAGAAAGATTGTTGGTTTAAGGGAAAACCACAATATTTCAATTGCAAAACGTTTGGTCACTTATCAAAGGATTGTCGATTCAAAAATCAGCACCAAGCAAACTTTTCCGAACAGAATACGGGTGAAGGAAATCTATTTTATGCTTGCCAAACTTTCACCTATGATATTAAATGGACAGACTTTGTAATTTTGTCAACTTTCACCCCATAAAGTTATGATTTTGTGGTGAGGTAGATAATCCCTAAATGAGATCCATAAAATGGCTATCTCATTTCTACTAAGACACTGGTAATGGTTGCAATGATCTCGATGGTTTCTGGTGATCAACATTAACCATACACTGGTGGTCTATCTTTTGATCCTACCATACCCTTCAAACGATAGTAGGCATAACCTCAACACATGATGCAAAAGCTTCAGCTAACTCATCAACTGACCTCAGTGCATTCCACTCAGTCTCGAACAAGTCTGAAAAACTAGGATATGATCAACAGCTGATAGCGTCTACTACCACATTAGTTTTCCCTATACCATATTGAATGTAGAAGTGATAGTCCTTCACACATTCCCACAATTTGAGCTGCCTCATATACAACTCTCTCTGCATAAATAGACACTGCAACTCTTTTGATCATTTAACAATCTGAAGGTCTCACCCAAGAGATAATTCCTCCAAACTAAATCCTTACCGCAAAAATTACTGTTGCCAACTCCAAATCATGGGTTAAAACACAAAACTCATACCCTGTAGTGAAGTACTGGTGGAATAAAATACTCAACCCCACTCTGTGGAGTTGCTAGAATAGGTGCATAAGTAAACCTAGTATTCAATTCATCAAAAACTGTCTGACAATGAACATCTCAAATAAATAGCACACTCTTGCACAAATTAGGGTTATTACAGTTCTGTATCTTGGTGTTTCTCTTTGAGTACTTTCTTGCATCTCTCTACATTGTTGTTATGGCATATACTCTCTTTGCTTGTCATTTCAATAATAAAAAAGAGGAAAAGTATTAAGTAAGGGGGAGAGATTGTTTGACTAAGAGAGAGAAGTATTTAGTCAGGGGGAGTTTATTCTCAGGGGGAGAATGATGATCATTATGTGTGCATTGTTGTTATGATTTTTTTATGATCATTATGTTGGTTTATATTTGTTAATTCACACGTGCGTTTAATGGTTTGTTTAGTGTTATGGTTACAAGTTTGGTAGTTCGTCATGAAACCAAGGTGACAGTTTATATCTATGTTTGTTGGTGTGTGTTCATAGGTATAGATGTTATGTTGTTATTTGTGAGGCTATATTATAAAACATGGTTTTGTCTCAGAAATGCCAAGGGGGGAGATTGTAAAAACACTTTTGTGTATTGTTTATTTATGACATGTTCTAGACAATAACCATGTTGAATGTTAGTTAGGTTGGTTTAGTTTCAATGACATCGATAAGCTTCGTCAAAGGCAGAATCAAGCATTGAAGTAACGAAGAATACAAGTGAAGCACGAAAGTGAGCACATTGAGGAAAAATGTCTTCTAAAGGGCGAAAATGACATTTTCCAAAGCCGTCACTTCAAGCAAAAAGTATCGTGGGTTCAAGAGGGTCATTTTGGCGCAGTTGCGAAGAAAAGTGGTTTTAACCAAAATGCCAATGCTTTCAGTTTCAAAAAGTGGCTGGAAAACACATTTTTACGCTTGGACCCACGCTTGAAGCGTAGGCTCGCTACGCTTGAAGTGTAACTGCGCAAGATTTTGGGTAAATTTTGTTGTGATGTCTGTTTTGTTTCTTATTATGTGTGAATGACTCTTACACCTTGGTATACGTGTTATATATATAATATACACCAAAAAAGAGGATTTAACTTGGTTTGGATGTGAAATTACGAGAAATGGCAAACTGAGGGTTTGAATCTTTATTATCTATAAATACCCAAGTCTTCAACAAGAGGAGGCGCGTCTTTAAGAATTATCTGCAAGTTTTCTACAGCTTCATCTTCTTCTACAGAGATATACATATGGTGAGAGAATATTATTGAGTGATTAGAGTTACACAAGTTCTCTCTTGTTATTGGACGTCTTCAATCGTGCTTCTACATCGATGATTTCTATGTACGATTGAATGGTTTAGTTGCTGAAAAATTCACACACCATCTATAGCAACATGGTTGCATTGATCCGTTGAAGAACAGAGTCGTCTGAGTGCGGAGATAGGAGGCTTCGTGGTGATTTTGATCTATTAAGAAGCAGAGTCGTTGGAGTACGGAGATCAGAGCGAAAGCTTCGTGGAGCGTGTGTGAATCTAGACTTTCATACATTAAGTGAAGAACAACAAATTACAGCGGCTGTAAATTCTGTTTTCATAGAGTCTGTACAAATTCTCTTATTCATAGTGCATCGATACCCGAGCGTATCCGTGATTTTTACTTGGATTCTTTTCAAGGTTTTCCATGTAAAAATCTTAGTGCTTTCTCATTATTTAAATTTCTGCACTTATATTCATATTTGATTGATTGATCTATTTTTGAGAATTGAATTTTCACTAAATATTTTTAATTGATCATAAAATTGACAAAAATCCTATTCACCCCCCTCTAGTTTGTTTTCACTATCGTCTAGGTAATTTCAATTCTGTTAGATTGTTTTATTTGAGTCATTGACCTACAGACAATTTTAGTAGTTGGATTCTAATTCTGATCCATGTAGTGTCATCAATCATTTAAATGGTTATAATTTATAAAAGTTGAATTAATGAACTCCGTTTTATTTTTCTGGATAATTCTTGTGTTTCCATCAAAGTTGTAAACCGAATTATCACAGAAAGTTTGCAATTAACAGAGAGCTAACTGCCATTGTTTACAGGGTTGATATAACAAATTCAAAACATTAAATTGAGGGAGTCATATAAAAAATCCTCTTGTTGTTAACAACAAATTGAAAAAATTCATTATAAATTGGAATGACGTTGAAACTAGAGTTATTGGTCTCCACATTTATGGACTTAACAACCTCTTATGTGCATGACCTAGGTCAGTGATAATGTTTGTTATGTGAAAGTTTATTATCCTCTCCCCAACACAATCCTTAAACATTCTCATCAAATCCTCATCACTATCAACAACCATTCTACATACATCGCCAGGGATATCATAAGAAAATTCAACAACCAAAGGCACACCAGATGGAATGTAATGCAAATAAATTGATAACACTTCACTTTTCAAATCTATAAAATTATATAAATCAGGGTCAATATCCCTAATCTAACTGTTTTCCTTTCTGAAACTGTTGTGAACAACAATATCATGTATGAGTTCCATCATTGTAACAACAAACACATCCATGCATCAACTAAGAGTACAAATCAGAGCCATTGTTTTGAAAATTGTAAAAACAAGGGCATTGGTATTTACACAAAAAACATAGGGTTTTTATAGATGCCCAACAGATTTGTCACGCCCCGTTATTCCTGATACCCCAATTTGGAGAATCAGCGAATCACGAGGTATGACGTCACCGAAAACGACAACTAAAATTAACAATAACATTGAAATACATGGAATAGGAATGAAAATGAAGTATTCCATGTCACCTGAGTGATAGAAACTCGGCAAAGAATTCCAACGAAAATCCGGCAGAGTTCCATCTGTAAATGGAACATTCGGACACACAAACACAATAGAACATAATCACCTGCCAATAACAAGGAAACTAAGAACAATGGCACGCAACCCAACATTCCAGAAACCTACTAGGGCCGAGGTAGTGGAAAGAAAACCACCCATACCTCTACACAACCCTTTCTAAAACCAACTGAGCCACCAAGCTTGAATAAGAATACAGAAAATCATACGGTAGTGCCGAAATGATACAAAGGCACCCCGAAAATAATAAATACACAAACTGAATATACAACACAAGGGAATCTGCCAACAGCCTGGCTCCCAAGAGAATAAAAGAATTCATAAATATGACTACGGAAGGAGGAACAAAACTACCATCCCAAATCACTTGTATCGTCGCCGTCGAGTATGTCGTGCTGCATCCACATGTAAACCTGCAACCTGTTGTGGGGGTGAGCAAAACCACGCGCTCACCATAATATCAAAACATCACACTCATAGTCATCTAGAAAATGCTAACCATCCCGTATGCATACATTTATCCTAGGTGAGTCAATCGTCTCACATGGCAACCCCGCCAATCCGAGACCCCATCAATAAACTCACATACACTACGGATATCATAAGTACCATAGATCAACGAAAATATAAACAATACATGTATACGTATATGTATAACGTCCTGTAAAAACCTAAGCCTGTCACCTAGGCCTATAGACAACCAGTCTGAACTCCACTCTCATCTAGAGATACTACAAGGACTAACTATCTACCATACCGTGCACCTAGCACGCTACTTAAGGTTCCTAGGAGGTAAATAGATCACTCACTAGGATTACTGAAAGTGAATCATCATAACTATGCCCACAACTCGATCATCGCTCATAACTAGCATCGCTATCAAATCATTCCTAGAGAGAAAGTCGCTCTCACATTTTCTATCTTTAATTCAGTTCTTCTCCTTACAATAATTAGTGAACCAACCCATTCACTCGAAGAAACATAAAAAGGTAAGATATTATACCCACACCGAATTCTGTAACCAACCGAACTATCTCTAACTCAAACTGCCTATCTAGGCACTAGAAAGGGTTATTGGAGTCATTTAGTCCCAAACAGATGCCATGGTCCTCGGGTTTTTAAAGAAAAATGTTGAACCCCAAAGGATTCAACCGGTTTTTAAAAAAACGTTAGGACCCGGTCAAATATTATATGGTTCCAACGTCTCCGAACCCAACCAAAACAACAGGAATCACACTAGATGTGCGTAACACAACATCACAAGTCCAGGCTCAAACCCAAAGAATAACTATACGAGAAGGAAGAACTACTAGAGTTCAAACCGATAACCATTTTAAAATCACTTTTAAACCTCTTTCAAATCTGGTCCTAAGACCTTTAACATTTATTTAAAATTTTATAAAAATAATCCCATAAGGTGCTCAAACAAAACCGGGCACAGGAAGTAATCTCAGACAATAAGCTAGGAGGAACCTAGATTTATCGACCTCTAACGATGCTGAGATCTCGAAAATAACATCGAGATTTCTAGAACAGGGCAACCTGTGCCCTAATTCACCGAAATTACAAAACAATTTCAAATGATATTTTCGGAAATTTCTTTCAAAAGCGAATTTGTATTCGGTACTCCTGGTCCCAAGAATTTAAACATATTTTACAAAACAAGTTTTTGATTTTGGCTTTCAAAAATAGTTAACAGGCACCAGGGTAATTAAAGAACACGGTTTATAAAAATTGAAAAGCTTTAAGTTTTCAAAATTTTGAGAAAACCCTGGTTTGATCCCAACGATCCAAACCATGACCCAAATTTCAATGTACCGGAATAACAACGGTTTAATACTCAAAAATATTCCCACAAATGAAAGGAAAGAATAACAAGCTCACAAATATCAACAGTCGAAAGAGAGAGACTACAAGATTTATGAGCCTAGAGCAACCTTTGAATTTCTAAACTCCTCACACCACTGAAGTGGTCTAACAATTAACCCGTGGTATTACCACTCACCAACCACAAAGGCCTATATGGCCGAACATTATAAACCCAACTAAGTCCCTGTAAAGCATTAACCAACGCAACTAGACACCCAACTCGGGGGAGGGACAGTTAATTACCAAAACCTCTTTTCATGTATCCACACTCAACTAAATTAAGTTTCAGTACATCGTTAACCAACTCAACTAGAGCCCAACTCAAAGGGAACAGTTTCACCCCAAAGCCTATTTCCACTTATGTTCACGTAACCACCTGGAACACATGCCAATCGTGGCTCCACTAATCCAGGTTTTAACATTGTTACATTTGCTTTCTTTTAAAATTTTAAAATCTTTAAATTTTATTCACATTGAGTTAATTTCCATCATTTTTAATGAATTTACAAATACCATCCCGATCACAGCCACTCAGCCGTAGTTCCCAAGGAAAAGCATGAATTTTCTTACAATACAGATACCATCTGCTCAATAACAGCAAATATCAACGGTATAAAAGATCAATACATGATCATATAAATGAATGAAAGCTCAATGTGAATGTTATGCAATGCCAATGCCAACAACACCCTATCTAACAAGGAACACCCGGGTATGATGTCGCCAAAGTAACACAACCACAAAGAATTTATCGACTCGTTAAAAACATATCGTGTTCAGATAAAATCCTCCCACACCTCCCTAATTCTCGGATTACTAGTCCGCCGGTAGCGAGAGACACCGCCTGGCTAGATGTTGCGACGACCCGAAAGACTCACTCACACCAATGGTATATGAATGAGACATGAAACCACACCCAATGCAATATTAATGCTCATGGTGTATGAAATATATATATCATGCCTCAACAGTGAGTCAATAATCGAAATATAACATTATCAATTGACAAATATATGTCTCACAATCCATTTTTATACAACCAGTACACAATCTATAATCATTTTCATTTTTTTAAAAGCATGTTTTATAATTCAATTATAGCAGCAAATCACGTCAATTTATCTCAAGATCATCCGGGTTATCAATTTTCCGATATTAATAAATTCTTATAAGCTCGCATGCTTTTCATTTAATTTTCAGTAATTGTTTTCAAATTAGTCCACCTCATGCACAATTAATTCGCAATATAACTTCATTATATTTTACGAAAAAAATATACTAAAAAGGGAACTAAAACCGTGTATAAGTTTTAACGTCCCTCGTTCTCGTGAATCCCCTAACTTATTTTTAATTTCAATAAAAGATAAATAACATGGAAAAATTTATTAACCGGATCTACGTCCACATACACTTTCTATAAACATATTTCGAGCTCAAGGGGGTACTAAACTGCCTATATCGATTTAATTTAAATAGGTTTATAATTATTTTAATTTTTCCGAGAAATAATTTATTTAATTTCTCCAGGGAACTAATTTATTTAATTTCTCCCAAGGAATTTTCAACTCCGACATCATTTAATCCATTTATGGGTATTCCGTAAATTTTATAAAATAGATTTTCGTCTATCACTAGGATTTAATTAAACATTTTTATTTACCCATAAACATGAAACGAAGATTTATTAACGTTTTCCACTCACTATTAGTGAGTGTCAGATATGCATATATATAAGAATATATATATATGTAAATTCTCATTTATTTTATTCGCTTACAAACAGTCCCGAACAGTGTTCACCGTGAACAGTGTCGGCGCTCGAATATAGAGCCCGCCGACCAAAGTCACCCAAAAATTATTTCGAATATACCGAAACGTCCGTCTCGATGACCTATACGATACATACGAAGCCCATTAGCAATCGATAAATAAATTTGAAAAAATCTAACGAAAACCAAACCGAAAAATCGTACCTATAATCTGAAATTCCCAGCGAACCACTCAATGGTTTCGCACCAAATTTGGATATATCGTGTACGACATCGAGAGCAAGTTATCCCCAAAATTTCATGCCAAACGAAGCCCGAATCGGTACCGAGTCGACCCAACTCGATCTGGCCGAACTCGCCACTATTTTTCACGTGCCATCACGGCGCGAACCAGCGTCGCCACCACCAGCGACCTCCACGTCGCCGTCGTTGCCAGCCCTGGCTGAACCCTAGGTCGCGAACCACCAGACCCCATTACTGAAACCCTAGGTCGCAACTGAAACCCTCGTCCAATCGCGTCTGAACTGTAATTGCGGCCACCTCGCGCCACCACTGCTATGTCGCGTCACCATCGAGACGTCATCTCGGCAACCCCTGGCCATCGCCACTGCACCGACTACCTCCGCCAAGTCGTCGCCTCTATACGCGGCTCCTTCTCTCATCCAGCCCGACCTCCCTTTCTATGCATAGATCGGTGACTAGAGGAAGGAGGAGAAGAACACCAGGTCATGCCTGGTTTGTGATGATGAAGAAGAAGAATGGGGTGTCTACGCGTAGGAGTAGAGAAGAACGAAAATGAAGGAACAAATCGGTCAACGTCTCTCTCTTTCTCCACTGAAATATCTATGTCCACATATACATATACATAATTGTATTTAAATACATTTATTAAATACCCACATATATATATTTTCCTAATTAATAATATATACATATGAACAATAAATTTCGGAATGTACCGAGAACCCCCAAATAAAATCATACGAGCCCGAAAAATAAACGGAATGCCCAATAATTACTATAACTGGTATAACTAGCTCGGGGTAAAAACTCATTAAGTCTAAAAGTACATATCACACGAGTACAAATATAGGGAAACAAACAAGCTAACACAAATACCCCTAAGCACATAAATCAAACAATACATAGAGGCACATACGTACAAACACAGAGTACGTCAATCAAATCAGGCACATACTAATCCCATTACAAGGGAACATAAAACGTCGAACCCCTAAAGCACTAAATGTCGAACTCGCACAACATCGTCGGAGCCTTAAATGTCGGACAACAAAACGTACCGCCACCCAGTCGAAGCACCTAAAGCTAACGTCTAAACGAATCCACATAATCGGCATTAAAGCCCACGTAAACCTCTAGCCACGTCCGAAACACAAAACATCACGTCAAATAGCGTACTCACCAAAGAAACCCCCCAAAGTCACCCAAGAGACAATTGCAGAGTCGTGTTGTCGAATCCAGAACTCATATCAACGTTTCACCAGTTCGAAACATTAAATTCACCATCAATTCTCGTAATTGTCAAAGAAGCTCCACGAAGTAGTCAATAAGACAATGGCCTAATCATCCCGTCTTATCAAGACATAAACGCAAAAAAATTACATGTGAAACATTAAGAATAACCATGACGTCATGAACAAGTGACGTCACAACCGAAAACAAATCGGAAATAATTCCATAAAATTGGGAAAATAACATGGGGTGTTACAGATTGAAACCCTAAAACCCTAAAAATTGAATCATCAATACAATAAAAATGCAAACTTTACTCAAATAGAAAGGGATGGGGACCAAAATTCAACCTTAACATATATACACTATAAAACCCTAAAAGAAGATAAATTAGAACAATGAAACAAACAATATCAACAGATTGAAAACAAAAAAGATTGAACAAAATATCAAACATTATGCATGAACAAGATCAAACAAAAATTATCAAACAAAAAAGATTAAACCATAAACTCTGTTTCAGACGAGTAGATCTGATGCAACCCTAGTCTTTGCATCAGAAAACCCTTCCAAAGTGAGCAACTTCCAGTCCTTTCTTCCTCAAAAACCCTCACAAATTGATGTTTGATCAAACCCTAACTCAAATATCCACAGAGAAAGAGAGATCAAAGAGAGAGAGAGGAAATGGGTGATATGAAAGGACGTTGATTTCACTTCAAAAAGAGAAATACAAACTGACACAAGGGGTGTCTCTGTCAAATCAAAAGCCTAAGGGAATATTAGGAATTTCACATGCTCCGTTAGGGGATTTGACGGCCCATTAGCCTCATGGGAGGTCTGTGATGAGACGTTTAGATTTTAAGAGAGGTAGGTGGTAAATTTAAAACCCTAGGGGAGGTCTATGATATAAGGCCAAACCTCAAGAGAGGTTTCTGTGAAATACCCTTAAATAGTTTTTAAGTGGACCGTTAGCATTGATGACTCATTTCCTTGGGAATAGAGAAAATAATTGGAGCAAAAAAAGTCTGAAGCAAAAATTGCAGTGAAGAACCCACCGACCGAGTACTCGGTAGCCACGTATTAGCGCGGCGTTGTGCGGCAATGAGGCAATTTTTCCAAAAGCTTGTGCGCCTTAGCGCGCCATTCCGAGTTCACTGAGTACTCGGTGGCCCAGTTCGGGATTTATTTAAGGGCAAACTTTATAACTCCTATTATAATTGGGATGTGATACCAATTGACTTATCTATCAGATTTACCTCTCATATATATATATGGGCTATTCCTATTGTATTTAGTGACACAAAAACACAAGATTTACTATAGATTGAGAGAGAGATAATATAATTACATATTGAGATTCTTCTTGAGAGAGTTAGGAGTAATATATGTTTATATTATTTCCGGTGATACAGGCGTGAGTATACACTATGTAATCAATTTATCACCTATAGATCATCCCCTTGTAATCCTCTCTTTGATTATAGTGAAACGGGGCTCTCCATGGACGTAGGCCGATTTGATTGAACCATGTATATATCTTTGTGTTGATTGTTTGTTGTGTGTGTGTGTGTGTGCATGTACGTTTTTTGGTTTGCAAAATTTACGATTTTCAAAAGAGGATTTGAATCCCTAGTTTTTATTTTCGTTCTTGGACGGGTGTAAAAACCCTAACAAGTGATATCGAAGTTCTAGGTTGGAGCAATTCCTGAAAGCCGATTCGACACCGAACACATCAACCGAACTATGGAAGAAGAAAATGTTGCGATGATTGACAAGTTTGACGGTACAAACTTTGCCTATTGGAATATGCAAATTGAGGATGTGTCATTCCAAAAAAAATTGTACTTACCATTAAAAAGGAATAAGCCAGAATCGATGAAAGAAGAGGATGGGACAATCCTAGATCGAAAAGCTTTCGGTACGATCAGACTTACGTTGTCAAAGTCCATTGCTTTCAACATCAAGAATGAGAAGACACCAAAGTCTCTCATGGATGCTTTTTCGACTATGTACGAACAACCGTCTGGAGCAAGTATGGTACATCTCATCACTAGATTGGTCAATCTGAAGATGTCCGAGAATGGAAAAGTCAGTGAACATCTCATAATTCTTAATGAAATTGTTGAGTAGTTGGAATCAATTGATATGCCAATCACTGGCAAAATAAAAGCGGCTTTAGTTTTAAGCCAATTGCAGAGAGTTGGAGCGTCACAGTGGCTGCAATCAATAGCTCTTCAGGGTCAAAACCGCTACAGTATGATTTAGTAGTGAGTATGATACTCACAGAAGATATTAAAAGACAGACGTTGGACTCTTCTAACAGTGGCTCAGCATTGAATGTCGACAGCAGAGGCAGAGGTTAGAACAGAAAGAAAGGCGAAAACCAAAGGCGTGGCCGTTCGAAGTCGAGATATGGAAGATCACAGTCTTAAGGTCCCAGAAATCTCAAAACCAAAATTTATGCCAAACAGGGTAGGCAAGTAGTTTTCTAATTTTGTGAAGAGAAGAAATTTCATTATATTATAAATTAAGGAAGATAATCAGTGTTAAAAATGTCATTTCCTTCAAAATTGGAAGGCAAATATATATATATATATATATATATATATATATATATATATAAAAAATAAAAAAAACGAGTTCTAATACTTTTTCCGATAACCTCGAGTGCTATACTACTAATACTACCTCGCATATATTCATTCAATAGTAATTAATTTCTAATCAACTAGTGGATACTGATTACTGATCCACTACTTTACGTGATGAAAAAGAATACAAATCCTATAGATCTCTAAACATATATATATATATAGACACACAGACGCTCTCTACCCTTTCACACAAAAAAACCCTAACAATGGCGTTTGTTTTATCGTCAACAAGAGCTCTCACCAGAGCACACTCTATGATGAAGGGACTGTCCAATGATAGCCGCCGCTCCGTTCTGCTCCCATGCAATTTCTGATCATCCAAAGAATGATTGCCACTCCAAACACTGTCCTAACGGTGATGGTAACAAAAAAACAGATCACTTCATTGTTTTTGATTGTGTGTAACACCCGTGTTATTTTCTCTTTTTATTGAAATTATTTCCGATTTATTTTCGGTGGTGACGTCACTTGTTCATGACGTCGTGGTTATTCTCGGTGTTTCACGTGTAAATTTTTCTCATTTACGTCTGGATTCAACTGGACGACTTGACGATGGTCTCCTCGATGACTTTGGAGATTTTATTTGGCGATTACATAACTTGACGTGACGTTTGTGTTACGAACTTAGTGAAACGTTCACGTAAGCTTTAGTTGTCGAATACGCAGTTTCATTTTGACATTTGGCGCTCGATGCTTCGACTGGGTGGTGACATGTTTTGTTTGACCGACGTTTAAGGTTTCGATTCAATTGTTTGAGTTCGGCATTTAGTGCTTTAGGGGTTCGACGTTTTGTGTCTCCTTGTAAGTAGATTAGTTCATGCCTCTATGTGTTGATGTGGTTTTACGCGCCTTACTTGTTTGACTTGTGTGGTGAAGGGTATTTTTACTCCCTTATTCGTTTCTTCGTATTTGTACGTATGTGACGCGTAGTCTTCAACCTATTTGTAGGATTTTTAGAATTTTCTTGTTTTAGGAGCTTCGATGGATTATGCACGTATCCGGTGTTCCGGTGTTTGGGTTTTCACCCCAAGGTAGTTATATTAGTTATATTAATTATTGTGCGTCCCATTTATTTTTCGGGCTCGTGTGATTTTATTTGGGGATTCCCGGTATATTTTCGGGATTTATTGAACATATATAGAGATTTGATTGGGTATATATATATATGGGTTAATTTCAATAAACCCTCCTATACCATCCAGTTTAATCAACTAACTCTCACTGTGTCCACTTTGCCCTATCTACTATTCAATTTCATCATTATGCCCCCTTACCTCACATTTTGAGTCAAAATGACTAAATTACCCTCAATAATATAAGAGGGTTTAGTGAAATCAACAATTTTAAAAATTATTTTTCAAAAATCAATTATATTTTTTGCAAAAATTATAAATTAAAATTATTATATATATATATATATATATTTCACAAAAAAATTATTTTTTCGAGGGAGTATATTATTTTCCAAAATATGAATTATTTCCAAAAATATAATATATATTATTTGCAAAAAAATTATTTTTCAGAAAAAAATCATATTTTCGAACATAATAGTATATCTTTTTTGCAAAAAAAATATTTTTCGGAAAAGATCATATTTTGAAACATAATAGTATATATTTTTTGCAAAAAAATTATTTTTCAAAAAAAAATTCATATTTTGGAACATAATATATATTATTTGCAAAAAAAATATTTTTTGGAAAAAAATTCATATTTTGGAACATAATATATACTTTTTGCAAAAAATATACACTATTATGTTCCAAAATATGATATTTTCCGAAAAATAATTTTTTGCAAAAAATATATACTATTATGTTCCAAAATATGATTTTTTTTCCGAAAAATAATGTTTTTGCAAAAAGTATATATTAATTTTTCCGAAATAATTCATATTTTGGAAAATAATATGCTTCCTCTGAAAAATATTTTTTTGCGAAAAAATATATATATATTTCTGAAATTATAATTTTTGCGAAAAATATAATTGATTTTTGAAAAATAATTTTTTAAAATGGTTGATTTCAGTAAACCCCTTTATACTATTGATGGTAGTTTAGGCATTTTAACTCAAAATATGAGGTGAGGGGGCATATTGATGAAATTGAATAGTATAGGGGGTAAAGTGGATACAGTGGGAGTTAGTTAATTAAACTGGATAGTATAGGGGGGTTTCTTGAAATTAACCCTATATATATTTGTTTTATTCAAAATATATATATATATATATAATATATATGATGTATAGATGTATAGATGTATGTGTACTGGTGGAAATCAAGCCCATTCACTAAATTATAATTGACCACACAAGCTTATTTAATGGTCTCATTCAAATAAGGTTACAGAATTCAATTAAGGGTTAATTTTATAAAACCCCCTTATACTATTAAATTTAATTAATTAATTTCTTCTGTGTCCACTTTGCCCCTTATACTATCCAATTTCATCACTATGCCCCCTCCTCTTCACATTTAGAGTCAAAATGTCTAAATTACCCTCCCTTAATAGTATAAGGGGGTTTAGTGAAATCAACCCTTAAAAAAATTATTTTTCGAAAATAAATTATATTTTTCGTAAAAATTATAAATTTCAAAATATATATATTTTTTGGAAAATATGATATTTTACGAAAAATAAATTGTTTGCGAAAAATATATATTATTTTCCAAAATATGATTTTTTGTTTTGTGAAAAAAATATATATTATGTTCCAAAATATGATTTTTTTTCCGAAAAATATTTTTTTTGCGAAAAAGTATATATTATGTTCCCAAATATGATTTTTTTCCAAAATTATATATTATGTTCCAAAATATGATTTATTTTCCGAAAAATAATTTTTTTCGAAAAATATATATTATGTTCCTAAATATGATTTTTTTTCTAAAAAATATTTTTTTTGTGAAAAAGTATTTATTATGTTCCAAAATATGATTTTTTTTCCGAAAAATAATTTTTTGCGAAAAATATATATTATGTTCCAAAATATGATCTTTTCCGAAAAATAATTTTTTTGAGAAAACTATATACTACTCCCTCCATCCCAATTTAAGTGTCCACCTTCATGTTTTTCACCATCCCAAAATAAATGTCCAACGTTGAAAAGTCAAAGTACTTTCATGCATTAAAATAATAAAAGCATACACTACAAACCATCACATCATTATGGACCCCACTATGGGTAAAGTTAACAATTCATATAATAAAAAATACTAAAAATCATTTCTTTAAAAAGTTGGATTCCCCAAAGTGGACACTTAAAATGGGACAGAGGGAGTGTTATGTTTCCAAAATATGATTATTTTTCAAAAAATATATATTATTTTTTCCAAAATAATTCATATTTTGGAAAATAATATACTCCCTCCGAAAAATAAATTTTTTGCAGAAAATATATATATATTTTTTTGAATTTATAATTTTTGCGAAAAATATAATTGATTTTTGAAAAATAATTTTTTTAAATGGTTGATTTCACTAAACCCCATTATACTATTGAGGGTAGTTTAGGCATTTTGACTCAAAATGTGAAATAAGGGGGCATAATGATTAAATTGAATAGTATATGGGACAAAATGAACACAATAAGGATTAGTTAATTAAACTGGATAGTATAGGGGGATTTCTTGAAATTAACCCCTAAATTAAAGCCTCAAGTCCCCAATTATTTCACACCATCAGTGAACAGAACAAAACTGAAAAGAATGAAGAGAGAGACGCATAGCCTGGTCAACTCATCTTCTTCTCCATCTCTCCTACACATAACAGATCAACGGCTTTTTCTCTACCTTCCCTTCATCGCCGATTGATGCGTGTGTGTCCGTGAAAGAGAAGTTGCAAATAAGAGAAAGAGAGAGGGGGAGGGTGGTTGCGAAGTTGAGAGGCGAAGCCCTGAGGGAGGTCGTCGCAGCTGCGGCGAAGACTACCATGGCTGGTGACGGTGGTGGGTTTGGCAGCGCGAGGTGGTGGCTCGTTATGAAGTTGTAGTTCGCGATACAGAGAGAGAGATTTGGGGCTACGCTAGGTGCGATTTGGAGTTGGGGTTTGATAAATTCAGAGATGACCATAGTGTATGACGGCGATGGCGTCGTGAGCAGATGGTTGGCGACGTGGTGGTGACGGCGGTGCAGTTTGTGTCGGAGGTGCTGACAACCAGTCCCGAGTTTAGCCAAACTGAGTTGGGTCGACTCAATGTCGATTCTTGCTTTATTTGGCGCAAAATTTTGGGAATAGCTTGCTCTCGATGTCGTACACGATATACTAAAATTTGGTACGAAACCGTTTGCCGGAAAATCTGATATTTAGGTACGATTTTTCGTTTAGTATTTTTTAGATTTGCTCCGTTTCATTAGGCTATTACTAACGGACTTTGATTATATTGAATAAGACAGCAATGCGGTCGTTTCAATCCTAGCAGAAAGATTTTCGGACAACTTTGGTCGGTGGGCCTATTTTCGGGTGCCGACACTGTTCACCGCGGGCCGTTTCGGGACTGTTCTGTAAGCATTAATTTATGTGGAATATTTTTAAAATATATCTAACTCTCACACTCGTGGCATAGGGAACCGTAGATTTTATTATTATTTAATTATTGAGCATGCTTTAAATGTTTAGGAAAATTTAATTTTTCTGTTTTTCTGTATTGCTAGTATGTGATGGCATGCTTTGTGTTACTTGTTACATACGAGATTTAGGAGTTTTATAAATTCGATAACGGAGTGCCTCTAGGTGGACTAGAAAAGAAACGGAGGATAGTAATTTACTCGATAAATTAAAATAATTTAAAATCTACTTAAATTGGGTTAAAATATACGGCCTAGCATCCCTTGGAGTTGGAGTAGGTTAGTGAAATTTGTGAAAATTATACATGAACTTAGAACACGATATTAGTTCCCCTGTTGCTTATGTTTTACTGAAATTAAAAATATGTTAGGGGATACGTGAAATCGAGGGACGTGGAACCTTAAACGCCGTTCTAGTCCCCTTTTATATTCTCGTAAATTATAAAGAAGTGAAATTATGAACTGAATGTCCCTGATGTGGATTTATTCGAAATCGGTTATTGAAATTTAATTATAAGCATGCGGATACGTAATATTTATAAAGCATGTTTTAAATAAAAATGATTATATTGTGAACTTGTTGTGTAAAAAGGATTAGAAGACAAACATAGATCATTTGAAAATATTATTCATTGATATTGACTCACTGTTGAGTCATGATATACATATTGTATACATCATGAGCATTTTTTCATTGGGTGTGGTCTCATATCTCATTCATTTACCTTTGGTGTGAGTGTGTCTTTCAGGCCGTCGCAACAACTGGCCAGGCGGTGTCTCTTGCTACCGGCGGACTAGTACTCCAGGAATCAGGGAGGTGTGTGAGGACGTGGTCCGAACACGGTATGTATTTCACGAGTCGATAAATCCCTCGTGGTTGTGTTACTTTGGCGACATCATACCCGGTTGCCCTTGTAGACAAGTTGCATTAGAGTTTCATTTGCATTGTCACGAGCAAACAAGCATGGACATATATAGTATGATATTATTGCACAGGCATGTGGTTATTTTGAGTATTTTGAATATAAATATTAAACTCATGTTATTAATGGAAAATGGTGATTAATGTAACTTTCGTTAATTGAAAATGTATACTCTGCTGATAATTTGAGTTGATTTTACCATTTACTTGAGTTGTTTAAAATTTTAACGCGAGGGTAAATTCTCGGGTTGGTATTTGTTTCCTATCTATGAAATTGTGATGTGTTATGGTAAACGGGTTCCCTTGGGCTAGGAGAGTGGCTTAGGGATGTAGTTTTGACAGTGAGTTCTAAGTTGTTTGGAGGGACAGTTGTTGTAATACCCCGTATTTAAATAATGATTATTTTATTTGCTTATTTATTTCGGATGGCATGTTGGGTATTTAGATTTTTGAATAAGGGTACTCTAGTCATTTTATGAAGGCTAGGTATGTTTCGTAAACAGATGAATTATTAAGGGGCATAGTAGTCATTATGGTTATGGCACTTTTGTGATTTTGGTAGATCTAGGGGCATTCTAGTAATATACCTAAACCTAGCTCTTACTATATATACATCATTAACTTCAGATTGTGCTATCATCTCATTCTCTACTACTATTTCTTTTTCTTCATCATTTTCCCCCGAAATTGTGAGGGTTGAGAGGTTAAGGTTGGATCGGATCCGAATTTGTGATGGTATAAGCTCTCCAAATCAGGCAAGACATATGTTATACTCTTCCTCTTTGTACTAAAATTCGTAACCTTTGTTTGGTGCTCCTATAAACTGTTATACATTAATTTCATATATGTATACTTATGAGTATTAGTATGTTCAAATATGTATTGATATGTAGTTATATGAACATATATATGTGTAGATCCGAGAGTATATGTATAGATTTGTGATATATATAACCACTCATGTATAGATCGGTTATCGTAGGTTTTGATTCATGACTACATATGATAGTATATATTTTGTTTATACGTATATACATTTATTTGTAGTTATTTGTACAGATTTGTTTTACCATGTTCATGTCCATGAATCTATACATGTGTGGATTTATGTTTAAATGTATAGATCTGTGAGCATACGTATATGTCTTGTTATTATGATTTCTGTTGATGTGTATATGATTTGATCTACATATAGAAATCTGAATATGAAAATATTTTAAGTTTGAATGTTGACAATGAATTTAAACATTGTTATTAGAGAAACACTGCTTATATTATGTAATTGTTTTTCTCTATTTTTTTTGTTCATTGATTTAGATGTTATTATATTTCCACACGAATTATATTAAAATACATAGATTCGACCGTATAAATGAACAGTTTGACCGTATAAAAATACCATATTTTATGGCGCTGGGGTGCTGCCCCAAACCCCGCCAGGGCGGCGCTCAGGAATACGTCGCGCCGCCCCCCTAGACCCTCCCAGACTCGACATTATAAATTGTTATACGTTCCCGAGTATAGAATGGAAGTGAATTGAAAATTTCTTAAAATTATAAGATTTAATTAAATGAATATGGTTGGGGAAGTTAGAAGGAATCACAAGGAGACTGACAAATAAACGCAGTCTCACTAGTACCACGGGATATGATTGAGTTGTCACGACATGATTGATTTGTTGGGTACGTGGTTATAGTCGGGTATTGAGTTGTCCTGACATGATTAATTTGCTGGGTACGTGGTTATAGTTGGGTATGGAGGTGTTGGACAAAATTGACATGGGATAATAGATTCTTATACCTATTATAGGGTGGTATATCAGTGACTATGATTATAGTTAAATATATTATTATTATTTATATTATAAATTTTTGGTATCAATGGGAAAGGGGATAGATCTTGGTACTCTGTTTGGGATCATGTAGAGTTGTATTTGCTCGTAGGTTTGACCCACCTTTGTTGTTATTTTAGGTTTTCAGCAATTCATTTCGCAAGGTTAAAGTCTTGCTCGTTTCTCTTTTGGGTCCAGCGGTTATTCTTTCTATTCCAGGGTAGGATCAAATTTATGGTATCTTATGCCATTCTTTTATGAGTTGTTCTAGGGGTCCACGTTTATGGGATTCCCAAGTTGTACAGTGTGGAATTTATTGTATTTTGAGGATGTATTGGGTGTGGTCTCTTTTATGTATAAGTTGTAACTTTGATTCTTATTTCTGTTATTAGATCTCTATTTTTATGTCTTATCATCTGTGCTTACGTTTATTAATTGCAGACGCTCCTAGTCTTCTGTGTATGGGTCTAGCCAACCTATGCATGGAAATTTGGGGGTGTCACAGTTTTGAGTCTTTGTTGGACTTAGACATGTATGTAGTAACGGTTAGGTAGGCCCCTTGAGTATTGGTTGGTGTATGAGGTTATGGAGTGGTCGGTATACCACTCTAGTTGAGGTTGTGGTGATCATGCTGGGATTTTGAGCAGCAAGCTTTCGTTTTGGCTTTCGTTTGGGATGTCCATGCACTATGGTTGTAGTGGATGCCTCGTTTGGGTTTACCCCATGTATAACTTTTGTTTTTGTTTCTCTCCTCCCCTTTTCTGGTTCATTAACCTTTGGTGGGTGTGGGGATGGCTGGACTAACCCTACCTCTCCTCTTGTAATCTGGGCTTAGTCCATTTGTTATATAACATGCTGTCTTTTCAAAAATATATATATATGGTTGTTCCTTCTCTTTACATTTAAAATTGGAAAACTACTTGCCTAAGATTGAATTAGACGGGTAATATTAGCACTCGGTTTTTTTTTTTTTTTAAGGAGAATGACATTTATAACACTAATTATCTTGGTCAAATTATATAATATTACTTTTATATATGGTTCCTCGTTCTCTTTACATTTAAAATTGGAAAAGCACTTGCCTAAGATTAGATTAAATTAGACAGAGCATCACTGGAGGGGGTGAGATTAACATATGGTTACCTATGATTTTTTTTTTCTTTTCTTTTTTTTTTGGATATACATGGGCGGAGCCACGAATTAAGGCCCTATTTGTTTGTTAGTCTTTAGGGATTTTGTTTTGTTTTGTTTTTGTTTTAGAAACTAATTTATGTTTGGGTAAGTTAGTTTTAGGTTTTTAAGACAAAACATTTCAAAACCTATTGAAACCAAACTCTTTTTTTTGTAAGTGATGAAAGACCAAAAAAAAGTTGGTATTTCTTGGTTTAGCCCACCTTTTTTTACTTTTCTTTCTCTCTCTCTCTCTCCTACATATATATATATATATATATATACAAATATATATAAAATTAAAAAATAATATATATTATTCTATATTTATTAATAATTTTATTTTATAATAATAATATAAAATAATATTATTAAATATATATATAAATAATATATATATATATATATATAAATATATATAAAATAATATATAAAATTAAAAAATAATATATATTAATATATATAGAATAATATATAAATTTTATTTTATAATAATAATATAAAATAATATTATTAAATATATATAAAAATAATATATATATATAATTAAAAAATAATATATATTAATATATATAGAATAATATATATTTTTTATTTTATAATAATATTAATAAAATAATATTATTAAATATATATATTAAATATATATAAAATAATATATTAAATTAAAAAATATATATATATTAATATATATAGAATAATATATATTTTTTATTTTATAATAATATTAATAAAATAATATTATGAAATATATATAAAAATAGTATATATATAAATATATATAAAATTAAAAAATAATATATATTAACATATATAGAATAATATATATTTTTTATTTTGTAATAATAAATATAGAATAATATTATTAAACATATATATATTAAATATATATAAAAATAATATATAAATTCAAAAATAACATATATAGAATAATATATAAAATTCAAGAATAATATATATATAAAATAATATATAAAATTCAAAAATAATATATATTAATAATATATAGAATAATATATATTATTATTTTATAATATTATTATTAAAATAATATTATTAAAGATATATAAATTAAAAAATAATGTATATATAAATAATATATCGAATAATATATATTATTATTTTATAATAATATATATAAAATAATATTAAATATATATATAATAATATATAAATTCAAAAACAATATATATAAAATTAAAAAAATAATATATATTAATAATATATAGAATATATTTTATATATTTAATAATATATTTAATAATATATAAAGTTATATACATAAAATAATATATAAACTAATATATATATATATAAAGTTTTTGTTTTCTCAAACCAGACCAGAAAGACCAAACCGTTTACCAAACAGAGTTTTATATTCAAAACAAGACCAGACATGACCAGACAAGATCAGACAAGACCAAACAAAACAAAACCAGACAAGACAAGACTAGACAAATCCCTTTCCAAATAGGCCCTAAGACTTAGGGGCTGACTAATATTAAGTAATTATAATTTAAAAAATATATAATTACGAAATAATAATCTTAATATGTATATATAGCCCAAAAAATATACTTCAAAGAGGGGAAAAGTGTAACCTAACAAATTAAATTTTGTAATAATTGTATCAGTTTGTTTTTTACCTAATAATATTAAATTTTTGTAATAATTTTACTATGGCAAAATATATCATTATTACTCTGATAAAAGTTTAAAATAATAATAAAAACAATTACTCAACAAATCACATAAAATATGATGTAACACAATTTTCATGATCAAAGCAAAAATGTATTTTAATGAAGTATAGAGTTAATGTGTAGCTATGGTGTTTAGGGGCTACTATTTATGTTATGCGGAATGAGAGGAATAATCTGTAATAACCATAATTTATGTATTTAATTGATTTGGTATTTATGATGTGAATATATACGTAATTTAGAAATTTTAATGTGTAATTTGTAATTTAAAAATTTTGGGATGTAAATTTGTAATGGTGATGTGTGTAATTATGTGTAAGTATATATATATATATATATATATATATATATATATATGTATGTATATATGTGTGTGTGTGTGTGTATCTATCGGTTAGTGTAATTGATTAAAGAATATTTTTTTTTAATAAAAAAAGAAAAGAAGAAAAGGAAATTTTTAATGTTAAAGTGAATTAGGTGTTGAAAATGAAGTGTAAAGAGAAGAAAATGGGGTAAAGGTAGTGACAAAGTCAAAAGTGTATGGCCAAATGTTTGTAGGGATAATTATTGGGATGTGTAAATGAGTCTTGCATTTCATTTTTTCCAAGACTTACGAAGATTTGATTTTTGTCTTAAAAACTTTAAGAGAGAATGGAGAGAAAATGAGAGAGTTCTTGGCGAGGATGTGATAATATTTGATGAATTTTGGGCTTGAAGATATCAAATCAATGCCGGATAATTTAAGGAAAGTTACAACTCTATTATACCCCTTTGGATTTATAAATCCAAGATCTTTGTGAAATAATATATATATATATATATATATTATTTATACATAGCTAATTTTCTATAAAAATAAATATAGAAGTATTATCATGTATATAAATGCATATATATATGAATAGATGAATGTTTAATGATTATTATGATATATTTCATGTTATCTTTCAATTGTATTTTAATTATAAAATACATCTATGATCATGAAATTTTTCATCAAATACTAGTTAAGAAATTTTATTAATATTTAAAATTATTTAAAAATAAGCGTCTTGAATTTTCTAGGAATTTTTAAGAATTATTGTGGCAATTTTCGGAAATTATATATATTCTGAAATCTAGTGTGGGCAGATTTAGTTTACTATGATACACTCACATTTTCCTAACCATAGAATTTGATGGATCTTAATCCTACCTTTTGATTTAATTATGTGAATGCTAAAATCTGGTGTGCATGGTTGTATGTTACTACAGTGCAATCATTTTTTTTTACCTAGGTGAACATTTAATCATATCCTTGATTTAAATTATAATTAGTTGTTATAATTTGGTGCATGTATGTACACGATAAGTTCTATATTAACTAATCAGAATCATCCAACTAAATGGGAAATGATCTGGTGTAGTGACGCGCACTGTAAGCATGTGTATTTTACTGAAATTCTATTAAAACCCCTGGATATTATTATAACTACATATTTACTCCTAAATGTTGCTATAATTATATTTTTTACCCCTAATTATATTATGGTTTGACCCCTTATATTTATACTAATTATAGTATGACCCCTATAATTTACGAAAATTACAAATTATTCCCCATAACGTTTTTGAAGTTACAGTAGGATCCCTGTACTGCACTGTAATTACAGTTTGACTCCAAATCTTTTTTAAAAAGATATTTGGGATTCCTAAACTTTAAATAAGTAATATTGTGATTTCGGATCTCATTATTAACCTATTATAAAATATGTTAAGGTTACAATGATGTTAAATATATTCATTAGAATGGTTTATCAATAATTATATTATGAAAGTTGATATTTGTTGTTTATTGGATATAATGGTTTATTATGTTATTTTAAATCATTATTTATGATTGTGTACATATGTGAAACATGGGATGCACAAAGATGTATGAGATGTTTACTTTTATTATACTAATAAGCATATATGTGTGAAGTGAGATATAAAATACTCACTTATTATATGTTCAGTGATGCATATGATGTACTTTTAAATCATAATATTTGATTTAAATAATTATGGAATGAGGATTCCTAAGGAACCACAAAGAGACTGACTAATAAACGCAGTCTCATGAGTACCACGGGACATGATTGAGTTGTCACGACATGATTGAATTGTTAGGTACGTGGTTAAAATAGAATTGATAAATTTGTAAATCTTATTATTTAATTAAATAATTATGGAATGAGGATTCCTAAGGAACCACAAGGAGGCTGACTAATAAACGCAGTCTCATGAGTACCACGGGACATGATTGAGTTGTCACGATATAATTGAATTGTCGAGTACGTGGTTAAAATTATGGTTTGAAAGGGTTGTCTATTGGCATAAAGAATTGATAATGAATATTAATAGATTCATTTATATGTTATTGATGATGTATAGGATGTCTTGGTTATTTATTATAAAGGTATAATTATATATCTTTTATTCAATTATGTGATACATATTATAAAATATGTTTGTGCATGTGATGCATTGTTATTTATTTTAAAAGTATAAGTAAATATTTGTTATTCGATTATGTGATACATATTATAAAATATGTTTGTACATGGGATGTATTGTTATTTATTTTAAAGGTATAAGTAAATACATGTTATTCGATTATGTGATACATATTATAAAATATGTTTGTGTATGGGGTGCATTGGTTATTTATCTCAAAAGGTATAATTATAAATCTTCTATTCGATTATGTGATATACATTATAAAACATATTTATGCATGAGTGCATTGATAATTTATTATAAAAAGATATATTTATATATCTCTTATGTAATTATGAAAAAAAAAAGAACGTTCTAAAGGTTTTATAGAAAGTGAAAGATAAATCTTATTACATAGGGTCTATCTATCCATGTTGTTTCGTTCAGAGATATTGGTTTTATCGGTCCTCTATTGGGTTGTAGTAGTAATTGTCATGCCCCGAATTCCTAGGACTCCGAAACCCGAGCCTAAGAGCCAGGGGAGTGAATGCGGAAGTAAAAAGAAACTGGAACAAATGACATTCAGACATCAAACACCCAAAAAAAGGTAAGAATGACACTCTGATACCCTGCTATCACGCCCCTAGAATTCCCGAAATTATAATCTAGAGAATCAGCGAATCTCCAAAGGGTGACGTAAGTCAAACGACTACTAGAGTCAAGAATGACAAGAAGATACATGGAGTAACAATGAAAAATATACTCCATGCCAAATAGAATACTATAACTCAATAGTATCCTCAGATACCAACAGACACGCTCCTAAATTCCTAAGACTCCCGAACAGGGACATCCAAGGAATCCAGGATGTGATCATTAACATGAATGACCAACTAAGACATCATTAACCGTGAAAACATATGAGTTAATGATAGATATGGTACAGTTCATACCCAAATGGATAATAAACTAAGCAGCGGAATCTAACGAAAATCCGGTAGAATTCCGTTTGTAAATGGAACATCCGGACAACCAAACACAACTCAAGAACCTGCCAATAACAATTCAATAATCACAATGGCTTCCAAGCCCCACATTCATCAATTCTACTAGGGCCGAGGTAGTGGAAAGAAACCAAAACCCCTCCAAACCCACTAAACTCAACAGAGCCACAAATGCTCGAATAGGAATACATGAAATGCACCTAGCTGTGCAAAATAAATACAATAACATCCTGAAAGAATAAATACAGGAAATAAAGGATATGCCAACAGACTGGCTCCCAAAAGAAAATACATAACAATCCCATAACAATGGGGAGAGAAGCAAACAGTAAATACCTATCGTCCCCAAACCAGTCATACTACAACCGTAACCGCATCACCAGCGCAACTCCAAACCTGTAACACGGAAACAAGAGAAAACTGCCGTTGCACTGCATCCTGCTCATAGCCGTATATTTCCTGCAACCTGGCGTGGGAATACCAGGGGGCAAATGAAATACCCCTGTGAGCAAATAAACTCAGTGGGAAAGGATACTCTAACTACCACATCCTCTAATAGTTTAGGTAAAGCTAAACCGTCTAATAAGATATAAATAGCCCAACTAATCCCATCCACACAAAATCCAAAGCACACGCTCATACACTACCGTACGTAAGTATATAACGGGGATATATATATATATATAAGTATAAATACACAACATGAGCCTATAAGATACAACTAAGACTCGTACGTACCCGCACCGGTAGTCTACACTACTTTCACCAACGTACACTAGGTACACGATACGAGGATCCAATCTAACAATTCCTCAATTACTCATAACACAATTCAGAAAATCCAACAGAGGGAAAACGCACTCACCTCTAATATCCACAAGGATCATAATCCACCACTAGTACCAAGGAATACTCATAACTCACTCTCCGAGAACACAGGAGGAAAAATACTCACGTCCTTGCATACTAACACAATCATCGTCTATATATATATATATATTATAAATGTACAATATATATATATATAATACAAACCTCATCTCCTTCCTAAGGAAAATCTACCTCTCAAAGGCTAGATCACCTCAATCATATCACCATACCATAAATCATATCAACCTCATAATACTATCATCGATAGGGTCAATCACATCACTAACGCTCTCACTGTAGGCGAGGAAAAACCACCAATCAAATCACTAAAAGTACACGAACTCAACTCACAACAACGACCACCCAATGGTCACCGAAACAAAGCAAAGGAAAAGGCTTCCCAATGCTAAACCAACAGATAACCGAGACAACAATGTCAAGGTTAAAACACCACAAGGGTTTAAGGAGAACACCTGAACAAGGAACCCAATCCACTCGGTATCCATGCCCATAACATGTGGAACAACTCGAATCACCTAAATGGTGACGTCAAAAGCCAAGAAGAAAGGAAGGACAACACTATATGTGTGCACTGAACAACACCAAGCCTCATACCCGAGACTTAGAGATGATAGGAAGCAAAGGTGAAACAATGGAACACCTTTCAAAACTCTACAGGATGAGATATTGAGAAAGAAGTCTCGAAATCTCATAATCTAAAGACAAGTAATAGAATAGTTTTTCCTTTTAAGAAACCACATAGTAAAAATGACTGTCTTGCTCCCGATCTCCGTCAGTTGCCATCACCAGCTTTTAGAAGTTAAAAATATTTTTAAAGAAGATCCTAAGATCATTTTATAAAGTGTTAAAGCTTTTCATTGCTACGGGGGTAGGCGAAAATGGGTTTTTCCTTTTAAATATAAAGAGTTTAAAAAACACCGTTTCCGAAAGACAGTCGAATAAGGGCGAACACAACTCTACAGATTCCTATAATGCCCAAAAGGACAGCAAAGGAAGAACAACACGTTGGACTCACGGAAGACAACCATCCGTTTCCAACTCCACAATGACACCACATGGAAGAGGTTCGGCACCACGCCGTAACCAACGAATCCCGGAATGACATACAAGTCAACGACCACGTACTAGTGTACAAAACGCAATACAAGGAATGCTCAGGGGAATGAACTAAGCATAAGAACCAACACTACAGTACCTCGAGTACTTAATAGAACTCATCTCAGCCATAACCTCTTCTCACCAATCAAAACCTCAACTACAGTTGATAACTCATTTCCTCAAAAGGTGAAAGACACCTAAAGTCCATACTACAACTCACAATCTCATCACCTGCCTTCTCTAAGGCCCCAATTCATAACTGATACTAACATCAATCTCAGACCTCAAATCTCTAACGAGGTCACACAGCTAACCACAATCACCAAACTACTAACCACAGTCACAAGACTACTAACCACAATCACAATTAACAGTCCTCTCTAAGGCCACAAATCAAAACTAACTCCACAAACCACTACTAGCCTCAACTGGCCATATAGATCACTACGTCCATACACTTAACCTCCCCCAAGGGTACTAAGGTATACAACAACAAGTATAAATATATTCGTTTCATTTATACTCATTAATAATTACCACATTTAAAGTCTTGTTTCACATTATTCATTTTCAACTGAGTATTTATAAAATATGAATTTAATTTACAATATATTCATAAATAACATGCTCCAACATCACATGTAATATAGCACATATACATGTTAAACGAGATCACATAAAGGGTATGCAGTGTAATGTGACTCGACACTCCCCGTGATACTCACACACAACACACCCTTCCCAAGGGTAACGGATACAAACTCTGTCCACTCATCATAGTGTAGAGTTACCACACCGACTATTCCCAAGTGATTTTGGCACTTCTCACTTTCAACAAGGAAGACGGTTACACGAGAGCCCAACTTGCAACTCCGTGCGCCATGACTACCCTTGAGTCAAAAATATAAGCCTCCACCCGGACTCTTAACTCACATTTGCCGGCTTTTTAGTTCCGTAGGCGTGATACCTCCTGGCCAGTTGTTGTGATGATCCGACACAAAGACACCCATACTTGAGTACACAACTCATACATATCAACATCGTGATTTGACACTACACGACATTCTCAACAGGCACCCCGGGCCTCAACATAAATATGTAATACACCATATTTATGAAAATACCAACATGGTAAATATCAACATAAGTCTTAAATCTCTTTTCATGCTTTAAAATGCAATAAAGCAATTAAATCATATGAAAATAATTTCATATACCATTCATGTTCTCCAAAAATATATTTTATTTAATTATTTAGAAAATATTTCAATTTCCCTTATCATTCATTTAAAATAAATTATACAATTAATTCACGTATAATAAGAGGAACCTAGCATGGCGTCTAAGTCTCTCACATCCAACGTTTACAAATTTCTCTAGCCCATTTAATTCTCCAGGGAATTTCTAATCCGTCTATTCCTATTCAATTCAATTAGGAATATTATTTAATTACATAGGAAATAATTAAATAAATTTTCTTAAATTAATTCCTAAGTCTTGTTTCGCTCATAAGCCAATTATAGATATTTAAATTAACAATTTAATATATCTATATTAAATTAAATAAGGGTTTACACCGTTAAACTACTTCAATAATGCGGAGTGAGAAATATAATTTCCCACCTAATTATACGTTACCGAACAGTCCGAAACAACACAGTATCGGTGCCCGAACACGAAGCCCACCGACCAAAATCGTCCGAAAACTATTTCGAATATATCGAAATGTCCGTCTCGACAACCTATATGATATATACGAAGCCCATTAATAATCGATTAATTAAATTGGGTAAATCTAAAATAACTCAAACGAAATCTATAACCTATAAATGCGATTTCCGGGCAAACCATTCATCCTAAATTCACGAAATTAATATATGACGAATACCATGTATATACGGAGCTACTCACCAAAAATCAGCTCAAACCGATCAACGGAAGGTCGCCGAAAAAATGGCCGAAGCCTGGCCGATTCGCCCCTGTCGTGCGGACTGCTCCGCCCCTGCACGACTGCGCCACCAGCCGTAGCTCCTCGCCGACCCTGCGCCGCCGTCTAGCCCAACCGACGACCACCGCAAGCTCGCCGACCCAAGCCTGCTCCAGCCGTCTCTACTCCCGACCAGCCGACGCCTGCTACGACGACTACCATGCCGCATCACCTCTTCAACCGGACTCTCTCCCTACGAACCAGCCTCCCCTCTCTCTCTCTCTTGCTCGCCGGCCATAGAGGTGGAGAAGAAGAATAGTAGTTGTGTGTGATGCGTGAAGGAAAAGATGTGGTCTGCACGCTCCTTCTCTCTCTCAATAGACAGATATACATATATATCTATATATAACCTAATTGCAAAAGCAACCCTCTAAATGTCCATAATTGCGAAATAACCCCTACTAAAATATATATATATATAATTAAATATATATATATACAGTAAACCCCAATAATTATCAGGAACGCCCAAACATAGTCTCGTAAGTCCGAATTAATAACGGGATGCCCAATTGAATTAAATATAATTTCAGGAAAAAGTAAAATAGCACGGGGTGTTACAGTAATAAACTTGCTCATGGGTTTAACACACCTTGTTGTTATCATTTCAGATCTGGGACAGTTCAGCTACCGGGTTAAGGTTTTGAGTCATCTCATTTTGTTCGTGATTGTCTACTCCATTCCTACTTTCGGTTTATAGTGTATATTGGTTGTACAATTATTGTCACTTAGGCACGATTATTAAAAATGTAATTTAATTAGGGGTCCTTCTTTAACAGGATTCTCACTGTATGTTAAAATCTTTAGTCAGATTTGACATTAGTGTTGTTTCCGCTATGATTTTTATTTCGCAAAAATTTCTATTATATTTTGTGTTTTTGTATATCAATTGCATGGTATTTTACGATCTTCGTGTGTGAGCCTGACCAATTCATGTGCGAAAATTGGGGGTATCACATAAACGGTTGTATTCAGGAAAATATATATCGCTTGTTCTCTTCACAAAAAAGTTTTGGGTATGCCTACAACTACAAAGTCTCCTAAATGTTTTTTTTTCTTGGTAGACAAATACTCACACACCCCACATGAGTTCCATTGGACTCGAACCCCTAACCTCCCACACACTCACACTTTGGGTACAAAGTTGATATCATTAGGTTACAAGGCCCTTTTGGTAATATTACAACAAAGTTGTTATACAATTATACTCTATTTGTTAGTGTGTGACGTGTGATACTATAATAATTCAAAGGGTAATTTACATTGACACCTCTGACATTTATGTCAATTTCACCTAGTAGTAGGTCAACCCAATTTCAATAAGTACACCCTTGAGGTTTGCAAAGTGTTGCAATGAGACCCCCTAGAAGCATGAAATGACTTGAGTGCCCTTAATTATTTTAGCGTAATTTGCAGTGACACCCCCTGAGATTTTGGTCAATTGCACTTAGTGGTCGGTCAATAGTTTTTTAACAGAAACACCCCCTATGGTTTGTAAAGTATTTCAATGACACCTCTTGGAGTCATAAAATTATTTAAGTGCCTTTGATTATATTAATTTGCTGCAAAATGTCTAACTTACCCCATTATTCAAACCCTACACTTCACTCACTACACCAACTTTAATTTACTCTTGTTATTTATATTTTAAATAATTTTTTATTTTTTAAATAAATATTATTATCCATTTAATTAACATTTACCCTAAATGATACACACAGAATATATGGCATATTACTAAATTCAATAAAGTTACACTTATACCAACTAATACAAAATCCTTTTCAATTTCCCACAAAATGCATTAATTATTACAAAATCTCACTAAAATATATACTAATTAAAATACCAACGCCATATTTATTTTTTCTATAAACTTTTTTTTATGCGTTTAGTCTTGTTACTTATTTAAATATTATAGCCAATCAACAATTTTAGTGACATTTGACAATATAATTATATATATATTATTAAATATAATCTAATAATAGTTACTAATTTTAGTGGGAATGTCGAAAAAGTTTTGTAGCATTTAAGTATAAATATAAAATAAATAAATAGGTATAATCATTTAAATAAGTAACACGATTAAACAAAAAAAAAATTTATAGAAAAAATAAATATGGCTTTGGTATTTTAAGTATATAATTTAGTGAAATATAATAATAATTAATGTATTTTATGAGGAAGTTTAAATTTTTTTTGTATTAATTGATGTAAATATATTTTAAGTGAATTTAATAATATTTAATACATTTTGTGTGTAATATTTAGTATAAATGTTAAGTAAAATGGATAATCACAACTATTTAATAAATAAAAATGAAAGATTGTATGAAAAAATAAAAATTACTTAACACATAAATAATAAGAATAAATTAAGGTTGGTGTAGTGGGTGAAGTGAGGTTAGGGAATGGGGGTAACTTAGATATTTTGCTTGCAAATTAATATAATCAATGACATTTAAGTCATTTCATGCCTCTAATGGGGTGTCATTGTAACACTTTACAAACCTCAGGGGTATCTTTGTTAAAAAAATATTGACTGACCATTATGTACAAATAACCCAAACCTCAGGGGGTGTCATTACAAATTACCCATTATTTTAAGCGTAAAGTGCATAAAAGCCCCATGAGCACTGTCAAGCACCGTTATTCCTGAGACTCCAATCAGGAGAATCAGTGAATCCCGGGGTATGACGTCACAAAAAATGACAACCAAGATTTACAACAGCATCGAAATACATGGAATATGAATGAAAATGAAGTATTCCATGTCACCTGAGTGATAGAAACTTAGTAAAGAATTCTAACGAAAATCCGGCAGAGTTCCGTTTATAAATGGAACATCCGGACAACCCAAATTCAACACAACAGAACAACCTTTCCATGATAACAAGAATAAAAGCAATGACACGCAGCCCAACATTCCAGAAACCTACTAGGGCCGAGGTAGTGAAAAAGAACACCAATACCTCTCTAAAACCCCTCTAAAATCAATGGAGCCCCAAATGCTCAAATGAAATTATAAAGAAAATCAGATGGCGATGCCGAAAAGGTATAAAGGCATCCCAAAACAACAATTGCCGAATGAGCCACCAAGCTCAAATAAGAATACATAAAACTCAGTGGTAGTGCCGAAATGATACAAAGGCACCCCGAAAATAATAAATACACAGAATGAAGATACAACACAAGGGGATTTGCCAACAACCTGGCTCCCAAGAGAATGAATGAATATACGAGTATGACTACGGAAAGAGGAATAAAACTACCATCCCAAATCACCCGTATCGTTGCTGCCGAGCATAAGTCATTCTGCGTCCACCTACAAACATGCAACCTGTGTGGGGGTGAGCACAACCTCGAGGGCTCACCATAATATCAAAACATCACACTCATATCCGTCTAGAAAAACGTTAACCATCCCGTGTGCATGCATTTATCCTAGGTCAGTCAATCGTCTCATATGGCACCCCGTCAATCCGAGACCCCATCAATAACCTCATTACTAACCTCGAGTAACTACGAAACTCATAAGAACTACATATCAACGAAAACATAAACAACACATATATCTACGTACATATATATATAACGTCCTGTACGTAACTAAGCCTGTCGCCTAGGCCTATAGACAAACAATCTGAACTCCGCTCTCATCTAGAGATACAACAATACTAGTTATCTACCATACCGTGCATCTAACACGCTACTCAAGGTTCCTAGGAGGTAAATAGGTCACTCCTTAGGAAACATAAAAAGGGAAGATACTATCTCCACGTTTGATTCGGTAACCAACCGAACTATCTCTAACTCACACTGCTTATCTAGGCACTAGAATGGGGTATTGGAGTCGTTTAGTCCCAAACAAATGCCATGGTCCTCGGGTTTTTAAAGAAAAATGTTGAACCGCGGAGGATTCAACAGGTTTTTAAGAAAAAGTTAGGACCCGGTCAAATCTCATTTGGTTCCAACGTCTCCGAACCCAACCGAAACAACCGGAATCACACTAGGTGTGTGGGAGTCAACATCACAAGTCCGGGCTCAAGCCCAAGGAATAACTATACGGACAGGAAGAACTACTAGAGTTCAAACCGATAACCATTTTAAAATCACTTTTAAACTTCTTTTAAATCTGGTCCGAAGACCTTTAACATTTATTTAAAATTTTATAAAAATAATCCAATAAGAATGCCCAAACAAAATCGGGCACAGGAAGGAATCCCAGACAACAAGCTAGGATAAACTGGGATTTATCAACCTCTAAAGATACCGAGACCTCGGAAATAACATCGAGATTTCTAAAACAGGGGGCAACCCGTGCCCTAATTCACCGATATTTTACAAAACAATTTCAAATAAAATTTTCTGAAATTTCTTTCAAAAACAGATTTCTACTGATACCCCCGGTACTGAGAATTCAAAACATATATTTTATAAAACAGGTATTTAAACTTCGGTTTTTCCAAAAATAATTAACAAATCTCGAGGTAAACGAAGAACACGTTTTATAAAAATCCCTAAGCTTTAAGTTTTCAAAACTTTGAATATTCGACTCCAAAGATCCAAACCATAACTGAGGTTTCAAAAACAGGACAAACCATGCAATGAAATCACTAACTTCACCAGAGTACTTACGGAAAGAGATTTTCAATAAATACAGCAAAGAACCGTCTATAACTCAAACACTGTCAAAGTGAGAGAATGAGCGATAAGCTCAAAATTTCAAAAGCTAAGGGAACAAGAATACTCCACACTACCGGAGAGGTCTAGCAATCATCATGTGATAATACTAACTGCCAATCACAAAGGCCTATGTGGCCATGATCACAATATACTGCTACCCAGCTCAACTAGAGCCTAACATACGGGGAATCCTTACGCCCTAAGGTCACTTTTCACTTTTTTAACTTTAAGTTTTCACGGTTTCCTTTACACTTGGAAATTCACAACTTTTATTATAATTTAACCATGGTTACAATATCCATCACAAATACCGCGCCCTAGCGCCTAAGAGAATAATACAAATCTCTTATTAAAATTTCAGATATAACATGCTCAATATCAATAAGCAATAATAACAGATAATCACATGTCAAATAAATGCTCAATATGAATGTCAATGCAACTCTAATGCAACCCTAACCATTAGAGGATGAAACAAATATCCAGGAATCCCAAACCGTTCACTGCTGGGGCAACAAACCTACAACAGGAAGGGTGGGCGTCGCCAAATAGAATGCGGAGACCACAAGTCCGCCCGTGAACCGACGAGTAAGGCCCAGCCATCACCCCCAACGTCTAGAGAATTGAGAGTTACTAGCTCCCTGGGTGCTAGACCACCCCCTGACCAGTTGTTGCGACATTCCAAACGATCCAAACAGGTATGTGATATAACTGAGGCATGCAACGTGCACCGAAACAATATATATATACCATGGTGCTATATGAATGCAAAATGCCTCCATATGAATTTAATATGCTCAATAACATGGCATAAAAGCCAAGCAATCTCATACAAAGCATACTTCACAATGTAAATTTTAATGTAAATAAAGTTCCATTTATCACAGAAATAATCGGGTTCTCAATTACCCAATCTTTATAGATTTTATATGCCAGCATGCTTTTAAATTAATTCCCAATAATTGTTTTCAAATTAATTCGCCTCAGGAAAAATTAAACAATTAAATTCACAATTTAATTTTTTTATAATTTACGAGAAAATCAACAAGGGAACTAAAGTCAAGTCTAAGTTATAACGTCCCTCATTCTCGTGAATCCCCCTAACATATTTTTAATTTAAATCAAATATCAACAACAGGGGAAAACTTATTAATCGGATTTACTTCCATATACACTTTCTATAAACCTATTTCGAGCTCAAGAGGGTACTAAACCGCCTATATCAATTTAATTTAAATAGGTTTATAATTATTTTAACTTTTCCGAGAAATAAAATCTATTTAAATTCTCATGGGAAATAATCTATTTAATTTCTCCGAAGTATTTCTATTTCCACCAATTATCTAATCCAACTATGGGTATTTTATAAATTTTATAAAATTCCTAGATTTCAGTCTATCACTAGGAATTTAATTTAAATGTATTTATTTACCCAAAAGCATGCAACGAGGATTTATTAGCATTTTCTACGCACTATTAGTGAGTGCTAGATATAAATATATATATATATAAGAATATATATATATATATATATAAATTCCCACCTATTAATATGTTTACAAACAGTCCCGATTTGTCCGACAATGAATAGTATCGGCGCTCGAATATAGAGCCCGCCGACCAAAGTTGCCCGAATATTATTTCGAATATATCGAAACGTCCGTCTCGACGACCTATACGATATATACGAAGCCCATTAATAATTGGTTAATAAGTTTGAATAGATTTAATATAACCCAAACAAAAAATTGAAACTTCAAATCGAATTTCCCGATAAACCGCTCAACGGAAAATTACGATATTTTTACACGTCATACCTGACATCTAGGCGAAGCTACCCTCCAACAATCAGCCCAAACCGAGGTCAGGAAGCCGACCAACTTGTCGGCCGAAGTTTCGGCCAGAACAGTTTCTATGCGAACTATAGCTGCGCGAACTCCAACTGCAACTGCGCCACCACCAGCCGTCGCCTGCAGCTCAAGACCACCACCTGACTCAACCATTTCCGCCCGCCTCTGCACACCGCTATCGCCTGCTACGGCGACCCAACTCCCCTCTCTCGCGCACGACAGTAGCGGCTACGACCCTATCTTCCTCTTTCCCGTTCTCTCTCTCATACAAGTATTCTCTCTCTCTTCCTCTCTAGAACAGATCGACAGTGAGGAAGAGCAATTTCTGTTGTTGATGATACTGGGAGAGAAAGGGGGTGAGTCGTGTGACAATTGAAGATGGAGAAGAGTTGGTCGTTCACCAAAACACATCACACATATATTATCCAATATGTGTATATATATATTTACATAAATATATATATATATTATAAATACCCACACATATATATAATTTCAATTAACAATATATACGTGTACAATAAATCCCGAAGTATATACCGAAAACCTCGAAATAAAATCGCACGTACTCGAAAAATAAACAGGCTACCCAATAATCCCAAAAATATATCGGGAGCCTCTAAATAAAATCACACGAGCCCGTAAATATAAACGGGTCGCCCAATAAATAATATAACTGAAATAAATAATCTAGGGTATGAAACCCATATATATATAATCATAATTAAATTCGCATAAATAAAATAAGTCCCGTAAAATATACCAGGGACACTCAAATAATTCCACGTGAGCCCATAAAATTCACCGGACTCCAAATAAATAATATAGGCCCAAATAAAACTCTGGGGCACAAAATTTATCCACCAATTAAATCACCGAAAACCCCACACTACTCCGAATAACTAATAAAGTCCGGAATAAATAATTCGGCTATATAGTCGGATATAAACTAAAATAAATCACGAATCGACTCGCAATGTATATCTTGCGAACTCGAAAATTCTACGGATAGCTAATAAATAATATAAGTCAAAATAAACATTTCGGGTACAAAACATAATCGTCGGAACACAGAACAATTACGAACACGTCTCCGACAAAAGATGAGTCTCAGTCCATCCATCCCAATTCTCGATCCGCTAAATTAATAATAGAAAATCCTTTCTAATGACAACTCAGAACCCGTTGCCTTAAGTGCGGAAAGCGAAAAGAAATCATTTAGCCTCAAATAATAATAAAAGGGAAAATCATAAGAAAATCCCTAAACGATGATACGCGTATTCGGAAAATCTACGAGTCGCCCAATAAATAATACTAGCGAGGATAAATAATTCGTGGTATAAAATCCAACTACCGGAACACCGGGTACGTACAAGACCCACCGAATAATCACAAGCAATAAGACACGGAAAGAATCCGAGAAAAATAAACAAGTACAACCACATTAACACCTAGGGCACGTAGATACAATCACTGAGAAAACAAGCAAAGGAAATATAAATACTCCTGAGCACATAAGTCAAACAATACATAGAGGCACATAAATTCACATCAACACATAGGGCACGTAGAAACACGAGAAACAAAGCATGTACTAATCCCATTACAAGGGAAAACAAGAATCGTCGGACCCTTACAACACTAAATACCTAACTCAAAAGACTGAGTCAAAGCCTCGGATGTCGGACATACTAAGCGTGTCGCCACCCAGTCAAAGCACTAGCTGCGAATCGTCACAACGAAATCACGTAATCGATAAGAAAGACTCACGTCAATGTTTCATCAAGCCCGAAACACTAACTATCGGACTCGAACAACTGATTCAAAACACTCAACGTCGGATATACAAATCGCATCGTCAACCAGTAGAAACATTAAACGTCAAGCGTTAAAACAAATCCACTGAGTCAATAATAAGAGCCGACTTACATGTTTCACTAAATTTGAAATACTACTGTCACGTCAAGTCACGTAATAGCCACAGAAGTCCACGAAGTCAACAAAGAGAAATCGCAAAGTCGTGCGGTCGAATCCAGAACTCACGTTAACGTTTCACCAGTTCGAAACATTAAACTCACCGTCAATTCTCGTAATCGCCAACGACAATCCACGAAGTAGTCAACAAGTCAATGGTCGCGTCATCCCGTCGTATCAAGACATAAACGCGAAAAATTTACACGTGAGATACCAAGAATAACCATGACGTCACAAGTGAAATTAAATCAAAAAATAATTCCAGAAAATTAGGAAAATAATATGGGGTGTTACAAGCACAAAATCCCCCTCAATTACAAAAGGGACAAAAAAAACCCCTCAACTATCCTAATTGGGTACAATTTACCCCAACCCCATTGCAAAATTATAATTTTACCCTTACAAAAATAAAATAAATTATTTTAAGGGTTAATTAATATATATAAAATTCAAAAAACAATATATTAAATTTTGAAAAAAATTTAAAATTCAAAAAATATATATATAAAATTCAAAAACAATATATTAAATTTCAAAAAAAAATTAAAATTCGAAACAAATATATAAAATTTGAAAAACATATAGAAAATTCGAAAACAATATATTAAATTTTGAAAAAAAAAATATAAAATTAGAACAATATATATAAAATTCGAAAAAAATATATAAATTTTGAAAACAATATATAAAATTTGAAATATAGATATAAAATCGTAAAGCAATATATAAAATTCAAAAACAAAATATAAGATTCAAAAAAACATAAATTTTGAAACAAATATATATTTTTTGAAACAAATATATATATTTTGGAAAAATATATATAAAAGAAAACCACTAATAGATGTTGATGATAAGTAGTTTGATTCACTTCATTAGAAAAGATATGACATTCTACCAATATATGTATTTTTTCAAATTTTATTTTTTGAAACATATATATATATATATTTTGAAATTTAAATATTTGTTTCGAATTTTATATATGTCTTTCAAAATTTATATTTTTTTTTCGAAATTTATATATATTTTTTCAAATTTTATATATGTTTTTCAAAATTTATATATTATTTTGAATTTTATATTTTTTTCGAATTTATATATTTTTTTGAATTTTATATATTTGTTTCTAATTTTATATATATATTCGGAATTAATATTATTTTTTGAATTTTATATACTTTTTCAAAATTTAATTTAGGGATAAATGTATCATTTACGAATTGAGTGGATATATTGCACCCAATTGGTCGTTGAGGAGGGTTTTGTGCTCCTAGGCAATAATTGAGGGGAGTTTTGTGCACTTTACCGTTATTTTAATTTTCATACAAAATATTTAAGTTACTCTCATTCCTTAAACCTTACACATTATTCACTATCCCAACAAACCTTATCACCACATTTTTATTATTAAAAAAAAAAAAAAAGATTAATTTCATTTACACACCCTAAACTATGTTAAAATGTTAATTTGACCTCCCACTTTTGCATAAATGCATTTACATCCTTTAATTAAGAAAAAAACACTTACTTATATCCCTTGATCACTTTTAGGAGTTGACTATGCTGGAAAAGACCATACTGCCCTTTGCCAAATATGTATAATTTGAAATTTAAAACTATTTTGAGTAAGGATAGCTAGCAAACGGCATTCCAAATTAGTAGAGAATAAAACCTATATCCAAACACCCAAATCTATACATTTCTATGAAGCACCGCCACCCCCTTCGTGTAATCTATACATTTCTATGAAGCATCTAGGGCTCTCTCGATCCTTCCCGTGGCTCTCGAGCTGTGGACTGAAGAGGAAGAGAAGCGAGTCCTGAGTTTGATCCCTCTTCTCCGAGAGGAAGAATCGAGAGAGCTTCTCTCCAGGGTTTCGAATTCGAAGAACAATTCATTAGCGGAAATGCTACACGATTTGATTTTCGCGGCAATTCACCACCATCCGAACATGTCGTTCGCGAAGGCTTTCGTTGCGAAGCTACTGAGGGATTTCTAGTCGAGACAATCGGCTCGGAGAGTAATTGGAGTAATCGCCTGAGGCCAGTCATCTTACACCACATCCCTCAACCACCGCCACCTCACTCCGCGACCTGTGACCAAAGTAGTTTCACCCACCCTCCCTCCAACACCGCCACTGCCACTTGCACCACCTCCTCCACCACCACCGCCACCTCCACCACCATCCTCGGATCCACCACCACCACAATATCTATAACCCATAGAAAAACCTCTGATTTCTTTTGGTGTAGAAAAATCAGATTTTGAAATTATTGCCCCTGTTTTCCTGGCCTCCCACCTTCAAAATCCTATCTGGGTCTTGCCCAAATTAGAGGAAATTAAACCATGGGAATTCAGAAATTATTTCCAACTCCAACATCTCCCTCCTCCTCTCCAAATTATTTCAAACTCCAAATCTACCGCAGGAGTCCAGACAGAGAGAGAGAGCCACGTTTTCTGTTCATAAATTTGTTTTTTATTTTTTATTTTTTTGTGGCTTTTTTTGTCAATTATTGACTTTATATTTTTGGGTATGATTCAATAATTGAATAATGATAGTATAAAATTTAGTACAATTTAGGTGTGTTTCAAAAAAAAAAAAATCCTTGCTTTGGTTGCTTTGTTAATTTTTTTTTTTTGTTTATTGTTGGGTATCATTCAACAATTTTGATGTATGGCTCCTTTTAATTTTCAAGTTTACTTTGCCTCTAATTTAGATCTGTAATTTTAGTTAAAGTTGTCATTTAACTTTGTTTGGTTGCCGAGAAAAGTAGGTGAAGGAAAACTAATCACAGTTTTATAAGAAAAAAAAAATTGAAAACTGTGATTATGTAAAAATTTTGTATAAAATCTTTGATTATATAATATTTTAGTATAAAAACTCTGATAATATTAATTTTTCGCATAATCAAATTTTTTATTACTTTTTAAAATATATATATTCGCATTAGCCACGGGCTTTTTTTCGTAGTTAATATACATTTGTATACTTGAATATTAATTTATTATATTTTCACTATTAAATATTTTTTATTTTATATATTTTAAGAATTTATGTGTGTGATTTCGATGCTTATACAATAATGATAAAATTAAATTTACAATTGAAAAGTTAAATCTTTCATTTACATACAAAATAAAAATAAATTTGTTTTATGACCAAAAATTACTATTTATGTGTGTAATTTAGTATTTTTTTAACAAATTCAAATATTTTGTATTTTTATTTTAATTTAAAATAATTTTTTTTGTGAAGTTTGTCTAATATTATTGAAAATATAGTTGTTAATAATATTATTGAAAATATTTTGTATTTTTTGTTAATTTCATTTACACCCCTTGAATTTTGAATAATATAGTTGTTTTCTAAATTGAGGGGTCAAATTGATATATTAAAGTAGGGATAGGGGCCAAGGGTAGTTTAGGTATTTCATACCATTTCAGAAAAGGTGCCAAAAGTATATAAGGGGGTGCAAATGAGTGCCTTTTTCTTAATTAGGGGGTGTAAATGCATTTATACAAAAATAGGGGGTCAAAATAATGTTTTAACATAATTCAAGGGGAGTAAATGAATTTAACCCAAAAGAAATTACAATAAATATATAAGATATAAGATATACAATATATAATATTATTTTAAATACAAAAATTCAAAAACATCTAAAATATACTAATTTTTTTTATTTAAAAGTAACTTCTACCCGTAAAAATATTTTATCAATAATATATACACTTTGATAATAAGAAAATCATATTATTTAATTATTGCTTGTAATTCTAAAATAATTTTGTGACATCTAGTGTAAATGTTAAGTAAATGAATAATTATAATTATTTTAATAAATAAAAAATTGTATAAAAAATAAAAAATTATTTATTCATAAATCACAAGAGTAAACAAATAAAATATTATATAAAAAATTAAATGTTGCTTTGATTTTTATAAAAAGCAGATAGTTTAGTGAGATTTAGTAATAATTAATATATTTTGTGGCAAGATGAAAAAAATGTCCTAACATTTGGTTTATAAGTAAATGAATTATTTTGATTATTTTAATAATTGTTTTTTAAATGTATAGAAAAAATAAAAATTGCTACTACTTTTCTAGAGGGATAAATATAGATATAGATGGGTGGATAAATGATATGGTTTAAGCATGGGGTAACTTAGATATTTTACATGAAAATTAATATAATTAATGGTACTAAATACATTTCATGCCTCCAGGGGTGAAATCGGAATACTTTACAAATCTCACGGAGTGTCTATATTAAAAAAATGGTTAATCGACAACTAAATAAAATTAACCCAAACCTCAGGAAGTGTCACAATAAATTATCCTAATTCAAAAATGTGTTGTATAGTACTACGTACCAGGCCATACAGATTCCTCATATTTTCACGTTTTCAATTTACATATACAACATTATCATGTCTAAGAGTGATTTTATTATTAGTTAGGTATTTCGATTAAAAACAGAAAAACAAAATAAAAATTGGGGTGCACCATGTATATAAAAGAATATATAATAATAATTGTTAGTCACTAAATAACCCTAGAGGGGGGGGGTGAATAGGGTGTTCAAAATATTTCTACTCATTTTCGAAATTGGAACAATATATAATCAATACTCAATTTCTTCAATAGTCAAATGAATAAATTCAATTCAATTTATCTAACAACTAATCACAAGACTAATTAGCATACAAGATATTCAAGTAAATATATCATGCAAATTAATGAAATAAGGAGATAGAGATAGAGAGATTGACACCGTGATTTTTCGAGGTTCGGTAACTCCTACTCCTCGGCTCAAGAACTCCTTCTTGAGACTTTTCCCGATCCTTTCACTATGGCCCTTCCTTCACAGGTGGAGTGGCAAACCTTTACAACACAAGCCTCTCGAGCTTGTCTCTCAATCAAGAGAACAACCCTCTCTTGAACAATCGGTGGACTTCACTTGTCCGAGATTACAAATTCGTATGTAATCAATAAAATCACTCAAGAACAAAAACACTCAAAACCCAAAGGTTTTTATGGAAGATAAATCAATATAAGCTCAAGTGTTTTTGGTGATTTTATAATAGCTCTAGAAATGTATTCTCAAAGGATATAATCAATAAATGATATTTGGAGAATAAGAAGAGATACTAGAGGTTTTGATTTTCAAAGAAACTTGGAGAAAATCAGATTTTCAAAGCTTGGTTTCAATGACTTTTGTAGAGAAAATTTCTGCAGAATTTTGAGAGCTTTTCTTTCTCTTTTGTTTTTCAATCTCTTAGTCTACAATGAACACATATCATTCTATATATATCAATACATTAGGGTTTTGTAGAATGAATATTGTAATTGAAAGACAAGAGCCGTTTGAATACCATTAAACACGATCCACAAAACATGGGAATTGTTTTCTGAAAATCTGCAGATTTTAAGCAATCTTCTAGTCGACTACTTCTTCATTGTAGTCGACTACAATGGTTCATCTAGTCGACTAGATTGAGTTCTAGTCGACTACTTTGGACCATCTAGTCGACTAGAATGAGTTCTAGTCGACTACAATGAGTAGTCTAGTCGACTCAAGCTTGTTTCAGTCGACTCTTTTGATGTGGATGAAAAACCAATAGCTACTGGTTGAAGTAGTCGACTACTAGAAAATACACAGGTGATTCTAGTCGACTAAATCAAGAAAAACATTTAATAAAAATATTTTTCTTTCCGTTTAAGTTTGGTAATGCGTTTTTCATTTCATTTGAGTTCGGTTCATTTTATACTTGAGCTTATATGATAAAATAGACACATAAAATTACCTTGTTACAATGATCGCTCCCCGACCTATCTACCCCAAGTCTTGAGTCTTCAACTTTCACCTTCGCCGTTGAATTATTTGATTTTCCATTTTTCGCGCTTCAATTTCTTTCACGGCTTTTCGCTTTTATTCAATCTTTCTTTCCGAGCTTGCTTTCCGAGTCGTTTTCTTTTCGTGTTTGTTTTCCGAGTCATTCACCTGTCTTTTGATGAAAAGATGAACTTGATAATTCATTAGTATTAACCACGCTTTAAATGTTTTGTTAATATCAAAATAGGATTTATTGTCCGAGAATAAATTTCAAGGCCAACAATCTCCCCCTTTTTGATGTTGACAAAACATTTCGTGTTTACGTGTAAATGGTGAAGTATCAAGTGATCCTCCCCCTCAATGTGTGCATTACATGCTCCCCCTTAGTAAATATATTTTGGCAATTTCATACACTAGCATGGAGGCACACATAAACATGACTTACATACACGAAAGCATGATACACGAAAACAACTTACTTCCCCCCCTTTGGCAACATAAAAAGGTGGGAAATGACGGTTGAATAAAGAATTTATCATGTTAATACATCAACGCCCAAAGCCAACCCAATTTCTCTACGAATTTTGAAAGAGAATCCTCCGGAAAAAGGCTTTGTGAAAATATCCGCTAATTTATTTTTCGTGTTAATAAAAACCAATACAACGTCTATTTTTGCAATTTGATCACGTAAGAAAGGATGCTTAATCTCGATATGCTTAGTTCGTGAATGATGACAAGGATTCTTTGACATACAAATAACGCTTGTAAAAACGCATGCAAATGGCACATGATTGAAAATAAGCACATAGTCATATGTATTAAGTTTGGTATTTCTTCCCCTATCACCAAGGAGCAAAGCTCCCCCTAAGAATGTGCATACAACATATACTCATCAACTAATTTTCTCCTTCTTTGACATCATTAAAAAGAGTAAATACAATCAAGTACAAGAAGAGAATCAAGTTGCATAAATGAATTGTGATCATATAATATATCATTCGAAGTAACACAATCTCATAATGTCCACACATTTCATGAATATGCTTAAGATGATTATCAAATTACAAACATAACTTTGCATTCATGAAGGCAACGAGGACATGCTAGCACATGCCATCAATGATGACTAAACCATTTGCTTGATTTTCATAGACAAATATGATATATGGTCAACATAGATTTTCATAAATCAAATACAAATATCAAGTTGATGACTCAAATGAAAAGTGACTTAATGTTCAAGTATGTGTGTTTGAATTAAAGCTCAAACCATAAATATTCAACATACTATATGTAAACAAAGAGCACTCAAACACTAGATCATTTAAACTCACATAGTCATGTATGAAAATTCACTTAAAATCATATATGAGCACTTAAGAATAAGTCAACAACACCTTCATCTTAATCACGTGAAAATAAATAAACACATATGCAACATCTAATCATAACATGTAATGTGAATAGAGTAAAAATCATGATGATGACTAAGAAAAGAATATTCTAAAATAAGCAAGTGAAAAATACACAAGACAAATGCTAACACACTAATGTTCAAAGGCATTTCCATATCTTTATGAAATTTTACACAATGAGTTCTTTTGGATAAACTTTGTGAGAATATTGACGAATAAAATTATAATCATGAAGGTGATCTCATTTCTCATAAGTGCATGTCTTTGAAAACTTTTAATGTAATGGCAAGGATATGTAATCTTCACAAGTGCTAGAAACACAAGATATATCTCTTATATATATGGTAAAAATGTTTATCTAAAATAATAAGAGATGAACCAAGATAACATATAATTTAGTCTTAATTATGTTACTAAACATCTAAGTCCAAGAGTAGTCAACCAAGGAAACCATATAATCTCAAAACCGAAGTGTCAAAAAGTATTTGAAATTATGTCATGACACTTAAATGTATTTTTCCCAAGAAGAAAATAAATTTATCTATCATGCTCATTTTGAAATAGATTGCATGTTTGTGATAAACGTCTTTACACAACACATCAAAAATTGGTAAACATAATACTCCAATGAATCTTATAACCAAATTTGTGACAAGTTATAAATGATAAACAACAAAAAGAATGTTTATCAATAGGTTCTAAAATATCCTTCATCCATAAGAAAATCACTTAAAGCCATTCAAAACACCCTCTTGGATCATTTTTCAAAATAAGTACGGCTTATGATAGTTTTAAACCCATTTTCTAGAACTAATACATTTCAAAGCATTGTGAATCACTTCATGAAATTTTTTCATATAGGAATGCATTAGATAAAAACATTTCATGCAAAGAGGCATGTGGCATTTTTAGAATTTTAATTCCATTCATATGTGCAAAGAAAAATCTATATCCTTCTTGGTTAAGATCTTGGAATAATAACGGTTAAAACCTTGGGTCACCATTATTAGACATAGAATGCAACATTAATATACATTATAAGATATACAAGAGTATGCATGTATGATAATGATATCAAAGTTTAAGATATAGAAAATATTATATATCATTGAGAAAATCATAATAATGCAAGAACAATAAAAACGTATGTCTTTCATGATATGTGCACATAAAACTCATGAATCATGTTTTTCAATAAACATTCAAGATAGCAACATTTGAGCACAAAATCTCCATCTTTTCAATATGCTTCCTTCAAAGAAACCTATAGTTCCTTTACATAATAAAGATCCAAGCATATATTAAATAGCTTCAACCAAGATTTCAATTTGAAACAACAAAGGCTAATTATCATGAAAATCATTTTTATGAAAATCTTTATGCAAATCCCTCTAGGATGATTACCAAGAAGATATATAATAGAGGATGATGAATCATTTAATCGCATAGAATTTCATCACATATTCCTTATCCTCATTTGCATTAGATAGTTCATTCAAAGAAATTATGCTCTCTTGAGGTTTACTAGTGAGGATATATTTGATTAAACATATATTCCAAGTCCGTCCAAATTTCTCTTCAAAATTAAACACCTCAAATAAATGTGCAATATGTCATGTCAAGAGAATTTAGATAAAGCACTAAAATCATGAAGGTCCATGAACAAAAATAAGACATAGCTACTCAAGTAATCAACCAAAATCAAGTGAAATAGCTTTGATGGTCTAGAGATGGTCATGACTATATTCTTTAAAAATCATGCATGATCAAGACTTTCTTTCATATATCCAAGTCAATTCAAAGCAAGCTACTATCAAGTATTCATCAAAAGCATAGTCAATTGTATGCACCAAGTAGCCAATCACTCTTATTACCAATCATCAAGTTTATTCCATGACATATCAATAACGATTCAACATACTTGAATGAGCATATGTATGTCATGTATAATCTCATTAATGAAAGCACATTAGTAATTGAGGATAGAAAATGTGTACCATGATGCTAGCTTTACCCATTTTACATAGAGTTGCTTGTAGATGATTTGTAATGTCCACTCATTTTGTGAGAAACCTTAATTTCATCTCCCCTTTTGAGTTATAGCATCACAATTGAAGAATCAATTGATCTTGAGTAAGGAATCAATCCACACCTACAAGACACACTCAAGTGGTTTTCTTTGGTACCCTTTTTGCTCTAGGGTCCATTTGTGTTAGCACATTTTTAGTCATAATTCATTATAAGCACATTAGCACAAAATGAATGATCTTCAACAATCATTATGCTTCAATTGAATTTATCATTTAAGAACATTATCATGAAGTGCATTTGTCAATTCAAATGGTAAGATATGATCATGGTTAATTATCAAGTCAATGAACCAAATATGAAATTAGTAATGGAATGAGACTCCATTTCATATATGAATCATAGTAAACAACCATATGCATTATTCATGTTCAATCATCAAGAATTGACAAGAAAACCAATATAACTTCCCTTGATTAGCAAAAATAAATTATATGCCCTTTTTCAAGATTTGTAAAGCTATAGCACATAAGAAGATTCATTTCATTTCAAAATTCTTTGAACATATGAAAGTACAATGAAAAGATATTTCCATAAGAGTCACCCTTTTGAAATAATTTCACTCTAAATCAATGTGACATTTTTCTCATGCAATTTCAAGAAACAAAAGAATGTGATACATGAATAATGATCATTTATCAATCAATGAAAACATTCATAAAGCAACATAGTATAAATTTTCGTTTCTTTTAGCATTTGACAATTGATTCCCATCTTTCTTAACTAAGCATGCATTGGTCCTAAAAATAACATCATAGTCATTGTCACACAATTTGACTAATGCTAAATAAGTTATGCTTCAAACCATCAACCAAAAACACGCTATCTATAAAGAGTGGAAGATATACCAATTGAGCCAATCCTTATAATTTTGCCTTTAGAGTTGTCTCCAAAAGTTATGCTTCCTACTTCATAAGTTTTTAGAGAAATGTATTTTGATTAGTCTCCCATCATATGCCTTGAGCATCCACTACCAATAAGCCATTTCCTTTAAGGCGGACTTCAAGCATACCTACAAAACAAATTTAAGTAACATTTGTTGGTACCCAATTTATCTTGGGTCCACTAGGGTTAGAGACAGATGCAATGGTTCCTTTTGGAACCCAAATCATTTTTGGTATAACATTTTCCTTTCTATGCAAGCATGCAATGGTTCCTTTTGGAACCCAAATCATTCTTGTTATCACTTTCTTCTTCCTAAGTAAACATGCATTTGCTTTATGTCCCTCTTTCTTGCAATAATAACATGTAACATGCTTATGATCATTTGAGGATGCATGAGATGATTGTCTTGTAAATGTATGCCTTAATGATTTCCTCTTTTTCAAGATAATTGCATCTTTGTCAAAAGCATCATACCCTAGACCACATTTATCAAATGACCCTCTTTGTCTTCCCAACATAATGCTAAGGTTTTCCTTTCCTTTTGTAAATTTAGCTAAGACATTTATTTGATCATCTATAGTATTTTTTAACCGATTGTTTTCCTTTTCTAGCTCTATGCTTTTGTCATTGCATGAAACTTCTAAGTTTGAAGTAATAGAGCTACATGAAGATTTAGCTTTCTTAACAATAATATATTTTCTAGCTAACTTTTCAAATCCATCATGCAATTCTTCAAATGCATCTTGTAATTCATCATAAGAAGAGAGAAGTTCATCATATGACAATTTATCTTTATCTAATGAATGTGAATTTAAATGTACCTCTTCTTCATTTGCCGTGAAACAAGGGTTTGCCATTTCTTCACCATTTTCCTCCTCGTCCGAGTTACATGAGTCGTAGTCATCCCATGTGGCATTCATAGCCATCTTGCTTGGTCTTTTCTCGTTCTCCTTTTCGAGCTTGAAGCAATCACTTTTGTAGTGTCCCGGCTTTCCACAATTGAAACACGTTGGAGGTTCCCTTTTCTTAGGCTCTCCTTTTGATTCGATTCTCCTCATGAATTTTCCACCATTGGCTTTCTTTCTTTGAAGATATTTCTTGAATTCTTGAGTGAGCAAAGCAATGTCCTCATCCACTTCTTCTTCATTCGGCTCAATGGCTTCATTTTTGGTAGAGGCTTGCAAAGCTATACCTTTTCTTGGCTTGATGTCGTCTTCACGAGATTTCAATGTGATTTCCCAAGTGAGTAGAGAGCCAAAAATCTCATCAAGACTCATATTGTTGAGATCATGAGCTTCTTTGATTGCCGTTACCTTTGCATCCCATTTAGCCGGAAGACTTCTAAACACTTTGCGTGACGCATCGGATCTAGGAACAATTCTACCAAGATGCTTTAGTCCATTCAAAATGTTAGTGAAACGAGACATCATAGAATTAATATTTTCATCTTCCTTCATGGAAAATAATTCATATTCATGCATAAGTATATCAATTTTAGATTCTCTAACTTGAGTAGTACCTTCATAAGTTACTTCAAGTTTATCCCACATTTCTTTTGCAGTGGAGCAAGTAGAGACACGATTAAATTCGTTTGGACTTCAGGCACAATTTATATTCACCTTAGCTTTAGCATTAAATGACATAAGCCTACGTTCATCATTATCCCATTCATTGGGCAATTTGGGGATAGTTTTTCCATTTACTATTTTTGTTATAGTGAAAGGTCCATCAACAATAACTTGCCAAATATGAAAATCAATAGCTTGAAAAAAGTCTACCATTCTAGTCTTCCAATAGCTATAGTTTGAACCATCAAACCAAGGGGGTCTAATAATAGATTGTCCTTCAACGTGAGTGACTAAATGTGAGGCCATGATCGTTCTCTAAGACGGTTAAGTCCAAATAATAGAGATTAGGCTCTGATACCAATTGTTAGTCACTAAATAACCCTAGAGGGGGGGGGGGGGGGGGGGGGGAATAGGGTGTTCAAAATATTTCTACTCCTTTTCGAAATTGGAACAATATATAATCAATACTCAATTTCTTCAATAGTCAAATGAATAAATTCAATTCAATTTATCTAACAACTAATCACAAGACTAATTAGCATACAAGATATTCAAATAAATATATCATGCAAATTAATGAAATAAGGAGATAGAGATAGAGAGATTGACACCGTGATTTTTCGAGGTTCGGTAACTCCTACTCCTCGGCTCAAGAACTCCTTCTTGAGACTTTTCCCGATCCTTTCACTATGGCCCTTCCTTCACAGGTGGAGTGGCAAACCTTTACAACACAAGCCTCTCGAGCTTGTCTCTCAATCAAGAGAACAACCCTCTCTTGAACAATCGGTGGACTTCACTTGTCCGAGATTACAAATTCGTATGTAATCAATAAAATCACTCAAGAACAAAAACACTCAAAACCCAAAGGTTTTTATGGAAGATAAATCAATATAAGCTCAAGTGTTTTTGGTGATTTTATAATAGCTCTAGAAATGTATTCTCAAAGGATATAATCAATAAATGATATTTGGAGAATAAGAAGAGATACTAGAGGTTTTGATTTTCAAAGAAACTTGGAGAAAATCAGATTTTCAAAGCTTGGTTTCAATGGCTTTTGTAGAGAAAATTTCTGCAGAATTTTGAGAGCTTTTCTTTCTTTTCTTTCTCTTTTGTTTTTCAATCTCTTAGTCTACAATGAACACATATCATTCTATATATATCAATACATTAGGGTTTTGTAGAATGAATATTGTAATTGAAAGACAAGAGCCGTTTGAATACCATTAAACACGATCCACAAAACATGGGAATTGTTTTCTGAAAATCTGCAGATTTTAAGCAATCTTCTAGTCGATTACTTCTTCATTGTAGTCGACTACAATGGTCCATCTAGTCGACTAGATTGAGTTCTAGTCGACTACTTTGGACCATCTAGTCGACTAGAATGAGTTCTAGTCGACTACAATGAGTAGTCTAGTCGACTCAAGCTTGTTTCAGTCGACTCTTTTGATGTGGATGAAAAACCAATAGCTACTGGTTGAAGTAGTCGACTACTAGAAAATACACAGGTGATTCTAGTCGACTAAATCAAGAAAAATATTTAATAAAAATATTTTTCTTTCCGTTTAAGTTTGGTAATGCGTTTTTCATTTCATTTGAGTTCGGTTCATTTTATACTTGAGCTTATATGATAAAATAGACACATAAAATTACCTTGTTACAATGATCGCTCCCCGACCTATCTACCCCAAGTCTTGAGTCTTCAACTTTCACCTTCGCCGTTGAATTATTTGATTTTCCATTTTTCGCGCTTCAATTTCTTTCACGGCTTTTCGCTTTTATTCAATCTTTCTTTCCGAGCTTGTTTTCCGAGTCGTTTTCTTTCCGTGTTTGTTTTCCGAGTCGTTCACCTGTCTTTTGATGAAAAGATGAACTTGATAATTCATTAGTATTAAACACGCTTTAAATATTTTGTTAATATCAAAATAGGATTTATTGTCCGAGAATAAATTTCAAGGCCAACAATAATGTATTTGAGGAATCAAATATCATGGTCTAATTAGAGTTGACAAAATTAGTCAAAACGTGAATTAAAAGGGTTGAAGTTAATCATAAAAATATTAAAATATAAATATTAATCTGAACATGATATGAAAATATTAATATCAACTAAACTCGTTTGACACGATTATATTTATATTTATTTATTTATATGGGTCATCGGATGGAATGATATCATTCATATGTCTTTGTGGGACAATGGTACCTTGGACTTGACATCTGGTCTTAAGTTACTACAGATTATTTTTTTTTTATTTTTTTAGGAGATAGTACTACTTTTTTTGGACTGACTGGTGTTTATTTGGGTAAATCACAACAGAGCATTTATAAGTTAGGGTAATTTGCATTCACAGCTTCTGAGGTATTGATAAATTATAGCTAGATGCTGGTCAATGCACGTTTTTGCATTAACACTTTTTGAAATTTGTAAAGTGTTGCAATGACACTTCTTGGAGGCAAAAAATGACTTTAGTGCATTTGATTAATTTAATTTTCAAGTAAAATCTCTAAGTTACCCCCATACCTAAATCCTACAATTTACTCATTACACCAACCACCCTTATCATCACACTCTTATTATTAAAAAATCTATAATAAATAAATAAGATATACAATATATATAATCTTATTTTAAATATAAAAATTAGAAAACATAAAAATATTTTGAAAATTATATTTAAAGGTAAATTGTACAACTAAAAAATTTTCATCAATAATAATACTAAGAAAATTATATTATTTAATTATTGTTCTTAATTTTTAATATATTACAATATAAATATTTCTCACAAAAAATCTAAGGGTTATATCCAATGACCATTATAGGTATTACATATCTAATAAAAAATATATAATTTTATTTATTTATATATTTTTATACTATTTCCAATCAATAATTTTAATAAAATTTGATAATATAATCATAGAATTTCCTAGATATATAATACATATAATTGAATATCTTGTTTAGATATGTAATACCAAATAAAATCCAATTCCATTATGAATTTTGATAATATAATGGTAAAATTTCTTAGATATGTAATACAAATAATGGGTAAAGTGTAAGATATTTTAAATTAGATATTCTATAATATTACCAATTTTTATTTAAATTATTGATTGACAATAGTATAAATATATATATATATATATATATATATATATTTCTTTTTCCTACATAAATATTTATATATATTTTATTAGATATGTAATACTTATTAACGTTTTTTGAGAAATATTTGTATAGTAATATATTAAAAATTAAGAGCAGTAATTAAATAATGGAATTGTTTTAGTATTATTATTGATGAATTTTTTTTAGTAGTAGAATTTACTTTTAAATATATATTTCAAAACATTTTTGATATTTTTAATTTTTATATTTAAAATAAAATTATATATATTGTATATCGTAATAGTATTTATTTATTGTAGATTTTTTAATAATAAGAGTGTGATGATAATGGTGGTTGATGTAATGGATAAAATGTAGAGTTTAGGCATGGGGGTAACTTAGATATTTCACATGAAAATTAAATTAATCAGGGGCACTAAAGTCATTTTATGCCTCCAAAGGATGTCATTGCAACACTTTACAAACCTCGGGGGTGTCAATGCAAAATAGTGCGTTGACCAACATCAACTTGTAATTGACCAATACTTCAATAGGTGTCAATGCAAATTACCCTATAAGTTACCATGGAATATAATTAAGTTTTCGTTTTCTACCACAGTGAAAATACCACAAAGTCAATTTAAGGATAAATTATTGTATGGACCTACTCCACCTACTTCATTATGTTAAGTTGGTGGACTAGACCAACCATTTTATGACACATGTAAAATAATATTAATATATTTATTACATATCGCTGTTAACAAATATCATCAAATATTAATATCATCAATTCACAACCCACCGACAAACCATCATCAGTTCACAAACCACCGGTAAACCCACCACCATCACCGGAAAACCCACAACCACGACCACCGCCACTTCCACCCCACCCCCAATCACGGTGCGATATTAATAGCAGTAATGTGAGAAATAATAACAAACTCTCCAAACCTTAGCCACCCGCCTCCTTTTTTAAATCTCTCTTTGACTCACTTGGCTCATTGAAGATTTCCGAAACCAATTCAGATAAATTTATATTTGAGATGTTTAAACTCCAATTTAAAAGAATTGGCGGTGATGGTGGCCGGGAATATGGTTTGTAATTGGGGGTGGTTGTAAATTTATGGGTTTGGTAGTGATGGTTGGGGTGGGGGACAGTGATTGTTGGGGTGAGGGGCAGGGGCCGTGGCTGTGGCTGCGATTGTGAGTTTCCTAATGATGGTGGTGAGGCGGTTGTGGTTTTCGATGGTGGTATGGGGTGAATTTTTTTTGAGTTGTATGCAGGATTGAGGTGTTAATATTAGCATGTATGTGGTAACTTAAATAACATGTGTTATAAAATGATTGGTCTAGTCATCACATATGTTGAAATGAGATGGTGGATTAGGACCATATAATAATTTCTCCTATTTAAGTGGAGTTAATTAGTAGTTTGAATTGATTCATTAAGAGCCAATGCAAATACAAATGGTCTTCTTTCGTAGGCAGTGTTGAAAACTTCATTTATTGACTATGGACAAAAATTGCACAAAATAAAAACAAGAAATTTGATTTGCTGCTACATTCATAAACTTGTTTTGCTTCACATAAATCACAGTTCATAACTTTTGTTCTGAGGCTGATTTAGCCTTCTAAAAAATAAAATAAAATCACAGTTCATAAATGTCCTCAGATCATAAATCTTTGGAGTTCATAAATCAATCCTAATTTATAAACTAGGAATTCTAAATTAAAAATTATCTTGGAATTGATTTTTGGGCCCCTTAGTGTATTCCTTTGTTTCTATCAGAACATGAATTTTTTTTATATGGTAATTGTATGTAATTTATATAACAGGTGTTGTCTGGAACATTTTCCGTCATCAATATTATCCCAAGCTAGCCGTCCAGTAGAGTAGGTAAACAATAAATTTATCATGAAGCATATGCATAGATATATTATCTGATTGCATTGTAAAGGAACAATAGTCTTTTTATCTTATCGGTCATTAATTGCCTTCAGCTGAAATTTTTTTGCAGAGAAATTAATTACCTCACTCTCTACCCTGAAGTGTTATTGTGTTAGATTGTTTTATTTGAGTCTTTGACCTATAGACAATTTTAGTAGTTTGATTCTAATTCTGATCCATGTAGTGTCATCAATCATTTGAATGGATATAATTTATAAAAGTTTTGTATAAAAACTTATATTTATCTAATTTTATAGGTGATTGACCCTATCCATGATTATACTTTCTCCCTCAATTTGAATCATAGAATGAAGCTGAAAGAGGAATGTGGTTCATTGTTGTTTATCAAAGTTTTGTGAGCTTTTGTGCCTTGTTTCTTTTACCGTTATATTTTAGCAATAGTCATAATCCATCTTTCATTCCTCAAGATGAATTGATGAACTCCGCTTTATTTTTCATAATTATACTGGATAATTCTTGTTTCCATCAAAGTTGTAAACCGAATTATCACAGAAAGTTTGCAATTAACAAAGAGAGCTAACACCACTGTTTACAGGGTTGATATAACAAATTCAAAACATTAAATTTAGGGAGTCATATAAAAAATCCTCTTGTTGTTAACAACAAATTGAAAAAATTCATTATAAATTGGAATGACATTGAAACTAGAGTTCAGTGATAATGTTTGTTATGTGAAAGTTTATTATTCTCTCTCCCAACACAATCCTTAAACATTCTCATCAAATCCTCATCACTATCAACATGCAATATCATGTATTAGTTCCATCATTGTAACAACAAACACATCCATGCATCAACTAAGAGTATAAATCAGAGTCATTGCTTTGAAAATTGTAAAAATAGGGGCATTGGTATTTACACACAAAAAAAACAGAGGGTTTTTACAGATACCCAACAGATTGAAACCCTAAAACTCAAATGAACCATAAAATCCTAAAAATTGAATCATCAATATAATAAAAATGCAAACTTTACTCAGGGATGGGGACCAAAATTCAACCTTAACATATATACACTATAAAACCCTAAAAGAAGATAAATCAGAATAATGAAATAAACAATATCAACTGATTGAAAACAAAAAAAGATCGAACAAAATATCAAACACTATACACACGAACAAGATTAAACAAAAAAGATCAAACCATAACCTCAGTTTCAGGCAATCATTTCTTCCTCAAAAACCGTCACAAATCAGGGAAATGGGTGATATGACTAAGGGAATATTAGGAATTTCACATGCTTCGTTAGGGGATTTGACGGTCCGTTAGCCCCAGGGGAGGTTTGTGATGAGACGATTAGATTTTAAGGGAGGTAAGTGATAATTTGAAACTTCAGGGAAGGTCCATGATATAAGGTCAAACCTCAAGGGAGGTTTCTGTAAAATACTCTTAAATAATTTTTAAGTGGAGGAACTTACCCATATACATTTAACTCAATTAACAGGTTACTGCAATCTAATAGATTGTGAGTCTTTGAAGAGAAGGCACGAAGCTGATGAAGGAATGCATGCATTATTCTTGTGCCCTTGAAAATACTTGTAAAATGGGGATAACTTCTACTTAACTGAAAATCCAGTTTAAGTACGAACCAACAGTCCAAAAATTTCTTTACAGTTACAATCCCTCTGATATATGATATATACACCCGTGTTATTTTGGATGTGAAATGTCTCATTTAAGCCCATGAAAAATAGTCATGGATAAACAAATTATTTTCACCACTAGAAAGGGTGAAAATGTAATAATTCAAACAACAAAAGGTGCAAGTGTATTATCATATCTTGAGGGTAATTGTAATTTACCCACAATATAAACCTATTACTCCAACGCTCTACCTATTATTCCAAGGCCAACAAGGGATATGAACGTCGTATAACCAAGAATCTTAAGTATCATATCAGCAGTACTATCCTGGGGTGGAGAATCCACCTTGCTGGCCTTGATATCCTGGCATGAAGAATCCACCTTGCTGCCCTTGCATGGAAAATTTACGTGGACATCAAAAGCGTTTTTCCTCTTTGGAATCTTGATCTTGAGCACACCATGCTTGAACTCCGCTGCGATCGTTTCCTTGTTGTACCAGTTTAGATCGATTTGGAATGTCCTGTAGTACTTCCTCGGATTCCGTATCCTCACATAATCATTTGCCACTTCTTCCTCTCCAGACACGTAAAGAGTGCTTCCTTGAACCGACACCTTCAGCCCATTTTGACCAATTCCAGGCATGTCCATCCTCAGATACATTCCATCTTCATCCTTCATCAACTTGTTGGGTATGGATGGCCCTTCTTTCAGAAATCGATTCACCATGGAACAAGCTGAACAACTCAACCAAAAATAACAAATGAATCAAAACGAATAATCGAGAACTATGTTTGTTTCTATAAACAGAGTTTCTTTTCCGGTAAATTTTTATAAACAGAGTTGGTGAATTGAAATTAGAAGAAAATCAGCTCAAATTATAATAGATTGGGTGTTTCTCTTTTCCTCTTAAACAATTTAGCGTAATTTGCACAAACACCCCCTGAGGTTTAAGTCAATTCTACTTTTGTGCTATTTAAGAAATGTTTGCACTAACACCCCTGAGGGTAGGTTTTGCTTGCAACGACACCCCCAGGGCCAATAAAATGACCAGAATATCTTTGATAAAATTCGAAAATATTATATGTAATGTGAAATGACCTTTATGCCCCAACCCCAAATATATAAAATTTCGAAAAGCATAAATATAAATTCGAAAAAATATATAAAATTCGAAAACAAATATTTAAATTTTGAAAAAAATATACAAAATTAATAAAAAAATATATAAAATTCAAAAAAATATATAAAATTTGAAATATATATATAATTCGAAAATATATATAAATTTTGAAAAATATTTAAATTCGAATATATATATTTCAAAAAATATATATAAAATTCAAAATTTATATATTTTCAGAAACAAAATTCAAAAAATTATATAATTCCGGAAAACATATAAAAATTTCAAAAAATATATAGAAAATTCAAAAAAATATATAAAATTTGAAATATATATATATAATTCGAAAATATATATATAAAATTTGAATATATATAAAATTTGAAAAATATATAAATTCGAAAATATATATATTTCAAAAAATATATATATAATGCAAAAAATATATATTTTCAAAAACAAAATTCAAAAAATTATATAATTTTAGAAATATATATATATATTGGTAAAATGTCATATCTTTCCTAATGAAGTGAATCAAACTACTTACCACCAACATTAATTAGTGGCTTTCTTTTATATATATTTTTCCAAAAAATATATATTTTTTCCGAAATTTATATGATGTTTTCAAAATTTATATAATATATCCGAATTTTATAAAAACAATTGGTAATTTATATATATTTGTTTCAAACTTTATATATATTTTTGAATTATATATATATATTTCGAATTTTATATATTGTTTTTGAATTTGTTTTTAATTTTATATATATTTTTTGAATTTTTACCCAACAACTCGGCTTGTCATTGATGAATTGTCCACGAATTTTTTGAGATTACCCATTTTATATATATAAATTCGAAATATATATAAAATAAAATAAAAAATTCAAAAACAATATATGAAATTCGAAATATATATATAAATTTTGAAACAAATATATATAAATTTTGATTTTTTTTATAAAATTAGGACAAATTATATAAATTTCGGAAAAAATATATATATTTTGAAAAAATATATATATTTTGAAAAAATATATATAAAAGAAGACCACGAATTGATGTTGGTGGTAAGTAGTTTGATTCACTTCATTAGAAAAGATATGACATTTTAACAATATATATATATTTCTAAAATTATATAATTTTTTGAATTTTGTTTATGAAAATATATATATTTTTTATTTTTTATATATATTTTGAAATATATTTATATTTTTTAATTTATATATTTTTCAAAATTTATATATATATTCGAATTATATATATATTTTCGAATTATATATATATTTCAAAATTTATATATATTTTTGAATTTTATATATGTTTTTCGCAATTATATAATTTTTTGAATTTTGTTTTTGAATACATATATATTTTGAATTTAAAAAAAATATATATATTCGAATTTAAATATTTTTCAAATTATATATATTTTTGAATTATATATATATATATATATTGAAATTTATATATATATTTCTAATTTTATATATTTTTTCAAAATTTAAATATTTATTTTCGAATTTTATATATTTTTTCAAAATTTAAATATTTGTTTTTCGAAATTTTATATATTTGGGGTTGGGGCATAATGGTCATTTCACATTACATATAATATTTTTGAATTTTATCAAGGGTATTTTGGTCATTTTATTGGCCCAGGGGTTGTTAGTGCAAAACTTTTAAAAACCAGCTCAAAGGTGGAATTGACTTAAACCTCAGGGGTGTTAGTGCAAATTACCCAACAATTTATTTGTATTCAGCCGAATCCCAAGCCAAGAATTCCGTGTTTTTGTTAAGAATCGACAATTTTACTGCCTAGGTTCGTCTGCATCTTAAATGTCCCAAACTATTATGCTTAAAGTTTGGGTGTTTGATTCCAACTAAATCCAAACCAGACATTAGAAGTAAAGAATAGATCTCTAAGAATTGGCATTCTTAGAGTCATCTAACCAATTTGCATATTTTTCATCAGAAGTTAAATTGAATCTCAGAATAAAGCCAACAATTAGGATCCATGAAAAATAAAACTATAACATAGACAAATTGCTTGAAGCTTACAAATAAGTATTCTATATTTGTGGATCTTTTTATATTAAGTATCCTAAAAATTTCCATCAGAGAAGTGTTATTTCGCCTCATAAATAAATTTCAAAGAGCAAAAGTCGTCAACGAACCCCTAAATTACTACAATTTAACCTAAATGAACCTAACCTAACTGTGTATGCCAATTTAATTCATGCAAGTTCAAGCAGTAGAAGTAAAATTAAAGCTAGTTGAATATAAATCAAAAAGTGACTAAGAATCAAACTCATAATCAGAAACAATGGAGGGATCTGTTTTATGTTACCATTGCCGTTAGGACAGTGTTTGGAGTGGCAATCGTTCTTTGGATGATCAGAAACTGCATGGGAGGAGAACGGAGCGGCGGCTATCATTGGATGGAGTCCCTTCATCATAGTGTGTGCTCTGGTGAGAGCTCTTGTTGACGATAAAAGAAACGCCATTGTTAGGGTTTTTCTGCGTGAAAGGGTAGAGAGCGTGTGTGTGTCTATATATATATATATATATATATATATGTTTAGAGATCTATAGGATTTGTTTTCTTTTTCATCACGTAAGGTAGTGGATCAGTATCTACTAGTTGATTAGATATTAATAACTATTGAATGAATATATGCGAGGTAGTATTAGCGATGTAGCAGTTGAGGTTAACGAAAAAAGTACCAGAACTCGTTTGCTTTTTTTTTTTTTTTTTTTTTTTTAATATTTGCCTTCCTATTTTGAACAAATTGACATTTTTAACATTGATTATCTTCCTTAAATTATAATATAATATTTCTTTCTTCTCTTTAAAAAATTGGAAAACTACTTGCCTAAGATTGACTTAGACAGATGATCATTGGAGAGGGTGCTATGTCTCAATAAAATATTGACTAGTTCTGAACTTTTATTTTGTTATTTTATATAATTTATTTATTTATTTTATGTGTGTGTATATATATACATATAATTACCGTGTTAAATTTTAAATCATGCAAATTGATGATTATTTGAAGATTTTAGAAAGTTGAGGATTCCTTTTAGTTTTGCATTGAAAAAGTTTGTATTAAGGTTTTTACCGGGAGAAAAAAAAATTGCATTAAGGTACATCCCTAGGTTTGGAAAAAAAAGTACTTCTCCTGTTAAAAGATGTTCTTCTCATACCGTCAGCTGGGCTTTGTCTTCAATATATTTAGGTGGTGTATTTCCTACTTTTTTTTTTTTTCTAATAGTAAAATTATAACTTTGATTTTCTTATAGAAAATAGTAAGGCCCTGTTTAGCATAGTTTTTGCCTCTAATTTTTTGTAGAAGAGAAAGAGAAGCAAAAACTGTTTTGAGAAGCCGGTACCTTCAGCTTCTTTAAAACGATATTCCAAGACTTAAAAGCTCTTCTAAAATTTTTGTCAAACACCGTTCAAAACAACTTTTTCCTTTAGGAAGCCAAAAACAACGTTTGAAAAGTCAATCCAAACATGACCTAAGTAAAATTATGTTTTATAATTATGGATTATTTTTCAGAAATCAAAATACAAAATGCAGAAATTATGTTTAATAATAAGAATTAGGAATTAATTGATTTTTTATTTTAATTGTGTCTAATTAAATTTATATTTTCTTAAAAAAATTAGTTTCTGAAAAATATTGAAACTATTTTAAAAAAAAAGATTAAGTTAGTTTTTCTATTCTATTCTATTTACTTATTATTTATTATCTATTATGTATTTATTCATTTATTTTATTTATGTATCATTTTTATTTATAATCTAATTTATTAAATTATTTATTATTGTTGTTATTATTTATTTTATTATTTATATATACACATTGCGAATAAATATGCCCCCAAAAAAGTAAACAAATGAGAAAAGTAGAGAAAATAAATATTCCATACTTTCTCTTCTCATTACTAAATGTGAATGCAGAGAAAGTATAAAAGTATTTCCTCTAACTTACAAAATAAAATCAATTAACTAAACAGACTTTTATTTTTGTTTTTATTTTTTTAGTATTAAAAGTAGGAAACATAAAATATTTCTTGTTAATGAACAACCCCTTGTCATGTTTGTTATTTAGGAATGAAATGGAATGGAATGAATGAGCATTCCATTCCTTTGTTTGGTATGTCTTGTTGAATGAGAATGATCATTCCCAAGGAATGAAAATCCATTCCTTGGAATGAAAAACCATTTCATTAGTAAACCTATGGAATGGTCATTTCTTAAATAATAATTTTAAAACATAAAATAACTAAAATAATCCTTTTACATTTCAAGTAAATAAACCACTCCCACCACCATCACCTTCCGCCGCCATCACGATCCTTCCATTGTTCGCAACTACTATTTTCATTACCTTTCACCATTTTTTGTAAATAAGTTACGAAGTAATATTATTTGATTAAAATCATATATTTATCACTAAGAGGGTATTTTTGAGAAATTTTCTTTTAAGTTCATTTCATTCCTAAAGTGCTTCATATTTTGTAATACCCCGTGTTATTTTCCCTTTTTCCTGAAATTATTCCCAATTTATTTTCGGTTGTGACGTCACTTGCTTTGCTTGAGGTTGTTCTCGGGATTTGCTATTGAGGTGGGATATTTTTTTAAAAATATATCTAACTCTCACACTCGTGGCGTAGGGAGCCGTAGATTTTATTATTATTTATTTATTGAGCATGCTTTAAATATTTAGGAAATTTTATTTTTCCTGCTGTTTGTGTATTGCTAGTATGTGATGGCATACTTTGTGTTATTTATTATATACGAGATTTATGAGTTTTATAAACTCGATAACGGAGTGCCTCTAGGTGAGCTAGAAAAGAGGCGGAGTATAGTAATTTACTCGATAAATTAAAATAATTTAAAACCTACTTAAATTGGATTAAATAATGCGGCCTAGCATCCCTTGGAGTTGAAGTAGGTTAATGAAATTTATGGAAATTGTATGTGAACTTAGAACACGATATTACCTCCCCTGTTGCTTATGTTTTACTGAAATTAAAAACATGCTAGGGAATACGTTAAATCGAGGGACGTGGAACCATAGAAGTCGTTCTAGTTTTCTTTTATATTTTTGTAAATTATAAAGAAGTGAAATTATGAGCTGGATGTCCCTGGGGTGGATTTATTCGAAATCGGTTATTGAAATTTAATTATAAAGCATGCTTTAAATGAAAATGATTATATTTTGAACTTGTTGTGACAAGGATTGTAAGACAAACATAAATCATTTGAAAAATGTTGTATATTGATATTGGCTCAGTGTTGAGGTATGATATGCATATTGTATACACCATGAGCATTTTTACATTGGGTGTGGTTTCATGTCTCATTCATTTACCTTTAGTGTGGGTGAGTCTTTCGGGTAGTCGCAACAACTGGTTAGGCAGTGTCTCTCGCTACCGGCGGACTAGTACTCCGGGAATCAGGGAAGTGTGTGAGGATGTGGTCCGAACACTGTATGTATTTCACGAGTTGATAAATTCCTCGTGGTTGTGTTACTTTAGCGACATCATACCCGGTTGTCCTTGTAAACAGGTTGCATTGGAGTTTCATTTGCATTGTCACAAGCATGGACATGCATAGTATGATATTATTGCACGGGCACGCGGTTATTTTTAGTATTTTGAATATAAATATGAAACTCGTGTTATTAATGGAAAATGGTAATTAATGTGACATTCGTAAATTGAAAATGTACGCTCTGCTGATAATTTGAGTTGATTTTACCCTTTACTTAAGTTGTTTAAAATTTTAACGTGAGGGTAAATTCTCGGGTTGGTATTTGTTTGCTATCTATGAAATTGTGAGGTGTTATGGTAAACGGGTTCCCTTGGGCTAGGAGAGTGGCATTGGGACGTAGTTTTGACCGTGAGTTCTAAGTTGTTTGGAGGGACAATTATAATTCTTTGTTGGACTTAAACACGTATGTAGTAACAGCCAGGTAGGCCCTTGAGTATTGGTCGGTGTATGAGGTTATGGAGTGGTCAGTATACCACTCTAGTTGATATATAAGAATGGTTGATTGTGAGGTCTAACCAGGTATAATAGGTTAGCACCTTCCCTTTCCTCTGTACTAGTGTTATTTTTAGCTACGTGTCTTGTTCTATACCCCATCCGTGGTTAAATTTTGGATTATCCTATGTTTTAAGGATCCGTTGAAAGTAAATTGAGGTAATCATAAGGGTTTAAGTTGTCATACTCCCGAGTGGACGTTTGATAGAAATTTTGAGACAGACTGGCAATGTTTGAGGACGGTATTGATCCTTTGTTTGTGGTATATTGATATTGAGATCTTAGAGTATTATTGAGATTTTATGGTGATACTGACATGTATGGAATTGATTACCTTTTAGTGCATACATAATGCACATTTTGTTTTTATAGTTTCTTTGTCTTAGTCTCGGGTAAGAGACATGATACTGATTTATGCACATGTAGTGCGATTCGTAGTACTTTGGGTGGTTTCGAAGACATTGGAACTAAACAGATTTAACCGAGTCCTAAATTTTTTCTTAGCAGCCGGTTGAATCCTTCGGGGTTCAACATCTTTTCTTTAAAAATCCGAGGGCCTCGACATTTGTTTGGGACTAAATGACTCTGGTACCCCTTTCTTGTGCCTCAGTAGGCAGTATGAATTGGAGATTTACTTGAGCTTGTCAAATCTGATCTAATGACAGAGTTCTTCCACTTATGTTACTTTCGAGGAATAGATGGTAGAAGTGTGAACCTACCATATGACCACTAGTTGGTTTTATAAATTCTCTTTACTATAGGAGGCTTTAGAGAAAAGATCTTTTAAGTGAACGGATTATTTTAGTGGTTATTGTGGATAAGGGGACATGTTTGAGGTTAGAATTATGAGAGTAAAACTCTCTAGAAATGATTTGATAGCGGTGATGTGTAGGAGTTGTGATTTAGTTGTGGGCGTGATTATGGTTATTCCCTTTCGGTAGTCCTACGGAGTGACCTATTTACCTCCTAGGAACCTTGAGCGATGTGCTCGGTGCATGGTGTGATATATAGTTAGTTATTGTAGTATCTCTAGACGAGAGTGTGTATTAGACTATTTGTGTACGCCTATGAGGGTATGATTAGTTATCTACGAGATTTTACTTGTGTACATGTTTATATTTATGTTGTTTTGACTTGTATATAGGTTGGTGATATTTCTATTGCTCTGTGTTCTCTTGTGATTCTTGATATGATTTGGATTATTTGTGGGGCTATTTTGGGGTCTCAGATTGGTGTGGGTGCTAGGAGAGATAACTGACTGACCTAGGATAGATGCATGCACATGGGGTGGTTAGAGGTTCCTGGCAGCTAGGGGTGTGTTTGTTAGGGATATTTTTGGTGAGCCCCCGAGGTTGTGCTCACCCCCACACAGATTGTAGGTTTGCAGGTGGATGCAGCACAGCGTGTTCAGTGATGATGGTATGGGTGAAATGAGACGCTTTTATTTAGATTTGCTCCTTTTATCCATATTTATTCTGGTGTATTCTTATTTCTCTTGTGAGCCAGTTTGTTGGCATATTCCTTTTCGTTGTATATTTTATTTCGGGTATTTGTTGATTCAGGATGTCATTATACCTTTTTGGCATTGCCATGTGGCTTTCTTTATAATTTCATTTGAGCATTTGAGGCTCTATCAATTTTAGAGGGGTTGTGTAGAGGTAGCGGTGTTCTTTTCCACTACCTCGACCCTAGTAGATTTCTGAAATATTGGGCTACTTGCCATTGATTCTATTTTTGTTATTATGGGCAGGTCATTCTATTGTGTTGATTTTGGGTTGTCCGGATATTTCATTTACAAACGGAATTCTACCGGATTTTTGTTAGAATTCACTTCTGAGTTTTTGTAATACCCCGTAATTTTTATTTATTTATATTGGATATATTTAATTTAATTAATTATAAGTTAATTAGTTGAGCTTAATAGCTAATGGGCTATAATATATTTTTGAGTTAATTAGTTAGGTTTATTAGCTAATGGGCTATAATATATTTTTGAGTTAATTAGTTGGGCTTATTAGCTAATGTGTTATAATATATTTTTGAGTTAATTAGTTGGGCTTATTAGCTAATGGGCTATAATATATATTTGGGCCCATCGGAAGAATTAAATATATATATATATATATATTATATTTATATAACTAAAATAAACCCTAAGTTAGTGATACGTTTCTGTCAGACGAGTCGAGGGAGAAAGCAGAATCGCGAGTCGCGTAGAAGAGAGAGGAGAGAACATCGATCAGCCTACAGTTCGTGCGTAATTTAGCCCAACGATCAGGCAAGTAGAATGTTCTTCTTTTCCCCTTTGGACTAATAATCATAACACCTATAGATCACGTATGGATTTTCGTTTATATAAAACATACAGTTACAATCGGATTACAGTTTATATATACATATAATGATTGTATTATATTTATATAGGGTTTTGTATGATAAGGAGAAAACGGAATATAGATATATAGATTTATATTCATGTAACAGTCCACATGTCACAATCCAAGGAAGGAATCAGATCATGGATTCTTAAGTAGTCACGTAATTGAGGTTTTGAAATTGGTTGAGTGGGGACCACCAGCTAAAGCTCCATGTATAGACAAGTTTGGCTGGAACCAAGTTAGGATGATTGTTTATAGCATGGCCTCGCTGTTGGTATAGTATTAATGGAACCATTGTGATTTAAAAGAGATGTTCTCATGTGGATTATATAAATGTATGTCAGAGACATGGGAATCAAGTTTTAGTTTTTATATTACTTGTGTTGATAGCTAACTAGGCCGCCGTTGGGAAAAGTGCACTAAAACCATTGATTCAAAAGCTATTTCAATATATATATATATATATATATATTGAAATAGCTTTTGAATCAATGGTTTCTACAGAATCCATGGTGTGTCATATTTAATTCGGTTTTAATTTTTCATTCGTAGATGTATAATTGTAGATATTATTTTAGAAATTGGGCTTGTATACATGTGTAGTTAGGCATATATATATTTAGGTTGTTTTCTTAAGATTATACACCTGTTTGAAATTGTACATTGCGTCTTTTTTTTTTTTCTTTCTATGCTTATATACATGTATATATATCAGTATATTAAGGAATTCATGTATTAATAAATTATGTTGAAGGGATTAACAAATTATTTAATCTTTGACATGGTTAGTAATTGATGTATATATATGTGTGTTATATATATTTTTTAATTTATGTGATTCTGGAAGAAGGGGAACCACGATGGATTGACTATTAAGCGGTCTTATCTGTACTATGACATGAAGATCGAGTACGTGGTTATGATTTGGCATGGTTTAGTTGCCTATGATTTTGTGGTTTAGTTAATTATATCATTTTATTTGGTTTGCCTATTGTTTGTGATTTAATTATATTGCATTTTATTTGTTTTGTCTATTTTCAGGAGGGTAGTTATTTATGATTTGTGCTTAAAATAATAATCATAATAAAAAAATATTATACTTTTGCTCTCATACTTGGTTAGGTTAGATGATAGGATTATTGGTACTCTGTTTGGGATCATATAGAGTCTACTCTGCTCGTGGGTCTGATCCACCGTTGTTGTTTCAAGTTCTCAGCAGTTTCAGCCACAGGGTTGAGGTCTCTTATCATTCATTCGCGAGTTCTTCCATTTTGACTTCAGTTCAATGTAGGGACTCAATTTAGTTATATTTTTTTTAGACTCTTGTTCTTTTTTTTATTATTAAGGTTTAGGGGTCCATAAATATGGATTCCTGAGTTGTACCCTTTGGGGGTTTTTGATTTTTGAATTTCTTTATTCATGAGAATTAAACTTTTGACACTTTGTTATTCATTAAATGTCTTTTGCTTCCGTGCTTGTTTATTATTGAGTGTGGATGTGCCTTAGTTTTCGGTATAGGCCTGACCAACCTATGCATGAAAATTAAGGGGTATCTCAATTTTTATCACTCAGGTGGCATGAAATACTTTATTTTCATTCTTATTCCATGTATTTTCTTGTTATCGTTGATTCAAGTGGTAGTTTTCAGTGACGTCATACCTCGGGATTTGCTGATTCTCCGGAGGGGAGTCTCAGGAAGAACGGGGCGTGACTTATTTACAACCAAATAATATAATGAGAATGGTTATTTCATTTCATTTTCATTTTCATTTTCATTCCATTCCATTCATGCGTACCAAACATAGCATTGAACACTTCATAGTCGCATGGCCAATTGGTATCCGTGAATAAAGCTCTATTTGTTTTCCCAAATTCATAAACCAAAATCAGAAAAAAGGTGGTCTGGTTCCCAAATTCATAACCAAAATTAATCTAAAACAGGACCAGCAAAAACCAAAGAACACTCTTGCCTCTCTCTCACAAATCCATTTGTTTGTTCTCCCTTCTCCTCCACCACTTCGACCAAGCACCGACGCCACCTCCTCTCCCTCCTCCCCCCTTTCCACCTCAAAAACCCACCTTCTTCGACGGTGCAGCCTCTGAGCTCTCCTCCCACCGCGCTGTCTTATGCCTCCGCTTCTACGACGCCAACGCCAAGTGCGTCGTCTCTCTCAAAGCTACAAAGCCCTATATATATACACACACACATCAATATAATTGAATTGGTTTGATTGAATCAATTTGATGATCGTATGAATATTTATAATGATGAAGGTTTGATGTGGTGACGAATTGGGAGATAACCAAAATCAGAAGATTGATGTGTGACGAATTGGGAGTTTTTTGGTTCGTGTTTAGGGTTTGAACCCAGATCTGTTTTGCCCCAATTTAGTATATATATATATATATACAATTAGAAAGAAATTTTGGATTAGTTTGGGATTGTTGATGGAGGGTTTCGACCCAGAGTTTGCCAATGGTCTGGTTCTACTTTTCTCAAACCGAGAACATCAGACTAGACCAGACCGGTTACCAAATAGGGCCTAAGTGATTAGCTAGTTGAACACTTCATAGTAGCATGACCAATAGTAATCTTTGGATATGTAACTTGTCTCGGCTTCTTCAACTCCTTTTTTTTTATTTTGCAAATAATACATATATAGTAAGGATGAAAAGTGTAATCACCGCTATTCGAAAACCGCAGAGGTTTTTCTCAAATATGTTTTTTTGTTAGGGAAGACTACATATAAGTAGAGTTAAGGATGGTAAAGTACAAATTGATCTATTTTAAAGTTTTATTTTTCAATTTGATCAGAATAACGAAACTAATTACAGATATATAAGTTTTTGTTTAAAGTCTAAAATACCCCCACGCCACCTCCCATCACCCCATTGCGTCCTCCATTCCCACATATGCAATTCCTCTTTCATCACGGCTGCTCCATCCACCTTTACCTCCTCCTCCAACCACCACCCTCCTCCGTCACTGATGACCACCACCACCACCTCTCCACCCCCACCTCAAAACCCTTCTTTTTCTAGACCAAACACGACTCCAAAGAAATTGAGGAGGAAATGCATAAAGAGCATACTGCGAGTAGGAAGTGGAATTAATATAATGGATTCAAAAGCATCAAACATCTCTTGTTCGGAAGGATCGAAACACAACAAAATGGTACCAAATGTACTTAATAATAGAAGGCTTTGACATAAATATGTAAAATTATCCCTCCTAAAAAGATTATTCTAGAATAATTGGGCAATAATTAGGGTCTCCTAACTAACTATTGCCCATTTATTATAGAATAATTAAAAGATCAATGTTAGGGGAAGTCGTAGTCCCTAATTCTTGTTACGACAACTCCATTATTTAGTGTTTCAACTGTCATGGCGGCAAGTGACACATTGCATAGTGTTTCCCCATGCACCCTAGCTCTGGTAACAGATGAACCTTTGTAAACTATTGGCTTTAGTTCTTCTATAGACTGCTGACTTTTCAAAAAATAAAAAAATCTCAGAATAAGAATTAATGCTAACAAGTAGAATCCATGGAAAATAAACCTATAACATAGACAAATTGGTTGAAGCTTTGATATAAGTCTTTAGTTTTCGCGGATTTTTGTACATTTAAATGTCCGAATTTTTTCTACCGGAGCAGTGTTATTTTGGCTCAAAAATAATTTTTTCCTATCAGAGCAGTATTATTTCAACTCATAAATAAATTTTAAAACAGCAAATTAGTGACGGTCACCGTCTCCAAACTATTGTCAACCATCTAAAAAATCAGTACAATTTAACCTAAAATACCCAACAGTATTTGTCAATTCAATTTTTATTGAGTTTATGCGGAAGAAAAGTGAAATTAAACACATATTATGGAGTGATCATCGTTCTTCGGATGATCAGAACCTGCATGGGAGGAGAATGGAGTGGCTGTCGTTGGATGGGCGACCTTCATCATAATAAATTTTGAAACAACAAAATTACTGACACACAGTCTCCACACAATTGCCACTTGGAATTGCACAAAAAAGAACAAAACAATTAATTAGTTAGCTGAGTATTCTGAGAGACAAAAACTCTTTAATTTTGCGACTCATATTAAATTATTTGGTTAACCATAAAACAATATAATCTAACCTAAAAGTACCTAACAGTGTAGGTCAATTTTATTTATTCGCCCCAGTTTTTTTGTACATTAATAGCGCGATTGGATGAATATATGGGAGGTAATGTTTGGACTGTCTTTTTTTCCCTTTTATTTTTTAAAAGATTTGCATTCCAAAATTAAAATAAATTTGACATTTTTAAAACTAATTATCTTCATTAAATTATATAATCTCGTGTTTCACTACAAAAAAGTAAATCTAGAGTCACAAAACAATAATGACAGCCTTAATTTGTCTGTCACTACATCTTTATTTTCTAATATTTTTTTAAAAAACTATCTATAATGATAAGAATTAGTGACATACCTAATTTGTCTGTTACTACATCATTATTTATTCATTTTGTAATAATATATATACCTATTAGTGAATAAATAATATATATACCTATTAGATATATAGTATTATTATATATTGTTATATTGTATTCAGGAGAAAATTAACAACACTCTCACGAACACTCCATACCCTTTCTCTCTCTAGAAAACTCGTGTATTTCCTTCAGATCTCCTCTCTCTCTCTCTCTGTCGAGCCTCGATCTCTTCCATCAAATGGATTGTAGTAAATAATTTTGGTTAATACAGGTAATTTTCTAGGGTTTTTAGATGTATATATATGTATATATATGTTTATTAGATGTTCTAGGTTAGTAGTTGGACTGAGAATTTCTAGCCATGATTGTTGGTTGTAAGTTGAATGATTGTTGACTCTGTTGAAACCTTGGTTGTTGGTTATATGATTGTTGTTTCTCAGTGAACCTTGGTTGTTGGTTATATGACTGCTGTTTATCTGTGAATCTTGGCTGTTGATTGAATGATTGCCTTTGTTGGAACTTTGGTGGTGGATTCTCTACATTGGTAGATTTGTAAGACAAAAGTGGATGATTTCTGGCATTGGAGGTGTATTAATTGGTGAAATGAGCATTATTGGAATAGTTCCACGATGCGTTGGCATCGGCAGCCATTATCTCCTGACACTCATGCTGGGAATACTCAACTTCGACTTCAAACGTCTCTCTAGGAGGGGAATAACTTTGTTGCGTAAACTTTTCAATTCTCTCTAATTTCTCTCCAAACAATGCCATGGTATCTCTTACATCATCTGCTCTACAACATAAGATTTCTCAGATCTCCTATCTTGTTCTCCACCTCTAGACCTCAACTCAAATTGATATTGAATTATGTTTTCACTGATATTATCAAATATCTCCAAACGTTCTTTAGATGGCTTTAAATAAACTGACCTTGTGTAGACGCATTTATCAAAGTCTTATGCGCCTCTCCAAGTCCTATGTAAATTTTTTTAGCAATATCTTGTTCAAAAAACCTATGGTAGGGACATTTATACAGAATTTCATTATATCTTTCCCATGCATCATGAAAATGCTCACCAGGTTGCCTAAAGTTTTTGATTGCATCTTGTGCTTCAAAGGTCTTTCCTATAGGATAATGTCTTTTTATGAATTCTCTCTTAAGGGCTTCCCGATCAATTTTAATTTCTTTTGCTAATTTGATCCATCTTTTAGATCTTTCTTTCAATGACCAAAGGAATAATCTTACTTGCAAGTCATTTTTGGGCAAATTGTCAAACCAAACAGTAGAGGCTACCTCTAGGAAATCATTGATGTGTTGGTATGGGTCCTCTATTCTAAGGCCTGAAAATTTTGGAAGCATATTGATCATGCTTGTCTTGATCTCAAAGTGCTTAAATTTGAACGGGTCGGTCTATCGGTCATACGCTACTCAAACAACTATATTTTTTTCAAAATTTTTGTGAAATAAAAATTAACTAAACTAACTACTTCTAAATTACAGAAAATAAAGCAAGAATTAATATGCGAAAATCTGTCACGCCCCAAATTCCTAGAACTCAGAATACCGAGCCTAAGAACTAAGGGAGTGAACGAAAGTGAAAGAAATGAGAACCAATGACATTCAATCATCAAACACCCACAAAAGGGTAGAATGATCTGATACCATGCTGTCACGCCCCTAAAGGGTGACGCAAGCCAATCGACTACTAGAGTCAACAATAACAAAGAAAGTACATGGAATATCAATAAGAATATACTCCATGCCAACACGAATACTAAAAACTCAATAGTATCCTCATATACCAACATACACGCTCCTAAATCCCTAAGACTCCCGAACTGAGACATCCAAGGAATCCAAGATGTGATCCTTAATACGAATGACCAACAAAGACATCATTAACCATGAAAACATATGGGTTAATGATAGAAATGGTATATTCCATACCCAAATGACTAATAAACAAAACAACGGAATCTAACAAAAATTCGGCATAGTTCCGTTTGTAAATGGAACATCCGGACAACCAACCACAACATAATAACCTGCCCAAAGCAATTCAATAATCACAATGGCTTCCAAGCCCCACATTCATCAATCCTACTAGGACCGAGGTAGTGGAAAGAAACCAAAACTCCTCCAAACCCTCTATAATCAACAGAGCCACAAATGCTCGAATATGAATACAGTAAAGCACCTAGCTATGCAGAATAAATACAATAACCATTAGAAAGAATAAATACAGGAACTAAATGATACATCAACAGGGATATGCCAACAGACTGGCTCCCAAAAAAAATACATAACAATCCCATAACAATGGGTAGAGAAACTGAAAGTGGATACCTATCGTCCCCAAACCCAGTCGTGTTGCAACCGTAACCGCATCACCCAACGCAACTCCAAACCTGTAATAAGAAAACCAAGGAAAACTGCCGTTGCACCGCATCCTGCCCATAGTCGTATATTTCCTGCAACCTGGCGTGGGAATACCAAGGGGCAAATGAAATACCCCTGTGAGCAAATAAGATCAGTGGGAAAAGATACTCTAACTACCACATCCTCTGGTAGTTTAGGTAATGCCAAACTATCTAGCAAGATACATATATAGCCCAACTAATCCCATCCACGCAAAACCCAAGGCACGCTCATATACCGTACGTAAGTATATAACGGGGATACATATATATACATATATATATATATATATAAGTATACATGTATAAGTATGCAACCTGAGTCTACAAGGTACAACTACGACTCATACTCCAAGTACCAAAACCGGTAGTCTACACTACTCTCACCAACATATACTAAGTACACAACACCTGAGTCAAACCTCACAAATCATCAATTACTCACAACACAAATCAGAAGATCCAATAGAGGAGATCACACTCACCTCTAATATCCACAGGAAACAAAATCCACCACTAGTACCAAAGAAGGCTCAAATCCCACACCCCGATAACACATGAAGGAAAACACCCACATCCTTGCGTACTAACACAACCATCTTCAATATATATATATATACACTATATATATATATAACCAACCTCATTCCATTCATAGAGAAAGTCTACCTCTCAAGTACTGGGTCACCTCAATCATATCATCACATAAACACCTCAATTGCTATCTCCAACAATGTCAATAAATCACCAACACTCTCACTAAGCATAAGAAAAACCCCGTAAGAGTCGAGAACCCAAGCAAGGGAAAATAAGTCCAAATACCAAACCAAAAGATAACCGAGACAACAACGTCAAGGTTAAGAACACTCTAAGTGTTTAAGCAAAACACTCGAACAAGGAAACCAAAGCAAGAGAAAGAAATACCAATGCTAACCAACAGATAACCGAGACAACAATGTCAAGGTTAAAACACCACAAGTGTTTAGGGAAACAACCGAACAAGGAAACCAAAAATAAATGGCCGAGAATAAAGGTTATAAAAAGATGAATCCAGGGATTCAATAGTTTTTAAGAAAAATGTTTTGAAAACTCGAACCAACCCATTTGGCATCCATGCCCCTAACGTAAGTAAACTCAAATCACCTAGGTGGTGACTTCAACAACCCATAGAAAAGGAAGGGCAACACTATATGTGTGCACTAAACAACAACAAGCCTCAAAACCGAGACTTAAAAATGATAGGAAGCAAGGGTGAACAAGAAGACACCTTTCAAAACTCCACAAGTCGAGGTTTTGAGAAAGAAGTCTCGTAACCTAAGAATCCCAAGAAAAGTAATAAAATAGTTTTCTATTAGGAAATCACACAGTAAAAATGACCGTCTTGCCCCCGGTCTCCGTCAGTTGCCATTACCGGCTTGTAGAGTTTAAAACCTTTTTAAAGAAGATCCTAAGATCTTTTATAAGTATTAAAACTTTTCATTTCTACGGGGGTAGGCGAAAACGGGTTTTTCCTTTTAAATACAAAAGTTTATTTTCAAAACTTAGAAAACACCGTTTTAAAAATGACAGCTAAATAAGAGAATGAACAACTCCACTAAATCAAATGTCAACATGAGGAAGAGGTTCGGCACCACGCCATAACCGAAGACTCAAGGAATGGCATGTAAGTCAAAGACTACGTACTAGCGTACGAAACACAGTACAAGGAATGCTTAGGGGAATGATCTAAGCATGAGGAACCACCCTACAGTACTCCAAGTACTTAATGAAATCACTTCAATCACAACCTCTACCCATTCCTCAAAAGAATGAAAAACACTTAAGGGTCTATACTACCCCATCCACTAAGACCACAATCACATCAACTGCCTTATCTAAGGCCCCAATTCATAACTGATACTAAAATCAATCTCTAACCTCCAATCTCTAACAAGGTTACACAACTGACCACAATCACAAGGTTACTAACCACAATCAAAAGACTACTAACCACAATCACAAGACTACTAACCACAATCACAAGACAGTTAACCGCCTTCTCTAAGGCCTCAACCTTAAAATCAACTCTACGGTCTCCACTAACCTCAACCAACCACAGAAGTCACAACGTCAATATGCCTAACCTCCCCTAAAGGCATAAATGTATATAACAAGTAAACGATTATAATTCATTTTACTTTTCCAATTTCCGCATTTAATTAATGTTTCACATTAATTACTTTCAATTGAGCATTTATAAAATAAGAATTTATTTTGCAATATTCAAAATTTTAACATGCTCCAATATCATATATACATATCAATAAAATCACATGATGATATGCAACGCACCATACTCACAGACCGCCTGTAGTACACACACACAAAAACACACCCTTCCCAAGGGTACTGGATCATTCTCCACCATTCCCCTAAGTCTGCAAGCTCACTAGGGAATGTAGGCTCATCGAACCGTCATTCCCAAGTGCTTTACTACACTTTATCCGGGAATACGTAACCACGACGCGGTCGTGCACATAGGGCCTTGGACGATATGTCCTCCCCCTATCATCAGTATCTTGAGCCTCTCAGGAATCCTATCCACTAACCACGTTTCTCAGCTTTTTAGTTCTGAAGGCGTGAGACCTCCTGGCCAGTTGTTTTGACGATCCAAACACAAACGCCTACTCGTGCCTCACGCACAAAGGAAGTAGACCACACCAAATGAATCTCTATGCAAATGGTGAAATCATGCACTACATGCACCAACACCCATGTCTCACAACACATGGTGTACGCAATAAAATCATGTCCAACATAAATATGTCATGCTTCATATTTATGAAAATACCCATATAGTAATATATAAATCTCAAAATCTCTTTTCATGCTTTAAAATACAATAAAGCAAGTAAATCATATGAAAACAATTTCATATACCATTCATGTTTTCAAAATATATATTTTCTTTAATTCTTTAGAAAATATTTCAATTTCAATTAACATGTCTTTTTAAAATAATTTAAACAATTATTTCACATATACCAAAAGGATCCTAGCATATCGTCTAAGCTTTTCGAATCTCTAATAACCCATTTAAATTCATAAGGGTTTCTAAGCCGTCTATTCTTATTTAATTTAAATAAGAATATTATTTAATCATATAGGAATAATTTAATAGATTTTCTTAAATTAATCCCTAAGTCGATTCAAATTCTAAACAATTTATAGATATTTAAACTAGCAATTTAATATATATATATTAAATTAAATAAAGGTTTGCACCCCTAAACTACTTCAATAATGCGGAGTGAGAAATATAATTTCCCACCTAATTATACGTTACCGAATAGTCCGAAACAACACAGTATCGGCGCCCGAATATGAAGACCGCGACCAAAATCGTCCGAAAACTATTTCGAATATATCGAAATGTCCGTCTCGACAACCTATACGATATATACGAAGCCCATTAATAATCGGTTAATTAAATTGAGTAAATCTAAATTAACCCAAACGAAAACTATATCCTATAAATGCAATTTTCGGGCAAATCGTTCAACGTAAAATTATGAAATTAATGTATGACGAATAATAGGTGTATACGGAGCTACTCACCAAAAATAGGCTTAAACCGATAAATGGAAGATCGCCGAAAAATTGGCCGAAGCCCAGCCGGACACGCCCCTGGTCGCGTCCACGCGCAGCTGCCCAGCCGCGGCCTTGCCTTGCCCTTGCGCCACCGTGCGCGACCACCCAGCTCGCCGACCTTCGTCTCCAGCTACGCACGGCCACCAACCGCTGCTGCTGCCAATCGCCGCAAGCCAGCGACCACCAGCCGTGTCCTCTCCGTTCGGTTATCTCTCTCTCTCTCTCGCCTGACCGGCGACAATGGTGATGAAGGGAGTGGATACACAGGTCTGTGTAGGTGTGGAGAGAAGAAATGAGAGGAATCGTGTGGCAGTTGTTGTGCAGAGAAGAGAAGAAGAATGGTCTGTGTGTAGCAGGTTGATGCGTGTAAACATATACATATATATGCTATAATTACACAACTAACCCACAAAACTTCGATAATTGAAAAATAACCCCACTTCAATATATATATATATATATATATATTTAAATATATATATATAATAAACCCCAAGAATTACCGGAAGCCTCCAAATAATATTGCGTCAACCCGTAAGTCCACAGGACACCAATTAATCAAATTAGTCCGAAAGAATTACACCGGGTTAGGAACCCAACAACCGGAACACCGAGAAAGTAAATTAATACGCTTCACACCGGATCCGTAAAAGTACTAATACCGTAACCGAAATAATCGAAACGATATCGTGTAGTCGAGAATAAGAATTCGCGTAGTCGTCAAAGAGAAACCGTAAAGTCATCCAGTTGACTTTAAACTAAACGCGAAAAATTTACAGGTATCAAATACCAAGAATAAATAATACGTCTTGAACAAGTGAGTCATTACTGAAATTAAAATTTAAATAATTTCAGAAAAAAGGAAAACAACATGGGGTGTTACAAAATCTATGTAACTAAAACTCATAAAAGTTTCAGAGACAACTTTAGAAGCTCCGCTTTTCCCTTTTCTGATTTTCAGAGTACATATCAATCACACAAAAATCAAACTTTAGCTACAGCTATAATAACGCAATGCAAATAAACTACTAAAGTTATTGAACAATGCTTAGTCCCCGGCAACGGTGCCAAAAACTTGTTGCGACGTCAGGTGTATAAAAATATGTGGTTAAAAACAACACCTTAACGACTCTAGGTTTTATCATACGCAAGCGCACGTATCAATTGTAGAATAGCAAATGGCTTGAGTAAGGGATATCGATCCCACAAAGACTGAGATTGTTCACTTTAATAATTTAAAAACACTGAATTATATGTCTAAAAATTGTTTGTTTGGGTGGTTAAAGACCAAATTATCTATTTTAACTAATATTATCTAGAAAGCAAAAGTAAATTGGTTGTGATTCAAGAGAGATAAAACTAGGATTTTCATCACTCCACCACTAACTGCATAATATAGTTCCTCACTGTATCAATTGTACGAGGGCGTTCCATAACTGTGAATCAGGTCGTACCGCAAATAGCTAAATACAACCCCAAAAAGGAGTATCATCAACATGATTGCGACAACCCATCTCATGACTGACCTAACTAGTACATGCCAATTATACTACTATAATCTACTCACACTGCATGAAAATAAACTAAAGCATGTCTATATTAAATCGCCAATGCACGACCTGTGTCAACCTAGGGTTTTAAGTTTCATTACCACCATTGTGTAGAAAACCATAATTAAGCATCCGAGTTCCTGCTCATATTGAATAATCATAGTTGTGCAAAATAATATATTCATTCTATCTAAGACAATAATTTAGAACAAATAAATAATTTGATATTGCAAATCAATACGGTATTTTAACTACTACAATCATCACAATATGGTCAACAGTTTCCCCTATTTACAATTGAAAATAATGAAAGAACTACATTACTTGGCTAGGGTTTTGCTAGAAAACCCTAGATACCGAGTTAGTTGGCTATGAAAGATGGTGACTGCATCATTGATGTAGAAACATTCTCCATAGTCTTCTTCTCCGGATCTCTAGGTTTGAATATGGATCTCAACAACAACAAATCTGAATGAATAAACCCCTGAACCAGCCTCTACGAACGTCTCACCAAAAACAACCCCCAGACTCCAATATATGATCATGTATATATAGGCAATGGTATAGAGAGGCTCTTTTCAGTCTTTTCACTATAAAACTCATGCAAACCCTAATCTTCTCGTATATATAAGTGTATATACATGTATATAGAGGTTTGGAGATGCAGACATGTCTTCTAATTGAGCCGGGGGTGAAACAGGAAAAATCCACGAAAAATCACCAAAGGTTAAGCGTAGGCCCCAAGCGTACCTCCAAGCGTAGAAATGTGATTTCCAGTCACTTTTTGAAACTGAAAGTCTAGGCAAAAGCGTAGGTATTTTGTGGAAAATAATTTCTCCGTGAATGGATCAAAATGACCATCTTGAACCCACGATACTTTTTACTGAATATGACGGCTTCTGGAAATGCCGTTTTTGCCATCCGGGAGCCATTTTTGTCTCGGACTGCCTATTTGAATCTCCTTTTGGATAGAAAGAATATACTATTTAGTTAATTCACTGAAGTTAGCTCTATTTCTTCATTAAGCTCCTGAAACATGCCTTAACACACAAACGTAATAAAAATACCAAATAATGGAATGAAAGAACGTAACAATAGTGAGTTACGGGATCAAAATATCTAATATTTGACACCTATCACCTAGTGAGCGGGAGTTGGAGGTATTCCAATTCAGAGGGATTCGTGATCCGTAAAGTGTTCAGCCAACACCTATTCCCCTTTTTTAAACCCTATCATAGAGGAAACTGCTTCTGTGAACTATGCAACGACAAGCTAAGTGGTCATGTTCTTGAATTTTTGGGATAGCCCGATATCTATAAAACTCCAGATTTCATTAAATCTTGTTTTGATCTCCTTAAATCCAAAGTTTGGGGTAAGCCTTTGAGGATATATCCTGGCTACCTGACTGGTGCTGATTTGCAGGAATTGTCATCAGAAAGAGTAAGAATTATATTGAGGATTCCCCAACCCAGTCTGAAGAGAAAGAACAAGAGGAGACCGGGCCCCTAATCCAATCCTAATAACCCTTCGGGCTCTATCCCTCTGGTTCTCATGGAATTGCCGCCACCACACCCTCGTGAGGAGCCTCCAGTTATCCCGCATCCTTCTCCTTCAGGAGAGGAGATCGTTATCATCCCCTCTTCCCCCTTTCAGGTGGGACTCCTGTCACTCCATCCTGATCTGCTAGTGATAGAACTTCAGCCTCTCTTTGTGAGGGGGCCTCCTTAACATCTGACGTGTGTCTCCCATCCCCGATATGAGGATGACCAGTTCGGTCAATCAGTTAGGCCTTGACTGCAGACTGTAGTTTCCCCAAGGGTGCGAGAGGGGGCTAAAAAGGCTGTAAAGAAGGAACTTCCTATTCCTTGGCACCTGACCATAAAGCTTCCCAGAGGTGACTTCTTGGTCAGGGGAAGTGAGACTATCAATAACCCCGAGGCCCTTCAGGCTATGGCGCTTCAGGTTTGGACTACAGCTGACCGAAAAGCCATCCAACGGGTATCAAGGAATGAACTGAGTCTGACTGGCCCCGAGATAGCTATGAAGGTGAGTTTCATTTTGCCTTTAACTTGTGCCTCTAACTTGTCCCTTTAAACTAGAGATTGATCTTGTGTTACCTGTGTTTTTCTAGCAGATGTTGTATCTAACAAAGGCTTACAAACCTAAGATGGAGAGTGATAATAAATCTCTAACTAACTTGGCAGATTCCCTAAAGCTGAAGGAGGAGGCCAGACAGAAAGTGGTTGCTTTGTTGGTGGTTGCCAATGACAAGTTAGAGGCTCAAACCGTACGGGCCATATCAGTTGAGTAGTAACTTTGGGTGGCCGAGCAGAAGATGAAGGAGAGGGAGGAATCCCATCAGAGTCTCACAGCCTAGAATCAAGAGCCATTGGCCCAGACTGAGACCTTGAAGGCCTCAAATCAAAAGCTTCTGGAGGAGAAGGTTGAAACTGAGAACCTACTGGTAGTGGAGAGGTCCACGGTGGAGATGTGCCCTCGGGGTGACAATCAGATATACAAGCGCTTCATGGATACTTCCAACTACCGGGTCGGGTATGATTGGAGGTCATGCTTCCTGGATCTTCAAAAACCTGTTGAGGAGCGGGATTTCAATTCGGTGGAGGAATTAGATGAATCCTTTGGCATAGCTCATCCATATGACAATCCAGAAGCTGGCCCGGATGACCTTTTTTTCTATGAGTTCTTGACCGTTCCTTCCAGGGTCTAATCCTGTCCCTGGCTCGGCCTCATCTGAATTGGCTCTGGTTCCTGATTCCATTATTCTGCCTGATCCTTCTCGAACAGATTCAAGTGTTCAATAGGGGGTTGTTAACAGGACCAGTGAGAGGATTGAAGAGTTTGGACCTAAGTTCAGGTACCAGGGGCAGAAGACTTAGTTTGGAAATTTTGTTCTTGTAAGCCTTGGCCACTAGGGCCCATATCTAATATAAATCTTGGGATATTTTTAGAACATAATCAATGAATATCTTCTTTGCTTTTTGATATTTGCGGTTAATTTTATGTCTTTCTGGCTCTTGAGGCCATGCGAGAGGTGTCATAACACTTGGTCAATTTTGTAAAATTTTGATCGCTTATGGATCGGTGCTGTGTCTTTCTGAATCTTGAGGCCATGCGAGAGACATAAAAACTTAGTTAATTTTGTGAAATTTTGATCACTTGTGGATCGGTGCTGTGTCTTTTGGGCTCTTGAGGCCATGCAAGAAACATAACAACACTTAATTAATTTTGTAAAATTTTGATCACTTGTGGATCAGTGTCGTGTCTTTCATGCTCTTGAGGCCATGCGAGAGACATAACAACACTTAGTTAATTTTGTTAAACTTTTATCACTTGCGGATCAGTGTTGTGTCTTTCGGACTCTTAAGGCCATATGAGAGACATAACATCACTTAGTTAATTTTTGTAACAGTAATCCTCTGTAAGCCATCTTTGCCAAGAAAATACAATTTTATCGATGCCAGTTTAATTAAGCTGGCATTGATGCCTCTTTACAGAAATAAAGTGAACAAGTTAAGATAAAATCAAATTGGCCCACTACGGGTAGTACTTCTTCAGGTGAGAGGCGTTCTGGGAGTTTGGCTCCATTCTACCTTTTTTTTTTTTTTGGATGCGATATGCCCCGCAGTTGATAACTTAGGTGATGGTGTATGGGCTGTTCGAAGGTTCTCTGAGCTTGCCCACAAGCCCGATCTTTCATCTATTGACCATGTCCCCGACTTGGAATTCTCTTATTTTGACTTTTTGATTGAAATGATTCCAGACGCGCTATTGGTAGGTAGCCAACCTGATCCCTGCTATTTCTCTCATTTCATCCAGTAGATCAAGATCATGAGCCAGGTGCTGATTATTCGGACCATCTTCCCAGGCCTGGCTCCTGAGGGTTGGAACTCTGATCTCAGTGGGGATCACAGCTTCAGTGTCGTATGTCATAGCGAAGGGAGTTTCCTCGGTGGGCTGTCGGGGTGTCATTCTGTACGACAAGAGTACTTTGGGTAGTTTTTCTAACTAGGCCCCTTTGGCCTCTTCGAGCTTTTTTACTAGAGTGTCGAAGATGGTTCGGTTTGTTCTTTCAACTTGTTCATTCCCTCGTGGGTACCCAACTGAAGATGTGTTCTGGTTGATGCCGTGTTCGACAAAAATTACTTTTACCTTCTTGTTATTCAAATTTTTACCATTGTCCATCATAATCGTTCTCGGTAGCCCGAATCTACATATATATGTGGCTCTAGATAAACTTGATGACGTGGTTGCTTTTGATTGTCAAATAAGCTTCGGCCTCTACCCATTTCGTGAAATAGTTAGTGGCTAGTAGAACATGGGTGGTTGACCATATTGCCATCAGGAGAAGACCCACGATATCCATTCCCCACTAGGCGAAGGGATGTGGGACCACAGTTGGGTGTAGGAACTTTGGCTGTTGATGGATAGCATCTCCATGCATTTGGTATGCTTTGCACCTTCGGATGTAGTTCTCGGCGTCCCGGGATAGGTAAGGCCAAAAGTACCATTGGTAGAATATTTTGTGAGCAAAAGGTCTTCCTCCAGAGTGGTTCCCGTAGGATCCGCTATGGATTTCCTCCATCACTGCTATTGCTTCAGAGGGGGTTACATATTTTAAGTACGGTCCTGAGAATGATTTCCGATAGAGTTGCCCCCTTATGATTGAGTATTTGGCTGAATTCATTCGGATCTTGCGAGCTTCAGCTTTGTTCTCCAGTAGGGCCCCATGCCTGAGGTAATTCACCAATGGATCCACCCAACTAGGCTCCCAAGGGATAAGTATTACTTACTCGTCTTCTTGAATCCTTGGTCTAGCCAGGAAATCTACCAACATAACCCGGGTCAAATGCTTTCCAGTTGAGGATACTTGTCCAGCTAGGTGATCAGCTACAGTGTTCTCACTTCTTGGGATTTGGGTGAAAGTTATTTTTTGAAAGTGTTATGTTTCCTTTAACATGAGTGCCCGATAAGAATCCATTTTTATACCTTTTGTTTTGTACTCTTCTTTAATCTGCCGAATGACCAATTGGGAGTCACTATGCACTACTAGAATCTGGATCTGGATCTGGAGGCTTTTGGCTAACCGCAAACCGGATATGATCGCTTCATACTCGGCCTCGTTATTAGTAGTCGAAAACTGCAAACGTACTAACATATGGAGATGAGTACCATCGTGTGTCAGGATCTCCAGGCCAACTCTTGACCCATTTGAACTGGCTAACCTGTCCACGAATAGCTTCCAAGTAGCTAGCTCACCCTGCTGATCGGTCTCCTTGGTTTCCTCCTCAAGTAAGAAGTCTGCCACTGTTTGACCCTTGATGGAAACCCGGGTTATGTAGGTTATATCATATATACCCAATTCGATGGCCCAATTAGAAATTATGCCAGAAAAGTCAGGTTTTGACATGATGACCCGGATAGGAATGAAGGTCGGGACAATGATTGGATGTGCATCAAAGTAATGCCTGAGCCGTCTCTTTGCGTTTACCAGTGATATCACCAACTTTTGCTCTCTGTTGTACCGAGTTTTGGCATTTTCCAAGGATTTACTAGTATAGAGAACAGGCATCTACAAGCTCCCATCCTTCCTAATGAGGGCTACACTGGTTGAAATATCGGATATCGCCAGGTAAAGATACAAAACTTCATCAGGTTCCGATGTGGCTAGGATTGGGGGCTTGGCCAAATACTCCTTCAATCTTGTGAGGGCTTTGTATTGCTTAGGACCCCAGACTTGCCCTTTCTTACCTTTAATGCTTGAAAGAATAGCCTACACCGATTGGTAAGTTTTGAGATGAATTTCCTAAGGACAACCACTCTTCCCGTCAGGACTTGAATGTCTTTATGTGTCTAGGGTTCCTTTATTTCCATTAGGTCCTTGACTTGAGTCGGGCTAGCCTGAATTGTGGTCCGGTCCATAATGTGTCCTAGGAATTGTCCAGATGACACATCGAATGAACATTTCTCTGGATTGAGTTTCATTCCGTGTCTCTTGAGGGTGTCAAACACTTGTTATAAATGTCCCAAATGGTCTCCATTCTCTCTGCTTTTGACCATAGTGTCATCGATGTAAGCTTCAATCACTATTCCCATCATCCTCTTAAAAATCCTGTTTACCAATCTTTGGAAAGTAGCACCTGCATTTTTCAGTCCGATAGGCATAACTTTAAAACAGTAAGTACCTGTTTCGGTGATGAAGGATGTCTTTTCCTCATTGGTCGGGTTCATTTTTATCTGATTGTACCCCGAGTATGCGTCAAGGAAAGTTAATCGCTCGTAGCCAGTGGTAACATCCACTATCTGATCAATTTTTGGCAAGGGAAATCTATCATTCGGGAATGCCCTGTTTAGATTAGTAAAATCAACACAAACTCTCCACTTACCATTATTCTTCTGGATAACTACAACATTGGGAAACCAATCGGGGTATTTTACTTCCCTGATAAACCCAACCGGGAGCAATCGGGATACATTTTTCGCTATGATCTGGTTCCGGTGGGTCCACATGCGCCTCTACTTTTTCCTGATTGGCCTTACATTCAGGTCAACATGTAGGGAGTGTTGGGCAACAATGGGATCAATACCGGGCATATATGTGTGTCCCCATACGAAGACATCAGAGTTGTTATGCAAAAATTGGGTCAGTTCTTTTAATTCATAATCAGTAAGGTTTATACCTGTATAGGTGATTCTTTCAGGCTTATTAGGTATTACGGATATTGGCTATAAAGGCTCGACCATGATTGAGGTACCCGAGTCCCCCTTCTTTAATTGCTATTTGGGGGCTGGACCCCGATCCTCAGTGTGGATATCCTTCGGGCTTTTCTCTTTCCTGATCTCCTTTATGGTAACGGCATAACATTCCTTAGCAGCCACCTGATCTCCTTTGATGTCGATGACGTCAAACTCATTCGGGCCTATGCACCTCATCATCTAATGTAGGGTCGAAGGTGCCCCCTGCATTCGGTGGATCCATCCCCTTCCCATGAGCAAATTATACCAATGTTTCACATCCACTATGACAAAATTTTCTAATAGGGTCCTTTGAGCAACATATACTGGTAGTTAGACCTCTTCGATTAGTTCAACCTGTTTCCCATCGAAGCCTGCAATAAAGCTTTGGGAGGTCACAACTTTACTTAGATCTATCTCAAGTTTCTCGAAGGCCCACTTGGTGATGATATTGGCATTGCTTCCCGAATCAATCATGACTCGTTTCACGAGGCAGTTCGCCACAATCAGTATAACAACAAGTGGGTCATCGTGAGGGGTCTGGATGTTTTCAAGGTCTGCAGTAGAAAAAACAATATGTGATTCGCCCGTCCGATGGTGGACTTCATTCACTTCGTTAATTTTCCTCATCTTTCGGGCTCGAAGTAGCTGGGTCTTGCTAGCTCCTTCTGTCTCTTTAGAGGTGGGGCCACTGAGAATCATGTTGATAACTCTGACTGGTTGTGTTACTGCGGGATTTCGGGGGGTGTTGGGTACATGTTGATCGATCCTTGGTCTGTCCCGCTTGATATAATTCCGGAGCTCACCTCGCATTAAAATTGACTCCACTTGGCATCTGAGATTTCGGCATTCGTTGGTAATGTGCCCGAAATCACTATGGAAGGCCAAGTGTTTTAATTTATCTCTTAGATCCAAAGGTTGTCTGATAGGTGGTGGTGGTTGAAAGATTCCTCTGGCCTTAGTCTCTTGGTAAAGTTTGCCAAGGTTGACCCTCAGGGGAGTCACTTTCTCTTCAAATTTGGGTCGTTTTACTGGGTTCGGGGCTGAAGGACCAGAAGGGCTTGGGCGCTTTCGATCGATCACCTATTCTTTCGATCAAGCTACAACATTGACCAAGGTTGCCCTCTTCCGCCGGATGTCCTCCTCCTCCTCTATCTGAAAGTATCTTTGGGCTCTGGAATTTAACTCTCCGATGCCCGATGGTGGGTGCTTCACTAGAGACTGATGAAACTTAGTTTCGAGAATCAGGGCCATCTGGAAAGCTTCGATGGTAGAGTGTTGATCGCAGTTGTCGATGGAGGAAGACTCAACGTTGAATTGGGACATGAAGCTTTTCAGGGACTCTCCTTTCTCTTGGATCATCGTGAAAATACAGGATATGGTTTTTTTCTTCCTCTTGTTCCTGTAATACTGGGCAACAAAGAGCTTGGTCAGCTGCTGCCAAGTGGCAATGGATCCAGGTGGTTGCTTCTTGAACCACAGTAAAGATGCATCGGCAAGACTCATGGAAAGCACCATACAAAGCAAGGCCTCGTTCTCAGCATACATGATCATTTTTTGGTGAATCTGATAGATGTGCTCCTCAGGATCCCTAGTGCCATCGCAAGGGGTAAATCGAGGCATGACAAAAAAATTTGGGAAGGGCTCCAGAGTTATCCCGGGAGTGAACGGTGATTGGATCAACTCAGTGGAGGCCTGAACAGTAAGATTGTCAGTAGATTGGGTCCTCAGATCTCTCAAGACCCTTCTCTGGAACTTTGCCATCATCTTTTGGAGCTTTTGGGGGGGTCAAGGCCTCATCAGTGATGGGGGTCTTGCCCAAACGATGAGAAGATTCAGCATGCTCCTCTAACCCGATGCCACCTTCCTGTTTCTACGAATGGATGGGTACTGCTGGGGGAGCGGGTGGAAGAGCCATCCTTGCCATAAGTTATGCGTTCTACTTCTTAAGAGCTTGGCTCCGTTCTTCAGTGGCTACCAGGCGTTACAAGATTTGTTCAATGGGTTGAGAACCACTTGCCTGACTGTCTCCGGTAATCGGAGCCTCTACTTGGGAACAGGTTATCAGCATGGCTGTTTGGAAGGTGGAAGAATAATATAACAACGGATCTAGAAGTTGAAGATGAATAGAAACAAGCTCGACTATACGAATGAGAAGATGACCACAGATCTGAAAGGTGGAGATAAAATCACAGATCTAGCATGAATAGAAACCAGCTCAGCTATAGAGATGGGAAGATGATCATAGATCTAGAGGGTGAAGATGCCTTCACAGATCTTGAATGTGATCTTCAAGAAAAGTTTCCCACAAACGGCGTCAATGTGTAGATGCTTAAAAATGCACAACACAAGAATAACCTTTCATTAATAATTTTTCCTTGAATATATACATTCTCTTCTTGGGCTTTGAGCCCATTAGGGCAACATTCTTTTGCTTACATCATCATTTTGTCTATTGCTTACGTCACTAACTTGATCATCAAGTTTATTATAGAGTATTTAGGAAATGGGCCTTTGCTTCGGGCTTCTTCCTTTGTTGGGCTAGCGGGCTCTTCCCTTAGTGGGCTTGATAGAGTCCGCATGTACAACACTAAATAAAAAATTTGTTGATAACAATGATTAAAGAATGTTGAGTTAAAGATTAAATATGTTGATACTCGGATTGATAACATTGACTTATGATTAAATATGTTGAAAGAAATATTTTATGACGTTCAATTATAATAAATATTTCGATTACAATGATTAAAAGGTGTTAAGGTAAATATTAAATATGTTGAGAATTAGATTTATGGTATTGACTAAAACATTAAACATGTTGAAACGGAATTAAATGAAAAAATTATTGTTTACAAAGCTTAAAGGTGTTGACATAAAGATAAAATATGTTGAGAATTAGATTTATAGTATTGACTTAGAGATTAAATATGTTGAATGAGATCATAAACAAATTTATGTAAGCGAATTTCATAAATTTATGTAAGCGAATTAGCAAATTTGTTTACATAAATTTACAAATTTATGTAAGAGACTAAATAATAAACATACAAGAAAATCAACTTTCAATTATAAATAATCTAAGCGAATTTATGTTCTTGGCCAAAATCATATGTATAAATATATATACATAAGTAAAAATATAATTATATATACACAGAACAACACTGCATATATACGTAGATATACAATTTTTCACACTAACAAACATCAACAAACAACGAACATGGTAAAGTGAAATTAATTTTAATGGATATATTCTGCGAATGAAATAAATCACGAAAGAGAAATGAACCAAAACAAATTGAAAACGATGACGTTACTTGTACAACATGTGTACATCATGACTTGACTACAGGGATCCTGTTCCTCTTTGGAGAGGGTGCTCTGCCCAATTGCGAATCACACTAAATTTGTAAAACCTAAACCCAGAATATACAATATAAGAAACTCATAGACGATCATATAATAGAGAATCGTTAGTTTTGTTTCCAAAATTTTTAAAAACGATGTCGTTCCTTGTACAACATGGGTACAACATGACCCGACTATAACAGAGGATCCCGTTCCTCTTTGGAAAGGGTGTTCCGCCCCAATAAAAAATTAACATGTACTCACCTTTGATATTTTTATGGGTTAATTTCAAGAAACCCCACTATACTATCCAATTTAATCAAATAACTCCACTGTGTCCACTTTACCCCCTATCCTATTCAATTTCATCAATATGCCCCCTCACCTCACATTTTGAGTCAAAAAGCCTAAACTACCCTTAATAGTATAAGGGGGTTTAGTGAAATCAACCATTTAAAAAAATTAATTTTCAAAAATCAATTATATTTTTCGCAAAAATTATAAATTCAGAAATATATATATATTTTTTCGGAGAGAGCATATTATTTTCCAAAATATGAATTATTTCGGAAAAAAATAATATATACTTTTTGCAAAAAAATCATACTTTGGAACATAATAGTATATATTTTTCGCAAAAAAATTATTTTACGGAAAAGATCATATTTTGGAACATAATAGTGTATATTTTTCGCAAAACAAATTCATATTTTGGAACATAATAAATACTTTATCGCAACAAAAAATTCTTTTGTAAAAAAATCATATTTTGGAACATAATAATATTTTTCGGAAAAAAATCATATTTTGGAAAATAATATATATTTTTCGAAAAAAAATTCATATTTTGGAACATAATATATACTTTTTCAGAATTTTTTTTTTTTGTGTAATATATAATATTTTTGGGAAAAAGCATATATTATGTTCGAAAATATGAATGTTTTTCCGAAAAATATCTTTTTTGCGAAAAATATATATTATGTTCCAAAATTTGAATTTTTTTCCGAAAATAATTGTTTTGCAAAAAATATATATTATGTTCCAAAATATGATTCTTTTCTGAAAAATATTATTTTTGCGAAAAACTATTTATTATGTTCCAAAATAATAATTTTTGTTTTGAAAAATAATTTTTTGCAAAAAATATATACTATTATGTTTCAAAATATGATCTTTTCCGAAAAATAATTTTTTTGCAAAAAATATATACTAGTATGTTCCAAAATATGATTTTTTTTCCGAAAAATAAGTTTTTTGCAAAAACTATATATTATATTTTCTGAAATAATTTATATTTTGGAAAATAATATACTCCCAAAAAATAATTTTTTTGTAAAATATATATATGTAACAATTTTAATTTATAATTTTTGCAAAAAATATAATTGATTTTTGAAAAATAATTTTTTAAATTGTTGATTTCACTAAACCCCCTTATACTATTGAGGGTAGTTTAGGCAGTTTGACTCAAAATGTGAGGTAAGGGGGCATAATGATGAAATTGAATAGTATAGGGGACAAAGTGGACACAATGGAGGTTAGTTGATTAAACTGGATAGTACAGGGAAGTTTATTGAAATTAACCCTATTTTTATTATATATATATATATATACATATATATTTAAGTGTTTTAATTTTACATCATGTTGTAAATAAACAAAAAATACTTTTATTTATTGATTTAAAAAAAAAGTAAATTCATGTAACACCTCATGTTATTTTCCCTTTTTTTCTGAAATTATTTTCGATTTATTTTAGGTGGTGACGTCACTTGTTCATGATGTCATGGTTATTCTTGGTGTTTCACGTATAAAGTTTTCGCGTTTACGTTTGGATTCGACATGATGACGTTGTGATTTATCCTTAATGACTTTGTGGAGCTTTTTTGGCGATTATGTGGTGTGATGGTAACGTTTAGTATTCTGGACTTAGCGAAAAATTTACGCGAGTTCTAGTGGTGGATTACGCAGTTTCGTTTAGACGTTTAATTTTTAGTGTTTCGACTGGGTGGCGACATGTTTTGTTGACCGACGTTGAAGGTTTCGACTCAGTTGTTCGAGTTTGACATTTAATGCTTTAGGGGTTCGACGTTTTGTGTCCCCTTGTAAGTGGATTAGTTTGTGCCTAGTTTAGCTGGCGTGCTTAGGAACATTTACATTTCATTTGCTCATTTTTTATGTGTTTGTATGTACGTGCTTTATTTGTTTGGTGTGTTTTGTTCTTCGTATTTCTAAGTGTTGATGTGACTTTATATGCCTTACTTGTTTGACTGGTATGCTTAGGGGTATTTGCGTTACTATATTTGTTTCTCTGTGTCTATACGTACGTGACGCGTAGTCTTCGGCCTATTTGTAGGACTTTTAGAGTTCCCTTGTTTTAGGGGTTTCGATGGGTCTTATACGTACCCGGTGTTCTGGTGGTTGGATTTTGTACCCCGGATCATTTACTTCAGATTGTATTATTTATCGGGCGTCCCGTAGATTTTCCGGGTTCGCGTGTATTCGTTTAGGAATTTTCAGATAATATTACCTTTATTATTATTTAATATTCAATAGAGATTAAATATTTTATTTTAGTTCGGTACTCGACTTGAAGGGTTTTTGAGTCATTTCTTTTCTCAGATTTTGATCCGGCGTTTTCTCGGTTTTTCATTACCAAGATATTTTGATTTTCGGCTTAGCGCATCGAGTATTGAGTTAGTACTTTGGGGTTATTATTATTACATAATAATTAAACGGTGTAATAATAATTATTCTTATTTATTTAATTAAGTTAATATATGTGATATATAGATATATACATATATAGGATTGCAAACGAAGCGAGCCAAGCCGAGCTTTGGAATGTTCAAGCTCGGTTCATTTACTAAACGAGCGTAGAAAATATATTGAAGCTCGGCTCATTTGCTTAACGAACGAGCCCAAGCCGAATGCCAGATTTAACAAGTCGAGCCCGAGCTTGTTCACGAACGACTCATTTCAGTGCAACATATATTAATCTTCCTGATAATTGTCTGGATTGAGTTGTTGCATGTCTGTTTCAACATATTTTGACTAGTATAATTTTTTATGAATGAATTTTATGTTATGACCGCCTAATTTCTATAATATTTTCATAATAATTTTCATAATTTGTTCAATTTGAACACTTTCTTTTGTCAAATATGATATGATTTTACTATTTAACTTAGACGAGCCTGTTCACGAGCTTGGCGAGCCGAGCTTAGTAATGTTCAAGATCGGCTCGTTTACTAAACGAGCCTAAAAATTGTGCTCAGGCTCGGTTCGTTTACTAAACGAACGAACACGAGCCGAACCCGAGCCTGCTCACGAACTGCTCGGTTCATTTGCAGCCCTATACAAATATGTATGTGTATAGATAATTTTGATAGAGAAAGAGAAAACCAACCTCATGCGTATAATCTTCTTCCCTCATTCTTCACGCGACACAGCCTCCTTGCATCTTCTTCTTCTCCGATTAAAGTTATAACTAGAGAGAGAAATAGAAGCTTGATCAAGCACATTTGAGAAAGGGGTGGAGATCGTGACCTGGTGTGGGTTGAGTCGTGCAAGAAAGAGAGCGACCTGGTTGGGATGATGGTCGCCGGACATGGCGACCATGGTGGTTTTTGGTGGTGACGACCTGGTGGTGACGGAGTGATGGGACGGCGTGGTGATAACGCGACAACAGTCGCGATTGAGAGAAAGAGTTGGGGTTGCGAATTGAGCGATCTGGAGTTGGGTTTGCCGAAGTTTAGAGGCGATGGCCATGGCTGGCGTTGCGAGCAGATGGGTGGCGACGTGGTGGGGACGACGACATAGTTCGCGCTGGTGGTGCTGACGACCAGGGAGTTTTTCGGCCGGACCGGGTTGGGTTGACTCGGTGCTGATTCATGCTTCGTTTGGCACAAAATTTTGGGGATAGCTTGCTCCTGATGTCGTACACGATATACCCAAATTTGGTACAAAACTGTTGAATGGTTTGCCGGGAAATTTGATTTTTTAGGTAAGATTTTCCGTTTATTATTTTTCATATTTGTTTCGTTTCGTTAGGATATTACTAACGTGCTTCAATTATATTGAATAGGATAGCAATGCGGTCATTTTGATCCAAGCAGAAAGATTTTGGACAACTTTGGTCGGCGGACCTATTTTCAGGCACCGACACTGTTCACGGCGGGCCGTTTCAGGTATGTTTTGTAAGCGTTAATTTAGATGGGATATTTGTTTAAAATATATCTAACTCTCACACTTGTAGCGTAAGGAGCCGTAGATTTTATTATTATTTATTTATTGAGCATGTTTTAAATGTTTTGGAAATTTTAATTTTCCTACTGTTGTGTATTTGTAACGTCCCGTTATTTTCCAAAAATTACGAGTATATTTTTCGCGATTATTTTAATTATTTTATTTAATTGCCAAAATAATATTAAATGTTTTCATATATGTTATAAGTGTTAGTCACTAATTAACCCTAGAGGGGGGGGGGGGGGGGGGGTGAATAAGGTGCTCAAAAATAAGTCTAACTCTTTTCGAAAATGGAACACACTATAATCAAAAATCAATTTCTCAATAAGCAAGTGGATGATTCAATTTAAACTTTTATAATAATTAATTTCAAGACAAATTAGCATACAAGATATTCAAGCAATTATAGCATGCAAAATACTCAAGTAAAGATAAAGAGATAGAGAGATTGACACCGTGATTTTTTCGAGGTTCGGTAACTCCTACTCCTCGGCTCAAGAACCCCTTCTTGAGACTTTTCCCGATCCTTTCACTATGGCCCTTCCTTCACAGGTGGAATGGCAAACCTTTACAACACAAGCCTCTCGAGCTTGTCTCTCAATCAAGAGAACAACATTCTCTTGAACAATCGGTGGACTTCACTTGTCCGAGATTACAAATTCGTATGTAATCAATAAAATCACTCAAGAACAAAAACACTCAAAACCCAAAGGTTTTTATGGAAGATAAATCAATATAAGCTCAAGTGTTTTTGGTGATTTTACAATAGCTCTAGAAATGTATTCTCAAAGGATATAATCAATGAATGATATTTGGAGAATAAGAAGAGATTCTAGAGGTTTTGATTCTCAAAGAAACTTGGAGAAAATCAGATTTTCAAAGCTTGGTTTCAATGGCTTTTGAAGAGAAAATTTCTGCAGAATTTTTGATAGCTTTCTTTCTCTTTTGTTTTTCAATCTCTTAATCTTCAATATACACATCTCATTCTATATATAGCATTGCATTAGGGTTTTGAAGAGTGATTATAGTATTTGAAAGACAAGAGCCGTTTGAACACCATTAAACACGATCCACAAAACATGGGAATTGTTTTCTGAAAATCTGCAGATTTTAAGCAACTTCTAGTCGACTACTTCTCTATTGTAGTCGACTATAATGGACCATCTAGTCGACTAGATTGAGTTCTAGTCGACTACTTTGGACCATCTAGTCAACTAGAATGAGTTCTAGTCGACTACAATGAGTAGTCTAGTCGACTCTTTTGATGTGGATGAAAAACCAATAGCTACTGGTTGAAATAGTCGACTACTAGAAAATACACAGGGTGATTCTAGTCGACTATAACAAGAAAAACATTTAATAAAAATATTTTTCTTTCCGTTTAAGTTTGGTAAAGCATTTTTCATTTCATTTGAGTTCGGTTCATTTTATACTTGAGCTTATACGATAAAATCGACACATAAAATTACCTTGTTGCAATGATCGCTCCCCGACCTATCTACCCCGAGTCTTGAGTCTTCGACTTTCGCTTTTGCCGTTGAATTAATTGATTTTCCTTTTTCGCTTCAATTTCTTTCACAGCTTTTCGCTTTAAATCAAGCTTTCTTTCCGAGCTTGTTTTTCGAGTAGTTTCCTTTTCGAGTTTGATTTCTGAGTCGTTCACCTGTCTTTTGCTGAAAATATAAACTCGATAATTCATTAGTATCAAACACTCTTCAATGGTTTGTTATCATCAATTTTGGAATTGTTTGCCGAAAGTAAATTTCAAAGCCAACAATCTCCCCCTTGATGATGACAAAACATTTTGTGTTTGCTTGGCATTTGGCGAAACATCAAGTGATGCTCCCCCTCAACATGTGCATAATATTTTGATCAAATGCTCCCCCTTAGTAAATGAAATTTGCAGTTTAATAGGCACTTTGATACAATATATAAAAATAGGCGCACATTTGAGATAGCAAAAATAAAACAGCCTATCATAGATGTTTCAGTTTAATACAAGCTGCTTATACTAATGAAAAACATGGAAAGGAAAACAAACAAGTTCGTAAATAACCATAACAAGCCACACAAAAACAGAAATTGCTAATGTCGGATAGTGAAATGCATGACAGTACAATAGCTTAATTTCTCCCCCTTTTTGTCAGCGTCGAGGGGTGTGTGAGCGAGGGTTCCTGTGTGCAAGAGTGAGGTCATCAAGTGACCCGGCCAGATTTGTAATACGGGTAGACATTTCCTCATCATGAAGAACAAGGCGCTCATTGATCAATCGAATGGCTTCCGTATTTTGGTTCACGGTCGTATCAAGGCGCTGAAGCATTTGTTCCTGCTGCCTAAGGAGCTCCGTATTGCTTTGAACAACCCCAAGAAGTTGGTTGAGAAGAGCAGCTTGAGAAGCCGAAGCACCGTCCAACGGAGGGACCGAGGAAGAGGCTTCCTGGCGCGATGCAGAACCGCTAGGAGCAGTACGCGAACGAGGAGCAGGTGCAATTTCAGAAATGAAATTTCCTTTCGCATCAGAAGAAATATGCATATGTTTGACATGAGTGGCGTCAAGAAAAATAGGGTGATGCTCGGACACTTCATTCGGAAAAATAAAACCTTTCCGCTGTAGTAGATATGTAATATGTGCAGGAAAGAAAAGCGGGCCAGATGGCTTGCGCTGACATGTGAGGATGACGGAACGAAAAATATAAGCTAAATCAACGCGGGTTCCTGTCAAAACGCAATAAACCAAAAAAGCCTCCATACGAGAAACACTGCTACGACTACCAGTTTTAGGCAGAATAGAGTAAGTAATAACATTATGAATTAATCTAGCCTCGGGTAGTAGCATAGAAGAGGTAATACCGGCGTTTTGCGAAATTTCCTTGTCGACACATATTGCCCGAACAACCTCAATACAATCGAAACCATCAGCCTTATACCAGTCCTTGGAGAAGTGGCGGATACCGTCATTCGGAAGCAATAAAATGCGCTTGATTTCACTGTCATCAACGGTCTCGTCTTCACCACATAAATTAAAATGAAGATGAGAGAGTAATTTCTCCTTGTGATTTTTAAGAGAAGCGTAGAAAGCTTTGACAATTCGCGGAAATACTGGAATGTCAAGAGAAACGAAAAAATCCCAACCAATTGCTCGGAATAACTCGAAAGTTTGAGCCCGAATTTCAGTGCATAAATCTTGTGTGACAATACGGCAAGGTGTAGGAGCACGGTGATTAAAAATAGTGATGAATTTATTTCTATTATCATCATCAAGAAGAAGTACCTCAAGAAGAAGAGATTCATTCGACTCTTCTTCGTCAACGGCCGTAGGAATGCGTGGATTGGTGGAGCTTTGGCCTCCATCAATGCGTGAACGTTTCCGAAATAGACCTCGAGTCTTCGGTGGCATTGTAGAAGATTATGCACAAATATATAGGGATATATAGATATATGATGGTGTATATATATAGATGTGTGAGAGAGTGAGAATGATGAAATTTGGATGAGGGAAATGGGTGGAAAATGATGGAAATGTGAAATTAATGAGGGATAGGTGAAGATTTAAAGGTATAAGTGGTAGTAGGAGAGGGATTGAGAGGAGAGGGTTTGAAGGTGGGTGAGGGTTTGAAGGAGGCGGATGGAGAAGATGAGATGAGGTTTAGGTTTTATAATGGGTTGAGTCGACTAGGTCTAGGTGAGTCGGTTAGATTTAGGTTTGAGTCGACTAGGCTAGGTTTGAGTCGACTAGGAAGGCAAAGTAGTCGACTACAACAATGTTTGAGTCGACTAGAATGGAAGATGAGTCGACTAGAATGGCAATGAGTCGACTAGAAGGTGAAGACCATGAAATGGTGTAGCTACTGACCAAAGTAGTCGACTAGATTGGTTTGAACTACACAGGATGAGTCGACTAGAAGAGAAACAAAATGATAAAAATAGATAAAAATCAGGAAATAAATACATAAAAATAGCAGAAATATTAAAAATAAAGATTATGACAGAAATTAAGATAAAACATCAAAATCCATGGCCATTCCAATTTCACGACGAATTTTAGAAAATGATTCGTCCGCAAGTGGTTTTGTAAAAATATCCGCCAATTGATTTTTAGTGTCGATAAAGATCAATTTAACGTCACCCTTAGCAACATGATCACGTAAAAAATGATGCCTAATCTCTATATGCTTGGTGCGTGAGTGATGAATAGGATTCTTTGAAATACAAATCGCACTCGTATTATCGCATTTAATAGGCACGTGAGAGAAAGTAAGACCGAAATCAAGTAGTTGTTGCTTAATATAAAGAGTTTGAGCGCAACTACTACCGGCTGCCACATATTCAGCTTCGGCCGTAGATAATGCAACGAAATTTTGCTTTTTACTTGACCAAGATACTAGTGAGTGTCCTAGAAAATGACAAGTACCACTTGTGCTTTTACGATCAATTATACATCCCGCAAAATCGGCATCCGAATAACTAATAAGATCAATTGAAGTTCCACGTGGATACCAAAGCCCTAAGTATATTGTACCACTTAGGTAGCAAAAAATGCGTTTGACCGCAAGCAAGTGAGATTCCTTAGGACATGATTGAAACCGGGCACATAAGCATACACTAAACATTATATCCGGTCTACTAGCGGTTAAATAAAGCAAACCACCGATTATGCCTCTATAATTAGTAATATCAACACATTTACCATTTTCATCTTTATCAATCTTAATAGAGGAACTCATAGGAGTTATGGCATGTTTGGTAGCCTCCATACCAAATCGCTTTAGCAAATCTTTAGTGTACTTGGATTGGCTAATGAATAAGCCATCCGAGCTTTGCTTGATTTGCAACCCTAAGAAGAAAGTCAACTCACCCATCATGCTCATTTCAAATTCGTTTTGCATACTTGTGGCAAATTCCCTACATAAAGAATTATTTGTTGAGCCGAAAATAATGTCGTCAACATAAATTTGGACAATCAACAAATTATTCTTAATGGTTTTTGTAAAAAGTGTGTTATCAATCTTCCCTCTTGTAAAACCATTTTGAGTTAAAAACCCGCTAAGTCTCTCATACCAAGCTCGAGGAGCTTGCTTTAAACCATATAGAGCTTTAGCCAATTTGAAAACATGATTTGGAAAAAGATTATTTTCAAAACCGGGTGGTTACTTCACAAAAACTTCTTCTTCTATGACACCATTTAAGAAAGCACTTTTGACATCCATTTGATAAAGAGTGAAATTTTTATATGATGCAAATGCAAGAAGCATTCTAATTGCTTCTAATCTAGCTACCGGTGCAAAGGTCTCATCATAGTCGATGCCTTCCTCTTGATTATATCCTTGAGCTACCAATCTTGCTTTATTTCGAATAATTACTCCATTCTCATCCTTTTTGTTTCGAAAAACCCATTTTGTGCCAATTATAGTTTGATTTTCGGGTCTAGGAACTAAACGCCAAACTTGATTGCGTTCAAATTGATTTAGTTCCTCTTGCATTGCTACGATCCAAGAATCATCACATTGAGCTTCGTGGAAGTTCTTGAGTTCGAATTGCGATACAAAGGCCATGTGGTTGCAAAAATCTTTAAGTTGAAATCTAGTACTAACCCCTTTTGAAGGATTACCTATGACTTGATCAAGAGGATGATTGTGAACAATCCTCCATGCTTTAGGCATTGAGTTGGTCAAGTCATCATTGGATTGATGCTCAACTTCCCTCATTTCCTTTTGGCTACATGATGAGTTGGAGATATTGAGAGTATTTAGATTATCCTCAATCCCAACCACCTCATCTTCTTCTAGGTCAATTCTAGGTGATGGTGGTGAGGGTGATTCATCAAAGACAACATGAATAGACTCAACCATGGTTAGAGTCCTTTTGTTATAAACCCGAAATGCTTTACTTCTTGTAGAATATCCTAGGAAAATTGCTTCATCCGATTTGGAGTCGAATTTTCCAAGGTTATCTTTATCATTTAACACAAAACATTTACACCCGAAAACTTTGAAATACCCAATATTGGGCTTTCGACCATTCCACAACTCATAGGGCGTTTTCCCCAACTTCATCCGAATAATAACACGATTAATTATATGGCAAGCGGTGTTTACCGCTTCCGCCCAAAGGCTTCGGGGAAGGTTGTGCTCATTTAACATGGTTCGAGCCATCTCTTGTAGAGATCGATTCTTTCTTTCAACTACACCGTTTTGTTGAGGGGTTCTAGGGGCCGAGAGATCATGAGAAACACCGAGGTCATCACATAATTTCTCTAAGTCTTGATTTTCAAACTCCCTACCTCTATCACTTCTAATTTTCTTGATTTTCAAATCTTTTTCATTTTGAATGACTCTATAAAATCTTTCAAGAATGGAGTGAGTTTCATTTTTATGAGCAAGAAAGTGAACCCAAGTATATCTAGAGTAGTCATCAACTATAACAAGTACATAGAGTTTCCCGGCTAAGCTAGCCGTTCTCTCCGGACCAAAGAGATCCATGTGAAGTAATTCTAGAGGTCTAGAAGTGGTAATATCTTTCTTTCTCTTGAAAGAGGATTTAACTTGCTTGCCTACTTGACATGCGCTACATATTTTATCTTTCGAAAATTTAGTCTTTGGGAGGCCTTTGACTAAATCATTTTTGGATAAACGATGAATGAGGTCCATACTAGCATGTCCTAGACGCCTATGTCATAACCAACTATTTTCGCTAGATGTGACAAAACATTTAACATCTTGGTCATGCAATTCACATAGCAACAAAGTATACAAGTTTCCATTTCTTTTGGCATTGAACATTTGATTCCCATGTTTCTTGATTATGCATGCATTTGTCCTAAATATAACATCATAGCCCTTGTCACATAGTTGACTAATACTAAACAAATTATGCTTCAACCCATCAACTAAAAGCACATCATCTATAGAGAGAGAAGAGGAAATACCGATTGAGCCAATTCCTATAATTTTGCCTTTAGAGTTGTCTCCAAAAGTTACGTTTCCTCCTTCATATGTTTTTAGTGAAATAAACTTTGATTTATCTCCCGTCATATGCCTTGAGCATCCGCTATCGAGAAACCATTTTTCTTTTGATGCGGACTTCAAACATACCTACAAAACAAGTTCAAGTAACTTTTATTGGTACCCAATCTGTTTTGGGTCCATTTTGGTTAGATAGATACACAATAGTTCCTTTTGGAACCCAAATTTGTTTTGTTACAACATTTTCTTTTCTATGAGAGCATGCAATAGATCCTTTCGGAACCCAAACCATTTTTGACACAATTTTCTTCTTTCTATGAAAGCATACATTTGCTTTGTGTCCTTTTCTATTGCAATAGTAGCAAGTAACATGTTTATAATCATTTGAAGAAGCATGAGATGATTTTCTAGTAAATGTAGAGCTAAGTGATTTTCTCTTTTTCAAAATGAGAGCATTTTTGTCAAAAGCATCATACCCTAGACCGCATTTATCAAATGATCCTTTTTGTCTTCCTAACATGATACTAAGGTTCTCTTTTCCTTTTGTAAATTTTGCTAAAACATTTATTTGATCATCAATAGTATTTTTCAAACGAATATTTTCCTTTTCTAGCTCAATGCTTTTGTCATTGCAAGAAACTTCTAAGCTTGAACTAGTGAGACTACATGAAGATTTAGCTTTCTTAAGAAGGATATATTTTCTAGCTAATTTTTTGAATTCATCATGTAATTCTTCAAACACATCTTGCAATTCATTGTAATCAAGAAGAAGTTCATCATATGATAGTTTATCTAAATTATTTAAATTTAAATGTACCTCTTCTTCATTTGCCATGAGACAAATGTTTGCCGTTTCCTCACTACTTTTCTCCTCATCCGAGTCGCATGAGTCATAGTCCTCCCATGTGACATTCATTGCCATCTTGCTAGATCTTTTCTCGTTTTCCTTTTTGAGCTTGAAGCAATCACTTTTGTAGTGTCCCGGCTTTCCGCAATTAAAACACGTTGGGGGTTCTCTTTTGCTAGGCTCGCCTCTTGGTTCAATTCTTTTCACGAATCTTCCACCATTTGCTTTCTTTCTTTGAAGATGTCTCTTGAATTTTTGGGTGAACAAGGCAATGTCCTCATCCTCTTCTTCTTCACTCGGCTCATTATTTTCATTTTTGGTGAAGACTTGCAAAGCTATCCCCTTTCTCGGCTTGATGTCGTCTTCACGAGCTTTTAATGTTATTTCCCAAGTGAGTAGAGAGCCGAAGATTTCATCGAGACTCATGGTGTTGAGGTCATGAGCTTCTTTGATAGCCGTTACTTTTGCATCCCACTTTGCCGGAAGACTTCTAAGCACTTTTCGTGACGCATCGGATCTAGGAACAATTCTACCAAGATGCTTTAGTCCATTCAAAATATTTGTAAAGCGAGACATCATAGAATTCACATTTTCATCATCTTTCATAGCAAATAATTCATATTCATGCATGAGTATGTCAATTTTAGATTCTCGTACATGAGATGTACCTTCATAGGTTACTTCAAGTTTATCCCACATTTCTTTTGCCGTTGAACAAGTAGATACACGATTAAATTCATTTGGACTTAAAGCGCAATTTAAATTTACTTTGGCTTTAGCATTGTATGACATGAGTTTACGGTCATCATTATCCCATTCATTGGGTAATTTGGGGATGGTTTTTCCATCAACAATCTTGGTCAATACAAATGGTCCTTCAAGAACTACTTGCCAAATTTGGTAATCGATAGCTTGAAGAAAATCTATCATTCTAGTTTTCCAATAGCTATAATTTGATCCATCAAACCATGGGGGCCTATTATTCGATTGTCCTTCAACATGAGTGACTAAATTTGATGACATGATCGTTCTCTAAGACGGTTAAGTCTAAAATAAAATAGAGATTAGGCTCTGATACCAATTGTTAGTCACTAATTAACCCTAGAGGGGGGGTGAATAGGGTGTTCAAAAATAAGTCTAACTCTTTTCGAAAATGGAACACACTATAATCAAAAATTAATTTCTCAATAAGCAAGTGGATGATTCAATTTAAACTTTTATAATAATTAATTTCAAGACAAATTAGCATACAAGATATTCAAGCAATTATAGCATGAAAAATACTCAAGTAAAGATAAAGAGATAGAGAGATTGACACCGTGATTTTTTCGAGGTTCGGTAACTCCTACTCCTCGGCTCAAGAACCCCTTCTTGAGACTTTTCCCGATCCTTTCACTATGGCCCTTCCTTCACAGGTGGAATGGCAAACCTTTACAACACAAGCCTCTCGAGCTTGTCTCTCAATCAAGAGAACAATCCTCTCTTGAACAATCGGTGGACTTCACTTGTCCGAGATTACAAATTCGTATGTAATCAATAAAATCACTCAAGAACAAAAACACTCAAAACCCAAAGGTTTTTATGGAAGATAAATCAATATAAGCTCAAGTGTTTTTGGTGATTTTACAATAGCTCTAGAAATGTATTCTCAAAGGATATAATCAATGAATGATATTTGGAGAATAAGAAGAGATTCTAGAGGTTTTGATTTTCAAAGAAACTTGGAGAAAATCAGATTTTCAAAGCTTGGTTTCAATGGCTTTTGAAGAGAAAATTTCTGCAGAATTTTTGATAGCTTTCTTTCTCTTTTGTTTTTCAATCTCTTAATCTTCAATATACACATCTCATTCTATATATAGCATTGCATTAGGGTTTTGAAGAGTGATTATAGTATTTGAAAGACAAGAGCCGTTTGAACACCATTAAACACGATCCACAAAACATGGGAATTGTTTTCTGAAAATCTGCAGATTTTAAGCAACTTCTAGTCGACTACTTCTCTATTGTAGTCGACTATAATGGACCATCTAGTCGACTAGATTGAGTTCTAGTCGACTACTTTGGACCATCTAGTCAACTAGAATGAGTTCTAGTCGACTACAATGAGTAGTCTAGTCGACTCTTTTGATGTGGATGAAAAACCAATAGCTACTGGTTGAAATAGTCGACTACTAGAAAATACACAGGGTGATTCTAGTCGACTATAACAAGAAAAACATTTAATAAAAATATTTTTCTTTCCGTTTAAGTTTGGTAAAGCATTTTTCATTTCATTTGAGTTCGGTTCATTTTATACTTGAGCTTATACGATAAAATCGACACATAAAATTACCTTGTTGCAATGATCGCTCCCCGACCTATCTACCCCGAGTCTTGAGTCTTCGACTTTCGCTTTTGCCGTTGAATTAATTGATTTTCCTTTTTCGCTTCAATTTCTTTCACAGCTTTTCGCTTTAAATCAAGCTTTCTTTCCGAGCTTGTTTTTCGAGTAGTTTCCTTTTCGAGTTTGATTTCTGAGTCGTTCACCTGTCTTTTGCTGAAAATATAAACTCGATAATTCATTAGTATCAAACACTCTTCAATGGTTTGTTATCATCAATTTTGGAATTGTTTGCCGAAAGTAAATTTCAAAGCCAACAATCTCCCCCTTGATGATGACAAAACATTTTGTGTTTGCTTGGCATTTGGCGAAACATCAAGTGATGCTCCCCCTCAACATGTGCATAATATTTTGATCAAATGCTCCCCCTTAGTAAATGAAATTTGCAGTTTAATAGGCACTTTGATACAATATATAAAAATAGGCGCACATTTGAGATAGCAAAAATAAAACAGCCTATCATAGATGTTTCAGTTTAATACAAGCTGCTTATACTAATGAAAAACATGGAAAGGAAAACAAACAAGTTCGTAAATAACCATAACAAGCCACACAAAAACAGAAATTGCTAATGTCGGATAGTGAAATGCATGACAGTACAATAGCTTAATTTCTCCCCCTTTTTGTCAGCGTCGAGGGGTGTGTGAGCGAGGGTTCCTGTGTGCAAGAGTGAGGTCATCAAGTGACCCGGCCAGATTTGTAATACGGGTAGACATTTCCTCATCATGAAGAACAAGGCGCTCATTGATCAATCGAATGGCTTCCGTATTTTGGTTCACGGTCGTATCAAGGCGCTGAAGCATTTGTTCCTGCTGCCTAAGGAGCTCCGTATTGCTTTGAACAACCCCAAGAAGTTGGTTGAGAAGAGCAGCTTGAGAAGCCGAAGCACCGTCCAACGGAGGGACCGAGGAAGAGGCTTCCTGGCGCGATGCAGAACCGCTAGGAGCAGTACGCGAACGAGGAGCAGGTGCAATTTCAGAAATGAAATTTCCTTTCGCATCAGAAGAAATATGCATATGTTTGACATGAGTGGCGTCAAGAAAAATAGGGTGATGCTCGGACACTTCATTCGGAAAAATAAAACCTTTCCGCTGTAGTAGATATGTAATATGTGCAGGAAAGAAAAGCGGGCCAGATGGCTTGCGCTGACATGTGAGGATGACGGAACGAAAAATATAAGCTAAATCAACGCGGGTTCCTGTCAAAACGCAATAAACCAAAAAAGCCTCCATACGAGAAACACTGCTACGACTACCAGTTTTAGGCAGAATAGAGTAAGTAATAACATTATGAATTAATCTAGCCTCGGGTAGTAGCATAGAAGAGGTAATACCGGCGTTTTGCGAAATTTCCTTGTCGACACATATTGCCCGAACAACCTCAATACAATCGAAACCATCAGCCTTATACCAGTCCTTGGAGAAGTGGCGGATACCGTCATTCGGAAGCAATAAAATGCGCTTGATTTCACTGTCATCAACGGTCTCGTCTTCACCACATAAATTAAAATGAAGATGAGAGAGTAATTTCTCCTTGTGATTTTTAAGAGAAGCGTAGAAAGCTTTGACAATTCGCGGAAATACTGGAATGTCAAGAGAAACGAAAAAATCCCAACCAATTGCTCGGAATAACTCGAAAGTTTGAGCCCGAATTTCAGTGCATAAATCTTGTGTGACAATACGGCAAGGTGTAAGAGCACGGTGATTAAAAATAGTGATGAATTTATTTCTATTATCATCATCAAGAAGAAGTACCTCAAGAAGAAGAGATTCATTCGACTCTTCTTCGTCAACGGCCGTAGGAATGCGTGGATTGGTGGAGCTTTGGCCTCCATCAATGCGTGAACGTTTCCGAAATAGACCTCGAGTCTTCGGTGGCATTGTAGAAGATTATGCACAAATATATAGGGATATATAGATATATGATGGTGTATATATATAGATGTGTGAGAGAGTGAGAATGATGAAATTTGGATGAGGGAAATGGGTGGAAAATGATGGAAATGTGAAATTAATGAGGGATAGGTGAAGATTTGAAGGTATAAGTGGTAGTAGGAGAGGGATTGAGAGGAGAGGGTTTGAAGGTGGGTGAGGGTTTGAAGGAGGCGGATGGAGAAGATGAGATGAGGTTTAGGTTTTATAGTGGGTTGAGTCGACTAGGTCTAGGTGAGTCGGTTAGATTTAGGTTTGAGTCGACTAGGCTAGGTTTGAGTCGACTAGGAAGGCAAAGTAGTCGACTACAACAATGTTTGAGTCGACTAGAATGGAAGATGAGTCGACTAGAATGGCAATGAGTCGACTAGAAGGTGAAGACCATGAAATGGTGTAGCTACTGACCAAAGTAGTCGACTAGATTGGTTTGAACTACACAGGATGAGTCGACTAGAAGAGAAACAAAATGATAAAAATAGATAAAAATCAGGAAATAAATACATAAAAATAGCAGAAATATTAAAAATAAAGATTATGACAGAAATTAAGATAAAACATCAAAATCCATGGCCATTCCAATTTCACGACGAATTTTAGAAAATGATTCGTCCGCAAGTGGTTTTGTAAAAATATCCGCCAATTGATTTTTAGTGTCGATAAAGATCAATTTAACGTCACCCTTAGCAACATGATCACGTAAAAAATGATGCCTAATCTCTATATGCTTGGTGCGTGAGTGATGAATAGGATTCTTTGAAATACAAATCGCACTCGTATTATCGCATTTAATAGGCACGTGAGAGAAAGTAAGACCGAAATCAAGTAGTTGTTGCTTAATATAAAGAGTTTGAGCGCAACTACTACCGGCTGCCACATATTCAGCTTCGGCCGTAGATAACGCAACGAAATTTTGCTTTTTACTTGACCAAGATACTAGTGAGTGTCCTAGAAAATGACAAGTACCACTTGTGCTTTTACGATCAATTATACATCCCGCAAAATCGGCATCCGAATAACTAATAAGATCAATTGAAGTTCCACGTGGATACCAAAGCCCTAAGTATCTTGTACCACTTAGGTAGCAAAAAATGCGTTTGACCGCAAGCAAGTGAGATTCCTTAGGACATGATTGAAACCGGGCACATAAGCATACACTAAACATTATATCCGGTCTACTAGCGGTTAAATAAAGCAAACCACCGATTATGCCTCTATAATTAGTAATATCAACACATTTACCATTTTCATCTTTATCAATCTTAATAGAGGAACTCATAGGAGTTATGGCATGTTTGGTAGCCTCCATACCAAATCGCTTTAGCAAATCTTTAGTGTACTTGGATTGGCTAATGAATAAGCCATCCGAGCTTTGCTTGATTTGCAACCCTAAGAAGAAAGTCAACTCACCCATCATGCTCATTTCAAATTCGTTTTGCATACTTGTGGCAAATTCCCTACATAAAGAATTATTTGTTGAGCCGAAAATAATGTCGTCAACATAAATTTGGACAATCAACAAATTATTCTTAATGGTTTTTGTAAAAAGTGTGTTATCAATCTTCCCTCTTGTAAAACCATTTTGAGTTAAAAACCCGCTAAGTCTCTCATACCAAGCTCGAGGAGCTTGCTTTAAACCATATAGAGCTTTAGCCAATTTGAAAACATGATTTGGAAAAAGATTATTTTCAAAACCGGGTGGTTACTTCACAAAAACTTCTTCTTCTATGACACCATTTAAGAAAGCACTTTTGACATCCATTTGATAAAGAGTGAAATTTTTATATGATGCAAATGCAAGAAGCATTCTAATTGCTTCTAATCTAGCTACCGGTGCAAAGGTCTCATCATAGTCGATGCCTTCCTCTTGATTATATCCTTGAGCTACCAATCTTGCTTTATTTCGAATAATTACTCCATTCTCATCCTTTTTGTTTCGAAAAACCCATTTTGTGCCAATTATAGTTTGATTTTCGGGTCTAGGAACTAAACGCCAAACTTGATTGCGTTCAAATTGATTTAGTTCCTCTTGCATTGCTACGATCCAAGAATCATCACATTGAGCTTCGTGGAAGTTCTTGAGTTCGAATTGCGATACAAAGGCCATGTGGTTGCAAAAATCTTTAAGTTGAAATCTAGTACTAACCCCTTTTGAAGGATTACCTATGACTTGATCAAGAGGATGATTGTGAACAATCCTCCATGCTTTAGGCATTGAGTTGGTCAAGTCATCATTGGATTGATGCTCAACTTCCCTCATTTCCTTTTGGCTACATGATGAGTTGGAGATATTGAGAGTATTTAGATTATCCTCAATCCCAACCACCTCATCTTCTTCTAGGTCAATTCTAGGTGATGGTGGTGAGGGTGATTCATCAAAGACAACATGAATAGACTCAACCATGGTTAGAGTCCTTTTGTTATAAACCCGAAATGCTTTACTTCTTGTAGAATATCCTAGGAAAATTGCTTCATCCGATTTGGAGTCGAATTTTCCAAGGTTATCTTTATCATTTAACACAAAACATTTACACCCGAAAACTTTGAAATACCCAATATTGGGCTTTCGACCATTCCACAACTCATAGGGCGTTTTCCCCAACTTCATCCGAATAATAACACGATTAATTATATGGCAAGCGGTGTTTACCGCTTCCGCCCAAAGGCTTCGGGGAAGGTTGTGCTCATTTAACATGGTTCGAGCCATCTCTTGTAGAGATCGATTCTTTCTTTCAACTACACCGTTTTGTTGAGGGGTTCTAGGGGCCGAGAGATCATGAGAAACACCGAGGTCATCACATAATTTCTCTAAGTCTTGATTTTCAAACTCCCTACCTCTATCACTTCTAATTTTCTTGATTTTCAAATCTTTTTCATTTTGAATGACTCTATAAAATCTTTCAAGAATGGAGTGAGTTTCATTTTTATGAGCAAGAAAGTGAACCCAAGTATATCTAGAGTAGTCATCAACTATAACAAGTACATAGAGTTTCCCGGCTAAGCTAGCCGTTCTCTCCGGACCAAAGAGATCCATGTGAAGTAATTCTAGAGGTCTAGAAGTGGTAATATCTTTCTTTCTCTTGAAAGAGGATTTAACTTGCTTGCCTACTTGACATGCGCTACATATTTTATCTTTCGAAAATTTAGTCTTTGGGAGGCCTTTGACTAAATCATTTTTGGATAAACGATGAATGAGGTCCATACTAGCATGTCCTAGACGCCTATGTCATAACCAACTATTTTCGCTAGATGTGACAAAACATTTAACATCTTGGTCATGCAATTCACATAGCAACAAAGTATACAAGTTTCCATTTCTTTTGGCATTGAACATTTGATTCCCATGTTTCTTGATTATGCATGCATTTGTCCTAAATATAACATCATAGCCCTTGTCACATAGTTGACTAATACTAAACAAATTATGCTTCAACCCATCAACTAAAAGCACATCATCTATAGAGAGAGAAGAGGAAATACCGATTGAGCCAATTCCTATAATTTTGCCTTTAGAGTTGTCTCCAAAAGTTACGTTTCCTCCTTCATATGTTTTTAGTGAAATAAACTTTGATTTATCTCCCGTCATATGCCTTGAGCATCCGCTATCGAGAAACCATTTTTCTTTTGATGCGGACTTCAAACATACCTACAAAACAAGTTCAAGTAACTTTTATTGGTACCCAATCTGTTTTGGGTCCATTTTGGTTAGATAGATACACAATAGTTCCTTTTGGAACCCAAATTTGTTTTGTTACAACATTTTCTTTTCTATGAGAGCATGCAATAGATCCTTTCGGAACCCAAACCATTTTTGACACAATTTTCTTCTTTCTATGAAAGCATACATTTGCTTTGTGTCCTTTTCTATTGCAATAGTAGCAAGTAACATGTTTATAATCATTTGAAGAAGCATGAGATGATTTTCTAGTAAATGTAGAGCTAAGTGATTTTCTCTTTTTCAAAATGAGAGCATTTTTGTCAAAAGCATCATACCCTAGACCGCATTTATCAAATGATCCTTTTTGTCTTCCTAACATGATACTAAGGTTCTCTTTTCCTTTTGTAAATTTTGCTAAAACATTTATTTGATCATCAATAGTATTTTTCAAACGAATATTTTCCTTTTCTAGCTCAATGCTTTTGTCATTGCAAGAAACTTCTAAGCTTGAACTAGTGAGACTACATGAAGATTTAGCTTTCTTAAGAAGGATATATTTTCTAGCTAATTTTTTGAATTCATCATGTAATTCTTCAAACACATCTTGCAATTCATTGTAATCAAGAAGAAGTTCATCATATGATAGTTTATCTAAATTATTTAAATTTAAATGTACCTCTTCTTCATTTGCCATGAGACAAATGTTTGCCGTTTCCTCACTACTTTTCTCCTCATCCGAGTCGCATGAGTCATAGTCCTCCCATGTGACATTCATTGCCATCTTGCTAGATCTTTTCTCGTTTTCCTTTTTGAGCTTGAAGCAATCACTTTTGTAGTGTCCCGGCTTTCCGCAATTAAAACACGTTGGGGGTTCTCTTTTGCTAGGCTCGCCTCTTGGTTCAATTCTTTTCACGAATCTTCCACCATTTGCTTTCTTTCTTTGAAGATGTCTCTTGAATTTTTGGGTGAACAAGGCAATGTCCTCATCCTCTTCTTCTTCACTCGGCTCATTATTTTCATTTTTGGTGAAGACTTGCAAAGCTATCCCCTTTCTCGGCTTGATGTCGTCTTCACGAGCTTTTAATGTTATTTCCCAAGTGAGTAGAGAGCCGAAGATTTCATCGAGACTCATGGTGTTGAGGTCATGAGCTTCTTTGATAGCCGTTACTTTTGCATCCCACTTTGCCGGAAGACTTCTAAGCACTTTTCGTGACGCATCGGATCTAGGAACAATTCTACCAAGATGCTTTAGTCCATTCAAAATATTTGTAAAGCGAGACATCATAGAATTCACATTTTCATCATCTTTCATAGCAAATAATTCATATTCATGCATGAGTATGTCAATTTTAGATTCTCGTACATGAGATGTACCTTCATAGGTTACTTCAAGTTTATCCCACATTTCTTTTGCCGTTGAACAAGTAGATACACGATTAAATTCATTTGGACTTAAAGCGCAATTTAAATTTACTTTGGCTTTAGCATTGTATGACATGAGTTTACGGTCATCATTATCCCATTCATTGGGTAATTTGGGGATGGTTTTTCCATCAACAATCTTGGTCAATACAAATGGTCCTTCAAGAACTACTTGCCAAATTTGGTAATCGATAGCTTGAAGAAAATCTATCATTCTAGTTTTCCAATAGCTATAATTTGATCCATCAAACCATGGGGGCCTATTATTCGATTGTCCTTCAACATGAGTGACTAAATTTGATGACATGATCGTTCTCTAAGACGGTTAAGTCTAAAATAAAATAGAGATTAGGCTCTGATACCAATTGTTAGTCACTAATTAACCCTAGAGGGGGGGTGAATAGGGTGTTCAAAAATAAGTCTAACTCTTTTCGAAAATGGAACACACTATAATCAAAAATTAATTTCTCAATAAGCAAGTGGATGATTCAATTTAAACTTTTATAATAATTAATTTCAAGACAAATTAGCATACAAGATATTCAAGCAATTATAGCATGAAAAATACTCAAGTAAAGATAAAGAGATAGAGAGATTGACACCGTGATTTTTTCGAGGTTCGGTAACTCCTACTCCTCGGCTCAAGAACCCCTTCTTGAGACTTTTCCCGATCCTTTCACTATGGCCCTTCCTTCACAGGTGGAATGGCAAACCTTTACAACACAAGCCTCTCGAGCTTGTCTCTCAATCAAGAGAACAATCCTCTCTTGAACAATCGGTGGACTTCACTTGTCCGAGATTACAAATTCGTATGTAATCAATAAAATCACTCAAGAACAAAAACACTCAAAACCCAAAGGTTTTTATGGAAGATAAATCAATATAAGCTCAAGTGTTTTTGGTGATTTTACAATAGCTCTAGAAATGTATTCTCAAAGGATATAATCAATGAATGATATTTGGAGAATAAGAAGAGATTCTAGAGGTTTTGATTTTCAAAGAAACTTGGAGAAAATCAGATTTTCAAAGCTTGGTTTCAATGGCTTTTGAAGAGAAAATTTCTGCAGAATTTTTGATAGCTTTCTTTCTCTTTTGTTTTTCAATCTCTTAATCTTCAATATACACATCTCATTCTATATATAGCATTGCATTAGGGTTTTGAAGAGTGATTATAGTATTTGAAAGACAAGAGCCGTTTGAACACCATTAAACACGATCCACAAAACATGGGAATTGTTTTCTGAAAATCTGCAGATTTTAAGCAACTTCTAGTCGACTACTTCTCTATTGTAGTCGACTATAATGGACCATCTAGTCGACTAGATTGAGTTCTAGTCGACTACTTTGGACCATCTAGTCAACTAGAATGAGTTCTAGTCGACTACAATGAGTAGTCTAGTCGACTCTTTTGATGTGGATGAAAAACCACTAGCTACTGGTTGAAATAGTCGACTACTAGAAAATACACAGGGTGATTCTAGTCGACTATAACAAGAAAAACATTTAATAAAAATATTTTTCTTTCCGTTTAAGTTTGGTAAAGCGTTTTTCATTTCATTTGAGTTCGGTTCATTTTATACTTGAGCTTATACGATAAAATCGACACATAAAATTACCTTGTTGCAATGATCGCTCCCCGACCTATCTACCCCGAGTCTTGAGTCTTCGACTTTCGCTTTTGCCGTTGAATTAATTGATTTTCCTTTTTCGCTTCAATTTCTTTCACAGCTTTTCGCTTTAAATCAAGCTTTCTTTCCGAGCTTGTTTTTCGAGTAGTTTCCTTTTCGAGTTTGATTTCTGAGTCGTTCACCTGTCTTTTGCTGAAAATATAAACTCGATAATTCATTAGTATCAAACACTCTTCAATGGTTTGTTATCATCAATTTTGGAATTGTTTGCCGAAAGTAAATTTCAAAGCCAACAATAAGTATTAGATTTAAAGTTTGGTATTTTTCTGAATTCGGATGTTATTTTATTCTAGCGTTTCCGTTATCTGACAACCCGGGAACCTAAGAAAAGCGTATGGTGGAAGTAGGTGCCCGGAGTGTCCTATTTCGAATCCTAAAGTTGCGTTAGCTTCGTTACGCTAAATAAGGAATTTAGAAATTGGTTTCGAAATTTTCTAAGCATAGGGATATTTTTGAGATTTCGTGTAAAGTTGTGTTAGTGGATTTTCCTAGAAAGGTTTCTAAGTGTTGCTCCTACTAACTTAGTCTATAAGAGCATTTCATTGTGGTAAATTCTCTTAAATTGGTTGGGTATATTTGAGAATGTGAGATTGGGGAATGTCAATCATACCCTCTCTTCCCTTCCTTACCCATTTTAGTCAAAGGGTAATTTTAGTCATTCTGCAAGGAGATTGGTAGACTCATCTAGAAATTGCTTAGGTGTCAAGCTCATGTTGCATCTCTCCATCTCATTTTATCCATGTTTATTGTGAGCTCTTGGATTATAAGGGTATTGGATGGAAAGCTTCATATACATTTATAAGAGTCTAGACTACCGTTCAATTTTCAAGACACCAAACAAAGCTTAATTCTCCTCTCTAAAAGCCCCAGATTCTGCAGCCTCTGCTCACTCTATATAAGCCCCTGTTCGGTAGCCCTTTTTCCCTCTTCCCTTCTCCAAAATTTTCACTTTCTTCATTTTTTTTGGTGGAGATTTTGGGGAACCTTCAGCAACAAAAATGTTTCTTGTATCCTATATATTCAATTGCTTCAGGGGTTGGTAAGTGATCATTTCTCATGTGAGTTTTTCTCTTCAAAAAATCTTGGGAACCCATTTTCTTGAAAATCTTGTGATTAATTTTGGATTATTAATTTTTTCTTCTTGAAAATAGGAACGGGTGAGCTCTCCTTTGCATCAACACATTCTTGGAAGCTTTATTTGGCGAGTTTCATTGATTTTGAGCTTTGATTCTCATAAACCCTAACTTGTGAAACTTTGGAAATTCTCTACAAGCTTTGAAAATTTATTTCCATTGATGATAATACTTATTAAAATGTATTATTGTGACTCCATTCCCACTATAATGATTATTGATAGCTTGGAGAATTGTTGTATAATTTTTAACTTTCTTATTGTGGAACCTAACCTTGTATTCCTAGAAATCTAAATCTCTAAATCCCTTGTGAATCTTATATTTTTGCTTCTCTTGTTGTGAATACTTGACAATAAAGCACTTTGTGATCTTGGTCTTTCACTTTAGAATTTGTACTCATTGGAAGATTTTTGTAGAGGTTTCTTTTATGTACTTTAGAATACTTTCTTGATATATCTTGCTTCACTTTTGGCCCTATGATTTTGAGTATATCTTAAGGAGTTCAACTCTTTCATGAAATTCTATATAAATCTTTGAAAGCTTTTCCTATTTAATTCTTGTTGAAGTTGCTTATTTGGACTCTTTTCCCCACTATAACGACAAATGATCACTTGGGAAAAACTTTGTATCCTTTTGAGAATTTTCCTATTGTAAATCCCACATTCAATATTCATTGAAAATTCATTTATAAACATTTGGGACTGTTTTCCTTCGTATTGTTATAATTGTGGATAAAGACTTTATTGTTCATCACAACTTTTTTCCTATATTGATATGTTGGTGGTTGATGGCTATTCTTAATAATCCTTGTTAACCAAACTTATTTTGATCCCATTCTCCAATATGTTGATGTTGATAAATTGGAGAGTTTTTGTGCCATTTTAGACCTTATCCCACTTGAAATCTTAACTTTGTACTCTTAATTGGTTCTTTTGGAAGAAATTCTTATAGTTGATCATTGTTGGCAAGATCTTGCTAGTAAACTCATTTTATTCAATTATTGATGTTTTGATAGCTTTGGAAAAATCATAGAGAGACTTGGTGCATCTTTTGGAATCCTTTTGGAAAAAGTTTTTGGAACCCTCTTACTTGCCCTCGCTTCTTGTTTCCGTTCAGCTTGGAATTGAGGTAGGGGTTGATGGACCACTTTCTCTTCCGGTAACGTGGGTGTGTGCGTCAAAGTATATAAACTTTATTATACACTTAATATGGGTCACGACTTAGGAACATGATTAGGGTCCCTTTTTGACTACTTGTTTATGAAAAGTTGATTTGTTCCTTGACGATATGAATATATATTGGATTGAGAATGAAAAACATAGTTAAACGAAAAAGTGTATAAGTTGGAAATATGGATATATTTGATCTTTGGTACAATTGAGGCATATTGATGTTATTATGGAACATGTATATGAGTTATGCATTGATATATATATATATATATATATATATATATATATATATATATATATATATTTCATGCCTCATTGAACCCCGTACTACTTGCCTTTTCGGATAGTCGCAACAACTGGCCAGTAGGAGTCTCCCGATGCTTGTGGAATAGTAATCCACTTAACAGGGGGCGTGTGTGGACATTTATTCCACATAATGGTTTTCGTGTGATGGATTGTATTTATTGGCGACACTTGATATCCGTTACCCTTAGTGGTTAGGGTGCATTCCATTTGCATAACATTTATTTATACATGCTATTGTGGTACTTATCGTGATTTATTGATATTGTGTGTTGATATGAGTTTGCTTGGGGATTGATTGTGGGTACGATTGGGGTCCCGGATTGGCACACGTGCCATGTGGGATACTTAGACCGACCTAGTTAGAAGCATGCACACGGGTTAGGGGGTTGTATCACTCGTACGACCGGGATTGGGGTGGCGAGGATTCTCCTACTGAGCTAGTGTAGCTCACCCCGTTATTATTAAATATTTTCAGGTGGCGATTTTGCGAAAGGAGGACTTTAGGACGTCCGCGTTGGTGGTTGACGGTGTAAAGCACTTTTTGTGTATTTTGGCTTAAAAGTCGTATTCCTTTCTTTGTAAACCCAAAAGTTTGTATATTTTGGATTATAAATGGTACTTGATGTATAACTATTATTTTGATGGGTTAAGATGTTAGCCTTAATTACAAAGAACATGTATATTTTGGAGATTTGATAAAACTTTGTGTTTATTTGACTAAAGACTGTATTTTCTTTAAATATTTATGTTTCACGAGTTTTTGAGTTTAAATTTTGAACTTTCAAAGTGAAAGATGATGTTGAGAGTTGAATTTGTCTATTAGGTGCGTTTGAAGTCGAAACTATGAAAAATGTTAAACTTTTCAAACATATCCTTGCGAAAGTTTTAAAGAAAACGATGTTTTTCTCTCACCCCCGGGTCCCGCTTAGTATTTTTGAAACCCGAAGGCATAGAAATCAATTTTCTATTATTTGTGAAATTTTGGGACCGGAGGTGTCGAAAACGATGGCCGTTAGCAAAAATTGAAAGTTTTGATGAAAGCTGTGAATAGTGATTCCAGTGGCTAAAAACACTGTTCACAAAATTTTAGATTTTTTCCAGTTTTTCGTTCCAACTTTGAAAATTCATATCTCCCACCTCGTTGACTCAAATTAAGTTCCGTTTGATCCTATTGCCTATCCTATGTCGGGTTTAGATAGGCGAACTTGGAAAAGAATCGTTTTCCCCTGAAATGACTGTTTTACCCCTGGGAAAACATGGGGTGTCAGAATGGTCCGTTTAAAGTACCATTTCGTTCTTTTTAAATTGTTTTCGAGTCATGAGTGACTTTGATGATATTTATAAAATGTAAAATGACTATTTTACTCCTAACATGGTGTTAGAAATATGTTTTACATAACAAGTGGGCTAAAGAAAAATTTATGATGAACTTTAATAATTTGTTTTGGCGTCGCGTGTTGCTATTCGGATACCTTGTTTGGGTTAACGGATGGCGGGGCGTGACAGTATTGCTAGTATGTGATGGCATGCTTTGTGTTACTTGTTATATATGAGATTTAGGAGTTTTATAAACTTTATAACGGAGTGCCTCTAGGTGGGCTAGAAAAGAGGCGGAAGATAGTAATTTACTCTAGAAACTAAAATAATTTAAAACCTACTTAAATTGGGTTGAAAATAGGCGGCCTAGCTGTCGTTGAATTTAGAACTGGTTAGAGGAAGTTGCGAAAAGTGGGTTTTAAATTAGAATTTGATATTAGTTCCCATTTTTTGGTTGTGTTTTACGGAAATTAAAACAGGTTAGGGGAGACATGAAAATAAGGGACGAGAAAATGTAGACGTTGCTCTAGGTTCCTTTTCTTTATCTTGTAAATTATAAAAAGTAGATAAATTGTGAACTGATGTTTTGGTAATGGATTATTCGTGAATTGTTGCTATGATTCAAATTATAACCATGTTTTAAATGAAATTTGAAAATTTATGTTGTATTATTGAGCATTGGGTCCATGTTGAGGCATTTGCATTCATGTAGCACCGTGAGCATATAGATATATATTTGGTGTTGGTAGCATGCCTCATTTGTATCATATATACGTATGGACCATTTGGATAGTCGCAACAACTGGCCAGTGCGTGTTCTGGCACCCAGGGAACTAGCATATCTCGAATCCTCAAAAGTTGGGGGTAAGGGCTTAGACGTCACTTGCCGTTTCGGACGGACTTGTGGTCTCCGTACTCTATTTGGCAACACCCACCCTTCCTTTTGTGGGTTTGTTACCCCCATGGAGTGAATGGTTTGGGATTCCTTGTTATCTGTTTAACCCTCATGTAGATTGGGTTGCACTTGAGTTGCATTGACATTGCGCTGACATTCACATTGAGCATTTATTTGACATATGATTATATGTTGAGATTTTCTGTTGTTATTGCTTACCAATATGGATCGGATGGTATGTGGAAACATTTTATAAATCTTTATTATCCCCTTGGCGCTAAGGCGCAATAGTTGCGATATTTGTTGAGCTCCTGGATATTGAAATCCTTTATGAATGTTAGAAAATTGATTAATGAAAATTCTCAATGTGAATGAAGGCTTAAAAACCTTAAGTTGGAAAATAAATAAATTTAATAATAATTAAGAATCAGGGATGATGGCACGACGGTTGGCTAGGTTTTAGACGATTATATGGAACTAAGTGAAAAGTGGTCAAATGGCGTAACATTTTTTCCTTGAGACGAGCTTCTAGTTTAGTTGGTCAACCCTCATACCGGGACTTAGATGAGGTTGTGGTTTTCGGCCATATAGGCATTTGCTTTGGATGATTGATGTTACCGCGGGGTGGTTGACGTACCCCTCAGGTGGGGAGGTGAGTTTATTAAGTTAAAAGTCTATCTAAGCTCGTTGGTATTACCGTCTCTCTTTCAACTCCTGTATTTTGAGCTTGTCACTCTTCCTTTCACTTTGAAGGTGTTTTGAGAAGTAAAATGATCTTTAGCTCGTGTCTCTTGAAATCTTGGTTACGGTATGGATCTTTGGGACCAAACTAAGACTCTCTCAATGTTTTGAAAACTTAAAGCTTTTGGGTTTTTATAAAGCTGTGTTTTTCATTTAACCGGGTCCCGATAATTGTTTTGAAAAACTCTAAGTTAAAAAACTTGTTTTATAAAGTATTTTTGAAATCTCGGGACTGGAAGTATCAGAAGCAACTCCGTTTTGAAAAGTGTCAGGAGCTTTCATTTTAGAAACATTCTTGTGAAGTCATTGAGTCCAGGGTACTATATGCCCCTATTTTTAGGACCTCGAGGTTGTGCCGAGATATTGGTATCGTTGGAGTTTGAGAACTCCAGATTCCTTCTAGTTGTTTCTAAAATTCCTTTTGAGCCAATTATGCCTTGGAAATATGTCTAAAGTTTTCTCAAATTTTTAAACAAGTATTGATAGTATGAGGACCAGTTTAAAAGAAGTTTAAAAAGGGATTTTGAAATAGTTTTCAGTTTGAACTCTCGTTGTTGATCTTACTATTCGTTGTCACTGTTTCTTGGCTTTCAACTGAACTTGGGATTTTGAGGTTTCTGGCTTTGGGGATGACTTTATATTCATGTGATGTTGATTTGCGCACACATAGTGCAATTCCTAATACTTTGGGGTGGGTTTGGAGACGTTGGAACCAAATAGATTTGACTAGATCCTAAAACTTTTTCCTAAAAACTGGTTGAATCCTTCAGGGATCAACATTTTTTTCCTTAAAACCCGAGGGCCTTGGCATCCATTTGGGACTAAATGACTCTGGTACCCTTTTATGTGCCTTGATAGGCGATGTGAGTTGGAAATAGTTCTGTTGGTTATCGAATCCGATTTGGTGATGATGTTTTCCCGCTTATGTTTCTTTGAGTGAACGTGTTAGTTCACTGGTTATTACAAATAAAATGACAGGATTGAAGTTAGAGTATGTGATAGTGAGACTTTCCATATATGATTTGATAGTGGTATGATGTAAAAGTGTGATCCAGTTGAGTTGTGGACGTGGTTGTGATGATTCCCTTCCTGCAGTCCTAAGGAGTGATCTATTTACCTCCTAGGAACTTTGAGTGGCATGCTCGGTGCACGATATGATGGATAGTTGGTTCTTGTAGTAACTCTAGACGAGGGTGTGTATTAGACTAGTTGTATATACACCTATGCGGGTATGATTTGTTAACTTATCTACGGGAGTTTATGCGTGTACATGTTTATAGATATGTTGTTTTGACTTGTGTATATAGATTGGTGACACTTCTATTGCTCTGTGTTCTATTGTGATTCTTGATATGATTTGGATTATTTGTGGGGCTGTTTTGGGGTCTCGGATTGGCGTGGGTGTCAGGTGAGACAACTAACTGACCTAGGGTAGATGCATGCATACGGGATGGTTAGAGGTTCCTTGTGGCTAGGGGTGTGTTTGTTAGGGATATTTGGTGAGTCGTGGTTTTTGCTCACCCCCACACAGATTACAGGTTTGGAGGTGGATGCAGCAAGGCATGTTCAGCGGCGATGGTACGGGTGAATTTGGACGTTTTTAATTAATTTTGTTCCTTTTATCCGTACTTATCCTTGTGTATTCTTATTTCTCTTGGGAACTAGTCTTTTGGCATATTCCCTTTCGTTGTATATTTCAATTCGGGTATTTGTTGATTAGGGGTGCCATTATACCTTTTTGGCATTGCCATGTGGCTTCCTTTATAATTTAATTTGAGTATTTGGGATTCTATCGATTTTAGAGGGGTTGTGTAGAGGTAGCGGTGTTCTTTTCCACTACCTTAGCCTTAGTAGGTTTCTGGAATGTTGGGTTGCGTGCCATTGATTATATTTCTATTGTTATGGGCAAGTTATTCTGTTGTGTTGTTTTTGGATTGTATTTTCTCGTTATCGTTGATTCTAGTAACCGTTTTCCACGGGTTTTCCTTCAAAAGAGGAAACAAAAAAAAAAGAACAAAAAGGAAAAGTAGGATTTTTTATTTATTTATTTTCACCTACCTGTATTGATTTAAAATACATTTTTTCACAAATACCACATGTCAACGTCAACTCCATCCATTTCAAGAAAGAAAAAAAGAAGCATCTCTTCCAAGAAAAACTTCCCCAATTAACAAATCCTTAAAAACAAGTAAATTCAATCACATGTTTTTCACTTTGGCTTTTCGCTAGATTCTAGCTATAGATAAATTACTATATATAAATTTAAGACTATATATGGCCTTAAATTATTTTTCCGTTAAATAACTATGGACTTAAATTATTAATAATACAAAGAATACTAACAAAAAGCAACAATGGCACGGCATCAAACAAGTGAATTCTTTTACAAGATAAACAATTCTCCTTAACATCGATCTCTTCTTTCCTCTTTGGGATCTTAACCTTGAGCACACCGTCCTTGAACTCCGCCTCAATCTCTTCCACTCTGTAGCTTCCCTGAGGGATGTCTATGGGGCCCGAATACTTCCTCCGGCAGTACTCCTCCGGTGACCCCAATTCTTCTGCATTCACATGCAGAGAGCTGTTATTCAACCTTAGCCACAGCCCTTCTTTCGCTATCCCGGGCATGTCCAACCTCACATACATGGCTTCTTTGTGCGTCTCAACTTCGTATGGGATCTTTGGCCCTTTTTTCAGAAATGGATTCGTGTGGGAACATTCTGAACAATTAACGAAATACATGAATCAAATGAACAATAGTCTAAACATTAGACTATTTAACGAATGCACTAATGAACTCCACAGTTGCGGGGCGAGAGTTGTACTAGGATGGGTGAACTCCTGAAAAGTCTTCCAGTTGCACCCGTTTAAAAATATTTAACTAAAAAAATAAATTAAAAAAATAGTCTAAACATGGAAAAATTATCATGACATTGGACAACCACAATGAAAATATTAATTACTTGAATGAAAAATTTAATTAGTTGTCGAGTTCTGATTTTTGATGATCATATAGTTCAAATTGAACAATTTACTCATTAGAAGATAAAGGGCGGCTAGACTAGATATGGCTCGGTCTAGTATCGTGACTTGAATATATTACAATTGAGATCTGTATATTTTACCTTTACCATGAGAGCACGGACTGGGTGGGACATCCACGTTAGACATGTCACGGTCTGATTTCGAGACGGAGACTGAATATGAACCCCGGTTCTCCTCAACTACCTGATCACTCACTTCCTTTGCAGCATCTATCACTCCATTCTGTAACAAATATTCATTAGATTAGATAAAAGTATATACCAACTATGAACTTAATAATGATGATGTCTTGATTTTCATGGTCGGATCATGTATCTTTCAAATTGATTCACAGCTAACAAATGAGTTGGCACTGAATTGCATTTTAGAAACTAAGACAACTGATCTAGCAAGTTTTATAATATGCACAGATAATTTACCTGATAGCTGGAATTCTTAGCATAGCTAATTAATTAGGCCATCACCACCATTCATAGGACTGACTTCAATGGCATCCATTGTGGTCTCTCTGTGTGCGTGTTTGTATGTGTATGTGTGTGTGTGAGAGAGATAGAGAGTAGGAGGTGAGCTATGTATATATGTGTCAATATATCAACCAGTTCCATGCATTTGAGTGAAGATTTTAGGATCAAGGATTGAACAGATGCTGATTGCCAAATCTCCAAGGATCCTGCAGGTGCTAAACTTATCAACTCAAAAGATCCAATGCGTGTATTACTTTTATGTATCAATCTCCTAATTTGATGGTCAAAATATGAGTTGGGTAACTTGGGTTCTAACAATATTAAAGTATGGGGCTCCCACTACCAGCTAAGTGACTAAACATAATAACTTAAAACACTAACATGAAGAATACAAAAAATGTAGTGATTCAAAATACAGTTTTTCATAAATACTCCGTGTCAACATCAACTCCATAAAAAATATTCATTAACACAATGGTATAATCAACTTCAGTTAAATATAACACCTCTTCCAAGAAAAACTTCCCCAATTAACAAATCCTTAAAAACAAGTAAATTCAATCACATGTTTTTAGCTTTGGCTTTTCACTAGACTCTAGTTATAGATAAATTACTAGATAAATTTAGGGTAATTTGCACTGACACCCCTCTAAAATTTGAATCAATTTCAAATCATGGTCAGTCAATATTTTTTTAACAAAGACATATTTGAAATTTGTAAAGTGTTACAATGACACCCCTTGAAGGTGTGATGTCTAAGTTACCCAGGTTACAAAGCCCAGGGTGTTAGAAATAGTGGTCTAGAGTTTAGGAAGAGAAGTGTATGAAGAAGAATTAGAGAAAATACTTTATTTCTCTTATTCAACTTAATTAAAACATGTAAAGTACATAACCTTATATAAGCCTCAAAATATACATATAACTATCATATTTAAATGCAAATAAAGACTCACTAACCCACTAACATAATACTTAATAGGGTAATCCCCACTAAGATTCCTATTAATTTCATAGCTTTATTGCCTACCACTAACACCCCCACTAACACAAACATTAAGACACTTAATAAAACTTATGTAACTCTTAAAACACATAATCAAGTTTATTATTTTCAACACCCCCCCCCCCCCCCCCTTAAACTTGATTTTCCTATTTCAAGTAAACTCGTCAACTTCAGAAATTCTTTCAAACTTGAGGGCCTTGGTGAAATTATCAGCAACTTGATCTTGTGACTTCATGAACTTGAGGTACACTTCCTTCTTCTTCACTTTGTTCACCTTCTTGGAAAGAATTTTGAAGAATCTTTCATACTTGTTTTGCATTACTCGCACTAGCAACCCTTTATAGCATTACATCATCCATACATTAGTGGATGATCATGACCACCTTCTGGTCCTTTTCTCTCTCTATCTCTATGTACCACATGTGCTTCACTCCCACTAGGTGTTTCACTCACACCTTCTGGCTGCGCCCCGTGCTTTACTCGCACTAGGTGTTTCACTCACACCTTCTGGCTGCGCCCCGTGCTTTACTCGCACTAGGTGTTTCACTCACACCTTCTGGCTGCGCCCTGTGCTTCGCGCCCCGTGCTTTACTCGCACTAGGTGTTTCACTCACACCTTCTGGCTGCGCCATGTGCTTCACTTGCACTAGGTGTTTCAGTCACACCTTCTGGCTGCGCCGGCCTATACTGGCTCTCTCGTGCCGACTTGTTCTGGTGGCTATCACTTTTTGATATAACCTAGCTCTGATACCACTTTGTTGAAAATAGTGGTCTAGAGTTTAGGAAGAGAAGTGTATGAAGAAGAATTAGAGAAAATACTTTATTTCTCTTATTCAACTTGATTAAAACATGTAAAGTACATAGCCTTATATAAGCCTCAAAATATACATATAACTATCATATTTAAATGTAAATAAAGACTCACTAACCCACTAACATAATACTTAATAGGGTAATCCCCACTAAGATTCCTATTAATTTTATAGCTTTATTGCCTACCACTAACACCCCCACTAACACAAACATTAAGACACTTAATAAAACTTATGTAACTCTTAAAACACATAATCAAGTTTATTATTTTCAACACAGGGAGCTAGCAAATCAAACAAGTGAATTCTTCCACAAGATGAACAATTCACCTTAACATCGATCTCTTCTTTCCTCATTGGGATGTTGACCTTGAGCACACCAGCCTTGAGCTCGGCTGCAAACTCTTCGATATTGTAGCTTCCCTGAGGAATGTCTATGGTACCCCAGTATCTCCTCGGATAGTTCTCCTCCAGTGTCCTCAATTCCTCTGCATGCTCATGCATAGAGCTGTTGTCGGGCCTTAGCGTCAGCCCTTCTTTCGCTATCCCGGGCATGTCCAACCTTGCATTCATGGCTTCCTTGCAGTTTACAACTTTGTATGGGATCTTTATCCCTTTTTTCAGAAATGAATTCGTGTGCGGACATTCTGAACAATTAACTCGACCACGAAATACATGAATTAAATCATCTAACAACTCATGGACAATAGTCTAAACATGGAACAATTATCAGGACATTGGACAACCACAATGAAAATATTAATTACTTGTCAAGTTGTGATTGTCGATGATCATATAGTTAAAACCAAACAATTTACTCACCACAGAATACATGAATCGAATTATCTAACCACTGATAAACAATAGTTTGAACATGTAAAAATTATCAATACATTGACAATGGAAATATTAATTATTTGTGGAGTTGTGAGTGTTGATGATCATATATAGTTCAAACTGAACAATTTACTCATAACAAAATACATGAATCAAATTATCTAACAGCTAATAAACAATAGTCATGGAAAAATTATAATAATGCTTGAAAAACACAAAATATATAAATAACTTCTCTTGATTTTATGAAAATATTTAATTGTTGAGCTGTAATTGTTGATGATCATATAATTCAAACCCAACACTTTACTTCACTGTTTAATGGGAAAAGAAAAAAAAAACAATTTACTCTACCACAATATACATGTAAGAAAACATCTAAAAACTAGTAATAAAAAATAGTCTAAACATGGAAATTTATAATATGATATTGAAATAATGACAAAATTGCGATTGTTGATGACAATATCATTTAAAATCACTAAAAAATCTTATTTCATATTCGAACTCAACTATTTTAGTTTTGAATTTTAAATTAAGTTTGAATTTAAAAACTATATATAGTTGATATATCTTGATAAAAATTTATCCTAAATATGCAACATTTCACGTCTATCTTAGATTATGAAAAGATAATATAAAAGATGAGAAAGAACTGATAGACTAGACATGGCTCAGTCTAGTATCGTGATTTGAATATGTTGCAATTGATATCTGTATATTTACCTTGGCAATGATAGCACAAATTGGGTGGGACATCCACGTTAGACTTGTTACGGTCTGACTTTGAACCGGAGACTGAATCTGAACCGCGGTTCGGGGCTGTGCTAAGGGGACGAACCGAGGAAGCAACGGCAAACCTTGGAGAGATGGGGTTTAAGAGAGCCAACGAAACAGGATCGATAAAAGTTGAATATAGGAGCTTCATGAGAGTTGGGGCTGTGGTGAGAGCTGTTGTTGACGCCATTGTTGGAGCTCTCTCTTAGGGTTTTTGGTGTAAGGATATAAGGGTTTTTATATACGTATATATGTAGTTTATATAAAGGAGGAGAGATATGGGCATGATTTCATTTAGGTAAACATCTAATTGCTTATACAGGTACGTAAATTAAAAGGTTGTAGCACCTAAGTATATTTATGTCATTTTAATCGTGGAAAAAATAACTTCAAAGGATATGAAAAAAACGTAGGTCAAAGAAATTTTTAATTAAATAAAAATAAAAAAGGTGAGTGAATATTTTGTTAATAATTGTTCTTCTTTCCGGTAATGAAATATACTACTTTTTGGAGTGTTCAGGGTGTTTCTTTATCCTAAAAAATAATCCACAATTTTATTATTATTATTTTTTTAAAATTCTAAGTTTAATATTTTAACAGCTTTTACAATAGGTACTAATACTAGGGGCAACGTGCCAATAAAACCCTTCCTCCTTTTTTCCTTCTTTTTTTTTTTTTTTCTGTGGGTGAATTGACTGTTAAAAGTTGTGCGACAAAGTTTCCTTTTTAAAACATTTAATGCCTATTTTAGGCATATAAACTTCCGAAAAAAATGAGTAAATACTCCAAGGGTCTTTAGTCAACAACACTCCGTATAGGAGTGTTATATGCACATTAGGCATCTCTTCCATATTTTTAATTTATTTATTTATTAACTCACTCTCTGTATATATAAACTAATATATTATTGTAAAAAGTGAGTAAAGGGAATTAATTTTAGAAGAATATAACTTAAAAATTTGGGGTTGACTCCTTCCTTGATTAATTCTTAAGAGAACTTTCATGTAAGAATAATAAAACCTCGTAAAAGATAAGTGTAATTTAATATTTTTTAATAATCAACAATTATAATGAACTATTATTATCGATTTATCATAATCATCAACCAATCTAATTGGTTGAATTAAGTAACCATAATACTATCCATATTGGGTCTCTTTCATTTTTACATATCAAGAAACAAACGACTCCTCCATTAATATCGTATCATATCACATCTACTAGGTTACGTGCCCAAAATACCAAAACCCCAAACATATCCTATATAAACCCAAAAACCCTAGTTAGCCATTAGAGCCTCTAAAACCCCAAAACCCTAGAACTTAAACTCCAACAATGGCATCATCAAGAGCTCTCACCTCAACCTCAACCCTCTCTCTTGTGAAGCGGCTATCTCCATTCAATGCCTCTCCAGTTCTGATTCGCTCCTCCCGCTTCTCCACTTGTCCTTTATCCAATGATGAGTACGACTCGCAATCTAAACAAGATTGTAAGAAAACTTACTGATTACTCAAATGTCAAAATTTAGTAATTTCGTTGTTTTTATTTGATGTAATATTTGATTTGTGGTTGAGTTGTTTGACTCGTTATCAATTTTGAATATTGAATTTAGTTCATGTGTCAACTCGATTTGTACAAGATAATAGTGGCATTTAGTTGCTTGAGTGTCGGTGTAGTATGAATAGATGGAACATAGATGAGATCTTTTTCAATTGATACGGGTTTATTGAATTTTGGATTCTATCAAGATATATTTAATGATGTTTAAGTTGATTGGATTAATTTGTTTTATTTATGTATTGATGTAGTTTAAACACATGCAGATCAGATATTTATAAAGTGATAATTGTTTGTAGATTCACGTAATTTTCATATACATTGATCTAAAAAAATCAATACACCACGTACTACAGACTACACTTAAATCTATTGCATTTTTGTTAATTAATATCACCGTAAAACCTAAAACTCTGAGCGGAATGGTTAGTGGCCGGAGGAAATGAAAGAATCCGTTAATATGATCGCACTGAAAAGTGGAATAATGTTGCACCTTTTTTATTACTGATCTAAACTTTCCAATTCCTAAATAAAATGAATTTTTTATTTTATTCAAAATTTTCATTTTCATTTTTTGTTTTGTTTTATATGGTATTGGGACGTGACGACATTACTGGTGGAGTTGTTTCAGTTTGTCCTCTAGAGAATCCATTTTTGAAGGAAGGGCCAGAGAAACCCTTCGAGACACAAACATTCAAAGACAAATGGTTTGCGAGGTTGGACTTGCCGGGGATCCAAAAAGAAGGGCTGAGACTTTGGATTCAAGACAATCGTATGCACCTCGAAGCCACGGAACAGTTGGAGGTGGAGGATCCCATCGCCAATGCTGATGGGCCGAGGATATATGAGGGCAGCGAGCCCCTCCCAGAGGACTGCAATCTGGAAGAGATCGACGCCGAGCTCAAGAATGGTGTGCTGAAGGTCAAGATTGCAAAGATCAAAGTTGAGAAGAAGAAACCTTTCTATGTCAATGTCAAATGAGTTTAGCTAGTTTGCAGTTCTTTTTTGGGTTCTTGACGCCGGACATAATAGAGGTACTTTGCAAGGGAAAAAATAGGAGAATTTTGACCCAAAAATTTAGAGAACACTCTGGAATTTTATATAATTGTTTATAATCAAGAATTAATAAAAACAACCCACAAGCCGGGTTTAAATAGCTGAAAATCAAGGATTTTACCAAAAATAGCAAAACCCTAAAAGTCTTACCAAAACGAAATACGGAAAGAAATCAAAAGATTGCCAAAAATCTGGCTCAAATTGGGTTCAGAATCAGTTCCTAATTGACAAATAGAAAATTACCATAAGTAGTAAAAATTAACTAAAAAATAGAGATTTGAAAAGGAAAACAGCAGATCACGATTTCCTGCCATCCTTGCGCTGATCCTCCTGCATCAGTCACCCCGGGTTGGAAAGAACTCGTCCTCGAGTTCACAGCAGCATCAACAGAATTCGCAGGACTCGGGTGTTTCACATTAAAGACATCAGATGTTTTCAAGTGACTAGGGAGACACAAACTGTATGCGTTGTCATTAATCTTCTGCAATTTCTCACAGGGTCCAATCTTCCGCTCCTTAAGCTTATTATACTCGCCAACAGGGAAACGATCACCAACATCAAAAAGTACTTAACGTTGATGAGTGTCCGCTCGAGTTTTGTACTTGGTATTGCTCTCGTGACTGACCAGTTTCACCGGCTCATGGATGCCTCGAAGATGTTGGGCCAACTCACCTGCCCTAGGATGTAAACGGCCCGTGGGTAATTCTGGCGGCAGTCCAGGAGGAAGGTCTTCTGGCATCAAAATAGAGAATTCCGAAAACAGCTGTTGGACCTCCATGGGTAATTCTGAAACCTCACCTGCTGCACTATTTCCATAAGGCATAAAAACAGCTTCCTTCTTTGGACCTGCTGCTAGGATCACATTCTGCTGAGATTCAGGAGGATTGCTAAATGGGATATCAAGATTTTCCATGCCAGTTATATCGTCCTCCAGTAAGGAGTTCAAGAAAATGTTTTCCATCTGATCAACTTCAACGAGGTTATTGACTTCATAATCCGGCCACTAGTATGGAAGCGTCCACTGAACTTCAGTCGCCGTGCTTGCATTGAACACATCTTCATCTCCTTCTTCGTCATACACTGGCTCTCCAATGAAAATATTGGTTTTCAACCAATCATCATTGGAATCAGAATCTTTCAAAAATATTTGCCCTAACTATGGATACGGATTTTCGAAGGTGGAATTGTCAGTATCAGAATCTTCCACATCATGATTACCGATTTCCTGCGCCGCCAGGCGCTGGGTTAACTCTGCCACTTGCCTCTGCAAATCCTCAATCATAACATCCTGAACGTTACGATCACGGTGCGGGACTTCCTCAATCGGAACCTGCCCACGACGACCACCACGACCACGACCACCAGCCATTGAAAACTGATGAAAATACCGCTAGGAAGATGCTGAGCTCTGATACCAATTGACGCCAAACATAATAAAGATTATTCTGTAGGCTAATGCAATAGGTACTTTGCAAGGGAAAAACAGGAGAATTTCGACCCAAAAATTCAGAGAACACTCTGGAATTTTATATAATTGTTTATAATCAAGAATTAATAAAAACAACCCACAAGCCGGGTTTAAATAGCTGAAAATCAAGGATTTTACCAAAAATAACAAAACCCTAAAAGTCTTACCAAAACGAAATACAGAAAGAAATCAAAAGATTGCCAAAAATCTGGCCCAAATTGGGTTCAGAATCAATTCCTAATTGACAAATAGAAAATTACCATAAGTAGTAAAAATTAACTAAAAAATAGAGATTTGAAAAGGAAAACAACAGATCACGATTTCCTGCCATCCTTGCGCTGATCCTCCTGCATCAGTACTTTGCAATTGACGCAAACTTAGGGTTTATGAATTTTTTAAAAGAGTTAGATCCCCTTCTTTTATGCTTTTGCGTTAGAAATAATTTTTAGAGTATGTTTGGTATCTATAAAGTGGTTCTCAAGAAATCTGAAAACAAAAAACTCATGGGTAAATTACACTTTCACCCCTCATATTTGGACATATTACATTTTTTTGTCCTCTTATTTGGATAATTACAGTTTAACCTCACAAATTTGGTTATTGGTTACATTTTCCCCCTCCATCAGACCGATCAAAACCATTTTTAGAGGAGAAATGATTATATTATCCTTTAGTTAATTAAAAAGAACCTTTTATCCCTCACTTAAAATTTACAATGGACAAAAATGCCCTGTATATTAATTATTGAGATTATTTATAACATTAAATTTAGAGGCTTGCTTTAATATACATAATGAAATAAAAATTTAAATATTAGATAAGTAATTTGTTTTTAATCATACATCTTCAAAATTGTTGTTATATTCAAATTTGATAAAATTCTATAAACAATCAAACACCTTATAGATAAGGGTATAAGGGGAAATTGAAATGTAGGTTTTCAACTTTCACAGGAAACTGAAATTTTCCTGTGTTTTTTGGGAGAAACGTTTTGAGGAAAATAAGAGGATGTGAGAAAATTATTTTCCTCAAAATTTTCCTTTTCCATCGAACCAAACTCCCAAAAAATTTCAAAATTTTCCGTTTATTTTTCTTTCTAGCTAGTTATTGCTAACCAAACGCACCCTTAGAAATTAATCCCGCCCAAGATTGTCAACATCCATCTTTTACCCACACACACAACAACACACATATCACACATAATATTTAACGTCGTTTAGCCCCAATTTTAGCCTACATCCACGGACACACAAATATCATTAAAGAAATAGATATATTACAATCATCAGTGCAGTCCGCACTCTCTCTCTTGGTGACATCCGCACCCTCACATGTTCTCTCATATATTTGTTCTTCCTCTCATTTTGGTGTCTTCTCTTCCATTTCAATTGCCTCTTATTTATAGGCATTCTATGACCAAACAATTCAAAAATGGCTTGCCACCTAACTACCATTTAAGTCTCATTTTTCAAAGTCCTCACTAAACTAGACACCTAACTTGGAAGAAAAAATCATCATGGTATCTCGCACTTTTTTTTTTAACCGTCCCATGTGATTTGTGTGGCAACAATATTTAACCTTTTTTTAACCAATTCAAAGTTGTCTCCAAGTTGAATACTTCATGCACATCAACCATGTAACAACCCGTTTCATTTTCCCTTTTTTCTGAATTATTCCCGATTTATTTTCGGTAATGACATCATGGTTACTCTGTGTATTTTACGAGTAAATTTTTCGCGTTTATGTCTTGATACGACGGGATGACGCGACTATTGACTTGTTGACTACTTCGTGGATTGTCGTTGGCGATTACGAGAATTGACGGCAAGTTTAATGTTTCAAACTGGTGAAACGTTGATGTGAGTTCAGGATTCGATAACACGATTATCTGATTTCTCTTCGATGACTTCGTGGAATTCTGTAGCTATTACGTGGCTGGACGTGACGATAGTATTTCGAGCCTAGTGAAACGCTTACGTGTGTTCTTATTATCGACTACGTGATTGAGTTGTGGCGATCGACTAAATGGGTTTGTTTCGACGATTGACATTTAGGGTTTCGACTCAGTGATTTGAGTTCGGTAGTTAGTGCTTTAGGGGTTCGGCGTTTTTGTTTCTCCGGTTATGGGGTTAGTACGTGCCTTGTTTAGCTGACGTGCTTAGGAGTATTGATAGTTCTTTCCGCTCGTTTTATTTATGTTTGTATCTATGTGCTCTGTGTATTGATGTGAATTTATGTGCCTTAGTTGTATGACTTACGTGCTTATGTGTATTGGTATTACCTTGTTTGTTCTTCATGTGTATACGTACGTAATAAGTGTTAATGCGATTTTGTTTAAACCTATAGCGTTTAGTACTTCGACTTGACGACACGTTGGGTTTGTTCGGTATTTATGGTTTTTGATTCGATTGGGTTAGTGACGACTCCGATGACTGGGTAGTTGAGTCTCGTACCCGGAGCGTTTATTTCGACTTGTATTAATTCTCGACTATCTGTAGAGTTTACGGGTGCGTGTAGTATAAACCGCTAGGCGATTAGTGATTTAATTTGGTTTTTATAAATATTTATATCCGACTATATAACCGAATTATTCATTTCGGATTATATTAATTATTCGGAGTTCGATGGGGCTTTCAGTGATTTAATTGGTGGATGATTTTCGTGCCCCGGAGTTTTTATTTGGGCCTATATTATTTATTTGGAGTCCGGTGAATTTTATGGACTCACGTGAAATTATTTGAGTGTCCCCGATATATTTTACGAGACTTATTTTATTTATGCAATAATAATTATTTATTTGTTATAAATCAAATTGGGCAATTATATATATATATATATATATATATTAATGGAAAATGGATATATATATATAGAGAGAGAGATATAATATATGTCTTGGGGATTAAAGTGTGAATTGGCAAGACATGAGTCACACAGGTAAATATGGGAATTGGAAAGTCATTTTAGTAATTATGGAAAATGGCAAAGTCACTCGTGCAATTATGGAAAATTGGAGAGTTGTTAGTGTAATTTAGACATATGTATGTATATATGAGAGAATTATATGGGGCCATAATGCAATTATGGAGAAAGAGAGAGTCACATTTGCAATTTGCCCAAAATATGTATATGTATATGAATCAGTCACAGACATTGATTCTCGAAGTTTCCTAGTCCTCTCCCTCACGCATAGACCCGCTCTTCAATTATCCTACTGGTTCAGTTAGAGATTGAAAGAGAGAGAGAGAGAGAACGAGAAGTGGAGGTGCTGGCTGCGGCACAGTGGGTTGCGCAGGTGAGGTGCGACCAAACGGGGGTTTCATTTGAGGTTACGGGACATGGTGTTTGCCGGCGAGAGGGAGAGACGGCCATGACTGGCTGTGTAATCGTGAGCAGGAAGGTCGGAGCCGGAGCCTGGTGGTGTGGTCGCTGCTGTAAGGGCGCGACCATGAGCCGCGTGTAGAACAAACAAGTTTGTGTTCGGTTTGGGGTTTGCGATTTGGCTAAGTGGTCGCCGGCTGAGGTAGCAGCGACGGCGACCATGGAGGTGGACCGGTGGTTCGCGGCAACGTGGGTCGTCGGATGTGCTGCTGATCGGGAGTTGTGGAGGTCGACCAGTCCCCTGTTCACTCGGACTGAGTCGAGTCGACTCAGTGCCGAGTCGGGCTTTGTTTGGCACGAAACTTTGAGGGTAGCTCGGCCTCGGTACCGTGTACGATATATCCGAAATTGGAGCGAAACCGTTGAGCGGTTTGCCGGGAATTTCAGATTTTTGGTAAGAATTTTCGGTTGATATTCTTTAGATTTATTCAAAATTATGTATCGATAATTAATGAGCTTCGGGTATATTAATTAGGTTGACGAGGCGGATATTTTTCCATATTCGAAAATGGATTAGCGCAACTTCGTTCGGCGAGCTTATTTCCGGTGACGACACTGTTTATTGTCGGTTAAAGCGGGGCTGTTTGTAAGCATTTAATTTAGGTGGGGAATTTTATATATATTTATATATATATATATATTTATCTAGCACTCACTAATAGTGCGTAGAAAATGCTAAGTAGTCCCGTTGTATGTTTACGAATAATAAAAACATGAAATTAAATTCCTAGTGGTAGACGAATAGCTAGGAATTTTATAGAATTTTCGGAGTACCCGTAAATGTATCAAAGGAGAATGAAATTGGAAATTCTTGCGGAAATTAAGTAAATTAATTTCCTGAAAAATTATAATAAATTAAATCCTATTTAAATTGGATTAAAATAGGTGGCCTAGTACCCCTGGACGTAAAATAGGATTGTGTAGAATTATGTGATTGAAATTGAGCTACAGTAAGGACAGAGTGGATATTGAGGGATGTAGAGCCGACGAATAAATTATCCCCTGCTATTTATATTTTATCGAAATTGAAAATAAGATAGGGGAATTCACGAGGACGAGGAACGTTAAAATGTAGACATAGCTTTAGTTCCCCTTCTAGTTTATTTTTCCCGTGAATTATGATTAAGTTAAATTGCGATTTTAATTGTCTTTGAGGTGGAATAGTTTGAAATTAAATACTGAGAATTGAAGTAAAGGCATGCGAGTTTATAAGAATTTATTAGTGTTGGGAAATTGAGAAATCGGATGATCTTAAGATAAATTAAAGTGATTTGCTGTTATAGTTGAATATTAAAGCTTATTTTTAAAGAAAAATGAAAATGTTTATATATGGTGAATTGGTTGTGTACATGGATTCTTAGACATATTTGTCATTTGAAAATATTATTATATTGATTTTGACTCACTGTTGAGACATGTTATACATATTTTATTCACATTGAGCATTTATATTGCATTATGTATGGTTTCATGTCTCGTTCATGTATCGTTGGTTCAAGTGAGTCTTCCGGGTCGTCACAACAACTGGCCAGGCGGTGTCTCTCGCTACCGGCGGACTAGTAATCCGGGAATCAGGGAGGCGTGGGAGGATTCGATCCGAACACGGTTGGTTCTGTTTCACGAGTTGATATGATCCTCGTGGTTGTGTTACTATGGCGACATTATACCCGGTGGTCCCATGCTAGATAGGGTGTCATTTGCATTGTCATTGCATTGTATTCGCATTGAGCATTTATTCTTTTATATTATTAAAAATTTCTGTTATTAAACTGATGCTAATTGTAGCTTTATTATAAATGATGAAATTAACTCAATGTGAATGAATATTTAAAGATTTGAACTTGTAAAGAAAGAAACGAAATCTAATAATGTTAAAACCTGGATTAGTAGAGCCATGGTTGGCATGTGTTCTAGGTGGTTACGTGGATATAGATGAAAAGAGGTTTAGATAATTAATTGTTTTCCCCTTGGGTTGGAGTTGAGTTGTGTTGGATAGTTGTATATTGAGACTTGGTTGTGGTTGTGCCTTTGGCCACAATAGGCCTTTGTGATTGGAGATTAGGGTTATCATTGGATGATTATTAGACCACTTTGGTAGTGGAGAGAGTTGTTCAGGTTAAAGGTTGGGTAAGACTCGAGGTCAGTTCTGAGATCTAGATATGTTTTTAGAGATTGATGGTTTCAGATTTCTCCTAGTTGTTCTGAGGAACACTTGAATCCTGGTGTCGGTTTGGTAACCTTTGAGGATTTGTTTATAAATTCCTATATTAAGTTGAAGGTCTTAGAACCTGTTTCGAAATAAGTTTGAATGTGACTTTGAGGTGATATTTGGTTGAACTCTAGTAGTTCTTTTCCCCGTGTATTAGTTTCTTGGGTTTTAACCCGAACATGTGTTTCTGAGGTTTCATTCCTTAAGGTAAGAAATATGATCATTTGTGTTTGTCTGTGGATCTTATCAGGTAAGAGAAGTGAGATTAAGTTAAGAGTACATAGTGCGGTTCCTACTGTTTGGTTGGGTTAGGAGGCATTGGAACCAAATTTGATTTGACCGGGCCCTAACTTTTTCTTAAAAACCGGTTGAATCCTTCGGGGTTCAACATTTTTCTTTAAAAACCCGAGGGTCATGGCATCTGTTTGGGACTAAATGACTCCAGTAACCCTTTCTTGCGCCTCGGTAGGCGGTATGAGTTAGAGGTGACCTTGTTGATCTATACCCTCTTTAGTGCCTTGATAGGTGGTGTGAGTTAGAGATAGTTCGGTTGGTTACCGAATCCATTGTGGTGATAATATATTCCCTTCTGTATTTCTTTGAGGTGAATGGATTAGTTCACGAAATATTGTAAACAGAAAGGACTGTATTGAGGATACCATGGGACTGTATTGATGATAGAAATTGTGAGAGTGAGACTCTCTAGGTATGATTTGATAGATGTGATGTGTAAGAGTTATAAATTAATTGTGGACATGATTATGGTTTTTCTCTTCTAGTAGTCTTAGTGAGGGATCTTACCTCCTAGAAATCTTGAGTGGCGTGCTCGGTGCACGGTATAATAGATAGTTAGTTCTGGTTGTATCCCTAGACGAGAGTGTGTATTCGACTAGGTGCCTTTATACACCAGGTGTTAGGATTAGCTGTTTACGGGACTTTGTGTATATGTATATATGTGTATATATATATATGTTGATTCGATATGCGTATATACGAATGGTAGATATATCTTATGAGTTGTGCTGTTCTACGACTTCTGAGTATTTTCGAGATTAGTTGTGAGGTTATTGTTAGGTGTCTTGGATTGGCGGGGGTGCCATGGTAGACGATAGCTTGACCTAGGATAGATGCATGCACACGGGATGGTTAGCATTTTCTAGACGGCTATGAGTGTGATGTTTTGATATTATGGTGAGCGCGTGGTTTTTTGCTCACCCCCCACACACAACATTTTCAGGTTTGCAGGTGGATGCAACACGGCGCGTACGGCGGCGATGGTACGGGGGATTTGGGACGGTAGATTCATTCCTCCTTCCGTAATCATATTTATTATTCTTTTATTCCCTTGGGAGCCAGGTTGTTGGCAAATTCCCTTATGTTGTATTTTCAGTTCATGTATTTATTATTTTGGGGTGTCATTGTATTTGTTCGGCACTACCATTTAATTTTATGTATTCTTATTTGAGCTCGGTGGCTCAGTCAGTACTTGTTGTTTTGGGGTGCCTTTATACCTTTTCGGCATCGCCATATGTTTTTCTTTTTATTTTCATTTGAGCATTTGGGGCTCTATTGATTTAGAGGGGTCTGGAGAGGTATTGGTGTTCTTTTCCACTACCTTGGCCCTATTAGGTTTCTGGAATGTTGGGCTACATGCCACTGTTTCTATTCTTGTTATTCTGAGCAGGCTGTGCTATTGTGTTGAATTTGAGTTGTCCGGATGTTCCAATTACAAACGGAACTCTGCCGGATTTTTGTTAGATTTCTTTACTGAGTTTCTTTCACTCAGGTGACATGGAATACTTCATTTTCATTCCTATTCTATGTATTTCGGTGTTGTTGTTATCCTTGGTTGTCTTTTTCTGTGACGTCACACCCCGGTATTCGCTGATTCTCCTGATTGGAGTCTCAGAAATAACGGGGCGTGACAAACCATCACCAAGTCAACTTTTACCAAATTTTTCCATGAGTGTGAGAGTTAGATCTATTAAAAACAATATCCCACCTATAAATGTGCTCCCTAAACAGCCCCGAAACAGGCCCACTGTAAATAGTGTCAACGCCCGAAAGTGGAGCCCGCTGACCAAAGTTGTCCAAATGAATTTTCACTTGAACCGAAACGTCCGTCTCGATGACCAAATCAACATAGTCGAAGCCCATTAGAAATAGCCAAATGAAATTGAACAAATCTAAAAAATATGAACAAAAAATCGTATATATTTTCTCAATTTCCTGACGAATCGCTTAACGGATTCGTAAGAAATTTTAGTATGATGAACACCTATCCGAGAGCAAAATTTCCTCCAAAAATCACAACGATTGGAGCACCAATCACCACCAAGTCGACCCAACTCAATCCGACCAGAAACGGCACTGGTCGCTGCCATACACGACTCCGGCAACCGCGACCACTACCAGCCGTTGTATGACCACCACCCACGTCATCCACCGTCGCCGCCTACCCTCCGACGACCTCTAGCCCAACCTCGAACCACCAGCCACCAGGTCGCCTCCCTCTCTATCGTGATTTTTCTCTTACGTGACCTATCATCACCAGCTGCGACACCAGAACCACCACCGTCGTTGTCGCCGTTGATGCAACCTTTGGTGATGCCCATACCAGTTCGCTCCACCAGTAGCGACCTCCATTCTATCTCTCCCCGATCTTCTTGATCTCTCACTCTCTCTCTCTCTTACTAGCTGATCTGTAACGCCCCACGTTTTCCTTTCACTTTTCTGGAATTCTTTTCCATGTGTTAATGTTTTGCGACGTCACTTATTCATGACGTCTTGTGTATTCTCGGTACGAGTAAATTTTTCGCGTTTAAGTTTTGGACTTAGCGGGACGACTTTGTGGTATTTCGTTTCCGGTTTTGTGGATTTGAGTATCGCCAACGACTACGAGGGTTCGTGCAACGTTTTTTCGTTGGAGCTTCGGCAATCGTGTTACGTTCTCGAAAGTTCTAACCTAGTTTAGTGTAGACGTTCGGTGTAGAACTTATATGAAATTCTTGTTATATTTTTGTGTTGTAACTATTGAAAATTATTAGAAACGATTTCGGGAAAGAAATGACCTAGGGGTATATGAGTAATTTCATATTTGGAGCAATTAGTGAAAATTGTAGAGAATTGGCTAAGTGTTGGTGTATGGATGGCATAGTGGTAATTGGAGAGGATAACAAGGGGTAGAAGGGTAATTAAGAGGCTTGATGACACTCTTGTAATTAACCCCAACTTTGGCATATTTTGGTCATTTCCACATTTTATGTGTTGTCTCATTCCTAGCCATTGATCTCATTCTCCCATCTTTGTTTTAGACCCTTAGATCATAAGGCCTTGTTTGGTTGGCACTTAAATGGAATAATCCATTATTGTTGGTCATCCACTTGGCAAGACTTTTTGTCAACCATTGGATGATTAATTATTTCCCATCTTCATTCTAGGCCCTTGGATGATAAGGCCTTGTTTGGCAAATTAATGAGTTTTGTGATTTGTGTAATAAGTCTTCCACTTGGCAAGACTTATTCCTAGCCCTTGGATTCATTTCCTTTTCCCCATCTTTATTATGGACCCTTGGATGGTGAGTGGTGTGAGTGGAGAATCTCTACATATGGCAAGTCTTCCACTTTGCAAGACTTCATCTTCTTCTTCTCCATTTTCTCTCATTTTCTTCCTCTTTGTTCTTCTCCACTTATGGGTGGAATTCATCACCCTAAGTTGGGATTTTGGTGTGGCCATCAACATAGAAGAGGTTCATGGTGTCCTTTTCTTTGGTTTAAGCTAAATATGGGTAAGTGTTCTTCATCCCTTGTGTGTTTCCATTTCAAACCAAGTTAGGGTTTCTTGTTATAACCACAAAATGTTTCTTGCTCTCTTCTTGTGTTGGAGCTTGATTCATGGTTAGGAGGTCATGGTGAAGCTTTCCACCGGTTTACTCCTTGGATTTTGGTTGAGGAAGAGCTAGGGTTTCATGGGCTTTGCTTGGTGGTTTTGGTGGTTTGCTCTGCAAGAGGTAGGGGGAAAACTTCCTAACTAGCCATCTTGTGATTGTGTAATAAGATAAATTGGATTCTAGGATTTCTAGCATTAAAATGAAATTTGCTAAGTATATCCTTGGAAATATGAAGTTATGGTTATAGCATGTTATATGACTTAACCTTTGTGTATAGAGTATTTTTGATACTATTGAATAGGGTTATGAAGCATGCTAGCTAAGTGGTTGTTCTTGAGATTTCTTATATTCAAGTGTGCTTGTATGCCTATGTATATGTTGATATATATATATATATATATGTGGGTATTGTGGTGTGTATGTGTAAGAGTAGTTATACATATGTGCATGTGGGTGTTAGGGAGGTAGCCTTAGAATGAGATTAGGCTAGTTCCTTTTGTTAGTACCTTGGAGGTATTTTTGGACTTCATGACATGTTGAGAGGTGATATGTGAAAACTTGCTAAATTGAACTAAAAGCATGTTTAAAAGAGATTTCGAGAATTATATTGGATTCATGTGGATATATATATATATATGTGAGTTGGTCTTGATAGTTTAGACTATGAATTAGGCCATTGGGAACATGATTTGTGATATAAATTATGTTGTGATATATTGCTTAACAAATGTTAAATTGTAAGCCTTGTGAGAAATTGAACGCAATATAATGTTATTTGATAGAGGCATGTATTGTGATGGTATATGGTTATGATAAAAACATTTATGCGTTTTGGGGTACACCATGTAGTGTCAAAAGCATGGGTGTAGGGTTTATACGGATTATGTATTCGTAAGTGTAAGTAGTCTTGTGTCGAATCGTCGCAACAACTGGCCAGGGGGTGTTCCCATCCTACGGAATAATGATCCGTGAATGGGGTATAGGGTGAGTCGTCTCATTCTCAAAGTCACGGGTCGTCTTGTGCATTCGTTATACGAATCTTTAGGCACGGGTCGTCTCGTGCCAACCGCCTTTCTTGTTGAAAGTGAAATGTCAAAAACACTTGGGAAGAATCGGTGCGGTACTCTTTCTCGTTATAAATGAGTAGGGTATAAATTCGTTAACCTATATTGGGCAAGCGCATATTATGGGGTGTGTTGAGTTATATTGTACTTGAACTATCCCATATGTGTGATTATGATTATTCCATGTGATGGAGGAGCATGTTTAAATATGAATTTTGTGAAATAATCCATTTGTTATTTAAAATGCTCAATTGGAATTGAAGGATGTGAAAAATGTAAATTCCATGACTTATTTAAAGTATAATGTGAGATCAATAATTATGCTTATTGCTATGTGCCATTATACCCTAAGAGGAGGAGGGTGATATGAGTTGGTTTAAGGGCTTACTTGTGATAAGTAAAGTCGGTGTAGGTTGTGATCTTGGTTGATGGTGTATAATGACCTTATGATCTTGTTAGAAACCTAGGTGATGTGGTTTCGAATATGAAATTGAGGTTGAAAGAATCGGAAGGGGTTCTTGATTTGAAAACTAGTTGGTTCCGTGGCAACGGCCACTAGGTTCCCTTTAGCGGTCTTAAGGAATGGATTGTCGTCGGAGTTGTAGTCATTCCCGGTTAAGAGGGTGGTGAATTCGAATGTGAAGTGAAGTGTGGTTGAGTTAGAGTTAGTGCCTTGTGTATAGTCACTTGCCCTTATCTTCAAGATGCTTTCGAACTTCGGTTCTTCATTCATTTGCCTCATTTGAGCGTCTCTAAAATCACTTGGTTTTCCGTTGGTTTCGGTTGTTCCCGAAAACGGATTGTTCGTAAGACTTGTGTTTTATTCTATTTGGTCTTTGAGTGAAAAACCCATTTTCGCCTACCCCAGTGATGCCGACAAAAACTTTGAGTTTTGAAATGGTTTTAAAAATCAAGAAATAAAGGATTTTGACTTTTGAAAGTCGGTGGTATCCAAAACGGATACCGGGGGCAAGACGGTTAGTTTTACGGATTTTCAAGAAAGTATTTTTGATAAAACTAAACCGAGATTAAATGATAGTTTCTCATTTCTAAAGTTCCTAAATGAGTTGAGGACTTTTGTCTCATGATTCCTAAGGCTTTGAAGCTGTTTGGAAGTCATTTTTGAGGTTTTCTAACCTAGGCAGTCGACTGGCCCCTTCCAGGCAGTCGACTGGGTCAACTAAGCTTTTTCCCGTAAGAATTTTGGAACTCTCTAGTCCAGCCAGTCGACTGGGTCATTGAGCCAGTCGACTGGGTCATCAGACAGCCGACTGGGTAAACTAGCCAGTCGACTGGGTCAGCTTTGGGTGGATTTATCCTGATTTTCAAAAATTCATTTCTCTCACCTCGTAACTCGGATTGAGGTCCCGTTTGTTCCTATGGCTCGTGCTAGGAACACAATTTGTAGATAAAATTTAAAATAACTTATTTAAATTCAAAATGACTGTTTTAACCTTGGAGAAAGAGGGGTACTTCAACTTTCCATTTGTCTTATCGGCGTTGTCCGATACCGTTTTCAAAACTTCATATCTCTTGCGTCAGGGCTTTGAATTTGATCCCGTTTGTTTTTATGGTTCAAACTATGTCCAAATAGGTGGGGCAACCTTTGAAAGTACATCTTTGCCCTTGAAATGACCATTTTACCCTTTGGTGAACATGTGACCTTTGATTGGTCGGTGTGATGGGTTATTCAATCCATTTCACTTCCTTTTGTTGTTGGGAAACCTTTGTGACTTACCTTAGGTTTACATGAATGTTTTACCCCTGTGTTGGGTTTATGGATGTCATTAGTGGCATATGAAGTGATTGATAGTATGATTCGATAGCAATTTGAGGTTTTGGAGTTCGGTATGCCTGTGGCCTAGGAACTATAAGTGTTATCATTCCTAGAGTGTTATGAATAGGAGGTTTACTCCCATGATTTGGTGATAGTGTTGAGGTGATAGTGTTGTGTTGATTGTCAGTGTGGGACTGACGGGTACGAGTCGTAGTGATCTATGACGGGGGTTGTACTACGTATCTGGTATTGGTTGTATATCCTTGTATGTATATATATATACGTGCATATATATATATATATATAGGTGTGAGTTATTTCATGTTGTTGCGATATAGTTTCACTATATGCTATTTGCTTATTTGTGGATGCATGGTAGGGGACTAGTGGGATGTATTCCGGGGTCTTGTCTTGGCGTGATTGCCAGGTGGGATATTTGACTGACCTAGGATAGATGCATGTACACGGGTTGTTTTTCATTTGATTTGAACGGTCGTAGGATGTGATGGTTATGATTTCTTTCTCCTAGAGGGCTCAATGAGCTCACCCCGACAGCGGTATGCCTGGTGGTTTACACCACCAGTTTGCAGGAAATGTTTCGGTTATGGACAACGTGGAGTGCAGGATGGTTCGTGGCACTGATGCTGTTGCGGGGTTTGGGACGCTATATATATATAGAGTTGTACCTTTTGTTTCATTTCTTGTTCCCTGTATTGGGACCGTCGATGTTGTACCTCTTGGGAGCCAGTCTGTTGGCCTATCCCTTCCTTGTATTCAGTATTGTTACATCGTTGTAGAGATGTATTCTTTCGGCACTTAGACGTGCCTTGTGTATCATTTGGTTTAGTTTTCGCTTTGTTGTGTATGGAATTATTATTGATAATAAGATTCCATCCTGTTTATGGTTGTTTAGTATATTGATTGGTCGCTCATTTTACGGATCACGACCCGGATTCCTCGGATGTCCCGGTTTGGGAGTCTTAGGAAATTTGGGGTGTGACATGATCGATGAAGAAAGACGTTACCGGCGGTGTTGATAGCGTGAAGAGAAAGGAATGAGAAGAAGTGTCGGCGTGGAAGGGAAGAAGAAGGAGAAATGTAGACCTACGTGTCGCGCGTATAAACACGGAGTAACAAGAAAGGTAATGCAAATACCCCTAAGCACACAAGCCAAACAACTAAAGCACGTAAAGAATCCGAAAAGAAATAGACAAGTAAAGTCACGTAAACACATAGGGGCACGTATATACAAACACAGATAAAATAAACAAAGAAAATATAAATACTTCTAAACACATCAGCCGAACAAAACACATATTAATCTAATTGCAAGTGAAAACAAAGACGTCGAATCCCTAAAGCACTAAATGCCATAACCGAAATAATTGAGTCGGAACTTCAAACGTCAGACACATAAAGCATGACAATGACAGTCGAAATGCCAAACATCAAAACGAAACAACGTAGTCGACAACAAGAACCCACGTAAACGTTTTTCCAAGTCAGAAACATTAAACATTACGGTCAAGCCACATAATCGCCAAGTCGTCCAGTCACGCCCATAGAATCCTAAGACTCCCGAACTGGGACATCCGAGGACTCCGGGGTGTGTTCCATACATAAAGCGACCAACTAAGATCATCAATAACAATAAAACGAATGGAATGATATTAATAACAAAAATTTCATACACAACTGAATGGAAACTAAAACTAAATGATATATAAGGCACATCGAGACACCAAAAAAATACATCTCTACAACAATGTAAAGATACCAAATACAAGGAAGGCATACGCCAATAGACTAGCTCCCAAGACATATAATAACAATCCCCATATAAGAGGGCTAGCAAAGGGAAAAGCTAAAAGGAACAATACTATGTGAAAATATCCCAGTCCAGCAATGACATCCACGCCATAAGACATCCTACAAGAAGAACCTGGTACCTGCAACTGGGGGTTGAGGAAAAGGGAAAGAGGCGAGCTCACTAGCGCAGCAGGAGAAACCCTAACTGTCACATCCCCCGACCGTCTAAGTCTAGTGCTAACCAACCCGTGTACATCTATCTATCCTAGGTCGGGTAAAATAGTCATATCAACCTAAGGTAAATCACAAAGGTTGTCGAAAAATGGAAGGAAAGTGGAAGGGATTAAATGACTCATCAAACCGACCACTTCAAGATCACATGTTTGCCTAAGGGTTAAAATAATAACAAACGAAACTTAAATCAAAGCCATGAGACTAGAGGTATGAATTTTTTAAAATGGTGTCGAACAACTTCGACCAAAACAAAAAGCTGAAGTACCCCACTTTCACCAACGGTAAAAAAGTCATTTCAACTGCAAATAAATAATTTCAAATTTTGTATCAAATATTTGGACATAAGGAAAGCCATAGAAATAAACGGGATCTAAATCAAAAGCCATGAAACGAGAGATATGAAATTGAAAAAACGATATCCTACAAAGCCGACCAAAACAGAAGTTAAAGTACCCCAATTTTATGAAGGTTAAAACAGTCATTTCAAGTGCCAATAAATGATTTCAAATTTTATATCAAATATTTGGACATAGGGAAAACCATAATAAAAACCGGACCTAATTCGCAGGTTCAGGGTGAAAGAAACGAATTTTTGAAAATTGGATATCGCTAAAGAAAAATCCAACCAAAGCTGAGGCTGGCGACATGTCGCCACGGGACCTTCGCATTTCAATAGTAAATTCACGAAGAAAAATGAATTTTTGCAACAAGCCTCCATTATTGAAACTATCGATTTCAAAAATTCACAAATATTCGAAAAGTGGGTTTTTCATTTACTGTTTTCAAAAATAATCATTGAAACCTCGAGAAACGCGAAAAATGTAACTTTGAATAAAAGTGATTCTCTAAAATTTCATCAAACTATCCGTCTTTCCCCCGGTCTTCGTTTTTTACACCGGCAACTTCTAAAGGGCTAAATCTTTTACAAAATGAATTTAAAACTATTTAAAAACTCAAAGTTTTATTCGGGGTCACGAGGGTGAGGGAAAACGGGTTTCTAAATTAAAAGCCGAATGGACTTAAATGCAGGTCTTGTGAAAAATTCCATTTTTGGGTAAGCCAACTGAACAACCAATGGAACCATTAACGCGAATTTATGGATGATAAGTGCATTTTACATATATATTTTATCCCCAAATGTATATTTGTTAGTAGGTAAAACTATTTATTTTAATTAATTTAGAAGTGTAATAATGATAAGTGCACAAAACTTAATTTTTATAATAAAATTGTTGAATAAATCATTTTCAATGTCATTAAATTACATCTACATTTATGTCTTTCATTTATAGGTGTAAAGTGAGAAATGAATCAAATGCACATGGAAGAAAGTTGGATGAATCAAATGCACATGGAAGAAAGTTGGATGAATCAAATGCACATGGATGAAAGTTGGAAGATTCAAATGTACATGGAAAAAGAACAAAATGTGATGGAAAGTTATGAAAAAGAAAAGAAAAGAATATTTCATTTCTCTTTACAAGTTGTAATTTGATTCCAATATTTCTCTATAGATATGGATACATCTTGAAGAAAAAAAAGGGTAAGGAAAAGAAGAGAAGAAGGAGGAGAGCAAGAAGAACACCAAAGAGGAGAAGAATTTATCTTCAATTCCGGGTTTTATTGTTCTTACTTTATTATTTTCTTTTTAAGCATGTGTAACTAAATCATCAACTAAGGTTGAGGATGAAACCACCATTTATGAAATAAATTAATTTTAGTCTTTTATCAATTTCCATGTGTATGGTTTAAATGCTTATGATTTTCGCTTCATAGTACTAATTGTTTTAAATCCTTTCACTATAAATATCATGTATTTATAGTAGTTAAGAATTCTTATCACAATTAATCAAGCTTGGATTTGATGAGTTTATAAGTAAAAATCTTTGATCTTATGTGATACATTAAATTGCATACATAGGATGCTTAGAATTATACACTTCAAAGCGAAGGAAAATCTATTTCTTGAAAATCTATTTCATTAGTACGTTATTGTTAAATCTTGAGAAAGTAATAAGATTGATTTCTAAATTACTACTCTAAAATTGGAATTGATAAAGGAATAATTAGAAGTTTATGGATTAGTGGTGGTGGATTCCGATACCTTAGTATTTGTTCCCTATTATTCTCGCTTTAATTATTTGTATTTCGATATTGCATGTTTAGTATAAAAATCACTTCAACAAACAAACTTTGAGAAACTAGGTTAGATTTAGATTAATTTGAGTTTAATTAAGTTTTCTTTAAAGCATTCTCTTGGGTTCGACCTCGTTCTTGCATAACCTAAACTACAATTGATTCTTGCACTTGCGAGTAATATTTTAAAACACAACAAGTTTTTAAGTTGATTTAATTCTTCTACTAGTTATTAATTAACATATTTTGCATAAGCTACTGCACAAGTGAAGCTACTGTTTTGTTTACAAAAAAAAACAAAAAATTGAAAATACTGTAGCATTTCGGCTATTGTAGCGAAACAAAAACAGTAAAAAAAAAAAAAAAACTTTATTTCAAACTACTGTAGCATTTCGGCTACTGTAGGAAAAAAAAAATTTAATTTTTTTTAATTTTCTTTCTTCTTAGCTTAAGTATAGAATTAGTATTTGTTTACTTAAGTTTATAATTTTTATTGTTTATTGTTTATTGTACTGTTTGTTTTTAAATAATTGATACTTCTTGAATTTTGTAAGTAATATTTTTCTTGAGATTTCATTGGATAAGCAAATACATTGATTTCTTTGTGGCATCTTCACTAGCATTACTGCGGAATCCAGGTAAGTACCCATATCTTTAGTAAATAGTATTATTATTTCCCTTTTTAGATTAGGTGAACATAGTTTTTATATAAGTGAAATTTTGCATGCTACCTTTAGGATAAAATAACACTAGAAATAACCTTTAAGTACACACTTTCTTCAAATTTATTTTTGTTATTTATTTTATTTTATTTCATCTATTTATTTATTTATAAAAAAAAAAGAAAAAAAAAGAAGAAGAAAGTTCACACACTCACTCCCTTTACTTTTATTTTTGTTGACTTGCTTGTATGTGCATTTTTAATTTAGCATTTTGCATAAATCTTTTAGTAATGGCATGAACCCTCTAACAAGATAAGGATTGGATTTCATCACCAATTTCTTGCCCATTAGGTTAAAAATCTCCTTGCATTTGTATACCTTTAGCTAAATTTAGTTTAATTTAAAATCAAGTAGACGTTGGCCAATAGGTTTTCATATAGCTCATAGGATCCTCTTGGACATTGTTAAACTTTTGGTAACTCCAGTGAGTCACTATCAAATTGATAAACGGTAGGACAGTTCTGTTTGGGAGTGTGGTTGACGCGACATTAAGCAGGCCTAGTGCCTCGCCACACTTTCCTGGGAACTACTTTGTTGTTAGTTTGATGGTCCTTAACTGGTCATCCACTAGTTTTCTCTGAAAGGGAGTAGGAGCTGTCTAACTAGGTGAAGATTATTTTGGAATTAGTCTTAATAATCTCTCATATAGGAAATTAAAAAAAAAATAAAAAAATAGAAATCACTACCCTTGAATTAAATTTCAAATAAAGAAAATATTTGTTTGGGTGGTGTATTTTTATTAATGTGAAAAAAATATTAATAAATAAACTTTTCGAGAAAACGTGAGAGTTCTCATTTGGGAACATGTCTATTGAGCTTAATATTTTTATGAGCCGACAACCATCATATTCTAAGGATACGATCGAGGTGAATCTAAAAGAGAGTATAGTTCAAGAGATTTTCACACATGTAAGTTATGATGATCCTTTAAAGGCATGTTTAGCTCACTTTAGGTGTGATTTTGATATGGATAGTGCTTGTGAAGAGGTTAACGCCTTATTGGATTATGTCCCTTTTATGGACATCAATAAGTGGAAAGCCAATGTAGAACCTTTTTCACCAATTGAAAATAAACATGTATCATCATTAGAGTCACCTCCTAAGCTAGACTTGAAAGTTCAAACTTCTGAACTTAAGTATCATCTCTTAGGTTTCTAACAAGATTAATTGGTCAACAATACACAATTGACTAGGTCACTCATAACCTCGTCTATCATAACCAAGACCTCATACCACGTTTAATATGACGTCCCTTCACCAATGCTAACTAGCTCAACGGAATCACTACGCTAAGCTCACACATCCATATCAAGGATGAAGGCATACATATAAGTATCTATCAACATTGTACAAGAAACCAAAGCAAGTGCGTACATAATCACAAGTATAAGGGTCCAAATTATATTATACTTTAAAGGCAATCATATAAATCATATTATCACAGTATTCAATTTCATTTGAGCATTTTAATAACATGTGAATTAAAATATTAAGATTCACATTAAACATGCTCCACTACCACATTGAATAACATCATGATTCACATGTAGAGATAAATCACACAACGGCAACTCAAATGCAATGTGACTCAACAAACCTCATGGTACACACCCGACCACACACCCTAACTCTAAGGGTCAACGGATATAAATGTTGCCCACACAGCCCAACTGCGATAAAAGATCCAAAGATCGATGCACAAGCCCAGCTTGTGACTTCCAAGGCAACACCCACACATCCCAACTGCAATAAATGATCCGAAGATCGATGCATGAGCCCAGCTTGTGACTTCAAAAGCGACGCACTCCACTCGGTGGCCCAATCCGACTTTATACCCGATTCCTGGAACTCACTAGTTCCGTAGGTTGGGCGCACCCCCTGGCCAGTTATTGCGATGATCCGACACAAATCTACTCACCTATGATTACACAACCGGGCGTAGACCAATACCAATTGAATTACAATACAAAAGGTGTACTCTAAATGCACTACATCTCAAATTACCTATGCACCAATACAAATATGTACTTCATCATATTTATGCAAAACATTTCCTAGAATGCCAACATGAATGTCATGAATCCTTTAACATGCTCTTAAATCACAATTAAAGCATTTAAATAACAAGGATACATTCTCATGCACAATTCATGTTCCAATTCATCAAGTTGTCCCTTAATTCACAAGGATAACATTTCCATTCTTTTAAACATGCCTTTTACTAACCAAGGTAGGTAGCCTAATCACACTATCAAGGTTGCACCACTAATACCCATAAACACATATGTATACATATACTTAAACATATACACAACCATACCTATATATATATACACATGTAGGCATACAAGCATACCATGAAAAAATTTCATTTTGAAGGCAACGTCAAAGTCTTCCACTTTGTCATCAATCGTATAGGAGAATACCATGAACAACTTTCATTTAAAATGATTTCAAGTCTTCCACTTTGCAAGACTTCTCCATTTCATCTCATATTTTCCCGCTAAGTCTGAAATGTTAACGCGAAAACTTTACACGTACCAAGATTACATAAAATGACGTGAATAAGTGATGTCATAAACCGTTAACAATTGCAAAAGAATTCTGGAAAAGATGAAGGAAACGTGGGGCATTACAACCTTCCCACCTTAGGAGATTTTGTCCTCGAAATCAGGGCGTTCCTTAGTCCACAAGCCACATTTGGTTAATCAGACCAAATGATTTCCTCATATTTCTCGGTAGTTTATCACCCTGATATGGTTACAAAAAGTCAAAAGCGACTAAGGAATGGTCTTATTCCATTGGAAATAAATCGCATCGAGATGCATCTATTAAGATACATCCTCAACGCCACACAATGAAAACATAGAAACACAGAAGCACATAGAGAACGCAGATTGAAATCGTAGAAAAACGTCAAACGTTGAACATACCGCCAACCCTCACCCGTCGTCCCTAAGGTAATGAAATCTAGTACTCTGATACCATGTTGTCACGCCCCAGAATCTTAAGACTCCCTAACCAGGACATCCGAGGACTTCGGGATGTGATCCATACATAAAGCGACCAACTAAGATCATCAATAATAATAAAATTAATGGAATGGTATTAATAACAAAAATTCCATACACAACTAAACGAAAGCTAAAACCAAATGATACACATGGCACATTGAGGCGCCAAAAGAATATATCTCTACAATGATCTAAAGATACCAAATACAAGGAAGGGATACGCCAATAGACTGGCTCCTAAGACATACAATAACAATCCCCATATAAGAGGGCTAGTAAAGGGAAAATCTAAAAGGAATAATACTACATGAAAATGTCCCAGTCCTACAACAACATTCGCGCCACGAGCCTTCCTACAAGAAGAACCTGGTACCTGCAACTAGGGGTTGGGGAAAAGGGAAAGGGGTGAACTTAGTAGCACAGCAGGAGAAACTCTAAACTACCACATCCCCCGTCCGTCTAAGTATAGTGCTAACCAACTCATGTACATGTATCTATCCTAGGTCGGTCAAACGTCCCAAATGGCACTCACACCATACGAGACCCCTAAAACATATCCCTCTAGTCCCCTACCATGCATTAACAAATAATGCAACTAGCACGTAGTGAAATCATAACACCACAACATATATTAAACACACACCTATATATATATATATGTATATACATATATATAGAGAGAGTGTAAAAAGTACCTCAGAAATCACTATGACTCATAGCCGCCAGTCCAACAGTGATGACCAACAGACCACTTAACACCAAATCACGGGAGAAACACTCCTAATCATAATACCCCAAGAAGGAGAATAATCACACTTCCTAGATCACGAGCATATCGTGCTCCAAAACTTCCTATCACTATCAAGTCAAACTATTAATGTCACGCCCCGCCATTCGTAAACCCGAATAAAGTCCACAAGTAGCGACACGCGACACCAAAAATAAATAAGGTTCAAAATAAATAATTTCTTAGACCACTTTTTAGAAAAAGAATACTTTTCAAAATTCATATTAGGGGTAAAATAGTCATTTCAGACTTGAGAAAGTTATAAAAGTCGTTAAAATTAGAAAAGGAGTGAAAAGAATGAAATGGTGCTTCAAACGGATCATTCCAATGCCTCATGTTCGCCTAGGGGTAAATCAGTCATTTCACGGGAAAAAATCAAAATTTCAAAGCTCGCTTATCTAAACCCGACATAGGAGAGATAGTCGAATCAAACGGAACTTGATTTGAGCCAACGAGGTGAGGGATATGAATTTTCAAAGTTGGGAAGAAAATCTGAAAAAAAAGCTGATGGGAGGTGAACAGTAGCCGTAAGGCTACGGCTACTGATCTGTAGATTTGAAAAGTATAGTTTTGTGGCAAAAATGTGATTTTTCGCATACAGCCTCTTTTTTCGATGCTATCGGTCCCAAAATTTCATAAAAAATGTAAAAGTGAGTTTTTAGTTTTCAAAATCCGAAAAATAGTTGTCGGGACTCGGTGACGCACGGAAATTGTGATTTTCTCTAAAACTTTTGCAAGGATGAGTTTGGAAAATGTACAAAAACTGAATTTTTGAGTCGAGACTCACATAACACGTATATTCATATCCCCATATCATCATTCACTTGAAAAGCCCAAAACGTGAGTTCGAAAAATATATACACTCTTTAGCAAAATAAACTTAAAGAGTTTCAAAGTCTCAAATACACATATTTTCATAATTTAGGCTAACATCCTAGCCCGTCAAGAGAATAAATACATATCTCCATTCACTTTTAAGTACAAAAAATATTTCGGGTAGAAAATACATTAAGCGCGCAAAATACACAAAAGAGGACTTAGTGCTTCAATCACCAACCCGGACCTCCTAAAGTCCATCCTTCGCAATGTCATGACCTAAAAAATAGTAATTATGGGGTGAGCTTCAACTAGCTCAGTAGGAGACGCTTCCCCACATCGATCTCGGCCGTTTGAGTGGTACGTACCCAACCCCGTGTGCATGCTACTATCCTAGGTCGGTCCAACTGTCCCACATGGCACGTGTGCCAATCTGGGACACCAATCATACCCACAAATAACCCCAAGCATGTCACACAACAGTAAAGGATGATTGGCAAGCATAGATAACCAAAAGAATCATACTATATAAATAAAATGAAATATGCCATTAAGTGTCAATGCAACTCTATACTCAAAGGGTGACCGGGTATGTTGTCGCCATAGTACTATCAACCATGAGGAATTTATCAACTCTTGAAACAACACTGTGTTCGGACTGATTCCTCCCATGCCTCCCTGATTTCCGGATTACTAGTCCGCCGGTAGCGAGAGACACCGCTTGGCCAGTTGTTGCGACAACCCGAGGTTTCGAACAAAGTATCATGAGACATGTTTTAGACACCAAAATAAATGCAATATGCTCAATAACATCAACATTCCTCAAATAACAATAACTGACATTTATCCATGTAAAACATGATTCCATCATTTCATACGACATAATTTAGAATATATATATATATATATATCAATTCATGCATTTAAAAGTACACTCATAAAGACGAACGCACTCAAACAACCGAAAAAGAGAGTGGATCGCTAATCCCTACCTCAAGTCCAATGCCAACTAGTCCGTAAGAGCAAGCAAAAAGTTCCCAAAAGCTAACCAAAAGGTCTCCTACAAACTGCACCAATTCTGCAGAAATATTCCAGACTACTAAGTATCAATAAGGAGAACAATTAAGCTTAAGAATATGAAATTGCAAAGATTTATCAAAGTCGGGAACAAATCCTTTCATAAATATTTATGAGTACAAAGTGAAGGTTTGAAATGGATTATAGCTCAAAGTGACTCAAGAACTTTCAAGAAAATATCATTAATCATCCAAATGAACAATTAAACAAGAATTTTCAAGAATAGTGCCAAGCTACCAACATGTCAATAAAGAAGAAGATTTTGATCAATAGTAGGGTCTTTGTCAAGAACAATAACAATATAAGCCAAAACCAAATTCAAAGGCTTATAAATGAATTCTCAAGGAATATGGAATTTAGGATTTATAATGAGGAAACTCTCAAAATGGCACAAAATTTCTCCAAGCTACCAATAATCATTATAGTGGGAATGGAGTCACAAGAATACATTTTAATAAGTATTATCATCAATGAAAGCAAATTTTCAAAGCTTGTAGAGAATTTCCAAAGTTTCACAAGTTAGGGTTTCAACTTGAATTTAAGATCAAGATAGTATGAAGTTGGAGAGAAAGAGTTCAATTGAGCTTCAATAATGAGAAAATATCATAAACAAAACATGTTTCTAAAGATTATACAAGAGTTACAAGAGTTCACAAGATAGAATTCATAAAGGAAGAAAAGCTCAAAATGAAATCAACTCACCAATTTAAGCTTCCAAATTCAAAATGGTGTAGGATGAGTTCATGTCACGTAACTAATTTCCTAGGACTCCAAAACCCAAGCCTAAGAGTTAAGGCCATCCTCTACAACTCTTATGTTCAAAGGTTCTTCAAACTCCAAGCCAATGATGATGTTCTTGAAGAAGAACCAAGGAAGAAGAAAAAATAAAATGGACGTGAGAAGAAGAGAGGTTTGTGGTGAATGAGAGAAGTCTTGCACTTTAGAAGACAAAAATCAATACATAATGGTGTATATGTATAACCCTAAATGAGTGTTCTAATCCAAGGGTTCATAACAAAGATGGGGAAAAAGGAAATGAATCCAAGGGCTAGAAATGAGTCTTGCCAAGTGGAAGACTTATTACACAACTCACCAAAACTTATTATTTTGCCAAACAAGGCCTTATCATCCAAGGGCTTAGAATAAAGATGGGAATTAACAAACCATCCAATGGTTGAGAAAAAGTCTTGTCAAGTGGAAGACCAAGAATAATGGATTATTCCATTTAAGTGCCAACCAAACAAGGCCTTATGATCCAAGGGCTTAAAACAAAGATGGGAGAATGAGCTCAAGGGCTAGGAATGAGACAACACATGAAAGGTGGAAATGACCAAATTCATCCAAAGTTGGGGTTAATTACAAGAGTGCCATCAAGACTCTTTATTACCCTTTTACCCCTTGTCATCCTCCCTAATTACTAAAATGCCATTCTTGCCGTAATTTCTACATTTTCCACTAATTGTTCCAAATGTGAAATTACTCCTTTACCCCTCGGTCATTTCTTTCCCGAAATCGTTCTCAATAATTTTCATTAATTTCAAAATGAAAATAAAACATGCTACGTATAATTTTTATAACACGTACAACATGTAAGGCATGCTAAAACAATTAAACACATTAAGCACATAAACACATAATTGTTTAAATAAAATTTTTAAATTAACCCGTAAAATACCGGACGTTACAACCTCCACACCTTAGGAGATTTCGTCCTCGAAATCAAGACGTACCTATAGTAGAAAACAAGTCCGGGTATTTTTCCCGTACTTCACGCTCACGCTCCCAAGTCGCCTCCTCGACTCCGCGATGGTGCCACAAGACCTTAACTAAAGGAATAGTTTTGCCCCGCAAAACTTGCTCTCGAGCATCCAAGATCCTCACCGGTCGCTCCTCGTAGGACACGTCCTCGGCAACATCGACATCAACCCAACTCAATACATGAGAAGGATCCGGCTCGTACTTGCGAAGCATAGAGACATGAAAAACATTATGAACCCGTGATAAATCCGGTGGCAACGCTAAACGGTACGCCACCTCGCCGACACGATCAAGTATCTCGAAAGGCCCAATAAAACGTGGAGAAAGCTTTCCGCTCTTCCCGAATCGCATCAAGCCCTTGCGAGGTGAGACCTTTAGAAACACATGATCTCCGACCTCAAAGAACAAAGGACGTCTATGCCGATCCGCATAACTCTTCTGTCGGCTCTGTGCTGTAACCAAATGCTGTCGAGCAATCCTAATCTTCTCGGTCGCCTCATGAACCATATCGGGTCCCAAAAGTGCAACATCACTAACCTCGGCCCAACAAGTCGGTGAACGACACGGTCTACCGTACAATGCCTCAAAAGGTGCCATCTGAATACTGGACTGATAACTATTGTTGTACGCGAACTCCGCCAAATGAAGATGATCCTCCCAACTGCCTCTGAAATCAATAGCACAGGCACGAAGCATATCCTCAAGGATCTGAATGGTACGCTCTGACTGACCGTCCGTCTGAGGATGAAAAGCTGTGCTGAATCGTAACTGCGTATCCAAGACTTTCTGAAAAGCCTCCCAAAATCGTGATGTGAATCACGGATCTCGATCAGAAACAATAGTCACCGGAACCCCGTGAAGCTTGACAATCTCCTTCACGTACAGCCTATTAAGAACCTCTACATTATCCGTCTCACGGATAGGTAGAAAACGTGCAGTCTTCGTCAGTCGATCAACGATCACCCACACTGCATCCTTCTGATTCTTCGTCTTTGGTAACCCTGTCACGAAGTCCATGCAAATATGCTCCCATTTCCACTCAGGAATCGGTAACGGATTCAACAACCCGGCAGGTCCTCGGTGCTCAACCTTAACCTGCTGACAAGTAAGACATCGGCTCACAAAATCTGCAACTGATTTCTTCATCCCCTGCCACCAATAATGACGCCGAAGATTATGATACATCTTTGTGCCACCTGGGTGAACTGCAAGCCTGGAACTATGAAACTCTCGTAAAACCTCCTCACGGCAAGTCTGTGGTACATAGAGTAAACCCCTAAAACGATAACCTCCGTCGGAGTGCAAAACCCAATCATCAACAACCTCGCCACTAGCAATACGAGTGCGAACCGAAGTAATGCTGTCATCGTGCCCCTGAGCCTCAATCACACGACTCACAAGTGAAGGCTGTGCCATCATGCTAAACAAAGTCACCACTGAATCCCCACTATCACGGAACTGAAGATCCAACTCTGCGACTTCCTCCATCATCCGCCACTCACGAATAAAGATGCTAGCCAACGATGCATGTGACTTACGACTCAATGCATCCGCCACCACATTAGCCTTCCCGGGGTGATACTGGAGTGCAAAGTCATAGTCCTCCATGTACTCGACCCATCGACGCTGCCGCAAGTTCAAGTCCCGCTGTGTAAAGATATACTGCAAACTCTTGTGATCGGAGAAAACCTCAAATCTTTCACTATACAAGTAGTGCCGCCACCCCTTAAGGGCAAAAAGAACCGCTGCAAGCTCTAAGTCATGCGTAGGATAATTCCGCTCGTGAGTCTTCAACTGTTGAGACCCATAAGCCACAACTCTCTCGGACTGCATGAGTACACACCCTAGTCCCCCGTGAGAAGCATCACAATAGATCACGTACCCGACGCTGCGCTCGGGAATAATCAACACCGGAGCCGTAGTCAAACGTGTCCTCAACTCAATGAATGCCTCTTCACACTTGTCATCCCACACGAACTTGACACCTTTTCGCGTGAGGCGAGTCATAGGAACCGCCAAACGAGAAAAGTCCTTCACAAATCGTCGATAGTAACCCGCCAAGCCAAGGAAACTACGAACCTCGAAAACGCTACTCGGTCTCTTCCAACTCATAACCGCCTCTATCTTCGAAGGATCAACTGAAATGCCGTCTCCGGAAACAACATGCCCCAAAAATCTAACCTCTTGAAGCCAAAACTCACATTTACTATACTTAGCATACAATTGGTGCTCTCTTAGGATTTGAAGAACGGTCCTAAGATGAACCTCGTGATCACTTTCTGTAGTAGAGTACACTAGAATATCATCAATGAACACCACTACAAATCTATCCAAGAACTCGTGGAAGATACGATTCATGAGACCCATGAATGCCGCCGGTGCATTAGTCACACCAAAAGGCATCACAAGAAACTCAAAGTGCCCATACCGAGTGCGAAACGCGGTCTTCGGAATATCAATATCCCTAACCCGTAATTGATGATAACCGGACCTCAAGTCAATCTTGGAGAAAAACTTAGATCCCTTGAGTTGATCGAACAAGTCGTCAATCCGTGGTAATGGATATTTGTTCTTGATTGTCACCCGATTCAACCTACGATAATCAATGCATAACCGTAGTGAACCATCCTTTTTCTTAGCAAAAAGAACTGCAGCACCCCAATCGGAAACACTAGGCCGAATAAAACCCTTCGCCTTGAGATCGTCAAATTGCTCCTTCAATTCTTTTAACTCCGCCAGTGCCATTCGGTACGGTGCCATAGAAATAGCATCGGTACCCGGTACAAGATCAATAGCAAACTCCACCTCACGAATCGGAGGCAAGGAAGTCAAGTCATCGGGAAAAACATCCCAATACTCACCCACGACATAAGGTACCTCAGCGTGACCATGAACCTCATCGTCGGAAGAGAGACTTGCCAAAAGAAAACCGGAAATATCACGACCCCATATACAATAGGAAAAAGTAGAGAAGTCATTGCGATCACCAAAGAAGTGGAATCGCTCGCCCTTAGGCGTGCACACCGACACCCGACCTCTAAAGCAATCAATCTGTGCATGAAAGGTAGATAACCAATCCATGCCCAAGATGACGTCAAAGCCCGTCATGTCTAGAAGAATAAAGTCGAACAATAACGATCGTCCGGCAATCACAATATCACATTTGCGACACACTTTAGATAAATATGCACTACCCCCAATCGGCGTGTCTACCCACAAAGGTACCCCAAGATATGAAATAGGTATACCCAAAGTAGATGCATAAGCAGAAGCAATAAAAGAGTGCGAAGCTCCAGAATCAATAAGAACATGAGCCCAACAACCGTATACAGGAAATGTACCTCTCACGATAGAAGGTCCGGCTACACTGTCTGCTGCTGTGACTGCATAAGCACGGCCCTGAGGACGTGGAGGCTGCTGGATAGTCGATGCAGATGTCCTAGCTTGAGAACCCTGAGCTGATGGTGCTGGCTGCTGTGGTGCTCTATACCCAGACTGACCTGCTGGCTGTGTAGCCCTAGACTGCTGTCCAATCCCACTCATAGGAGTGCCACTACTCTGTCCCTGACGACAATTCCTGGCGATATGACCCTGCTGTCCACACTGGAAGCAACCCCTGTTATGCACTAGACCACTACTCTGTCCCTGCTGAAAAGACGGACATTGTGGCTTCGTGTGCCCTGGCTGTCGGCAATAATGACAAACAATCTCCCGACGAGTGAAACCCGAAGATGCTCTAAAGGAAGGTGTAGACTGTCCCCGATGCTGCTGTTGTGGTTGCTGCTGCTGTGCAACCGGAGTTGGAGTGCTATTTCGCTGCCTCTTCTTGTTCCCAAAGCCCGAAGATGAAGAACCTCCAAAGCTCTTTTCCCTAGCCTCACGAGCTAGTCGGCCCTCTCTTGCATCCTCCTCAGCAAGCAATGCCTTTGTAATGGCCTCGCGGTACGTCGGCATAGTAAGCACAGAAATCTTTGACTTGAGATTGCCCCTCAAGCCCCTCACGAAACGTCGGCCCTTAACCTCATCATCCACCACCATCTCTGGTGCAAATCGAGATAAGCTAGTATACTGAAGCTCATACTCGGTCACAGATAAATCACCCTGAACCAACTCATTGAACCGGTCCCTCATGCTCATCCTAGCAAGATGTGGAAAATACCGATCCAAGAAAAGTATGCAAAAGTCCGCCCATGTGATAGTTCGAACGTTCCTTATGTTCGTGACAGACTTCCACCAATTCTTAGCATCGCCCGTAAGTCGAAACGACGCAATCATGACCCGTACCTCGTCATCAACCACCCTGAGAATATCAAATCCATTGGTTATTTGCTCCAACCAATCATCGGCTACAAGTGGATCCGGACCGCCCACAAAGGTAGGTATGTCTAAACGTAAGAACTCCCGGAGAGCCCTTTGAGCACGCGAGCCCTCGTCCTCCACATGTTGCCTCTGAGGAATTTGTGCCATAGCTGCCTCTAAAGCACGTGCAAACTGCTCACCATCCATGAAAGGTGCAGCCGGTACACGCTCCCCTACATCTGGATGTACTGGCACATTCTCGTCCACAACCGGAGGTATATGATCCGGAGCATCACCCTCTCTAACGATACGTGGTCGACCTCTACGTGGCGGCATGCTCTCTACATGACAACAACTAAACATGTAAGGCACAAGTACAATCATAGTATGCCAAACAAAACCACAAAGCCATGCCAACACACGTCTAAGTCAATGACGTACAAGAGACGGGAACTAATACGTAAACTTGTAAAATAAAAGCAAGCAAGAAGCGTAAAGCGATAACGACCCTCGCCCGTCGTCCCATAGAGAAATAACACGCTCTGATACCAAGTTGTCACGCCCCTAATTTCCTAGGACTCCAAAACCCAAGCCTAAGAGCTAAGGCCATCCTCTACAACTCTTATGTTCAAAGGTTCTTCAAACTCCAAGCCAATGATGATGTTCTTGAAGAAGAACCAAGGAAGAAGAAAAAATAAAATGGACGTGAGAAGAAGAGAGGTTTGTGGTGAATGAGAGAAGTCTTGCACTTTAGAAGACAAAAATCAATACATAATGGTGTATATGTATAACCCTAAATGAGTGTTCTAATCCAAGGGTTCATAACAAAGATGGGGAAAAAGGAAATGAATCCAAGGGCTAGAAATGAGTCTTGCCAAGTGGAAGACTTATTACACAACTCACCAAAACTTATTATTTTGCCAAACAAGGCCTTATCTTCCCTTTGATAAAAAAATTGGTAAGTGTTCTTCACTTCTTTAGGGTTCTTGATTTCAAACCCTAGAATTTATTTCCTTGAAGCTTTGTGTTCAATTATTGATAATTGGTTCCCTTTTTCTCTTGAATCTTGTTAAGGGACATGAGTTGAACCTTTTCACCAATTATTTCGGTTATTAAAAGCTTGGAGCTCATCTTGTGATTCTTGACCCTATTGTGGAAGAGTTGTGGTAAGTTCAAGAATTCCTTCTCTTGAATTGTGTTTTTTTAGAACCCTAAGTTGCTATTGTTAGGGATGATTTTGTTTTGTGGTTGAAGCCACTTTAATAATTTTGGTTTATAGAAACACCATATTAATTGTTATTCATTGAATGGTGTAATTGCAAGCTTGGAAGCTCTTTCCTTGAACATTTGAGTTGGTAGCTTACTGGGACCTCTCTTGGACACTCTTGAGCTAGCTTGATTGGAATTGAGGTAGGGGAAAATGACTTGTCTTTGTCTTTGTAAGAGGGTGTGTGCGTCTAAGTGTATATATGTCGTATATATATATACGAGTTGGTTTTGGGCAACTTAGACTATGATTTAGGCCCTTGATAATATGATTATGTGATATGAATTCATGTTGTTGTTTATTGATCATAAATGTGATATGAATTGATGTTGTGGTTTAGTGATCATAAATGTAATATTATGAGCATGTGGAAAGTTTTGACATGATATATTGCCTAAAGAGAAAAAGCATATATTATGATGGAGTATGGTTGATGAAAAATCATATGTGCATATTGAGTACTCATGTAGTGTCAAATTCATGATGTTGGAATATATGGGTGGTGTAGTGATGTGTTGGTAGTCGGGTTCGGATCAAAGCAACAACTGGCCAGGAGGTATCACGCCTACGGAACTAAAAAGCCGACCAAATGTGAGTTAGGAGTCCGGGTAGAGGCTCATGTTCTTGACTTTTGTAGTCATGGCGTACGGAGTTGCATGTTGGGCTCTCGTACAACAGTCTTCCTTGTTGAAGTGATAGAGAGAAAAATCACTTGGGAAGAGTCGGTGCGGTACTCTACAAGTAATTGGACAGAGTATGTATCCGTTAACCTGAGTTGGGCGCCATGTGTCTCGGGGGGTGTGTCGAGTCATGGTGCATTTAGACTATCATATATATGTGAATATGATGTTATTGTGGAAGCATGCTATAATTATAGAAAATTATGTTGTGAGCATGTTGGGGAAACTTATTTGTGGGGTTCGAAGGGGTTCCGGATTGGCGTGAGAGCCATGTGGGACAAGAGACCGACCTAGGGTTAGTGGCATGAACCTTGGTTGGGTTGAACCGCTCGGACTACCGAGATGGAGGCAATGACGCTTCCTCTACTGGGCTAGTGAGCTCACCCCACGTTATATACATTTTTTTCAGGTGATGATCCTGTTGGGAGAGTTCCGTAGTCTCTCCGAGGACGTGTGGTTGTATGTCCGTCCTTTTGTGCATGAGACGGACCACACTTATTTTGTTGGACATTTAGTTGATAAATATGTATTTAAATGTTCATTTTGTCCATGTAAGTTGAATTTGAAAAACTATTTTATTTTAACCCGACTAGCATGTTAGCCGAGGCGTTATTCTCAATGTACATCCCTTGGAGCGCTATGCGCGGGGATTATATTATTTTGGGGTACTTCGGTGCCGAATTGTGGAAATATGTAATTTTGGACAAATTCTAGCATGTTTCGCCTTAGAGCGCTTTAATATCATTATTGAATATTTTCCCTTGGAGTTATGAATGTGAATTGGATGAATTGCCATGAATTGCGAGTATTAGGTGTTTGGCCGAAAACGGCGTTTTTTTCTAGGTTTTCAAACTAACCCTTTTCGATTCGAATGGAAAAACCCGTTTTCGCCTACCCCCGTAGCCCCGGTAAATTTCCTTGCTTTTAGAAACGGATTTAATTAAATTCGTTTTCTTAGATATTTTAAACTTTAGAAACCGGCGGTAGTTAAAACGGATACCGGGGGCAAGACGGAAGATTTTATGAAAACTTACAAAAAAATCATTTTTTGCTAAGTTTACGTTTTTCGCATTTCCCGAGGTCTCGAAAACTATTTTTGGGTTCCGCCAAGGAAAAACTCACTTTTCCAATATTTATGATTTTTCGGGACCGACGGCGCGAAAAACAAAGCCATATCCCAAAATCTCGCGTTTTTGCATATTCAAACTTTAAGGAAATTGCAGATTTGGGCAGTAGCTTCACTAATCCATACTTAGAAAAAATTCAGCATTTTCGAAATTGGTAGTGCAGGCCTGCTGCAGCGGCTTACGACGTCCGATGTTTGAAAATCCGTATTTTCCTCCTCGAACGTCGGAATGGACCCCCGTTTGTTTCTATGGGTTGTCCTACGTCCAAATTATCGGTATAAAATTTGAAAGGACCAGTTTAACCCTGAAATGACTGTTTTACCCTTAGTGAAAGAGGGGTACTTCAACTTTAGTTTTAAGTCGGTGTTGTCTAACGCCACTTTTGAAAATTCATATCTCCTTCCTCGTGGCTTCAAATTAGGTCCCGTTTGTTCGTATTGCTAGTTTTAGGTACAAATTTTGTAGTTGTAGTTGGAAATTATTATTTTAACCCTGATTTGACCATTTTACCCTTGGGTGAACATGGTGGGTCAGAATGATTCGATCAAGGTACCGAGTGTTTCGGTTTGCCTCCTTTTCGATCCCGTGTGATCTTTTTGAAATATTTGAGATGTTTTATGTCTATTTTACCCTTTTATGGGTATTTTATGACTGAAATGGATTTTATTTCATTTTTATTTCTTCCGCATTCACTCCCTTAGCTCTTAGGCTTGGGTTTTGGAGTCCTAGGAAATTAGGGGCGTGACAGTTCAACTAATCTCCTTTGCCAAGATCTTTAAGAAAAGAAGACAAGATATCAATATCAATCACAAGATTACCCAAAACGAAATGAGTGGGAATTAAAGAAGAAAATATCACAATGGTAGGGTTTCACTTACCACTTTTGGTATTAATGGAATCACAAAGATATGAGGAACAAGTTGTTAGTTGGAGGTTTCACCAAATTATCAAGCAAAGGTGATGAAAAATCAGATTTTGAGGTGGAGTAGAGAGAGTGAGCAGGGGCTGTCGAACAGGGGTTTGTAGAGAGGAATACATGGTCTTATTAGGGTGTCTTGGAGAGTGAATGGTTGGCTAGACAAGTATATATACGTATTTATGTAAATGCCCCAATTTCCATCACTTACCCTTTCCATCCAAGGGCCACAATTGAAGAAGAATGGGATGAGATGGTAGGGATTTATGTGGTGTTGACACATCACCTCTTTCTAGAATTATCTTCACCATTCTCTTATATAATGACGTATTTTGCCCTTTGACCATATTAGCTAAAGAAGAGAGGTTAGGAGAAAAAAGACAATCCATTCTTTATACTAGTCTAAGTTACCCTAACAAGATCAACTTATTCACCACAATGACATGCTCTTATAGACTAAGTTAGTAGGAGCAACATTTAAAAACTTTTCTAGGAAAATCCACTAACACAACTTTACACAAAATCTCAAAAATATCCCTATGCGTAAAAATTCCAAAACCAATTTCTAAATTCCTTATTTAGCGTAACAAAGCTAACGCAACTTTCGGATTTGAAATAGGACACTCCGGGGACCTACTTTGGACCATGATAAATTTGGATGTTTAGCCCAACCAGAATTATAAGTCTGTGAATAAGGATCATTGTCTGGTCTCCTAAAAGCATTCAAGGCATGTGCTTGCTCAGATGCATGTTTATAAAATGTCATATTAGATGGACAAGACATTGTGATGTGGGTTGGGCTTGAACAGATGGTACACACCTCAGATTTAGGTGTCAATGGGGGCCCACTAGCTAACATCAAAGCATCGACTTTTCGATCCAATGAATCAATTTTTGCATTAAGGTCTACAGTACTTCCTAACTCGTATATGCCACCCTTCTGTTGAAGATGAGTATTCCTTTCCACCCTAGTTGAATAATCCCATTGTTGGGAATTTTCACACAAAGTTTCAAAAAAGTCCCAAGCTTCGATGTCACTTTTATCCATAAATGTTTCTCCACTAGTGGCATCAACCATGCGACGGTTTTGGGGTGTTAAACCATCGTAGAAATATTGAACTAGTCGCCACTTCTCATATCCATGGTGGGGACATTTAAAAAGTAAATCTTTCCATCTCTCCCAACATTCATAAAATTGTTCAACCTCCTTTTGTGTAAAATTTCAAATTTCTCTCCGAAGGGAATTGGTTTTATGAACAGGGAATAACTTGTTTAAGAATGTTTTTGACAAAACATCCCAAGTAGAGATAGATCCTGATTCTAAAGAATTTAACCATGCCTTCGCCTTATATTTTAAAGAAAAGGGAAAGAGACGTAGACGAATGGACTCATCAGAGAAGTTTTGGAACTTGAATGTGGAACAAATGTCTAGAAATTCCTTGACATGATAAGATGGATCCTCACTATTTAGACCATGGAATGTGGGCAGAAGTTGGATGACACTTGGTTTAAGCTCAAAGTGTGTGGTCGTTGTGGCTGGCAACACTATATATGAAGGTGTACTACATTGAACAGGGGCAGAGTATTCCCTAAGTGTTTTAGGCGCAACCTCTTCTCCCATTTCAATTAAAGGTTTATCCAATTTATTTTTACCTTTAGATCTTTTCCTAAATGTTCTTTCAATTTCTGGATCAAAGGATACTAATTTTGGATTTTGAGATCGACAACCTTGCATATACTAGACACACACTCAAGAAAGTTAACAAGGATGTACCTAGCAACCAAACAAGCCAAACAAATATATATATTTTTTTTCTAATTTTCTTTGTGAGAATTAATTCAAGGGCAATGTTAATGTTTATTTTCTAATATTGTAGATAATTATCAGGTATAGCCACAATAATTCTCTCCTAACTAGAGCTCCTACTCTCTTCTAAAGTAAATCAAAGGATGACCAGTTAAGGCCCGCCAACTAAACAACCAGGTGGGTTCCCAGGTAGGGGGAGAGGCACTAGGCCTGCTTAATGACGGTACATCCACAGAACCTTAAGCAACAGAGTCGTCGTTTGACAGAACCTTTCTAGACATTGTTAAGTTGGAAGGTGCTTACTGGAGTTACCAAAGATTATCTTTTTCCAAGAAGGTCCTTTGAGCTATAAGAAATCCCAGGGCCAACGTCTACTTGATTTTAGATTAAAAAATTTAGGCTTAGGTTTGACAAATGCAAGGAGATTTTTAACCTAGGTGGGTAAGGAATTGGTGATGAAATCCAATCCTTATCTTGTTAGGGGTTAGTGCCCTTACTAAAATTTTATGCAAAATGCTTGTTGGCTTTGAAATTCTATTTCAAGCAATAAATCTTATTTTGATATTTATAAAACATTCAAAACCGTGTTTGGTACTAATATGACTTTGAGCTAAGTGTTTCAGCAAGTACAGGTAAATGATCCAGGAAGATCGATAAAGCAACAAACGATAAGGAAACTCAAGCGCAAACTCGAAGAAGGCCAAAAAGATCAAAGAAAGAAAAAAAGCTGGACTCAAGACCTGGGGTAGATAGGTCGGGGTGAGAATATTGTAACAAGGTATCTTATGTGTTGATTGGTCTTATAAGCTCAAGAAATAAATCAAACGAACTCAAACGGATAAAAAACGGACCTTGAAAACAATTCTTGGAGTCACCCAATCGACTTACCATGAAATGGTAGCCGACTGACTGTGACCCAGTCGACTGGCCGTTAAGGACCCAGCCGACTGGATGAACCAGTGAGCTATAAAACATTTTGACTGCATGAGGCAGTCGACTGACTGTGCCCAGTCGACTGGCAGTTAAGGACCCAGCCGACTGACTGAACCAGAGAGTTTCGTACAATTTTGATTGCCTGAGGCAGTCGACTGGCCTATCCAAGGCAGTCGACTGACTCATGAGGCAGTCGACTGGCCTTCTTGAGGCAGTCGACTGACCCTAGCCGTTGGGAAAAATATTTTAAATCTAATCATGGAGGCAGTTGACTAGGTGCCGTCAGGTAGTCGACTGGGTGCTTCAGGATTTTAAGGAAAAGTATTCTAAACAATATTTTTGCCTAAAAAGAAATGATTTTGCTTGCTGATTTTCAGGTCCTACTCTCCACATTGTCTAGGGAGAGATACACTCTCCAAACCCTAGTGTTACACTATAGAAAGAAAGAGATATGGATTAAAACTTTAAGGTTCTTGTGTGAGAAATTTTCCAAATGTTGTTCATCTCTAATTTTCTCTCAAAAATTTTCTGAAAAATCTTTTGATAGCAAGAAAGATCAAAATCTCGTTTTTCACTCTTATCATTTTGAAGATTTAAACTCAAGCCTTGAGCCTATTCTCTTATTCAAAATATATTGTGAGAATATATATATCTTGACTTCTTGAAATATCACCTAAAAACACTTGAGCTTATATTGATCTATCTTCCATAAAAACCTTATGGTTTTGAGTGTTTTTGTTTCTTGAGTGATATATTGATTGCATACATAAATTTGTGATCTTGGGTGAGTGAAGCCCATTGTATCAAGGTTGGATTGTTCTCTTGATTGTGTGAAGAGCTAGTTAGCTCTTTTGTAAAGGTTTTGCTATTCCACCTATTGAAGGAAGAGCCATAGTGTGGGGATCGGGAAAGTCTCAAGGAAAGGGATTCTTTGAGCCGAGGAGTAGGAGTTACCGAACCTCGTAAAAATCAAAGTGTCAACATCTCTATCTCTATCTCCTTACTTTATGTTCATGCATGCTTAATTTATATTGTGGTAAATAACTTGTTGAATTTAAGAGAAATTATTCATTACATATTTTACCTTGTAAATTAATATTGAACCTTGTTGCATGTTCTAGTAAGAATAAAAAGAAGTTAGAAATTATTTTTAAAACCCTATTCAAGCCCCCTCCCCCCCCCCCCCTCTAGGGTATTTTAGTGACTTACAATGCTAAATTAAAATGCACAAATAAAACAAGTAAGAAATAAAGGAGAGAAAAAAAAAAGAATAAATACAAAGGAGTGAGTGTATTTTTTTTTTTCAAAAATAAGTGTACTAACAATAATAAAAGAAAAGAAGAGAAAAACAAAATTAAAAATAAATATGAATGAAGAATGTGTGCTCCAAGAAAAAACAAATCCTATGTTATTCTAACCTAAAACAAAAATAATAAATAATAATAAAATAAAAAATAAGGTTAGAGTCACTTACCTGAATTGCAAAATTATGCAATAGTTCGATTTTTTTTTTCTTTTCTCTCCTGTTTTTTTTTTTTACTTTACGCCCCCTTTCTGTACCAAGCGTCCTGTAGTTGAGGAAACAACAATATCAAACCTGTAAAAGGATGACAATGACTTGGATGTTGCTTGGAATTAAAGGAATCACAGAAATTTGGAAAATAAAAATAAATAAATAAATAAAATAAACATAAACTAAGAATTATGATAAATAATGATCTTCAAATTTAATTGTATCAAATACAATCCTCGACAACGGCGCCAAAAACTTGATGTGAAATTTAGAGTTTTACTCGCAAGTATACGAATCATAGTAGTAAAGAGTACAAGTATTGCGAGGTCATTCCCACGAGGATTGATTAAGACAAATTAAATCTAAAACTACTATCTAACTAATTCAACAAATTATTGATGATTGTGAAAAAAAAAAAGAATAATTGCAAAAGAGATGAAAGAACAATGATAAAGAAAATACCAAAGCTTCGATTCCACCACCAATCAAGACAATTCCGATTTTCAATTGAAATTCTTAAATATCCAAATAATATTCACGCATCTAATAAAAATAAGTAAAATCAAATATATGGATGACCAATCCGTGTTAAGACATAGATTCAATCAAATATTTATTATTTTGTTCATGAATAATAAACACCTAATTGAAAGATAGTGCAAATCCTAACTATCTATCCGTGGTCAGACATAAACAGTTATTCATTATTTTCTTCTTCTTAAATTTCCAAATAATATTACTAGTTCATGGTCAGACACAAGTAACCTATATGCTATAATTCTAATACATTCGATTACGGTCTTGATTAAAACACATAAAATCGAAAGTATAGGAAAACATCAAAATACTAGAAGAAGAATTTATTAAATGAAATATTCAATTATTCAATTAAAAATCATGGAATTGTACATGAAAAGGGCTTCCTCTCAGCCTTGGCTGAGAGAATTAGCTAGACATAAAGGATAAAATAATAAAACAACAACCAAACCGAAATTAAAGATGGAAGAACGTCTTTGCTTTCTCCGTGAATTGTACCAGTCATCTCTTCTGTTCCTTTGCCTCTTGATGATCCTTTGTGCATCCACATATGCCCTATTTATAGGGGTCCTCAAGGTTTCATCTAGGAAAGTAAATAAGAAAATACAATATTCCCATATTTCTTTTCCTAATTGGTGATATCTTGCAGCCCACTTTTGACCAATTTGGAGAGTAAATTTGGAAGATATTGGTGAGATACTCTTTTCTTGTTAATCAAGTCATTTTCCCATAGCCCTTAATTTCACTCCATTATGATCATTCCTTCAAAATATGTGATTATATTACCAAGTTGATGCTGATTTTCGCACAAAATAGTATGTCAGATTTAAAATATTTTTTTCGCCCTCTAAACTTCAGAATTAGGGTTTCTATGTGAAAAACTAATATTCTTTAAATTGAATCAGCTTTCTAGGAACATTGGGCTCACACAAATCCGAAAAACGGGCTGAAATATATGGACCAAATACTAAGACGTGGTCTAAACATGTTTTGGGCTTGTTTAGATGGATTTAACCCATTTGTACCAGAAATCACCAATAACCTATAAAAATATAAAAATAAAAATATTAATTAAAATAATTTAAAATAAATGACTAAAAAATATATTTTTGGAGGTTAATCGTGTATGAATTATGCACTTATCTCAGTTCATCTAGTTAGTCAGTTCATGTCTGTTCCTCGGACATCTCATTATATTGATGTTATTCGCATTCTTCGCTACGTCAAAGGCACTTTTTTCATGGTCTTCATTTTTCATTTACTTCATCTCTTGAGCTTCTTGCATATTCTGATGGTGATTGGGCAGGAGATCCTACTGATCGTCGTTTTACTACTGGTTACTGTTTCTTCTTAGGAGATTCTCTCATCTCATGGCGTAGCAAGAACCAAACTGTCACTTTTCGATCTAGTTCTGAGGCAGAATATCGTGCTCTTGCTGACACTACTCAAGAACTTATCTGGCTTCAGTGGCTTCTACAAGACATGGGAGTTTCTCAAGGATCATCCATAACTCTTCATTGTGATAATCAGAGTGCTATTCAGATTCCTCACAATGATGTGTTCTATGAACGTACCAAACACATTGAAATTGACTGTCACTTTATTCGTCAACATGTGCATAGTGGTACTGTTCGTATTCTACACATCTCATCCAAAGATCAGACTACAGAAATCTTCACCAAAGTTTATCCACTAGGAATATTTCAAGAATTAGTTTCCAAACTCTAGTTGGTCTCATAACTCCCACCTTGAATTTGAGGAGGGATGTTAGAATATATGTATATAGGCCCATCTAGGATAACCCGACCCATCTTGTATAGACTTATTTCCTACTCCAAAAAGACTTGTCTTCCACACCTTCTCCTATATATATAAGTGTTAACCCTATTGTACATATTCATTCTTTTCAATACAGAAATTATTCACTTTATCAAAGCTAACAAAAAGCTCCATGGTCTAGCTTGAAAATAGAGCTGGGAAGGCTCCATGCAAGGGCAAGGCTAAGATTGAGATCAAAGATCTTCACTTTGAGCAGAGAGAGAGCCTTAAATTTGACAGTAGTTATCACCTCATTGAAGAGTTGATTTTCGGTTCTCACATCCCCTTTGTAAAATCTTCAGTTTCTTTCAAACCAATAAACATAAATCGAAGCACCAAAACACCATTTTTGTAAGAGGGACGGAAGATCATTGCCTTTAAGAATGGACAACCATTGAATAAGGTCTTCCCATTTTTGGTAAGGACATTGCAGGGAACCTTTGGCCTTTATAATATTCCAACATCTCAAGGTAAAGGGACATTCGAATAACAAATAAGGAATAGATTCATGCCCTGCACAGAAAACACAACCATTAGTATTGACCAGTCCCATGACCTACATCTTATCTTGGGTAAGCATACATCTATGAATAGTTGTCCATAGAATGAAGGAATGCCTTGGAACAACTCATTTGAACCAAGGAATATAAGTCTAGAAGTTGGTTGGTCTCTGTCTTCTAATAGAGTTCCACGCAGCATCAATTAAAAACTTATCCTTGTCAAGCCACAACAGTCTGTCCCTATCATTAGAGTGGGGAAGAAGAGTGATCAAGGCTATAATGATATGTTGGATAGGCAATGACAAAGGCCAGTCCCAATGAGAACCATTCCATAAAGAGTTCACCTTAGCTCATCTCCCCAAACCAGAGAATTGAATGACGCCCTCCCGATAAATGTCAACAATAGCTCTATCAAACAACCAAGGATCATGCCATAAACTAATTTTTGCACCATTGCCAACTTGATATCTGAGATTGTTTTTGAAACTGGACCTAATTTTGAGAATTTGTTTCCATGTCCAAGATCTAGTATAGGAATACTTGAGACACCCGAAACTCTTAGATTTAATCAAAGTAGCTTGAGCCCACTTTGCCCAGAGGGAGAAAGGATAGGGTTGAAGCAAATTCCATATATGTTTGGCCATGGCTGCCTGATTCCATTAACAAAGATCTTTGATACCTAGCCCACCTTCAATTTTAGGAAGACATACATTCTCCCAAGCAATCTTCTATCCTCCAGCTTTAAACTCATGCCCCTTTCATAAAAATCTTCTAAGTAAGTTGTTGATATCTTTAAGCACTGATTTGGGAATTACAAAGGTGGAAAGCCAATAGACTTACATAGCAAAACACACAGACTTGATCAATTGTAATCTTCCAGCATAAGAGAAGTATCTACAGCTCCAAGATTGAATTCTTTTGGAGATTTTGGAGATCAATTCATTGCAGTCATCGGGGCATAACTTAGTAGCAATAAGAAGAACTCCTAAGTACTTAATGTTGGGTGATCTTGGGCCTCTCTCACCCCAAAAGGTGAAGTTTTTCCTCATACTTATATACTGACCACCAACCCCTTCCACAACCAATGTGGGACAACCCCAACAATCTCCCCCTCACACATTGAGCCTTGGGTCAGAGCAACGACAACACGTTTCTCCCAGAACCTAGGCTCTGATACTAGTGTTGGGTGGTCTTGGGTCTCTCTCACCCCAAAAGCTAGCTCAAATTGTGAGGTTTTTTCTCACACTTATATACTGACCACCAACCACTTCCACAACCAATGTGGGACAACCCCAACACTTAATGGGCAAGGATCCCATTGAAAAATGGGTGATGTTAATAATATGAGATTTAACTTCTTCATTGATGCCAAACATGAAAATAGAGCTCTTTGAAGGATTGGGAAAGAACTGAAAAGATTGATCTTCCTAATAATGGCTTCAATAGAGGACTTGTCACCCTTACAAAAAACAAGAAGATCATCAATAAACATAAGATGGTTCAGTTTAGTTTTATTGAATCTCCAATGGTAGATGAACCCATCCTCATTCTTGAGATCATTAAGCATTTCTGATACAGATTCCATAGCAAGCACAAACAAGTAAGGAGACATAAGATCTCCTTGTCTGAACCCCCTTTCACTACAAAAATATCATTCATGACTTCCATTAAAGTTTATAGAGAACATAGGGGTCTTGATGCTACTCCAGATTTATGTTAGTACATACATTACCTTGATAACCCTGATTATAGATCTGCTTATTTTTTAAATGTAAATAATATATATATATATATATATATTTATTCTAGTGACCAAATCTAATTAAATTGATCTAAAGTGATCATAAATTCGTTGAAAGTGACTAAATTTAAAACTCCAACAAGTAATTATTTAATCATAGATTATCAAAATGTCCTTTTATAAATTGTTTTATAACTGTACAAAATTACTACACACTTCCAACTTAACACCTTACCACAATCCATGAGTCAGAAGATAAATAATTATCAAACGTAACTGCTTATAAGGGCCATTTAAAGATTATTTTATCAAAAATACTTATCTCTTTATTAAATATATATACTGTAACTAAAATTTATGTTGTCTAAGACCATAATCAAAAACTCTAGAACAACATGAAAACAAAAGATTATTCACCCGTATCTTTGAATCTTTATTTTATTTTTATGTAATTGTAAAGGTGGTAACTCGCGATAAAAAAAAACTAATCCGCAAGGCTTATTTATTTGGGATATGGCCCAAGGCTTATTTATTTAGGATATGGCCCAAGCTTTAATTATCTGGGATATGGCCCAGGATTGGAATATTTGGGGAAACCGGCCCAAGTAAAAGATTATTTGGGAGATTGGCCCAAATAATTGATTACTTGGGGAAATAGCCCAGATATGGTTTTACGCGAGAGCTTGCATTATACAGAGGGAGGCATGAGGGGCTGATGTGTTTTATAGCTCGCATCAGAAACTCATAACCCTATATGTTGCTCGCGTATGGAGTACTACTCGGAATCTAGGAGAAATGCTGGGGATGAGTAAATAGTGGGTTGCGACCTTATTTACACCATCCTAAGCAAGAGTACCTTAGAGAGGCCGATAGTATTCAGGGACATGACCAAGACATGCATGATTGGTCATGACCCAACAAAGCTATAACGACATCCTTGGCTAAGGATAAATTAGATCCGCGATGAAATAGGCGCGGATCACGGAGCATGGTGCACAGCATGACCCATGCATGAGATTAAGCAAATCCGTTTCGCATAGTCGAATGCGAGATAACACTGTGCAAGGTATTTATAGCGCACTGTATAAATCTGCGCATGAGATTACGCGAATCCGCACTGTATTTCATTCATAAGACTAGTCTTTGAAAAATATTGCATCAAATGTATTTGAAAAGACTAATATTATGACATCATCTATCCAACTCTCATTTCAAAGCAAGCTACTATCAAGAAATCATCAAAAACATATTCAATTGCATGCACCAAGTAGCCAATCACCCTTATTACCAATCATAAAATTTAATCCATGACATATCAATAACGATTCAACATACTTGAATAAGCATATGTATGTCATGTTTAATCTCATTAATAAAAGCACATTAGTAATGAAGGTTAGAAAATGTGTACCATGGTGCTAGCTTTACCCATTTTATTTGGAGTTGCTTGTGGATGATTTGCATCCTCTACTCATCTTGTGAGAGACCTTGATTTCATCTCCCCTTTTGAATTGAAGCATTACTATTGAGTAATTCATAGTTCTTGAGTAAGGAATCAATCCAAACCTACAATATACTCAAGTAGCTTTCTTTGGTACCCATTTGCTATTGGGTCCATTTGTGTTAGCACAATCATGGTCATAAATCTCTATAAGCATATTAGCACAAAATGAGTGATTTTTATACAATCAATATGCTTCACTAGAGTTTATCATTCAAGAACATTATCATGAAGTGCATTTGTCAATTCAAATAGTAAGATCTGCTCATGGTTATTTAACAAGTAAATGAACCAATATGAAAATAATAATAGGAATGAAACTCTATTTCATATATGGATCATAGTAAACAACCATATGCATCATTCATGTTCAAATTTTCAAGAATTGACATGAAAACCAATATAATTTCCCTTAATTAGCAAAAATAAAATATATACCCGTTTTCAAGATTTATAAAGTTTTAGCACATGGGAAGATTAATTTCCTTTCATTTCAAAATTCTTAGAGCATTTGAAAGCTTAATGAAATGTTGTTTTTCATAAGAGTCACCTATTCAAACAAATTTCTCTCTAATCCAAGGTGTCACTCTTCTCATGCAATTTCAAGATAATCAAAAGAATGTGGTGCATGAACAATGATTATTCATCAATCAATGAATACATTCATAAAGCACATATATATATCAATGAACATATAAATATAAGTATCAAGTCAATACAATGTATAAATTTTCAAATTTCACCTAGACATCTCAATCATTGCATTCCATCATCAAAATTCATCTTTTATGACATGTGCATGTTCAATGGTCATTAGGCACTAAAGATCATCTAAAAACACTTACCCTTATAAGAACATTCTCCTTTAGCCTTTAAATGCATATAACTAACTTCTAAACATCATAGGAGAATAAAAGGTCAAATAACCTTACGTAGGGAAAATCTTTCAAAGTTTGTCACGGATCAACTCTAAGCCGGTTAAGGCAAAAATAGAGCCGAGGCTCTGATACCAATTGTTGGCCACATATTGACACCTAGAGGGGGGTGAATAGGGTCAATTACAAACTTTGAGTCTTTTTCGGTTTGACTTTGTTTTAACAAAAGTAATCTTTGTAGAGCTCTAGTCAAACACTTAGTTAGATAGATGATCCTTAAGTGACTACCTCATTTCATACTTTGAATCATGAACAATAAATTGCAATACCAAATATATACATAATGGATTCAAGAATGAGAACTAGTTCAAGCATTCATTACAACTTAATATGTATAAGCACTTTTCTCACATATGTATAGAAATGATGCAAAGTGTTATTTGTCATAAAGAATACTTTGAAGAGTTTACAAAAAGTAATTGAACATTTTGTGCATATAAACTCTTAAGAAGAATGATATATTCAATATGCATTGTGTCAAACACTTGGGGTGCATATGAACATATTATGCTAAGGTGTGTTGAATATGAATTTTATCAAACACTTGGTGTGCACATGGATTATATCTAAATGAGAAGGTAGTCTAAGCTATAATCTAATCATGTTTACAATTTTAATTCATTTCAACTATGCATTTTCCTAACCTCTTCATGGATACACAAACACAATCAATTCCATAGCATTGATATATATAAATCTCAAGATTATAAATGTCAATTACTTTTAAAGTAAAGAGATAAGGGTTAGAGAAAATGCACACCATAGACACCGAGATTTTTACATGGTTCAACCAAATCTTTGGTCTACTCCATGCCTTGAGATAACCTCTCAAGGATTCCACTATCGTGCTTCTCTTTCCGGGGATAAGCAAACCCTTACATGCCTCATTCTTCCGGGTGAATAGCAAACCCTTACACGCTTCTTCTTCCGGGTGAAGAGCCAACCTTGCTCACTCTTGCGGGTGGAGAGCCAACCTTCGAACACTCTTGCTTCCGGGTGAAGAGCCGACCATTGCTCACTCTTGCGGGTGTAGAGCCAACCAAATCCTCTCTTTTTAAGGTTCAGAGAAACCTTTACAAAGCTTCAACAAGCCATTCCCATGCCAAGACGCATTCTTGGACTTTCACTCTCAAATGAATAAGAATTGAATTTGAGTGTACAACAATATATCTCAATAGATGGATATAGAAATTCAAAGCTCACTTCCTCACATACTTAGAGTCATAAATGAAATACTCAATTGAAAATCTTAACTCAAGTATGAAGAATGAATCACAAGAATAAAATATGAATGATGCTCATGTGGTGATTCATGTAGGAGTTTTGTACCCAAACATAATTTCAAAATTGAAGCACAAATGATAGATTTTTCATACTCCTATCTCCCTCTCTTCTCTTAACCATTTTTGGCTCATATAAGGCATATATATAGTATAGGAACACAATATAGCCGTTTGGGGGTGTTTGGCGAAGTTTTGGAACACTTTGGATCCGAAACTAGTTGTTAGAATTCAAATTCCGGATGAGGCAGTCGACTGGGTGTTTTGGGGCAGTCGGCTGGGTCTTCAAAAGTTCATTCCTAAATTTATTTGTAACTCTCTGACTCAGGCAGTCGACTGGCCTTCTTGGCGCAGTCGACTGGGTCAACAAGCAGTCGATTGGGTGGTTACCCAGTCGACTGGGTTGTTCAGCCCAGTTTCGACACAGTTCACTCTTTTGGTCATAACTAGAGTTTCGTAACTCGGATAAAGGCTTTCTTTATCTTTTTGGAAAGAAGACTTCAAGATCTTGATTTTAGGATTTTTAATCACTCCATTTGATCCATGTTTGAGTTCAATATGGTCGTTTTAATGTGACGCTTCATTTCGAACTTCTAACCCACTTAATGGTTTTTTGTGAAATCTTTTGGGATTTTTCCGAAATGACTTAGACACACTCCTAGGATGTCTTAGAAACTTATTCAGGTCCTTGACATGCCTAAATTCAATATTGAGATCATAAAATGTTTTTCCAATTTAAACAAATTCTCAATATTAGACAAAAGCTTTTCATGGTTTAACAATTTTGTTCAAAGCTTTAATATGCATCTAGAATCAATTTCAAGTGATATGAGTTAAGTTAATGGTTCTAGGACAACATCTTTATTGAGTTCTTCCATAGATTATGAAAGCTTGAACTAACTCAATTTTAGCGAAGACTAAATGATGTTCATAGTATAATGCTAATGATGTAAGGACTCATGAATGATATGCATGATCCTATATGCTATATGGTCAAGAGTTGAGGTTTCAAATAAGTTATTTCAAAAATAACTTTACATTTAATCTAGCACTCACCCAAGACTATTTTACCCATTTCTTGATCTTCAATTTCTTTAAGTTTTGGGTTGATATCTCCATCCTTGTCTCCAATGTATTTTGAGCTCTAAGCACCTTTGCTTTATCTTCTCATGGATCCACTAGCTCTCTTGAGTTTATCTTGAATCAATAACCTATTAAGCATAACTCAAGTAGACATTAAATTCACCACATTCAATGGTTTGTTATCATCAAAATGTCATGTTTACCCATGGTAGAAAACCTTGGGTCAACAAATACTGTGCAAAGTACTTATATCGCGGATTGGTACGCAGGAGCCATGTCGCGAGACAGATGCTGACGTGGCAATACAAATCCGCGAGGATTACTGTACACTCACGTCTATAAATAGAGGTGCGAGAGCTTATTTAATGAGGATTTTTCGGAGATTAAGAGAGAGGAATTCCTAAAGAGAGAGAGCATTTCTCAATCACTTGTACTTGTTATCTTTTCCTCCATTTTTTCTGTAAAGCAGATCAAAAGCAGTAAAAGCATCATTGCCGTTATTTTACTGACGAACTTGTGTAGAAACTATCTTCGCATCATCTAAAACTTGCGAACCCCTACATTAAAGGAAACTCTGCTTGGGAGAAGATGTCTTCTGCACAAGTAGAGCCTCGTCAGACTCGGCGGAGAGGTCGTCCACCAACCCTTCGTACTTAACAAGTTGAAGAGGAAACAACGGAACAAACACAAGGAGGAGAAACAATCCAACGAGCGATGACGTTTCTTCGCGCAAATATTGGTGCGAATCAGGTAGAAGCCCCTCCGATGGCAGAGCCAGTACAGACTTCGGCGAAATTGCCAACAGTTCTACTGCAAGCTTTTCTCAACATCCAAGAAATGCAAAAGGCTATACTTCATTTCATGGAGGCCTCGCACGTTTCACCACCAAATATTGAATGGCCAAGGATGGACAATCAGACTTTTCCAGAGGATTCAGTACATGAGCTTCTTCGCGAGTCAGTAAGAACTAAACCTCTAGAGAAAGAGTCATACATCACCAAGGAACAACTGTGGGCTATCCTGAATGAAAAATCTGAAACAGAGGAAGTGGAAATTGCCCCCCCATACCATTCCAGCATTATGGCCTCGCCATATCCGAAAAACTATGGGGTACCAAGCTTTCATCAATTTGATGGCAAAAAGGGAAATGCGAAAGAACACATAGCCAGGTTTGTAGATGCTTTGGGACCTCACAGAAACAATGAATATTTAAAGCTTAGGGAATTCTCCAAGTCTTTAACTGGAACAACATATACATGGTATACTGGCCTCGCTCCGGCTTCAGTGACCAGTTGGACGCATATGGTGCTCAAATTCTACACCAAATTCTTCCAAGCTGATGAGGAGGTCTCAATGATTTCACTTACATGGCAAAGACAACGCTTTGGGGAAGAGGCGGCGGCTTATGTCTGGAGATTTCGCGAGACTTCTTTACAATGTCATGAACCAATTTCCGAACTGCAATTGATCAAAATTTCTATAGAAGGAATGCTGTGGGAATACAGAGTGCATCTGGTCAATAATGAGGTCAAAACTTTTTCTGCACTTGTTGATAATGTCCGAAGGTTGGGAGAAGTTTTGGCTCCCCCGACACGACCAAATATCAGTACTAGGCGGATACCGATGGTAGCAACTACGCAGAACGAAAAAACCAGGGAAGAGCGCACTGGGTGATCTGAACTGCCCCTTTTACCTTTCAGTGAAAAACTTTGCTGAATCAATGGGTTGCAGATCGTGTCATAGCGCTACCTCCAGTGCAAAGGGTGCCGCCAAGAGAGGAAAGGATGAAGAACAACTACTATCCTTATCACAGGAGTATTCGACATTCGTTGATGAACTGCTGGGCTTTTCGAAGTTTGGTACATCAAAACATAGCATCGGGAGATTTAGAAGTGGCAAAGAATATAGTTCATGATCCTTTCCCTGCACATGTGGCTGTGGTGACCGCCAGAGACAGTACTGAGGATATGACCAGTACCGCCAAGTATGAATGTCCGCCAGTACGTGAGGCTAAGGAGAATGCTAAGATAGACGTCTTCTTTAATGAACTCCCAATACAGGAACATGTGAAGGAATTCTTGAAAGAGCAAACAGTTGCCGCACTCAATCATACCATTGTAAATCCGTAGCATGAGAAGGCCTCTAGTAAGATCACATTTTTTGAAGCAGACAAATAAGTGCCTTTTCTCCACAATCAGCCTCTATATGTACCAGCCATTGTAAACGGTCGTGAGATGAAACGAGCTTTCTTGGATGGAGGAGCGTCAGTTAATTTGATCCCACTGGCCACTTTGCGAATAATCAATTTTCCTGAAAGTAAGATCGTGAATCATACTATTTCAGTTACTGATTTTAATGGAGATCAACAAGCCACTATAGGATTCGCGACATTAGACCTCAAAATTGGGAAGATCCGGGGGCCCACTAAATTGTTGATGGGCAGACCATGGCTGCATGCATATGGTGTAGTGACGTCAACCTATCATCAAGTGATGAAAGCCAATTGGGGAGAAGGAATAATGACTGTAAAGGCATCTAAGAGTCCTTTATGCGCATCAGAGGCCCATTTTGCAGATGCAGTCTATTTCTCAGAGTACAGTGAGGAAGATGGACCCGGCATTGTTTCTACACCGTTACCAAAATGGAATGAACTAGAAGAAGGTAGTTCAGCTAAACGGAAGCTCAAAGAGGTGAGCTGGTCACGGGTCAAAATGCCCGATGGACGAGTAGTGTACAAATTATGATGGGATTGGGGGTCAGAAGCTTGCACAGTTGGCACTGACCCTGGGTCAGATAGGATTATACAAAGAAAACTTAGCGCCGAGCCTAAAGTACTAAAAGTGGATCCACGACAAAAACATGGTCTATGTGAAGTAGACATAAGCGACGAAGATACTAAGAATGCCCTGGTGGAATTGCTCAAAGAGTTTCGAGATGTCTTTGCTTGAGACTATAATTAAATGCCGGGACTTAATGTTGGATTGGTAAGCCACCATCTTCATGTAAATCTTGCATCGGAACCAAAGAAACAAAAACAACGAGTATTTCACCCCGATTTAGAGGTACAAATTAAGGCAGAAGTGGAGAAGCTGCTGAAAGCAGGGTTCATCAAGCCAACCCAACATCCAACCTGGCTCGCGAACATTGTGCATGTAAAGAAGAAAACTGGGCAGATACGCGTATATGTAGAATATCGCGATCTCAATAAGGCTTGCCCAAAAGATGATTTCCCTCTACCCAACATTGACACCATGGTGGATGCAACCTCAGGACACGAGATTTTCTCCTTAATGGATGGATTTAGTGGGTACAATCAGATTAAGATGGCGCTGGAGGATGCTGAGAAAACTATTTTTCGCACCCCAATGGGGAATTTCCACTACACGGTCATGCCATTTGGGCTTAAAAATGCCGGGGCTACATATCAACGCGCCATGACAGCTATATTTCATGACTTGGTGCATAAAACTATCGAGGACTGTGTCGACGATTTGGTAGTAAAATCCAGAGCCGTGCAAGATCATGTGGGTGATTTGCGAAAGGTATTGCAACGATGTCGCGAGTATAATTTGAAAATGAATCCCCTCAAATGTGCCTTTGGAGTACCAGAAGGAAAGTTCTTGGGATTTGTTGTACATCGGCATGGCATTAATATGGACCCGACAAAAGCTAAGGTAGTATTAGAAATAGCTCCACTCGCAACTTGTAAAATGTTGAAAACTTTTATGGGGAAGATATCTTATCTGAGGAGGTTTATCCCGGCACTAGTAGAGGTAACTCACCCACTCATGCCTTTGTTAAAAGAAAAATCTATATACAGCTGGGGAGAAGAGCAACAAGAGGCTTTTGAGAAGATCAAAAATATGTTGGCATCACCAAAAACAATGGTAGCGCCCGAGTCAGGAAAACCGTTGACAATGTATCTCACTTCCACTAATAAATTTGTGGGAGCTCTGTTGGCCCAGGAATATGAAGGGGAAGAAAAGCCTGTTTATTATATCAGTCGGGTGCTCAAAGGACCAGAGTCGCGATACACATCGTTGGAAAAACATTGTCTCGCTTTACTATTCGCAGCCCAGAAATTCAAACATTATCTACTGGCACATCCGTTATAACTAATCACCAAAAGTGACCCCATACAGTATCTCCTCACAAAGCCCATACTCAGTGGAAGAACTGCTAGATGGTTATTAACACTGTCTGAATATGAGATCACATGCTCTAGGCCGAAAGTAGTAAAAAGCCAGGCTTTGTCGAATTTGCTAGCTTTGTTTCCTGGGGGAGCCGAACCCAAAGTAAAGGAGGTGGGAATGGCAAGTATGGCTCAAACTGCAGAGTTTTCTTTAGAGTTCGATGGTTCATCCACAAAAAAGGGAGGTGGGCCTAGTTTTGTACTGAGGAATGAGGAAACAAAGGAGGAATTAGTCATAGCTTACAAACTTGACTTTCCTTGCACCAACAATATTGCAGAATATGAAGGTTTAGCGCTGGGATTAATGATGGCTCAGTGGTTGAGGGCAAGAATACTTCATGTTAAAGGAGATTCCAAATTGGTCATTAAGCAGATTAAAGGGGAGTATGTTGTCAATGAACCTCATATGGTGTCTTACAGAACCCTTATTCGTCATATGATAGAAGGCTTTGAGACTGTGAGCTTTCAGCACGAGTTGCGAGAAGGTAACCGACGATCCGATGCATTGGCCACATTGGGCTCGCGACTACATTTCCAAGGATCAGAGTCTTCTGTACAAATAGTGCGAATAACCAACTCTGTAGTCAGTGGCGGGATGAAATCAGAAGTATATGAAGAGCATGATTGGAGAGCGCAAATAGTACTGGCTCTGCTAAAGAATGATAACAATGCCTTGAGACGAGAGTACCATATCATAAAAGGCGTGTTATATTACAGAGCGGCCGGAGATATTCTAGCCAGATGCGTGGCAGTAAATGAGATAGGAGGACTGCTACAGAAAGCTCACGAGAAAATATGTGGTCAAGAAGATATCAGTCTCTATCGAGTTTTGCAGCGCGAAGGTTTCTTTTGGCCAAGTATGAAGGAGAAGGCAGTAAAGTTACAAAGTAGTTGTCAGAACTGTAATGCATATCCATCCATGAGCGAAGGTAATATAGCAGACCTGATAGACTGGCGGGACAAATATGTGCACTATCTGAAAGATGGGATTTTGCTTGAAAAAGGTCAACCACGGTTCAGAAAATTAGCCTCGCGATTTGTCTTACAAGAGGGAAAATTGTTCCATAAACGCTTCGAGGGAAAACTGATGAAGTGTGTAAGCGAAGAAGAAACATGAGAAATATTAAAACAGGTCCACGTATTTGGTCATCAAGGCCCTAGAAAAATGTTTCAACAGATGCTATCATCCGGATATTACTGGCCAACAATGGAAAGGGATTGCAGTGATTTTGTCAGGAAATGTCATGTGTGTCAGGTGCACGGGGATCTCATCCATGCTCCGGGAACTGAATTGCACAGTTTAGCTACACCCTGGCCTTTCCATACTTGGGCACTGGACATAGTTGGACCAATCACGCCACAAGCTCAGGGACATGCATGGATTTTAGTGGCAACTGAATTATTCACAAAATGGGTAGTAGCTATCCCACCGCGACGGACAACAACAGACAATGTGGTTCGATTCGTAAAGGAAAATATCATTTTTCGATTTGGGATACCAAAGGTGCTATTGTCAAATAATGGGACTCCTTTTGTCAATAGTAAGGTCGCGGATTTGTTAGGTAGATACTCAGTTATTCATCACAAGTCCACGCCTTACTATCCAAAAGGAAATGGGCAGGCTGAAGCTTCAAATAAAGCGTTAATTCAAATCTTGTCCAGGTTGGTGCATGATAATCAAAAGAAATGGGTGGAAGAGCTCCCAATAGCACTGTGGGCACATTGAATCGCATACCGGAGTGCGACATACATGACCCCTTATGCATTAGTCTACAGAGCAGAGGCTGTACTACCTGCGGAGATAGAAGTAGTTGCTAAAAGGTTGGCATGTAAAAGTACTTTAGAAGACAGGCTATTGGAGATAGAAGGATTGGAGGAAACAAGGGACAAAGCATTTGCAAATCAGAAAGAGTACAATAAGAAACAAGCAAGGAGCTACAATAAAAGGGTATGGTACAGATGGTTCAAGGAGGGAAACAGAGTGTTAAAAGTGGTACCGGCAATCATGAGGGGACAAAGGGTAAGAAAATTTGAAGCTAAGTGGGAAGAGCCGTATGTGATTATAAGTGAGATTAGCAGTGGGTATTACAGGATGGAGCATGAAGTCACTCGCGAGAGGACTGGACCTCTGAATGTGAAATGGATTAAATTGTATCAAGCATGAAGTTTCAAAAAAAAAATCCCATGTATATAAAGCATGACAAAATTTATATCAAAATACAAGAATATACAGTAAAAATGTGGTTACAATTAGAAGACAGTAAAAAAAAAAAAGGGGGGGGGGGGGGGATACAAATGATGAGCTAGAAAAGGTTTCGAGTGATGGGATCTGATAACTTGAAACCCTCATGCTCCTCTAAATAAAGACGGGCCTGCTCGAGATGCTCAGCTGAATCCTGAAGTTTTTTCTCATCCTCCTCGAGCAGTGCTAACTGTCTACGAGACTCTGCGATCTCTGCATGTTTTCTTTGAAGAGCCTCGCGCCCCCTCAGCTCAACAAGATGGTGATCATAGAGCCTCTGAATGACAGCCAGACGGGTCTCCCACCAAGAAACATCCATCCCAACCTTTTTCCAGTCCTTTATGCGAGCATGACATCTCGGAAGAGTATCTGGGATGAGATCCTTAATGGAAGTCTCCGAAAGGGTCCTGAACACATCTGCAACGAGCTGGAGGTGGACCGTCTGCAAAAGCGGTTCATGAACTTCCATATGAGCAAAAGTCTCTGGATGAGCTGCCTCTATCAAATCTAGCACATGAATGTCTCGCGGATTACAAAACCACTGACGCCAAGGTATTGGCACTGAAGAAGCAGCATCATAGACAGGTGCAACAACAGGCATGCGAGAAGTAGATACATGGTCGCAAGCAGACTCGGTAGGATCAGAGGTAGAGGCCCGAACAGGCTCACGGGAATCAAGCACTATGATGCGAGATGGGGATGGAAGTGTCTCTGTATGTGCCTCAGCAGGAGTATCATGGAGTAGCTCATTAATCATCTCCTGAGTTTCGGAGTTTGTACCTAAAAAAAAAAAGAGGGGAAAAAGGACATGATTAAAATCACAATTTGGCATTAAGGTTCAAATGAAAGGAGAAAGAGATAAAAGAAAGATTACCTCCCTTAACCTCTGGGATAGGGGTGCCAAAAAGGGATCTCTCAATGTTAGGATGGTCTGCGAAAGTTGCAGCAACCTCGGATGAAAGATCACCATCAAGAGGCTGCAAATGCCTATCATCGAAATCCGAATCCTTTGCTCTATCATCAACGACCTTTGGGGAAGCAGGGATGGATGGCAGGTTGGGCAAAGTCTCGCGAGACACTATGGTCTCCTCAACCTCGTGATCTGAGGATGCCTTGCGATCCCCTTCTGGAGTAGAGGTCGCGGAAATGACGCTATCGTGAGAAGAGTATGAGGTGTCATCATCTTCTGCCTCCTCAAGGGTTGGTTGTGGAGGCTTACTGAACAATGAATTAATGGTGAGGTGATCCTCATCATCAGATGATGGTGTGACAGAGTGAGAGCCATCTCCTGGAGAGGATGGAGCATGCGGAGATAAGGTCTCGCGAGGGCCTAAAAAGAGAATATGTACGACGTATAAGAAATAAAGAAATCTAAAGCGAAAAGCAAAATAAAGATAGGAACTCACTATGGGAGAGAGCTGTTCTGGGTAAATCAGAAAGTATACTGACAACTTCTGTTTCCTCCGCCTCATCTCCAGTCCTCATATCCTTGACCACGCGACCAAAGTTTCCAATAATGTCGAGGTTGCATCAACCTTCTTTTTGTTCTTTAGTTTGGGCAAAGCAAGTCTACAACTTTCGGCCAAGGAAGCCTCTTCTAAAGCAAGGTCCGAAACATTAGGAGCTGGAATGTTGTGAGAGGATTTGTGTTTTCGAACCAGAGGAACTTCCTGTGAATTGGTAGTCTCTTCTGCAACGTAAGTCGTTGAGGCTTTGGCGAGTTTTCTTTTCCTTTGTGCGAGAGGCACACTATCTAGTACTGCTGCATCAAAAAGATTTTTCAGACAACTGGACAAGGGAATGTGGTCCAGAGAATCAGTAGGAGCACTGGTAGTACCTGTAGCTTGAGCACTAGAATGCTGCAGTAGAGCAGGGAAGTTAGTACCAACACACGAAATTACATAACACATCAAAAGAAATAGGAGTTAGAAATTTACCAAATGCCTCGCGATAGGTTCCTCGCGTATGGCCTTCTCGCGGATAGGCTCCTCATGATTAGATTGTTTCGCGATGGGAATCTCCTCGCGGGTAGTCCGTTTATGAGTTGTTGTCTTGGGTTTCTGAGGCTGTGAAGGCTGAGCATGATGTTTTGGCGTAATCTTGGCCCTTACCTTGCGAAGCTTCAAAGACGGATCTGCAATAAAGACTGGAACTGGAATAGGAATAGGGGGAGTTTCAACCATGAAGCTTTGGAATCTCACAAGTTACTCCTTCCAGAACTCATGATAGGCCTCAGTCACTCCACCTCTGCGAGTGCCATGCTGGATAAAAATAACAGTAGAAAATATGCGGACACTCCTTTCAATAGACTCACGATAGGGAATGAAGCACCTGTCAAAATTATCCTCGCGATATAGAGGAAGTGGAGGGGGAATGGCCTGATCAAATCCTAATTATCTTGCTACACGTGAAGGGTTATAAAGTGTGATAGTATCAAATGTCTCGCTGAAAATGGGGAGGTGACACTTGTGGGTAATGGCCACAAAGATGAGGTGATCATCTACTGCTATGTCATACGATACTATCTCCTCCTTTGGGTAAAAGTTAGGAGAGTAGAAACCCTCCAAAGAGGTGGCGTATGGACGCCAAGAAAATTCAGAAAATGTATCAATAAATAAGGGAAGGGCTTGTGAGGACGAGAGAGAAGTCCAGCGGGTAGCTCGCGACTTCAATGCAACAGGGACAGTGGTTTCTAAAGATTGAGGAGAAATGGAAGAAGGAATGGGAGCATAATTGGGGAAACACTCGAAAAGAAAAAGGGTAAGCAATGTACCTGAAATGTGAGTACTAATTTATACCTACCCAATGAACGTGCGAAATCACTCGCTAGAGTGTCCAGTTGCGAGTACAGGGTGCCAAGGAAAAGTGGGGCCAAGGCAATACGCACACCTTGCGAAAGCATGCCTGCTAGAAGGAACACCATATGACTGGGACCGTCCTCTGGCTTGCCTTGAAATATGTAACGGTCTAGCCAAAATACAAGGAAGCCCGCGAGTTCCAAATGCCCATTGAATTGAGGTCCGGGAGCTGACTCGCGATCTTCACCAGGAGCTGGCTTTCGCGGAGAGTACTCGCGAAAGAAGTGGTGGAACCAGGTAGCATAGGACAACTTCGGGCGACTGGATATGACCTGTTCAGGAAGAAGTACGCCCTTATCAAACCAGTTTCCTAGCTTGGAAGCATACTTGCCACAATCGCGAAGTTGATTAAGGATCTTCTTATCTTCTGGCTCAACTAAAGGCGCCTTGATAGGGCGCAAGTCCAGGACAGGGAGCCGAAATAGTACCACAACATCTTCTATGGTAGGTGTAAACTCTCCCTAGGAAGTAATGAAAGTATCTGAAAATGTACTCCATCGCAAAACTAAGGTAGTCAGTGCGTCCACATCGCGATGAATATAAAAATCTGAAAAAAGCTCAATGGACTCAAGAATACCAGCATGTGCAAGAGTAGCGCGATGACGATTCTGGCTAAGGATATGGCTGGACCACATCTTCCAATCTGTAATGGGTGCTACGTGTCCCTTATACTCAATAAAGGAGAAAGGTGCATCACCTCTTTCAATAGAAAGGCGAGGCACGGAAAGAGGAGGGATGAAGGCAACTTCTGCCTCATTATCTGGGTCAAGGGTAAGAGGTTGACTTGTAATTACTGGAGAAAGAATATCTCTCGTGGATGCCCAGAATGTATCTCGAGAGTCTAAGAATGGTGTTTTCTTCCACTGTGACGTGTCAGGTACAGAGGGAGCAACACCAGAAGAAGGTACAAGAAGTTTTGGTGTAGAAGTCTTTGTCATGTTAGAGTAAAACTTGGGAATAAAATTTGTATTTAATAAGGGGGAAAGCGCGAAGAAGGAATGAGGGTATGAGAAACGGGTGCAAAATAAAAGAATTGAAAAAAGGTGCTCTGAGGAAAATATAAAATCGTGAGAGATGAAAATGACATGAGAGAATATATAGGTGTTGGGCGCGGAAACCGAAACGGCGCATTAAATGCGCGAGGAAGATGAAAGGTCACCTGGACAAGTGCTTATAAAAGAGTCGCGAATCCCAAAAAAATGGATAGATTGGGAAAAACAGGAAGGATATGGGGAAAAGCGAAATCTGTACACACATAAGGTTGGCCGAAAAGCAGAAAAACTGTAAAAGGAAGGTCGCGGATTTGATCAAGGTTCGCAAGATGTAGCAAACATACTTCATCCATGAAGGAAAAGACCAAAGAAAGGCATGGGGAAAAGTGGCTTTCAAAACAACAGTATAAAGAACTATCAATCGCGAGTCACATGTTATTGCACTTTAATACTTGGCTAAGTATCAAAGCGCAATGGGGAAAAAATGTAAAGGTGGTAACTCGCGATAAAAAAAAACTAATTTGCAAGGCTTATTTATTTGGGATATGGCCCAAGCCTTATTTATTTGGGATATGGCCCAAGCTTTAATTATCTGGGATATGGCCCAAGATTGGAATATTTGGGGAAACCGGCCCAAGTAAAAGATTATTTGGGAGATTGACCCAAATAATTGATTACTTGGGGAAATAGCCCAGATATGGTTTTACGCGAGAGCTTGCATTATACAGAGGGAGGCATGAGGGGCTGATGTGTTTTATAGCTCGTATCAGAAACTCATAACCCTATATGTTGCTCGCATAGGGAGTACTACTCGGAATCTAGGGGAAATGCTGGGGATGAGTAAATAGTGGGTCGCGACCTTATTTACACCATCCTAAACAAGAGTACCTTAGAGAGGCCGATAGTATTCAGGGACATGACCAAGACATGCATGATTGGTCATGACCCAGCAAAGCTATAACGACATCCTTGGCTAAGGATAAATCAGTTTCGCGATGAAATAGGAGCGGATCACGGGGCATGGCGCACACCATGACCCATGTATGATATTACGCAAATCCGTTTCGCATAGTCGAATGCGAGATAACACTGTGCAAGGTATTTATGGCGCACTGTATAAATTCGCGAATGAGATTACGCGAATCCGTTTCGCGTAGGCAAGTGCGCGAGATGATACTGTGCAAAGTACTTATATCGTGGATTGGTACGCAGGCACCATGTCGCGAGACAGATGTTGACGTGGCAATACAAATCCGCGAGGATTACTGAGCACTCACGTCTATAAATAAAGGTGCGAGAGCTCATTTGAGGAGGATTTTTCGGAGATTAAGAGAGAGAAATTCCTAGAGAGAGAGATCATTTCTTAATCCCTTGTACTTGTTATCTTTTCCTCCATTTTTTCTGTAAAGCAAATCAAAAGCAGTAAAAGCATCATTGCCGTTATTTTACTGACGAACTTGTGTAGAAACTATCTTCGCATCATCTAAAATTTGCGAACCCCTACAGTAATTTAGTTTTGTTCCAGGTTAAATATATATTCATATATATATATATATACACACATTAACTGTTACAGAATGTTTGTATAAATAAAATTATAATTTTTTCCCTTCGTAAATCGTATCTTTGCACACATTTATGGGGCTTAAGTCTCTAGAATATATAAAAGTAGTTTGTTTTTATTTTTTTAATAAAACACTACTACTTTTTGGTTCTTTTTTTTTCTTACTTGCTCTTCCTCATCCTTCTGTTCGTTTATTTATTTTTGTCTTTGATAACAATTTTGTAATACACTCTTTAAAAGGAAAAAATATTACTTTTATAAAATGAAAATTCAAAGACGGGGATGAATAATCTTCTATTTTTCTGTTGTTCAAGATTTTTGAGACACTAATTCTGGTTTTTGACATCATAAATTTCAGGTATAGAATGTTTAAGTGAGAGATAAGTGTTTTTGATAATAGTTTTTTAAATGGTCCCCTATTTGCAATTAAGTTTTAAATTTGGTAATTATTTATCTTTTGCCTAATAGATTGTAGCAAGGATGTCAAGGTATTTATTAAGAAAGCAAGGGTGTTAATTAAGTTGGATGTGCGGTAGGGCTGCACATGGTCCGGTTCTGTCCTAGTTCCGACCGGGAACGGAACTGAACCATTATTTTTGGTTCCTTAAAAATGAGAACCGGAACGGAACCATTAATACAAGGAACCGAACCAAACCAAACCATATTTTTCGGTTTGGTTCCGGTTCGATTCCGGTTCCTATTATTACTTTTAAAAAACATAAAAAAATTCAAAACAAAACATAATTATAAACCAAATTATAGAGTATTTCAATTATTAGTCTATTTCAAACCCAAAGACAGTTGAATTTCAATACGAGTATCAGGTTTCTTACGGCGACTCCTTTGATATTGAATTTAAAACCAGTTGAATGTGCATTATGGTCCAGGAGAACCATAGCAAGTTGTGGTATGTAATGCCCTACAAACACATTGTATACAATTATCCAACTACAAATAATGGAAAGGCTAGATAGGAGAGAGTGAAGCGAAAGTAAGTCAGAGTTGATGATAGTACTACTATGCTAAACATGGTGTCAATTATCTTTAGAAAGTTTTCTTCACGCAATCGGCAATAATAACACACCGAACAATACCAAATCTAAAAAGTTTTTTTGATTTATTACCTTAACTGAAGAAGATGATGAATCTCATGAACTCATAGTTGGAAATAGAGAAAGAGATATATAGAGAAAAAGAGATAGAGAGAGAAATACCAGGCGAAGCAAACCAATGAACCGGGTCTGCTTTGAGAAGTAGTGAGAAGGGGTATGGTGCGTGCAATTAATGAGAATGGGAAAGTTAGTGAGAATGGGAGGCGCCTGATACATTGATATCACTAGGTTAAGAATCAAAATTATTATAAAATAGAAATGGGCTAAAGGCCAACAAATAATGAGGAAAATATATGGGGTTTTCATAATTAAAGCCCAAGCTACTAGGAGTCTTGGCCCAAAAGTGTCATTCACATGTTACTTATATTAGTGAATCAGTGATATATTTATAGATATCATTTTAAAATTTTAAAATTATACATTATTTATCTAATAATAACTTTTAAATATATATATATATATAACCAGTCCGGTTCTATGTGGTTAAGGACCGGAACCGAACCTAAAAAATCGGTTCTTTAATTTTGAGAACCGGAACCGAACCGAACAATCTTAAAACCGAACCAAACCGCCGGTTTTGGTTTGGTCCGGTTCGGTTCTTCGGTTTTTTCGATTTTGTGTGCAGACCTAATGTGCGAAGTAAATTTGTCCGCTGATTAGAGAATTAAAATAAAAGGAAGAATATTTTGCTAATTTATCCTCAAATTGTCTCATGTTGGCAATTAAGTTTTGAATTTGGTCACCTTCTATCTTTTGATTAGATTATGGTCCTTTTAGATCAATTTTACTTAAATTTGGCCACTAAAATCTAATTATGAAACTTGGAATTTTTTATTTTTTATTAGATTGGGTTAAAAAGAAATTTCTACTATGTTAAAAATAAATTTCCTCTTACATGATTTGTGGCAAGCATTACTCTTTAAAAAAAAATGAGGTAGGCGTGATTTTAACCAAATGAAATCACCTTAGATTGATCATGTGTTTTAGAAAGACTGCACACACCAATATAATTTGGACAATATAAACTTATCAATAAATGGTATATATTACGAAACTAATTTCACGATATAATCATGAATAAAATGGATGAATTGATGACCTGATGTAAATACAGTATTAGTATTCTTTAAGTACATAAAGATTGAACTAATATTATGAGTTATTTTTGCACTAAGATTGGAGTAATCTTAAAACTATAATTAATTAATTAGTAAAAAATAGCGTAAAAATTAATAATAACAAAATTCATGTATTTATAAATTAAAGGGTATTTTACACGAACCTCTCTTAAGGTTTGCCATAATTCCACCGACTTTCTCTGGGATTTGAGAATGACACATACCTCCCTTAAAAAACAAACTTCATTTCACATAACTTTCCTGGTACCGTTAACTCACCTAACAGACCTAACAAAATTAATTAATTACCCTCGATGGTGGATGTTAAATTACAAAACTACCCTTATGTTTTGATTTGACACGGAAAGTCCTTTTTGTCAGTTGTTCATCTTCCCCATTGATTCCATTCTCTTTTGCTCATGTTTTTCACATAAACACTAATCATTCATCACAATCTGCACCATTCTTTACAATAACTAAATTAACAGATAATTAACACCCAATTGATTCCCATGAACACAAATCTTATAGAAATTTTAACAATTAAGAGATGATCTAAATGAGTTTTTTAGCATCACCTCAGACTAACCCACAAAAGAACCTCCTCCTTTTTAGCAATGGTGATTTGAGCTCTATTGAAGCTCTAATGAGGATTATGAATCAATTCAGCAAGATGTCAGGGCTTGATGCTAATCCTTCTAAAAGTAATGTGTTCATGTCAGGCATTGATGATGAGCTAAGGAATGTTATTTTAAATCTCACTCAGTTTAGTGTAAGAGTTATTCCCATCAAATACTTGGGGGTCCCCCTCATTTCTAATAGGCTCAAGACTAAGGATTGCCAAATGCTTGTCTCAAGAATCACAAGAAGAATTCAATCATGGAGTTGCACGTTCGTCTCTTTTGCTGGGAGGCTTCAGCTCATGCAAGATGTTTTTCTCTCTATCCAGGTTTATTGGGCTTCTTCTTTCATTTTGCCAAACGTTGTAATGAAAGATATTTCTTGGCTGCTTAGAAGGTTCCTATGGAAAGGCTGGGGGGGGGGGGAACTTGCTTGGTCTGTTGTTTGTCTGCCTAAGGAGGAGGGTGGCTTGGGCATTAAACACCCGGGGACTTGGAATTGTGCTACCATTGCAAAGCAAATGTGGAATGTTCTTTAACCTATTCCCTCTTCTTTATGGGCAATTTGGGTTAGGGATGCTATTATCAAGAACAATATTTTTTGGCTTCTAAAATCCTCTCACAATAGATCTTGGGCTTGGAGGAAGATCTTAGGCCTCAGGGAAGTGTACGAGGACAAATTCAAATATAAAGTTGGTGATGGTTCAAAAGTTTTCCTTTGGTATGATTTTTGGTTATTTGATAGACCTATTGTGGATATTTTTAGAGAAGAAACTATTACTGCTTCTATATTTGGTAAGAAGGCAAAGGTGAGTGTTATCATTAATGGTAATGAATGGGCTTGGCCTCCTATAAACTTCCTCAGTTTCATTTACCTCAACCATGCCACTCTCAATTTTCTTGCTCCTAACCCTCTTTAGAGGGACAAGCTGTTATGGCTTGGCTCCCCTTCTTTCAGCATAGCTTCTGCATGGGAAAAAATTAGGAACAAAATGATTAAAATGATTTCATACAGTCGATTAAAAGTAGATAAAACTTATCCCAATATATTAAAATGATTTCATACAGTCGATTAAAAGTAGATAAAACTTATCCCAATATATTAAAATGATTTCATACAGTCGATTAAAAATAGATAAAACTTATCCCATACAGTTAAGAACTGTGGCAGTGATGGCTACAATTTATTAGAATGGATTCCCACCAAGATGGCTTAATGTTATAAAGAGCGTTTTTCGCTTGTTACGTTGCAATATCTTATCTGATGTTTGTGGCATATAGATGCACTAAAATTTGTTTTCTGCTCATTTCTTATGTCTTGCACATAGAATTTTCAGATTTTTTATTTTTTTATTTTTTTAGTGACGTATTCCATGCAATCAATATTATTCGGTAGTCCATGATTTTGTTTCAGTTCTTATGAATGAAATCGCAGTTTTGGACCTTTATATGTTTGAGGAATCTGGATATAGCAATCAAAGGTTACTCAGATTTTGGTTTAGTGTTGTTGATTACATTGAGATGAGAAATATAAGCACATTTTGTATTTTAGTGGAAGCTAATAAAAGATCAAAAAAGTATAATAAATCACATATTTTCTTCTGGTTCAGACAGGACAAACATAGCAAGAAATTTGAACGTTCATATTGTGGGTTGGCACTATTTGACTTCAGCAAGCTATTGAGGATATTTTTTGTTTTGTTTTTTCATTGATGCAATAACAGTTATGTACTCTCATCAAGTATAATGGCTTATGTATCTCACTCCAATTTAATTTCAAAGTACAGCATTGAAATAATAAAAATTTAAGGATTTGCAATGTTTGAGTTTGAGGTTAGTTGGGGATGCCCTTGTGGGTGAAAAAGGTGAGAAATAAGAGAGAAATGGAGAGAAGGCTCCACTAGCAAGTCAGAACAAATAGGTCACAATCCATGGTCGAAAATCTGAAGCAAGTAGAAGGAAAGGAGAGGAAAGAATCGGTGGAGAAGAGCAAAGAGTGTAGCCTCATCACAGCAAGAGAATGGGTAGTGAGCATTGATAGATCTAAAACCATAAAATCCCCAAGAATGAAGTACCCCCAAAATAGCTAAAGACCAAGAGATGGAGAAGAGAGAAGCAAGCAGAGGAGAAGGGTCAGACGTGAAGAAGGCGAAATCAGCTCTCCATGGCCGAAGCACAGAGAACAAGAGCATTAAGCAAAAATGGTAGCCGTCTCTCTGGAGGAGTAGCCTCCAAGCAAAGAGAGAAGAAAAAGGGAAAAGGGAATGTTGTGAAAAGAATGGAGTCTGCCAAAAAGATGGAGGAGAGGATCTCTAGGCAATGCACTATTGCCCTCTATTTATAGGTAACAAGGCTCAAAATGTTGCCCTAAATGTTGTGGTTCCCAAGTCCTACCAATGCTCCACTTTTCTCTAATAAGGTGATGAGGGCCATGATGTGGGCCTATAAGGAGAATTCTTTCCACATTATAAATAATGGGTAGAATCCACATTATGTGCCTTTATCATGACTAAACTACACTCCAAGCCTCCATGCCACATGCTCTTTCCAATCCCTTCATAATGTGAGGATGGTGTCGCGCTGTCCATGTGTCACGGCTACGCAGCATCTATGGCCACAGCCGGATCAGTCGTGCAACGGATCACTCCCCAATAGCCTTCGCAGTACATGCATATACCGCTAGAGCTGTGCATAAATGGTGGTAGACGCCCTTGAGCGACTGCTACGTCATCATGACCCGTAGACCATGGAGGTACTACTCCCGTGTACGTTCTTCAGCTCCACAGGTGCGCTACCACAATAGGACCACCTTTAGAAGGCTTTTGAGTTGCCACGAGTAATCCGCCACAACGTCGGACACATTGGGTCAACCCGTATACCAACTTCGGTGGGGCGGGTCTGAGGCTCTACCCAGTAGCCCAGTACCCTAAATGAGACCCCTCTACGAGTCGAGTGCAACCTAAAATAATACCTATGCCTACAATTTGCCCCCTGTGCATGCGAGGCACCACCTCAAAGTTGGGCTGGCATGCACACAGCAGGCCCCATATATACAATATTTATATTCCCATTGTCCCTATTTATATATATGGATACATATCTATAGCGTACATATGTATTTTAAAAATATGTCATGAAAAGTAATAAACACAATAGAAAAGTAGGGATGATCAAATGAACGGTAAGGACGGCAACAAGGAACAAAAATAAGCAAAGACAAGGTAAAATAAATAAAAATGAAAGAAAATTAAAAATAAAGTAAATGATGTAAATATGAAATTTGAGAAATGTGAAATTGAGAAATAAAATAGGTAAACAAGAAAGAAAGAAGCAAAACAAAACAAAACCAAATATAGGAAAGGCAAACAACCATTTTTTTTAAATACACATTTTTTTTGAAAACCACCTGGAAGGGTATAATAATAATCCTCAAAAGGGAATTTAAATTTGATTAGTAATCACCACAAGTAACATGGTAAAAGTAAAGAAATAATTAAATTGGAATAGTACATATAGATACATATATATATATTCATGTACATATATATATTCTTTTAAATAAGTAAGTAAGTAAGTTTTTTCTTTGTTTTAAAAACTGTACACGTGTTCATATACCCACGTGTGCATAGAGATATATTTATATATAAAAGGAGCAATTTTTAGAAATTTTGAACCAACAGTTTCCTTCTCAAAGACGAACTGGTGCCAAAACACAGAAGTAGAAAAGGCAGTGAGACAAAGCAATAATGGCAGCCCCCTGCAAAAAGGTGCCCTTTCGCCGCCCCCATTATGGCGACGCTTCGCTAGGCGCCACTCCCCGGAATTGGTGCAGTCACGGTTGGGGAGTGTGCAGAGAGGCGACCTACAAATACCTCTCCAGATTATGGAAATGGGACAAAACAACCAAGTGTACTATCCTGCAATTACTGATTTCACTGTGAGAGAAAAGCAAAAGCTTGAAGAAAGAGTGAACCAGAGAGAGAAATAGGGAAATCAAGAAAGAGAAAGAAGGAAGAGAAAGAAAGAAGAAAAAGAAAGAGAGAAATACCAGAGAGAAGTGAAAAGGAGAGAGAGAGAAAAACCCATTTTCTGTAGAAGCCATGCTACCTTCGAAGGGCCACGACGGCACCGTTCCAAGCGACGACGAATGGTGACACGCCCCTTTCTTTGGGAAGGAGGTCGACTTATTCTAGCACCGGGCCAGGCATTACCAACCAAACCCTGCAATTTTGGGCGAGCCCGTGCTGTTAGAAGGCGATGCCCCCTCAACGTCGGGTACCCAATGGAAGCCGGGGAAGAGTATGCGGTTTCCTATAGAGAGGGGTGATTTCCCCTACTCGCACCTCCAATTCGAAGGCCACATAACGCCAATTTCAGAGTGGGACTACTGGTGCGAGCACATTCTTTCGAGACCAGAGTATATGGAAACCCTCAGACGTGCCTCAATCCTGACGGCCATTGATTCAAGTCGTCGTGTCAACATCCGGCGCTCAAACCCCTCTTTGCAAGCCCTAATTTCCCGCTGGAATACTGACACCCATACCTTTGCTACCGCTTGGGGTGAGTTTACCCCCACACTAGAAGATGTGAAATCCCTAATGCACCTGCCTCTGATCGGCGAACACAGCTTCAGGCATCACACAATCCCTTCAGAATGCCAAGCCACAATAGATTTCCTGGAGGCCTCATTTACTCATGCCGCCTACCTGAACACCACTGTGAAGAAGAAGGGCAAATGCAAATTTGCAAACTGGGCCAGGTACTTTTTCACCTATCCTGCATCAGGTCGACCTCTTCGCCCCGACAATACTCAAGGTGTGCCTCTCGATAATCCCCACCATCTGGACGCCTTTCTGGCACTTTGGCTTGCACGCCATGTGTTCGAAGGGCGCCCCAACGATTGCATTAGCAAGAAAGTCTTCAATTTGGCGGCCCAAATGGCTCTTGGCAGGACCATTGCGCTGGGACCACTTTTCCTTGGGACACTGTACAAGAGGCTCGACTCAGTAGTGGCGGGGATGCGCCGCTCAATAGGCCGCTGTGAAGTGAAAGCGCCTGTGTCCAGTCTTTTCCTGTCTCTATTCATAATGGAGCGCTTTCCTAAATTCTTCCCCGCGCCACACACTCTAGAGGCTGCTAGACCATTCGGGGATCCCTGGGGCTTTTGTCGTGCCCCCAGATGGTCCGACATTGTCCTCCGGGATGATCTCAGCCTGGTGCTGGACCTAGAGGATGAATTCCAATTCAGACCCTACTCTACAACACTGCCCGGATTCCCTATCCAGTCCTTATTCGGTGAAGAGCCACGCATGCTCAATCCTGCCCCCAACTCATCCCTTTCAGATTTTGAACTCCTGCTGGTCCTGAGGAAATGTACACTGCCTGCCTGGTTCGAGGACAGTGTGCCTCTTAGCAATTACAATCCTCATAGGGTCGCCCGCCAATTTGGCTTTGACCAGGGCGTCCCTACAGCTCCAACCGCTGCTCTAAGTTTTGCCCTCAGTTCAGACCGATTTCTTGCCAGGAACCTGCCATCCCTAAACAATCCTCCTCAACCGCTTATTATACCGTCGTTCTGCATTTTCTGGAGGTCAAACCTTGACACCCTGCAGGCCTTTGTCCAGTCATCAGCTCGCAGAAGTGAGCGCCGGGCTATTGACAAGGACGATATGGTGGTGCACTACTCTTCTGCCTCCTTTTCCAGATGAAGCCCTAGCTATGTGGTGGGACATGCTATTGCCGACGTGCCGACGTTTTCTCGTGACATGTTCCCGCCAAGGGGAAAGTCAAGATCAAAGAGGGTGGTCCGCACCATCCTGTTAGAACCTTTTGATGTACTGCTTCCACAAGGCCAAACTCCTGCAGTCCCTGTGCAACCAATTCCTCAAACTACTGCAGCGCAGAACCGTCCGACTCCATCAAGGCGAAGGCCTACCCAGGATGAAGCGGGGCCCTCAGTTCCTACCCACAGGCGTCCCAGTGCATCTGCCAATGTAAGATATCTAAACATGTACTTAAAATAAATTTATTAGTATATTTATTGCCCCCTCTTGAGTGGTGCTCTCTTTATATTATATATATATGTATATATAAAGAAGAAAAGAAATATAAAATTGTAGAAGTTTTAAATAAACCTTCATTTTTCTTTCCCCCTTTTTTTTCTCCTTCTTTTTTTAGCCAAGTGCTTCCTCAGGGTTGCAAACTCCATCAGTCCCGAGCAGGACTAGATCGTCAAAGAGGAGGGTTGATGCCCCCGGCCTGGCGGTTCCTCCTGACAATATTGCTGACGTTTTTAAGGATGCAGACTTGCTTCGTACTGAGACTCCATGGGGCGTGGCACAGAGGATCCCAGCTTCAGAAGACTTAAATGCGCTAACCGGTTCCTCCTTAAATGCAGGATCCGGTGCTTCGCATTCTTCAGGCACCCAACAGTCCATTCGCTCAGGTATAAATACCCCCTCCCCTTACCTGTTTTTTTCATTAACATTTCAAAGCACAAGTGTTAGGCATTTTTAGAGAAATAAAAATCATAGAGAAGTCCATAAGTTTAGAGAGAGAAAAAAGAGAAAGAGAAAAAAAAAAAAAAGAGAGAAAATGGTAGCCATGGGGAAGACCAATCGTCCCCTCTACACTTCTTCTTCCTCTGACAGCGATGATGGTATCCCTCTTGCAGATCGATTCAAGAGGAGTGTCCCTGCTAAAAAGACCCCGATTCCAGAGGAGGGGGACAGTCGGGATGAAGTTCCCCTTGGCCAACGGCGCCCAAAGAGACTGGTGTCCCCAAATGCTCCCGGTCCGGCGGCGAAGAAACCACGGCGCTCTGCCCGCAAATCCAGTGCGTTCAAGTCCCCTTCTTCAACCCCTTCAGACTCCGTCCCTGTCGATGTATCCTCTGATGAGGAGGCAGTCGCTCCTCCCAGGGGTGGCCGTTCGGCTTCCCCTCGTGTCCCCGCAAGTCCTCCTCAACAAACTCCAGTAGATCCTCCACGCCAAACCACTGCCATGGCTCCTGGATCTGGCCCTGCTTTGGGTGGTTCAGTCCCTCGGGCTGGCAATCCCATGCCGAACTGTGGACCACCAGACCTGCCCAGATAGAGGGGCTTCTACTGCAGCGGACGCTCCATTCCAACCCTCAACCACCTGGCCATTGCCCACCCTGGGATGTTTGATGGTTTCAATATAGCCTTCGAACAGGCCCAGGCTCCTATGCTTGATGGGCTCGCTCTGTACTTCTAGTAGGTGGCCAGGTCCACTGTGGGGGATGTAACTCTGCCAGCTTTGGATGGTGCCAGGAGGTTGGCTGCCCAGGCCATACAATTCGGTATCAACATGGACTGGTTCCTTAAGAGGCTGAATAAGATTGAGGCGAGAGATGACGGCGGTGTCCTGCGCCTCGCTGGGGAGAACGCCCATGCTGAATCGGTGAAACTCAGGGAAGAGGCAGCCCAAATGAGGAGGGACGCTGAGGTGCTGCTGGAGAATGCTGCAAAGAACGACGCAGAGGCGGCGCACAAAGAGGCGGAGGTTGTTCGGCTGCTGGAGGCCGCTGATGAGCAACGGGTGGTGGACCGTGTGAGGGATACCGATCCTTTCCTCCTACCCTGAAGATCTATTTACCTAAATCCTGCAAATCCTCAGAAACAATTTCCTTTTTCTGGCCATTAGAAACATTTTCACACAGTTAGATAATTTTTGATAATATATATTTTGAAAACTGTAAACTTTAACACAGGTACAACATTGCGCCTGCCTGAAGGCGGGCCTTACTTTTGGAAGCATGCTTCGGCATGTTTGACCTTGCGCTCTTTTGAGCAACACATATTTTATCTAACAGTTTATCTAGATTAACGCCTATTTGATGGTGTGGTGTTTGTTTGTTTTTTATTTTATTTACGCATATGCTTTACTATATATATATTTTTTTTGTTCGTTTTGTTTTCAAAATGTGTAGGTTGTAACATGGAAGGCGCCGACTTGACAATAGCTCATGCAAGTAGATAAGAAAAGGGAGACGCCGTTGTGGCGCACGCGCCTTTCTGTGAACCTTGCACGGAAGAGAAGGCTAAAGCCCACGTTCAAGGCTACTCTCCTGTATTGAAGTTTCGCCTTGGTAGAGGCTTGAGCCTTGCCTTGTGTAATTTTTTTATCCTTTAGAATGGTACATGTAATCAGAAAAATGTAAAGCATATGTCTTTTTGTAAATAAAATACCTTCCATTGAGTAAAGATCTGTCTCTATATATTTTTCTTTTTTTTTTTACATGTATGCCATCATATATGCATCGACTTGTGCGTGCCAATCACCTAACTAAAAGGAAATAAACATAAGGATAGAAGGTTAAGAGGAAAAGACCCAACTCTCCGGTCAACCTAGCTGTCTTAAGTAAAAGAAAATAAGAGAATAGAGAAATGAAGAACAGAAATGGAACGTCTTGGATGAGCCGCGACGAAGTCAGAGGTGGTCAGGTGAGATTTCCCTAATGATAAAATCTCTTGATCCACTTGGAGTTAAGGGGGCCAGTCCTGAATCCGGTTCCAACCTCGGTCAACTCATAATAACCATTGGGTGAGGTCTTGGCCACGGTGTAAGGTCCTTCCCATTTGGGAGCGAACTTCCCCGGGTTTTGGCCCCTCATCACAGCGCCAACCGTCTTCAGGACTAAATCTCCCTTAGCGAAAACCCTTTCTCTGACAGAAGTATTGTAGGCCTTTGCAATCCTGGCCCTATACTTCTGTGATGCTACTGACGCAGCATCCCTTCTTTAATCCAAGACTTCCAAAACATCACCTTTGCTGACTGCCATCAGCCCACATGCGGCTGCGAAACGTGCAGAGGGTACCACCAACTCCTCGGGTAGTACAACATCGATCCCATACACCAGGGCGAACGGAGTCTCCTGGGTCGCCCGCCGCTTGGAAGTACGATAAGCCCATAAAGCCATTGGTAACTGATCAACCCAGCCTTTTCCATGGTCGTGCAACGTTTTGCTCAGGATCCGGATCAACGTCTTGTTGGTGGCCTCGTCCTGGCCATTACCCTTGGGGTAGTAAGGAGTGGAAGTGTGATGCAGCACCTGGTACTGCTCCAAAAGTGCCCCTACGTCCTTGTTCACAAAGGGCGTCCCATTGTCAGACAGGATGGTGTGTGGCACTCCAAACCGATAAATGATCTCCTCCTTTATAAACCGGACCACAACAGCAGCAACGGTTCGCCTTAGTGGAACAGCCTCGACCCATTTGGTGAAGAGCTCGGTAGCAGCCAAGATCCAAGCGTGCCCTCCGGACCTGGGGGTGATAGGTCCAACAATATCCAATGCCCAAGTATGGAACGGCCAAGGCATGGATAAAGAGCGAAGGCTAACAGCGGGTGCATGGATGAGGTTGCCGTGCTTCTGGAAAGCCTCATACCGCCGCACGTGGGTAGCAGTGTCATTCTCCATCGTAGGCCAATAATAACCACAGGTAACCAAGTGCTCATACAGCTTTGCGCCGCCCTGATGGTCATGCCGGTGCGCCTCGGTCATGACAATGGTGGCCTCCTCATGGTTGATGCACCTTAATGGCCTTCCACAGAAACCTTTGCGATAAAGTGCGCCCTTGAGGAGGAAGAAACGTGCCGCCTTCTTCCTGACAAGGGCCGCATCCATGCGATGATCAGGTAGCTTGCCTTCCTGGAGGAAGTCGATGTAGGGCTTCCGCCAGTCGGACAAGTCGGCCTGAAAAGCACCCTCACCACCTTGAGGGGTGCGAGCACAGAGAACACAGCTCCTTTGAACGTCCTTGGCAATCGCCATCATACCGGGCCAATAGAAACCTCTGCGCTGGATCCTCCGGTAAAGACTAACGTCCTCCACGCCGCATACAATCCGGTGAGTCTCCTCAAGAATGGTGGAACCTTCCTCCTCGGAGACACAACGAGCCAGTATGCCCTCAGGCCCCTTGAAGTAAAGATCCCCTTTGATAAGCACAAACCCTTTGGCCGACGGCCCGTCAAAGTCGTCCTTTGCCAAGCCTTCCATAATAGAGACCCGCCAGTCAGCAACCCTTACCAAGTCGGAACCTTCCGCCGTTGCGGGGGCAGAGCACTTCCGCACCTCCAACGATAAGCCTTCCTGCTCAAGTCTGATCTTTGATGCCAGAGTTGCCAGAGCGTCGGGGAAGTGATTCCTACATCTAGAAACATGAGTAAACTCCACGGCGTCAAAATGCTTAAGCAACAGCTGTGCCTGAGTACGATAAGGAGCAAGGTTGGCCTCCTTCACAGTGAACTCGCCTGTGACCTGCTTGATGATGAGCTGAGAATCCCCCTTGACCTTTAAACGTCGAATGCCCCGTCGTTGTGCCTCTCTGAGCCCTAGGAGCAATGCCTCGTACTCAGCCTCGTTGTTGGAGCACGGAAAATCCAACTGATAAGAGAGATGAACCTGAGGCCCACCACCGCATGGCGTGAGAACAATACTGGCCCCACCATTACGGGCAGTGGACGCTCCATCGAATGACAGTTCCCATTCCTCGGCGTCTGCCATGAACAGGTCGGTTGAGCCCCGACCTCGAGAAGAGTGAGATAGAAGATCCGCCAGAGCCTGCCCCTTGATGGCCGTGGGTCGCACACACTGAATGTCGATCCCTAACAAGCCCATCAACCACCTGGTCAGACGTCCGCCGGAAGGAGGCTGAGTCACCATGTAGCGCACCGGCTCGCTTTTGGTCATCAGCTCCACAGTGTGCATAGACAAATAATGCCAGAACTTCTTTGCGGCAAAGACCAACGCAAGACATTGCTTCTCAGCTGCAGTGTACCGAAGCTCGGTGCCACGGATGACCCTACTAGCATAATAGATGGGACGTTCACGTCCCTCCTCCTCCTGGGCGAGGATTGCCCCCAGTGAATGATCGGTCGCGGAAACATAGAGTCGGAGGGGCACTCCCCGCCTGGGTGCAGTCATGGTGTCCGGTGCAGCTAGGATTCTTTTAACGGCCTCAAAGCTCCGCTGGCACTCGGAGGTCCAAACATAAACAACATTCTTCTTAAGAAGAGGCAAAAAAGGTTGCATGAGCTCGGCGAGATCAGGAATGAAGCGTCGCAGGTAGGAAATCTTGCCAATAAATCCTCTAAGCTGCTTCAACGAGCGTGGTGGATCCAGAGCAATGATAGCCGCCGTTTTGTCACCATCGACCTCAATGCCTCGCTGATGCACGACAAAGCCCAAGAAATTCCCTTTCGTCACACTGAAAACACACTTGGCCGGGTTCATCTTCAGCTGGTAAAGCCTGCACCTATCGAAGACCTTCCTCAAATCATCAATGTAGTCCGTCGGCTGCTTTGACTTTACCGCCAGATCATTAACATAGCATTCGACAGAAACATGGATCATGTCGTGGAAGACGACAGTCATGGCCCTTTGGTAGGTTGCTCCAGCATTCTTCAGTCCAAATGGCATTACAGTAAAGTGGAAGTTCCCCATGGGAGTGCGAAAAGCGGTTTTGGGCGCGTCCTCCTCGGACATCCTAATCTGATTATATCCACTAAAGTCGTCCATAAAAGAGAACATCCCGTGACCGGCAGTGACATCCACAATAGCGTCGACATTTGGCAATGGAAACTCGTCCTTTGGACACGCCTTGTTGATGTCCCTGATATCGATGCATACCCTGACCTTTCAGTTCTTCTTCCGTACGGGTACCACATTGGCCAACCAAGTCGGATGCTGAATGGGCTTAATAAAACCGGCCTGCAATAAACGCTGAACCTCCTCCTTAATCTGACCCTCAACCTCTGGTGCAAGAACTCGAGAAACCTGCTTCTTTGGTACGGCTCCCGGCTCAACATTCAAACGGTGCACAACCAGGTCGGGGTCGAGTCCCGACATCTGGTCGTAACTCCAAGCGAATACATCCTGATATTCCTTGAGTAAACCCGCCAGTCGCTCTTTGAACTCAGGAGATTGCTCACGGTTGATGGAGACTAAACGGGTTTGCTCCCCTGCCTTGGCCAAATCGACCTCCTCAATACTCTTCTTCTGGGTTGCAGCTAGACCTACCTACTGCTCGTCCTGTCTCACTGAATCCTCGACAGGAACGGATGCCTCCGCCAGAAGATAGTCATTACAGGGGTCGTGCGCCTGCACCGGGGCGTCCGGCCCCTCACACCATCATAACTGGTAGACGTAGCTTCCGTCAGCCTTGCGCACTCTCCTGCAAAGATCCTCATCGTCCTCGACTTTCCGCTTACCCTTCTGAGAGACAACCACCATAACATCGTCGTCATCGGACTGGGCAATATCCTCCCAGTCGGGCAATGGAGTAGCATACGCCTCACCTTCCTCAAGACCCTCGTCCACAGCCGAAAAGTTGGTGAAGTAAATAGCATCGGACAAATGAACCTCACTGAGAGAAAAAGGGTTCCTCGTGGCCTTGACGGTGGTAGTCCCAGTGCCCCAATAGGCCTTCATCACCTGATGATACGAAGAAGGGACTACACCGTGGAGATGCATCCAAGACCTCCCCAGTAGAACGTGATAAGATGGTTCCCCCTCAATGATATGGAATCGGACAGGCCCTCGGATGTCCCCAACCTGCAGGTCGGCGGTGACATAGCCCAAGGTCCTCTGTCTGATCCCATTGAAGCCAGAAATGTCGATCGGCCTCCCGGTCACGGCCTCATCCTTGATACTGGCCTGCCTCATGACGTTGACAGAAGCACCATTGTCCAGAAAGGCCCTCCTGAAATCGACCCCATTAATGGTCGCCGGTACGTACAACGGACGGTTATGAGGGCCCTCGATAAGCTTGTCCGCCTCGGTAAAGGTGACCTCCCTATTATGGTCAGACTTCGCCGAGGGGGTGGGCTCGTCCCTCTTAACCTCCGTCCCTGCCTTGCAAACAACCTTGAGCAACACCTTAGTAACCTCAGCCCTGGAGTCTGAGTCAAGTCTCAGTTTGTCAAATAACTCCCTCATAAGGCCAGACACCTGCACCATGCGGTCCAGAACGCCCCCTTGAACTCGCTCACCCAACCAAGCTACCTCATCGCCTTGAAGCTCCTCCAGAGTGACACGATCCTCGCACGATGTAACATGAACACCGGCATCGTGGCGTGGGAAAGGGTTGTCGTGCACATCCTGCTTTTTCAAGAGCTCCAACTCTCCAGACCTCATCTTATTTTGGAAGAGGTCGCGCAAACTCCAACACTCCATTAATGGGTGCCTGGTACCACGGTGGAAATGACATAAGCGTGGATCATTCACCAAGTCCTTATGATTCTCCTCTAGAGCGGGTGGAAGGCTGACGACCTTGTCGCGTATCCACTGGTTCAACACAGCAAGAACCTACCGACGGCTACAAGGGAAAGGCGGTGGAGTAGTCCGAAATCGCTTCCTCTGCTGATCGGCCGATGCCATGAAGGCATCCTCGTCCTCGGCGGTCTCCTCAGAAAATTGTTCCTCATCCTCAACCCGGTCAGCCAGACATCTAGTTTTGGCCATGAGATAGGAAAATGAGCGGATATCGAGGGCGACTAGATAGAGGCAGTACTCTCTATCCATCCCGTCGATGCAGATCCTGACCAAGTCCTCCTCCTTGGCGGCCTCATAACATTCCAATGTGCGCTCTCTGAATCGCTTCACACAAGCCATCACATCCTCGTTGCTCTTCTGGGTGAGCTTAGTAAGGGATAGCAGAGTGACCTTCTCATCAGCCTGGTAGTACTTGCTATAAAAACGCTACATCATCTCTTCCCAGCTGGTCACCGACCCAGGCTCGAGGTTGTGATACCATGTGTACGCCCTGTCAGTCAGTGACTTGGGGAACTCCCTCAACTTCAGCGCCTCGTTGGAGGCATGGTCCCCCAAATGACTAATGAAACGTCCAACGTGCTCCTTGGCATTGCCTTTTCTTCCATCGAACTGTCGGAACTTAGGCACAACATACTCAGCAAGGTACGGCTGCTGAAGGACAGAGATAGGAAATGGAGGCAACGGGTCGCCAATAAGATCCGCCCCGGTCGAGACACGACCCGACCCCATCATGGCACGCAACTGATCAAACGTGACATAGGGGGAAGCGCTCTGCTGAGCCGAGCCAAAAGGGGTCAATAACGCCGCCGTGGTGTGGCCCTGGGGTAACGCTGAAGCTGCGCGCGGGGACGTCACCATGACATCACGACGAAGGATAGATGTCGGAGCCATTGCTGGTGTGAGCGCTGCGCCCGTGGCCGCGTCAGGCCTGGCAGAGGCAAACATTGTTTTCTGCTCCTCCCACATTTGCTGTTGGGTGGCCTGCATAGTAAGCAATGTTTCCATGAGAAGCGCGTCACGGTCACGCCTGCCAGCTGACCTCGAGGTGGCAGTGCTATGAGACCTGCTCCGAGCCGTCCGGTTGTGCTGCGTCCTGGTGACAGTGCGGCTGGAAGAACGAGCACTGGTCGCCTCCTGCTCGCGAGCGACCTGGGGATGGTCGAGCGGTGGCTCCGCTGTGGTGACGCCCTGGGGCTATGGCTGGGTTGCCGTCGGACCTGGTGGGGGTCGATTGACCAAAAGGAGCCCTCGTGGAGGCTGGCTCGCTTCACCAGGAGTGTGGCTCTCAACTCCCATGGGTACGGCTGACTCCTGTCTGGATGGAAGAGGAGGGGGTGGAGGAAGTGCAGAAGAAGAAGGCGCTTGAGACGTCATGGCTATGCGAGATGACCTCCTAGTCATGCTATATGGCCCGCCTTTCTCTCCCACTGTGGTCGCCAAAAATTGTGGGTGAAAAAGGTGAGAAATAAGAGATAAATGGAGAGAAGGCTCCACTAGCAACTCAGAACAAATAGGTCACAATCCATGGTCGAAAATCTCAAGCAAGTAGAAGGAAATGGGAGGAAAGAATCGGTGGAGAAGAGCAAAGAGTGTAGCCTCATCACAGCAAGAGAATGGGTAGTGAGCATTGATAGATCTAAAACCATAAAAGCCCCAAGAATGAAGTACCCCCAAAATAGCTAAAGACCAAGAGATGGAGAAGAGAGAAGCAAGCAGAGGAGAAAGGTCAGACGTGAAGAAGGCGAAATCAGCTCTCCATGGCCGAAGCACAGAGAACAAGAGCAGTAAGCAAAAATGGTTGCCGTCTCTCTGGAGGAGTAGCCTCCAAGCAAAGAGAGAAGAAAAAGGGAAAAGGGAATGTTGTGAAAAGAAATGAGTCTGCCAAAAAGATGGAGGAGAGGATCTCTAGGCAATGCACTATTGCCCTCTTTTTATAGGTAACAAGGCTCAAAATGTTGCCCTAAATGTTGTGGTCCCCAAGTCCTACCAATGTTCCATTTTTCTCTAATAAGGTGATGAGGGCCATGATGTGGGCCTATAAGGAGAATTTTTTCCACATTATAAATAATGGGTAGAATCCACATTATGTGCCTTTATTATGACTAAACTACACTCCAAGCCTCCATGCCACATGCTCTTTCCAATCCCTTCATAATGTGAGGATGGTGTCGCGCTGTCCACGTGTCACGGCTACGCAGCATCTATGGCCACAGCCGGATCAGTCGTGCAACGGATCACTCCCCAATATCCTTCGCAGTACATGCATATACCGCTAGAGCTGTGCATAAATGGTGGTAGACGCCCTTGAGAGACTGCTACGTCATCAGGACCCGTAGACCATGGAGGTACTACTCCCGTGTACGCTCTTCAGCTCCACAGGTGCGCTATCACAATAGGACCACCTTTAGAAGGCTTTTGAATTGCCACGAGTAATCCGCTACAACGTCGGACACATTGGGTCAACCCGTATACCAACTTCGATGGGACGGGTCCGAGGCTCTACCCAGTAGCCCAGTACCCTAAATGAGACCCCTCTACGAGTCGAGTGCAACCTAAAATAATACCTATGCCTACAGCCCTCTGTTTCAATGTAAATTCTGGTGAAGATTTCAAAGGTGTTTAACACTCCTCTTTATGTGTATGATGTCAAAATTTTCTCTTGTATCATGACGACACACTTTTAGGAATAACATGGAGAGATTACAGTTCTTTCTGATGATATTTTTCTTTTGCTTTGTGCATTATAGTTATACTAAGCTCAACTGAAAAAAAAAAAAAATTCAGTTATAGTGCTTTTTCCTCCTTTTCTTTCCTCTTCTTCTCATTTTTGTTTATTATATTTGGTCACAAAAAAGTGAAAATTGTCATTAGTAAATGCTAATTGTCATTGGCTTCTTGTAACCTTTTGTTGGGTTTTTGTTTGCAGAGGTCAGAGATATTGTTGCTTCATTAACTGTTCAAAAGACTATCAATAAGGTGAGGATCTTCTTCTACCTTCTTTATGTTTAGATCCTAACTGCAACAGTATTGATAATATTCGTGTAACCTTTTGTGCTTTTCATTCTCGAAGTTATATTGGATATTGATGCTTGAAATTTTGGTTTGCTGGAGAGTCTTCATCATTATTAAGGCTGGCAAGTTGCAGTGCTGGATTCTAAATACTTTGTCTATTGAATTTAATCTATGCAATCAGAGAATCTTGATCTCCATCTTCGTTTGTTTTTGGTGGTAAAAGTGTGCCTGTGGTGTTGTTTCCCCATTTTGTGGAAGGATATCACCGTTTCTCTTTGACAATATTCTTTCTTCTGTTTGATGGTTTTGATGAAGCCTGAATTTTAATCTGATAAATGCATTGTACTTCTTATAAACTTTTGTGCTATATATCTTATTGTTTAGGGAACTGATGGACACCAGGTGGAGATGAAATCATTAGATTTTATTCTGTAGTATTTGAATCACAGGAAAGGTTTATGGGAAAATTTATAAAAGGGTAAAGTGCATTAAATCCTCCTGTACTATTTTTTGTCTCTCAACTAACTCCCTGAACTACATTTTTTACACAAAACTCCCTAAATTATTCCAACTTTTACAATTCACTTCATTCCGTTATAACACCGTTAGTTAAATTAGGACAATTTGCATTCAGGTCCCCTGAGATTTCGGTCAATTGCACTCGCCCCCTGAGATTTCATTTTTCTTGCAATGACACCCCCTGAAGGGATGAAGACCCCATGAAATGACTCTTGTGCCCTTACTTTAATGTAAAAGACATGTTAGCTAAATTAATGGACCAAACAACCCTTGTGTCTTAAATTCAATTTGGAAAACTTTTCAAGTACTTTGGATACAATGATTTTTGAAATATTATCACATTTCTTTAAATTATATTTTAAAAATTGTCATTTTTGTAAGGGTAAAGTGCATTAAACCCCCCTGTACTATTTTCTCTCTCTCAACTAACCCCCTTTGAACTACATGTTTTACACAAAACTCCCTAAACTATCCCAACTTTTATAATTCACTCCATTCCGTTATAACACCGTTAGTTAAATTATGATAATTTGCACTCAAATCCCTAAAGTTTCGATCAATTGCACTCGCCCCCTGAGATTTCATTTTTCTTGCAATGAGACCCCCTGAAGGGGTGAAGACCCCATGAAATGACTCTTATGCCCTTATTTTAGTGTAAAAGACATGTTAGCTAAATTAATGGACCAAACAACCCTTGTGTCTTAAGTTCAATTTGGAAAACTTTTCAAATACTTTGGATACAATGATTTTTGAAATATTATCACATTTATTTAAATTATTTTTTAAAAATTGTCATTTTTATAATATAGGCCCCAAAAGTTATCATTTTTTAATTTTTCCCTAAAATTAATATTTAACCTTTTACATTAAATAATAATAATACACTTTATTTATGATTATATTTTTTTTTTGTATTTTAGAATGTGATACATGTACAAAATATTTGTAAGTTCATATGATTTAATTTATTTTGTAAATAAATAATATACAACTCCTACAATTTAAACAAATAGTAATACATTTTAATTATAGTTTTTGTTGTATTGTAAGAGGTGATAAATGTATAAAAATGTTACAAATGGTTTATAATTTATTATTCTTTGTGTAAAATTAATTTAAGCCCTTACACTATAAAATAATAAAAAACTTTAATTATTGTATTTTTTTATATTTTTATAAAAAATATGATAAATGGTTTATTATTTATTATTTTTTTTGTAAAGTTAATTTAAGCACTTACACTTGAAATAATGTCAAACTTTACTTATTATAATTTTTTATATTGTAAAAGGTGATAATGAATCAAAATATTAGACAATTCTTGTGTTTTTATTAGTAGTATATAGATAGATGGATAAATATACAAATTTATGTATTTTAAGTTATATTATTTTTCTTTGACAAAATATATTTGTCTTATATCTTTACTCTATATCTTATGAAATATCCATTAGAATAACATTTCAATTAATGTATATTAATTAATTAATTTTTTAAAACAAATATATGAAAATATTTATAACGCCTTGTCGTATATCTTTACTCTATATCTTTTGAAATATTCATTAGAACTACACTTCAAGTAATGCATATTAATTAATTATTATTATTTTTTAAAAGTATTGAAATATTTCCAACCCCTTTTCTTTTACTCTATATCGTTTTGACATACTCCTTAGAGTTACACTTCAACTAATATATATTAATTCATTAATTTTTATTTTGAAAAAAATGTTAGGAAATATTCTCAACCCCTCACATTTTAAAATAGTTGTTATATATATATATATATATATATATATATATTATATGGTTTTCATCTTGGGGCATGGAGGTAATTTCACCACCTAGATATTTGTCTCATGAAATAAGGGAGACAACACAAGGGCATTCCGGTCATTTCTCCCCTTCAAGGGGTGTCATTACAAGTAAAATGAAATTTCAGGGGGCGAGTGCAATTGACCGAAAGCTCAGGGGATCTGAGTGCAAATTATCCTAATTTAATTAACGGTGTTATAACGGAATGGAGTGAATTGTAAGTTTTTGATAGTTCAAGGGACCATCAGTTAGTTCAGGGGGATTAGTTGAGAGAGAGAAAATAGTACAAGGGGGTTTAATGCACTTTACCCTTTATAAAAATTAAAGTAGAAAAAAAGAAAGTGGGAGAAAAGAATACACTCAGAGACATCATAAATGAAGAACTTTTATGTAATGAAAATGGTGAAAGCAATGTTATGAAGGGACGGAACATAAAAATGTTTGGGTAACCTTGCTATATATGTTTATGATAAATTAAGTTCTAAAATATATAAACAGAAATTGATATTTCCCTCCCTCTAAAAAGGTATGAAGAATCGAAAGAGGAATTGATGAGAGTTTATTCAGAACTTCCTTATGTTGTTAAGCCATGTGATAGAAATTCTATCTAGACCAGCCTCCTCTTTCTAACAAATTCAGATATCATGTAATGAATGAAGTGAGAGAATTTCTGTTTATACAAATGTTGGTGTATATCAAGTTTATACAATTTTTTTGTTGCATTAATCAGTTGTCGCACAATCGTTATCAGATGATTAAGTGATTAAACTCTACTTATGATCAATATAACTGACTAAATTGATTTATTTACTAAAGATGTACGACAAATCAGTATGGTAATCGATTTCAACTATAATTGTGCCGAAACTTCCCATATCATCACATTGAAATATAGTTTCCATTGTTGTCCTTTCATTGTTGTTATGTCATTTGGTATCTTAGTTATAAATAGTACTAACTTTATCCTTTCTTGGTTGGTTATTTGTTTTTACATACTTACGCCATTCATGTGCCCTTTATATGGTTCTGCAATACCCTTCATCGATAAATTAATCTTTTCTATTAATATATATATATATATATATATATATAGATTTGGTATTATAAATTTCTGCTAAGACTTATAGCGGATAGGATACGAATAGTTTTGCTTTAATCTTTTGTCCAGACTCCGTCATCCAGTGAGAGTGAAATTCTGTGGCAGTAGTGTTCTTTGAATAAAAAAGTATGTCATCACATCGTGGTGTCTTGGTGAAAAGCAGTGTATGCTTTCTAAGCTTATATCTACCTAAAAAAAGGTCTGACTGCACTTGTCAGACTCAATGCGAGTACCTCGAAAAAATTTGAGCATGACTTGTAGTAAAGATCCAGGCGCATTTATGGGTCAACATGTGAAATTAAAATGCTTGCCCAAAAAAGAAAAAAACATGCGAAATTAAAATGCTTGCCCAAAAAAGAAAAAAACATGTGAAATTAAAATGGATATAATTTGAAACTCTTATCTATTACAGAACACTTACATGTCAATTGAAGCATAATTACTTCCTTCATGAGTTTTGAAGCTTAAGAGCCTCACCATTCATTACATTCGTTATCAAAGTCGTAAGATACATTTGGCTTTTGACATTGTCCTATTGTATGTATTCTAGATTAGCCAAGTGCCTCAGTGGATTTATTTCATTTGAGGGTCAAGTGTGTTTTGTAGTTAAGGAGCTTGCATACTCATTCATAGATTGATTTCAGTTGCTGGTCTGTCGAATAATGATTGTCTGACGATTTTTATGACCTAGATGACTAGTAAATGGATGAAAGTCTATGAGTCTGAGTTAAATCTATTACCATGAACTCCACATTTTGATTTTGTTGCAATCTTTAATTTACAGGCACGATGCTTCAATTGTAATGACATGAATGTGTAGAAAACTAGGTAAATTTATGCTTGCCGTCAAGTGGTTTATTCAATTTATTTATGAAGTTATTTTGCTGGACTTCAAATGATGCATGCAAAACACTCGTCAAGCAGCCTTTTCAGAACTGGGAGTTGGAGGAGGTATCAGGGCTTCTGGAGCGGTTGTATTCTTTGACGGGGATTGGTGCCGGTGAGGATTCCTTGGTTTGGACCCCGTTTTCTCTCGAGGGATTTATAGTTTCTTCCTTTTTTAGATGCTTGATTCCTCAGGACAGCCTGGTGTTCCCTTGGAAGGTGGTCTGGCATACCAAAGCTCCTTTCAAGATGGCTTTCTTCACTTGGTCAGTGGCATGGAGCCGTATCCTCACTAAGAATATATTGAGACGGAGGGGTATTGTCGTGGTCAATCGCTGCTTTATGTGCAAAAAGGATGGTGAGTCATTTGACCACCTTTTACTGCATTGTCCGGTGGCCTATGATTTTTTGTGCTTGATCCTCGGGCTTTTTGGGGTGTCTTGGGTGATGTCGGCCTCAGTATTGGAGGTTCTTCATGCATGGAGGGGAGATTCTCCGGGGCTTCATTTGCGCTCTTGTTGGCATGTGGCTCCTTTGTGCGTATGGTGGTGTCTGTGGCTTGAACACAATCGACATTGCTTTGAGGGGGTTGAGACCTCTTTGGGGATTTTGAATGATGTATTTATTTCTCATTTATTTTGTTGGGTAGAGGGTCACAATTGTAAATCCATAGAGGAAAAGATATAGTTTTGAGCTCTTTTGGCCCGTAGTAGCTTTTTTCTTGTACTTTGGGATGCACTCCCCGATTGAGTGATTTTTATATTATTTCTTACTTATCAAAAAATATATATATATAAAACAAATCGGGATGGTAATCGATTTCGACTATACTTGTGCCGAAACATCCCATATCATTCCATTCAAATATAGTTTGGAATAATTATGAATAATACTTATTTTATTCTTTCTTGGTTGGTTATTTGTTTTCACATATATATGCCATTCATGTTAGATTAATATTGGTTATGCAGTATTCTTCATTGGTAAATGAATCTTTTTGCTTTTTCTTTTGGTATTTTAATTTTCTGCTAAGCCGTATGGCTGACGGGCTACGATTTGCTTTAATCTTTTGTTTAGGGTCGTTGTCATTTTGTGAGAGTGCAATTCCGGGGCATTAGTGTAATGGAATAAATCAGTTGGTGGTGGTGTTCTCGGTGAACAATGGATGCCTTTAAGGTTAGATCTGCCATGATGTCCGACAGTGGTCAAAGTCAATGCAAGTATCTTGAAAAATTTTGAGCATGACTTGTAGTAAAAATCTAGGTGAAGCACCTATAATATGGCCCAACTTTTGAAATTAAATGCTTACTCAAAGAAAATATGTGAAACTCGAATGAATTTAGTTTGAAACTCTTTTCTTTTGCAAAATGCATGTCAATTGAAGGGTATATCAGTGTTGTTAAAGTCGTGCATAGGCTCCACGCTACTTGAGGCGCAAGAGTTGGGTGCGCATTTGATAATATTTGCGCCTTTAATAGTAATTTTGTGTTGGGGTTGTCTCACATTGGTTGTAGAAGGAGCTGATGATCAATATATACGTGTGAGGGAAAATCTCACCCTTTAGCTATCTTTTGGAGAGAGAAGCCCAAGTTACCAACAAGTCTCGCCTTAGATTCCGGGATAAACGGGTTGTCTCTGCTCCGACCCAAGGCCCGATGTGTGAGGGGGAGATTGTTGGGGTTGTCCCACATTGGTTGTGGTCAGTATATAAGTGTGAGAGAAAGTCTCACTCTTTGAACTAACTTTTGGGGTGAGAGAGACCCAAGATCACCCAATATTTTATTTTCTTATTGCATTTTTCATTGTTTATCTCATTTCACTTAGGCACGCACCTCACCTTGCACCTAGGCTCTAGAAGAACTATGGCACCTTGAACCTTATAACACTGGCGTAGATTCTTCCTTCTGAATTCAGCATTCATTACATTGTTTATCAAAGTTGTCATCTTGTGATATCCTTGCTTAGTGAGCATGTGTTTCCCCTCAATGAAGAAAAATGTAGTCCGAGGAACACTTCGATGAATGGAATAGATTAAAAGTTGTCATCTTGGCCCTTGCCATTGCCCTTTCGTACGTATTCTAGATTGGACAATTGCTTCAGTGGATTCATTTCTTTTGAGGATTGAATGTACTCTTGTGGTTAAAGATACGAGGAGCTTGCATACTAATTGATAGATTCATTTCAGTTGCTGGTCTGTAAAATAATGATAGTCTGACAATTTATATGACCTAGATTACTAGTAAATGGATGGAAGACTATGACCCTAAATTAAATCTATTATAGCGAACCCCAAAATTTGATTATGTGGCAATCTTGAGTTTACAGGCAAGCACTTTAATTGTGATGACATGAATGCGTAGATAACTACATAATTTTTATTCTTGCCGTTAAGTAGTGTATTCAATTTATATTTTAAGGTTGTTATGCGGAAATTGAAATGATGCATGCAAAAACTAATCAAAATAAATAAATAATAATAAAGAAATCCAGATATATGATGCATGCAATTGTTTTATGTATCAAATGAAACATACAATAGCTTTGTCCCAGGTGGTCTGGTTTGGTCTTGCGTTTTATGGGACCAGACCGTGTTTGGTAGCATAGGTCCCAAATTTTTGGTTAGACCAAGTAAGACCAAATCAGACCAAAATAACCTCATTTCAGACAAAAAAAAAAGGTGGTTCCTGGTGGTCCGGTCTGGTCTTATTAATAAAATATATTTATAAATAATTAAAAATGAATAAATAATAATAAAAAATTAATAATAATAATAATAAATTAAATAAAACATATTTTAAAAATAAAATATAAATCATAAATAATAAACAAAATGAAATAAATAATACCTAATAATAATAAAAAATGAATATAATAATAATAAATAAATGAATAAATAATAAAATATATTTATAAATAATTAATAATTAATAATATAAATAATAAATTAAATAAAACATAATAATAATAATAAAATGAATACAATAATAATAAATAAATATAATAATAATAAATTAATAAAATAAATAATAAATTACATAAAACATATTTAAAAATATAATAAAAATAATAAATAATAAACAAAATGAAATAAATAATAATAATAAATAAATATAATAAAAAATAATAAATAGATATAAATAAATATAATAATAAATAATAAGTATATATAGTAATGAATAAATACTTCATAATAATAATAAAAAATGAGTATAATAATAATAAATTAATATTAAATTAATAAATATATTTTTAAATAATTAAAAATGAATAAATAATTTATAAATAAAATGAATTAAATAATGAAATAATAATAAATAAATATAATATATTTATAAATTAATATATAAATTTATAAATAATAATTTAATAATATAAATAATAAAATAATAAAATATATTATAAAGTGAAGAAATAATAAATAAAGAAATAAATAATACATCAATAAATATTATAATAAATAATAAATAAATAATAAGACCAGACCGCTTACCAAACAGACTTTTCCAGATCAGATTAGACCAGACCAGACCGAACCAGATCGGACCAGACCGGACCAGACCGGACCGGACCAGACCAGAAAGACCGCCTACCAAACATGGCCGTAATGTTGTAGGTCTATCTAGGTGTTATTTGTGACTTGCTAGAATTAATGTTGTGATTGCTATTTTATTAGAAGAGCAGAGGCAAACTTAGAAGCCGACAAAAGAAATTGAGAGCTTATGATCTCTCGACCCTCTTGGAGTTCCTTCCTGAGTTGAAGGCTAAACGCCAACCAACTCCAACTCCTGCTGCTGCCGAGTTTAAACGTAAACAATCTAGTGTGAGTGCTTTAAATTGGTCATTATTCAATACACTGGCAAGCTTTGACTTTTCCTTTTAGTTCACCATTTTCGTGATTATTATTTATAGGCTAATTTTATCAGGCTGAAGAAAGGAAATCAATTGAGAAAAGTTCATAGCCGTCCTGCTTTCCAGTCAGACCCGTTGGCTGCTCACTTGCAGAGCACTCAACCATTCCGGGATGAAAAACCAGAGAGAAGGAAAACGAAAAAAAACGGAAAGAGAACGAAAAGGAAAAATAATAAAGCGCAGACTGGACCTCACCATGGAGATTTAGTTTCATGTCTCGAGTTCCTCGCCCACGCCTCCGTCGCTCATATCAGAACATATGACCTTTTGTTGTTCATTTCAACCCAATTTTCCTTGTATATTGGCTTTTGTGGATCTCCTTGATTCTGTAGGAAATTGTGATGGGTCTGGTATATATGACCTCTACATAAATGGGTATTAAGAAAAACCATTCTGGTCATTATTGTCATGGCATTGGGACACTTTGCTCTCCCTTATACCCAATTACAAACGGAATTTTGTCGAATTTTCGTTAAATTTGTCGGGTGGCTTCAATACTGTTCTTTTGGATTATTCAACTGTTTTATCAGGTTATATTTCACCAAATTGGTCCCCGTACAAACGAGACTTTGTCGAAATTTCTAGTTTTTCCGCAAAGTCACACCTGGAGGTTCCTGGGCTTTGGTTTTGGAAGTTTTAGGGGTTTCGGGGCGTGATATGTTGTGATTTTCTTTTTTGGTGTGATTTTATTTTTTACCTAAATTATGATTTTATTTTTATAACATTGAAAGCTGGGATTTGGTTTGTTATCATTTCGATAGGCAAAAAAACCTGTTTAGTAAAATTCATCTCTTGTAAATGTTTTGATAGCAGAAAACTAAAAAAAATGTTTGGTATCGAAGAAAATTAAAAAGTTATAAATCATGAATTTATTACTAATAAAAATAAAATGAACTAATCTAAATATTTTATTTATTTATTTGTATTCAAATTTATTTAATATTTCAATATTTTTTTCATTTATTTATTATTTATTATTAATTAATTAATTATTTTATTTTTGTTTATTATTTATTATTTATTTTGTTTATTCTTTTTAATTGTTTATTACTCACTTTTTATTTAATTATTATTAATTACTAATTATTTATTCATTTTATTTTATTTATTTATAATTTTAATTTTTTTATTATCTATTATTTTTATTTATTGGTGTAAATGCAGAAAACTACACAATGAAATATGTTAAAAATTGGATCATATATTCAATCTTTGGCCATGTATTTATACACAATTTGGTAAATGGGTCAAACTCATTAACCTAAGTTTATCAATCCCTTAAATCATGGGATTTGATAAACTCTTTTCTTTTTTGAACTCTCTTTTCCATAAGTAGGACAACTCCCTGACTTATGGATCACTCATCTTCTAGAGAATTCTATGGGCCCATTATTTCTTCAGCCCATCCGTCTTTGACCCATCTGTCTTCGGCCCATCCGTCTTCGGCTCATCTGTCCTGTGGCCCATCATTGTTGGGCCATGTACTTTTTGACTATTACATAGGCCCCTGAGGTTATGGGCTCATGGGCCAATTCATAGCCCATGACCGAATCTATACATGCACATATATGCATATATTGATGCTTTTATGAGAAATGATGGTAGTGAAGTGGAAAGCATTTATTGGGCATTTAAGTGCATTTCAAAACGTGTGGACACAACATCCTTATTTCTCGCACCATGACGGTTCTTCGTGCATTGTGCGACCTTCGAGCTTCCTGTAGTCATTCGGCATGCTCTTTTCCTTCTACAAAACATACTCTAAATCATTTCATTTCTTCATTCCTCACTTTCTCAATTTTCGCTCTCTATATTTTTCTCTTTGATTCCTGCAATCTTTCCTTCCGACCTTAAGAACCTACATCAGAACAGACGTCTAGTCCTATTTGAAGCTCTTCCTGCCTCGTCATTATCAGTTGAGTAAGTCGGATAGTATTTCCCTCTTTTTAATTTTCATCTCTGCCCCCCATTTGTCTCTTCTACCTTTCTAGAACTATGTCCGACAACGATGATACCAGGTCAGTTGAGGAGGTCGTTATGTCCTCTCCAACTAACACCGACCCTACCAGTAGTGATAGCCCTCCTTCTACCCGTCAAGAGGCCCCTGTCCCAAAAACAGTTCCCCAAAATGCCGAATTTCCGGATTCGTCAACGAATCCTGGAACACCTGCTTCAAGGGGTTCTCACGATAATGATGAATCCGGCCTGAGGTGGACGTAAAACATCTTCGGGCTGAGACCCATGTACCCGGTGATGTTGATGTGGCCTCTTACCCAGGCTATTTAGATTTCTCTAAGAGTGAGGGACTTTAACCAGGTAGCATTCTACTATCGGCAGTTCACCTTAAAGTTTTTTGATTTCCTCTTCACCTTTTCTTCCATTATGTGTTTTTTATGTTAGGTTTGCACCCCATTCAACTTAACCTGAACAAACTTAGGATTTTGTCCATGCTCCTATTATACAATAAAGATCTGGACCTTAACCTAGGTTTAGCCGACTTACTTCTTTGCTATTTTTTCCAAAATGCCAGAGAAAGTAAGGATAGATACAACCTCTTTCCCTTCCAGGGTTAGGGTATATGTTCTGGTACAGAAAATTCCGATAAAGGATGGAAAGAGAGAATGGTAGTTGTTAGCGGCAATTGGTTTTATCCATTCTCTTTGACATTCCCGATCCCACACACCTTCGGTGCCATTCGTTTGTGTCACTCCCCGTTATTCCTGAGACTCCAATCTGAAGAATCAGCGAATCTCGAGGTATGACATCATCGAAAACAACACCAAGATTAACAATGACATCGAAATACATGGACTATGAATGAAAATGAAGTATTCCAAGTCACCCGAGTGAAAGAAACTCAGTAAAGAATTCTGACGAAAATTCGGAAAACTTCCATTTGTAAATGGAACATCCAGACAACCCAAATTCAACACAACAGAACAACTTGCCCATAATAACAAAAATAAAAGCAATGGCACGCAACCCAACATTCCAGAAACCTACTAGGGCTGAGGTAATGGAAAAGAACACCAATACCTCTCCAAAACCCCTTTAAAATCAATATAGCCCCAAATGCTCAAATAAAATTATAAAGAAAATCATATGGCGATGCCGAAAAGGTATAAAGGCACCCCAAAACAACAATTACTGACTGAGCCACCAAGCTCAAATAAGAATACATAAAACTTGATGGTAGTGCCGAACAGATACAATGGCACCCCAAAATAATAAATACATACAATAAAGGATACAACACAAGGGGATACGCCAACAGTCTGGCTCCCAAGAGAACAATGAATATACACAAGGATAACTACGAATAAAAGGAATAAACTACTGAAAACGTCCCAAGTCACCCGTACCATCGCCGTCGTACGCGTCGTGATGTGTCCACCTGCAAACCTGAAAATGTTGTGTGGGGGGGGGGGGGGGGTGAGCAAAAAAACACGCGCTCACCATAATATCAAAACATCACACTTATAGCCGTCTAGAAAATGCTAACCATCCCGTGTGCATGCATCAATCCTAGGTCAAGCTATCGTCTCCCATGGCACCCCCGCCAATCCGAGACACCCAACAATAACCTCACAACTAATCTCAAAACTACTCAAGAGTCGTAAAACAGCACTGATCATAAGATATATCTACCACTCGTATATACGTTAATCCTATCACCTGGTGTATAAAGGCACCCAGTCGAATACATACTCTCGTCTAGAGATACAACCAGAACTAACTATCTATTATACCGTGCACCGAGCATGCCACTCAAGATTCCTAGGAGGTAAGATCACTCACTAGGACTACCAGAAGAGAAAAATCATAATCATGTCCACAATTAATTCATAATTCTTACACATCACCTCTATCAAATCATACCTGGAGAGTCTCACTCTCACAATTTCTATCATTAATACAGTCATTTTTGTTTACAATATTTCGTGAACTAATCCATTCACCCCAAAGAAATACAGAAGGAAATATATTATCACCACACTGGATTCAGTAACCAACCGAACTATTTCTAACTCACACTGCCTATCGAGGCACTAAAAAGGGTACAGATCAACAAGGTCACCTCTAACTCATACCGCCTATCGAGGCGCAAGAAAGGGTTACTGGAGTCATTTAGTCCCAAACAGAAGCCATGGCCCTCGGGTTTTTAAAGAAAAATGTTGAACCCCGAAGGTATTTGGTTCCAATGCCTCCTAACCCAACCAAACACTAGGAATTGCACTATATACGCTTAACTTAATCTCACTTCTCTTACCCGAGAAGATCCACAAACAAACACGAATGATCATATTTCTTACCTTAAGGAATGAAACCTTAGAAACACATGTTCGGGTTAAAACCCAAGAAACAATAACACGGGGAAAATAACTACTAGAATTCAACTGAATATCACCTCAAAGTCACATTCAAACTTATTCCAAAACAGGTTCTAAGACCTTCAACTTAATATAGGAACTTATAAGCAAATCCTCAAAGGTTACCAAACCAACACCGGGATTCAAGTGTTCCTCGGAACAACTATGAGGAATCTAAAATAATCAAACTCTAAAAATATATCTAGATCTCAGAACTGACCTCGAGTCTCAAGAAGGGGACAAACCATGTCCAGAGTTCACTAACTTTACCGGAACATGTAGGAAAGGAGATTTTGAAGGCACACGGCTAAAATCCATTTACTACTCGAAACACTTTTAAAGTGGAAGGGTGAGCGACAAGCTCAAAATACACAAGCCAAGAGAAACAAAGTCAGACTAATGAGTCTTACCCGACCTTTAACCTGAACAACTCTCCCCACTACCGAAGTGGTATAATAATCATCTAGTGATAACACGAATCACCAATCACAAAGGTCTATTGTGGCCAAAGGCACAACCACACCCAAGTCTCAATATATGACTAGGCAACTCAACTCAACTCCAACTCAAGGGGGAAATAATTAATTATCAAAACCTCTTTTCATGTATATCCCCGTAACCACCTGGAACATATGCCAACCATGGCTCTACTAATCCAGGTTTTTATTATCGTCGAACTTTCTTTCTTTCTTTACAATTTTAAATCTTTAAATATTCATTCACATTGAGTTAATTTCATCATTTATAATAAATTTACAAACACCATCCGTTTAATAACAGCAATTTTTCAACAATATAAAAGAATAAATGCTCAATGTAAATATAATGCAATGACAATGCCAAAAACACCCTATCTAGCATGGAACAACCGGGTATAATGTCGCCAAAGTAACACAACCACGAGGATCATATTGACTCGTGAAAGAAAACACACCGTGTTCAGATCAAATCCTCCCACGCCTCCCTATTCCCTGATTACTAATCCGCCGGTAGCGATACACCGCCTGGCCAGTTGTTGCGACGACCCGAAAGACTCAATGCAATATGTACATGAATGAGACATGAAAACACACCCAATGCAATATCAATGCTCATGGTGTATGAAATATGTACATCATGCCTCAACAGTGAGTCAATAATCAAAATATAACATTTATCAATTGACAAGTATATGTCCCACAATTCGTCTTTATACAATCAATTCACGATATACAATCATTTCCATTTTTAAAAGCATGTTTTATAATTTAATTATAATAGAAAATCACATCAATTTATCTCAAGATCGTCTGGTTTCCCAATTTCCCGACAATAATAATTCTTATAAACTCGCATGCTTTTAATTTAATTTACAGTAATTGTTTTCAAACTATTCCACCTCAGGGACAATTTAATTCATAATATAACTTCATTATATTTTATGAGAAAAATAAACTAAAGAGGAAACTAAAACCGTGTCTAAGTTTTAACATCATGCATCCTCATGGATCCCCTAACATATTTTTAATTTCAATAAAATGTAAATAATAGAGGAAATATTTATTAACCGGCCCTACGTCCCTCAATATCAAATCTGCCCTGCCCCCACTGTATTTTAATTTCAGTTACATATAATATGGGGGCTAATTACAGGTTCTAATTTCACACAAAATTCTACAAAATCATACTTTAAGTCTAGGGGTACTAGACCACCTATTTTAATCCAATTTAAGTAGGATTTAATTTATTAAAAAATTTCAGGGAATTAATTTATTTAATTTCCCAGGGAATTTCTATTCCCGACCTCATTTATTCGGTTATGGGTATTTCGTGAATATTATAAAATTCTTAAATTCCATTTATCGCTTAGGAATTTAATTTCAAGCTTTTATTATCCATAAACATACAACGGAGTAACTTAGCATTTTCTACGCACTATTAGTGAGTGCTAGATAAACATATATATAAAAATATATATATAATTCCCCACCTAATTTAAACGCTTACAAACAGTTCCGCCGTGAACAGTACCGGGCATGAATAGTGCTTGCCGCCCAAAGTTGTCCAAAAAATATTTTGAGTGTGTGGAAACGACCGCCTTACCGTCCTATTCAATATAGTTGAAACTCGTTAGCAATCGATAAATAAATCGGAACATATCTACAAAAAATAAAACCGAAATTCATACCGAAAATCTAAAATTCTCGGAGAACCGTTCAACGGTTTCGCACCAATTTCGGATATATCGTGTACGATATTGAGAGCAATCTACCCTCAAAGTTTCGCGCCAAACAAATCCTGACTCGGCACTGAGTCGACCTGACTCAGTCCGACCGAACATGGGACTGGCCATCACTGCACACGGCTGGACCGCGCCACCACCTGCGTGTCACCTCTGGCCGTCGTCGACCTCTAGCTCGCCATCACTCCAGCGAGCTACCCTCCACCTGGGTCGCCATGTCCGGCGACCGAAACCTCCCACCAGGTCGCGCGCCTCTAGGCGCAACCTCCCTGTTTCTCCCTTGATCTGTCTCTATCTCTTTCTCTCCTCGCCGCCGGCAAGAGGATGACTGGAGTGGAAGTTGCTGGTCGAGAGCTGAGGAAGGAGATGAAGTCGTGAGGTAGTGGTCAACGCCCAAGCTATCTCTCTCCAACCATCAGATACAGCCATATAGATATATATATGTAAATTGCAAAACCAACTTTCCAATTCTCCATAATTGCACTAGTGACCCTCATGCTTTCTCAATTTACAATATAATCCCAACACATGTGTCTTCCATATATATATATATTCTCAATAAATACTCACACGTATATATATATAATTTTAATTATAATATATACGTGTACAATAAACCCCGAAAATATACCGAGGACTCCCAAATAATACCACGTGAATCCATAAAATTCATGAGTCACCAAATAATAATACGAGCTTAAACAAGTACTCCGGGTACGAAACTCTTCCACCAATTAAATCACCGAAAGCCCCATCGGACTCCGAATAACTAATACAATCCGAAAACCAAACGCATCCTTAATAATTTTGATTTAAATCACAACGCCGAATAAATAAAATAAACGAGTATAGAATCTGGGGTATCAAACCCAACCTCCGAAACACAGGGCATGTGTCACGGCGAACACCATAAGCACTAATACGATAAACGAACCAATCGAATCAAAACCATAAATGCCGAACAAACCAAACGTGTCGTCTAGTCGAATTACTAAACGCTACAGGTTTAAACAAAATCACATTAACACTTATCACGTACGTATAAACATGAAAAAAGAGCATAGCAATACAAATACACATAATCACGTAAGTCAAGCAACTAAGGCACCTAACGCCACATCAATACACAGGGAATCAACACACAGAGCACGTATATACGAACTTAAATAAAATGAGCAAAATGACTATCAACACTCCTGAGCACATCAGCTAAACAAGGCACATACTAACCCCATAACCAGGGGAAACAAAAATGTCGAACCACTAAAGCACTAACTACCGAACTCAAATCACTGAGTCGAAGCCCTAAACATCAAGCGTCGAAACAAATCCATCTAGTCGATAACACTAGCTGTCAATCGTCACAACTCAATCATGTAGTCGATAACAAGAACACACGTAAACGTTTCACCAAGTCCGAAACTACTAAACGTTACTGTCAAGTCACATAATCATCATCGATACTCCACAAAGTCGTTAAGGTGATGATCGCCAAGTCGCGCAATCGAATCCAAGCGTAAACGCGAAAAATTTACTCGTAAAATATACAGAGTAACCATGACATCATGAACATGTGACGTCATCACTGAAAATAAATCGGGAATAATTCAGAAAAATGGGAAAATGAAACGGGGTGTTACAGTTTTCCTGTCTACCGTCCCCTCCATAAGGCTTCTTATCTTTGTGAGTTCTTTGATTTACATCGAGGGGAATATGCATACAGATTTCTAGGCTATGAGGATAGATAAATTCCCTTGTCCCTCATAAAAGAACGGATAACCCTTCTGAAGGCCAAGATCTGGAGCAATATCTGGTCTACCACTACCCTTCTGACTCAAGCCAATTTGGAGAAGATTTCTAACTTGGGCACTACTGTTGACTGGATGGATTTGCCCGTCAAACCCCTTTCTGTCAGACGCATTCAGGTTCCTGAAGGGGTCAATCTAGTTGACGTTGTACCGCTCTCGACGGCACCCTCAGCGCCTCCAGTACCTCCGTTCGCATAAAGTTCAGTAGATCCACCTTAGCCTCCTCCTGCAAATCCTCCAATCACGAGGACCCGAACTGGTACAAGTAGTGGAGAGGCCAATAAAAGACCTAGGACCCAAGTTACTGATGCCTCGAAGAGCGAAACTCCTCAGGCTCAAGATTCCCCCCGTATTTTTATTCCCTGGGAGCCAAAGTTTCTCCTACCCGATGGGACTCCAGTCTGCGCCGATCATCTCACCATCTGCCAGCCAGAAGCTCTACGGGTTATGGCAAAGGGGATTTGGACTCTGGCCGATAGGGCTACTCAGTCAAAAATCTCTAGGACTGAGCTTTTGAAAAAGAGCTCCACAATGGTCATGGAGGTTGGTAGTTCATTTTTATTTTGTACCTTGGTTCATTATCTTCACTTCATTATGTACTAACATGCCCTTTTTCCTCTTTCTATGTAGCTTCTTTATGTCAGGCTTACAACAATGTCGTGGAGTCTGATGTCCGGGAAATGGCCAAGATGTAGGCCCAACTCTAGCAAAATAACGAGCATCGGGTTGCTCTGGTCAAAGAGGAAGATGGTCTTCGCCAGAGTGTCTCTTATCAATAAAGCCTTCTGGAGACCGAAGAGGCTGAGAAGAGGGCTTTAGTTGCCGAAAAGATGGCTTTAGCCGCTGAGCTTGCAGAGATGAAGGCAGCCTACCAGAAGATACTTGCCGAAAAGGCGGAGTCAGATAATCTTCTGGTGTGCCATTTGGGTGGTCTGGACATGCACAGTCAGTACGTCACCATCTACGACGTTCGATCAATCAGAGCGTGGCGAGATAGGCACGAAAGGGAGCACATTCCTTTGGCAGATCGGGAGTTCAAGACTGCTGAGAAGTTTGATGCTTTTATAGGAGTGTCTCTTCCTTACAATGACCCACCGGCTTCTGAAAATGAGAAGCGGTTTGCTTCTATCTTGAAGGGAGAAGACTATCCTCCCCCTGAGTAAAATAGGATCTTAAGTTCTCTGCACTTACCCTTTTTCAGAAGGGTATTTTTGTAATTTCTCTCTTTTTTAATGAAAAAGGACTTTCCCAGCTCAGTGTTTATTTTGTTCTTGTTGTTTTAGTAAAATTTTCTATTTTAATATTTAGTCTTCAGGAATATGGCCCCTTAGAGTTGTTTTTGTCCTCTGGCTAGTTCAAATCAGGTTCGAACTTAACATTAGGAAAATTTTCATTTGAACACAAAGCCTTCGAGCATATGGCCCCTTAGACTTGTTTTTGTCCTCTGGCTAGTTCAAATTAGGTTTGAACTTAACACTTAGGAAAAATTTCATTTGAACACGAAGCCTTCGGGCATATGGCCCCTTAGACTTGTTTTTGTCCCCTGGCTAGTTCAAATCAGGTTTGAACTTAACACTTAGGAAAAATTTCATTTGAACACGAAGCCTTCGGGCATATGGCCCCTTAAACTTGTTTTTTATCTCTGGCTAGTTCAAATCATGTTTGTACTTAACACTTAGGAAAATTTCAATTAAACATGGAGCCTTCGGGCATTTGGCCCCTAAGGTTTGTTTTTGCCCTCTAGTTAGTTCAAATCAGGTTTGAACTCAACACTTAGGAAAATTTCAATTAAACATGGTGCCTCCGGACATTTGGCCCCTGAGGCTTGTTTTTGCCCTCTGGTTAGTTCAAATCAAGTTTGAACTCGACACTTAGGAAAATTTCAATTAAGCATAAAGCCTTCTCATAAAATAGGAGTATAAAAATAGAATGTGTATTTATTAAAAGGAACTTGAGAATCATGAAGTAGAGGTGTCGAACATCGGGCATAAATGCTTTATTATAATAAAAAAAAGGTGTCATATGCGAGACACAATTTTATTTTATTATTTAACAAGAAAAAGAAACCACCTAAAGATAATACCTCTTCAGCCGATAAGCGTTCTGAGAGTTGGGCTCGATGCGACCTGTCTCATTCTTCCGTACCTGATAAGCACCACGTCCGATGACCTCAATTATTGTATAAGGTCCTTCCCACGTCTCCCGTAACTTGCCAATAATCCTAATATTTCTTTTGAGTACCATATCGCCTACCGGAAACTCTCATCTCTTAACTTTCTGATTAAACCATGCCCTGACTTGTTGCTGATAGGCAGCCAGCCTTATCCCGACAACTTCTCTTCTTTCTTCCAATAGGTCCAAATCATGGGCTAGGTGTTGATTGTTTGGACCTTCCTCCCAGGTTTAACCTCTTAAAGTTGGAACACTCAATTTGGTCGGGATAACGGTTTCGACACCATAGGCCATGGCGAAAGGGGTCTCTTCTGTTGGTTCTCTTGGAGTAGTCCGAGAGGACCATAAGACCTCGGGCAATTTCTCCAATCAGGCTCCTTTTGCCTCTTCAAGATTTTTCCTGAGTGTATCGAAAATTGTCTTGTTGGTCCTTTTAACCTGTCCATTTCCCTGTGGATAGCCAAAGGAAGAAGTGTTCCGATTGATCCCATGTTTTGCCAGGAATGCTTGAACTTTCCGGCTATCCAAATTGGTGCCATTATCCATCATTATAGTTCGGGGTAGACCGAATCTACAAATGATGTGTCTCCAGATGAATTTTATAACATGGCTACTTTTGATAGTGGAGTATGCCTCGGCTTCCACCCACTTGGTGAAGTAATCCGTAGCCAGAAGAACATGTGTAGTAGATCGTATAGCTTACGGGAAAGGACCCACAATATCCATACCCCATCAGGCAAACGGGTGAGGGATAATTGTTGGGTTTAGTAATTCTGGAGGTGGATGAATGACATCTCCATAAAATTGGCACTTTTTGCAGTATCGGGTGTAGACCTCAGTGTCCCTTGACAGATAAGACCAGAAGTATCCCTGGGTGATAAATTTAGCTAAAGACCTCCCTCCGGAATGATTGTCACATGATCCTGCATGAATTTCTTCCATGAACGCAGAAGCTTCGGAGGGCGTGAGACATCTCAAATATGGCCCGGATAAAGACTTGCGGTATAGTTGGCCGTTGTATAGAGCATATATGGCGGTTTTCATTCTTATCTTCCGGGCCTCTGGTTTTGACTCAGGTAATTCACCGGTCCTTAAATAGTCTGTTATGGGGTCCATCCAGCTTGGCTCCCAAGGAATGACCATCACGTCTTCGGAGGGCTCCAAGCTTGATCGGACGATGAAGTCCACTGGTGCTACTCGATTCATAATTTCCCCTGCTACGGAGGCCTGGTTAGCCAAACGATTTGCCATGATATTATCCCCTCTGGGATCTATTCAAAGGTTAACTGTTGGAATTCCTCGGCCTCTTTTAGTACCAAATTCATGTACGCTTCCATTTTAGGCTCTCAGGTTTCATACTCCCCATTCAACTATCGTACGACCAACTGGGAATCACTCCGTATCTCTGTTTTCTGTACTTGAAGGCTTTGGGCCAAGGGCCTTATACTCAGCTTCGTTGTTGGAGGCAGGAAACTCCAATCGAACGGACTGCTGAATTTTAGTGTCATCTGGTGTCACAAGCTCTACACCGATATCTACTCCGTTGACATTTAATGATCCGTCTACGAACACAACCCATAAGCCAGGTTCATTTTCATCTAAAGAGTCTGTAGTTTCTGTTTCCAACAGAAAGTCAGCTACCGTTTATCCTTTGATGGCAGTTCGGGGGACATAGGTTATGTAAAAAATCCCGAGTCTATTGCCCATTTGGATACTCTTCCTGATAACTCAGGTTTCGCCATTATGGATCTGATCGGAGTTGCTGTTGGCATTACGATCGGGTATGCTTCAAAATAATGTCGAAGATGTCATTTTGCATTGATCAGTGATAGTACCAACTTCTCTTGCTTCGAATAACGGGTTTCTACATCAACAAGGGCTTTGTTGATGTAGAAGACTAGTATCTGGTACCTCTTGCCCTCCTTGACCAGAGCGACGCTGGTAGATGTCGCAGATATGGCTAGATATAAGTGTAACGGCTCGTATGCTTCTGGGGTTTCCAGTATAGGAGGCTTTGCCATGTAGCTTCTGAGTTTTTTCAGGGCTTCTGATTGTTCCGTCCCCCAGACCTCTCTTTTTGCCGCCTTTATAGCTTGAAAGAATGGACGGCACCGATCAGTTAAGCGAGAGATGAAACGGTTGAGAGCTGCTACTCTTCCGGTTAGTACTTGGATCACCTTTCAGGACCTTGGTTCTGCTGACTCCATGAGAGCTTTGACCTGTGCTGGGCTAGCTTGCATTCCAGTCCGATCAACTATGTGTCTCAAGAATTGGCCCGAGGATACTCCGAAAGAACATTTGGATGGGTTGAGCTTCATCTTGTACTTTCTGAGGGTGTCAAATACCTGTTGTAGATCGGTCAGGTGACCACTTTTCGCCTTGCTTTTGACCACCGTGTCATCAATGTAGGCTTCTATGGTAGATCCCATCATGCCCTGGAAAACCATGCTGACTAACCTCTGAAAGGTTGCACCTGCATTTTTTAGTCCGAAAGGCATAACTGTGTAACAATATGTACCTGATTAAGTGATGAATGCAGTCTTTTCCTCATCATCTGGGTTCATTTGTATCTGGTTATACCCAAAGTATGCATCTAGAAAACTCAAGCGCTCGAATCCTGTGGTGGCATCTACCATCTGATCGATCTTTGGTAAGGGGAAATAATCCTTCGGGCATGCTCTGTTCAAGTCGGTAAAGTCCACGCACACCCTCCATTTCCCGTTCTTCTTCTGAACGACAACAATGTTCACCAGCCAGGAAGGATATTGTACCTCCTTAATGAATCCTGTTTGGAGAAGTCGATCAACCTCTTCAACTATGATCTGGTTTCGGTGAGCCCCCATTAGCCTTTGTTTCTGCCTGACAGGTTTTGCGCCAGGATTCACGTTGAGGGAATTTTGGGCTATTGATGGATTGATGTCGGTCATATCCATATGGCCCCATGAAAATACGTTAGTATTGGAGCGTAGGAGGGCCTCAATTTCTTCATTTTCTTGTGCATTGAGGCCAGAACCAATATAAGTCAACCTTTTAGGGTAATCGGGGTAGATCTGAACTTCTAGCAAAGTTTTAGCTGTTATTGATGACCCCACACCCTCCTCTTGTAATTGCTATTGATCATCGGGTACTGCCTTGGATCGTGATTCTCATTCCAGTTCTGTCCTTTTCCTCAGACCTTTCATGGTGATAGCATAACATTCCTTGGTTTCTACTTGGTCTCCCCTTATGTCAATCACATCAATTCTGTTTGGATCGATGCACCGCACGACTTGATGCATGGTTGAAGGGTTTGACATCCACCACTACTAAAGTTTCTCTGAGCATGCGCCTTGCTGTTGTTACTGGCAGTTGGATCTCTCCCACTGGTTCCACTCTTCTGCTATCAAATCTGGCTATCAGGCTTCTAGAAGGGACTATCTCCTGAGGGTTGATCTCCAACTTCTCAAAGGCCCACTTGGTGACAATGTTGGCGCTGCTTCCTGGGTCAATCATTACCTTTTTGATCAGGCAGTTTAAGACCATGAGGGAGATAACCAAAAGATCGTCATGTGGTGATTAAATGTTCCGCATGTCTGCAGAAGAAAACGTTATACGGGCATCCTCTTTTGGGCTTCGGAACTCACTAATTTTCCCAACCTTTCGCAGTTTCTGGGCTTGACGCATCTGGGATCTACGGGCTTCCTCCGCTTCTGAAGGACTTGGGCCACCATGAACCATTTGAATGACTCTTAAGGGCTGTCCCACTGCTCCCTTGGTGAGCGTGTGTGACGTTTGAACTGGTCGGGTGCCCTCTTTGGCAACGTACTATGTCAATTCCCCTTTCGCTATCATGGCTTCTACTTGCCTTTTAAGGCTTCTACACTCATTGGTGTCGTGTTCGTACTTGCCATGGAAGGCACAATGTCTTGACATGTCTCTTTGGTCCATTGGTTGTCTGATGGGTGGCGGTGACAGGAAGATTCCTTTACCCTTAGTCTCCTAATACAATTTGGCCAAGGTAACCTTTAATGGAGTAATCTTGTCCTCGAATCTTTGACATTTTTCGGGGACTGGGGAAGGTGCAGGAGGAGCGCCTGGCTGCTTCAGATTAGTTGCCCAATCCTTTACTTTTGGTTCGGATACTCTTGTTTATACGCTTGCAAAGGATGTCCTTCTTTGTCGTATAGCTAGTTCATCTTCTATCCGGAGGTGCCCTTGTGCCCTGGAATTGAGTTCCCCGATGTCTACAGGTGGCCTTTTGACCAAAGACTGATGGAACTTGGTTCCAGGGATCAAGGACATTCTAAAAGCCTTAACGGCTGAGTGCTGATCACAATTGTCAATTGAAGACATCTCCACATTGATTTGCGAGACAAAGCTTTTCAGGGATTCACCTTTTTCTTGGATCATGGTGAATAGACTGGAGATGGTCTTTCTTTGTCTTTTATTGTCGAAGTACTGGGTAATGAACAACTCACAGAGTTTGAGAATTGATCGGGGTAGTTGTTTCCTGAACCATAGCAAGGCTGCTTCGGTCAGGCTAGTGGGAAAGACTTTGCAGAGCAGGGCTTCATTCTCATTGTAGACATTCATTTTTGTATGGACGTGGTAGATGTGTTCCGTCGGATCCTTTGTGCCATCGAATAGGGTAAATTTTGTAGTCTAAACCTCTCCGGGTAGGGCATGCTGGTGATCGCCAGGGTGAACGGAGTCTGCACGGCGTCGCTGGATGCCTCAGAGGCCAGATCGTTTGGGGTCTGAATCTTCAGGTCCTTAAACACCTCCCTTTGGAATCTGATCATAATCTCCTCCAACTTTTTCATGGTCAGAGTCTCCTCAGGATTATGCATCCCGAGCACTTGCAGGGATGATTCTTCATGTTCCTCCCAATCGTTGTTGGACTTTGCGTGGTGGCTGTCCCTTTCTGACTGGTGGCCTGCGGACTGCTCCTGCTGGTTGGTTTGTTCACCATTCGGGTTTTCTCGAGGGTATTGTAACTGGGCCAGTTTGGCCACTAACTCGGCGTTCTACCTCACCAATTCAGCGGTTCTATCCTCCAAGGCTCGCTTGATCGGATCTTCTATTTGTGAAGGTTGGCCTCCATTCAGAGGTAACTCAGATTGCTGCGAACAGGTGATAACCGCCATGGATGGTGTAAATCTAAGCTCTTTGTAGAGAATGGGAAGCTATTAAAAAGAAAGATTTCAATAAAAGTGTTTCCCACAGACGGCGCCAATTGTGTAGATGCAGAAAAATACACAATGAAATAGGTTAAAAATTGGATCCTTTATTCAATCTTTGACCATGTATTTATACACAATTTGGTAAATGAGTGAAGCACATTGACCCAAGTTTATCAATCCCTTAAATCATGGGATTTGATAAACTCTTTTCTTTTTTGGACTCTCTTTTCCATAAGTAGGACAACTCTCTGACTTATGGATCACTCATCTTCTACAGAATTCTATGGGCCCATTATTTCTTCGGCCCATCCGTTTTCGGTCCATCCGTCTTCGGCCCATCAGTCCTGTGGCCCATCCTTGCTGAGCCATGTACTTTTTTACTAGTACAATTGGTTTATGTATTTTTATTCAACTATTTTTAATATTTAATATTTGATATTTACTTATTCATTTTTTTATATATATTTTTTTGTTATAAATTTTTATTTATTATTGATTCATTTTATTTTATTGGTTTATTATTTTTGTTTATTTATTAATTATTATTTATCTTTATTATATTCATATTTATCATCATAATAAGTTTTATTTCAAGCTTCAAGAACTACAAAGGCTATCGCTTCAAGAAATATCAAAGTGTAAGTTGAAGTTTTATTTCAAACTTCCAAAATTACAAAGGAAAACACAAATTTTGGCAATTAAATTTTAGCATTTTCAAAAATTTACTAAAAACCAAAAATTAGTTACCAAACAAGTTTATAACTTTTATTTTATTTTTGAAAACACCAAAATATAAATCTCAAAACATAAATGTTACCAGTTTAAACGCAATTATGAAAGCGGGAAGAGATGTATTGGGTACAACTAAGCAAATCACAAATAAATAAATAGTTGTAATATTTTTAAACCAAATAAATATAAGCATCATTATGAAATTTTTTGAAATAGGAGAAGTATAGGCGACATTATGATATATCTTAGGGGGTCTATTCTCTTTGTTATAAGAAATCAATTTCAAAAAAGAATTAAAAATTGAATAATATATAAGATTTACATTCTCCCGAAAAATACAAGAATATATACTTCTAAAATATGTTTACAAAATACACAAAATTAGATGCATTAAATATCAAACACAAACATAATCATTCTTATATAATATATGAAATTATATTATTATAATTTCATATATTATATAAGAATGATTATATTCATAATTTCATATATTATATAAGAATGATTATGTTTGTTTATATTCATAATTATATTTAACGAAAAAAATTATATTCACAATTATCCAACCGAGGACGCAAAACAATTTATTTTGTGAAAATTATAACAGGTTGTTGGCATGAATGACAAATAATCAAAGTCCACAAGGATGGATTTTAACTTAAGAGCAATATTACATAAAATCCTTTAAAATATTGGAAAAATCACTCCCATATATAAATTTTTCGTAAAATTTCTATTTCACGTAATGGCTTATTTACTGAATAAAATCATAGTAGCATATAATATATCTACTAATTAATATCACACTATTTGTATTTGTATGCATGTTAACATGTATATTCAATAGCACAAGAGGGAAGTAATCTTTTAAATGAACAAAATAATAACAATAAAATAAAAAAATAAAAAAACAATCAAAGGCCACTTAATGGTATCATCTTCCTCCCAAAATATGACGTTCGAGTCATATGAGATCTTCCTCCCAAAATATGAGGTTCGAGTCATATGAGATCTTCCTCCCAAAATATAAGGTTCAAGTCATATGAGATTTACGCGGGTGTGGGGTGTGTGAATATTCACCTATCAAAATAATAATAATAAAATATATAACTACCAAAAAAATAATAATAAAATATATAACATGAACCTTTGCGTTTGTGGATGGAATCCCCCATAAGGGTTAGAGTCACAGAAGAGAAAGCACAGAGAAAGAAGATATATGTATATGTTTTCCATCCGTTTCTTGTCCGCGCCTCCATCTAAAGGTGCACAGTTTTCAAGGTCTCACGTAGTGTATTGTGCGCGGTCAGATGAAGGAGCAAAATGAAAACGTAGGAGGATCCATTTCCACATTGGCTGCTCAAGCACTTCAAGTTTAGTCTCAAGCACTTCAAGTTTAGTCTTAAGAAGCAACACCTCTCTTGCCCGCTCTTCTTCGTTTTCTTTCAATGCCTGAAATATCATGGAAACTTCAACACTGGAGCGAGACAAACATGCATGATAGAAATAGGGAATTACATTTTTGAAGAATTTGGGAAAACAATCCAACTCTTCAAATCGGCGGTAAAGATGCAATTAATGAGATGTTGCTTCCAATATATATTACCTTCATTTCTTCCTCCCTTTTGGCCTCCGCTCTAGAGTTAATTTGCATTTCACGGACAATGAATCCTCCTGCGAGCTAAAAAAATTTAGGAGTATAAGTTCCAAGTGATGATGGATAATCTACTGGAATGGATTTGATTCTTTAAACGACATGAAAATTATTGCCTACTGTCCTAAAGAATGCATGCAAGAGCAGGTTAACTAGATGACATTAATCTTTTCCCAAAAACAAAAAAACCTAGATGACATTAAATTAAAGATTACCAATAAGACAAAGAGTTCCCCGATAAGGTCTCCAGCAAATTGAACAGCTTTCTGCTCGTTTAAAATCGGGATCTGAGCATCCGTTGCCGGTCCATATATGAACCTTTGCATGGTTGTTGTGAGCCGATAGTTTGTCTGGTTCAGATACCCAAATTAAAGAAAAAATTACTCATAACTCAAGCAGACAACTGGATTAAATTCAGTCATACAAAATCATGACGAATACAGAACTCAAATTAAAGAACTAAAAAAATTGAAAAAAAAAAAAAAAAAACTTTAGTATATGAAGACATTTATACTTCTTTTCCCACACGGAAATATGAAATTCACGCAATTTATAAAAAAGTGGACAAGTCTAAAACCTATCAAACCATCAACCCATATAGCCACATTATAACAATTCTCAGCAGGTACATATATATATATATATGTGTGTGTGTGTGTGTTGTGTGTTTGAGATAACCTGAGCAATGTTGATGATCAATTGGCGGAACTTGGGATGCCGAGCAGCCTGTTTTTTGAAGTGATTCACGATGGGGTGGCTAGAAGTTCGCACAGCGAGTGTTCCAAGTTTTAGAACAGGGAACACCATACTTTCTTCTTCGTCGTCTTTATGAGATCCTGCATCGAACAAAAAAAAAAGAGCCTAATGAATTTATACGCCCACTTCCAAGGAATCAAACATTAACAAATTGGTAAGACCTTGTTATGCCACTTGAAGTAGACAAGTTATGAAGTGACCTCCAGCTTTGGCTAAAATTTCTAATAACTTCAATATCATGATGCTGTTCTTGTTCCTAATACTTTCAAATAATTCTCCTTTGCCAAGGAAAGTATAAGAACTCGAACCCTGTCATAGTGATGAAGTACAAATAGACTCCAAACCCAAGAGTTTTACAAACAATAAACACACAATACACACACAGACACGCACAATACAAACAAATTATAGACAAAGACAGAACACCACACACTCGATACAAACAAATTATAGACAAAGACAGAACACCACACACTCAATACACACACTGTAAACTGTTAAAACCCTAAAATTATGACCTAAATTTGCAATTAGAAAAAAAAACCAATATAAACTACAAAACCCACAAAATTTCACATGCATGCCTACCCAAAACCCTAAATCATTTATACAAACCCTAAATCAGAACCCTAAATCATTTATAAAAACCCTAATTCAGAACTACAAATCATAGATTACTAACAATCAAAGAGAAACAACATAAAACCTAAATCAGAACAATTAATAACTTTCAAATGAAGAAATCCTAAATCAGAACGATTATTACCTCTTCGCCTTTCTCTACAACACTTCACGCCTTCAAGCTTCCTCTTCGTCTGAAAGGAACAAACTATAACCACACTTCACGCTTCGTCTTCGGTGAGACATGGTGAATTTTTAGGGTCTGGATGGTTTTGAGAGAGAGAGACGTGTGAGACAGAGATGGTTTTGAGAGACGACTATAAACCCTAATTTGATTTTTTGCACGGGTATGAAATACGGCTTGTTTGTTTTAAGGATAATAGAGACATTTCGCACGAATAAAGTATAAGTTGGTTATTTTCCTTTATTATTGAAGCTTAACTAGGTTTTAACATTAATGTTAATTAAAAAGAAATATAATTATATTTTGGGAAAATTACCAATACAACATTGAAACATGGTATAATTACAAATGTAACAGGAAATTTATTGTATTTACAAGGGTCGCGAGCCTTTAACACCCCTATAGTATAAATATAGTGCGTATAACCCCCTATGGTTCAAATTGACCCCAAACCTTTCAAATATGTGCGAATTGACCCCATTTCGTGTAATATGACATATATGTCCCTAGTATATAAATTTCAAAAAAATGGAAAATATATATTTTTTGAAAAATATATAAATTCCTAAAAAAACATATAAAATTCAAAAAATATATATAATTTGAAACAAATATATAAAATTCGAAAAATATATATAAAATTCAAAAACATATATAAATTTCGAAAACATATATAAATTTCAAAAAAATATATAAAATTATAAAAATATATATATATAATACGAAAAAAAATATAAAATTTGAAACAATATATATATAATTCAAACATATACATATTAAATTTAAAAAATATATATAATTCAAAAAAATATAAATTTTGAAAAGAAAAATATAAAATTCAAAAAATTATATAAAATTGGAAAAAACATATATAAATTCAAAAAATATTTATAAATTTCGAAAACATATATAAATTTTGAAAAATATATATAAAATTCGGGAAAAATATTAAATTCAAAAAATATATATTAAATTTTGAAAATAAAATATAGAATTCGAAAACATATATAAAATTCAGAAAAAAAATATATAAAATTCGGGGAAAATATACTTCTATTTTCTACTTTCTTTGACTTTAAATTTTATTTTGGTCTATTGTACTTTGGTCACTTGTGTTTTTTATACTTCTATTTGCACAACTATTTGAATTTTATATTTTTTTTCGAATTTTATATATTTGTTTCGAAATTTATATGTTTTTTCAAATTTTATATATATATTTTTCAAATTTTAATATTTATTTTTCAAAATTGATATATATTTTTTGAAATTTAATTATTTTTTTACGAATTATATATATATATATATATATATATATATATTTCAAATTTTCTATATATAGAAAATAAAAAATAGAATTATATTTTCCCCGAATTTTATATTTTTTTCTGAAATTTATATATGTTTTCGAATTCTATATTTTATTTTCAAAATTTAATATATTGTTTCAAATTTATTATATTTTCCCCGAATTTTATATATTTTTTCCCCGAATTTTATATATGTTTTCGAATTCTATATTTTATTTTCGAAATTGAATTTATTTATTTTCGAATTTAATATTTTCCCCAGATTTTATATATTTTTTTCCGAATTTTATATATGTTTTCGAATTCTATATTTTATTTTCGAAATTTAATATATTTTTTTCGAATTTAATATTTTTTCCAAATTTTATATATTTTTTTCAAATATATGTTTTCAAAATTTATATTTATAAATTTCGAATTTGAATTTTAAGAGAAAGGGTAAAATGGGTATTTAAGAGAGTATAAAAGTCAAAGAAGGTGGTATTCGCACGTTTTCGAAACTTGCAGGGGGTGTTTGTACGTTTTCCAAAAGTGTTGGTGTCAATACACACATTTTTAAAGTACAGGATGTTATTCGCACCGTATTTATACTACAGGGGTGTTTTCTGTACTCAACCCTATTTACAACAAATAATGAAAGTGAAAACTTAATTACAAATTAAACAAGTTCACCATCATACCCTTGTGAAAAGTTTGTTTCAAGTTTACAAATTTCATTATTTATGCGAAAATTTCATTTCAAACTCTTAAGAAACACTTTGTCAAACAAATTATTCGACATGTAAAAATCACTTTGTAAAAATTTCTTTTCCATTTTTGTCAATTTTCTTTTCCATTTGTTCCAATTCCATCTCAACTTGTAAAATTTTCTTCAAATTCCAAGCAAATAATTTGTCAAAATTTCGATCCACTTTGTAAAATCAATTTTAATCATGTCTAAATAATAATTCATGTAAAAATCACTTTATTGTAAAAATCAATTTTAATCATGTCTAAATGATAATTCATGTAAAAATCCTTTTTTTGTAAAAATAAATTTTAATCATATCTAAATAATAACCCATGTAAAAAATCCCTTTTTCAAAATTTTGTTTCAACTGGTTGAATCTCATTTTGTTAAGAAAAATTCTTTTTTCGAGTCCTAATAAATAGTTTGTCAAAATTTTAATTCCACACGTTGTCAAAATTTTGTGTTAAGTTGTTCCAATTACATGTTTACTCATTCATCCTCATGGTCTGAAGAAGATTTTCCCCCTCTACAGATCCACAATTCATAAGAAAAGACTACCCATCAACACAAGATATCAGATCCCACAACCATTAATCCTCATGGTTCTTCCAAATCCATTTTTGTAGCTGAGGCAACTATAAATTGGCAGTCTGCTAATTCATTAACTCAAAACAAGATCCTTCAAAAGATAGCAAGTTCTCAACAAGCTCTTGAAGCCACTTTTCAGCGTAAACAAACCTCTTTAGAGCTTCTCATCCATGACCTCCAGCAAAAGATTCAGTCTGTTCATAATGAGTTATTTCAAATGGCATACTCCAATCAGACTTTCACTTCAGTGTTTTATCAGAAAGATGCTGAAATGAAACATCTGAAGTTTCAACTTCAATCCCTCCAAGCACAACAGTATACTACCCAACAATCCAGTCATATGGATTTTTTTTCTTCCTACCAATCCTCGAATCTTTTTCCCAATACAGTTCAACTCTTGCAATGTCCCAGCCTTTAACCTCTTGGCCATCAAGTTCTAGCAAACCCAGCATTTTTGCTTCTCATGATCATGATATTCCCAAACCCTCTGTCCATTTGCCCGCTGGACCTTCATTTTCTAAACCTTTTCCATTCCCTTCACCTTCCCCAGCCCCAGCTTCCTCTCCACCTGTTGATGTTAAACTTAAATCTCCTGCTCCACAGCTTATGGTCGAAACTACATCTCCCATTTTGCATGTTTCTCCTATACCTGAGGCTGAGCCTAAAGCTGCAAATCCTCTTTCCGACCTTCTTTATACACTTGCTTCTATACCTCAGCAATCTACAATTACCCCATTCATAGAACATTCAGATTATGCTTCCTCTACAGAGTCTGACGACTTTGTGTTTCCCAGTCATATCCATATGGTGCAACCAGATCTTGTTCCTCCACCTGCTGAGCCCATGGTTGAAGAATGGTGATCCTCTAACTCCTACTCCAACTTCTTCTTTTGAACAAGATTCTTTCTCTATATGGATTGAGAAACTGTATGAGATTCATGCATGGTGCACAACTGAGATGTTGACTCCCAATTCCACTTTACAAAATGTCCTCACAAAGTGTGTTGCCCGATTTCTTGGTCGACTTCACCAATGGTGTCTCTCTCTTGGAGAATACCGAACCCTTCAGTTAAAACAAGTTCCCTCCATTACAGCCTTTATTGATGTTCTGAACACATAATTTCTTGGTTCTACTTATACTCATCAAAATACTGTGAGAAAAGAATATCTCAGCATGAGATGTTGTTTGTTCAAAAGGAAAGATCTTGAATGTCCCAGAGATTCTATTTTCTTGGTGGAATCGATGATGTTAATTTGAAGCAAGCTTTTCTGAACTCACTCCTTGAACCTCTAGGGAATAAATCTTTCAAGCTTCTGCAGACCAAGTATTTGGCCCTCAACAATACATCCCTTGATGTTATCTATCAGCATACTCTCCAAGCTTTAGAAAAACTTTGAAAGCGTCAACAGTTTCTTAAGAGACTTGCAGAACAAAGGAAGCTTCTTGGTAAAGCCTATGAACGACCTGATTTGTTAATCAAGTGCAAAGACAAGAAATTTTATTGTAGTCCTTCCTCTTGAAAATCTAAGCATTTCCAGAAATGGAAATCTCGAGAAGCTCATAAGTTCTCCAAATCCTCTCCTAGAAAGAAGAAATGGCAATATTTCTAGAAAAATACTTTTCGAGGTCATCGCAAATCTGATCGGTGTTATATTTACAAGAAGAAAGGTCATTATGCAAAACAATGTCCTCAACAGTCTTCTAGAGACAAATTGATTCATTCTCTCTCCTCCCATACTGTTGACCTTGATAATGCGGATGTTAAATCTTTATTCTCTGTTGATGATGAAGCCTAGAGACCACCCTATCCTTGGATACCCTAGTATCTGAATCTGATTCCTCTACAGAATCTGATTCCGAATACCTCTACGAAATCCAGTATTTTGAGTCATCCATCTTGTTATCCTTTTTAATCCAGCCTTTGGCACAAATACAACTCTTTCTTGGCAAATATGAAAAACCTATATCTGTTATAGCCTTCTGTAACACTGGTGTTGTTTCCTCCATACTAAACCCTGCCATCCTTCCTCGTTATTACTGGCAGTCTTGTTTCTACCCTTTTAAGGCAGCTAATAGAGAAACTTTCGTTATCAATGTAACACCCCGCTCCAATACTTGGTATAATATTATCCGCTTTGGGCCCAACCCGCACGGTTTTGCTCTTGGGCTCCTCCCAAAAGGCCTCATACCAATTGGAGACAACACTGCACATATAAGCACATCCCCAGACCTCTACCCGGGCTATGTGGGACATCACAATCACCCCCCCTTGGGACCCAACGTCCTCGCTGGCGACCCACGGGTGATGTGCATTCTCCCACACTTAATTTCGGCCGGGCCCTGGCTCTGATACCAATTGTAACACCCCGCTCCAACACTTGGTATAATATTGTCCACTCTGGGCCCAGCCCGCACGGTTTTGCTCTTGGGCTCCTCCCAAAAGGTCTCATACCAATTGGAGACAACACTGCACATATAAGCACATCCCCAGACCTCTACCCGGGCGATGTGGGACATCACAATCACCCCCCCTTGGGACTCAGCGTCCTCGCTGGCGACCCACGGGTGATGTGCATGCTCCCACACTTAATTTCGGCCGGGCTCTGGCTCTGATACCAATTGTAACACCCCGCTCCAACACTTGGTATAATATTGTCCGCTCTGGGCCCAGCCCGCACGGTTTTGCTCTTGGGCTCCTCCCAAAAGACCTTATACCAATTGGAGACAACATTGCACATATAAGCACATCCCCAGACCTCTACCCGGGCGATGTGGGACATCACAATCACTCTCAAAAGCAAACCCATTCGAATCCAACTCTTCCCTAGCTATACCATTACCCATCATGTATATGGTCTTGATCTCCCTGGCAAAGATCTTATTCTTGGGTTTTATAGTCTGCATGTTCTTCATAAAGTTTCCTGGATAAAACAAGGGTTGAAATACAATAACTACTTTCTACCATGGACCACTCAGCCAAATCTCTTAGAGAAGCAGTATATATATATACCCACAATGTATATATATCTAAATTCTAACATAATATACTGCAGAAAATAACATATATGTCTAAGAACAGTATCCTAATTGATAAAGCGTATTCATTCTACATGTAAGCTTTTATAAATAAATAGGATTCCCATGACTCTCGTGTATAATGAGTATATATATTTATACAGAACACTGTAAAAGTATATATACGTAAACAGAATACATATCAAAATAGAAGTATAAAATTATGCAAACTCTCCTTGTAACACAATCACACAAGCACTTAGAACCGAAAAATATATATATAGAGAGAGAAGACGATATATATAAAAACATCTATCTTAAGTTTGTTATCCGCCCACTGTAATCTTATGTATATATATATGCGTTATAATATGCGAAGTGTATATATATATAGCAATATAAAAATCAGACAGAACAATATATATATATGAAACATGTAACAAATTGAATTGAACATTCAAAACTTACAATATGAATTGCACAGTCCAGAAAATTAACCAAGAATGTATGATAAGAATGAATGAACGAATCTGAGCCCTATGAAACTTACAGTTTCCTTAAGATAGATTTGTTCCCTCTATGGTGCTTAAGGTTACCGAGCAACTATCTCCCAAGATAGAACGGATTTCCGTTTTCAAAGAAGTAGCACTCCAATCTTTGAAAACCGGCGAACGCAATTTCTGTGTTTGCACTCGAACAAAGACACCAGTGTATATATGCAATGATTTGACAGGAGAGGAAGATAGAGATAGTCGATAGAATGACAAAAAACATTATTGGGTTATTTAAATACCACCAGACGTTGCCTAAACTGTTGAGGCAACTTTTGGTCTTCAATTGATGAAACACACATTCAGACAGACATAACTCTTAGGCTAACTGGGTAACCCGTGGGTAAAACCCGACCCAATATTCCATTCAATTTCCAACAAATACATGTTTGTGTTTGTGGAATGTTGGAGTCTAAAACATAAGCATGTTTGGTATTAATGTTTTTGTTGTAAATATATACATATGTATAGGTGGTATTTTGGGACAAAGGAAAGTGGTGGTGGCGGAGGCAGTGGTCGTGGTGTAAATATTTACATATATTTATTAAGTGAATAGTAAAAAATAAAAAAATGCCATTTTTTTGTCTGCAAAAAGGGATTAAAAAAATACAAATGTTTTTTACTATTCAAAACAAAACATAAGAGAACATGTTTTTGTTTGAAAAACATCTACAGTAGCAAACATAAAACAAAAAACATCAAACATAAACAAAAACCAAACAGGGCACAAGCAACATATAGGCATGGTTCGCCGTATCGTCCGAAACCATTACGTATCGTCTGGTTCGTAACAGTTCTGGAAAGTGCCGATATCATTATTTTACACCAATACTCATCCGATATTTATTTTTAAGATTGATATTGTTCAAATCCGTTACACCGATCGCAACCGTTACCGGAACCAAAATCACAACCGGGAACCACATATAGGTTATGAGCTCCGTTACTAGTTTACCTACGCACATCTATAACCAGCTAGCCACGTAAAATTTGAGATGCAAAATGATCAAATTATCCTTATATATGTGTAAAAACTTGTTTGCCCATTCAAAATGATGTGAAATCCCTAAACTACCCTCATCACTTATATATACACATATATATATGTGCATACTCATATAGGCATATATACCCATACATATATTCGCATAGTTGAAGCAAATTGATGGAATTACAACTAAATAATCAAAGCAAAATTAAAATAACAAAAATACAAGCAATGAAGAAAATTTTGATGCTTTTATTTTTTTGCATATTTAACCAATAAACTATCTAGTCAAGAGAAGCAATATACCTCCATTTCCAATGTTCTATCTTTAACAAGTAAACTATGTGGTCAAATACAAGCAATTAAATGTATGTATAAACCTATCTCTCTCTTCATCAAACCATATTATATAGATATATATACATATACACACACACACACACATATATATATATATATATATATCCATCTGAAAACTGAAAAAATTGAATTGAACCAATAAAATTAGGGGATCTATGAAAATTTTGAATTGAACCAATACCACCATCAGGCATCAAAAGTGACCACCCCTAGGAAGGAGATCTATGGTTAGGTCCGACATGGCCAAGTCGTGAACCCACCACCTCACATACCACCACGTTGCAAATCTGGCGACCCAGACATAGCTCCGATGAACCCATTTTGTGCAAATCAATTAAATTGATTCCAATCGGGTGGTCGGTTTGGTCCAGTGTTTTTAGGTCTGGTTCCAGAAAAACATCAAATCATTCATAGTTGAAATTTTGAAATCATTCATAATTGGTCCGAGAATTTATATATGTATATGTATAAACATATACATTTTCAGCCACAACCCATCCACCTCCGCGCGCCACCAGCCACGCAACCACCACCTTCGCTGCGATTTTCGTAAGTGTTGAGAAACTTGTGAAATCCCCTCCAAATAAACAAATCTTGATTTTCGTCGGTTTTCATAAGCTCCACAAAGTTCTAAATTGAAGGATTTCTGGGGTTAAGGTTAGGTTTAGGGGTTTTAGGAAAGAGGGAATGAAGAAGAAGATAATTGAAAAGGGTAAATAGGTAATAGCATAATTCAGATATTTTTTAAAATAAATATTATTTAATACGTATGGGTATAAAGGTAATTTCCCCTCTCCGGTGGCGGAATCAGTTATTAAGAGGTGAAATTGTAATTAGCAAAACAAGAAGGGGTGCAGGTGTAATTTATACTAACAACAAGGGTGAAACTATAATTTACCTATCCATAATATGTGCACGTAACTTCATATCCGTAGACCGTGGTCCATTATTGGACGGAAAATAAATAATGGCATATTTGAAAAGGTTGACAACAATTAATTCGCAAATTGTAATATAAATGTGGACTTCACCGGTACAATACATGAACATATATATATACACACATAATTGAATTGACTATTTCTTTTCTTGTTGACCAAAGAAGTGCATGTTTGGCAACCGGTGCAGGTGTTGATTTTTGGTTTTAGTTTGAGTTGGGTGTTATATATATATATATATAATATGACTAATTTGTTATATTAACTTGTCCCACATCGGAAGATTGGGAAACTCACCTCTATATCCTCACCTATAAATATAGGGTTTTTCCTATTGAATTGTGTACACAGAAATAGAGAGAGAGAGTTAGGAATAATATACGTTTATATTATTCCGGTGATACAGGCGTGAGTATACACATTGTGTGTGCGTGTGTGATCTGCGAATCACCCCCTTGTAATCCTCTCAGTGATTTTTAGTGAACAACGTATATATTCTTGTGTCGATTATTTGCTGTGTTTGTGTGCGCTTTCTGATTTGCAGGTGTGGACGGCTTCGTACATAGGGTGTGCGAACCCTAACAAGTGGTATCAGAGCCCCAGGTTGGAGCAAATCACGAAGCCCGACGATCTGGTCCAGATCTGATTTTTTCAAGTGCCCTAAATCAAAAACCGACCACACCAGGAGCTTTGGCTCAACGAGACGAAGCCAGCAGTGTTAAGCACGTCGCCGGAAAGGTCCTCACGCGCCCCCACGCGCCGCCTGAAGTTTCGGCCAGTTTTTTGGCTCCGTCGAGCAGCAGTTTCGGTTCGGCGTGATTTTACGGAGCATCGTTTATCGGAACGAGGCTTATAATATATCTACGGAAATAGAATTCGAAGACCAACGTTTTGGCGCAAGAATCATCCCAATCAGAGGAGGGACGCGCCTGCACGCATCCCGAGAAGGTACTGACTTCGTGATTAAATTTCTGTCTTTTGTGCGAATTTGTTTTGGCCCGTTTGGAGTCATTTTTGACCCGTTTTGGACGCGGTCAGAGGCGTTCTTAAGGTTTTGAACCACCCCCGACGCAACCGTATACTCGGTTTTGCACTCCGAATATCTCTAATAGGCTCGGTGGAAGCTATGGGAGAAGAAAATACAGTAATGATCGACAAGTTTGATGATACAAACTTGTCCTATTGGAAGATGCAAATTGAGGATGTGTTATTCCAGAAAAATTTGTATCAACCGCTAGAAGAGACAAAGCCAGATTCGATGAAAGAAGAGGAGTGGAATATACTAGATCGTAAAGCTCTTGGCACGATCAGATTGACGTTGGCAAAATCTGTTGCCTTCAATATCAGGAAAGAGAAGACTGCAAAGTCTCTCATGGAAGCACTTTCGAAGATGTACGAACAGCCATTTGGAGCAAATACATTACATCTTATCAGCAGATTGACGAATCTGAAGATGTCTGAGAATGGGAATGTTGGTGAACATCTCAGTAAGCTTAATGACATTTATAGGCAGTTGGAATCAATTGAAGTAGTGTTTCAAGACAAGGTGAAATCATCTTTTCTCCTTAATCAATTGTCAGAGAGCTGGAACACCACAATGGCTGCAATCAGTAATTATTCAGGGATAGACCCGTTGAAGTATGATACCGTTGTGAGTATGGTACTCAAAGAAGAGATCAGAAGACAGTCGTCAGACTCTTCAAGCAGTGGCACAACATTGAATGTCGACACTAGAGGCATAGGTTCGAACAGACAGAAAGGCAGAAACCAAAGACGTGGCCATTCCAAGTCGAGACGGGGAAGATCACAGTCTCGAGGTCCCAGAAATTCAAAAGCAATCGAATGTTGGAATTGCGGCAAGATTGGTCATTTAAGGAACCAGTATAGATCCCCGCAGAAGGTAGCGGATGACAAGACAGAGGCAAATATTGTCTTAGAAGAAGCAGATGATGCACTGATATGCTCTTTGGAGAGCAAAGCAAAGTCTTGGGTTTTGGACTTTGGAGCATCATACCATGCCACCTCAAGTCGAGAGCTCTTTGAGAGCTATGCACCTGGAAACCTCGGCAAGGTTTATCTAGGTGACGATCAACCCTGCAGTGTTGTTGGCAAGGGTGAAGTACATATCAGACTCAACGGATCGATATGGAAGCTGAGGGATGTCAGACACATTCCATACTTGAGGAAGAACCTGATCTCAGTAGGCCAGTTGGCGAGTGAAGGTTATATGACCACTTTCAGTGAAGATAAGTGGAAAGTTTCCAAGGGAGCTATGACTATAGCACGAGGAAAGAAAACAGGTACGCTGTACACTACCACCAAGGCTAGCACATTTATAGCAATTGCAAAAAGCAAAGAGGATCATAATTTGTGGCACCAGAGGCTAGGTCACATGAGTGAAAAGGGACTCAAGGTTATGCTCGCAAAGGGAAAGCTACCAGGTCTAAATTCGATTGATATCGACTTCTGTGAGGATTGCATATTCGGTAAGCAGAAGAGGGTTAGTTTTCAGAAAAGCGGCAGAGAACTCAGAAAGGAGAAGCTTGAGCTAGTTCACACTGATGTCTGGGGGCCAGCAAATGTCTCATCTATTGGCAGAAAGTCCTATTTCGTCACTTTCATCGATGACCATTCCAGAAAGGTATGGGTTTATTTCTTGAAACATAAATCTGAAGTGTACGGTATGTTCAAGAGTTGGAAGGCTATGATAGAGAATGAGACGGGTTTGAAGATCAAAAGATTACGGTCCGATAATGGTGGAGAGTATCAGGACACCGAGTTTAAGAGATTTTGCTATGAGAACGGTATCAGATTAGAGAGAACTGTTCCACGTACACCACAGCAGAATGGCGTAGCAGAACGGATGAACCGGACATTGACTGAGAGAGTCAGAAGCATGCGCATTCAGGCAGGGTTGCCGAAACAGTTCTGGGCAGAAGCAGTCAGTACAACAGCGTACTTAATCAATCGTGGTCCATCAGTACCATTGGAGCACAAAATACCAGAAGAGGTCTGGAGCGGTAGAGAGGTAACACTTTTACATTTAAAAGTTTTTAGTTGTGTTGCATATGTACATGTTAGTGACACTATGAGGGGTAAGCTTGATCCCAAGTCACAAAAGTGTATTTTCATTGGCTATGGCGTGACGAGTATGGTTACCGTATGTGGGATGATCAGAACCGAAAACTGATCCGAAGCAGAGATGTAATGTTCAATGAAAAGGTTATGTACAAGGACAGACACACAACAACCTCAGAGCCTACAGCACAGAGTGATCCTGTGTGTGTTGAGTTAGATGATGTTCAAGACAGTGAGAGTACTCAATCAGACGAACATATTGCAGATGGAAATACTCGACAGGTTGATACACCGTAGTCTCCGACTCCTATTCCTGTACCTAGGAGGTCTTCACAGCAGCATGTGCAGAATCGGAGATACATGAATTATTTGTTGCTCACAGATGGAGGTGAACCAGAGTATTTTGATGAAGCATGCAGTGTAGCAGATGCGAGCCAGTGGGAGCTTGCAATGGAAGATGAGATGAAGTCTCTTATTTCCAACAAGACATGGAAGATAACCGAGCTGTCGGTAGGAAAGAAAGCTCTCCATAATAAATGGGTCTACAGAGTCAAAGAAGAACATGATGGTTCTAAAAGGTACAAGGCGAGACTTGTAGTAAAAGGCTTTCAGCAGAAAGCAGGAATCGACTACACCGACATATTTTCTTCGGTTGTGAAACTGACTACCATTCGTTCAGTTCTTAGCATTGTTGCATCAGAGGGTTTGCACCTAGAGTAGTTAGATGTCAAAACTGCTTTCCTCCATGGTGACCTAATGGAGGAGATTTATATGCAGCAACCGGAAGGTTTCTTAGAGAAAGGGAAAGAAAAACTTGTGTGTAAGTTGGAAAAGAGCTTGTATGGTTTGAAACAAGCTCCAAGACAGTGGTACAAGAAATTCGATGGATTTATGCAGAGACATGGTTATATCAAGTGCAACGCTGACCATTGTTGCTACTTCAAGAGGTTTGACACGAGTTACATTATCCTCCTACTTTATGTTGATGACATGTTAGTAGCTGGAACTGATTTTGTGGAAATCAGTAAGTTGAAGAAACAGTTGGCAAAAGAGTTCGAGATGAAGGAATTAGGCACAGCGAAACAGATTCTTGGTATGAGAATCATCAGAGACAAGCATAAGGGAATTTTGCAGTTGTCTCAGGCTGACTACGTTGAATGGGTTTTGAAGCGGTTCAACATGAGTGATGCTAAGTCAGTTAGTACACCTTTGGCTAGTCATTTTCGATTATCCAAAAAGCAGTCTCCCAAGTCAGAAGCAGAAAGGAACAACATGGCCAGTATTCCATACGCTTCAGCTATTGGTAGCTTGATGTATGCAATGGTTTGTACAAGACCATATATTGCATATGCAGTGGGAGCAGTCAGCATGTCCAATCCAGGAAAGACTCACTGGGAAGCAGTGAAGTGGATATTGCAATATCTACGAGGTACCACAAACAGATGCCTTTATTTTGGAAAGGGTGAAGTGAATTTACATGGCTATGTAGATTTAGATTTTGCTGGTGAGATAGATCACAGAAGAAGCACTACTGGTTATGTCTTTACAGTAGATACTACAGCAGTTAGTTGGATTTCGCAGATACAGAGGATTGTAGCGTTATCTACTACAGAGGCTGAATATGTAGCCGTGACAGAGGCTAGCAAAGAGATGATTTGGTTACAGGGTTTGTTGGCAGAGTTGGGATTCGAGCAAGGAAAGAGTGTTTTGCATAGTGATAGTCAGAGTGTTATACATCTGGCAAAAAATTCAGCATTTCATTCTAGAACCAAGCATATAGATATTCGTTATCACTTTATCAGATCTCTATTAGAGGATGAAGTATTAACACTTAAGAAGATTCAAGGAAGCGAGAATCCGGCCGACATGTTGACCAAAGTGGTGACAACAGAGAAACTGAAGTTGTGCTCAACTTCAGTTGGTCTTCAAGCTTGAAGACAGAAATGAGGCCACCGGGCACTGATCATTGATGGAGTTGATTGATGAAGGCAAAGTCGTCAAGTGGGAGATTGTTATATATTGGCATATATATATATATAATATGACTACTTTATTATATTAACTTGTCCCACATCGGAAGATTGGGAAACCCACCTCTATATCCTCACCTATAAATATAGGGTTTCTCTTATTGAATTGTGTACACAGAAATAGAGAGAGAGAGTTAGGAACAATATACGTTTACATTATTCCGGTGATACAGACGTGAGTATACACATTGTGTGTGCATGTGTGATCTGCGAATCACCCCCTTGTAATCCTCTCAGTGATTTTTAGTGAAACGGTCCTCTCCGTGGACGTAGGCTTATTTGGCTGAATCACGTATATATTCTTGTGTCGATTATTTGGTGTGTTTGTGTGCGTTTTTTGATTTGCAGGTGTGCACGGCTTCGTACATAGGGTGTGCGAACCCTAACATTGGGTTGGGTTTGGTAGGGTTTTTGAACTAAAATCATATTTGGTGCAGATGATTTTGGTATGAGAAAAAGTAAAGTTGAAAAACCAAACCATGTTTGGTAGAGTTTGTATGGGCTGAAATTCTATAACCAAACCATGTTTGGTAACTTGAAATGATTTGACATTTTATTTATTTATAATAATATTTTGTAAACATATATATTTTAAAAAATGAAATATATAAATAAAAATACATTAAGGATGAATTTGTTTTTTTTTTACAAAAAATATTAATATTGGATAATAATATTTCATCATATTGCAAGAATTATTCAATCTTTTTTCATTTGAAATTTCAATATTGTTTTTACCAATTTATTATTTTTATATATTTATTGCTCAATTTTTATTTATTTATTATTAATTATTAATTATTAATTATATTCTATTGTTTGGTAACTTTTATTTAGTTCTTTAATTTAACTAAATGAAATTTTTAATTAAATAAATAAATATATATGTATATGTTTGTGTGTATGTATATATATATACATAACACAAACATACTCACTCACACAAAACTCACACCAACACGTGGGGCGAAGAGATGGTTTGGAAAATGGTTTTGGTTTGGTTCAACAGTAATAAAATTATACAAAAACCATGTCAAGAGATGGTTTGAAAAACACCCCATTTGGTACACCATTAGTTGGTACTATTAAACCAACCCACACCCAGCCAAACATGGGTTGGGTTATACTTCATAGCCCAAAATCAAAATTTTGGCACCAAAACCATCTACCAAACAGCCTTGAAATGTAGTTTCATTTTTCGAGCCATAGTCCAAACCAGAGGCAGAACAGACCCATCTGTGCTCTCTAGTCCCGAACCAAGGTCATGTTGGGCACAGTGAAAATTCTGATACCACTTATTAGAGTTTTCACACCATCATATTCGAAAATACGCATACAATTGTAAACAAAATCACAAACACACAATCACAAAGACAAAAAAAAAAAAATTATATGGTTCAACCAAATCTGTCTACGTTCACAAAGAGCACCAATAATTACTATTAATTGAGAGGATTGCATTAATGATGATAACTCACATCACGCCCAGAAAAATACTACTTTTTATCTTCTCTACACTCGCCCACTATTTTGTCTGTTCTTCTTGTTCTTAATTCTTCCTTGAAAACTCTACTATTTATAGATAAGAAGTCTTAGAATGAATGGCCAAGATTTGATTTCGCTCACCAAGATGGATGACCTAGATTTGTGTTTCTTCATCAAGAAAAAAATAGAAAAAGAATATCTCATGTTGGATCTCATAATCAAAGTAAGAGACTTGATGACCAAGTTTTCTTGCTCCCAAATAAAAGGAGCCAAAAATCATAACAATATCCCACTTGGCGAACTTTTCATGAATAAATCAACTCCATTAATGATTAATGTATTAAGGTGTGCTCATTTCTTTCTTCAAGCTTGAAGACTCACTGAAGTTGTGAATTGAGCACAACTTCAGTTTCTTTATTGTTACTACTTTGGTCAACATGTCGGCTGGATTCTTGTTGCCCCAGATCTTTTTAAGTGTCAACACCCCATTTTCTGATAGTGAACTGATAAAGTGATAACAAAGTCCTATATGCTTGGTCCTTGAATGAAATACTAAATTTTTTGCCAGATGTATCGCACTCAGACCTTGTAACCAAATCAATTTTTTACTAGCCTCTGTCACAACTACATACTCACCCAACTGACGGTTATAGTACCCAGGGCTGGTCTTGAAATTCCAAAAATAAGTTGGGGCCTTAGGCGAGAGCAAATGTGAAGTCCCTTTAGATGTAAGGCTTTACGCGATTAAAAAACTATAACTGCAAAAAAAAAATTACTAAAAATCTAATTAAATTTATTAATATTTAAAAATAAAAAATAACTTTCATCTTAATGTTGTCGTGAAAAATTGTTATTGTAGGGGGGGTGTAGGAGTCACTAGAGTCTTAACTGTAGTCGCGTGAAAAATTGTTATCGTTGCGCGAGTACGGTAGTTATGAGAACCTTGACTGGAGTGACTAAACATTGTGCAATTGCAAGAAAAATCTTCTATATCTAATCAGGATAATAGTTTGATTTGAATTAGACTTTACTTTCATTAAATTGAAAATTTTAGATTTTTTTTATAGTAACTGAAATATAAAATTTTAGGACTCAAATTGTGAAATTAGGTTTGAATTTAGTAAAATGAGTTATTAAACGAATTTTAATTTTTTTTGGATCTATAGTAAAATAATTTTTATTTTTTTAAAAAAATAAAGCCCTTGATTGGGCCAAGAAATTAATTAATTTCTTTAAAAAATTATAAAAGTACCAATATTTTTTTAAAAATACAAAAAATATAAGAAAAATAATATTTAGGGCCCCCGGACCCGGGAGGCCCTAGGCGATCGCCTTGGTCGTCTAGCCTCTGGGCCGGGCATGGTAGTACCTAGTGTAAAGATGTAGCCTTGGTCGTCTATCTCACCTTGCATTTTCCAAAACAAAGGAATTTGTTTGTGATACTTTATAGATATCTCAATTTTCATTTCACTACTTCCCAATGAATCTTTTCTGGATTAGACATGAACGTGCTAACAACTTCCACTGCATATGCAATATTTGGTTTATTAATTTCAAGATAATAATGCTAAATAAAAAATATTAAAATTTAATATTAATTAATTTCAATTTAAGTTTTTAATCTTAATTTTATTATTTAAATCAATCTTTACCTATCAATTTATTTATTTATTTTAATTCGTTATAATGGAAAGTTGTCAATTCATATGTCATATCATTACTGATCATAATTATCACAAAAACAATCATGATGTTACCCGTTTGGAACCTTTGTTTTTGTTTTTGTTTTGGGAACCAAAAAATAAGAATAATTTTTATTATTATTATTATTTTCTCACCCAAAAAAACAAGAACAAAAAATATGTTTGGGGCAAAAAAATATATATTTATTTTTTCACACACACACACACACAGTTGTCGAAGGGGGTTTGATGGTGGTGGTCGATTGGTGGTTTGGGGGTTTGATGGTGGTGGTCGATTGGTGGTGTTGGAGGTTGCAGGTGGTTGTCGAAGGGGGTTAGGGTTTCGATTGGTGGAATGGGGGTTTGATGGTGGTGGTCGATTAGTGGTTTGATGGTGGTGGAGGTGGTTGGGCCGATTGGTGTGTGTATATATATATGTTTTCTGCACTGTTCATAATTATTGTTTTCAAACTAAAAACAAGAACAATATTGAAAATGCTCACAAACATGTTGGGCCTGTTTGGGAACATGGTCTTGGGCTTGGTTTTGGTTTTGGATTTTAAGACCAAACCATGTTTGGTTGGCTGTTTTTGGAGTTGGTTTTGGGCTTTTTAAAACCAACCACTAAAACCTGGTTTTGGCCCACCATTTTTTATTTCTCTCTCTCTCTATATATATATATATATATGGCCGAAAATATGAATTATTTTGAAATTTTTTTTATATTTTTCGGAAAATAATTATTTTTTCGGAAAAAAAAATATTTTCGGAAAAAAATTAATTTTTGGAAAAAAATCATATTTTCGGGAAAAAATTAATTTTCGGAAAATAATTATATTTTGGAAAATAATTATTTTTTTCAGAAAAAATTAATTTTTGGAAAAAATTAATTTTCGGAAAAAATAATTTTTTCGGAAAAAAATCATATTTTCGGACAAAAATTAATTTTCGAAAAAAAATAATTTTTTCGGAAAAAAATTACTTTTTGGAAAAAATTTATTTTTCGGAAAAAATTTATTATTTTTTTTTCCGAAAATTATTTTTTATATTTTTCGGAAAATTAATTTTTTTCCAATTTTATATATATATATTTTTCATATTTATATATTTTTAATACAGATTAGTATATATATATATATATAATTATACCAAGACCAAGACAAAGACCAACTCCTTACCAAACATTATATAATGGTTTTAGATTTACCTAAAACCACCCAAGACCACCAAAACCAAAATCACAAGACCAAGACCAAAACCAAATTCCCAAACGGGCCCGTTATGTTCTCATGATCAATGCAAAAAAACAAAAATAAGGTTTTCAAACGGGCCTTAGCATTTCTCTTCATTGACTCAAACTTTTTATAATTCATTACAATGAGATGTCTTTCTTGGCTTATCTCTTTGCTGCATCATTTTTATTCCTTAATTTATTTACTTTACAAGCATTGCACTTATATTTCAGATATTTAAATTACAATCTCTCATTCCTTTTCTTTCATTGCTTCATAACATTCTATCGATCCCATTTTACTTTATGTTAGTTAAATTCCATTCCCATCCATAACAGTCTAAGTCTTAGGGTGGTTTGGTAACTTGGTTTTGGTTTTAGTCTTGTGATTTTGGTCTTGGTGGTCTTGAGTAATTTTAGGTAAATTTAAAACCATATTTGGTAATAAGTTGGTCTTTATCTTGGTATAATTATATATATATACTAATATGTATTAAAAATATATAAATATGTAAAATATATATATAAAATTGGAAAAAAATAATAAAATGAAAATATATATAATTAAAAAATATTTAAAATTCCCGAAAACAATTGACATTTCTATTTTTTTTTATTCAAAAAAATATATATATAATCGAAAAAAATATTTTAAAATGTGAAAATTATATATAAAATTCAAATAATATATCTTAAATTCGAAAAAATATATATAATTCAAAAACAATATAAAATTCTGAAAATTTATATTATATACTGAAAAAATTTAAAAATTTAGAAAAGAAGGATATAAAATGGGGAAAATATATAGATTCGAAAGAAATATATAAAATTCAAAAATCATATAAAATTATAAAATTTGAAAGAAATATTTAAAATTCAAAAAAATTATATAAAAATCGGAAAATAAAAAAAAAATACTATTTGAAAAAGTGCGAAAGATTTATAATTTTTCCAAAACATTTTTCTCCAACTTAATTTTCCGAAAATATTTTTTTTCATAATATATTTTTTCAAAAAATATATATTTTAAGAAAATTATATTTTGAAAAAAATATTTCCAGAAAATTATAAACTTTTCGCACTTTTTTTTTTTTTGAAATGTGCGAAATATTTATATTTTATTATAAAATTTTCGCACTTTTTTTTTATTTTTTTAAAAGTACGAAATATTTAAAATTCAAAAATATATATATAATTAAAAATATATATAAAATTTTGAAAAATTATATTAAAATATGAGTTTTTTCCAAAATATATTTTTTTTTTTGCAAAAAAGTGTATATTATGTTCCAAAATATGAATTTTTTCCGATTTTTTTTTTGGTGGAAAAGTACATATTATGTTCCAAAATATGATTTTTTTTTTGCGAAAATTTATTATGTTCCAAAATATGATATTTTGCAAAAAATATATATTATGTTTCAAAATATGATTTTTTTTTTCGAAAAATAATTGTTTTGCAAATATTATATATTATTTTTCCGAAATAATTCATATTTTCGGCCATATATATATATATATATAGAGAGAGAGAGAGAGAGAGAAAAGTCAAAATTGGTAGGCCAAAACCAATGATTTTAATGGTTGGTTTTAAAAACCCCAAAACCAAGCCCAAAAACCACCAACCAAACATGGTTTGGTCTTCAAATCAAAGACCAAAATCAAAACCAAGCCCAAAAACCACTTCCCAAACAAACCCTTAAGAAGTTTCGATTTTCAACATCCATGAATTCATCGAGTTACAAATCAGTTCAATAAAATGCAAATTTTTCAAAGGGGGTTGAACAACTTCAATGCCTAATAGCCTCTCATAATATTCGATACCATGGGTAGTAAAAAGGGTTGAAATCGTTACGTATCGCTCGGTTCGGTGAATTACCATTATCATTACTGCCTGGTATATTGGTGAGTGCCGGTTCACATACCCGAACCGGTTGATATTCTCCGAAATGGCCGTTACGAAGGTTGGAACGCCGGTTCCGGCCGGTTCAAAACACTTTGTATCGGATTTGTTTTTTTTTTTAAACGAACTCCAATCAAAGCAACAAGATTCAACATGAAATTCATTTTAATTGCTTTGGATTAATTTGAAAGCATAGTACATTTTTTATGATTTGAATATTTATTTGTTTAATTCAATATTGTAGAATAGTCTCGTAAGAAGATCGACCACACCTTAAAATTCATTAATAAATCAATTTTTATATTAAATATCTTTAAAAATCAAATAAAATTTATTTAAAATTATCAAAAAAATATCAAACTTCAATTATTGTTGTCAAAAATAGTATATCATTGCATTTTGGTCTCATGTGTGAGTTTTTAAAAAAAATCACAATTGCTATAACAAATATCTTTATGTAACTCCAATCCTGACCCGATTTCGTTACACCGATAACATATTACCTGCCTAATGGAAATTTTGTTACAAATGTGTAGACCTTATAATTATGTTTTTAACACAAAAGAAAATTCAAAATTTCTAAACACATGAAACTGTTAAACATAATTTTATTTTCTATTTTGTCGTAAAAATATCAGGATATTATCTACAGAACAAGTGAAAAGGCCATAAACAAATCAATCTCCAAAATACATGGCCCTGTTTGGTTGGTGTTCTGGTCCCAGGTGGTCTGGTCTGGTCTTGCGTTTTATGGGACCAGACCGTGTTTGGTAGGATTGGTCCCAAATTTTTGGTTAGACCAAGTAAGACCAAATCAGACCAAAATGGCTTCATTTCAGACAAAAAAAAAAGGTGGTTCCTGGTGGTCCGGTCTGGTCTTATTAATAAAATATATTTATAAATAATTAAAAATGAATAAATAATAATAATAATAATAATAATAATAAATTAAATAAAACATATTTTAAAAATAAAATATAAATAATAAATAATAAACAAAATGAAATAAATAATACCTAATAATAATAAATAAATGAATATAATAATAAAAAATAAATGAATAAATAATTAAATATATTTATGAATAATTAAAAATTAATAATTAATAATATAAATAATAAATTAAATAAAACATAATAATAATAAAAAATGAATACAATAATAATAAATAAATATAATAATAATAATAATAAAAGGAAAAAAGTAATAAATAATAAATTACATAAAAAATATTTAAAAATATAATAAAAATAATAAATAATAAACAAAATGAAATAAATATAATAATAAATAATAAATAGATATAATAATAAATAAATATAATAATAAATAATAAGTAAATATAATAATTCATAAATAATTCATAATAATAATAAAAAATGAGTATAATAATAATAAATTAATATTAAATTAATAAAATATATTTTTAAATAATTAAAAATGAATAAATAATTTATAAATTAAATAAATTAAATAATTAAATAATAATAAATAAATAGAATATATTTATAAATTAATATATAAATTAATAAATAATAATTTAATAATATAAATAATAAAATATATTATAAAGTGAAGAAATAATAAATAAATAAATAAATAATACATAAATAAATAATAAATAAATATTAAGACCAGACCACTTACCAAACAGACTTTTCCAGATCATATTAGACCAGACCAGACCAGACCGGACCAGACCAGACTATACCAGATCAGAAAGACCGCCTACCAAACATGGCCTATATAGTTTCTCCTGGAGATTCGAACGCTCACCTTGTTAATTTGGAAGGATCAAGGAGGTTATACCATTACAGGTCGGTTACATACAGTTTGTGTACACCTTATGAAACCAAATTGAAACCTATTTCAAATCCGTCCAAGTGAGTGAGTCACGTGCCCATTTTGGTACTCGTTTCTCTTCTTCTCTCACAATTTCTCTCACACAGTCACAAACTGAACATTCGCACACAAACCCTCGAAAAGCAAAGGTTCGCGTCCTCAAGACCTCTAACCACCGCATCAAGGTTGTTCTCGATGTCCCTCCGCCGCCTCCAGCGCCACCATCACCGCCTCAACTCCGCCGCTCAGTCGTTCAGTACCGGCCATCCCTTTCCTACCGAGATCTACACTAAAAACCCCTTCGGTAATCATCTCCTTCTCACTCAACTTTCTACACTACTCTTTCCTTTACAACATCCTATTTCTAGGAAAAACACACACACACACTTATATGATTTTGAATAATCTGTTAATTGTTTATATATATATATATATATATATATATATATATGTATATATATGTATGTATTATGAAAAGAAGAAAGAAATCCAATAAATAGTGTGTTGGAGATATGACTCTGTCTCAAAAAAAAAAAAAAAAATTCAAAATCAAAATCCAAATCACTGTATAATATAAGTTCATTAAGAGGTGTATTAATTGTTATATATACAGTCACATTATTATTGGGGGGGAAATAAAATAGAACATATATATATATATATATATATATATTAGCTTGATGGAATAGTTTGTTAATTTTGTTTATATGTATATATATATGTAGGAGTAAGAGAAAAAAAAATTCCTCTGACATTACATGTCTATAAAATTCTAAATTTACTTAAGAACCTTCACTAAAATTACAAAATACCCTACTGAAATTACCAAAAAAAGGTACCATTATGGAATTTTGTTCCCCTTATACAATTTCCATATCCTGTATATGTATGTTTATGATTGAGTAGTATATTAATTGATGTGTGTATATATATATATATATATATATAGGAGTTGCTGAGGAAGAGAATGGTCGGCGGAGAACGCCAACTAGGCCTAGACTTGTAAATGAGAGCATTTTTTTGGCGAGGATTGATCTTCCTGGTCTAAACCCAAAGGATTTGGTTGTGTGGGTTGATGAGGACAACAAGTTGGTGTTTGAGGGAAAGTGCAAGAGCCACCCCAAATATGAGTATGAGGGTAATTTCTATAGTGGCATATTGCCATGTTCTCCAATTATTTTTGACAAGGCCAAGGTCAAGTATGAGTTGATTCATGGTGTTCTTTGGATCTCTATGCTACTCAAGGAAGAGGCCAAGAACAAAAGCAACTTCGAATTTATGCGTACCCTTATGAAATGAGCCTTGTTCCAAGGTCAAATATAATTGAATCATTTTTCTGTGTCTAAATTGATATGTCAATGTTGAGTTACTTTCTGGTTAAATTTTTATGGTGCTGTACCTTGATTTCGTATTCCTGTAGTTGGCATTCAATTTACGTTGCTTTGATGGGATTGAGTTATTCATAAGCACAATTAAGGACTTGTTCATTTGTTTTCTGTTTTACTGGGTCAGTAGGCTCGCTTGGGCCGTAGAGCTTTTGCCTCTCTGTTGTGTATGGACTGCACTCCCTTGTGAGCGACCTTCTATATATATTATTTATATAAAAAATCATATTTGATGCACTTGGTTTCATTTTTGTTATCAATTATGCTGTTGTATTTACTTATATTTCTATTACAATTTATATTTAATTGCTTACTTGAACCATCTACTAAGATAATAAGTTACATTAATGTTGGGAGTACTTATTAATTCACCCATGAATTGTGTGTGTACAGGTATAGTTTATTTAGGGGTAATTTGCAGCCACACACCCTGAGGTTTGCATCTATTGCATTTAGTGGCTGATTTTCGCAATTTTGACACCAACATTCCCTGAGGTTTCATTTTGTTTGCCATGACACCCCAAATGACGAAAATACCCTTCAAAAAATTCGAAAATATTAAGGGTTATGTGAAATGACCTTTATGCCCCAACCCCAAATATATAAAATTTCGAAAAACATATATATAAATTCGAAAAAATATATAAAATTCGAAAAAATGTATAAAATTCAAAAATAAATATTTAAATTTTGGAAAAAAATATATAAAATTAGAATAAAATACATAAATTTCGAAAAATATATATAAATTTTAAAAAATATATATAAAATCAAAAAAATAAATAAACTTCGAAAATATATATATACTTTGAAAAATATTTAAATTCGAATATATATATTTCAAAATATATATATATAATTCAAAATATATATATTTTCAAAAACAAAATTCAAAAAATTATATAATTTCGATAAACATATATAAATTTCAAAATATGTATAAAATATTCAAAAAAATATATAAAATTTGAAATATATATATAATTCAAAATATATATACAAAATTTGAAAAATATATAAATTCGAATATATATATATTTCAAAAAAAATAAAAAATTCAAAATATATATATTTTCAAAAACAAAATTCAAAAAATTATATAATTTTGAAAAACATATATAAATTTTAAAAAATATATATAAAATTCAAAAAAATATATAAAATTTGAAATATATATATAATTAAATATTTTATATATAAAATTTGAAAAATATATAAACTCGAATATATATATATTTCAAAAAAAAAATTCAAAATATATATATTTTCAAAAACAAAATTCAAAAAATTATATAATTTCGAAAAACATATATAAATTTAAAAAAATATATAAAATTTGAAATATATATATAATTCGAAAAAATATATATATATAATTTGAATATATATATATATATATATATATAAAATATACATATTTTTTGAAATTTATATATGTTTTACAAAATTATATTATTTTTTGAATTTTGTTTTTGAAAATATATATATTTTGAATTTTTTATTTTTGAAAATATATATTTTGAATTATATATATATTTCAAATTTTATATATATTTTTTGAAATTTATATATGTTTTTCGAAATTATCCAATTTTTTGAATTTTGTTTTTGAAAATATATATATATTTTGAATTTTTTATTTTTGAAAATATATATTTTGAATTATATATATATTTCAAATTTTATATATATTTTTGAATTTTATATATATATTTTGAAATTTATATATGTTTTTCGAAATTATCTAATTTTTTGAATTTTGTTTTTGAAAATATATATATTTTGAATTTTTTATTTAATTTTGAAATATATATAAATTTGAGTGTATATATTTTTCAAATTATATATATATATTTTCGAATTATGTATATATTTCAAATTTTATATAATTTTTTGAATTTTGTTTTTGAAAATATATATATTTTGAATTATATATATATATTTTGAAATATATATATTCGAATTTAAATATTTTTCAAAGTATATATATATTTTCGAATTTTATATATTTTTTTTGATTTTATATATATTTTTCGAAATTTATATATTTTATTCTAATTTTATATATTTTTTTCAAAATTTAAATATTTATTTTTGAATTTTATACATTTTTTCGAATTTTATATATTTTTTCGAATTTATATATATGTTTTTCGAAATTTTATATATTTGGGGTTGGGGCATAAAGGTCATTTCACATAACCCTTAATATGTTTCGAATTTTTTGAAGGATATTTTCGTCATTTGGGGTGTCATGGCAAGCAAAACGAAACCTCAGGGGGTGTTGGTGTCAAAATTACGAAAATCAGCCGTTAGGTGCAATAGATGCAAACCTCAGGGGGTGTGGCTGCAAATTACCCTTTATTTAGTGTGCATCAGAATTATGGAGCTATATAGTTTCTGTTTGTTACAGGGATATGTGTGTTATGTGTGTTATCCATCAAGTTACAATGTCTTTTTGTTCAGCATGGACTTGCACAGTAAATTTTAAAGATGATATATACCCACAGACTTAAATATGATAATATGTATGTGTGTGTGTATGTGTATTCTCCATCAGGACCAGTAGGATTTTTGTTGATAACAGTGGCAGCAATGAAGTTCTAGTGGCAATATGGTTCTGGTACTGGCTGTGATGGTAATAGTGGTGTAGGTGGAGGTCTTTGTTGGTTTGAGTAACTTCTATTTGCTTATTGTTTACAGTGTCTGTTTATAAAGTCAGTTGGAGAAGTTTGTTTAGTTTACAGTGTCTGTTTATAAAGTCAGTTGGAGAAGTTTGTTTAGTTTACAGTGTCTATTTATAAAGACTGTTGGAGAAGTTTGTGGTAGTGATGGTGATGCTGCTAGTTTAAAGGAAATTTGTTGGAAAATGGTGGATTTGATTATGCTTATTTAAGTGATAAAGGTTGCTGTGTTTTTTTGGTGAAGTGATTGTTTTCTTGTGAAAACAGTTAATACACACTCTCCACATGATCCCCCAAGTTATGGGTACATTATGGAACACTGCCCCGTTTGGAAAGCCTGATTTTTGTTTTTGTTTTTGTTCTTTTGGCATTGTTCACAGAACAAAATATGTTTGGGAGACCTAAATGGTGTTTTTTTGTTCTCAAATAGTAAAAAAACATGGATGTACAGTGCTGAGAACACCTAAATGGTGTTTTTTTGTTCTCAGCTTGGATTTTAAAAAAATAAAATTGCAAACCCTCAAACTGAGCGGCACCACCATCCTCCACCCCCTCACCGCCACCTCCAACCACCTCACCACCACCAACCACCACCACGACCACCTTCGATTTCTCACACATTCCGCAAATACACATACACAGACCTGCAAATTGAAACCGTAAATCGACCCCAATTGAAGCTCTCAAATCGGTCAACACCATTCGAACAACTTTGACCTTCAAATCAAAACCACCATCACCAAATTGATCCTCAAAACGATCCCAATCGAAGCTCCCAAACAGATATATACACACACACATATATATCTATATATACACACCCACAAATTTGCAAATTGAAACCGAAAATCGACCCCAATCGAAGCTCCCAAATCGGCCAAAACCATTCGAACAACTTTGACATTTAAATCAAAACCACCACCACCAAATTGATCCCCAAATCTACCCCAATTGAAGCTCCCAAACAGGTATATACACACACACGCAGACCTGCAAATTGAACCATAAAATTGACCCAATCAAAGCTCCGAAATCCACCAAATACTTGCAAATCGATCCCCAATTTGAAACCCAAAATTCACCTCCGAAATCCCTACCCATTCGTATATGTATGTGTGTTTGTGTGTGAGAATATGTGTGTGTTTTTTTGCCTCAAACATGTTTTTTGTTCTTGTTCTTTTGGGTGAGAAAATAAGAATAAGAACAAGAATTGTTCTTGTTTTTTGGTTCCCAAAACAAAAACAAAAACAATGGTTCCCAAATAGGCCCGACCTACTTTCCTTTCGGAAAGAAAGATGTGTTTTAATTCAAACTTTCCCATATGTGACTGAAATCAAACCATTTTCAATTTAAAGAAATAATATGGGTGTTCACATGGTAATTCAAAGGGAACCTGCTTCATATCCTTATCTGAAAATTATTTTTGGGAATTTTGAGAACAAATGATTATTTTCTGAAAACATGCATTTTTATAACTGAATTATTCAGAAACAGTTTTCAGAAAATTCAATCAAGCAAAATTTTTGTACAGTTTTATGATTTTCAATTTTGAAAAAAGAGGAAAAATATTCTTATAAATGCAGACCAAGAATGTCCTAAGGGCCCGTTTGGGAACCATTGTTTTTGTTTTTGTTTTGAGAACCAAAAAACAAGAACAATTCTTGTTCTTGTTCTTATTTTTTCACCCAAAAGAACAAGAACAAAAAACATGTTTGGAGTAAAAAAACACACATATTCTCACACAATGTTTCCTCTCTACCACAATTCATTTTTTTTGGAAAATCCCAAAAAGAACAAAAAAACAAGTTTTTGTTGTTCCCTTGTTTTTTCTACTATTCACGAAAACAGTTTCTAAATTGAGAACAGAACAAACAGTAAAAAGGGCTGCCAAACATGTTCTGTTCTCCTGAACAGTGCCAAAAAACAAAAAACAGAACAAAAACACAGTTTCCAAACGGGGCCTAAGTGTTTCTGAATTTTTTTATTTTTTATTTTTTATTTTTCTATTCTTTTCTTTGTAACTTGTTCTTTGAGGCCTTCTCCTTTGTGTTTAAATAGATCTCATATTGTTAGTATATTGCCTCTGCTGTTTATTTGTTTTCTTTCAGGAGGAAGTACCACCTCATTGGCCAGTACTTGCGTAAAACAGTACTTTCACATTAATTTTAGTTGCCCAACATGTTTTTATATAAGTACTATAATTAATACCTAGTTCCATGTAGAATTATATTGACACATTTAAAATTATAATTGAAAGGCGTTTCTAAATTTTCCAATCTCAATTCCAAAATACTATATGAAAATTGCTTTGGCCAGTAGATGTCATTATTCACCTTACTCATCAAAAAATTTTCAGAGTTTGTGTGAGCAACAAATTCATTATTTCACTTCTTTCTAATTTATTGCACTGTATCTCCTGTTAAAGCAATATTTATTTTTAGTGTGAGTTCAGAAATTAGCAGAAGTAGTAAACATCATTATCAAATATATTTATATATAAAGGAAAGGAAAGCTCAAAATACTACAAGTGCATAATATTGACCCTTAAAATGGTCCAATTGAAAGTTCTTTTTGAAATGCTTTATCAAATATTTCGTCCGTAAGGTGAACACCTTTACTACGCGGGACGTGATACAATTTTGGTGCTTTTCTATTTCTATGATACAAATTTTAGTACTATAACTAAGGTCCTTTTCATGCAACTATTACTCTCAGATTCATTTCCAGCAAAATATATATATACTCACTCCAAGAAAAATCTGGAAACTTTCAACAAAAATTATATATCGATATAGATATATATGATGTCAGATTGTCATTCTTGATCATATTCAACACTCTATTAGGTGGTTTATTTATTTCTTAAACTGGAATTGAGATAACAACATGTTAGATAAAAAGGAATAAATTAGAGGTTAATTTCAAGACACCCCCCTATACTATCCAGTTTAATCAATTACCACTTGCCCTCTATACTATTCAATTTCATTATTATGCTTCATCACCTCACATTTTGAGTCAAAATGCCTAAACTACCCTCAATAGTATAAGGGAGTTTAGTGAAATCAATCATTTAAAAAAATTATTTTTCGAAAATCAATTATATTTTTCGCAAAAATTATAAATTCAAATACATATATATATTATTCGCAAAACAAATTATTTTTCGGAGGGAGTATATTATTTCAGAAAAAAATAATATATATTTTTTGCAAAAAAATTATTTTTCGGAAAAGAAATCATATTTTGGAACATAATAGTATATATTTTTCTCAAAAAACTTATTTCTCGGAAAAGATCATATTTTCGAACATAATAGTATATATTTTTCGCAAAAAAAATATTTTTTAGAAAATATCATATTTTGGAACATAATATATATTTTTCGGGAAAAAATTCATATTTTGGAACATAATAAATACATTTTCGCAAAAACAATATTTTTCAGAAAAAAATCATATTTTGGAACATAATATATATATTTTTTAAAAAATTATTTTTCGGAAAAAAATCATATTTTGGAACATAATATATACTTTTTTACAAAAAAAAATCATATTTTGGAACATAATATATATTTTTCGCAAAAAAATTATTTTTCGTAAAAACTCATATTTTCCAATATATATATTAAAATTTATAGTTTTTACGAAAAATAAAATTTATTTTTGAAAAATAAATTTTTTAAAGGTTGATTTCACTAAACCCCCTTATACTATTAAGGGAGGGTAGTTTAGACATTTTGACTCTAAACGTAAGGATGAAGGGGCATAATGATGAAATTGGATAGTATAGGGGGCAAAATGGACACAGTAAGAATTAGTTAATTATATTGGCTCTGATACCAATATACAAATACGAAAAGAAAGAACTGAAAGAGAGATGAAACTGAAAACACACTTAGATCTTATTTCTGGGACTCTGCCCTTCACAAGAATACACTCAGTCCTTATATAGGCTGAAGAAAACATAACAAAAGACCAAACTATCCCCTGTGGGGCAAACATAATAATACCGAACAATAATGAAGGCTGGTGACATCATCCATGACATCATAAATGGAAAATACTAAAATACTCTTGCGGACAGTCTAAATGGCAGAACACAGATGTGAAAAGACAATGGTACCCTTGCCGACTAGACATATTACAAGAAAACCTTACTACATCACTCAGACTAAATTATTAGAAAACAGACAAATTAACAAACACGTTTATTGTTACTTTACTACCAATCACCAGGAGGGCTCCAATCATCACTGTGAAGGTCCTCATAATTATAGCCACTAGGAGCTGGTTCGAGAGGATAAGCATGGAGATGAACCCTGTAAATGGGATGATCTGGGTCTTGGAGATCCCATGAATATTGAGCTTCATGATCGGCAAGAATCTGGAGAATCTTGTGACGCCAATCTAAAGGATAGAAATCTGAATGTCTCCAATTGGAAGTGTCAGGATAAAACAGAAAAGGGGAAATGGACTGGGGGGAAATTCCATTATGATGGCAGATTTGAGTTCTGAAAATATCGAAGTGGGTAGCCAATTCATAGACTAAAATATTCTCATACCTGTAAAAAAGGAAACATGAAAATTTCTTTGAATATGGATGCCATTATCAGGAGAGGGTAAGAACTGCTTAGAACTCCAGAAGACAAACATAGGAGTTTGATATGGAGTACGACGGAGCTGATTCTGCCAAAAAGAGATGTCTCCAAACATAGTGAGCCAGGAACAAAATTTCATTTGAGCTGGGGAAAGGTTATTGAAGAGACATTGGGCAAGATATTGTAACAACTGAGATTTATCAAGAATTATCCCAATGTGATAAATATCCACAAGATACCATAATAGAAGAAAAAGCTTTGGGGAGAAATGAAAATAAAAGACAGGATTAATCTCAAAGTGGGTGAGGAAAGGATAAATAGGGTGGAAGGGCATGGTTTGAATAGGGCCAGACTCTAACCCATAACGGTGAACATAAAGGAATTGAAGGGAAGTAACCATATGACAACTGCGGGAAATGAGGGTTTTTTCAAGAAGGAGGGTCTGGAGATGGAAGGGAAAAGGTAAAGGTTCAAAAACAGGATACCATGGGAAAAAAGATGGATGTGATGTCTTTTTTCAGACGAGAAAGGAAATCTGGGAGGATGTTGGTTTTTCCAGGAATATGAATGGCATCAAAGGACCATTGTGAAAACCAATTTGCCCATCGGAGGTGTTGAGCCTTGGGAGGATGCTTTTGTTTGAATTTTAACATATTCGGGAAACTGCTGAGGTCAGTTTCTATCAGGAAGTGATGTCCAAGGAGATGGAATTCAAATTTCTCAATACCTCTTTTAATGGCCAAGATTTCCTTGTAGGTGGAGTGGTAGTGAAGTTCAGAAGGAGTAAAAGCTCCACTTTTGTAACCACAGATAGAACGGGATTGGGGAGAAGTCTCTTCAAGGAAAATAGCACCCCAAAGCATCCTCCCAAGACTCAACTCCTCCGATGGGCAAATTGGTTTTCACAATGGTCCTTTGATGCCATTCATATTCCTGGAAAAACCAACATCCTCCCAGATTTCCTTTCTCGCCTGAAAAAAGACATCACATCCATCTTTTTTCCCATGGTATCCTGTTTTGAACCTTTACCTTTTCCCTTACATCTCCAGACCCTCCTTCTTGAAAAAACTCTCATTTCCCGTAGTTGTCATATGGTTACTTCCCTTCAATTCCTTTATGTTCACCGTTATGGGTTAGAGTCTGGCCCTATTCGAACCATGCCCTTCCATCCTGTTTATCCTTTCCTCACCCACTTTGAGATTAATCTTGCCTTTTATTTCCATTTCTCCCCAAAGCTTTTTCTTCTATTATGGTATCTTGTGGATATTTATCACATTGGGATGATTCTTGATAAATCTCAGTTGTTACAATATCTTGCCCAATGTCTCTTCAATAACCTTTCCCCAGCTCAAATGAAATTTTGTTCCTGGCTCACTATGTTTGGAGACATCTCTTTTTGGCAGAATTAGCTCCGTCGTACTCCATATCAAACTCCTATGTTTGTCTTCTGGAGTTCTAAGCAGTTCTTACCCTCTCCTGATAATGGCATCCATATTCAAAGAAATTTTCATGTTTCCTTTTTTACAGGTCATGAGAATATTTTAGTCTATGAATTGGCTACCCACTTCGATATTTTCAGAACTCAAATCTGCCATCATAATGGAATTTCCCCCCAGTCCATTTCCCCTTTTCTGTTTTATCCTGACACTTCCAATTGGAGACATTCAGATTTCTATCCTTTAGATTGGCGTCACAAGATTCTCCAGATTCTTTCCGATCATGAAGCTCAGTATTCATGGGATCTCCAAGACCCAGATCATCCCATTTACAGGGTTCATCTCCATGCTTATCCTCTCGAACCAGCTCCTAGTAGCTATAATTCTGAGGACCTTCACAGTGATGATTGGAGCCCTCCTGGTGATTGGTAGTAAAGTAACAATAAACATGTTTGTTAATTTGTCTGTTTTCTAATAATTTAGTCTGAGTGATGTAGTAAGGTTTTCTTGTAATATGTCTAGTCGGCAAGGGTACCAATGTCTTTTCACATCTGTGTTCTGCCATTTAGACTGTCGGCAAGGGTATTTTAGTATTTTCCATTTCTGATGTCATGGCTAATGTCACCAGCCTTCATTATTGTTCTGTATTATTATGTTTGCCCCACATGGGATAGTTTGGTCTTTTGTTATGTTTTCTTCAGCCTATATAAGGACTGAGTGTATGCTTGTGAAGGGCAGAGTCCCAGAAATAAGATCTAAGTGTGTTTTCAGTTTCATCTGTCTTTCAGTTCTTTCTTTTCATTTTTTCTTTCTAGTCTTTTATCTTTGATCTTTGATCATGTCCTACTTCGTGTTTGTGTATTGGTATCAGAGCCAGGTTTAGGGGGATTTCTTGAAGTTAACCCTAAATTAAATTGAGCTCGAGCCTTATGGAGTTTTGGTTCAATTGAAGTGTATTTATAACATACACCATCCCTGTAAACCTATGAGCCACGAGACACGGACACGGCAAATTTTAAAAAAGTAAGACACAACATGCCTCCGACATGTTTATAAAAAATCATATTATATTGTAACACCCCGTGTTATTATTCTTTTTACTGAAATTAATTCTGATTTAATTTTGGTAGTGACGTTACTTGTTCGTGACGTATTATTTATTCTTGGTAATTGATACTTGTAAATTTTTCGCGTTTAGTTTTAAAGTCAACTGGATGACTTTACGGTTTCTTTTTGACGACTACGCGAATTCTTATTCTCGACTACACGATATCGTTTCGATTATTTCGGTTACGGTATTAGTACTTTTACGGAACCGGTGTGAAGCGTATTAATTTACTATCTCAGTGTTCCGATTGTTGGGTTCCTAACCCGGTGTAATTCTTTCGGACTAATTTGATTATTGGGCGTCCTGTGGACTTACGGGTTGACGCAATATTAATTGGAGGCTTCCGGTAATTGTTGGGACTTATTATATATATATATATTTAATTATATATATATATATATATTGAAGTTGGGGTTATTTCGTAATTTCGGAGGTTTGGGGAGTTACTTTCGCAATTTCTGCACATATATGTATATATGTATAGTGTGAAAGACGGACGACCTGCTCTCACATTCTCTACACGCAACCGTCTGTTCCATCTTCACGCTTCCTCTCCTTCACACGCCACAACTCCTCTTCTTCACCTTGTCGACCATTTGCAGAGAGAGAGAGAGAGAGCAAGAGGGTCGGCTGAGAGAGAGAGTCGTGAGCTAAGGATTTCGCCGGACTGTGGGTACGGCTAGGACAGGTAGCGATGGCGGATCACGGTGGTCGTGACGGCGGTGACTGGGTGGTGTTGTGGTGGTTTCCGTTGCGCTAGACGGCGGCGCAAGAGGTGGTGATGCAGGGCTGGTTCACGCGGCAGGGGCGGGGCAGCAGCCGTGCGGCAGTCCCGGTTCCGGCTGAGCTTCGGCTAATTTTTCGGCAACCTTCCGATGATCGGTTTGAGCCTATTTTTGGTGAATAGTTTCGTGCCTACGTAGTATTCGTCATATATTAATTTCGTGATTTTACGATGAACGGTTTGCCCGGAAATCGCATTGATAGGTTATAGTTTTCGTTTGGGGTATTTTAGATTTAACCCAATTAATTAACCGATTATTAATGGGCTTCGTATATATCGTATAGGTTGTCGAGACGGACATTTCGATATATTCGAAATAGTTTTGGACGATTTTGGTCGACGGGCTTCATATTCGGGCGCCGATACTGTGTTGTTTCGGGTTGTTCGGTAACGTATAATTAGGTGGGAAATTATATTTCTCACTCCGCATTATTGAAGTAGTTTAGGGGTGCAAAACCCTTATTTAATTTATTATAGATATATTAAATTGCTAGTTTAAATATCTATAAATCGTTTAGGATCAGAATGAGACTTAGGAATTAATTTAAGAAAATTTATTAAATTATTCCTATATGGTTAAATAATATTCTTATTTAAATTAAATAAGAATGGATGGCTTAGAAATCCTTACGAATTTAAATGGGTTATTAGAGATTCGAAAAACTTAGACGATATGCTAGGATCCTTCTGGTATACGTGAAATAATTGTTTAAATTATTTTAAAAAGGCATGTTAATTGAAAATGAAATGTTTTCTAAGGAATTAAAGAAAATATATTTTGAAAACATGAAATGTATATGAAACTGTTTTCATATGATTTAATTGCTTTATTGTATTTTAAAGCATGAAAAGAGATTTTGAGATTTATATTACCATGTGGGTATTTTTATAAATATGATGTATTACATATTTATGATTGAGATATGATTTGATTGTACACCATGTCGTGTGAGCACATGGGTGTTGGTGCATGTAGTGCACGGTTTCACCATTGGCAGAGAGAGTTCATTTGGTGTGGTCTACTTCCTTTGTGCGTGGGGCACGAGTAGACGTTTGTGTCGGATCATCACAACAACTGACCAGGAGGTATCACGCCTACGGAACTAAAAAGCCGGCAAATGTGAGTTAAGAGTCCGGGTGGAGGCTTATGTTCTTGACTCAAGGGTAGTCATGGCGTACGGAGTTGCAAGCTGGGCTCTCGTACAACCGCCTTCCCTGTTGAAGTGATAGAGAGAAAAATCACTTGGGAAGGGTCGGTGTGGTAACTCTACACTATGATGAGTGGACAGAGTTTGTATCCGTTACCCTTGGGAAGGGTGTGTTGTGTGTGAGTATCACGGGGAGTGTTGAGTCACATTACACTGCCTATTATTTATGTGATCTCGTTTGACATGTATATGTGCTATATTACATGTGTTGTTGGAGCATGCTATTTATGAATATTGTAAATTAAATTCATATTTTATAAATGCTTAGTTGAAAGTAATTAATGTGGAAGAAAATGATAATATGCCATAATTAATAAGTATAATGAAACGTATATCCTTGTACTTGTTGTATACCTTAGTACCCTTGGGGGAGGTTATGCGTGTTGGCATAGTGATTCATGTGGCTAGCGGAGGCTAGTGGTGGACCGTAGGCTTGACTTGAGTTGAGGCCTTAGAGATTGTGGTTAGCAGCCTTGTGATTGTGGTTAGTAGCCTTGTGATTATGATTAGTAGTTTGGTGATCGTGGTTAGTTGTGTGAACTCTTTTGGAGATTTGAGGTTAGGGATGATTTTTGTGTCAATTGATAATTGAGGCCTTAGAGAAGGCGAGTGATGAGTTGTGTGAGATTTGATTGATGAGAAGAGGTTATGATTAGGGATTCATTAAGTACTGAAGGTACTGTAGTCTGACAGTCTTGATTCTAATGCTTAGTCCCTTCCCTTAAGCATTCCTGGTACTGTGTTTTGTACACTAGTACGTGGTCGTTGACTTGTATGTCATTCCTTGAGTTGTCGGTTACGGTGTGGTGCCGAACCTCTTCCTCGTTGTGTCATTTGATTTGGTGGAGTTGGAACGGACGGTTGTGGTCCGTGGATTCAACGTATTGTTATTCCTTCATTGTCCTTTCGGGACATTATAGGAATCCTTGTAGTTGTGTTCATTCTTACTTGGCTGTCATTTTGAAAACGGTGTTTTCTAAACTCTTTGTATTTAAAAGGAAAAAACCCGTTTTCGCCTACCCCCGTATTAAATTTAAAAGTTTCAATACTTTATGAAATGATCTTGGGATCTTCTTTAAAATGATTTTCAACTTTAAAAGCCGGTGATGGCAATTAACGGAGACCGGGGGCAAGACGGTCATTTTTACTATGTGGTTCTTAAAAGTAAAAACCATTTTATTATTTTCTTGGGATTCTGAGATTTCGAGACTTCTTTCTCAATATCTCATCTTGTAGAGTTTTGAAAGGTGTTCCATTGTTTCACCTTTGTTTCCTATCATGCTTAAGTCTCGGATTGAGGCTTGTTGTTGTTTAGTGCACACATATAGTGTTGCCTTTCCCTTTTCTGGGTTGTTGGTATCACCACCTAGGTGATATGAGTTTTTCTTACGTTAGGGGCATGGATACCAAAAGGATTGGTTCGAGTTTGAAAACCTTTTTCTTAAAAACTATTGAATCTCTGGGATTCATCTTTTTATTACTTCCACTCTCGGCCATTCGTTTTTGGTTTCCTTGTTCCCTCTTGGTGTTCTTTCCTTGTTCACTTGTGGTGTTTTAACCTTGACATTGTTGTCTCGGTTATCTGTTGGTTAGCATTGGTATTTCTTTTCCTTTGATTGGGTTCTTGACTCTTACGGGGTTTTTCTTATCCTTAGTGAGAGTGTTCGTGATTTATTGACATTGTTGGAGATAGCAATTGAGGTATTTATGTGGAGATATGATCGAGGTGATCTAGCCCTTGAGAGGTAGACTTTCTCTAGGACTGGGATGAGATTTGTTGTATATATATATATATTGTATATATATATATATATTGAGGATGGTTGTGTTAGTATGCAAGGACGTGGGTGTTTACCTTCCTGTGTTATCGGGGTGTGGGATTTGAGTATTCCTTGGTACTAGTGGTGGATTTGATCCTTGTGGATATTAGAGGTGAGTGTGCTCCCTCTATTGGGTTTTGTGGTTAGTGTGGTGAGTATTTGATGACTTGTCAGGATTGGACTTGGGTGTCATGTACTTAGTGTACGTTGGTGAGAGAAGTGTAGACTACCTGTGTTGGTACTTGGAGTATGAGCCTTAGTTGTACCTTGTAGATTCAGGTGGCATACTTGTACATGTATACTTGTATATATATATAGATGTATATATATATATATATTCCCGTTATATACTTACGTACGGTAGTATATGTAACGTCCGGTATTTTTACGGGTTAATTTAAAAATTTTATTTAAACAATTATGTGCTTATGTGCTTAATGTGTTTAATTGTTTTAGCATGCCTTACATGTTGTACGTGTTATAAAAATTGTACGTAACATGTTTTATTTTCATTTTTAAATTAATGAAAATTATTGAGAACGATTTCGGGAAAGAAATGACCGAGGGGTAAAGGAGTAATTTCACATTTGGAACAATTAGTGGAAAATGTAGAAATTAGGGCAAGAATGGCATTTTAGTAATTAGAGAGGATGACAAGGGGTAAAAGGGTAATAAAGAGTCTTGATGGCACTCTTGTAATTAACCCCAACTTTGGATGAATTTGGTCATTTCCACCTTTCATGTGTTGTCTCATTCCTAGCCCTTGATCTCATTCTCCCATCTTTATTTTAAGCCCTTGGATCATAAGGCCTTGTTTGGTTGGCACTTAAATGGAATAATCCATTATTCTTGGTCATCCACTTGACAAGACTTTTTCTCAACCATTGGATGGTTTGTTGATTTCCATCTTTTTTCTAAGCCCTTGGATGATAAGGCCTTGTTTGGCAAAATAATGAGTTTTGTGAATTGTGTAAAAAGTCTTCCACTTGGCAAGACTAATTCCAAGCCATTGGATTCATTCTTTTCTTTCCTAGCTTCATTTTGGACCCTTGGATTTGAGTAGGGTTAGTAGAGAATCTCTACACTTATGAGTTTCTCTCATTTGCAAGACTTCTCTCATACACCACAAATATCTCTCTATCTCCCATACGTTTCTTTCTCTCTTGCTCTCCCTCATTACACTCCTTCATCTTCTTCTTGTCAAATTCTCTCTTCCTTATGATGAGAATTTGAAGAAGGTTTGTGCATGAAAGTGGATGTTGGTGCTCCAAGCTTTCTTTTGAGCCAAATCTTGGTAAGTAAATTCTACTCCTTTGGAATTTCTAGTTTCAAACCCTAGCTTCTATTATTGGATTCTTGTCTTCAATTTTTGATTTATGGAGTTGTCTACTTATAACTCTTGCTTGAAACTCCATTGAAGCTTAGCTATCGGTTGGGTAGAGCTTAGTGTTGGCTTTGGAGGAGGTTGGGTGGATTCGAATCACTCTTGGTGGCATTACTTGTTCTTGCTTGCTCTTGCTTGGAATTGAGGTAGGGGAAAACGATTGTCTTTGTCTTAGTAAGAGGGTGTGTGCGTCTAAGTGTGTATATGCCGTATATATATATATACGAGTTGGTTTTGGTAACTTAGACCATGATTTAGGCCCTTGATAATATGATTATGTGATATAAATTCATATTGTTGTTAATTGATTTTAAATGTGATAAGAATTAATGTTGTGGTTTATTTGTCATAATTGTAATATTATGAGTATGTGAAAAGTTTGACATGATATATTGCCTATAGAGAAAAGCATATATTATGATGGAGTACGGTTGATGAAAAAAAAAATCGTATGTGCATATTGAGTACGTCATGTAATGTCAAATTTATGGTGTTGGAATATGCGGGTGGTTTAGTGATGTGTTGGTAGTCGGGTTCGGATCAAAGCAACAACTGGCCAGGAGGTATCACGCCTACGGAAATAAAAAGCCGGCAAATGTGAATTTGGAGTCCGGGTAGAGGCTCATGTTCTTGACTCCAGTGTAGTCATAGCGTACGGAGTTACAATTTGGGCTCTCGTACAACCGCCTTCCCTGTTAAGGTGATAGAGATAAAAATCACTTGGGAAGGGTCGGTGCGGTATTCTACAATTACTTGTTGAGCTTGTATCCTCGAAAGTAATTGGACAGAGTATGTATCCGTTAACCTGAGTTGGGCGCCGTGTGTCTCGTGGGGTGTGTCGGGTCATGGTGCATTTAGATTATCATATATGTATATATATGTGTGATTATGATGTTATTATGAAAGCATGCTATAATTGTAGAGAACTGTGTTGTGAACATGTTGGGAAAACTTAATTGTGGGGTTCGAAGGGGTTCCGGATTGGCGTGAGAGCCATGTGGGACGAAAGACTGACCTAAGAGTAGCTGCATGTACCATGGGTGGGTTGTACTACTCGGACTACCGAGATCGAGGCAATGACGCTTCCTCTACTGGGCTAGTAAGCTCACCCCACGCCTTATATGTTTTTCAGGTGATGACCCCGTCGGGAGAATTCCGTAGTCTCTCCGTGGACGTGTGGATGTATGTCCGCCCTTTTGTGCGTGGGAGGCGGACCACACTTTATTTTGTTGGGAATTAGGTCGATAAATATATTCTTTTTTCCCTTGTAAACCAAACTTGTTGAAATATATTATTTTGATCCGGCTAGCATGTTAGCCGAGGTGGTATAGTCCATGTTTATCCCTTGGAGCGCTATGCGCGGGGATTGTGTTCTTTTGGTGCACTTCGGTGCCGGATTGTGTATTTTGAACAAATTCTAGCATGTTTCGCCTTAGAGCGCTTTAATATCATTATTGAATATTTTCCCTTGGAGTTATGAATGTGAATTGGATGAATTGCCATGAATTGCGAGTATTAGGTGTTTGGCCGAAAACGGCGTTTTTTCTAGGTTTTCAAACTAACCATTTTCGATTCGAATGGAAAAACCCGTTTTCGCCTACCCCCGTAGCCCCGGTAAATTTCCTTGCTTTTAGAAACGGATTTAATTAAATTCGTTTTCTTAGATATTTTAAACTTTAGAAACCGGCGGTAGTTAAAACGGATACCGGGGGCAAGACGGAAGATTTTATGAAAACTTACAAAAAATCATTTTTTTTGCTAAGTTTACGTTTTTCGCGTTTCCCGAGGTCTCGGAAACTATTTTTGGGTTCCACCAAGGAAAAACTCACTTTTCCAATATTTATGATTTTTTGGGACCGACGGCACGAAAAACAAAGCCATATCGCAAAATCTCGCGTTTTTGCATATTCAAACTTTAATGAAAGTGCAGATTTGGGCAGTGGCTTAACCTTTCTATACTTAGAAAATTTTTCAGATTTTCAACTTTGCCAAAAAAATCCCATTTTTTGGCTTTGGACATGCCAGCCGCAGCAGGCCGCGCATGGCTGCTGTGCGCGCGCGCGGTGCGCTGCACGCGGCATGGCATGCCATTGCCTGCTGCAGCGGCATGAAATGTCCGATGTTTGAAAAATCGTATTTTCCTCCTCGGATGTCGGAATGGACCCCCGTTTGTTTCTATGGATTGTCCTATGTCCAAATTTTATAGATAAAATTTGAAACGATCAGTTTGGCCCTGAAATGACTATTTTACCCTTGGTGAAAGAGGGGTACCTCAACTTTAGTTTTAGGTCGGTGTTGTCTGACGCCACTTTTGAAAATTCATATCTCCTTCCTCGTGGCTTCAAATTAGGTCCCGTTTGTTCGTATTGCTAGTTTTAGGTACAAATTTTGTAGTTGTAGTTTGAAATTATTATTTTACCCCTGATTTGACCATTTTACCCTTGGGTGAACATGGTGGGTCAGAATGATTCGATCAAGGTACCGAGTGTTTCGGTTTGCCTCCTTTTCGATCCCGTGTGATCTTTTTGACATCTTTGAGATGTTTTATGTCTAGTTTACCCTTGTATGGGTATTTTATGACTGAAATGGATTTTATTTCATTTTTATTTCTTCCGCATTCACTCCCTTAGCTCTTAGGCTTGGGTTTTGGAGTCCTAGGAAATTAGGGGCGTGACAGTATATGAGCGTGTGCCTTGGGTTTTGCGTGGATGAGATTAGTTGGGCTATATATATATCTTGCTAGATAGTTTAGCATTACCTAAACTGCCAGAGGATGTGGTAGTTAGAGTATCTTTTCCCACTGAGCTTATTTGCTCACAGGGGATTTTCATTCGCCCCCTGGTATTCCACGCCAGGTTGCAGGAAATATACGGCTATGAGCAGGATGCAGTGCAACGGAAGCTTTCTTTTGTTTCCTTGTTACAGGTTTTGGAGTTGCGTTGGGTGATGCGGTTACGGTTGCAGCACGACTTGGTTTGGGGACGATAGGTATCTGCTTTCAGTTTTCCTTACCCATTTGTTATGGGTTGCCATGTATTTCTTTTGGGAGCCAGTCTGTTGGCCTATCCCTGTTGATGTATCTTTTATTTCCTGTATTTATTCTTTCAGGATGTATTGTATCTATTCCGCACAGCTAGGTGTTTTTCTGTATTTTTATTCGAGCATTTGTGGCTCTATTGATATTAGAGGGTTTGGAGGGGTTTTTGGTTTCTTTCCACTACCTCGGCCCTAGTAGATTGATAAATGTGGGGCTTGGAAGCCATTGTGATTATTGGATTGCTTTGGGCAGGTTATTGTGTTATGGTTGTTGTCCGGACGTTCCATTTACAAACGGAACTCTGCCGGATTTTCGTTAGATTCCGCTGCTTAGTTTTGTTAGTCATTTGGGTATGGAATATACCATTTCTATCATTAACCCATATGTTTTCATGGTTAATGATGTCTTAGTTGGTCATTCATGTTAAGGGTTACATCCTGGATTCCTTGGATGTCCCAGTTCGGGAGTCTTAGGGATTTAGGAGCGTGTCTGTTGGTATCTGAGGATACTTTTGAGTTCTAGTACCCTATTTGGCATGGAGTATAGTTTTCATTGTTATCCTTTGTTATTGTTGACTCTAGTAGTCGCTTGGCTTGCGTCACCCTTTAGGGGCGTGACAACATGGTATCTGGGCATTTATTGCAACCCTTCATGGGTGTTTGTTGACTGAATGTCGTTGGTTCTCATTTCTTTTTACTTTCGCATTCACTCCCTTAGCTCTTAGGCTCGGGTTTCGGAGTCCTAGGAATTTGGGGCGTGACATATATATATATATATATATATATATATATATATATATATATATATATATATTACACAAATACTTTGTTTATCACTGAAATAATGAGAACCAAATAAACTTTTAAGCAAAAATAAACAAATAGGTTAAATGAAATATCTGACATGTTCAAAATTCTTCATTTCACTACCATCAAGGAAATTTAATGCATCTTTTCCAACATCCGACATCATAGTCTCTCCCTCATTATATTGTGAAAATTTTCTTGATTGAAGACAAAGATTGGAATGTACAAATACCAAATCTTTTGCCCTTTGTGGTGTTATCTTATTTCTCTTCAAATAGTGAATAATTGAATAGGTGTTCCAATTCCTCTCACAAGATGAGGAGGAATAAATATGTTCAAGTATCTTCAAAGCTAAAAATTTGATTAGCGGTATTCAAGTTTCATAAGTGATCTGTCAAATTACCGGCTCCATAAATCATCTATCTTTCATGGAATCAACCGATCCACCGCGTGTCTGACACATGGACACGCGTGTCCTCCATGTGTCCACTGTTTGCCCAATTTTTAAAAAATTCAGGACACATTTTTTGTCGGACACGTATTTTTAGCGTATCCGACACGAGTATGACGATCCTAGACGAAGTGTCCATGTTTCATAGCTGTAAACACTAATAATATTTTTTTGATAATCGTGATGTCTGGGCCAACCTACGCGCACCTCGACTAATTCACGAGATCCGTGTAAGGCGACCCCTCACCACATGAATCGGATAAGGCTCAAACACTTACAAATTTAAAAATAATTTTTTTAACTGTATAATGTCTCTTTAATATATAACATTTTCTTTACTTCAAACGACTAAGAACTCTTAGTGCCTATTTGGCAACCGGTGCGGTATTGGTTTTTGGTTTTTGTTTGGTTTGGTTTGGTTTGGTTTGGTTTGGTTTGGGTTTGGTATGGTTTTATTCTGAACTGAAATCATTTTTGGTGTAGATGGTTTTGGTATGAGAAAAAATGAAGCTGAAAAACCAAACCATCCCTGGTAGAGTTAGTATGGGCTGAAATTCTGAAACCAAACCATGTTTAGTAATTTGGAATGGTTTGACATTTTATTTATTTATAATAACATTTTTTCACTATATATGTTTTAAAAAATAAAATACATTAAGGATGAATTTTTTTTTTTACAAAAAGTATTAATATTGGATAATAATTTTTCACCATATTGCAAGAATTATTCAATTGGTCTGTATATGTAGTTTGAAAATTTATAATATTTTTCCATTTGAAATTTCATTATTTATTTTACCAATTTATTATTTTTAAATGTTTATTAATTTATTATTAATTATTTATTCATAATATTTTTGTTTAATATTTATTTGGTTTTACTTTATTTATTATTTTTAATTATTTATTACTTAATTTTTATTTATTTATTATTTATTATTAATTATTAATTATTAATTCTATTCTATTCTATTAATTAAATTAAATTTTTAATTAAATAAATATATATATGTATATTTAACTATTTATTTTTTTGTACAAATTTATTTAATATTTAACTATTTATTATTAATTATTAATTATTTATTCATTTTACTTTTGTTTATTATTTATTTGCTTTTACTTTATTTATTATTTAAAAATATTTATTACTCAAGTTTTATTTATTTCTTTATTATTAATAATATTTTATTTTTTTTTTATTTTTAAATATTTATTACTAAATATTTATTTATTTATTATTAATTGTTAATTATTTCTATATTATTTATTTAATATTTTACTCAATTTTTATTTATTTATTATTAATTACTAAAAAATTATTAATTATTATTTTTGTTTATTATTTATTTAATAAAATGACAAGCATGACAATGTTGATTTTTGTTGAGAATGAAATGGTACACCAATGATGGATTTGGGGTTGTGGGTTGATTTTAATTTGATGGTTATGGGTTGTGAATAGTAACTAAACCAAGAGAAATCATGTATTTAGATGGTTCGTGAATTGTTTTATTTGGTACCACATGGTTTGACCCTGTAGCTCCATAACCAAGTCAACCAAACATGGGTTGGACCGCCATTTTCAGCCCAAAATCAAAATTTTGGCACCAAAATCATCCACCAAACAACGTCTTAATATGACATTGTCAATGAAGAAGTTAGGAAACCTCTTTTGGATTCGGACTCGCCCATTATCTTTATATTTTGTTTTACTACTTTGAACGTATTTGCTTCAACCACTGGTATTTTCAAAAAAAAAAATTATTATTAAAGGAATGACATCTTCTTATAAAATCCTAAGGGTGCGTTTGGAAACTAGTATTTTCGTTTTCGTTTTCGTTTTTTATCTCTTGAGAACAAAAAAATTTCTTGTTCTTGTCCTAAGGGTAATTCGAAAACAAAAACATGTTTGGTTGTAAATTTTGTCTAAAAAATTTTCAGGAACAAAAAAAAAACGTTTTTGAGATTTATTTGGAATAAAAAGTAGAAAACAAATTGTCAAAGGGTGAGATTAAGTTTGACTTGATTGTCATCCCTTGTACAAACCAGCTACAATGTACACTTCCAAGTCTTCCATACAACAATGAACATGACCACTCTGATACTGTTCAAAAGATTAGCATACAGGAATATATATATATATATATAAATATATAAGTAGTAGCATGTATAAAGACCACATCACCCGAATTCTATTGGGGGTGTCAAGTTGCAGAGGTAAGGGTTTGTGTTGGTGGTGGTGTCGATTTGCAGTGGTGGGGGTTTGTGGTGGTGTCGATTTGCAGTGGTGGTGGTGGTGGGATGGCGGCTGGTGGTAGCGGGGGGGCGGGGGGGGGGGGTGTTAGGGTTTGGAGGTTGAAGATGGAGGTTAGGGTTTGAAGGTTGAAGATGACGGTTAGGGAATCTGCAACAATTAAATTTTTTTTGGCTGAGAACAAACAATGCCGAAAACAAAAAAATACCATTTTGGTATTCTCAAATTTTGAACTAAGGGTGAGAAAACGTTTTTTTACTGTTCACGAAAATAAAAACCATCAAAGGCTCTCAAACGCGTTTTTGTTCCCGTAAATAGTAAAAAAAATAAGAACAAAAACGAAAACATTAGTTTCCAAACGCACCTTAACTATTTTTCACATTATAACAGAGAATGTTGATGGGAATAATATGTTTGATGGGAATAATATGTTGACTAGTTGACTAACTAGAGGCAGTAATGAGCATTTAACTGGTTGAATATGTTTGAATGTTGATTTGAAAATATATATGCACCATGGTTCGCCGTAGCGGCCCGTAACGGCCGTTACGTAACAGTTTTATAGGTTACCGTTATCGTTACGGCCCCGTTATCCGATTCCCACACTCGTAAGGCCGTTACGGTGGCCGTAACAACCGTTACGGGCTGTTACAGTGGCCAAAACCCCGATTCTCACTGGTTCCGAAAATACCGTAACGGTTAACACAATTGAAGTTTTTCAAAAATTTAGGTTAAAAAGCTTTTTGTTATGTATATGATATGATAAATGTTACTCCATTATTAAATTATTGAAAAGTAAATAATTTTTTTTTTTTTATTTGAACCCGACTTGGATAAAAGAGTTAAGGCAATGAATCAAGTAGGAGGAACAAAAGACACAATGATCATCAAAGTGGTGGTTCTTCTTCAATGATGCGTAGCTTTGGTGAATTTTCGTTGGGGCAGTCACCAAGCTCACAGTATGAATTTTTGTATGGTACAAGTCAAAGCTATTATCCGCCACAACCATATAGATTTTTTCATGCAGAGGAATACCCCATTGTGCCTCATCAACCTCAAATGTCTTATGGATATTATGGACAAAGACATAGCATCAGTACAAATCAGTCTAGTAATTCATTGGGATATGCTCAGGGTCAAAATCATCATTATCAGTTACAAAGAGAAGATGGTCTACTAATGATGAATCAAATGTCCACTGAAGATACAGCTCAAAAATGACAATCTTTTCATGAACCTCAACCAAAGCAATAAGATCCACTACGAAATTCATTTTGGTGGTGAACCATGTATCTTTTTTTAAATTATTTTACATTGTTGGAAATAAATTATATCTTTTGTGATTTTAATTTTTTATTTATTTAAATTTAAATTTAATTTAATAATATCATAACAAGTATATCATAAACATTGAAATAACGACGGCACCATTAGATTTATTAATAACTCATTTTTTTTATATTAAACTTTTTTAAACAATTAAATTAAATTCACTTAAATCTACCAAAAAATCACTTTTATTCATTCATGCTGCCAAAAGTATCCAATTAGAACATTTTGGGTAAGATTTGCAAGATTTTAAAAAATTCACGATTACGATAACCGAATCCTTTTACGTAATCCCGATACTGACTCGAGTCCGTTACACCGATATTGTTACCGTTACAGTAACCAATACCGTTACGGCGAACCATGATATACACTTGTTGAGATTTTCAGGGAGTGGTTATCGTGACCACTGAAAAAATAACTCCTGTAAACTTGAGCCAGCCAAAGAAAAAGGTATGACAATTACTCAGCTTCAATGACATTTGATTCATTTTATGCTTTCGCTCTACCATAATTACTGACAGGATCCTTGGTCAGCACCACCTAAGAGTGACATCACTCCCTCTAGTTTTGCAGGAAGCGACGCGTGATTTTCTCCATCAACAATTGTCATCACTATTATTCAAACAAGCACAGAAAGTATCCCGACATTTTCATCATTTCTCAGGGTTATGAGATGTATTCTACTCTTTTTATGAAATTTTACTAATTAAAAGTAAAATAAAGAGAATGGAATGTTAAATTTGAATCTCTGAGATTTTATTTTCTTTTGACATGGAATTAGGGTTACAAATGAACCGAGTCGTTCGTGAGCAGGTTCAGGCTCGACTTGTTAAGAGCTCGGCTCGTACTCGTTCGTTTAGTAAACGAACCGAGTCTGAACATAATTTTTAGGCTCGTTTAATAAATGAACCGAGCTTAAACATTACTAAGCTCGGTTCACTAAGCTCGTGAACATACTCATCTAAGTTAAATAGTAAAATTATATTATATTTGACAAAAGAAAGTGTTCAAATTAAACAAATTATGAAGATTGTTGTGAAAAGATTATAGAAATTATGCGACTATAACATAAAAATCATTCATAAAATTATACTAGTGGAAATATATTAAAAACAAACATGCAACAACTCAATCCAGACAGCTATTGGCAAGAGTAATATATGTTGCAACTGAAACGAGTCGTTCGTAAGTAAGTTCGGGCTCAACTCGTTAAATTTGGCATATAGCTAGGGCTCTTTCGTTAAGCAAATGAGCCGAGTTTGAACACATTTTTTAAGCTCGTTTAGTAAATGAACCGAGTTTGAACATTTCTCTGCTCGGCTCGGCTCGTTTGCAGCCTTACATGGAATCATTGAAATTCAAATCTCAAAACATCCATAGAGTAATAAATGAATGATATAATATAGTATATGCACACTGTAGGGGTTCGCAAGATTTAGATGATACGAAGATAGTTTCTACACAAGTTCGTCAATAAAATAACGGCAATGATGCTTTTATTGCTTTTGATTTGCTTTTTACAGAGAAATGGAAGAGAAAATAGTAATTACAAGTGTTTGCGAAATACTCTCTCTAGGAATTTCTCTCTCTTGATATCCACCCCCCCCCCCCAAAGTTCTCCTCATGAGTGCCCAGTAGTCTTCGCGGATTGGGTTGCCACGTCAGCACCTGTTTCGTCCTCACGGATTCTATAGCCGCATCAGCACCTGTCTCGCGATATGGTTCCTGCGTATCAATCCGCGATATAAATACCTTGCACAGTATTATCTCGCACCCCTGACTACGGAAAACGGATTTGCGTAATCTCAAGCGCGAATCATACTGTGCGCCATGCCTTTGTGATCCGCGCATGTTTCATCGCGGATCTGATTTATCCTTAGCCAAGGATGCCGTTATAGCTTTGCTGGGTCATGACCAATCATGCATGCCTTGGTCATGTTCCTGAATACTATCGGCCTCTCTAAGGTACTCTTGCTTAGGACGGTGTAAATAAGGTCGCGACCCACTATTTACTCATCCCAAGCATTTCCCCTAGATTTCGAGTAATACTCGCTACGCGAGCAGCATATAGGGTTATGAGTTCCTGATGCGAGCTATAAAACGCATCAGTCCCTCATACCTCCCTCTGTATAATGCAAGCTCTCGCGTGAAACCTTATTTGGGTCATTTCCCCAAGTAATCAATTATTTGGGCCAATCTCCCAAATAATCTTTTACTTGGGCCAGTTTCCCAAAATATACCAAACATTGGGCTATATCCCAGATAATTTAAAGCTTGGGCCATATCCCAGATAATTTAATCCTTAGGCCATTATCCCAATATGAGCTATTTCGCCATTATACTAATTCGCGAATCAACCTCCTTTACATTTTTTCCCCATTGCGCTTTGATACTTGGCCAAGTATTAAAGTGCAATAACCTGTGGCCTCGCGAGTCAACCCTGCTGCTTTAAAGCTGCCTTTTCCTTATGCCACTTTTGTCTTTCCTTTTGCGGATGAAATTTGTCTCCCATATTTCGCGCCTATTGATCCGCGAACATTTCTTCCTAGTTTTCTTTTGCTTTTCAAACAACTTTTGTGCATGTGCTTATTTTGTTTTTCCATATCTTTCTTGTTTTTCTCAAACTATTCATGTCCTTCGATCCGCGACCTCTAAATTTGCGGCAACCTTGGTGTCGGTTCGGCTTCCGCGGTCATTAATGGCACCCCCTAGGTTTCCATGCCTCTTCCCTATATAAGTCTCCCTTGTCCATTTCATTTCACTTTTTCCTCTTTCCTCCATTTGTTTTTCTACTTCGCTGTTTCCTGACTTCCTTTGTGTTATTCTTATCTTCATTATTTTATCCTCAGATCCCCATTTCCTTCGCGGTCTTAATTTTAAATCCTTACTCTCCTATTTTTAAATGGCCAAGTCCTCTACCCCCAAACTCTTAGTTCCTCCATCTGGGAGTGTCCCATCTGTTCCCTAGCCAACAGAATGGAGAAAGGCTCCATTTTTCGAGATTTCTCATGATCATTTCTAGAGTTCTATTGAGAACCTTCCTCCCGCGGGAGACATTACGGATGAACCAATTCTCATCCACTCTGATGGCGAAGCCCCCTTAGCCAATATTCCACCCACTTCTCTTATTCGCCTTCTTATTGAAAGAGGTGATGTCCCTTATTCTTTTATAGAATATGAAGGGCATGTGGCACCCATTACTCATTGGAGGATGTGGTCCATCCATATACTCAGCCAGGATAGACACCGCGAGACTCTCAGACGGGCGAGCTTGCTGGACTCCATAGAATTATTTTCGGACTTGTCTGTCCGTCGAGACGCGGATGCTCTTAACCTTCTCGTGTCGTGGTAGAGCTCTTTTTCACATACTTTCGTAACCTCTTGGGGGGAGTTTACCCCTACCCTGGAAGACGTTTACGTGCTGTTCAGACTTCCAGTTTTTACTCGCGGTCTCTTGATGCGCTTCCTTTCAGTGAAGAAGACCAGGTGATTCACTCTCACCTCCAGTCTTGTGCGGCTTATGCCGCGAAAAGGGGTAGCCGCTTCAAAGATGGTGCCATACTTGACGAGGCACCTATTGTAAAAAGTACGAAGCTTAAGTACTCAAACTGGTGTCATCACTTCTTCAGGGAGTATGAACCAAAGTTGCCTCTCCTCCGCGGTCAATATCGCGAATCGGTGCCCGACCCCGAATTCAACGACAACTATGAACTGGCAGGCTTTTTAGCCTATTGGTTGGACCGCTATATTTTCCAGGGACGTCCTGAAGATGGGCCAAATAAACTCATGTTTCTGATGGCTTCTATTGCCTCGCGGGGAGTCAGGCTTCCCTTAGCCCCTCTCTATTTGGGTACCCTTTATTCCCAACAAGATACTTTGTCCAATGATTTCCTAAGATCAGTTGGTAGGTATGACATAAGCACCCACACTCCTTGTCTTTTCCTTATGCTTTTCATTTTTGAAAGATTCCTAAAATATGCCCCCAAACCTCTCAGTTTTTCATCTTCAAATATTGATACCATTAGTCCCAGATCGCAAGCTGCTCGTTGGTCTGGCCTTCTTTCCACCAAGCGACTTGAAGATTTTATTGAATTTAGTCGTAATTTCTCCTAGAGACCTTACTCAACGCCTCTAGATGGCATTTATTTTCCCTCTTTCTAGCCCATGGAAGAGCAGACCGCTTATGGTTATCAACACCATGAATAGCTCATCTTTGCTGCTTTTTTCATTTGAGTGTTGCTTGCCCATTTTTGATGACTCTTTTTCGCGAACCACAACTTACAATCCTTCACGGGTAGCTCGTCAACTGGGATTTGAGCAGGCAGTTCTAGTTTACGTTACTCCTCCCTCAGGTGACTCCCCTGACAACTATGACGCGGCCCTAGTGAGGTACCGTGAGGAGTATGAGAAAAAACACCAAGAGTTCTCTTTTGCCATTTTTATTCCTGCGAGAACTCGAGCAGGTGGCCGAACTGCGGCTTATGTGGATTTTTGGCTCCAAGTCACAACAGACTTCCAAACATTCATGATGGGTCATCCCAGGCCAATTGCTCCTGTAAAAGTATTCGTGGGAGACTCCTCTTTGAAATTACACAAACCTCATGTCTCCCGCGGATTTTATAGCAAGCTTTCTCTTCCTGTTTATGATCATGAGGCCCCAGGCACGTCAAATTTGGTTTCTAAGAGACAAAAAACTTTGAAGGAAAGAAAAGGTAAATCCAAAGTTCCTCCCACGCCTAAACGAAAGCGTTCCGAGCGTGTTGAAGTTCCCACCGCCATTCCGGTTCGCGAGGAACCTATTTCAAAATGCTTGGTAATGATTTTATAACTTTGTACCGTATTCTTATTCTTAGTCATTGTTCTCAACTACCATTTAACCTTCTTATTTGTTTTCAGAGATTCGCGAATTCTGCTGTCACATCACCACTACGAGTTCCTCTTTCAATAGATCCCCCACTAGCAGTTAATTCTACAGGTGATTCCCTGGATTATATTCCGTTGTCTCAGCGGAGAAGAGATTAAATAGCTCAGATTATAGAAGCAACTCATACTTCCAAAGATGATGGGGTAGATACTATTCCTTGATTCGCAGAAGGTCGAATCCTTCTGCTTTGATCTCCCCTCCTGACAGATTTGGAGTTGAACCTCTTGTTTTTCAGTCACATCAAGTCGAGGATGAAACTGCAGATTTTACTCAGGGTGAGGCTAAATCTTCCTCTCTGCGAATGGAAGAGTTACCTCCTCATTTGGAAACATCCTCTCCGCGAGCAAAAACAAACTCTTTGCTGGATACAGTTACAAAGGTTGTGGACGATATTCATGCTTCAGATCCTTTATTCTTATGTATTTTCCATCTTCGTTAAAATCTTCCTTTATCCTCTATACTTTCATGCTTCCTTTATACTTAATAGTGCTTTACCATTTTCAGCTCGCGGGACTAGAATGGATGTAAATCAGGAAACAGATCATTCTATTGATGATTCTAATCGCGAGGTAGCTGACATACTCTCAGACTTCTCGGATCAGGGAAGAGAGAAGGCACCAACAATATCTAAAATTGTGAGGAAGATTCTGCTATCCGATTCAGATAATGGGGATGATCTTCCCATTTTTACCATTATCCGTAAGGATGCTCAGCCATCCAACGCGAATTCAATCCCTCATGATCAATCCGCGGTCCCGGCAAATCTTGATGCCACGGATCAAAATGAAACCGTGAATATTCATGAGATACCTGAAGCAAACGATACCAATCCTGTCTCAGAAGTAGATGTCGCGGCAGCTACTGATCCTCAAGCCTCTAGTTCTGACACAGATGCTCGGCATATGGAACCTATCATTTGTGATATTGCTGCTGAGCTTGCTGCCACTTTGCAAGATGGGTCCCAAATTCAAAGGTCACTTTTCGGGGGTCCTGAGGTTGATATGGAGACTATTGCTAAATCTTCCCTTGGTGCGAATCAAATTCAGCCCGCGAATGATGGTAATTTTTATCCACCACTTTTTCTTTTCTTTTTTTATCTGTGAATATAATTTTCTGTATAATGCTGACTCGTTGATAATTCTATCTTTTTCTGCAAATAAGTCAAACAGGAGTCCTGAATCCTTGTTTCCCGACTCCGCGTTCGAGGATCCAGAAACACTTCTCAATGAATTCCCCTCACCCCCAAACACTTTACAAAACCTGACATTTCCTAACTCTGATTCCTTTTTCCTTCCCATTCACCCTCAGCAGCCACATGCGCATCATCATCAACCTTCGCAAACATGTACATCCATTCCTGATACCACATCCGCACAACAAATCCAACTTCCCCAACATACATCCATTCCTACTACCTCATCCGCGCAACAAATTCAACCTCAACATACATCCATTCATGCTACCTCATCCGCGCAACAAATCCAACCTCCTCAACATACATCCATTCCTGTTACCTCATCCGCGCAACAAATCCAACCTCCTCAATCCCCTCCTCAAGCTACTCCTGCACTTTTAGCTCAAAACCCTCCTCAACAGCATCAAGTCATGAAATATAGCTATCATGGCACGTTGATACGTAGCTCCAGCATTTTTAAGCCCAAATGGCATGACTGTATAATGGAAATTCCCCATTGGGGTGCGAAAAGCAGTTTTCTCCGCATCCTCCGGTGCCATCTTAATCTAGTTGTACCCACTGAATCCATCCATTAGTGAAAAGATTTCATGCCCTGAAGTTACATCCACCATGGTGTCAATGTTGGGTAAGGGGAAATCATCCTTTGGGCAGGCCTTATTGAGATCACGGTAGTCGACACATACGCGGATCTGTCCAGTCTTCTTTTTCACAGGCACAATGCTAGCGAGCCATGTTGGATGTTGAGTTGGCTTGATGAACCCTGCTTTTAACAATTTTTCAACCTCTGCCTTAATCTGTACTTCAAGATCCGGATGGAATATTCGTTGCTTTTGTTTCTTCGGCTCTGATGCGGGATGTACATGTAGATGATGGCTAACTAATCCAACATTGAGTCCTGACATTTGACTATAATCCCAAGCGAAGACATCCCGAAACTCTTTGAGCAATTTTATCAAACTGTTCCTAGTTTTATCTGGTAATGTATTGCTTATAAAGGTAGGTTGCGGATCTGTGTCATCGCCTATGTCCACTTCACACAATCCATGTTCTGGTCGCGGATTCACTTTCAGCACTTCAGGATCTGTGTCCAGTTTTCTTTGTTCAATCTCTTCTTTCCCGGGGTCAGTGCCAACTGTGCAAGTGTCTGACCCCCAATCCCGTCATAATTTGTACACCACTCGCCCATCGGGCATTTTGTCCCGCGACTAGCTCACCTCCTTGAGCCTCCGCTTAGTTGAATTTCCATCATCAGATCCTTTCCATTTTGGTAACGGTGTGGCACAAACACCGGGTCCATCCTTTTCACTGTATTCCGAAAAATAGACTGCATTTGCAAAGTGGGCTTCTGATGCGCAAAACGGATTCCTGGATGTTTTTACAGTCATAATCCCTTCTCCCCAATTGGCTTTCATCACATGATGATAGGATGACGGTACTACGCCATGCGCATGTATCCACGGTTTGCCCAGCAACAGCTGATACGAGGGTTCCCCTTGAATGACATGAAACTTGGTGGGCCCTCTTATTTTCCCGATTTTGAGATCCAATGTCACGAATCCCATAGTGGCCTGCTAGTCTCCATTGAAACCAGTAACTGCGATGGTATGGTCTATGATCTTGCTTTCAGGAAATTTAATCATCCGCAAAGTGGCTAGCGGGATTAAATTAACTGACGCTCCTCCATCCAAGAAAGCTCGTTTCATCTCCCGACCATTCACAATAGCTGGTACATACAGAGGTCGGTTGTGGGAAAATGGTACTTGCTTGTCTGCTTCAGAAAATGTGATCTTACTGGAGGTCTTCTCATGCTAAGGAATCACAATAGTATGATTAAGAGCAGCAACTGTTTGCTCTTTCAAGAATTCTTTCACGTGTTCCTGTATTGAGAGCTCATTGAAGAAAATGTTTATCTTATCATTCTCCTTTGCTTCACGTACTGGTGGGCATTCATGCTTGACGATATTTGTTGTATCCTCAGTACTATCTTGGGCAGTTACTACAGCTACATGTGTAGGGAAGGGCTCATGAACTACATTATTCGCCACTTCTAACTCTCCCGATGCTATTTTCCGGTGCACCAAACTTCGAAACGCCCAGCATCCCATCAGCGAATGCCGAATAGTCCTGTGATAGGGACAGTAGTTGTTCTTCATCCTTTCATCCCTCGGCAGTACCTTTTTCACTGGAGGTAGCGATATGACATGATCTGTGATCCATTGATTCAGTAAAGCAACTGCCTCTTTTTCACTGAAAGGTAAAGGGGGTGGTTCAGCTCTCCCAGCGCGCTCTTCCCTGGGCCTTTCATTCTGTGTAGCTGCTACCATAGGTATCCGCCTAGTACTGATACTTGGTCGTGTCGGGGGAGCCAAAACTTCTCCCAACCTACGGGCATTATCGACAAGTGTGGAAAAAGTTTTAACTTCATGATTGACCAGATGCACTCTGTATTCTCGCAACATTCCTTCTATACAAAGTTTGATCAATTGCAGCTCGAAAATTGGTTCATGACATTGCAAAGCAGCCTCGCGAAATCTCCTGACATAAGTTGCCGCCTCTTCCCCAAAGCGTTGTCTTTGCCTTGTAAGTGAAATCAGTGAGACCTCCTCATCAACTTGAAAGAATTTGGTGTAGAATTTGAGCACCATATCCGTCCAACTGGTCACTGAAGCCGGAGCGAGGCCAGTATACCATGTATATGTTGTTCCAGTTAAAGACTTGGAAAATTCTCTAAGTTTCAAATACTCATTGTTTCTGTGAGGTCCTAGAGCATCCGCGAATCTGGCTATGTGCTCTTTCGCATTTCCCTTTTTGCCATCAAATTGATGGAAACTTGGTGCCCCATAGTTTTTCCGGATAAGGCAAAGCCATAATACTAGGATGGTATGGTGGGGAAATTTCAACTTCCTCTGTTTCAGTTTTTTGGTTCAGGATAGCTCGTAGTTGTTCCTTGGTGATGTATGACTCTTTCTCCAAGGGCTCAGTTCTCACTGATTCACGAAAAGATTCCTGTGTTGAATCTTCTGGAAAAGTCTGATTGTCCATCCTTGGCAATTCAAGATTTGGTGCTGAAACGCGCGAGGCCTCCATGAAATGAAGTATGGCCTTTTGCGTTTCTTGGATGTTGAGAAGAGTTTGTAGTAGAACTGATGGCAATTCTGCTGAATTCTGCACTGACTCTACCATCGGAGGGATCTCTGCCTGATCCGCACCATCATTCGTGCGACGACGTTGTCTTCTTGCTGGTTGAACTGGTTCATCCCCTTGTGTTTGTGCCGCTGCTTCCTCTTCAACTTGTTCGGTATGCCGGGTCGGTGGACGACCTCTCTGCCGAGTTTGACAAGGCTCTACTTGTGCAAATGATATCTTCTGCCCAGCAGAGTCGCCTTTAATGTAGGGGTTCGCAAGATTTAGATGATGCGAAGATAGTTTCTACACAAGTTCGTCAGTAAAATAATGGCAATGATGCTTTTATTGCTTTTGATTTGCTTTTTACAGAGAAATGGAAGAGAAAATAGTAATTACAAGTGTTTGCGAAATACTCTCTCTAGGAATTTCTCTCTCTTGATATCCACCCCCCCCCCCCCCCCAAAGTTCTCCTCTTGAAGTGAGCTATCGCATCTCTATTTATAGACATGAGTGCCCAGTAGTCTTCGCGGATTGGGTTGCCACGTCAGCACCTGTTTTGTCCTCGCGGATTCTATTGCCACGTCAGCACCTGTCTCGTAACATGGTTCCTGCATACCAATCCGCGATATAAATACCTTGCACAGTATTATCTCGCGCCCCTAACTACACAAAACGGATTCGCGTAATCTTATGCGCGGATCATACTGTGCACCATAAAACACCTTGCACAACATCATCTCGCGCTTTAGACTCTGTAAAATGGATTTGCATAATTTCAAGCACGAATCATACTGTGCGCCATGCCTTTGTGATCCGCGCCTGTTTCATCACCGATCTGATTTATCCTTAGCTAAGGATGTCGTTATAGCTTTGTTGGGTCATGACCAATCATGCATGCCTTGGTCACGTCCCTGAATACTATTGGCCTCTCTAAGGTACTCTTGCTTAAGACGGTGTAAATAAGGTCGCGACCCACTATTTACTCATCCCAAGCATTTCCCCTAGATTCCGAGTAGTACTCGCTACGCGAGCAGCATATAGGGTTATGAGTTCCTGATGCGAGCTATAAAACGCATCAGTCCCTCATACCTCTCTCTGTATAATGCAAGCTCTTGCGTGAAACCTTATTTGGGTCATTTCCCCAACTAATCAATTATTTGGGCCAAACTCCCAAATAATATTTTACTTGGGTCGGTTTCCCCAAATATACCAAACCTTGGGCCATATCCCAAATAATTTAAAGCTTGGGCCATATCCCAGATAATTTAATCCTTAGGCCATTATCCCAATATGAGCTATTTCGCCATTATACTAATTCGCGAATCAACATCCTTTACACACACTCTAAGTGGTCAGGTCAAGCATAGACATGCCTAGTCTAACTTCCGATAAGTTGAAGATGTCGATGGACGAGCATAAGAACATCAAAATTGGCGGGAAGTGCGAGAGCATGCCTGAATTTGAGGAAGAGGGAAGGGTTTATGAGGAATTTATTGAAGCAATTCCAGAGCACCTGGAAATGGAGGAGTTCAAGGTTGAGCTCAAATTAACATGGTATTCTTTGGGTTATGATACCCTTCAAGGAACATGTCAAGCAGAAGCTCAAAATGGACCGACTCTATTTATTTAGCGCTAATTAATTAGGGTTTCTATTGATTGATGTCCTTTGATTTTTGTTTCCTCATCAATTAGATAAGTGTTGTTTGAAAACAAGGTTTACTAATCTCAAATTTTATATCCAAACAAGGCATAAATTTTTTATTTTGGCATAAATAAAAAAATAAATTTGTTTATAAAAAATATTTAAAAAAGGAAAAAAGCTAATTGGTAGTTCGAAGTATTTTCTTATATTTCGGACTTATTTTTTTAATAAATTTTAAAATCTATTTGGCAGTTTAAAAAAATATTTCAGCATTAATCTTTTATTTTGGCATAAAAAAAGTATTTAATGCCGAAATATATTTTTTTCGAACTAACAATTAGGGTAAAATATATAAAAAAATAAGTCTAAAATATAAATAAAAAAATTCTAGCTATCAATTAGCTTTTTATTATTATTTTACTATGAACGATTTTTTTTATTTATGCCAAAATAAAAAATTAATGCCGAAATATTTTTCCGAACAACCAATTATTGTAAAATATATATATAAAAAATAAGTCCAAAATATATAATAAAAAAAATATTCGAACTACCAATTAGATTTTTTCGTTTTTTAAATATTTTACTATAAACAAATATGTTTTTTTATTTATGTCAAAATAAAAAAATTAGTGTCTTGTTTGGATAATAAAATATGAGGGTAATAAACCTTATTTTCAAACACTACATATCTCAACAAACCTTGTTTCCAAACACCACATATCTCAACATTTAGGATAGTTTCGATATAGGGTACATACATACACCCTAAATGTTTCCAACAAAAATTTAGGTTGTAAATGATCTGGATTTAAAAAAATAAAAAGTGTAAATAAAGATTCTCAAATTTAAGGGGATTTGATTGAAATAAAAACAAATATCAGGAAATGTAAATAAAATTAATCCTAAAGAAAGGTGCAAGTAAAAGGTAAAAAGTTTAGTAATAGAACTTTATTTTACATATCTATATATATAGATATCTATATATATAGATATTGTGTATATATATTTTGCGTGTATGTTTCGTAGGTTACGTACATACATATACCAATAGGCAATAGTGAAAACTTGGAATTGTACGTTACCATTCAAAATAGGGTAATTTACACCAAATCCACCAGGTTTCAAGATTTAATCATCAAATCCCTTGTCGTTCAAATCCCATATTTTAATCAAATAGCTCCTCCAACATATTTTCATGTCAAAATGACTTAAATGTCCCTCACATAAATTATAAATTCACCTCTCATGTTTGAACATATTACAATTTCCCCCTATTGTTTGAATAATTACACTTTCCCCCATTTATAAAAACATATATATATATAAAATTTGAAAAATATGTTTAAATTCAAAAATATATATATAATTCGAAACAAATACATAAATTTTGAAAAAATATATAAAATTTGAAAAAATATATAAATTTAGAAATATATATATAAAATTTGAAAAAAAAAATATAATACTAGAAAAACTATATAAAATTCAGAAATAATATATAAATTCAAAAAAAGTATATATAATTCAAAAAAAATATATAAAATTCATAAATAATATATTAAATTTCGAATATATATATTAAATTTCAAAAAAATATATAAATTTTTAAAAAATAAAATAAAATTCAAATAAAATATATAAAATTTCAAATATATATATTAAATTAGAAAATATATATTAAATTTAGAAAATATATATATTTCAAAATTTGAATTTTATTTTTTTATGTCACCACGTAAGTGGCACGTGACAGGGTGTATGGTTTGGACCAGGCACGTGAGGTTGAATGGGGACCATGTCATGTTGTGTAATTTAATTTTTATTTTTTATTGTATTGTTGAATAGACAAAAAAATAAAGAAAAAAGAGGTAAATGTGCGAAAGTTGGAGAAGAAGAAGTGAGATAGGGTAAGATGGTAAGCTGATTGCTTGTCTCTTATTGGATATTATCATCATCGTTTTCTTTTTCTTTCCTTTCTATTTTTTTGGGGTAAATTTATATATGTTTTTCGAAATTTATATATTTTCAAATTTAATATATTTTTTCAAAATTTAGTATATTTGTTTTGAATTTTATATATTTTTTAGAAATTTAATATATTATTTATGAATTATATATATTTTTTTCTAATTTTATATAATTGTTTTTGAATTTATATATATTTTAAGAATTTTATATAGTTTTTCTTATTTTATATATATATATAAAAGAATTTTATATATATATATATATATATATATATATATATTCGAATTTTATATATTTGTTTTGAATTATATATATTTTTCAAAATTTGTATATTTATTCAAAATTTAATATATTTTTTATAAATTTAATATATTATTTATGACTTTTATATAACTTTTTTTGAATTTTATATAGTTTTTCTAATTTATATATATATATATTCGAATTTTATATATTTGTTTTGAATTATATATATATTTCAAAATTTATAAATTTCTTCGAATTTTATATATTTTTTGAAATTTAATATATAGTTTAAGAATTATATATATATATATATATATATATATTTCAAAATTTATATATTTGTTTCGATTTATATATATATATATTTCAAAATTTATATATTTGTTCAATTTTTAAATATTTTTTTCGAATAATATATATATATATATATATATATATTTTATAGAGGGGTAAAGTGTAATTATCCAAACTAGAGGGGAAAAGTCTAAAATGTCCAAAAAGAAGGATGAAACTGTAATTTATGTGATGGACATTTAAGTCATTTTGATATAAAAATTAGTTTAAGGAAGTATTTGATTAAAATTTGAAATGACAGAGTTTAGCGAAAGACATGAAATTTGATAATTAAATTTTGAAATATCAAGGGTTCTATGTAAATTACCCTTCAAAATAAAATAAAAATTACAATGTTATTCCAATTGATGGAAATTTTGCTTTATGTATCTGTGAGAGAGAATGAAATAGGATATCCAGGTATGGAGTGCTACGTTATAATGTGGTCCCGGTTACAATGTTTGATTTGGAATAAATTTTGGGTAAATTCCACTTACACCCCTTTGATTTGGCCATATTCCAATTACACTCCCTCTATTTTGGTATATTCCAATTACATCCCTGTCAGTGACAACAGTTAGGTCAACTAACGGACTAGGATAAAAAATCTATTTTATCCCTCGGTAATTTATTATCTTTTAACATTTAAAAATAATTTTAAAATATGTGAAAGGACATAAAATGCCTTAGTAGTCCCTAGTACAACACTCCCTTTCATTTACCCAAAAAATCAAACGTAGATCTAGAGATAGAGAGAGAAATGCTTTAGTGAGAGAAAGTTAGGGTTCTTTACTATTCTTAGTGAATCGGTAGTGTTTGAAGACCAGAGGCAAGTGAAAGCGAAATTCGATGGGAAATGGCTATGTGGACTGTGGTCTGAGGCTGTGAGGGATGAAGTGAACAGAGGGAAGAGGGCGCCATTTGAGATGGATGAAGCTGTCAAGGCTAACAGCTCACATGTCGTTTTGTCGAAAATACAAATCTAACCCTACGATTCGAGTGGCTGATGGGATGAGACAGATGCTTAGGAGAAGAAGGTCAGGTGACATGTCATCATCTTCATCATCTCCTTCTTCCAACTAGTATTCCAAATCAGTGAGCCAAGTTGGAGACAATTCTATTTCTTCCTTCTCTTATTAATAGTCATCAATGTTCACTAATTAACCTGAGGCCTTCTTTTTTTTTCTTCTTTTTTTTCCAATAAGGCTTGAGAGCCTTTCATGGTTAAATTTCCTGTCACGCCCCGAATTCCTAGGACTCCGTAACCCGAGCCTAAGAGCTAAGGGAGTGATTGCGGAAGTAAAAAGAAACGAGAACCAAAAGACATTCAGTCATCAAACACCCATAAAGGGTTGCAATGAATGCCCAGATACCATGTTGTCATGCCCCTAAAGGGGTGACACAAACCAAGCGACTACTAGAGTCAACAATAACAAAGAAGTACATGGAATAACAATAAGAATATACTCCATGCCAACACGAATACTAAAAACCCAAGAGTATCCTTAGATACCAACAGACACGCTCCTAAATCCCTAAGACTCCCGAACTGGGACATCCAAGGAATCCAAGATGTGATCCTTAATACGAATAACTAACTAAGACATCACTAACCAAGAAAACACATGGGTTAATGATAGAAATGGTATATTCCATACCCAAATGACTAATAAAACTAAGCAGCGGAATCTAACGAAAATCCGGCAGAGTTCCGTTTGTAAATGGAACATCCGGACAACAACCATAACACAAGAACCTGCCCAAAGCAATTCAATAATCACAATGGCTTCCAAGCCCCACATTCATCAATCCTAATAGGGCCGAGGTAGTGGAAAGAAACCAAAACCCCTCCAAACCCTCTAATATCAACAGAGCCACAAATGCTCGAATAAGAATACAGAAAAACGTCAACTGTACAGAATAAATACAATACATCCTGAAAGAATAAATACAGGAAAGTAAAGAATACATCAATAGGGATATGCCAACAGACTGGCTCCCAAAAGAGAATACATAACAATCCCATAACAATGGGTAGAGAAACTGAAAGCGGATACCTATCGTCCCCAAACCCAGTCGTGCTGCAACCGTAACCGCATCACCCAACGCAACTCCAAAACCTGTAACAAGGAAACCAAGGAAACTGCCGTTGCACTGCATCCTGCCCATAGCCGTATAATTCCTGCAACCTGGCGTGGAATACCAGGGGGGCCAATGAAATTCCCTCCGTGAGCAAATAAGCTCAGTGGGAAAAGATATCCTAACTACCACATCCTCTGATAGTTTAAGTAAAGCCAAACCGTCTAATAAGATATAAATATAGCCCAACTAGTCTCATCCACGCAAATCCAAGTCACACGCTCATATACTATCGTAAACGAGTATACATAAGTATGTAAGGAATATATATATATATATCTACACGTATATATATATATATAAATACACAACATGAGTCTCTAAAACTCGTACTCCAAGTACCCAACACCAGTAGTCTACACTACTCTCACCAACGTACACTAGGTACACGACACTAATGTCAAACCTAACCAATCATCCAGCGCTCACAACGCTAACCAGAAAATCTAAACAGAGGGAATCACACTCACCTCTAATATCCACAGGGATCAAAATCCACCACTAGTACCAAGGAATACTCATAACTCACTCCCTGATAACACAGGAGGAAAAATACTCACGTCCTTGCGTACTAACACAACCGTCATCTATATATATATATATATTGTAAATGTACAATATATATATATATATATAACAAACCTCATCCCATTTCTAAGGAAAATCTACCTCTCAAAGGCTAGATTACCTTAATCATATCACCATATCATAAATCATATCGACCTCATAATACTATCACCAATAGGGTCAATCACATCACTAACACTCTCACTGTAGGCGAGGAAGACCACCCAATCAAATCACTAGAGTACACGGACTCAACTCACCAGAACGACCACCCAATGGTCACCGAAACAAAGCAAAGGAAAAGACTTCCCAATGCTAAACCAACAGATAACCGAGACAACAATGTCAAGGTTAAAACACCACAAGTGAACAAGGAAAGAACACCAAGAAGGAATAAGGAAACCAAAAACGAATGGCCGAGAGCGGAAGTAATAAAAAGATGAATCCCAGAGATTCATTAGTTTTTAAGAAAAAGGTTTTCAAACTCGAACCAATCCCTTTGGTATCCATGCCCCTAACGTAAGAAAAACTCATATCACCTAGGTGGTGATACCAACAACCCAGAAAAGAGAAAGGCAACACTATATGTGTGCACTGAACAACGACAAGCCTCAATCCGAGACTTAAGCATGATAGGAAACAAAGGTGAAACAATGGAACACCTTTCAAAACTCTACGAGATGAGATATTGAGAAAGAAGTCTCGAAACCTCAGAATCCCAAGAAAAGTAGTAAAATAGTTTTCCTTTCAAGAAACCACATAGTAAAAATGACCGTCTTGCCCCCGGTCTCCGTCAGTCGCCATCACAGGCTTTTAAAAGTTGAAAATCTTTTCAAGAAAGGTCCTAAGACCATTTTATAAAGTAATAAAACTTTTCATTTCTACGGGGGTAGGCGAAAACGGGTTTTTCCTTTTAAATACAAAAAAGTATGTTTCAAAACTTAGAAAACACCGTTTTCGAAATGACAGCCAATAAGAGAAACACAACTCTATGAATTTCTGTAATGTCCGAGAGGACAGTAAAGGAAGCGCAACACGTTGGACTCACGGAAGAAAACCATCCGTTCCAACTCCACCAAATCAAGTGACACCACGAGGAAGAGGTTCGGCACCACACCGTAACCGACAACTCAAGGAATGACGTACAAGTCAACGACCACGTACTGGTGTACAAAACACAGTACCAGGAATGCTTAAGGGAAGGGACTAAGCATAAGAATCGAGACTGTCAGACTACAGTACCTCGAGTACTTAATGAATCCCTAATCATAACCTCTTCTCATCAATCAAAATTTCACACAACTCATCACTCGCCTTCTCTAAGGCCCCAATTCATAACTGATACTAACATCAATCTCAGACCCCAAATCTCTAACAAGGTCACACAACAAATCACGATCCCAAAATCATTAACCTGCCTTCTCTAAGGCCTCAAATCAAAATCAATTCCACAATCCACCAGTAGCCTCAACTACCCACAGAGATTACTACGTCAATACACTTAACCTCCCCCAAGGATACGAAAGTATATATACTCACAAGTATAAAAATAAACATTTCATTATACTTGATTTATTACCACATGTAATCATTTTCTTTCACATTAATCATTCTCAACTGAGCATTTATAAAATATGAATTTAATTCGCAATATTCATAAATAGCATGCTCCAACAACACATGTAATATAGCACATATACATGTCAAACGAGATCACATAAACAGTGTGCAGTGTAATGTGACTCAACACCCCACGTGATACTCACACACAACACACCCTTCCCAAGGGCAACGGATACAAACTCTGTCCACTCATCATAGTGTAGAGTTACCACACCGACCTTTCCCAAGTGATTTTTCTCTCTATCACTTCAACAGGGAAGACGGTTGTACGAGAGCCCAACTTGCAACTCCGTACGCCATGACTACCCTTGAGTCAAGAACACGAGCCTCTACCTGGACTCCTAACTCACATTTGTCGGCTTTTTAGTTCCGTAGGCGTGATACCTCCTGGCCAGTTGTTGTGATGATCCGACACAAACGTCTACTCTTAAACCACACGAAATGAAGTAGACCACACCAAATGAACTCTCTCTGTCAATGGTGAAACCGTGCACTACACGCACCAACACCCATGTGCTCACACGACATGGTGTACAAGCAAATCACATCTCAACATAAATATATCATGCATCATATTTATGTAATTATCCACATGATAATATCAACAAAAATTCTCAAATCTCTTTACATGCTTTTAAAAATACAATAAAACATTTAAACTATATGAAAACAATTTCATATATAATTCATGTTCTCCAAAAATATATTTTCTTTTTAATTCATTAGAAAATATCTCATTTTCAATTAATATGCCTTTTCAAAATAATTTAAACAATTATTTCACGTATTCTAAAAGGAACCTAGCACATCGTCTAAGCTTTACGAATCTCTACTAACCCATTTAAGCTCATAAGGGGTTTCTAAGCCGTCTATTCTTATTTAATTTAAATAAGAATATCATTTAATCACATAGGAATAATTTAATAAATTTTCTTAAATTAATTCCTAAGTCCCATTCTGATCCTAAACAATTTATAGATATTTAAACTAGCAATTTAATATATCTATAATAAATAAGGGTTTTGCACCCCTAAACTACTTCAATAATGCGGAGTGAGAAACAAAGTTTCCCACCTAATTTATACGTTACCGAACAGTCCAAACAGCACAGTACCGGCGCCCGAACACGAAGCCCGCCGACCAAATTCGTCCGATAATTATTTCGAATATATCGAAATGTCCGTCTCGACAACCTATACGATATATACGAAGCCCATTAATATTTGGTTAATTAATTGGGTTAAATCTAAAATACCCCAAACGGAAACTATAACCTATAATTGCGATTTCCGGACAAATCGTTAATCCTAAAATCATGAAATTAATATATATCGAATACCATGTATATACGGAGCTACTCACCGAAAATCGGCTCAAACCGATCACCGGAAGGTCGCCGAAAAATTGGCCGAAGCCCAACCGGACACGTCCCTGCTCACGCGCGTCTCTGCGCTGGCCGTCCCTTGCGCCACCACCGACGCCGCCCTGCGCCGCCGTGCGCGACCACCACCTGCTAGCCTCGCCGACCACCGCGAACCGCCGCCGTCCACAGCCCTGCTCCAGCCGCAGCTCTCACAGTCCGGCGACTCTGCGTGTTGCCGCCCGCTAGCGACCACCCTTTCAGCCGACTCTCTTGCCGGCGATCATGGAGGTAGAGAGGTGCTGCCGCATCAGCCGTGCATGAAGAGAGGAGAAGAGGTGGTTCCGTCGTGGAGAAGGAGGAAAGAAGTGGTCATTCAGCAGTAGTGTAGGAGAAGATGCACGTATACATATACATATATCATATTTATTTAATATATATATATATATCCTAAAATTGAATTTTGTACAACCTAATTGTCAATAGGCTCATGTGACATGCCATGTGACCAAAAGAAATAAATGTGACAATAGCTTCCCAAATTATAATACTAGCCCTCTATTTATCTATAATTACGAAATAACCCCCAAAACTATATATATATAATTACAATTAAATATATATATATACGATAAATCCCAATAAATACCGGGAACGTCCAAACATAATCTCGTAAGTCCAAAATAATAACGGGACGCCCAATAAAATATATCGGGGTAGAAACCCAAACGTCGGAACACTTAAACAAGCCCGACCAATTAAAATGTGTCGTCATCCAATTGAAACGCTAATCATTAAACGTCGAATAAACTAACGTCGAAACGAGACCGTGTAATCGATAACGATAATTCGCGTAGTCGTCCAGGAAAAAACGTAAAGTTATCCAGTCGACTTTTAAAACTAAACGCGAAAAATTTACAGGTACCCAATACCAAGAATAAACAATACGTCAATAACAAGTGACGTCATTATCGAAATTAAATTAAATATAATTTCAGGAAAAAGGAAAATAACACGGGGTGTTACATTTCCATTTTGTACTGTACAAGAGATGTTATCTCAATGAAGGCTTCTTCCTAGTTTTGTATTGTTCTTGAAAATGAGTGTAATGTTCATTATATTTGTTTTTTCCTAAGGAAATAGATCTTCACTTTTATCCAAATTAAATCAAAATTACTTTTAAAACGTTTTTAGAGAGAAATATATCAACACATATTTAAATAGAACCTAAGGGTTTTTTTGTAACTTTACAATCTTAAATAAAGGATAGCTTGGTCATTTTAATAAGGTAATGGGGTTAAATAATATTAAATGATAACTTGGTCATTTTAATAAAGCAATGTGGTTAAATAATTCATTTGGGGGCAAAACGGACCATTCAATAGCTTTTTTTACTGATGACATCATCACATAACAGCTGGAAACTAACGGTTGACTAACGGAGGGGGGTGTTTGATACACGGAACCAAAACTGAGGGGGTGTAACTGGGATATACTATAGTAAAGGGGGTGTAACTAGAATATGGCCAAATTAGAGGGGGTGTAAGTGAAATTTACCCATAAATTATATATATATGTACATATGTTATTTGTACAATATCTTTTCCTTGTTAAGCAAGAAATCTTGTTTCGTTTTTGGAGCCATGCTCATAACGGCGAAAAGATAGTGTCAGGTCTGTGACTAGTGCATTTGGAGATTGTTTTACCTTTTTGTGGGGTGCAAGATATAATATTTAACTTTCTAATATATAATTATATATATATATATATATGGGTCTGCACAAAAAATCGAACCGTACCGATTGGTTTGGTTTTGTTCCAAGATAATTCGGTTAGGTTCCGAAAAATAAAATAATTAATTTTTTAGGTTTGGTTCCAGTTTGATTCTGGTTATTAATTATTTAGAACTGAATTATTTTATTTATTTATAATTTTATTAGTATAATAATTTTACTTATATGTAAATTAAAAAAATTAACTTATAAGTTAATACTTATAAAATTATATTTTATTTTATTTTATACATGTATATCAGTAAGTGAGAAATGGTATTAGAACTGGTAAAATGAGACATGACACAATAACATAATACGAAAATGACATGAATTAAAAGGATTATGGTTCACCAGACAACAATGTGCTTAGATGTGTTATCTTTCAATATGTGTCTATGCTTTACTTGGGTATATAAATTTTCTGGTATATGTGTTATCTCTTTTGTGACTGAACCAGACAACAATGTGCTTAATTAGATGTTTGAATGTTTTGGGGGGTAATTAAGCTCATACGGAGTACAAGTTAAGGTTAATTTATTTTCAATTTGGTTCATGTTTTATGTTTTATTATTATTTTGTTCCTGAATGAATGGTTGTATTTTATTTAAAAGTTCCTACTTCCCTCCTTGCAATTGTGCTATTAAACATGCATACAAATACAAGTAGTGTGATATTAGTAAATATATTATATGCTACTATGATTTGATTCTGTAAATAAGGCATTACCAGAAATAGAAATTTTACGAAAATTTTATATATGTGAGTGATTTTTCCAATATGTTAAAGGATTTTATGTAATATTTTGCCTTAGGTTAAAATCCATCCACCCTTGTGGCCTCGGATTAAGACTTTGATTATTTGTCATTCATGCCTACAATCAGATATAATTTTCACAAAATAAATTGTTTTGTGTCCTCGCTTGGAAAATTATGTTATATAAGAATGATTATGTTTGTGTGCGATATTTAATGCATCTTAATTTTGTTCATTTTGTAAACATATTTCAGAAGTATATATTCATGTCTTATGTATTATTCAATTTGTAATGCTCTTATAAAATCTGTTTCTTGTAACAATGAGCATAGACCCCCTAAGATATATCACAATGTCGCCTATACTTCTCCGGTTTAAAATTTTTTCATACTACTCCCTCTTACATTACTTGTCCAATTTGAATTTTTTAGCATTTTATGAATTGAGGTTGATTAGTATGTAATTTCTAATTTTACCCTTAATAATATAGTATTATGATGGGGTCCGGTATTTGTTTGAAGTTAGTGGAATAAGAGTAGTTGAAAAAATTGGATGATTAAATTGCAATGGAATTCAAAACTGAACAAGTAATTTGGGACAAATAAAATTACAATAGTGGACAACTAATATGGGACATAGGTATAATTTTTTTTGCATGTGATTTTGCGTAGTTGTACCCAATACATCTCTTCACGCTTACCCACGCAGCTGAAAAGTGGAAGTACTTTATACTAATTTAAATTTAGGTAGTAAAATATTCATTATAATGGCATTGAAATAGGTTATTCCTAAGTAATCAAGTTAATTTTATATAATTACGAAATGATCGGATTAAACGAATTGAATTATAAGGACCTGTTTGATAGAGATGTGTTTGTGTTTGTGTTTGTGTTGAAAAAAACAAAAAACATGTTTTTTGTTTTTTTCTTTATTGATCAAAAAACATAAGTATATTTGGTAGGGATGTTTTTTGGGTCGAAATTGAAAAATTAAAAATCAATAATTAATAATATAAATAATAAATAAAATATAATAATAATAATAAATAAATACAATAATAATAAATAAATATAATAAAAAACTAGATTAAATAATAATAATAAATTAATAAAATAAATAATAAATTACATAAAACATATTTAAAAATAATAATAAAAATAATAAATAATAAACAAAATGAAATAAATAATAAGTAAATATAATAACAAATAAATACTTCATAATAATAATAAAAAATGAGTATAATAATAATAAATTAATATTAAATTAATAAAATATATTTTTAAATAATTAAAAATGAATAAATAATTTATAAATAAAATGAATTAAATAATGAAATAATAATAAATAAATAATAATTTAATAATATAAATAATAAAATAATAAAATATATTATAAAGTGAAGAAATAATAAAGAAAGAAAAATAATAATATATAAATAAATATTATAATAAATAATAAATAAATACTGTTGCTCCAGGAGTTAAAAAACACCAAATTTCTGTTTTTTCATTTTGTACTAAAATGGGCATGTGTTTATTTAATGTAGTTTGAAAACATAAACATAAAAAATCCAACCAAACATGTGTTTTAAACTAAAACCCACAAACAAAAACAAAAACATGTCAACCAAACAGACCCTAAGTAATCAGTAGTGTTATGTATACTCACTTTTAATATTAGCCCTTATATTTAATCTAAGGATCATATTTTGAAACCACTAATTCTTTTTTAAATATTAACAAAATCACTCTATCTATATTTAACTTTCTAATTTAATTCTTTTAATACCACCCATTTAAATTTTAAAAAAGTAATTACTTAAACAATAATAGCAATCAAATAAACACAAATCTTCACCTATTTTATTTTCACTTCATCATCGTAACAACTATAAATTCATAAGGGTTGTTGCAAACTAAAGGTTTTATTTCTTTCCTTCTTCTTTTGTATTAAATTGTAAAATAATACAAATTAAATTGAATTATATGAATGAAAATCAACCAAACAGTGAACTTTAAGTTGAAAATTTACATTCAATTTTATTGGAATAAAAATATTTGTTGTATATGCAAACCTTTGTTATTGAAGTCTCTTGAAGTCTCCATAACTTGTTATTTTACCAAGATTTTATAAGATTTATTTATTTATATATTTATTAAGCAAATCCAGTTCTTATTATGATTTTGAACATGCAAACAAAAATTTTAGTTCAAAATGTCTATTGCGAGTTGCAGGGTAGTATTAAAGAAGTTTAAGAACATAGAAAATGTTTGGTGAAAGTTTATCATATGTAACGGTGCACATAATTCAACGTAAGGGTAAACTAAAATGGCTAAATTTTTCAAAAAATGTATGAAATATTATTAACAAGCCTAAATGATAAAACACAAATTATTTATTCATTTTTTGCCTATGAGAAATTTTTTCTTTCTCTTCACCTCCATTTCTCTGTTACCATTTTAGTATTACATTTCTAGTTTCTATAACTAGATAATAATAATAATAATAATAATGCAATATACTAATTATTATCTAGTTAAATAATTTTAACTTGCATTACCCTTATGAATTTCTAGTTTTTACGATGATGAAGTGAAGATAATAAGGATGAAGATTTGTGTTTATTTGGTTGCTATTTTTGTTTAATTTGTTACCTTTTTTAAATTTAAATGGGTGGTATTAAAAGAATTAAATTAGGAAGTAAATATAGATAGAGTGGTTTTGTTAGTATTTAAGAAATAGTTAGTGGTTTCAAAATATGACATTAAATCTAAAGGCTAACATTAAAAGTGAGTAAACATTATCTTGCTCCCCATGTAGCAAGAGAACACTACTGTCTAAGTAATATCATGACACATTTACTTAAATAGGCTATATGAATTTGACACAAACTTGTTTAAGATCAATTCAAATTCACTAACTTCATATTCAGGGCCGACCTTGGAGCAAGGCGACCGGCGGTCGCCTAGGGCCTCCGGGCCCAGGGGCTACTTTTTTTAATATTATTTTTATATATTTTTAAAATATAATATTTCTATAAATTCCAAAAAAATATATAGTTTCTCAACCCAATTCAAAACTAAGCCTAAGCCTAATATAATTAGGCAATTTAGGGCCTCAATTTTTTTAATTCTTTTTATAGGGCCAAAAAAAAAACAAATTTGTTTAAAATCCCAATTAGTACTAAATTTTAATCCAATTTTCTAATTAAGGGCCCCAATATTTTATATTTTACTTCAATGAAACTAAATAATAATAATTAATTTTTTAATTCAATGAAACTAAAGTCTAATCCAAATCAAACTATTATTATGATTAGATTATAAGATTTTTGTCGCATTCGCACAATGTTTAGAGATTACACTTAAGATTCTTGCGAATACATTTAGGGGTCTCGTGATTGTTAGCTTCACTCACATTACACTAATTTTTCACGACACTACCAAAATAAAGTTTGTTTTTAAAATTTTAATATCTTTAATGTATTTTTTTAATATTTTGTTTGCATTTTTAAGAGAAATCCGTATGAAGAATTTCACATTTGATCTCGCCTAGGGCCTCTAAATATTTTTAAGATTTCAGGGCCGGCCATGTTATGATGGTGAAACTCAAGTCTCATTGAGTCAAAGAATCTTTCAAATTTATCTATTTATATATCTAATTGCACTTCAATTCATTTATTTACAGATTTATTTGCACTTCAATTAGTAGAGGCCATGCGGTTTTGCGACTCAACAATTAACCGAAAAAACAAATTTGTAGGAATTTTATTTTAAAAATTTATCACATTAATGATTTGTTCGCACAAATTTAATAAATCTTTTCAACATTGTCCAATAATTTCATTTATCATAATTAACATTCAGAAATATTATACACTGACTTTTTAATTCCAAAGCAATTATACTTCTTAATATAATTGATACTCTAAATGTAAAATAAATACAGGCAAATGAGATATATTTAGGCGAACAATAAACTCGACTTTGTAAAAAAGAATTATAATATTTAGGCTAGGTGGTTTTGCATCCGTAACACAATTTAAAGAAGTTTAATTCTTTTTTTAAAAAATAATATTATATAATATTAATTCCTTAAAAATATAGATTACTGTTAAGTTTAGGAATTGAGTATTTTTCATCTTTCAAAACGGTAACACCATGATCAAAGTTTTGCAAGCACCAAGATATCTCTCTTTATTTAAAGGGTTAATTTCAGTAAACCCCCCTATACTATCCAGATTAATCAACTAACCCCTTCTCTGTCCACTTTGCCCCCTATACTATTCAATTTCATCAAATTGCCCCCCTCAGCTCACATTTTGACTAAAAATGCCTAAACTACCCTCAATCAATAGTATAAGGGGGTTTGTTGATTCAACTATTTAAAATTTTTTTTTTTCAAAAATTAATTATATTTTTCACAAAAATTATAAATTCAGAAATATATATATATTTCTTTTGCAAAGTGGACAGATTTTCGGAAATTTTTTTTTTCGCAAAAAATTTTGATTTTTTTTTTTCATATGTTGCAGATTTTCGGAAAAAAATGATTTTTTGCAAAAAAAATTTGAAATTTTTTTTTTCATATGTTGCAGATTTTCGAAAAAAATTTATTTTTTGCAAAAAAAATTTTGAAATTTTTTTTTTTTCATATGTTGCAGATTTTCGGAAATTTTTTTTTTCATATGTTGCAGATTTTCGGAAACTAATGATTTTTTGCAAAAAAAAATTTGAAATTATTTTTTTTCATATGTTGCAGATTTTCGGAAATTTTATTTTTCAAATGTTGCAGATTTTCGGAAAAAAATGATTTTTTGCAAAAAAAATTTGAATTTGTTTTTTCATATGTTGCAGATTTTCGAAAAAAAATTATTTTTTGCAAAAAAATTTTGAAAACTTTTTTTTTCATATGTTGCAGATTTTCGGAAATTTTCTTTTTTTTTTCGGAAATTTTTTTTTTCATATGTTGCAGATTTTCGGAAAAAAATGATTTTTTGCAAAAAAAATTTTGAATTTTTTTTTTCATATGTTGCAGATTTTCGGAAAAAAAATTATTTTTTGACAAAAAATTTTTGAATTTTTTGTGAAAAATGAATTTTCATATGTTGCAGATTTTTTGCAAAAGAAATATATATATATATATATTTCTGAATTTATAATTTTTGTGAAAAATATAATTGATTTTTGAAAAAAAAAAAATTTAATGGTTGAATCAACAAACCCCCTTATACTATTGATTGAGGGTAGTTTAGACATTTTTAGTCAAAATGTGAGCTGAGGGGGGCAATTTGATGAAATTGAATAGTATAGGGGGCAAAGTAGACAGAGAAGGGGTTAGTTGATTAATCTGGATAGTATAGGGGGGTTTACTGAAATTAACCCTTATTTAAATAACTATGGTCAAGTTGATTGAGATTTTTAGAATGTTGTTTTATATTTTGCGAAAACTAATATTTATGAATGATTGTAAAATACTGATGCAACCTCAATTAAAAAAACATATTGTTTTGTCCCCATGATAATTTATTATTATGAAACAAATAATAAAAATAATGGTAAATTACTGATGCAACCTAAAAAAGATATTATTTTATCATAATTTATTGTTACAATTTGCCTTCAAGGCAAGGCTTTTAGACAAAAGGTAAGAACGTGTTTTGTTTGACTCAAAACAATTTTTTGTTTACGAATACTCAAAATCGTAGAAAGTATACAAAAGCTCAACCAATTAATGAAAATTCTTTTATTAAATTAAGTTATAAAATAACTGCTTTTATTGACTTTTTATTCAAATGGCAGACCATTAACATGATACATGCAGAGTTGACAAAGTGCGACACAAATAAAATATCAATTAAAAAGATTTGAGTTCAACATAAAGATGTTAAAGACATAAAAGAATCGATTCGAATACGATACAAAAATATGCGTATTATGTTGAGGTCAAACCCAAATAATTCATTTGACTCGATTATATTTATTTATTTATTTTCATTTTTTTCTTCTCAAAGAGGTCATGCGTTGAATATACCATGAAATTGTACTTGGATCATTTCAATTTCATTTTTCTAACAAATAACTTATATAGTTCATGTTGTATTGGTTCGTGTCAAATTCAACTCTTTTTTTTTCATAAATAAGTTAAACTTTCGTGTCGTATTTGAATCAAGCCATCTAATACAATATTCCTATCTCAACCTCGACACACCACCTCAGGAAGATAATTGTAATAGACCGGACGTTAGTTTTGTCCAAGTAAGTATAATTTTTACCCAATTTCATACAACATTTACAGCCTCTATCTCTCTTTATATATATATATATATATATTTATTTAAATTATTCATCAATGTGATCAATTTTATATTATTCTTAGGGCTATTATCAGAAAAATCCCTTATGGTTTTCAAATTATTCAAAAATCTACTGTGGTTTCAAAAATATTTTTATGATTTCCAATTTAATTAAATACCCTTTGTCCGCTATAAGATTATGAAAATACCCTCTAAAACTCTAATTTAAATATTAATTAAACTCTAATTCCTTCCATTTATCCCAATTAAATTCTAATTCATTACATTTATCACTAACCCACTTTATTTCACTAATTTATTCCAAAACTCTAATTCATTCTCTTTATCATAAACCCACTTTCAATATAAATCTCAATTTTAACCGAATTCAACTCTAATTTCTTTCATTTATCACAAACCTACTTTCAATTTAAATACCATTTCAATCCTACAAAAATCAAAAATTGATAATTTAACTAAATGAGAGTCGCACATTCCGCTTCAATTGGGAAAAAAAACATCAATCACGAATAGCATCAACGGCTAGGAAAGATAGGACTCAGTACACATCGATACACGAAAGCATTTCCCTCCTGAATCATCTATATTTCCATCAAGGATAGCATCAATTGGGTAGGAAAGCTAGGACATAGTACACACGCGATACACCAAACAATTTTGCTTCATGTGTGTGTGTGTGAGAGAGAGGTTATTCTAATTTAGTGACAGCTTAATTCCACTGAGTTTGGTTTGCAATGAAATAGGCTATCCATGATTATGGGGAAACATTTTACGCTTCATAAAATTTTAAATAAATGTATATATATAACTAAAGGACTTGTAGCATAATGATATTATATTTTTTTTCATGGAATTCATGTATGTGTAGGTGTGTACGTTTCTTACCATTCAAAAATAAAATAAATGTATATATAATCTTCCTACTAGCCACTTTTTCGTTTCTTCTTAAATCAACATAATGTTATGTTTTAGTGAATATTCAATTAAATGCTATTGATTAAATTTGTTCAACTTTATATGCAAGAGTTGAAATTAGTTATTTAAACAAGAATGTAAAATAATGAAAATTTAATTTAATAGAATGATTTCTAATTTTTTTTGCACTTTTCAATTAAAAACTAAAATCAACAATTTCCACACATTAGTAATTGTACAAAAAATATGATGTTTAATAATGGTGCAATACAACTAAGAAATTATAGGGTTTAATCGCTCGCAACCCAACAAAGGATATTATAGGAATTTCATATTTATAAATGTCATGTGCATTTTTACGGTCAAAGAAAGCCAATAGGTGACCGGTAGGGGGCAAAGTGCACAATTTTTAAAAACTAAAGGATTTATATACAAAAAATTATACAAAGGAGTTTTTTCCACAAAATCACAAACTAAGGGCTTCGCAGATGTCCCTATAATTAATTTCACAAATAAAATGAAGGATTATGTTTGTTTGCGAGATTTAATTGATCTTAATTTTGTTTACTTTTATAACATATTTTGGTAGTATATATTCTTGTGTTGGCAGTAATCCAACTATGTAATAATCTTTGTAATGCTTTCATAAGTTATAAACAATAAGAAGAGAACCCCTAATGTATGTCACTATCCTGCCTACACACTTCAACTTTTTTTAAAACACAGGTTAGTTTCATATGATTATAATGCGGGTAATTAAATTATTTTAATAAGATTAAACAAATTGAGTTCTAAATTACTATCAACGGGTTCGAAAATATTATCACGATACATTTAACTAAACAGGTTACATGAATTTGATACAAATACGATCAATTCAAAATCACTGACTTGACGCCGTGTTCAAATTTTGTTAACAGAGCGTGTCGATAGGATGTTTGAATGGTTAAGGGTGTGTTTGGATAGGATGTTTTCGTTTTTGTTCTTGTTTTTTATACTGTTTACGGGAACAAAAACGCGTTTGGGAGCATTTGGTTTTTGTTTTCAGTAAAAAAATGTTTTCTCACCCTTAGTTTAAAATTTGAGAATACCAAAATGGTATTTTTTTTTGTTTTCGGCACTGTTTGTTCTCAACCAAAAAAAAAAAAATTGTTACAGATTCTCTAACCTCTATCTTCAACCTTCAAACCATAACTTTCAAATTTTTTTTTTGTTTTTTTTCTTTCAGAAAATTTTTTAGATAAAATTTTCAACCAAACATGTTCTTGTTTCCGGATTACTCTTAGGACAAGAACAATAAATTTTTTTGTTCTCAAGAGATAAAAAACGAAAATGAAAACACTAGTTTCCAAACACACCCAAATTGCGGTGGATGGATTTAAGTCTAAAGTGATATTTGTAATGAAATCAATTTCGTATTTTACTCGGCTTAATTTCTGATTCGGTTGTATTATTAAATGTAGATGGATGTAGATACAGTTTATTGTTATTTGGATTGAGAGCTGCTGCTTATTGTTTCTACTAAATGAATATAATGACTGTGTATCAATCTTCTGAAACATATTGTAAAATTTGGATCAAAGCAAGTTCAGTTTTAAGAACCTATTTACTATTAAAGCAAGTTAAGTTTTATTAAATATATTGAGGACCAAATTAAGGATCATATCATATATTTCTAGTGCTTTATATTTTCTCCCTCTTAACATTGTGGGCGATAGAAATTTTATATTGGAATGCATGGGATAAGATTACATGGAAAATAGGGTTATTTTTACCGACACTCCCTCAAAGAGACCTTAATCTCATACGGACCCCTTCGATATTGAGTATTCCCACACGAACTCCCTCTGACAGACGGCCGTTAGATTTATTAACGTTTTATTGTGAAATTACTAATTTGCCCTTCGATATATATTTAAAAAAAGGGTAAATTGCAGTAGCACCCCCTGAAGTTTCACTTATTACATTAGGATAATATATAAAATATAAAATTACCCATATGCCAAAAAAATATATATATATATATTACGAAAATATATATATTTTATAAAATTCAAAAATAATATATAAAATTTGAAAGAAATATTTAAAATTCAAAAATATTATATAAAATCTGAAAATGCAAAAACAATATAAAATTCAAAAAAAATATAAAATTTTGAAAAATTATATTAAAATCTAAAAATATACAAAAATTTAGAAAAACAAATATAAAAAGGAGAAAAATATATAGATTCAAAAAAATATTTAAATTTCAAAAAATATACCTAAATTATAAAGTTCAAAAATAATATATAAAATTTAAATATTTAAAATTCAAAAACAATTGTATTAAAATTTAAAAATATATATAAAATTCGAAAACATATATTTTAAAATTTGAAAAATATTATAAATTCGAAAATAAATATAATATTAAAAATATATATAAATTTCGAAATTATTTTTTTTTTGAAAAAAACATATTAAATTTCGAAAATAAATATAAAAATCGCAAAAAACATAAATTTTTTGAAACAAATATATAAATTTTTTTAAAAAACATATAAAATTCAAAAATATATATTAAATTTTGAAAATAATTATAAAATCGAAAATAAATATAAAATTAAATATATATATAAAATTTGAATTTTTTTTAAAAAAACATATTAAATTCAAGACAATATATAAAATTAAAAAAAAAATCATATAAAATTCAAATAATATATATTAAATTTTGAAAATAATTATTAAATTCGAAAAAAACATAAAAAATTATAAAATTTGAAAATAAATATAAAATTCAAAATATATATATATATTAATTTTTTAAAAAAAATACTAAATTCGAAAATAAATATAAAATTAAAAAAACATTTAAATTTTCTCTCTCTCTCGCTCGCTCTCTCTCTCTCTCTCTCACACACACACACAAAGAGACACACACCACTGCCACACACATATATATATATACACACACACACACATATATAGATCTATACATATATACACACACACATATATATATAGATCTATACATAAATATACACACACATATATATATAGATTTATACATATATATAGCAACATCTATATATATATATATACGGGTATAACAACTATATATATATATACGGGTATATATAGCAACATATATATATATGGGTATGTAATATATACAATCCCCATCTTCAATCTCTCTCCCAATTTCCCACTTCCAATCTCTCTATATATATAACTTAGGGTTAGGGTTTTGGGATGCCCAAATTGAAGAAGAAGAAAAAGGATATGCAGGTCATTTTATATCATTTTGAGTGAAAAATAGACAATTCACAGGTTGGTTAACGTCATAGTTTAACGGCGTGGAGACGGAGGGGGTCTTTGTGTGACAAAATTCAATTTTGAGGGGGTCTGAGTGGGAATAGTGAATATCGAGGGGGTCTATGTGAAATTAGGATATCTTTGAGGAGGTGTCAGTGGTATTTACCCTAGAAAATATATTGTACAGTTAAAATTACATACCCTCTCTATAGAGGAAAATAGAGTTAAATGAGTAATGAACAAAACGCTCAGTAAATATGGTAGGCAAATATTGATCTAGTAATACTTTTCAAAAAAAAAAATTGATCTACTAAAATATGTTGTATTAAAAGCATAGATATTAGGATCGTACGATCCTATAGGCAAAAAAAATCCGAATAATAAGAAAATTGTTTGGTAGGATGATCGCGGTAGGATCAGTAGGATCCTACTAATTTGGTTTTTTTGGGTGAAAAATTGGGTTGACCTGTCCATGTAGAAGGGCCAAAATTTGTAAGGAATTGAACTTTGGCTTCAATCTTTCCTTCCCACTACCTTCCGTAACCAGCATGGGGCAATAAGATTTCATCTTTTATTTGACTTGAGAAGTAATCCTTAAACTAAATTAATTACAATGAATTTGCTAGTAGGACCATTGGAATTTTTATTTTTCGAATATTATTTATATACATATATGCGTGTCTTTAAACCCTACTTCCATTCCTCCACTTATATATAAGATCATGTAATTTCAATTGCTTATCAACGCAATTAAGATTTTTGTAGTATTCTATTTCTACGAATTCCCCCGGGGCTTCGACTCCATTGTAAATTAGTTTTTGCAACAGGTAGAAGAAGATTTGAAGATACTCATATACATATATATATTGCTAATTTCAGGTGAAAAAAATTATATATAGGACATGTAATAATTTATTAAGATTTTCTACTCTACTTCTCTCTATATTTAAATTAAATTAAAGTTTATAAAAATTTCTAAGTTATGAACTAATGTTGTGAACTTTTAGTTTTCAAGTAGGTGTTTGTTTATTATTTTGAGTTAACATGATACAGTTATGAAAATTGAAACTTTGTTAAATGATATTTGTTTATATTTTTTGAAATTGTGTTTTAATTTTAATTTAATTTTATTAATTAGTTTTGAAATTTTTAAGGAAATAGATGTGAGTGAATTCAAGAATTCGCACATTTATACACCTTTATGGTGATATTTCTGTTTATATTTGGTATTTTGAGTATATTTTTGTTATATTATGGAAATGTCATTGGTTAAGGAGTTAAATTGGACCATTTTTATTACAATATAGTAGATTCTTACGATCCTACAATCCCGATCCTATGGACCCCAAAACGATCCTACCTAAGATCGCGATCCTGACAACCTTGATTAAAAATATAATTTAATTGTCTTCTTTAAATTTAAGATGGCTTAATATTAAGATTGGAAATAATTCTTAAATTAATCTTGTAATTTGATGATGTGCGCATTATTAACAATCTCTCTTTCCAACTCGTGATACTCCTTGAGGATCTGTGTAGGTTGTTCTTCATTAGACTTTGGTCTAGTAAGAATTTGACGTACCAAAATTCATCTTGTAGCAAACGGGCCTTATCGATGTTGGCCCGCTATGCACCAGATTGATTTTGGTCCATCAGATCTCAATAGGACCCAAGTTTAGAGAGAGACCAGAATTAGATAAAGTTTGAGGTTGAACCGAGGGGTGGTAAACACGTCCCCGTCGACACTCAATAATTGAAGAATTTTATTTTGTGAGTCAATCGTGTATAATGACTCCTCTACAAAATTAATGATTACGATAATGGACATGAGAAGAACGATGACGGCTACGTTTATACCATATACGTTATAAACCGATAAGGCTCCATTAAGAGTTGATAGGTTTTCAATATTGTGTTTGTTCGCTCCAAAAAATAATCGTTCGTAGAACCAAGTTGATTTTCTTCTATTCCGTAAAATGCAGGCATGCCAGAACCGGTGACGGAGTTTAACCGGTTCAAAATGAACAATTTTTTGTCTCTTTTGAACATGTGGAATAAAATCAGACGATTTATGAAAAAGATAACTCAACTCTCATGAAGGGTTCTGATTGTCTCAACAAAGAGGACTTTGGGTAACCGAGAGAAAAATAGCAAAAGGGAGAAAATAATTGAAAGGACTGTAATTTCAAGGAATTGAAATAAACTGTACTAATAAAATAAAGATTTTCATAATGAAGATAAAAGGTTATTAAACGTAGAGAAAGAACATTGTTTTTGTGTCTGGCCCGGGACCTCTAAAACAGAGGTCTACATACATTATTTATAGCCTAAAATTGTAAAAGATAAACTAGAGATAAATAACTAAAAATAAAAGATAAATCAACCTAAATCTAAACCTATCTAAATAAACACAAACCTAACTACAATTCATCTATTTAAAAGTGTCCAATACTCCACGAACTCTTTAGCCATGATCGACAAGGATTCCTTCAATTAGGTGGGCTTCAAAGCTGGGTCGAAACTCCTTTACACAAACATCTTCTTGGCCAAAAATTGCATTACATAGCCTAAACCTTATACCATTTTCTGGCCCAGTTTTGGCCCATTTCGTGCCACGTCACTATCTTTTTGCCTTCCCATATGTTGGCTCATTTAGGGTATCAACAATGCCCCCCAATTCCAACACCATTTTTCTTCAAAAATATGGTTTGTTGGATTTTTTTTTTTTATCCCAAAATGATGCTAACACAGCTCTTGTATCAACCTTCCTCCCCCCCCCCCCCCCCCCGAACCCATACAATACCCCAACACTCAAAACTTTAAACTCTTGTAGTGGGGAACAAATATGATTGGTCGGAATTAAACAATTGTGCAAAATCATGTTAGTCGATCTTATTGCCGTTTCCATTCTAAGAATGACATAAAATCCTTAAAGATTTTTCGCAGCAAGTGTTTTTGAAAGTTTTATCTTTTTATAATTTCAGTTGTATCAGCTGAAATTATAAAATATGAAGTTCCGCTTTCGGTCAAAATTTTCTCATAGGCCAAAACCTAACTAGTTTCGGCCACTTTAAAGTTGGTTTCAGCCACTACACATCTAATATCGTCCGCTGCAATTCTAATATCTGCCTCTGCAATTTCGTCCGCTGCAATATTGGTTTCGGCCACTGCACATTCAGTCAGATTGGTTTTGGTCATTGTATTTTCGGCCAGATTATTACTATTGGCCGAAATCCTATTAATTGGCTTAGTTTCGGCCAATCCTTTTCGGTTGGATTGGTATCGACTGCCTTGGTTTTTTCCGCCACAGTTCCAAACGCCTTGGCATCAACCAAAGAGGTTTCGACCACCTTTTTTGTTTCTGGCAAAACTTTAGTTTCAACAACAATAATGTTTTTCACAACCTATGGGGGCTTGTACAAACTGATCATCAGCTGCCCCCCCGAGTTTGAAAGATTTGTGAGTCTTTTCTTCAATATATCATTAGACTTTTGAAGCCCCTGCTTTAATCTAGCAAAAATAGTTTGTGACTCTTGTTAGTCGGCTTTTCTTTCTTGAATCAATACCCTCAACCGATGTTGTAGGGTTTCACCATAGACTGCCTGTGGTGGCATGATCGCAATCTTCTCTCGGCTACCTAATGGTATCCCACCGGGTGTGCCAAAATATGTTTGCTCCAAAAAATAATCAGTCGTAGGACCAGGCCGATTTTCTTCTTTTCCGTAAAACGCAGGCGTGCCAGAATTGGTGACGAAGTTCAATCGGTTCAAAAGGAACAAGTTTTCGTCTCTTTTGAACATGTGAAATAAAATCAGGCGGTTTATGAAAGAGATAACTCAACTCTCGTGAATGGTTCTGATTGCCTCAACAAAGAGGATTTTGGGTAACCAAAAGAAAAATAGCAAAAAGGATAGAAAGGAATTGAAAGGACTGTAATTTGAAGGAATTGAAATAAACAATGTTGATAAAATAAAAATTTGCATAATGAAGATAAAAGGCTGTTAAACGCAGAGAAAAAAATATTATTTTTGTGTTTGGTCGGGGAACTCTAAAACACAGGTTTACGTACATTATTTATACCATAAAATTGTAAAACATAAACTAGAGATAAATAACTAAAAATAAAAGATAAATCAACCTAAATCTAAACATATCTAAACAAGCACAAACCTAACTACAATTCATCTCTTTAAAAGTGTCCAATACTCCACGAACTCTTTAGTCTTGATTGGCAAGGATTCCTTCAATTAGATGGGCTTCAAAGCTGGGCCGAAACTCCTTTACACAAACCATGTTCTTGGACCAAAACTGCATTACACAACCCAAACCCTATACCATTTTCTGGCTCATTTCATGGCCCGATTCGTAGCTCATTTTCGGCCCATTTCGCGTCATGTCACTATCTCTTTGCCTTGCCATATGTTGGCTCATTTATGGTGTCAACAATATTTGAATATTTTACGAGTAAGAAAATCTTACTACAAATCCAAAACTTGAAATGCCCTCCAATGAAATAGTCCCATAGTACTTGAGACTCATCCATTGACAAATAATTAAGAATGCACCAAGTTTTAAGTAACTTCATTAAAATGGATATCCATTCACAAAGACTGAATATTTAGACATTATTTTAATAAACATGCAAATTCTCTCAGTGGATGTGAATACCATTTTGGTCCTTTTATTATTTCTATGATACAAATTATAAGTAGTGTATAAAGTTCTTTTTGATGCAAAATGTTAGTGTGTGTTCTTTTTGGTGATATATATAGCAGAAGTAAAAGAGGTCCATTTTATTTCAAGTAATTGATAATTCAGTGACTTATAGTATTTGGACATCCAAACAAATGCATTTAGTTAGATTTATTGTACTTGTTAACCTTATTCTAGATTGCAAGTTTATAGAACTTGGAAATTTTAAATGTTCTTAGATGAGCTTGTAACCCGCTCACGACACCAACTTAAACTTTAGCTTGACAATTATTATTAAAATATATATGCAAATTATAATGGCAAATCGTTTTGTCCCATGTATTTTTAGCGCAAGGGTGTTCGATCTGTGAATTATTATTATTAAATCTATCAGGAATGGGGGCTTATTCTATTTTAATTCTTATCAATCTTTTTGAACTCTAATTATAAGAAACACACCCACAAAAGAATTATATATAAACTCTTATTATTGGAAACGCACACACAAAAAGAAAAAAAGAATCAATCATATTTGAATTATTATTTACTTATTCCTAAAATGGAGATTTTAATCTAGAAACTTAAACTGACCTATTCCGATCTACCATAAGCATCGTCTGTCATACACATAAGAATCTGTAAAGCAGCTATAATAAATCGGTTCTTATATACTTCTTAATATAGTTGAGACTCTCAAAATGTAAAAATATACAGGAGTGAAACACTTTTAAATTTTGGAAATGGGCCTTTCAAACAAATGGAATGTAAACTTATGATTAGCTCTTTGAATTTGTCTATGGCTGCTTTTATTGAAACTAGAGTGCAAAAAATAAATATGAGTAGAGTCCTTAATGCCATTTGCCTTGGTTGGGAGTGGATTGATAACTATGATTTTGTTGAGCTTGGTAGAGTTTGGGTATGCTGGAACCCAATGAAATGGAAAGTGTCCTGTTTAAATGGAAGTGCTCAAGTGTTGTTTAAATAGAAGTGCTCAAGTCATCGACTGTAATATAGTTGATTTGGAGAAGAATCTTAGCTTTATAGCTAGTTTTGTCTATGGGGATAATGATCCTTATAAGAGGAGGGAGCTGTGGGATGATCTTAAACATAAGTCTTTGGTGTGGGCTGACAAATCTTGGGTCTTAATGGGAGATTTTAATGCTATTAGAAGTAGAAATGAAAGAGTTGGAGGTGCTGACAATTAGACTAGTTTAATGCAAGAATGTGGAGTTGCTCTTGATTTTGCTGGTCTTCATGAGTTGCAATACTCAGGAATCAGATTCACATGGAACAATGGGCACATCTTTAGCAAGATTGATAGGTGTATAGCTAATAATAAATGGCTTGAAAATTATCCAGCCTATGAAGTGCATTTTGGAGCTCAAGGAATATCTGACCATGCTTACATCTTTCTTAAACCCTCAAATGCTACTGTTAGATTAAGGAAACCTTTTAAGTTTAATAATTATCTTGTTGCTCACTCTGATTTTATTCCCTTGGTTTAGAATGCTTGGAACAACTATGTGAGGGGAAGTAAAATGTTTTCAGTGATGCAAAGGTTGAAGCTGATAAAGGAAAGCCTAAAAAAGCTGAATAGAGAAAATTTCCATAAGTTGTCTTCCCAAGTGGAGGAGGCTAGAAGGAGAGTTCAGAGTACTCAGATCCTTGTGGATGTTGACCCTGGTAATAAGGAGCTTATAAGTGAGGGTAATGAATGTCTGAGGATGTTCTATGAGAAGGCCAAAGCTGAGGAAAACTTACTGAAGCAACAATCTAGAATTAAATGGTTGCAGCTTGGTGATAACAATAATTCTTTCTTTCACAAGATTGCTAACCAGATGAGGTCTTTTAATAGAATTAAGGGATAACTTCATTTACACCCCCTGAGGTTTGTCCTATCATCATTTTGACCCCCTCAGGTTTGCATATCTTCATTTACACCCCCTCATGGGGTGAAATGTCTAAAATACCCTTATACCAAACACCCCTTAAATCAATTTAATCCCTAAATCAATTTAAACCCTAAACCAAACACCTCCTTAGAATCAATCTAACCCTCAAACCAAACACCCTAATATCTATTCAATTTTTATTCTCTCTCTCTCTCTCTCTCCTCTCTATCTCTCTCTCTCTCTCTAACTCTCAGACACACACACACACACACGCACACACACACACACATATATATATAGATCTATACACACACATATATAGATCTATACATATATATATATATATATATATAGACCCATCGGGGGCGGCGGGAGGAGGCGGCGCCGACGGGGAGGCGGTGGTGGGAGGGGGCGGCGCCGACGGGGAGGCGGTGGGAGGGGGTCGGTCGGCGACTTATATATATATATATATATATATATATATATATATATATATATATGTGTGTGTGTGTGTATATATATAGATAGATCTCTATCTATATATGTGTGTATATATATATATGTCTGTGCGCGCGTGTGTGTGTGTGTGTGTGTGTGTGGTGTGTGCGTCTGAGAGAGAAAGAGAGAGGAGATAATTAATTTTTTTTTAAATTTTATATTTATTTTCGAATTTAGTTTTTTTTTTTGAAATTTAATATATATATATTTGAATTTTATATTTATTTTCAAATTTTATATTTTTTTTGAAATTTATAATTATTTTCGAAATTTAATATATATTATTAGAATTTTATATGGTTTTTTTTAATTTTATATATTTGTCTTGAATTTAATATGTTTTTAAAAAAAAATTTAAAAATTTATATATATTTTTTATTTTATATTTATTTTCGATTTTATAATTTGTTTTGAAGTTTAATATATTTTTTTGAATTTTATATGTTTTTTTTAAAATTTTATATATTTGTTTCAAATTTTTATGTTTTTTGTGATTTTTATATTTATTTTTGAAATTTAATATGTTTTTTTGAAAAAAAAAAATTTCAAAATTTATATATGTTTTTTAATTTTATATTTATTTTCGAATTTATAATATTTTTTAAATTTTAATGTATATTTTTTCAAATTTTATATATATTTTGAAATTTTAATACAAATTAAATTATTAAATGATGGGAGGGGGTCTAATTGATAAAAACACTATCCTTGTTTCCAAACAGAATAAGGATAAGACATTGAGGGTAGTTTAGGGATTTTTAAAAAAATTCAGGCTGATGTCATCGTTCAGGGGGTCTAAGTGATGAGAATATTGAAAAGTAGGGGGTGTAAATGAAGATATGCAAACCTGAGGGGGTCCAAGTGAAGATAAGACAAACCTCAGGGGGTGTAAATGAAGTTATCCCTAGAATTAATTCCCTATCTGATAATGAAGGCAATGTGTTGAGAGACCATAAAGAGATCAAAAATCTTCTGGTTAATCAATTTTGTAATTTGTTCTCTAGAACTTATTTTTATGAGCCTATACAGAATTTGAAACAGCTATTGAAATGCCCCTTCAATGTTGAGCAAAAGGTCTGGATGAGCAGAGAAGTCACCACAATGGAAGTCAAAGAATCTTTTTTTCATATAAAGGAGGACAAGAGCCCTGGTCCAATTGGTTTAAACTCAGTTTTCTTCAAAACTGCTTGGCATGTGGTAGGCAATGATATCACTAATGTTGTTTTAAATTTTTTTCAAACAGGGAAGATGCTATCTGAAGTGAATGCCACCTCCATTACTTTAATCCCTAAAGTGGAGAATCCAACTGGTGTGGGTGATTACATACCCATTTCTGTGTGCAATGTCATCTACAAAGTGATTGCCAAGATCATTGCTAGTAGACTAAAGCCGGTTCTTGATGATTGTATCAGTCCTAATCAAGTCGCTTTCATTCTTGGAAGATCTATCACGGACAACATCATCCTAGCTCAAGAGGTGATGCTTCACTACCATAAGAATAACAAGCCTAGAAGAACAACTATGAAGATTGATTTGTCTAAAGCATATGACACCCTCTCATGGGAATTCCTTGAAGATGTGCTCATAGCCTTTGAGATGCATGCCGAGCTAATCCATCTGATCATGGCATGTCTGAAATCAGCAAGATTCTCTATTAACATTAATGGCCAAGATGAGGGGTACTTTGGTGCTAGCAGAGGGTTAAGACAAGGAGACCCCATGTCTCCTTATCTCTTTGTGATGGCTATGGAGACACTTTCAGGATTGCTTAACCAAATGGATAGGGATGAAGAGTTCAAATATCATTGGAGATGCAATAAGTTGAAGCTCAGTCACCTTGTTTTTGAAAATGATTTGTTGAATTTTTTCAATGGAGATCCCATGTCTGTCAAAGCCATTATGAAAAATCTTGATCTCTTTAGTAAAGCCTTAGGTCTATGCCCAAGTCCTTCCAAAAGCTTTGTGTTCATGTCTGGCATTCATAATTCTGATATGCAGGATATTAAAAATGCAACAAATTTCAATGAAGGAGTGATGCCAATAAGATATCTAGGCGTGCCTCTAATATCCACAAGGCTTAGGAATGAAGATTGCCAAGATCTTGTCAATAAAATCACCAAAATAATTCAGTCTTGGAGCTCGAGACTTTTATCTTTTGCTGGGAGATTACAACTCATTAATGCTGTGTTGTTCTCGATACAAGTTTACTGGGCTTCTTGCTTCATCTTACGTAAGGCTACAATGAAGATGATCTCGGCATTTTGAGGAGATTCCTATGGAAAGGGCCCGATTTAAATCTAGGAGGGGAGAAACTAGCCTGGAAAGAGGTGTGTTTGCCTAAAAAGGAAGGAGGCCTTGGAATTAAGGACCTTGTCTCATGGAATCAAGCTGCTGTGATGAAACACATTTGGAAGATTCTTCAACCGTGCCATTCTTCTATGTGGGTTACCTGGGCAAAATCCGCCATCATAAAAAATCAAAGCTTTTGGCTCCTAAAGAGCTCTTATAACAGATCATGGTCTTGGAGGAAAATCCTTGGTTTGAGGGATAAGATCAAAAGCTTATTTAGATACAAAGTGGGTAATGATGCTAATGTCTCTCTTTGGTTTGATGCATGGTTATTTGACAGGCCGATTGTGGAGTTGTTTGGCAATGATGTAATCAACCTTGTTGGTCTGCCTAAGGGTGCTAAAGTGGCTTCTATCATTATCAAAAATTCTTGGAGCTGGCCTAATACCAACTCTCTGGAGCTTATTTATCTGAATTATGCTACTATGAATTTTCCTCCTCCCTCTATTTATCAAGAGGATAAACTGATTTGGAACCTTGCTCCCAATTTCAGCATTGCTTCAGCTTGGGATTACTTCAGATTTAAGAAACCTAACATAACTTGGTATTCTGGAGTTTGGTTTAGTGGGGCTATTCCTAGGCATGCCTTTGTGTTCTGGACAACTATTCACAATAGAATGCTCACTCAAGACAGGCTAGTGCTTATGGGATTATCTTCTAACAACTGTTGTGTCTTTTGCAAAGGAATGGAATCTAGGAATCATCTCTTTTTCAATTCCAAAGTCATATCTAAGGGATGGATCTTTATCAGACAGAGAGGCTTACAATGTATTTTCACCTCTTGGGATGATCTTGTGTAATGATGCTCTTCTTTAAAAGGGAAAGATCTTTAGGTCCTGATCAGTAAATGGTGCTTGGCAGCTTCTATCTACATCTACTGGTGCGAAAGAGGAAGAAGATTGTATAGGGGAGAAGTTAGGACTGAAATGCAGCTGGTCAATGAAATCATGGACACAGTTAGGTTTAGAGCTTTCTCTCTTAGCAGGATCAAGAACAATCCAGTGAATGTTGATCTAGCTAGGATATGGTAGCTTCCAAACTCTATTTTCTGTTAATGTTCTACTCATGGTGCCAGATTCTTAGTGTTGTTTTCCTTCTGTCCAAGTGGAGCTCTTGCCTGAACTCCACTGGTTTTGTTTGTGGTTGGTTTAGCTTACTGGCCTTGAGTGTAAAGGGTGGTATGTCTTGGTTCTTGCTTGTTTGGTGGACATGGGGCTTCCCAGATGACTTGTATTTAGAGTACTACTCTCTTGTTTAGGGTTTTGCCTCCTTAATACAATTGCTGATTTTTCAAAAAATAAAATAAAAATAAATCTATGCCACCAATAAACTCATTAATTTGTATAAGATAAATATAATACAATGAAGCAAAAAATACAGTTATAATTTTTTTCCCAACTCAAATTAGGAATTTTATTTTCTTATAACAAAGTGTATTGATTTTCCTTATAAAATTGGACCCAAATAGATGTTGGAAATATAAAAGATAATAGTTTTTGTCCCATTTCAATTTATTGTCTAGATATTTCTAATAAAATAAAGGGCTTTCAACCAAAAACGCCCATTGATTTTATAATAGGTACGCAATGCCCCGATTTGTTTAAAAATGTATGTTTAAATTCATTATTATACAAAAATATTGCAACTTAAATAATCTTAAATAATCACAGGGGTTATATGCACTATATGTACATTACAGGAGTTAAAAGTTGGGAACCCTAAAATAAAATCAATTTGATTACATAGAGAGATTATCTTTGGTAAATAAGCTTAATAAGTTGAGTAAAACAGCTTTATTTGTTCATAAAGTTCACTTTTCTGTTTCATTAATATCTTCTTTTTGTTTCCATGTTATCCTCATGCTCATACCCTAATCACCAGTTTTTCATAGCACTTCTCTCTCTAATATTTATATAAATTAATTCCTCTTTAGTATTCTAAGTGGAACCATGATTACTCATGAGTTTTAAAAAACAAACATATATATTTTTAATATTCCTATATTATCAATATTATAATCCATTGAATTCAATTTTTTAATCAAATAACTCCCTAAAGATTCAAAACTACGTCGGTTTGTGAATGACAAACTTGACAATTAAAAAATTCTCTCCATATGCTGTCATTTTTATGAGAAATTTAGTAATTTTACATTTCCGGTACCGAAAAATTAATCGATTTTGGGAAGAGGGGGTAATTGGATGATTTAATTTTGTGTAAATTACCCTATTTTCTTTCTCTTTTACTACTTTGTTTTTTTTTTTTGTTTTGTTTTGTTTTTTTTTTGTTACTGTGTGTTAGGACTTACTTCTCCTAAGATAGTACTAAATAGAAATTGAAACTTAATGGGTATAATTTGTTTTCCTTAAATTAAGTGAATTCATTTAATAAACACTAAAAACTTTTGGCAATTAAGCTTAATCACAATTTTATAAATCATTATTATCCGGGATTTACGAATCAAGAAAACGGCATAGAATTCAGGTTCGATACTGATGCGATACATGAAATAAAACTTCCATGGTGTAACCATCACGTGACACGTGTCCCCATCCCACCCACCCACAACTATAGAAACGACCTTTTCACGTCTTTTTCACATCTTCACTCACATCACTCTCTCTCCCACACACATTCACACAGTGAATATTCAGAAACCCTAGAAACTCTTCAGTCTTCAACAATGGTGTCGTCCCGATCTGTCATCAAGCTATTCCGATCACTCTCCTCTCCGATTCCCACTCCCTCCGTGGGTTTCGCAAAACTGCTTCGCGCGCAGCTCTCTCCTCCTCCGTTCGGAGCTTGTTCACTTCGCTCACTCTCTTTTCCGGCAACCGGCTCGGAAGCAAAGCCCGACTCCGTCATTATCGCCGATGGTCTGACGAAGCTCCATTCACAGCCGATGCTCACTCTGTTCGCTGATCGGTCATTTCACTTTTTTGGTTTCTCGAACTCTAATTCGGAGTCCGATTCTGAATCCGAATTGGACTCAGACTCAAGCTCCAAAGAGTGCACAAATATTATTGAAGGTTATAATTTCTCAAACCAGTTCTCTTTGAATCTGAATGTGTTTGCAGTAAAAATAAATCGGCCGAAGTTTGAAGCCGAATATATTTTACGTAAATCGCGGGCGTGCCAGAACTGGTGACGTGACTCAAAGGGTTCAAGACGAATAATTTATCGTCTCTTTTTGAACAAATTTGCAAATCAGACGAAATACACAAAAGAGAAAAAAACTCGTATGAAAAGATTCTTCTGTCTCAATTAAAAGGACTTTCGGTAACCAAGAAATTAACTACGATAAACTGGAATGAAATAATAAATTTTGCAAGACAAGAATTTAAATGAACTGATAAAATAAATTTCTGCACGAAAGTAAAATAAACGATGTTATTGAAACAAAAGATAAATTTTGTATTGGTCGTGAACCTCTGTAACAGAGGTATACGTACATTATTTATAATGAAACTATCCTAAAGATAAACTAAAAATAAATGAATAAATAAATAAAAGATAACTACTTCCTAACTCTAAACTTATCAAACCATTATCATAGACTTATAATACAATTCAAACAGTAGTCTCCTAGCTCTTCATAAGTTCATCATCCTGATCGGCCAAACTTGATTAACAAGTCTATTTCAAACTTAAACTTCTTTCTTGGTTCAACACCATTTAACAAAAAAACCACATTTTCGGCCCAACTGAAACACCACCTGACCCAAGCTTTCTCATATACTTCTGGTTCAGATTCGGTCTTGAATTCCAAATTTCGGCTCCATCATAGCTTCTTGCTCTTCTCTATATTGGCTCAAAAGTGGTGTCAACATTTGCCCCCTAATTTTAACAACATATTTTCAAATAATGGCAGTTGAAATTATTTTCACGCTTGAATTGATGCCAATACAGTTATTTTCTTCAACCACTCAAACAACCAAATAAAGCTTAACTGAAACTCTCCACTTCCCCCTCGTTTTTGGCACCCATTCATCAACCAATCCCATCACTTCTCCGTTACCCATTTCCAACATCCATCACTTATACATATATTCGCACATATATACATACATATATATATATATACACACCATTATATCATCCTTCTTCTCAACCGAACCCAAACTCCTCTTCTCAACCTACTTCACTTCTCTTGAATTTCATTAGCAAAACCCAAATTCATATATAGATATACGCTCATATACACACATATATATACCCATAACTTCATCTTCTCAAAATCACAAAACCTATATCCCCAATTTTGTTTCCTCTTCCAATCGAACGAAACCCTAACTCATCTATTCTCCCATGGCTCCTAAAGTCATTCAATTCTACGAAAATCCCGAACCAGAGGACGATTCTCACACTGCCCTCATTCGAATTACCCTATCCCATCTTGACAATACACACTTTGCGACTTGTATACCTCTCAATGGTGCTACCGGTATAGGGCTGGCCTTTACAAACTCTTTTCCGTCCGAATTGGATCATTTCTACCCAATGGCTGAGAAACAACTTCCATTCCTCAAGCTAATTGACTCCTCAACTATTCGAAACCCTCATAGCTTCAATCTGCGAAATTGGCAACAATCCTGGAAAATATGGCAAGAGTGGGTCGACCAACTAACTCTTATTTTTTAGCACCAGTGGCGTGACCAAGAAATTTTTGACGCCATCTAGTTGAGCAAACTCACCATGTCTTCTGAACCAGACAAAAACCTAATCGGTTCGGCAATGACGATGTGGTCACCCACAACAAATTCTCTCCATCTTGGGTACGGGATGATTTCTCCAACCCTTCGTAACGTCTGCTTTCTCACAGGTCTTCCTACTTCTGGTGAAGAAATTAACTGTCTCATCCTTGATTCTGAATCCTCTTCTTTGTTTTGCTTCAACAAAACTGTTGGTGCCAAACTAACAGGGGAGACCTATTTCAGCTTTATCGATTCACAAAAGAAAACGGGGGTCGTGCATGAATCCGAACATGTTGCCTTCCTCCTCTTATGGCTGACACGATGTCTGTTGTGCATTCTCGCCATCCAGGTAATGAAAGACTTAATCCCTCTAGCTATCGCATTATCACAAGGCTGCAAGATGGCTCTTGCTCCTTTTGTTCTTGCTTATACTTATCGCGGCCTTAATGACCTTATTTTTTCATCATTTACACGCTTCGGAGGTCCAATATGGTTGTTTCAAATGTGGCTGCAAATTTATTTCCCCTCTAAAAACTGATCCGTTATCGGCTACTATTGTTTCCGGGAAACCGAACCGATGAAAAATATGTTGCTTAATAAAATCTACGACCTTATCTTGATTTATAGATTTATACGCCACGGCTTCAACCCACTTTGTAAAATAATCAGTAGCTACCAAAATTCAATGATGTCTCTTAGACGAAGGTGGATGAATTTTCCCAATTATATCCATCGTCCATCCTCTGAATGGCCATGGTTTTACAATCACTTGTAATTCAACAGCCGAAACCCATTGGATCGACCCATGTTTCTGACAAGCCTCGCACCCCCTAGCGTATTCCATGCAATCTTTCCGAATCTCTTTCCAATGGTATCCATATCGCCGAATTAACCATCTCATCTTTATGCCGGCTTGATATGCTCCACAAGTCCCCTCATGTACCCCAGCCATCACTAGAAGAGCTTCCTCCTTACTAATACACAACAAAAATAGATCATCTTCTACTCCCCTTTTATACAGTTCATTACCTAAAATCACATACCCCAACGCCTTTCGTTTCAAATTCTTTTCCACTAGTCCATTAGGATTTTTTAAGAAAACGAAAAATGGGATAGCGCCAATCATCTTCAACCACCTCTATAACATCTACTGCAAACGATTTAGCAATCCATGTATTTCTTTCTTCCGCTGCAAGAAGGCTTCTTCTCCTGATTACTACATACTCTTCCATCAACCCATCTGACACTCTTATCCTCGAAGCGACCTGTGCCAAATCATTCGCCATTTTATTCATCATCCTTGTTCAGTGCTCTAACTTGACTGTGTTGAACTGCTGCAAAAGCTGGGAGGCCATGGAATGAAAAGGCCTAAGTTGCCAACTTAAACACTGAAACTCATCAGCCACTTAACTCAACACAAGGTTCGAATCACTCATGACATGTACATCCTTGACATTGAGTTCCAACAAAATATCCAATCCAATAATCAGAGCTTTATACTCAGCTTGATTATTTATGCATGGGAAATCAAGGAAAAAAGAAAAGTTAGTGGCCTGACCCGCAGGAGTTCGAACCACCACTCCTGCTCCAGCCCCATTCTTTGTACTTGACCCATCAAATTATAGTACCCAAGGTTGTATGAAGATAGTATTCAATTCCAACTTGTCATGAATGAAAACATCACAGTCAGCCGACGGGTGATCGGCCAAAAAGTCAGCTAACACTCGTCCCTTTACCGATTTCTGAGGCTGGTAAATAAAATTAAACTCCATAAGCGTCAAAGCCCACTTACCAATTCGCCCGGTAATTAGTGGTTTAGATAACATGAACTTAATCAAATCGGTCTGGCAAATTACAAACACCTCTACCGGTAACATATAAACTCTTAGCTTCATAGCAGAATGGTACAAACACAAACACAATTTCTCAATTGAGGTATAGCGGCATTCTACTAATGTCAAAGCTCGGCTTAAATAATAAATTGATTGCTCATGTGCGGATTCATTATTCTGAGCCAACAAATTTCCAATTGACTCTTCTGCCACCGACAGATAAAACTTTAAAGGTATCTTCTTCCGCGGCGGCATTAGAACTGGTGGTTGAGTCAAATAATGTTGCAACATCTCAAACGCAATATGATGTTCTTCCTTCCATTCAAACTCTTCTCCAGGTTTCAATTTCAAAAGTGGCGAGAAAATTCTCATTTTTCCGGATAAATTAGCAATAAAACGTCTCAAATAACCAACTTGACCCAAAAACCTCTGCAATTCCTTCTTGCTTCTAGGCGCTTTAGCTGCCATGATAGCTTTTGCCTTATTCTGGTCTATCTCAATTCCTCTTTGGTGTACCAGAAATCCAAGGAAATTACCAGTCGCGACCCCGAAAGCACACTTTATCGGGTTCATTTTTAGCTTGTGGAAAAGCATCCTGTCAAAAACATTCTCCAACTGCTACAAATGTTGCTGCTGAGTTTCTGATTTAACCACCACATAATCTATATATACTTCCATGAACTGGCCTATCATGTCATGAAAAATTGAATTCATCGCCCGTTGATAGGTAGCGCCAGCGTTCTATAATATGAAAGGCATCACCACCCATTCGAAAGTTCCAATTGCACCTAGACACCGAAAAATTATTTTTTCTATATCCTCCTCTGCGATATAAATTTGATTGTACCCCGAATGACCATCCATGAATGACATTATTTTATGTTTCGTAGCCGCATCAATTAATAGATCTGCCGCGGGCATGGGGTACTCATCCTTTGATGTTGCAGTGTTCAAATTGCGAAAATCAACACAAACCCGTAGCTTTCTGTTAGTCACTAAATAACCATAGAGGGGGGGGGGGGGGTGAATAGGATGATCAAAAATTAATTCTAAATCTTTTCGAAATTAGAACACACTCTAAACGAAAATCAATTTCTCAATAAGCAAGTGGATGATTCAATTTGAACTTTTCTAACTACTAATTTCAAGACAAGATAGCATACAAGATATTCAAGTAATTATGGCATGCAAAATAATCAAGTAAAGAGAAAGAGATAAAGAGATTTGACACCGTAATTTTTTCGAGGTTCGGTAACTCCTACTCCTCGGCTCAAGAACCCCTTTTTGAGACTTTTCTCGATCCTTTCACTATGGCCCTTCCTTCACAGGTGGAATGACAAACCTTTACAACACAAGCCTCTCGAGCTTGTCTCTCAATCAAGAGAACAACCCTTTCTTGAAAAATCGGTGGACTTCACTTGTCCGAGATTACAAATTCGTATATAATCAATAAAATCACTCAAGAACAAAAATACTCAAAACCCAAAGGTTTTTTTTTATGGAAGATAAATCAATATAAGCTCAAGTGTTTTTAGTGATTTTACAATAGCTCTAGAAATGTATTCTCAAAGGATATGATCAATAAATGATATTTGGAGAATAAGAAGAGATACTAGAGGTTTTGATTTTCAAAAAAACTTGAAGAAAATCAAATTTTCAAAGCTTGGTTTCAATGGCTTTTGTAGAGAAGATTTCTGCAGAATTTTTGATAGCTTTCCTTTCTCTTTGTATTACAATCTCTTGGCTTTCAATACACATATCTCATTCTATATATATCAATACATTTAGGTTTTGAAGAATTAATATTGTATTTGAGAAAACAAAGCCGTTTGAAGTCCATAAACATCTACTTAAAACATGTAAAATGTTTGTGCCGAATCTGCAGATTTTAAGTAACAACTAGTCGACTACATCAATGTTTTAGTCGACTAGATTGAGTTCTAGTCGACTACTTTGGACCATCTAGTCGACTAGATTGAGTTCTAGACGACTACATGATGTAGTGTAGTCGACTCAAGCTCATTTCAGTCGACTGCTTTGATGTGGATGAAAAACCTGTAGCTACTGATTGTTTTAGTCGACTACTAGAAAATACACAGGGTGATTCTAGTCGACTACAACTTGAAAAACATTTAATAAAAATATTTTTCTTTTCGTTTAAGTTCGGTAAAACGTTTTTCATTCCATTTGAGTTCGGTTCATTTTATACTTGAGCTTATACGATAAAATCGACGCATAAAATTACATTGTTACAATGATCGCTCCCCGACCTATCTACCCCAAGTCTTGAGTCTTCAACTTTCGCCTTTGTCGTTGATTTAATTGATTTTCCATTTTTGCGCTTCAATTTATTTCACAGCTTTTCGCTTTAAATCAAGCTTTCTTTCCGAGTTTGCTTTCCGAGTTTGTTTTCCGAGTCGTTTACCTGTCTTTTGCTGAAAACATAAACTCGATAATTCATTAGTATCAAACACTCTTTTAATGGTTTGTTATCATCAATTTTGGAATTGTTTGCCAAAAGTAAATTTCAAAGCCAACAATCTCCCCCTTGATGATGACAAAACAATTTGTGTTTTCTTGGTATTTGGTGAAACATCAAGTGATTCTCCCCCTCAACATGTGCATAATATTTTGTTCAAATGCTCCCCCTTAGTAAATGAAATTTGCAGTTTAATGGGCATTTTGATACAATATATAAATAGGCGCACATTTGAGATAACAAAAAGAAACAACATTTCATAGATGGTTCGATTTAATACAAGCCGTTTAAGCTAATGAAAATAAAGAAATAACAAACAAGTCGCAAATAATCATAACAAGCCACACAAAAATGGAAATTGCTATTGTCGGATAATGAAATACATGACAATACGATAGCATAATTTATCCCCCTTTTTGTCAGCGTCGAGGGGCGTGTGAGCGAGGGTGCGAGAGCCCGAGAGTAAGATCATCAATAGCATAATTGCTATTGTCGGATAATGAAATGTAAAATTAATGAAAGATATGTGATGATTTGAAGGTAGAATTAGTAGTAGGAGAGGGTTTGAGAGGAGAGGGTTTGAAGGTGGGTGAAGGTTCAAGGAGGCGGATGAAGAAGATGAAGCGAGAGTTAGGTTTTATAGGGGTTGAGTCGACTAGGGCTAGGGTTGAGTCGGTTAGAAAGGGGTTTGAGTCGACTAGGAGGGGACAAGGCAAGGTTTGAGTCGACTAGGAGGGGAAAATAGTCGACTAAAAGGCAATTGAGTCGACTACAATAGCAAAGTAGTCGACTAAATGATGGTTTGATGCCAAGAAGGAAGCTACTGACTAAAGTAGTCGACTAGAATGAAATACACTACATGCAATGTAGTCGACTAATGTATAAAAAATGTAAAAAAAATGTGAAAAATAATTTAAAAAATGTGAAATAAATACATGAAAAATAGCAAAAATATGAAAACAAAAAATATGAAAGAATTTTAAGATAAAACATCAAAATCCATTGCCATTCCGATTTCTCGACGAATTTTAGAAAATGATTCGTCCGCAAGTGGTTTTGTAAAAATATCCGCCAATTGTTTTTTAGTGTCGATAAAAATCAATTCAACGTCACCCTTAACAACATGATCACGTAAAAAGTGATGCCTAATCTCTATATGCTTGGTGCGTGAGTGATGAATAGGATTCTTTGAAATACAAATCACACTCGTGTTATCGCATTTGATAGGCACGTGAGAGAAAGTAAGACTGAAATCAAGTAGTTGTTGCTTAATATAAAGAGTTTGAGCGCAACTACTACCGGCTGCCACATATTCGGCTTCGGCCGTAGATAATGCAACATAATTTTGCTTTTTAGTTGACCAAGATACTAGTGAGTGTCCTAGAAAATGACAAGTGTCGCTTGTGCTTTTTAGATCAATTCTACATCCCGCAAAATCGGCATCCAAATAACTAATAAGATTAATTGAAGTTCCACATGGATACCAAAACCCTAAGTTAAATGTACCACTTAGGTAGCGCAAAAATACGTTTTACCGCAAGCAAATGAGATTCCTTAGGACATGATTGAAACCGGGCACATAGGCATACACTAAACATTATATCCGGTCTACTAGCGGTTAAATAAAGCAAACTACCGATCATGCCTCTATAATTAGTAATATCAACGCATTTACTATTTTCATCTTTATCAATCTTAATCGAGGAACTCATAGGAGTTATGGCATGTTTGGTAGCCTTCATACCAAATCGTTTTAGCAAATCTTTAGTGTACTTGGATTGGCTAATGAATAAACCATCCGAGCTTTGCTTGATTTGCAACCCTAAGAAGAAATTCAACTCACCCATCATGCTCATTTCAAATTCGTTTTACATACTTGTGGCAAATTCCCTACATAAAGAACTATTTGTTGAGCCAAAAATAATGTCGACAACATAAATTTGGACAACCAATAAATTATTCTTGATGGGTTTTGTAAAAAGTGTGTTGTCAATCTTCCCTCTTGTAAAGCCATTTTGAGTTAAAAACCCGCTAAGTCTCTCATACCAAGCTCGAGGAGCTTGCTTTAAACCATAGAGAGCTTTAGTCAATTTGAAAACATGATTTGGAAAAAAATTATTTTCAAAACCAGGTGGTTGCTTCACAAAAATTTCTTCTTCTATGACACCATTTAAGAAAGCACTTTTGACATCCATTTGATAAAGAGTGAAATTTATATATGATGCAAATGCAAGAAACATTCTAATTGCTTCTAATCTAGCTACAGGTGTAAAGGACTCATCGTAGTCGATGCCTTCCTCTTGATTATATCCTTGAGCTACCAATCTTGCTTTATTTCGAATAATTACTCCATTCTCATCATTTTTGTTTCGAAAAACCCATTTTGTGCCAATTATAGTTTGATTTTCGGGTCTAGGAACTAAACGTCAAACTTGATTGCGTTCAAATTGATTTAGTTCCTCTTGTATTCCAATGATCCAAGAATCATCACATTGAGCTTCGTGGAAGTTCTTGGGTTCGATTTGCTATACAAAAGCCATATGGTTGCAAAAATCTTTAAGTTGAGCTCTAGTACTAACCCCTTTTGAAGGATTACCTATGACTTGATCAAGAGGATGATTGTGAACAATCCTCCATGCTTTAGGCATTGAGTTGGTCAAGTCATCATTGGATTGATGCTCAACTTCCCTCATTTCCTTTTGGCTACATGATGAGTTGGAGATATTGAGAGTATTTAAATTATCCTCAATCCCAACAACCTCATCTTATTCTAGGTCAATTCTAGGTGATGGTGGTAAGGGTGATTCATCAAAGACAACATGAATAGACTCAACCATGGTTAGAGTCTTTTTGTTATAAATCTGAAATGCTTTACTCCTTGTAGAATATCCTAGGAAAATTGCTTCATCCGATTTGGAGTCGAATTTTCCAAGGTTATCTTTATCATTTAACACAAAACATTTACACCCAAAAACTTTGAAATACCCAATATTGGGCTTTCGACCATTCCATAATTCATAAGGTGTTTTCCCCAACTTCATCCGAATAATAACACGATTAATTATATGGCAAGCAGTGTTTACCGCTTCCGCCCAAAGGCTTCGGGGAAGGTTGTGCTCATTTAACATGGTTCTAGCCATCTCTTGTAGAGATCGATTCTTTCTTTCAACTACACCGTTTTGTTGAGGTGTTCTAGGGGCCGAGAGATCATGAGAAACACCGAGGTCATCACATAATTTCTCTAAGTCTTGATTTTCGAACTCCCTACCTCTATCACTTCTAATTTTCTTGATTTTCAAATCTTTTTCATTTTGAATTACTCTATAAAATCTTTCAAGAATGGAGTGAGTTTCATTTTTATGAGCAAGAAAGTGAACCCAAGTATATCTAGAGTAATCATCAACTATAACAAGTACATAGAGTTTCCCGGCTAAGCTAGCCATTCTCTCCGGACCACAAAGATCCATGTGAAGTAGCTCTAAAGGTCTAGAAGTGGTAATGTCTTTCTTTCTCTTGAAAGAGGACTTTAATTGTTTGCCTACTTGACATGCGCTACATATTCTATCTTTCGAAAAATTTGTCTTTGGGAAGCCCTTGACTAAATCATTTTTGGATAAACGATGAATGAAGTCCATACTAGCATGTCCTAGACGTCTATGCCATAACCATCTATTTTCGCTCGATGTGACAAAACATTTAACATCTTGTTCATGTAAATCACATAGCAACAAAGTATACAAATTTCCATTTCGTTTGGCATTGAACATTTGTTTCCCATCTTTCTTGATTATGCATGCATTTGTCCTAAATATAACATCATAACCCTTGTCACATAGTTGACTAATACTAAACAAATTATGCTTCAAACCATCAACTAAAAACACATCATCTATAGAAAGAGAAGAGGAAATACCGATTGAGCCAATTCCTATAATTTTGCCTTTAGAGTTATCTCCAAAAGTTACGTTCCCTCCTTCATATGGTTTTAGTGAAATAAACTTTGATTTATCTCCCGTCATATGCCTTGAGCATCCACTATCAAGAAACCATTTTTCTTTTGATGCGGACTTCAAGCATACCTACAAAACAAGTTCAAGTAACTTTTATTGGTACCCAATCTATTTTGGGTCCATTTTGGTTAGATACAGACGCAATAGTTCCTTTTGGAACCCAAATATGTTTCGTTACAACATTCTCTTTTCTATGTGAGCATGCAATAGATCCTTACGGAACCCAAACCATTTTTGATATAATTTTCTTCTTTCTATGAAAGCATACATTTGTTTTGTGTCATTTTCTATTGCAATAGTAACACATAATATGTTTATAATCATTTGAAGATGCATGAGATGATTTTCGAACAAATGTAGAGCTAAGTGATTTTCTCTTTTTCAAAATAAGAGCATCTTTGTCAAATGCATCATACCCTAGACCACATTTATCAAATGATCCTCTTTGTCTTCCTAGCATGATACTAAGGTTCTATTTCCTTTTGTGAATTTAGCTAAAACATTTATTTGATCATCAATAGTATTTTTCAACCGAATATTTTCATTTTCTAGCTCCATGTTTTTGTCATTGCAAGAGACTTCTAAGCTTGAACTAGTGAGACTACTTGAAGATTTCGCTTTCTTAACAAGGATATATTTTCTAGCTAATTTTTCAAACTCATCATGTAATTCTTCAAACACATCTTGCAATTCGTTATAATCAAGAAGAAGTTCATCATATGATAGTTTATCTAGATCATGTAAATTTAAATATACCTCTTCTTCATTTGCCATTTCCTCGCTACTTTTCCCCTCACCCGAGTCGCATGAGTCATAGTCCTCCCATGTGACATTCATTGTCATCTTGCTAGGTCTTTTGTCATTTTCCTTTTTGAGCTTGAAGCAATCACTTTTGTAGTGTCCCGGCTTTCCGTAATTGAAACACGTTGGGGGTTCCCTTTTGCTAATCTCGCCTTTTGATTCGATTCTCTTCACGAATCTTCCACCATTAGCTTTCTTTCTTTGAAGGTGTCTCTTGAATTTTTGGGTGAAAAAGGCAATGTCCTCATCCTCTTCTTCTTCACTCGGCTCATTGATTTCATTTTTGGTGAAGGCTTGCAAAGCTATTCCCTTTCTTGGCTTGATGTCGTCTTCACGAGCTTTTAACGTTATTTCCCATATGAGTAGAGAGCCGAAGATTTCATCGAGACTCATGGTGTTGAGGTCATGAGCTTCTTTGATAGCCGTAACTTTTGCGTCCCATTTTGCCGGGAGACTTCTAAGCACTTTTCATGATACATCGGATCTAGGAACAATTCTACTAAGATGCTTTAGTCCATTCAAAATATTTGTAAAGTGAGACATCATAGAATTCACATTTCATCATCTTTCATAGCAAATAATTCATATTCATGCATGAGTATGTCAATTTTAGATTCTCGTACTTGAGATGTTCCTTCATAGGTTACCTCAAGTTTATCCCAGATTTCTTTTTCCGTTGAGCAAGTAGATACACAATTAAATTCATTTGGACTTAAAGCAAAATTTAAATTTACTTTGGCTTTAGCATTGTACGACATGAGTTTACGGTCATCATTATCCCACTCATTGGGTAATTTAGGGACGGTTTTTCCATCAACAATTTTAGTTAGTACAAATGGTCCTTCAAGAACTACTTGCCAAATTTGGTAATCAATAGCTTGAAGAAAATCTATCATTCTAGTTTTCCAATAGCAATAGTTAGATCCATCAAACCATGGGGGCCTATTGTTCAATTGTCCTTCAACATGAGTGACTAAATTTGATGACATGATCGTTCTCTAAGACGGTTAAGTCTAAAATAAATAGAGATTAGGCTCTGATACCAATTGTTAGTCACTAAATAACCCTAGAGGGGGGGGGGGGGGGATGAATAGGGTGATCAAAAATTATTTCTAAATCTTTTCGAAATTGGAACACACTCTAAACGAAAATCAATTTCTCAATAAGCAAGTGGATGATTCAATTTGAACTTTTCTAACTACTAATTTCAAGACAAGATAGCATACAAGATATTCAAGTAATTATGGCATGCAAAATAATCAAGTAAAGAGAAAGAGATAAAGAGATTTGACACCGTGATTTTTTCGAGGTTCGGTAACTCCTACTCCTCGGCTCAAGAACCCCTTATTGTGACTTTTCTCGATCCTTTCACTATGGCCCTTCCTTCACATGTGGAATGGCAAACCTTTACAACACAAGCCTCTCGAGCTTGTCTCTCAATCAAGAGAACAACCCTCTCTTGAACAATCGGTGGACTTCACTTGTCCGAGATTACAAATTCGTATATAATCAATAAAATCACTCAAGAACAAAAACACTCAAAACCCAAAGGTTTTTTTTTATGGAAGATAAATCAATATAAGCTCAAGTATTTTTGGTGATTTTACAATAGCTCTAGAAATGTATTCTCAAAGGATATGATCAATAAATGATATTTGGAGAATAAGAAGAGACACTAGAGGTTTTGATTTTCAAAAACAACTTGAAGAAAATCAATTTTTCAAAGCTTGGATTCAATGGCTTTTGTAGAGAAGATTTCTGCAGAATTTTTGATAGCTTTCCTTTCTCTTTGTATTACAATCTTTTGGCTTTCAATACACATATCTCATTCTATATATATCAATACATTTAGGTTTTGAAGAATGAATATGGTATTTGAGAAAACAAAGCCGTTTGAAGTCCATAAACATCTACTTAAAACATGGAAAATGTTTGTACCGAATCTGCAGATTTTAAGGAACAACTAGTCGACTACATCAATGTTTTAGTCGACTACTTTGGACCATCTACTCGACTAGATTGAGTTCTAGTCGACTACATGATGTAGTGTAGTCTACTCAAGCTCATTTCAGTCGACTGCTTTGATGTGGATGAAAAACCTATAGCTACTAATTGTTTTAGTCGACAGGGTGATTCTAGTCGACTACAACTTGAAAAACATTTAATAAAAATATTTTTCTTTCCGTTTAAGTTCGGTAAAGCGTTTTTCATTCCATTTGAGTTTGGTTCATTTTATACTTGAGCTTATACGATAAAATCGACGCATAAAATTACCTTGTTACAATGATCGCTCCCCGACCTATCTACCCCAAGTCTTGAGTCTTCAACTTTCGCCTTTGCCGTTGATTTAATTGATTTTCCATTTTTGCACTTCAATTTCTTTCACAACTTTTCGCTTTAAATCAAGCTTTCTTTTCGAGCTTGCTCTCCGAGTCGTTTCCTTTCCGAGTTTGTTTTCCGAGTCGTTTACCTGTCTTTTGCTGAAAACATAAACTCGATAATTCATTATTATCAAACACTCTTTTAATGGTTTGTTATCATCAATTTTGGAATTGTTTGCCGAAAGTAAATTTCAGAGCCAACACTTTCCATTCTTCTTTACTACCGACACAATATTGGATAACCAATCAGCGTACCGCGCCGTTCGTATAAATCCTGCTTTTAACAACCTCTCAATCTCCTTCTTAATTTTTGAAATCACCTCTTGTGACATCCTCCTTGGTGGTTGCTTATAAGGCTTGAACCCCTCTTTAATCGGTAATCGATGTTCGACCAATTCCCGATCTAATCCTGGCATTTCGGTGTAATCCCATGCAAAACAAGAGCGATATTTCTTTAATAATTTAACTAACTACCTTTGAAATCCCGGCTCCAACAAAGCATTGACATATATTGGCCTAGATTCTCCCGTTTATCCCAAATTCACCTCTAGAAGTGGGTTTTGAACCTCTGCCTTCAAATCATCCATTTTTTCTAGTGCCGCCTCCAAATACTCAAGTTGAATAGCATCCATACCTTCTTGTATTTATTCTACCTCAGTTACACACGCCGAACCAATACCATCTATCAATTCTTCACGGGCCAACCTCTTTTCTGCTAAATATGCCTTTAACCGTATGCAAGCGGCTCGGCAAGCCTGCTGCTTAGCAATTTCTTTCTCTTCACTATTCATCGGATCCTTCATTTATTGCAAGAGGGCCAGACACAGTAACGGTCGGCCTAATTGATTCTGACACCAACTCTTTTAATTCCAATTCTTTAAAACTTCTCCTCATGATGGCCTTTAATGGCCTACCATTTTTATCTACGCCTTCAAAACAGACAGGCGCAAATGTATCTTCGTACAAAATTGCCTCAGCCGCATAAACCTTTGTTATAAATGGTTTATTATCAGCCTCGACTATTTTTACTTCATCTTCATTCTAAAAAATCAGCATCTGGTGCAAAGATGATGGTATACACAAGTTCGTGTGAATCCAATCTCTCCCCAATAACAACCTATATGACGCTGTGATTTTAATAATGAAAAAAGCTGTAAAAGTCATTTTACCTCCAATGGTTATCTCGAGTGGCAATATCCCTTTTGTTGTTGTAAAGCCACCATTAAACCCGCTTACGGCCACATATGTTGGTATCACATCTTCCATATTCTTTCCAAGTATTTTTAATGTTGTTACTATAACCACATTCAGTACCGAACCATTATCGACCAATACCCGGTCGATAGGCTTCCCCTCGACCCACACTTTTACATATAGTGGTCGTAACTGCTGTGACATTGATAATGGTGGCTTCTCGAAAATAACCTTAGTTTCTTCTTTCCAATTGAAATCTATTTCAGCGCCTCTAACTTCATTTTCTTTTACTGGCCCAACAACTTGAAGGTTAGTTTTGGTGCCCCCTTTTGATTCAATAAAAACTGATTTCTTAAGACCCACTTGAGTCTCGACAACTATCTCCGACGTCGCCGAAATTCCTTTGGCCCCTTTTATACTACTTTCAATATCTCTGCTGACTTCTGAAACCAAACTGGCCACCCCAAGTCTACTCTCAGCTATTTTTTTTGCACTTGTCGAGACTTCATTCCCCAAGTTGTTCTTATTAATGTCTGCCTCTCCCTCTTCGAGGTATGCATTCGTGGCTTGGAATTCTCTAGGAAGAACACAAACTATATTACAAATCGTTGTTTCCGGAAAACTCCCAAATCTTATCCTATATTTTGCCGCTTGCCGAGGCTCTTTATCCGAATAACTACTTTCATCATCTGATTTTCCATGCATTCCTTTCACAAAAGAAACATCTACCTCGGGTGTTATTTCTCTGACTTCTTTCTCAGGAATTCGTAAATTTCGACGACGTGCTTCGGTCTCTTTCCTTTACCTTCTACGCTTCTGGGTCTTTATTTCTTGCCCCCCCCCCCAGTAGCCTCTCTTTAGATAGATGGGGTTGGAAATTTTGGATGAACCACTCTAGTCCATCTATCAACTTGCACTAAAGGCGGTCGAACCATTCGAACGTATCGTTCGTTTAGTCTACTGCTTTCAACCCATATCTGAGCTCGCGGAGGGGGAGCTATTTTAAACTGAGCTCGGCCCAATTGGACGAACATTACTCTTGGTTCCATGAACGTATCTGCTGGCCTCTGGCTTTCTACAAATTGGCCTGGAACTCGCCTTCCCCCAAGCCGATCATGTGCCGAAATCCGTCTTTCTCCCACAAATTCACGAGGTGGGTTTCTTTCAAACCGTTCCTGAATCGGAAATCTCCTTTCTCTGGATTGCTCCTGAACCGACAACTCGGGTATCATGGCTTCTTTCTTTACAAAGACCCGCCTCGCCAATTTTTTCCGCTCCGTGTACTCCTCTAGTTTCCGAATATGTTCTTGTGTTTCTTTGAGTTATCGCTTCAAACTTTCCAATTCGGCACGCAACGAGTCAATTGCATCTTGTGGGGGTTGTTCATTCTTATCAACCAATGTAATCATGTTAGAATTCATGATCTTCGGAAATGGATCGCCATCAATACCCATCACTTATGGTTGCTTTTTATGATCTGGAAATTTCAGCATCCCGTCCTCGATTGCTTTCTGCAAAACGTTACGGAAAACAATGCAATTGTTAGTAGAATGATTCCAATAGTTGTGATACTTACAATATTGTTTCCCTTTAATTTTGTTGGGGGTAGGAATTTTATTCCCTTTGGGAAAAGTAACTTGCTTATCCGCAACCAAGTGATCAAATATCTGCTCTGTTTTAGTTATGTCGAAACTATAACACATGCATGTCTCCGCTACTCATCTCTTTCCCATTGTTGGAGGAGTATTTTGAGAATTTGTAGTTGGCTTAGGCTTTACAAGAGCTTCACATGTATAAGACTTCTTAAATACTATCTCTACCACGTCCACTTCCAATTCCTCACACTCCGTTTCTATTGTAAACACCTTATAATTTGGGTCTCTAAAGTAAGTCCCTTTAGAAGACGTTTTGCATTCTTTTTCCTCATCTAACAAGGATTCATATCGAGTGGCTTGATCGGCTAATTCGAACAAATCCCAAAATTCCATATCCTCGAACCTTTTCCTCATCTCCAACTCTAAACCATTTAATGCCAAACGCACATATTCGGTCTCTGGTAAAGGCACTCTACATCGCATCCAAGCCTTTCGAAAATGTGCTACAAACGTCTCCACCAACTCGCCTGGTAATTGATAAAGCCGTGAGATATCGGCTAAAGTCACCTCAATTTCAGTACGGTAAAATTGGGCATGCAATTGCTCTTCCAATTGTTCCCATTTGATTATTGAATTTGGTGGTAATTTTATATACCACAAAAATGTCGGACCAGTTAAAGAATTAGGGAACAAACCCATTTTAAGAGAAGGGTTACTGCTTGCCTCACCACATTGCACTGTGAAACGATCAATATGCTCAATAGTGGACTGTATACCTTCTCCACTGAAACTCACAAATTCTGGAAATTTAAAATTCCTTGGGAACTCAACCGAATCAATCTGCTCTGGGTATGGCTTCCTATGAACTAGTCGTTGCGTACGGCGATACCCTTGCCCCATCTCTTGTTGTATCAAATCAATTATATGCCCCCTATCTATTGCACCTCGAGACTCATCCCAAATAGGGGCATTCCTGGTCGGCAGGGGCGTACCTCCAATGGTTGGATATACTGGTGCCGAATTTACTCTTACCCCATCTGTGTAGCCTACATAATGAGGCCTTCGGTTATTGCTGCCCCCCAAGTTCAAACTATCTCTCTACGGAAACCCATTACCACCCATTGGTGGTACACCATTGGCTGCGAGCATCCTGCTAAATTATGAATTCCTCACAAATCCCGACTGCGATATCGACGCTGACGTGCCTGTATTTCCAGGCAGATAAGGAACTGAAGTAACATGTGATCCGTCTGCCGGCTCCTTTTCCACAGCCAACAATTTGGCCATTAGTTCATGAATTTGAGCCTGACTTTGAGCCTCTCACTCCCTTGCCTGGGCTTCTCTTTCTCTTCCTTATTGCCGATAAACTCGTCGTCCCGTTGTTCAATTCCATCAGGATATACCAAACTCAAATCATCGTTTCGGGAACTTCTTATTCTCGGCGGCATGACTACTGTTAAATTTCTCAATCACCTAGTGGTGTCCCACCGGACGTGCCAAAATGTTCACACTAAAAATAAATAGGCCGAAGTTTGAAGCCGAATATATTTTACGTAAATTGCGGGCGTGCCATAATCGGTGACGTGGCTCAAACGGTTCAAGACGAACAACTTATCGTCTCTTTTTTAACAGATTTTCAAATCAGGCGAAATACACGAGAGAGAAGAAAACTCGTGTGAAAAGATTCTTCTGCCTCAATTAAGATGACTTTCGATAACGAAGAAATTAACTACAATAAACTGGAATGAAATAATGAATTTTGCAAGACAAGAATTTAAATGAACTGATAAAATAAATTTCTACAGGAAAGTAAAATAAACGATGTTATTGAAGCAAAAGATAAATTTTGTATTGGTCATGGACCTCTGTAACTGAGGTATACGTACATTATTTATAATCAAACTATCCTAAAGATAAACTAAAAATAAATGAATAAATAAATAAAAGATAACTACTTCCTAACTTTAAACTTATCAAACCATTATCCTAGACTTATAATACAATCCAAACAGTAGTCTCCTATCTCTTCATAATTTCATCATCCTAATCGGCCAAACTTGATCAACAAGTCCATTTCAAACTTAAACTTCTTTCTCGGTTCAACACCATTTAACAAAAAAACCACATTTTCATCAGTTGACCCAAGCTTTCTCATATACTTCTGGTTCAGATTCGGTCTTGAATTCCAAATTTTGGCTCCATCATAGCTCCTTGCTCTTCTCTACATTGGCTCAAAAGTGGTGTCAACAGAATGGTCTGTGTTAATTTATGCATCTCTTATTTTCCAACTTTTTTAGATAAGCTCCAAACAGAGCTCTATGCTCATAGGATTAATTTGAATATATACTACATATATATTCACAAATCTATCCATATTATGTTTTTGGTACCGGTATAATGCGTTTTGGTTTTTTGAGTATCTGATTATTAGTTATTTGCAATTTTTTTGTTTTCAATTTCTCAAGTTGATATCCAAACAGAGCCCTAGGAAATTTGAATATACCAAATATATATATATATATATATATATATATATATATATATATATATATATATATATATATATATATATATATATATATATATATTCTTATATCGTGTGTCTTCAATTGTGTATAGTCTCATTTGAATTTGTTATTTCTTAGTTTCAATTTCACCTCCAGACATTGCTCTATTTTTCAATCTGTTTGATCTGTGTTGTTTCAATTTCAGAGCCTCCTTTGAAAAATCCAGTGGTGGTTGGAGGATCGGTGAAGTCGTACACAATCAAGGAAGATGATGAGGCCATGTATGCAAGTTTCGACATGCCGGTAGTCAGAAAAAAGGACCTGAAGATTTGGGTTGAGAAGAACACTTCGATGATTGAAAGGAGTTACTTGCGCGAGATCGAGCTCGAGCTCGATGAGGGAAAGTATGTGCTTGATCATGATCAGATCAAAGCTGAGTTCAACAATGGTGTCCTCAACATTGTCATCCCCAAGGTGAAGCTCGAGGACCAGAAGTGAGTGATGTTCTCAATCTTGTTTTGGATTTGACCTTAAGCACTGGTCTGTTTATGTTGTTTCTTATGCCCTAGTTTAGAACCCTTATGTAAGCATCCAATTAGTACAATCGTTACTGTTAAACCAATTGGTGTCTAAATTGAACAGCACAGAAAATTGGTATTTCAAGTTCTCCAAATTTCAAACTCTTGTGCAAAATAGCCCTTTCTAACAAAATTAAAACATCTGTATCTAATTTCTATGGAAGAACGCATTCTAACTATTGAATCATGAACACTTTGTCTGAGGTTATACCCGACACACGTAGACACTTCGTCTGATGGTGTTGTACCCTGCCCGATACATATCCGACTCTAAAGGGTCTTGAAACTTAAATATTTTTGGACATTTCATGACACCAATTAATGTACTCCATCTTTTTTCTAATTGTAGTGGCAAAATATCTAATATTTTTTTACATTTAATAATTTAATATTAATAAAATAACACTAAATAATAAAATGGAGAACGAAAGTTGGAACTCCACACCCTAACATGCTGACTGTAAATAAATTGATGGCGGTGTGTAAATAAAGTGTTGAGTCCCAGCTCCTCCCCAACACTATTTAGTAGAATTTAAAAAAAGAAAAGATCCAACCCGTGTATTTAGGGTCATGCCCAAACTCATTTTCAATTAATGCCCAAATAGTGTTTTCATGTGACCCGTGTCTAACCAGGGGTGTTCACGGATCGAATTGGACATGATTGAAGATATTTGTTTCCTCTTAAATTGGTTAGGTTAGCCGATTATGTCGATTTGCACTGACGTATCGGCTCTAGAGGTTGATTGGAAAGCAAAGATAGTCTCCTTGAGTTTGACTTCTCAGGCGATGCGTAGGAGGAAGAACATGAAACTCATACTTTGGGTACTTTTCTGTGTCTCAATTAAGATGACTTAAATCGGTTGGGAATGTAACATTGGAAACAACAAATCTTACACAAACAATCGACATGTTTGGATGAAAAGTGATGAATATAAAGTGAACAAAAATAATGGCTTGAATGAAGAACTTGAATTTAAAGGAAAAAACTTTTGCTTGAATCGAAATAACTTGAATAATTGAAATTGCAATGCCGAATTTAAAATAAAAACTTGAAGAAAATTAATGGTGCTTGAATTGAAAAGAGTTTTGGAATTGAAATGGCTTAAAATAACAATTTTGTAAGAAATCAATGATTGAAAAATGAATTAATTGACTGAAATGTAAATAACAAGACTTGGAAATTAAAGACTTGACAAGAAAAATAATAACGAGAGTTTGGAGATAAAATGACAATTGAAGTAATTGTAGTGTTTGATTAATTGGTGTGAGACCCCTTGCCAACTAGCACAAATGTCATTATTTATAATGTTTACAATATAACAAACTCCCTAAGAGTTTGTATAAGAATAACAACTCTATTCAAATTCAAATTTTTAAATACTACATCAAGATATAAAACTGAATATCAAACTATACTAACTTATCATATACGAATGTAATCATCTTTCTAATTTATGTTTATCTCCTCCCTTTATCTTTGGATATGCTTTGAACAAAACTTCTATTCCTTATCTTTATACTTAAAAGATAAATAATATTTGTTTTATGAATATTCTCATTCATAGGCATATGTTCAGATTACACCATTTTCTTGCCCAAACCATTTCTCTTTCTTTCGTCCTTCCTAATTGAGACAACAATTGAGCATTTATTTCAAGCCGAATTAATCAACTAAAGCCCTTATCATTCTCTCTCTTTAATTTCGGCCTCAAGATTGGGCCTGAAACTTGCCCATGCCAAACCTATTATTTGACCGAATTATATCACACCTCCTTGCCACTTCACCTGCCAAAATGGGGTGTCAACAATGCCCCATAATTTCAAATATAAAATATTTTGCCTCTTTTATTTTTTTGAAATGATCAAACCCCCAATTTGTTCATTCCCGATTAACTGATAAAGCCCAAGAGTCCTCTATTGATTATTACCTAAGGCCTAAACCATCAATTCCCAAAATGAAACTGCCTCTATCATTAATCACTTCTCTTATCCATACACACCTATGTCTATATATATATACTTACGTATATATATATTGTCAACACACACCAAACATATTCTCATTCCAATTCTCTTTTCTTTCTGCAAAAATCCTAGCCGATCTAACATTGAATTCTACCTTTCACAGATTCAAACATGGCACCCAAAACTGATAAGATTGAACTTCCAGTAGTCATCAACTCGTGATTCTAATTCGAATGCAGCCAAAATCTACAAAATCATTGATCTTCTTCCACCAAATCGACTCTATCTTGACAATATAATCCCCTTACCTTCTGGTTCGTTTGGATCAGGGCCAACTTTTACCCAATATCCCCCAACCGAGTTAGATTCTCATTACCCTCTTGCCGAATCTCGTCTTCTTTTCATTCATGCTCGAAACCAACTCCAGAACAATACCAAAATTCCAGTAAATGTATGAAATTGGTATTCCCCAACTCGTGATTGGATTGCTTGGGTCAATCGGATGGCCCCTGTGAAATCGGTAATATGGAAGCAACAAGGAAGTCATGATGACATCCTTTTTAGCTGATATACCATGGTAGCTCCTCAGGATCGATCCCTATTTTGTGTGGCTTCCCATTTTTTGTCCCCTACTACCAACTCTTTTCACTTCGAGTGTGGGATGATAGGACCTACAATGAGGGACATATGTTTCCTTAATGGCTTAAAAACCACCGGATTAAAAGTCAATTGTCTCATAGATTCCCTCGATATCCTTTTTGAATTCTCCGAGAAAACTGATGGTGTCAAATTGACAGAGGGCTCTCATGGCCCTTTCATCACAACAAAGAAAAGAAATGAAGATATGCCGATTGATGACGATGAGCATGTCGCTTTCCTCCAATGCTGGCTCAACAAGTGTTTACTCTATGTCCCAGCCATACTGGTTACGAAAGAACTCATACCATTGGCCAAGGGATTGGCTGTTGGTCGTACTTATGCTTTGGCGCCCTTGGTTTTAGCCCATCTATACCGAGGTATGTATGACCTTTAGAATAGTAATTTCACTCGCACTGGTGGCCTATTATGGCTCATCCAGATGTGGTTTCAATTATACTTTCTAGAACTTGCTCCATCAGTTAGGCCTTCCATCAATGATCCACTGATTTCCTTAGTTTATGCAGAAATACCCACTCCCACCTATTCTATTTCTGAGTATTTTGATTTCTTTTTCACTAAATACAAAAGTAAATCACCTCTTCAATTCATGCCATTTCTGAACTGTAAAACTGTTCCTTCTTGGCTTTTCCAACTATCTGAGGCTTCATCTAAACAAGAGAGGGAATAATTTTACTCTTGTTGGGCCTCTTGTCTCCTCGGCAGGGATTTGGATTATGGTCTTACAAAACCTGGCCCCCATTACAGTCGATCAGGAGCTGAACAATATATCCCTTCTCAATTTGCTCGATAGTTTAGCTTGACTCAGTTAATCCGCTTTCCCCCATACCTCTCTTTCAATTAGAATTTTCACCGTAGGGTGAGATTCGATGACAAAAAACAAGTTTTAGAGGTGACCAACAAATTCAATCATTTGAGATTAGGTTTCGTTTTAAAGGAATTCACTGTCACTACTGCTACCAATCTTTACTTCACTCAATGGTGGTCACAATACTGGGCTCAAGCAACTACTCACCCTCAAGTTTCACAAGTATGTTTTCACAAACTCTCCTAGGTCTCTTTTATGCGAGTTTATTGTTGTTTACCCATTTCACCTTACCGCAGCAAATTCCTCAGCAATCTGGTCCTAGCTCATCACACTACAAGAAATAAGGCTTTTTGTGACAGTTTATTAGTGACAGGCTAAAAATCGTCACTAAAAGCGGTCAAATAGTGAAGGTCCAAGAAAACTGTCACTAAAGCTGGCCTAATAGTGACGGTACAAATAAACCGTCACTAAAGGGGTCATTTTTAGTGACGGTCCCGAAAAACCGTCACTAAATGGGGTCTATTAGTGACGGTCCCAACAAACCGTCACTAAAGGTGCTCTATTAGTGACGGTCCCAACAAACCGTCACTAAAGGTGCTCTATTAGTGACGGTCTAAACAAACAGTCACTAATGGGCTAATAGTGACGGTACAAACAAACCGTCACTAAATGGGTCATTTTTAGTGACGGTCCCAAAAAACCGTCACTAAATGTGGTCTATTAGTGACGGTCCCAACAAACCGTCACTAAAGGGGTATTTGTGTTAAAATATTCTATTTTTTCTTATTTTTTCACTCAATTACACTACTTTAAATTATGAATTTTTTCAATTTTACTCAATTAAACTACTTTCAATTGGGGTTTTACTTAATTTCATTACTTTGAATTGGGGAATTTTCAATTTTACTCTATTAAACTACTTCGAATTAAGGTTTTACTCAATTTTACTACTTTGAATAATTGAGGATTTTATCAATTTCACTCAATTAAACTACTTTTAATAGAGTGATTTTCTCAATTTCACTACTTTGAATTGATGATTTGAACTTAATTTCACTGAATTACACTACTTTAAATTATTGATTGTTTCAATTTTACTCAATTAAACTACTTTAAATTGAGGATTTACTCAATTTCACTACTTTGAATTGAGAATTTACGCAATTTTATTACTTTGAATTGGGAATTTACTCAATTTCAATCAATTACACTACTTTAAATTGGGAATTTTTTCAAATTTACTCAATTAAAATACTTTGAATTGAGAATTTTATCAATTTCATTCAATTAAATTACTTTGAATTGAGAGATTTACTCAATATCACTACTTTGAATTAGGGATTGAACTTACTTTCACTCAATTATACTATTTTTATTGTGGGTTTACTCAATTGAATTCAATTTCACTATTTTGAATTGTAGATTAATTTACTCAATTTCACTCAATTGAAGTCAATTACACTACTTTGAATTATAGATTTTACTTAATTTCATTGAATTGAAGTCAATTTCAGTACTTTGAATTGAAGATTTTATCAATTTCACTATTTTAAAATGGGGATTTACTCAATTGAACTAAATTTCACTCAATTTTATTAGTTTGAATTTGGATTTACTCAATTTCACTACTTCGAATTTGGGATTTACTCAAATTCACTTATTTGAATTGATGATTTACAATTGAAGTCAATTTATAGTAATTTGAATTGGAAATTTACTCAATTGAACTCAGTTGCACAACAAAAATTAATTTTTATAGCAAATAATAGTTTTTGTTACGAATTTTTTATTTTTCGTAGTTAATTTTCTTCTATTTACTATGAAAATGTTTTCTAACAAATAAATAATATTTGCTACAAAATTTATTTTTCGTAATAAGTACTATTTTTTATTACAAAAATTTAGTTTTTTCCTTCCTAAAAATATTTAGTTTTTATAATAAAAAGTAGTTTTAAAATTCAAAATAAAGCCCTTATTAACATCACTTCCCCCTAGGGCTGCAAATGACAAACTGTTCATGAACAGCTTGGGCTCGACTCATTAAGGGTTCGGCTCGTTAGTAAAGTTCCATTAATAATATTTAAATAGAATAATAATTAATTTTTTCAGAAAATAAAATAATTACTTAATTACCTCTTAAATTTACCAAAGAAAAAAAATGAAAAGAATAGTTAGCCACCGTCGGATTGGATGGGTAGATTCAACGATTTTAAAAGAAACCCTATAAATCCCACACTTAAAATCTTCATGCAGCCTCTAGCCTCTCACTTTCCTTTCTCTACTCCATCGATGCCCTACACAAACACACCTCTTCCTCCCCCAAAAATGGCGCCCAAATCAGAAACCCTAACCTTTTCTTCCTCCGATCCATCCATGGACTCCATCGACCCCATCCTCCACACCCTCAAACTTCTCCCCTACAGGTTCCTCCGTCTCCCGCGCCTCCGCCTAAAGCTCCCCTTCTTCTGACCTATTTCATGGTGGTCTCCGGCATAGTCTACGACGTCATCGTAGAGCCCCCTGGCATTGGCTCCACCCAGGACCGCGAAGGAGAAAGCGGCGAACAGAGGTCGATTGCATTTTATCTCTAATTATATGTTCCAAATATTGTTCTCATTGAAGCACAAATCCAAGGTCAGTCCTCTGGTTACACCAACATATGATTTGACTCTGCAACATAGTGTAACTTTGGTCACTGAAAATTAAAAATATAAAAGAGGGATATAAAAGGAAGGAAGCAATTTGAATGTCTATCATAAGAACCATGTCAATTTCTATATTGGCAATTTAAATGCCATGGAATTGGAAGAGAAATCGTAATAATTTCTGATGCAGGCCCGGAGTCCTTTCACTCTTGAGCACCCAGTATCACACACACTGTTTGTAGGCAACTTATTGCTGTTTGTTGAAAGAACTGATGTGTATGTATTTCTTTCAAATTTATTACATTTATTTAAGAATGTCTTTTTCTGATTGATATCTAATCCTACAGGGAGGATTTCTTTAAAGACATGGGAGAAATAATTGACATCCATTTTGCGAAGAATCCCGACGGTTTTAGGACATATGCTCATGTCGAATTTGCCACAGTAGCAGTAGCAAAAAAGGTTTTCTTCTTTCCCGGTCATGATCGTTGAAAAGATATCAATAACTATTAGAACCTCGGTTATTGGAATAGCTGTGTCATATCATCTAAACTGATCAATTATAATGACTTGTTATATCAAGCTTTATTTGTTTCGTCCCGTTTTATGTATTTGGTTTCTGATAAAACTTCTGATTCTAATGACTTCATGCAATGGAATACCCTGATGATTTATTCAGATATGTGTATATCAAATTATGAATGAGTACACCCACTTGCATAACAAATTACTTGGTGCGTAGTAATAAAGAACATCATGGTAATAACATAATTTTTTAAAAAACAAATGGACATCAGGGGGCTTATTGACTCAATTTTCTCTTGTTAATATTTTAATTTGCATAAAAGTTGCCAGAAGGGGAATCTGGTGAATTATCATTCTAGAAATAAGGGGAATCTGGTGAATTATCATTCTAGGAACAAAATGTGGTTTCCATTTAAAAATTTACTATAAAAGTATCTAATGACAAAGGTGTTACATTGAAACAAAAAGATCTTACTCCAAATTCAATCCATGTACTGGTCATGTTGTTTCTTCGCTATTATTTAATTTTACTTAGTTTTTTTGTTTTGACTTGACATTCATATACTCACAGCTATTGTAATGTGTATATATCTGCATTATCCACATCACACAAGAAATATGCTCATACCTCGTATCTAAAAGAACAAGCCTTTGTGTTAGTTGCTCCATATCAGATCGATTGTGTTTTGTAATCCAGTTAAATTAAATTGATCCTTGTTGCTATGGATATAATATTGAAAACATGGCTTGTATATCGAATATTTTGTGATCCCTGGTTACCTTATCATGTATCTAATAAGTTTGTATTTGTGAAGGATGTGACATGTGAACGGTGCTGGACTGGCCAATTTATATATTTTTTCCCTAAGTACATTACTTATACTACAGGCTATTAAATTGGATGGTCAAGACTTATTAGGTCATCATGTGAGACTTGGTTTTGCTAGGGAACGGTGCTCATACACTCCATTTAGCAGGTAAAAAATGAATTTTCTTTTCTTTTCTAAATCAACGTTATCATAAATTACCTTGCTTCAGTTTGATGAAGTTAGTTTCTCATTCTCCAAAAATTGTAGCAATAACAGTGACTCGAAGCAGAAGGAATGGAAAGCTCAAGCACAAGCACAAGCGGTTGTAAGAAGTTTTGATAAAAGCGGTGGTGATGTCGAGGTCGGTTCTACAGACACATTTCAGTCCAACATTAGAGATAAAAACATTAAATTCCAATATGATAATTTAAATATTTTAATCTTTTATCATCTATACATGTGTTTATGTTTAATAAGGTGAGTTTCAGTTTGCATGTTGCTAATATTGAATATTATGGTAGGTATCAAGTTGTAATGAAAGAAAATTATATATGTTTTGGGTTTATAAAAAGGGATGGTTGTTTTAGTTGTCACATGCCTTAAATTAGTTTCTTGGACGATAACTGAAGGAGCTGTAGGCTTCTTTAGAAAATCTTCGTTCTTTTCATGCTCCAACAAAATGCCTTTGACTAAGTATACTCAATTTTCTCGGCTATACAGGATGCATTCAACAAGTCAGAGACCAACGATACTAATTCCATTGATTCCAGATCTGGAAATAATACCGTAAGCACTAATTCAATTGATCTTCTATGTTATTTTTGGAACTTATTTCGCCTTTTCTGTTCTCCTACATGTGTAATTAGTATGAACTATATTACTTGAAATTGGAAGAGAAATTGTAATAATTTCTGATGTAGGTCCAAAGACCTTTCACTCTGGAACACACAGTATCAAACACACTGTTCGTTGGCAGCTTATCGTTGTCTGTTGAAAGAACTGATCTGTATGTATTTATTTCAACTTTGTGACATTTATTTAAGCTTGTCTTTGTCTGATTGCTATTTAATCCTACAGGGAGGATTTTTTTAAAGACGTCGGAGAAATAGTAAGCATCCGTTTTGCAAAGAATCCCGAGATTTCTAGGACATATGCCCATGTCGAATTTGCCACAGTAGAAGCAGCAAAAAAGGTTTTCTTCTTTTCCTGTTCTTTATCATTTAAGAGTTATGAAGAACTTATTTAACCTCAGTGATTGGAATGGTGGTGTTAGATCATCAAAACTAATCAATTAGAATAACTTGTTATATAATATTTTGTTTGTTTTGACCTATTTGATCTATTTAATTCTTATAAAACTTACAATTCTAACGATTTCATGCATTAAATACCCTGATGATTTATACAGATTCTTACGATTCTAACTGAGCAACTTCAATTGTTTTAATACTGTCCTGCTTGATTATATACGTGTTTCTATAAGTTAATGTAAACTCATACCAAAAGGTTCTTTTTCGGTTATATATATTTTAGCTATTGTCTTCCCTAATTTAAGCAACTTCATGTATACAAGATGTATCTTGAAATAAATAACACTTTCATGAGTTTGGCAAGTTTGTTCTCGTGGTTAAGTCGCTCAGAAGGGTGAAATCGATTGCCATGTTATACTGCTTAAACCTTCATTGCAGTTTAATTTGCGTGATTAGTAATATCTACTAGGTCTTTATTATCATGCTGCATCCTATATTATTCTGTATACAGTAGGGCAATGTGCCAAACTATTGGTTTTTCTTTTTCTTTTTGCTATTTTTTTAGAATGTTGTTCTTTGTTGCCTTGAATTTTTTTATTAAATATCGTATTGAATTATCATATTACTATGCAAATTTAACTTCAAATCGAAATTCTTATATATTGTTGTTTTCATTTTTTTTTATGAAACAGTTCTTATGATATATTTTCTTTTTCTGTTTTGTTTGTAGGTTTTGACTTGGGCATAAGGAGGACTTGGACATTTATTCTCTTCTTAGTTTTTGTAATAGTATTTTTGAATATATTGGAATGATTTATTTACAAAGACATTTGTATACTACGGTGTTGAAGCTTAGGTTGCAATGTTGAATTTTTTATATTGTAAATTTAGTGTTGTTCCATTTTGCAAGTTCCAGCAAGTATTTATAAATTTCACAGTACAAATGTCCTTGAATTATTTATGATTAATGGTGTATTATTTATGAGCTCTATATCTCAAGTTCTTTTGCTTCTATTAGGTTTGCTTTGAATTATGTTTATGGCATTTTTCTTAATTTTGTTATAACTCTAAACAAATGTAAATGACAATCAACTGTAAATAGTAACCAAAAGAAATGATAACAGAAAAAATAAATTAGTGACAAATCAAACCATCTCAAATACTTATTCGGGACACTCAAATTAATTATTTAAGACAGTTCACAACAGTCTATAAAAGTTATTTAAGACAATCCAAAACCGTCACTAATAGTACACTTATTAGTGACGGTCCAAAACCGTCACTAATAGTATAATTATTAGTGACGGTCCAAACCGTCACTAAATGTCGGCTATTTGTGACGGTCGAATTTTACCCTCACAAAAGAGTACTAAAGACGTTTTTATTAGGCACGGTCCATTTTCAGTTTTAGGGATGGTTTTGACTGTCCCTAAAACCAAGATTTCTTGTAGTGTCAAGGCAAACCAAAGCCTCTCCTGCCTCCAAGGTCCCATCAGCACCAGCCAATCGAACCAGATCTCGGGCTAAAAAATGTATAAAACCTACCAAATGGCCTATTTGATTTAATTAATTAATTTACTATGCTGATCTTTTACCTCTTTAATTTAAGTTGTTGATGCCAAGATTGCTGCTAAGAAATCCACCTCTCAACAAGTCATTCCAAAGCCCAAGGTATTCATATTTTTGACTTAAACTTTCTTCATTCTAATCAGCCTAACTTTATCTTATCTCAACCAAAAAGATTCAAGAAAACCTCTTTGGGTCCCAAAGGTTCAAAACAATACTATAAGGGCCATGAAGTAGACGTCCTTGGGTCTTCAGAAGATGAATTTGATCATATCCAACAAGCTCGAGTAAGAACCCTTTTGTTCTTTTAAAACAATATTGTTACCTCTCCTTGAATTGCAAACTCACTGTTGATTTTCCATATAAAACAGGGTACTCCAAAACCATAACCAATGGAAACATCCCCAGTGAATAAAAATTAAAGCCCTTTCAAAGGCCCCAGCTCTCCAATTCCAGCAACCACTGACACTCTAATGTCTCCCTCTTAAGAAGTTACAAATCTCTTAGGCAACCCATCAGAAGTTCAACAACCCTCAACAAACCCATCAGCAACCCAACATGCTCCTCAAGTTCCACCCTCCTTTTCTCCTCAAACAGTTGCCTATCAACAAAATGAGTTTCCTCAATCATCAACAACAATTTCTCCAGCAAAACATGCTCCTTCTACTCAGCAGAACTCCAATTCCCAATCTGCACAAGTCTCTGAAGTCTTAGCAAACTTTGAATTCTCTTCTGGTAGCTATGATGATTTGTTTAAATCACTTCTGACTGAAGTTTCCGAAGCAAGACCTTCATCTGAATCTACTGTTGATTCTGATTCCACAGTAAAGGCATCCCTCAAGGCCCAACTCCTTCAACTTCTCAATTCTGATGGCAAATCTTGGCCAAAATTGGCTAATGATTTCAGGTCATCTTTGCAAAAACTCCTTGCTTGCCGGAGTATCTCTGTCAATCTCAGAGCCACTGCTAATGAGATTCTGCCTAGGCTCCATTCTTTCACTACTTCTTTGACCCCTACTTTTTAATTATTGGACTCCATTGTTTTGAAAGAAAAAACTAAGTCAGCCTTGCAACAGAAAATCTTATCTTCAGCCCAAACTTATGCCGAGAAGAGAAAAGAAGATGAAGCTCTAGTTCAAGAAGAGAAAACCTTGCTAGAAGCCTTAGCCGAGGTAAACGCAAAACAACATGTGGTGAGCTGTCATCTTAGCCAATTGGCCAAGGAAGCTGAGCAGGACGGAGAGAAACATCGATCTCTCATAAATGAGCTTCAATCTGTGGAAATTGAAAAAGACATTGCCCTTGCCTCAATTTCAAGTGCACAAGCAATTTGGGACAATCTGAAGTCCCGTGTTTTAGAGATGTAGGCATTTTCTAGGCCCTTATGTTTTTGTCACATCATGTCTACTATTTTGGATATAAATTTTTTAATTATGTAACAGCCAATATTTCAATTGTCGGAGTTCACATCATGTTTGGCATATTATATGCAATCTATTTTGATATTTGGCCAATGGTAGCCATATCTTTTGATTAACCACCTCATCTTGATTCCTGCTTGATGAGCTCCACAAATCCCTTCGTGTATTTCAGCCATGATTTTAAGAGCATCGTCCTTACTGATACACAAAAGTAATAACTCATATTCTACACTCCTTTTATACAGTTGTTTAACAATCAACACATACGGCACATCAAGCCTTCTGATTTTCCTGTCAGTTATGGCGTTTGGGTGTTTTAAGTACCTTGCAATGGGAGTTCTTCAGTCATCATCATCATCCAATCCTTCTAATACAATGGCAAATGTTTCTGCCATATCATTATTTCTTTATTCGACTGAAGGTAAACTTCCCCTAGAAACTTTGACCAATCTCTCATTTAAGCCATCTGGGACTCTGATGCCTGATGCTAACTGATCTAAATCATTAGCTTCTTTATTCATAGCTCTTGGTTCGATACTCTAGTTTTACTGATGTAAACTGTTGAATCAGCTGAGTTGTCATTGAATAAAAATGCCTCAAATGCCAACTTAGGCATTTAAAATCTTTAGTGATCTGATTAAGAACCAAGCTTGAATCTCCCATTATATGCACATCTCTTACTGCTATTTCTAACAAAATTTCCAAATCAATTATTAAGGCCTCATACTCAGCTTGGTTATTTGAGCATTTGAAATCAAGAAAGAAAGAAAAAACTGCAAATTAAAAAAATTACTTATGCCCCCACTCAGAGGATTTCCTATATCCGTCACTGACTATTATTATGGTATGTGAAAATGAATTTTGTTGTTCATCGGTGATAAAGAGATTATTGCTTTATATGTATATATATATATATATATATATAGGAGCTTTCCATCATCCAGGACAAAATTCAACCAAGGAACTAGTGTCAGCCAATGTGAATTATCTTTTATATTTGATAGGATAGAGTTTCAAAAACAAACTGCAAATTTTTTTTTTGGGTGCTTAATTTAAAGGGGTGCAACACGAGGACAAAACTGCAAATTTATTATTGAAAGTAATCTTGTTATATATGTTAAATGATGTGAAAACAAGAAACTTATGAATCATCAATTAAGATTTGTGCAACTTGTTGAGTTTTGTTTTTAAATATAGGGACTTGTCATAATTTAATATTTATATATATATATAGGGACTTGTCATAATTTAATATTTATATATATATATAGGGACTTGTCATAATTTAATATTTATATATATATATATATATATATATATATATATATATATTATCATTGTCAGTTTAATTATTCTCTTAATCATAAAGGGAATTTGGTAACATAGAACATTAATAAAATGACTCTGATGTTACTTAAGATATCGATGTACGACAATTTAATAGTTGAGGGATTTATTAACCCAAAAAATTACTCGAGTATACCTTCATTTATATAAAATGACACTATTATTTTTAAAAATAATTTAACTTGATTATAACTCAAAGATAAATTTTGGTAATTAAGTTTCCTGAGTAAGATAGCTCAACGTTTATAAATAGATTTCCCTCTCAATTTTATTTTATATTAGGACAATACTTAAGTACTTTTCAAGAGGACGAACTGATTTAGTCCAATATTATTTGGACACCTCGCCGTAATTCTCTCTGGAAATCACCCCTACAACCCCTTGACTCCTAATTGAGAGTAAGGTTTTCCCCCCGGAGAGAATAGACTGATGAGGGGGAAGGACCCGCACTTAGCTAATGGAGTTCACGTGGATAAAAATATTTTAAAAAAGAATTCATTTCAACTCCTTATTTTATAAATTTTATATCAAGCTTCCTTCTTTTAAAAAAAAAAATAGCCAAAATTCATCATCAGTATTGGCCTACTATTTTTATGCATCTAAATGCTATTGAACTAAATGCTGGGACAAAGTTCATCATCAGTGGAGGAACGAAGGATTGTCCTATATTTTATTATTAATTTCTTTTTCAAAATTTTCTTACTCAATTAAAACTAGACAAATTTTGGTAATTAAGCTTGCTGAAAAAAATTCAGTCTTCAATATTATTAATAGATTCCCTCTAAATTTTATTTTATTTTATTATAATTTTCATTTTCACATTTCTCTTACTGGCGAGCTATGCTAAATACCCTCCGAGTAGGGCTGCAAATGAACCGAGCCGTCCGTGAGCAGGTTCGGGTTCAGCTCGTTAAGAGCTCGGTTCGTGTTCGTTCGTTTAGTTAACGAACTGAGCCTGAGCACAATTTTTAGGCTCGTTTAGTAAACGAGTCAAGCTTAAACATTACTAAGATCGGTTCGCCAAGCTCGTGAACAGACTCGTCTAAGTTAAATAGTAAAATTATATCATATTTGACAAAAGAAAGTGTTCAAATTGAACAAATTATGAAGATTATTGTGAAAAGATTATAGAAATTAGGCGGTTATAACATAAAATTCATTTATAAAAAAATATATTAGTGAAAATATGTTAAAACAGACATGCAACAACTTAATCCAGACAACTATTAGGAAGATTAATATATGTTGTACTGAAACGAGTCGTTTGTGAACAAGCTCGGGCTCGGCTCGTTAAATCTGGCGTTCGGTTCGGGCTCGTTCGTTAAGCAAATGAGCCAAGCTTGAACACATTTTCTAGACTCGTTTAGTAAATGAACCGAACTTGAACATTCCAAATCTCGGCTCGGCTCGGTTCGTTTGCAGCCCTATCTCCGAGTGATCGTGTGGGAGGGTTATAACAAATCACCATCATTGTTCATCAATCAGAAAAAAATCAACGGCTGAGAGTTCAGTTTCAAAACTCAAGCGATGCATCAAGTACTTACTCAATGCTGTTAAACCTCCCATGACACGTGTGCCCTCCCTCAATCCCGCTCGCCGTTATAAAAACTACTTTTTTACGTCACAGTCACCACCTTCACTCACATCACACACTCTCTCTCTCACACACATTCACACAGTGAATATTCAGAAACCCTAGAAAAACTTCATTAATGGCGTCCTCTCAAGCTCTCACCACTGATCTCCTAAAACTCCTCCGCTCACCTCCGGTCATCGCTCGCAGCTCCGATCTCACCACCGCCTCTGGTTTCGCAAAGCTCTTCCGCTCGCAGCTCTCTCCTGCGGCGAACGTCGCTCTGTTCGGAGCTCGTTCACTTCGCTCAGTGGCATTTCCCGCGAACGGTTCCGATCCGAAGTCCGACTCTCTCACCACCGCCATTGGTCTCAGGAAGGTCCTCTCTCCCTTCGCATCTCATTCACTTTCCGTTCCCGTGGAAAACGATCCAGGTCCCGATAACGACATGGACCTCGATCTCGATCCCGATGCCGACGCAGAAGACGATCCAGAGTATGAGTTCCTCGTTTTCAACGACGACTTCGCCGACGACGAAGACTTTGATGCCTTTTCCTTCCCCGATTCCAACGGCGAACAATACTTCAGCGACCCCAAGTCCGATTCAGAATACCCCGACTCCAACTCCGAGCTCGATGAAGAGTCCGATTCCGACGCCGACTCCAAATTGTAGTCCGACTCAGACTTGAGCTCCGAACACTACGCAAAGTCTCTCCAGATCAAGGTCAAAGTGAGGTCAATATGTTACTTCTTCTTTTGGTGTTCATGTATGTGTTGGTGAATCTTACTTTAGCTACTAATTACCTACATATGAATATATACAAATTCATACACGTAGAAATATATCTTGTGGCGGAGAAATAAAGTGGTGATACTTTTGGATTTGAAAAGTCAATAATGCTTTTTTGATTGTGTTTCTTTATTTTCTGTCACTTTGTGTGGAATATTTGTGTTTGGCTAGCGAGAAAAAGTCAAATGTATGGAATTGAGTATTTAAATTCAGACAGAGAAATTAAATCAGAAATCTTTATTGAGAATGGTTAATTAATGGCTAAGTTGCACAAACCCGTAAAAATGAGCATTTAAAGGTCTCCAAATGAACACTTTCTAATGAAATTAACCAATTTAAATTGTGTATCTAATTTCTAAAGAATTAATACAATCTAATAACGTTTTGGTCAAATTAGGCCAATAATCCTCCACGAACTACTAATCATATTATATACCCAAATTATTCCCTTTTTTTTTTTTTTTTCCTATTTGTATAATCCTCAACTAACTAGTATCCCATTATACATCCAATTTATTCCTCTGTTTGTTTCCCATTTGTCTCAAATATTATGGAGGGTTGCACAAAAAATGGTAGAATTGAAGAACAAATCAAACAGTATGAAACTGGTACGTCAGTTCTTATTCTAGAATGATTTGATTTCATTTCTAGATCCTAGTTAGAATAAAAGAACCAATCATATTAGCTTGGTTCTAGTTTTTTACGTTACGGAAACAAATCATTTCTTTAAAAATTTAAAGTTTTCTTTCGTTAAAGTTTAAATCATATACTTGAGGTGATTGGAGCATATATTTTTATTATTTTTAAATGTTCTCTTATTCTTTAGTTATTAAATAATAAATACTGAATTTATGCTTTCATGGATGTACTATTGAAATACTCTTACCTCCGGGTATTTGATTATTCAGATTGAATTCGTTTAATTTGAGGCTTGTAAAAGTTGACATGATCCATTTAATTTAACAAAATTTTATATTATTTTTTATTACTTGACACTTGATATGTTTCAATTTTTTAAATATGAGAATCAAAATTAAAATGATACTAAAAATCGGTTGGATTCTAATTTGGTTCCTTGCAGTAACGATTTCAGTTTTGATTGAAATTAAGATTTAAGTTTCGATTTCGGTTGGAATCGAATTGAAAAAATCATGTGCTCCCCTATTTATATCCATGTTATTTATTCGATTAAAAGATTCCACACAAATTTTGATAATTAGTTGTGCGTTTTATAAACCGAATAACCTTTCAAATATGTTTGTTATTGTTTTTGGTTTTTCCGTAGTCCCTTTCCATTTTATCTAGGGATAACTTCATTTACATTCCGTGAGGTTTGTCTTATCTTTATTTGGATCTTCTTAGATTTGCATATTTTCATTTTCACCCCCTACTTTTCAATATTCTCATCACTTAGACCCCTTGAACGATGACATCAGCCTGAATTTTTTTTTCAAATATCTAAACTACCCTCAATGTCTTATCCTTATACTGTTTGGAAACAAGGATAGTGTTTTTATCAATTAGACCCCCTCCCATCATTTAATAATTTAATTTGTATTAAAATTTCAAAATATATATAAAATTTGAAAAAATATATATTAAAATTTGAAAAATATTATAAATTCGAAAATAAATATAAAATTAAAAAATATATATAAATTTTGAAATTATTTTTTTTCAAAAAAACAAATTAAATTTCAAAAATAAATATAAAAACATAAAACATTTGAAACAAATATATAAAATTTTAAAAAAAAACATATAAAATTCAAAAATATATATTAAATTTCAAAAAAATTATAAAATCGAAAATATATATAAATTTTGAATTTTTTTTTAAAAACATATTAAATTCAAGACAAATATATAAAATTAAAAAAAACCATATAAAATTCTAATAATATATATTAAATTTCAAAAATAATTATAAATTTCAAAAAAAATATAAAATTTGAAAATAAATATAAAATTGAAATATATATATATTAAATTTAAAAAAAAAACTAAATTTGAAAATAAATATAAAAATTTTAAAAAAAAATTAATTTTCTCTCTCTTTCTCTCTCAGACGCACACACCACACACACACGCACACACATATATATATAGATCTATCTATATATATACACACACACACATATATATATATATATATATATATAAGTCGCCGGCCGACCCCCTCCCACCGCCTCCCCGTCAGCGCCGCCCCCTCCCACCACCGCCTCCCCGTCAGCGTCGTCACCTCCCGCTGCCCCCTCCCCCCTCCCCCGATGGGTCTATATATATGTATAGATCTATATATGTGTGTGTATAGATCTATATATATATGTGTGTGTGTGTCTGAGAGTTAGAGAGAGAGAGATAGAGAGAGGAGAGAGAGAGAGAGAGAGATATTGACTAGATATTAGAGTGTTTGGTTTGAGAGTTAGATTGATTCTAAGGGGGTGTTTGGTTTAGGGTTTAAATTGATTTAGGGATTAAATTGATTTAAGAGGTGTTTGGTATAAGGGTATTTTAGACATTTCATACCATGAGGAGTATAAATGAAAATATACAAACCTAAAAGGTTAAAATGATGATAGGACAAATCTCAGAGGGTGTAAATGAAATTATCCCTTTTATCTATTTGTTTATGTTGTTTTCTATTTTTTCCACCAGTTATCAATCATGAGGAATAAATCCTCCGAGTCAAATACTCTCGCGCTACACCATATAATTCCTCCTGCCAGCTGGTACCAATTGCCTTTAACAGAGATCACGTGACAAGGCCACACCTAGGTTGACAATTTCGGATTACGTGTTCGTGTCGGGACGAGATCGTATCGGATCGAAATCGTATCGTATCAAAAAAATCTGGTTAATATACGTGTCAAATATCTTCAGCCCTAACTCAACCCATGTTGTGTCCGTGTCGACCCATGTAATCCATTTAGCCTATTTATTATAATATTTTAAATTAAATTAGATATAATCCAACACGAAATAAATTATTTAACTTATTATCAACAAAATTAAATTGATTTTGACACGATCTAGTACTATTTTATTGATATATTTCAATCCATGATCAATTAGAGAAAAGAAAAATATAAAAATAAAGATAAATATAAATATAATCGTGTCAAATGTGTCGTGTTCGGATTATCCGTATCGTGTTCGGATTAGCTCTTATATCATTGTGTTATGTTCGGATCGACCATTTTTAGATTTCAATCCTTTTATACTCAACCATAACTCTTTTAAATAATCTGGTCTAGTATCCAATTTTGTGAACCCTAGCCACACCCCTGTATCATCTCGACTCACCCCTCACACAGACAGCTTGAGCTCCATCAATGGCGTCCGCAAGATCTCTTACCACCGCAAAAAGGCTGTTCTCCACCTCCCTCCGCCGCCACCTCCACCACACCGCTCACCCGTTGAACACCAGCAGCGATAAAGTTTTCGAAAACCCCTTCGGTACGTACTAAATTAAATCTTCTCCTCTTTTCATTCAAGTTATCTTTCCTTTAAAATCAATATATGTATATATAGGAGTGGCTGATGATGGGAACGGTGGACCCAGAACGATATCGGACTGTAAAATAGTGAATAACAACAGCTTGTTGGTGATGAGATTTGACGTGCCAGGTCTGACCTCAAAGAGCTTGAAAGTGTGGGTTACAGAAGACAAGTCCATTGGATTCCAGGGAGGGACTGAGGCACGACCCAAGTTTGGGGATTTAGGATCAGACTACATCATGGTGATTCCCGACTATCAAGAGATCTGCGAAGTGGAACACGTGAAAGCTGAGGTAAACAATGGAGTCCTCTGGCTTACAATCCCTTTCAAACAAATATACCAGGAGGCCCTCAACTATTACCACAACAAACCCCCTTTTTGATTTGCTTCAATTATATATATATATATATATATATATATATATATATATATATATATATATATGTGTGTGTGTGTGTGTGTGTGTGTGTGTTTTGGGATGTGGAATGAATGTTAATTTTTGGGAGTGAGTTGATATGTTTTGTGAGGGTAAATTCTAACATTGAGAATCTGAGATGAAGGTTAATGGAATTTGTGGTTTATTATGTTCGGTTCATGGTTAATATAACTTTAAATATTTATTGACAGCTTTTTTTGGTACTATTAATTGGGGAGATTGTTAAATTATGTGTTTTCTTTGTTCAAGAAATGCAAATGTTATTTGTTTGGGGGGATTTGGTAGTGGTTTGCAAATAGGGGTTAAGAAGGGTTTGAAGAATATATTATGTTTTACATTGGCATTAATACATTCCAGTTTTCAGTTGTTTCTGTGTGTTGATCATTTAATCAAGCAACTTTCATAAATTGATCTAGAGCTTTATATAGTTTTTTATTTTTTGATTATCTGTGAAGGAGGTTCTTACTTGGAATAATTATTGATAAAAGAGATCTTCAAAGACAACTGAGAGGGAGTCAGAGAGGAAGAATGATTTTTTTTTTTTTTTTTGATAAAATAGATCCTTAAACAGAATTGAGAGGGACTCAGAAAGAGAAAGCATGAAAGGAGGAAAAATGTGATTCCTATGTGGTGGCTTGTGTTTTTTTCCATCCCTTTATGTCCGGTTCTCCGGTCCAGGTCCTCGCAGCGATAGAAAAATCAACTTAAAAAGAATTCACATCCGTGTTAAAGGTCTACAATATGAAACAATAAAATTATTCCAAGTCAAGCCAAGTGTTAGTTTATAATTGACTTAAATAAAGGCAATTTTCATTAACGGATTTAGCTTTAGGATAATTTCTAGAATGTTAATTATTGAAAGAGCTATGATACATAAACTGAATTATTAAAGAAAATTGGGATAATGAATACACATCATATGTTGTTAGATGAATTATTATGGGATCCATCAATTGTTTTTTTTTTTTTTCATGTTAAGAAACTCACACACCACAACACCTCCTAGAAGGCTCGAATCCCTCACATCTTCAATTAGGGAGTGAAGTTATACCATTACACCAAAGGTGCACTGGTGGCCCATCAATTGTTGATTTGTCCTAATTTTCTTGCATTTTGATGCAACAAACAATTACTTATTTAAAAATTATGAAGTTGTTTTGAGTCAACCTAAACACGTTTTACCCTTTTTTTTCTATTTCAATAAGTTTAGAAAGCAAATCGTAACAATAAATTATTGATAAATTAATTTTTATTAACTGATTGAGCTTTTGAATAATTTTTAAAATTTTGATTATTTAGAAATATATAAAATTATTTTGAGTCATGCAAAACACGGTTTACCTTCTATCTAAAAGTATGGAAGGTAAATCGTAACATTAAATTATCGTGGGGGAAAAGAGTATTTGTTTAATTAAAATTGAATCAGTATTTTATGATTATTCTTAATGTTAATTTGTTAATATAGAAAATAACATTTTAAAAAGTGAATCAACATGACCATAGTTATTAAAAATAAAAATTGATATATTTATCTTTACAGTGGTGTCTTTTAAAATATTAAATAATGTTTAAATCAAAAGAAATACTCAATCCATCCCAATTTAAGTGTCTCTTTTCGGAACGCCAACTTATTAAGAAAATGAATTTTGGTAATTTGTATTGTATGCATAGTGAATGAATTGTCCTTTTTACTCATAGTGAGTTTATTGTAATGTGATAGTTTGTAATTTAAGTTTTTTGTTAATTAATGAATGAATGTTAAATTGATAAAATAAAAAAATAAAGTAGTTTAAATTTTTAAATTAAACACTTAATTTGGTATGAAAAAAAAAAAATTAAATTGAGACGAAAATAATATTAATTTTTCTTTCATTTGTCATACAAATTCAAAACCACCTCTTCCATCTTCACGAGGGAGAACAAAAAACAAGTTTGACCTTCCGAGCCAGATCAATAAAATCATTTTTTATGGCAAAAATAGCTTATAAATATCTACTGATTCCAAAAAAAAACAAAATTTTGTCTTGTCTCTCGCATGGCCTGAAGTGCCCGAAAGATACAACACTGATCCTTAAGAGATCACAATTTTTCAAAAATAAACAAAGTGTTGCCATATCTGTCGCATGGCCTAAAGTGCCCGAAAGACACAACACTGATCCTAAAGATATCACAATTTTGAAAAAATAAACAAAGTGTTGTCATGTCTGTCGCATGGCTTGAAGAGCCCGAAAAACACAACACTGATCCTGAAGAGATCACAATTTTGCAAAAATAAACAAAGTGTTGCCATGTCTGTCACATGGCCTGAAGTGCCCGAAAGACACAACACAGATCCTGAAAAGATCACAATTTTTCAAAAATAAACAAAGTGTTGTCATGTCTGTCGCATGGCCTGAAGGCCCCAAAAGCCATAACACTGATCCTGAAGAGATCACAATTTTGCAAAAATAAATAAAGTGTTGTCATGTCTGTCGCATGGCCTGAAGTTCCCGAAAAGACACAACACTGATCCTAAAGAGACCACAATTTTGCGAAAATAAACAAAGTGTTGTCCTGTCTCTCGCATGGCTTGAAGTGCTCGAAAGACACAACACTGATCCTGAAGATATCACAATTTTGCAAAAATAAATAAAGTGTTGCCATGTCTGTCGCATGGCCTGAAGTGCCCAAAAGGCACAACACTGATCCTGAAGATATCACTATTTAGCAAAAATAAATAAAGTGTTGTCATGTCTGTAACATTGCCTGAAGTGTCCGAAAAGACACAACACTGATCCTGAAGAGATCATAATTTTGCAAAAATGAACAAGGTGTTTTCATGTCTCTCGCATGGCCTAAAGTCCCTAAAATGCACAACACTGATCCTGAAGAGACCACAATTTTGCAAAAATAAATAAAGTGTTGCTATATCTCTCGCGTGGCCTGAAGTGCCCGAAAGACATATCACTGATCCTGAAGAGATCAAAATTTTGCAAAAAATAAACCAATTGTTGTCTTGTCTATCGCATGGCCTGAAGTGTCTGAAAGACATAACACTGTACTTTTTGGATAAAATAATCTAAGTATTGCAAAAGTCAACTGGATAGAAACCATAATTTTTATTCAAAAATATGGGCCCCGATGGCCAAGGCTTACAAAATGTTTTACAAATGAAAAATCCTAAGTGCCAGCATTAATGCTCGCCACATTTGAGCTCATAGTAACAATGGCCCCATCGGGAACTGAAGGATCAGAATCGGACGTGAGCCCCGAAAGAGGCTTGGTCAGGAACTCACAGAAGCGAACGTCATCAGGACCTCCAGCCGGATCATCATACGGCGGAGCAATGCCCAAAGACTCATCGAATTCCTCCACTGAGGCGAAGTCCCTCTCCTCAACAGGTTTCTGGATGTCCTTGAAGCATGTCCTCCAGCCAAACCCGATCTGGTACTGGGCAGTGTCGCATAGGCGCTTATACATCTGATTGTCACCCCGATGACACATCTCCACCGTTGACCTCTCCACTACCAGGAGATTATTGGTTTTAATCTTCTCCTCTAGAAGCTTCTCTTTGGAGGTCCTCAGGCCCTCATTCTCAGCCTTCAGGCCTTCCGCTTTAGCGACTAGGGTTCGCTGAACCACCTCCATCTCCTTGATCTTCTCTTGGGCAGCCTGAAGTTGTTGCTCCGCAGAGATTGCCCTCTTAGTCTGAACCTCCAACTTATCATTGGATATCAATAACAAGGTGGCAACCTTTTTCCTTGAATCCTCCTTCAGCCTCAGGAGCTCTGAAGATTTACTGAGCAACCTAGTGTCATCCTCCATCTTTGCATTATAAGCTTGGGTCAGGTAAAACATATGCCAATGATGCAAGTGTTAGACATATCTATGAATAAAGTGAGGAAATATAAAGTATGACTGAAGGAACATCATGTCAAAAACGTACCTTCATGGCAATCTCCGGACCAGACATGGCCAACTCTGCCCGATCTATCTGTATCCACTTCTTTCGGTCTGCAAGGGTCCAGATCTGGTGACCCATTGCCAAAAGGGAAACATCATTGTCAATGGTATCATGTCCCCTCACCAAAAATTCACCACCAGGAAGTGTTATCTTTGGTGCCCATGGAACAGGTTGCTCGTTCCCGGATGCAGCCCCAGACTCCCCCACTATGATTGGCGACGAGGCTGTAGTCAGACGGGGCCTAACCGATCGATTGGGGATGTCTTCCTCGGATCAGGGATGTTGTGTCCCTACCAGACTGAGCTCTTCCTCAACTGATCGGGATCCAGGAACGGGGATTTCCCCCGAAAAAGGGATAAAGGGCAATTCGGCAGTACCTTCCCCCGAAGGAAGAGGTGGAATAACTGGAATGTTTCCCATTGGTAGTGGAGGAACTATCCGTGAAAGAAGCGCCAAAATGACTTGGGATCACTGATTGCCTCGGGCCTCCTCTAGTACCGAAGGGTTCGTTTGGGAACCCGGTACTCGCTTGGCCTTCTTCTTAAGCACAGGTTGCGGGATCCTCAGCATAGTATTCTGAGATTCTGATGTGAGTGTCTGCAAATTAGAACCCGTCAGGTAACTACCACACATCCTCAGGGGCTGCCCCCAAATTTTATATTTAAGGATATCAAATCGGGACGAGATGTATTTTGGAGTTTTAAATCGGTCGGACACTCCCAGAAACTCTAGCACATGATGACCCAATTTATCATTACACTGTTCGCAATAACACGACCCTCTATGATAAGGTTTGAAGGAAGGGAACAAAGGTTTGTCAAATTCACTAGGGACTACGAATCTGGCTGAGTTAGGAAGCCTTTAATTCCCGCTTACCAGGATCATTCTTTCATTCCACCCCTTATTAGACTTCTCAGTGCCATCACACATCTTTCTCCCACTTAAAGGAAAAAGATTGTACCGACCCCTACAGTCCTTCTGGTCCTGTATCTTGTAACAGAACAGGAGCTCAGCCAGGCCCAGATCAAGACCCATCTCCCAATTAATCGTTATAACCATATCCACAATCCTGAAGAATTGGGCCCAACTTGAAGCGGAGCCAGACCCAGGGTAGACAGGATATAAAGAAAGAAATAATGGATCGGGAATCTAAGAACCAGAAGATGAAAAGCTGACAACAAGATCTGATGATCCATAACTCCCTCCCATTTCCTGAAGTCGTACTTTCTGGGATAATTCTTAATTATCACCCCATCGGGTATCCCACACTTAACCCTCAGTCTCTTCAGCACCGTATCTACCTTATGTTCACGGGGAAGGGGATCGACATAAAATTGATCTCCCGATCTCCCTACAGCCGGATCCCCACCCGCAACAATGTTTCGGTTAACCTCAGGAGGACTAGATCCGACCCTCCTAACCACCTCTACTGATAGAAAACTAAGGGAGGCATCGGGATCCACAGAAGAGGGGAGGCGGTCGCTACCCGACCGAGTGTCATCCCTATCAGACATATTGACAGAAATGTAGGAAAACTGGAAGAGAAAACTTACTCTAGGATGAATCCCGATGAGATTTCGTGAGTTTTTCTGGAGAAATGTACAGATTCTGGCAGTAACAAGAGGAAAGCCCAAGTTGCAGAGAGTTTCTGAGAGCAAAGAGCTTGGAAATGTAATGAGTGTTTAGAAAATGGACTCTAGGTATTTATAGAGGTCACCGAAGTACTCGAAAAGCCATGTGCACATGAAACGAAGCATCACGCCACCTCTTCATCCCCCATCTCACTAATCGAAGCTACCTGAGCCATGAATTTCAAATGGTTAAATAATGATACAATCGTCACATTAAATAAACCTGCCACGTCACCCCAACAGGGGTAATGTATCTTGATTTCCACTTTACCTTCTTGGTAATAGGCCTAACTACCCTAAAGCCCACCACCAAGAAGAGGGCCTGTGTAAGTGTGAAAATCTCCAGGCTCACAGAAGCCCATCAAACATTGGGCCCATCAGGCTGATGGCCCAACAAGGTTATCAAACGTCCGAAGACTAGGCCCATTTCAGCTTATATTTCTTTAAAAATAGAGATAATGATGTAAGCAAAGTGGTGTTGCCCTAATGGGCTCAAAGCCCAAAAAGGGAATGTATATAAGGAAAGCCAAAACTGAATAAAAGATTCATTTCTTGTGTTGTGCATTTTTTGGCATTTACACTAAATTAATGGACCAAACAACCCTTGTGTCTTAAGCTCAATTTGGAAAACTTTTCAAATACTTTGGATACAATGATTTTTAAAATATTATCACATTCTTTAAATTATTTTTAAAAAATTGTCATTTTTGTAATATAGGCCCCAAAAGTTATCATTTTTTAATTTTTCCCTAAAACTAATATTGTGACATTTTATATTAAATAATAATAATACACTTTATTTATGATTATATTTTTTTTTATATTTTAGAATGTGATACATGTATAAAATATTTGTGAGCTCATATAATTTAATTTATTTTGTAAATAAATAATATATAACTCCTACAATTTAAACAAGCAGTAATACATTTTAATTATAGTTTTTGTTATATTGTAAGATGTGATAAATGTATAAAAATGTTACAAATGGTTTATAATTTATTATTCTCTGTGTAAAATTAATTTAAGCCCTTACACTATAAAATAATAACAAACTTTACTTATTGTATTTTTTTATATTTTTATAAAAATATGACAAATGGTTTATTATTTATTAATTTTTTTGTAAAGTTAATTTAAGCCCTTACACTTTAAATAATGTCAAAATTTACTTATTATAATTTTTTATATTGTAAAAGGTGATAATGAATCGAAATATTAGACAGTCATTATGTTTTTATTAGTAGTATATAGATAGATAAATAAATATACATATTTCTGTATTATAAGTTATATTATTTTTATTTGCTGAAATATATTTGTCTTATATCTTTACTTTATATCTTATGAAATATCCATTAGATTTACATTTCAATTAATGTATATTAATTAATTAATTTTTTTTAAAAAAAATATGAAAATATTTATAACCCCTTGTCGTATATCTTTACTCTATATCTTTTGAAATATTCATTAGAATTACACTTCAAGTAATGCATATTAATTAATTATTATTATTATTTTTTAAAAGTATTGAAATATTTCCAATCCCTTTTCTTTTACTCTATATCGTTTTGACATACTCCTTAGAGTTGCGCTTCAACTAATACATATTAATTCATTAATTTTTATTTTGAAGAAAATATTTGAAAATATTCTCAACCCCTCACATTTTATAATAGTTGTTATATATATATATATATATATATATTATATGGTTTTCATCTTGGGGCATGGAGGTAATTTCACCACCTAAATATTTGTCTCATGAAATAAGGGCGACAACATAAGGGCATTCCGGTCATTTCTTCCCTTCAGGAGGTGTCATTGCAAGGAAAATGAAATCTCAAGGGGCGAGTGTAGTTGACCGAAACCTCAGGGGATCTGAGTGCTAATTATCCTAATTTATAACGGTGTTATAACATAATAATTGTAAGTTTTTATAGTTCAAGGGGCCATCAGTTAATTCAAGAGAGTTAGTTGAGAGAAAAAAAATAGTTCAGGAGAATTTAATGCACTTTACCCTAAATTTTATTACATTCCAAGAATATCTCGGTAAATAAGCTTAACAAACAGAGTAAAACAGATTTATCTGTTTTTACTTTTCTTTTTCATTTATATATCTATTTTCTTTTCCATGTTTACCCTCATGTTCAAAACCCTAAACCCCCAACACCACTTGTTCATAGCCTTTCTCTCTCTAAAACATTCATCAGCATCATCCAAGGACTCGAGCAGAGCAGTGCTTTGATTCACGAACCCTTCTGTGCCATTTGTGTGTGGTAAGTTTCTCTCACCTCTTTCTCTCTCTAGATTTTCATTTGGGTTTGTGGGTTTCTCTCTCCTCACATATTCAGTTTGGTGCCCATTTTCACACACACAAACACACAGTGAATAGCTTATAGCTCCGGCCATGGCTTCATCACGATACGTCATCTCTAAGCTCCTTCGCTCACACCTCTCAACTCGCACAACCACACTCTCATCTCCGCCGGTCGCGGTTCGGTCTCTTTGCTCCGTGACTGTTCGGAGTATTGATTCCGACGCCGATTCCGATTCCGAGTCCTCCGCCGTTCGCTTCCACAAAAAGCCCTCTTCTCCCCAAGGTAAATATTACTGCTTCTCTTCAGATCTGTGTTATCTTTGTTTATTTAGTACTATTTCTATTCAATCTGTATCTATATATGATATATCTACATAAATCCATATCTCCAGATATATATGATTTATTGGGGTAATAGTTTCATAAGAAAAAAAAAAATCGATATATACTCACATATTTGTCTTGGAATCTGTGTGATATGTTTTGAATTTTTTTTTTATTTCTCATATATATTTACACTGCTGTTTCAACTTTAGCTTCAGAATGTGCTCCATTTTCATTCGTATATATCAATTTTTCAGACCATTCCTCTGTTTCAAATCTGTATAAGTATTGTTAAATAAGTATATTCACGAATATATATATATATATATATATATATATATATATATATATAAATCTATATACAAATAAATAATGGATTGTTGTCAATCTTGTGATGTGTAGGAAATGAGTTGAATTTTCACGAATAAATACACAAATAAATCTATATACACGTGAATAATTGATTATTGTGATCTGTATGAACGAATGTTTATACATGTAAATCTATATACACGGGAATAATTGATTAGTCTAATGTCTATGAAATGAGTTGAATATGTTTTTTCTTTTTCTTATAAACAATGGGTTTCAACTGGAGGTTCAAATATGCCTATTTTATTCTCATAGCTTGCATACTCTCATATATCAATTTTCCCTTTCCATTACAATCCATATCTTTACATGTATAAGTATATAAATTGTATACATCTACAAATTAACAGTACCCTGATCATCCCCAAACACACATTTTCACACACACATATAATATATATATATATATATATATACATATAAATTGAATGGTTGATTGGGTTAATTTTGTTAGATGATGAAGTGCCTGGTGAAAAGATTAACGAGCGAACGCCGTATCAGATCAAATTGGTGAATGATGATTTCTACTACATTAGGCTTGACCTGCCCGGTCTTGGCTACAAGGAGTTGAAGCTGAGTTTGGATGCCAAGAAAGATATGGTGTTCGAGGGTCGGTGCAAGACCGAACCCAGCAAAGATTACACGGGTGGGTTCTACAGCGGAACCATTCCGGGTTGTCCGTTGCTGTGTGACATGGAGCAGATCAAAGCTGAGCTGAATGATGGTGTTCTGTGGATCACTCTTCCACTCTCTGAAGATGGCAAGAAGGCCATCAAGTGGCAGAGCTCGCTCGAGTACAATGTCCAGAAGAAGGAGCTTTGATCCATGCTTGATTTCGGGTTGTTTCGGTGTTTAATCTATTTATGTTTTTGAAATCTGATGAAGTTGTTTGATGATGCTACGAATGTCTTTTTCTATCCGCTTCCATTTGACTACGCCTAGAATTTCTTATCTCAATTCATAAAACATGTTTCCTGTTCTTTCCATCTTTTTTAATTCTGCTGGTCAAAATTCATAAAATTTCTTATCTCCATTTAACCATTTATATTTGGTAATATAGTGTACAAACATATGGATAGTCCAATTTCAACCTAATAAGTTGATATACTGCACGGATATTGTTCTGGCTGATACATGTTGTCATGTTAATACACGTATTTATGAATAGTGGAAAGTTAGTTGTGGTCATGTAATTTACTCGGACTATAAATTAAGTATTGAATTTGTAACACCCCGTTTCATTTTCCCTTTTTTCTGAATTATTCCCGATTTATTTTCAGTGATGACGTCACTTGTTCATGACGTCATGGTTACTCTGTGTATTTTACGAGTAAATTTTTTTCGTTTATGCTTGGATTCGATTGCGCGACTTGGCGATCATCACCTTAACGACTTTGTGGAGTATCGATGATGACTATGTGAATTGACAGTAACGTTTAGTAGTTTCGGACTTGGTGAAACGTTTACGTGTGTTCTTATTATCGACTACGTGATTGAGTTGTGACGATTGACATGCAGCTAGTGTTATCGACTAAATGGATTTATTTCGACGCTTGACGCTTAGGGCTCCGACTCAGTTATTTGAGTTCGGTAGTTAGTGCTTTAGGGGTTCGACGTTTTTGTTTCCCCTAGTTATGGGGTTAGTACGTGTCTTGTTTAGCTGACGTGCTTAGAAGTATTGATAGTCCTCCCGCTCGTTTTATTTATGATAGTATATACGTGCTCTGTGTGTTGATTCCCTGTGTATTGATGTGGCATTAGGTGCCTTAGTTGCTTGACTTACGTGATTATGTGTATTTGTATTGCTATGCTCTTTTTTCATGTTTATACGTACGTGATAAGTGTTAATGCGATTTTGTTTAAACCTGTAGCGTTTAGTAATTCGACTAGACGACACGTTTGGTTTGTTCGGCATTTATGGTTTTGATTCGATTGGTTCGTTTATCGTATTAGTGCTTATGGTGTTCGCCGTGACACATACCCTGTGTTTCTGAGGTTGGGTTTCATACCCCAGATTCTATACTCCGTTTATTTTATTTATTCGGCGTTGCGATTTAAATCAGAATTATTAAGGATGCGTTTGGTTTTCGGATTGTATTAGTTATTCAGAGTTCGATGGGGCTTTCGATGATTTAATTGGTGGAAGAGTTTCATACCCGGAGTACTTGTTTAAGCTCGTATTATTATTTGGTGACTCGTGAATTTTATGGATTCACGTGGTATTATTTGGGAGTCCTCGGTATATTTTCGGGGTTTATTGTACACGTAGATATTATAATTAAAATTATATATATACGTGTGAGTATTTATTGGGAATATATATATATATATATGGAAGACACATGTGTTGGGATTATACTGTAAATTGGGAAAGCATGAGAGTCACTAGTGCAATTATGGAGAATTGGAGAGTTGGTTTTGCAATTTACATATATATATCTATATGGCTGTATCTGATGGTTGGAGAGAGAGAGCTTGGGTGTTGACCACCACCTCATGACTTCATCTCCTTCCTCAGCTCTCGACCAACAACTTCCACTCCATTCATCCTCTCGCCGGCGGCAAGGAGAGAGAGAGAGGCAGACAGATCAAGGGAGAGACAGGGAGGTCGCGCCTAGAGGCGCGCGACCTGGTGGGAGGTTTCGGTCGCCGGACATGGCGACCCAGGTGGAGGGTAGCTCGTCGGTGATGGCGAGCTGGAGGTCAACGACGGCCAGAGGTGACACGCTAGTGGTGGCGCGGTCCAGCCGTGTGCAGTGATGGCCAGTCCCATGTTCGGTCGGACTGAGTTGGGTCGACTCAGTGCCGAGTCAGGCTTTGTTTGGCGCGAAAATTTGAGGGTAGCTTTCTCTCGATATCGTACACGATATATCCGAAATTGGTGCGAAATCGTTGAGCGGTTCTCCGAGAATTTCAGATTTTCGGTATGAATTTTGGTTTTGATTTTTGTAGATTTGTTCAGATTTATTTATCGATTTCTAATGAGTTTCAACTATATTGAATAGGACGGTAAGGCGGTCGTTACGACACATTCGAAATATTTTTCGGACAACTTTGGGCGGCGAGCACTATTCACGCCCGGTACTGTTCACGGCAGGACTGTTTGTAAGCGTTTAAACTAGGTGGGTAATTTTATATATATGTTTATCTAGCACTCACTAATAGTAAGTAGAAAATGCTAAGTTGCCCCGTTGCATGTTTATGGATAATAAAAACATGAAATTAAATTCCTAAGCGATAAATGGAATTTAAGAATTTTATAAAATTCACGAAATACCCATAACCGAATAAATGAGGTCGGGAATATAAATTCCCTGGGAAATTAAATAAATTAATTCCCTGAAAATTTTTTAAAAATTAAATCCTACTTAAATTGGATTAAAATAGGTGGTCTAGTACCCCTGGACTTAAAGTAGGATTTTATAGAATTTTGTGTGAAATTAGAACCTGTAATTAGCCCCCGGATTATATGTAACTGAAATTAAAATACAGTGGGGGCGGGGCAGATTTGATATTGAGGGACGTAGGGCCGGTTAATAAATATTTCCTCTATTATTTACATTTTATTGAAATTAAAAATATGTTAGGGGATCCATGAGGATGCGTGACATTAAAACTTAGACACGGTTTTAGTTTCCTCTTTAGTTTATTTTTCTCATAAAATATAATGAAGTTATATTATGAATTAAATTGTCCCTGAGGTGGAATAGTTTGAAAACAATTACTGTAAATTAAATTAAAAGCATGCGAGTTTATAAGAATTATTATTTTCGGGAAATTGGGAAACCGGACGATCTTGAGATAAATTGATGTGATTTGCTATTATAATTAAATTATAAAGCATGCTTTTAAAAATGGAAATGATTGTATATCGTGGATTGATTGTATAAAAACGAATTGTGGGACATATACTTGTCAATTGATAAATGTTATATTTCGATTATTGACTCACTGTTGAGGCATGATGTACATATTTCATACACCATGAGCATTGATATTCCATTGGGTGTGGTTTCATGTCTCATTCATGTGCATATTGCATTGAGTCTTTTGGGTCGTCGCAACAACTGGCCAGGCGGTGTATCGCTACCGGCGGACTAGTAATCCGGGAACAGGGAGGCGTGGGAGGATTTGATCCGAACACGGTGTGTTTTCTTTCACGAGTCGATATGATCCTCGTGGTTGTGTTACTTTGGCGACATTATACCCGATTGTTCCATGTTAGATAGGGTGTTTTTGGCATTGTCATTGCATTATATTCACATTGAGCATTCATTCTTTTATATTGTTGAAATATTGTTGTTATTAAACGGATGGTGTTTGTAAATTTATTATAAATGAGGAAATTAACTCAATGTGAATGAATATTTAAAGATTTAAAATTGTAAAGAAAGAAATAAAGTTCGACGATAATGTTAAAACCTGGATTAGTGGAGCCATGGTTGGCATGTGTTCCAGGTGATTACATGAATATAGATGAAAAGAGGTTTTGATAATTAATTGTTTCCCCCTTGAGTTGGAGTTGAGTTGAGTTGGCTAGTCATATATTGAGACTTGGTTGTGGTTGTGCCTTTGTGGTTGGTGATTAGTGTTATCATTGGATGATTATTAGACCACTTCGGTAGTGGGGAGAGTTGTTCAGGTTAAAGGTCGGGTAAGACTCGTTAGTCTGACCTTGTTTCTCTTGGCTTGTGTATTTTGAGTTTGTCGCTCACCCTTCCACTTTAAAAGTGTTTCGAGTAGTAAATGGTTTTTAGCCGTGTGCCTTGAAAATCTCATTTCCTACATGTTCTGGTAAAGTTAGTGAACTCTGGGCATGGTTTGTCCCGTTCTTGAGACTTGAGGTCAGTTCTGATATCTAGATATGTTTTTAGAGTTTGATTGTTTTAGATTTCTCCTAGTTATTTCGAGGAACACCTAAATCCCGGTGTTGGTTTGGTAACCTTTAAGAATTTGTTTATAAGTTCCTATATTAAGTTGAAGGTCTTAGAACCGGTTTCGAAATAAGTTTGAATGTGACTTTGAGGTGATATTCGGTTGAACTCTAGTAGTTCTTTTCCCTGTGTTATTGTTTCTTGGGTTTTAACCCGAACATGTGTTTCTAAGGTTTCATTCCTTAAGGTAAGAAATATGATCATTCGTGTTTGTCTGTGGATCTTCTCGAGTAAGAGAAGTGAGATTAAGTTAAGCGCACATAGTGCGATTCCTAGTGTTTGGTTGGGTTAGGAGGCATTGGCACCAAATATGATTTGACCGGGCCCTAACTTTTTCTTAAAAACTAGTTGAATCCTTCGGGGTTCAACATTTTTCTTTAAAAACCTAAGGGCCATGGCATCTGTTTGGGACTAAATGACTCCAATAACCCTTTCTTGCGCCTCGATAGGCGGTATGAGGTAAAGGTGACCTTGTTGATCTGTACCCATTTTAGTGCCTCGATAGGCAGTGTGAGTTAGGGATAGTTCGGTTGGTTACCGAATCCAGTGTGGTGATAATATATTTCCTTATGTATTTCTTTGGGGTGAATGAATTAGTTCACAAAATATTGTAAACAATAAGGAATTGTATTGAGGATACCATTGGACTGTATTGAGGATAGAAATTGTGAGAGTGAGACTCTCCAGGTATGATCTGATAGAGGTGATGTGTAAGAGTTATGAATTAATTGTGGACATGATTATGGTTTTTCTCTTCTGGTAGTTCTAGTGAGTGATCTTACCTCCTAGGAATATTGAGTGGCGTGCTCGGTGCACGGTATAATAGAGAGTTAGTTCTGGTTGTATCCCTAGATGAGAGTGTGTATTCGAGTGGGTGCTTTTATACACCAGGTGCTAGGATTAGCTGTTTACGGGACTTTATGTATATATGTGTATATATATGGTGATTCGACATGCGTATATACGAGTGATAGATATATCTTATGATCTGTGTTGTTTTACGACTCTTGAGTAGTTTCGAGATTAGTTGTGAGGTTATTGTTGGGTGTCTCGGATTGGCAGGGGTGCCATGGGAGACGATAGCTTGACCTAGGATAGATGCATGCACACGGGATGGTTAGCATTTTCTAGACGGATATGAGTGTGATGTTTTGATATTATGGTGAACGCGTGGTTCTTTGCTCACCCCCCCCCCCCCCCCCCCCCACACACACACACAACATTTGCAGGTTTGCAGGTGGATGCGGCACCGCATGCTCGGCGGCGACGATACGGGGGATTTGGGACGGTAGATTTATTCCTCCTTCCGTAATCATATTTATTATTCTTTTATTCTCTTGGGAGCCAGGTTGTTGGCAGATTCCCTTATGTTGCATATTCAGTTCATGTATTTATTATTTTGGGGTGTCATTGTATCTGATCGGCACTACCATCAAGTTTTATGTATTCTTATTTGAACTTGGTGGCTCAGTCGGTACTTGTTGTTTTGGGGTGCCTTTACACCTTTTCGGCATCGCCATATGATTTTCTTTATAATTTCATTTTAGCATTTGGGGCTCTATTGATTTTAAAGGGGTTTTGGAGAGGTATTGGTGTTCTTTTCCATTACCTCGGCCCTAGTAGGTTTCTAGAATGTTGGGCCGCGTGCCATTGCTTTTATTCTTGTTATCATGGGCAGGTTGTACTATTGTGTTGAATTTGGGTTGTCCAGATGTTCAATTTACAAACGGATATTTGCCGGATTTTCGTTAGAATTCTTTACTGAGTCTCTTTCACTCAGGTGACATGGAATACTTCAATTTCATTCATATTCCATGTATTTCGATGTCATTATTAAATCTTGGTTGTTGTTTTCGATGACGTCATACCTCGGGATTCGCTGATTCTCTAGATTGGAGTCTCAGGAATAACGGGGTGTGATAGAATTAATGAACTTTATATTTCGTTGATATTGATGCAAGAAATTTCTCTCTCTAAAGAAGTGGTGTCATGCGATATCAGCAAAAGAATATATGCATGATGCACTAGGATGTGCTTTTGTTGTATTGAGATGTAAATTTCATTGTTCTTCTTGATCAAGAAAAGGGTAAGAATTGTTATTTTAAATATGTATACGATATTCTTCAAAAATAGAAAAAATAATTATACATATATATTTTTTAATTAACATCAATGATAAAACCTACTACACCTTTAATAATAAAGGAAAATAGCCAACTCTTGCATCATTTACAAGTAGACCTGTCAATGGATTGGATTTTGACTCGAATCCGATTCGAATCCGATCCGATTAGCCGGATTTGGATTAGAAAAAAAATCCGATAATCCGAATACGATCCGAATCCGATAATCCAATTCCTTAACAAATTGGATTTGGATTTGCCTAATCCGATCCGATAATAACCCGATCCGATTAATTTTATATATACACATATATATTATGTTATTAATATGTAAATATTAAATAGTATACTAAATTATATTTCAAATTTTTTTTTTACTTTTTCATTTTTATGTTTTTATAGTCATGTATTATAAGTATTGATTGTCAAATATATAATTTAGTGTTTAATATTCTTAAAAAATATCATAAAAAAAATTTGTAATTTTTTTTTACCTAATCGGACCGGGTTATCGGATCGGATATCCGAAAATAAACAAATTCGGATTTGGATCAATTAAGTGAAAATCCATCGGGTTATCGGATCGGATCGGATTGGATATATGCTAACCGGATTCGGATCGAATCAGGACAGATCCGATCCGAATCCGACCCGTTTACAGGTCTATTTACAAGGTTCGCGAGTGTTTGACAGTGAAAACTAATAATGAGCTGCAATGGATATTGATAATTATTGTCTTTCGTATTAATAGTGATTTGATTCACCAAAACACGGAAAATCATATTTGTGGTGAATGGTGAGGCAATACATTGGAAAGTAATCTGAGGTTTACTATGGGTACTACCTGTTATAGAGAAATTGGGAGTGTTATAGAGAAATTCGGCCATATCCTTTTTAAAAAAATATATATATTTTTTTCTCTATTTCTCTTCTATTTCTAACCCTTACTATTCATGGCATGCAGTTTCCATTAAAAATTTCAAAGAAAAAATATTATATGTTTTTGTTTGTGGTTCTTTTGTAAATCACGTTTTATGAAGATATAGTCTTTAATGTGATGGGATAACTTAAGAGAAAGTAACTTAGGATGAGGATCCGAAATTGCTACAAGGGGCTCCTTTCGTTAAAGGATGAGAAAGGGAAAGTCTGTCGGTTGGTGTTTATGCCTTGAGGAATCACCATTATTATCTAAAGTCTAAAATCTCAAGTTTTCACCTATCGTATTCTTACTTCCATAAATGAGGATCATACGTCCTCTATTAATACTAGTGCTAGCGAGGGTAATGCCTCCTATACAAGAGAATGATATGCTCTCTATCCGGAGGACCCTTCGCAAACCTAGGTCAGAGGAAGAGCTTTGACCCAAGGGTACTAGGTTGCTTCACATGGCATCTATGCATGGGTGCTACCGTCACATTAAATTCAAGTTTCATCAATCATTCATCCTAATTAATGTGATTCCTTTAGGCAGTGTGTCACCTAACCACACATTTCCCCCTTTGTACCAGGTCTGAGGGTTCCCCCTGTTCTGACCACTGCTTCAGACCCAAGCCACCTTGCCACTTGATCTCTTAGGGCCTGTTTGGAAAGCGGTCTGGTCTGGTTTGATTTGGTCTGGTCTGATCGCTGATCTGAAACTCTGTTTGGTAAGCGGTTTGGTCTGATTCTAAATTTGATTGAATATATATATATTAAATTAAATTATATATATACACACACATATATACCGGTGGTGACTTGTGGTGGTGGTGGTGGTGGTGGCAGCGGCAGCGTGAAGGTGTGAGAAGTCGAGGTCTCATGGGTTAATTTGCTATATACCATCATTCAATTAATATGTTTTGTCCATTTGAGTTTTGATTGTTTTGGAAAAGTAAGGGCAAACTTTCAAAAACCATCATTTTGATGGTCTTTGATTTTTAAGATTTTGGGTCTGTTGGTTTTGTGTGGTCTGGTTTCAATATTAGAAACCAAGTCCACCAAATATGGTCTGGTCTTAAAAACAAAGACAAGACCATACCAAATGAGCCAAAAATCACTAAACAAACAGACCCTAGTTCCCACGAACGATGCTCAACATCCTAGAGAAGGGGGGAAGGGTTCAGTTCATCGGGTCAGGCCTTCTTCGACTTCGTCGAATGGTCCCTCATTGTTCCCCCAACAAGACCTTACACACTCCCTTCTCCTTTTATGAGGAGGGAAGAGCCACATTACACGTGTGCGTTTAGGAGAGTTGGTACCAAACCAGTCCCCTTGTGGGAGTGCCCATCTAATTAGAGCGGGATCTTTTTCACAAAAGGGTAAGGGACCCCTCGAAGAAAGCCCATTATCTTCCTCGGGGCCTCCCCCAGGATGGGTCCCGTGGAGGTACGTGAAGCCTGACCATACTTCACTATAAAGGGTAATCAGGCATCAACAGTTTCTCATTACGGCACATGATAAATTCTGACAAACCTGAACATGGAAATTGTATTGAATATATCAATGTAATAACATAGAACTTGATGAGAAATAAGGTTTGATTTAGTTACTAACCTGTTAGAAGGCACAAACCATGAGGCTCACGTACAACCTTAAAAGATAAAAAAATAAAAAAGACTACCAAAGCATAACATAAAAATATAGTCACTGCTAAAGTATTTATTATCTGTCTAAGAATTTCAATTTGCAGACTTATTTTTGTTTCGGATTATAACTCACTCATTTAATACATTAGTAGACACCTCTAATTCTCTCTCAATTATAGATTCTTAATTCTTCAATAATTTAATTTATGAGATACCAATTTTTATATGAACTGAACGATTAATCTACAAACTCTTAAACAATATAAGCTCTAATCTCTATTTATTCTTTCTCATCCTATTTATTCTTTCATTTTTTCTCCCGAAGTACAAAAAGGGCCACACTGATATGAAGGAATGCACACTCTCTCTAGATACCATCTGTGAGTACCTCTCTTGTTTGCATCTCCTTTACTTTTTTTCTTCGATGATTCATTGATTTGTATTCCGATACGGCAAATTTAGATTTTGATAATTTCTCCCACAACTTTATGTTCACCTCAACAATGAATGGAACGAAGGTTTAAAAGGGAGCATTGAGATGTAAATTTCATTGTTATTCTGGATCAAGAGAAGGAATTTAAATTATTTGATCTATATTTTAAAAAGTATTTGGCATATTTTCAAAAATAAATAAATATAATTATCCTCTGTTTTTTTTTTTATACTATGATGTAGAAACCTAGTTCAAGTTCAAGTAATGCAGAAAATGAAGAAAATAACCAATATTGCATTATTCAAGGTAACAGTGCTTTGTCAGCTGAAATTTTGCATGATCTACCAGGTATAATGAATCAATGATGGACCTATATATGCACCATTTTCAAGGTAATAAATGTTTTTTGCTTTATTGTGTTAGACGTGCAGTGCATTGATTAAACAATTGATATATAGCCCTATTCATTTTGATTGATTATTGAGTTGATATAACTAGTATATGAAGATTTGACCCATAATGGTGAATCTATATATGAATCATCACATCCATCACTAACTAGCTAGGACCGGAAATTAAGTGTAAGTTTTATTATTTTAAACACTTATAAGGTGGTTTTTATAAGATAAATTTTGCTTCCAATGGGTAATAAATCTTCACTTATATAAAATTATATTTTATAAAATACTTAATCATATAATAATATGAAACAATTAACTTATAATTTCAAGCTTGTTGCTGAACAATAATTTCACATTGCATGGGAGTAGAAACTCCTCAAAAATCTCAATAGATTAGCATATAAAGTTCGGATGTTAGCATTTCAGCCTATATAATTGCATTCATGGCTTTCAAGTGTTTACAATGGGGGAAAATGTAATATTGTTTGATATTCTGTTATTTTCTTTCTTATTTTTATAGTGTTTTTCGGTTTTAGGCCATTTCAAAGGGCTAAACCCCTTAAAAAATATTTGACTTATCATGTACCTTTTATTCTATATTATTTTAGTTCCTATATATTATATTGCATTGCAAATCCTTATGTTAACACCCACAACACATGATTATGATTTGAATAGTAGTTTGTAAAATTAATTCATGATCTAATTTTCAAACCGTATACATGAAGGCTTAGGTCGAGAAATCACTGAAAGAAAATATTTCAGGTCACAATGATTGAAAACGAATTCATGACCGATATTATTCTAAGGGTCACAATTGACCTAATCATTTTCAGTCTTAGGCCTAAAAATGATTTTCGATCACTGTTATTACGGTTTTCGATCACTTTTCTTATCATTTTCAGTCTAACACCGATTCTTTCAATCGCTTTTGGCTTGAAAGTCTTTCAATTACTTTTGGCTTAAAGTCTTTTAGTCACTTTTGGCTTTAAAGTCTTTCAGTCACTTTTGGCTTTAAAGTCTCTCGACCACTTTTCTCTCGATGAGTTTCCTCTCAACAAGTTTTCTCTCGACGAGTTTCCTCTCAACAAGTTTTTTCTCTTTTGATCACTTAAGGCCTAAAAGGACCCTCGATCAATGACATTGGCCTATAAGTAAGATCCTATTTGGTAGGTTGTTTGGTTTCACCTGGTCTGGTCTGGTCTTTATTTTCAAGGACCAGACCATGTTTGTTTGAACTTTGTCTCAAAATTTGGAACCAGACCAAAGGAGACCAAATTGAACCAAAGGGGGTATTTTTGCAACCAGATTTTTTGATGGTTGCAACCTGGTTTGATCTTATTAATAAAATATATTTATAAATAATTAAAAATGAATAAATAATAATAATAAATTAAATAAAACATATTTTAAAAATAAAGTATAAATAATAAATAATAAACAAAATGAATTAAATAATACCTAATAATAATAATAAATGAATATAATAATAATAAATAAATAATTAAATATATTGATAAATAATTAAAAATGAATAATTAATAATATAAATAATAAATTAAATAAATAATATTTATAAATAAATAATAAACAAAAAGAATTAAATAATACATAATAAAAATAAAAAATGAATACAATAATAAAAAATAAATATAATAATAAAAAATGGACTAAATAATAAATTAATAAAATATAATTGTAAATAATTAAAAATTAATAAATAATAATAATAAATAATAAATAGATACAATAATAAATAAATACTTCATAATAATAACAAAAAATGAGTATAATAAAAATTAATTAATAAATTAATAAAATATATTTTTAAATAATTAAAAATGAATAAATAATTTATAAATAAAATGAATGGAATAATGAAATAATAATAAATAAATATAATATATCTATAAATTAATATATAAATGAATAAATAATAATTTAATAATATAAATAATAAATTAATAAAATATATTATAAAGTGAAGAAATAATAAATAAATAATACATAAATAAATATTATAATAAATAATAAATGAATAGTAAGACCAGATCACTTACCAAACAGTCTTTTAAGTTCAGGATCCAAATCAGATTAGACCAGACCGAATCACACCGGATAGGATTGGACCGGACCGGACCAAACAGACCGCCTACCAAACATGGCCTAAGTCTCTTGACAAATTTAGTCATGGAAACATTGTCATTGATGGCCAAGGTCACGAGAATCATTTGCAGAGATCGAGACTACAAAACCCAACAAATCAGGTCTGGAAGCTTGGAGAGAGATTAGATTGGAAACTATGAACTGATCGAGATAAAAGTTCAAGATTCCAAAACTACAAATGGAAGTTTCTCAACTATCCATCAGAGTTCGTCAATGATCAGAAGACTCCTTGGTCAAAGACAGACAAGAGATGAAAGAGAGCTGAAAGTAGTAATAGTTAAAGTGGGTAAGTCTGAAAGAGCCATGGTCTCTAATTAGAAATGTTAAGCTAGATATGGTTTCATCACATGTGATTGAGAGTGTAGCCAACCAATCCAAGTGTTCAAATCAGCAAGTGGTTGAAAAGTTACTTTCAACATTCAAGCAATTAATGTCTAAAAGGGCGAGCTGAAAGAGACACCATCAGATCAAGACCCTCTATAAAATACCCCTTCAAGTCCCACAGGCAAGATGTCCCAGACCATTCAAAGTCTTACTCTTTATCATTCATAGCTTATCACTTAGCTTTTATTGCATTCCTAGTTTAGCTTTTAGATTCATTAGCTTAACATTTACTTTGTCCTTAACACTTAGATCTTTAGTCTTTCATTTTCAATCAAAAATTGTATTTGTACTTCATTTATCATTGTAATCAGTTCTTAGTTTAATGAAAAAGAGTTTTCAAGTTCAGGTATATTGATTGCTCTTTTAATTTCCTTTCAATCATTGCTTTTAAAATTGAAGTCCTAACTTAGGCAATATAGAACCTTAAGGAGAAGGTCATTCCTACTCTTCAACTTTCGCCTGAGCCAATATTAGTCGGTCGCCCGACCCGATAGGAATAGTTTGGTAAGAAATCTATGAGTCCACATTAGGACTCTGGTACGCCCGCGTTTAAGGTCGATCAACTATTGGTTAACGACCTCGACCACTTTGTGAGCCAAACAATTTACAGTAATAAATTTATAATATTTATCATCTATTAAATATTAGGGCAAATTTCAGTGACACCCCATCAGGTTTGACACTATTTCAGCCAAATACAAGTTTTGATTCTAACTTTGACTCATACCCCATGTTTGAAAAGTCAACCCAAAATGACACTTTTGCCCTCATTCTTTATACAAAAATTATTTTCTCTCTCTATCACTTTCCCTCTCTACAATATATATATATATATATATATATATATATATATATATATATATATATATATATATATATATATATATATACAGAACTACTTTCTCTCTCTCTACCACTTTCATTCTTTACAAATATATATATAGCAAAGAACCCATCATTAATTTTTTGGACAAATCTATACAAACATATAACTAAAAATCAAGGGCTAGTGTTTTTCTAAAAATAAATAAATAAAAATTCATTTATTTTTTGTGTGAATTCAATTAAGAAAAAAAATCCAATTAACGACTCTTGATTTAGTAATTCTTATTTATTTTTTTAAATAAAACATAAATATTTTTTCTTGGGTTTCCCTTTGTCCGGAAAAATAAATAGCGGCGATTTTTATCCCTTTTAATGGTGGTTCTTGTAATGATATATATTCATGAGTTGTTTCTTAATTTGGGCCATATTTTCATTCGGAAAAGGGAATATTACAAATGTATGGATTTATTTGTTAGCAATTTACTACTTTATTGAGACAAAGAGGTTATGAAGCTTGAAAATGAATTTGGATAAAAGGTTGACGTGAACATGAAAAGAAATACTCTTTACTTCATTCAATAACCAAATTATCCCTTACTATAAATCATGCATTTTGACAACTAGTAATTAATCAATATTTAGTTCATTTTTTTTGTTATTTTAAATCGTGGAAATAGTAAGAATACTTTGAACACTTTAATATATAAAAAATAGGTCCTTCTATTATTTATTCTTTGATTTTCATGACTATGACTCCAAAAATGGTAAACACTATTTTTAAAAAAAAAACCAGTAATTTTCCTTTACAAAAATGTAGCAGATGGCCGAAATGCTAACGTGGGTATGAAAAATAATATTCATTTTTTAAGAATTCTCTTACTATTAACCTTCTTAAATATCACCAAATATATAAAATATGGTACCTTGGTGCACAAAAGCATTCCTTAAGTAGTCATCAAAAGTAGCTTTGTTAGAAAACAAGTACTCTGGGTGTGTTGTTTCAAAAAAAAAAAAAAAAAGTACTCTGGGTGTGTAATAACATATACTGTTGGCTTTGAAATTTACTTTCGGCAAATAATTCCAAAATTAATGATAACAAACCATTGAAGAGTGTTTGATACTAATGAATTTTCGAGCTTAAGTTTTCAGCAAAAGACAGGTGAACGACTCGGAAAACAAACTCGGAAAGAAAACGACTCGGAAAGCAAGTTCGGAAAGAAAGCTTGAATTAAAGCGAAAAGCTGTAAAAGAAATTGAAGCGCAAATGGAAAATCAACGGCAAAGGCGAAAGTCGAAGACTCAAGACTTGGGGTAGATAGGTCGGGAAGCGATCATTGTAACAAGATAATTTTATGCGTCGATTTTATCGTATAAGCTCAAGTATAAAATGAACCAAATTCAAATGAAATGAAAAACGCTTTACCGAACTTAAACGGAAAGAAAAATATTTTTATTAAATGATTTTCATGTTTGAGTCGACTAAAATGAGCCTGTGTATTTTCTACTAGTCGACTAAAACAATCAGTAGCTATAGGTTTTTCATCCACATCAAAAGAGTCGACTGAAAAGAGATTGAGTCGACTAGACTACTTCATGTAGTCGACTAGAACTCATTCTAGTCGACTAGATGGTCCAAAGTAGTCGACTAGAACTCAATCTAGTCGACTAGATGGTCCATTGTAGTCGACTACAACAGAGAAGTAGTCGACTAGAAGTTCCTCAAAACCTGCAGATTCTTCAGAAAACATTTCCCATGTTTTGTGGACTTTGTTCAATGGTATTCAAACGGCTCTTATCTTTCAAATACTATAATCATTCTTCAAAACCCTAATGCTATGCTATATATAGAATGAGATGTGTATATTGAAGATTAAGAGATTGAAATACAAGAAGAAACAAAGCTATCAAAAATTCTGCAGAAATTTTCTCTACAAAAGCCATTGAAACCAAGCTTTGAAAATCTGATTTTCTCCAAGTTTCTTTGAAAATCAAAACCTTTAGTATCTCTTCTTATTCTCCAAATATCATTCATTGATCATACCCTTTGAGAATACATTTCTAGAGCTATTGTAAAATCACCAAAAACACTTGAGCTTATATTGATTTATCTTCCATAAACACCTTTGGGTTTTGAGTGTTTTTGTTCTTGAGTGATTTTATTGATTACATACGAATTTGTAATCTCGGACAAGTGAAGTCCACCGATTGTTCAAGAGAGGGTTGTTCTCTTGATTGAGGGACAAGCTCGAGAGGCTTGTGTTGTAAAGGTTTGTCATTTCACCTGTGAAAGAAGGGTCATAGTGAAAGGATCGGGAAAAGTCTCAAGAAGGGGTTCTTGAGCCGAGGAGTAGGAGTTACCGAACCTCGAAAAAATCACGGTGTCAAATCTCTCTATCTCTTTCTCTTTACTTAATTATTTTACATGCCATAATTGCTTGAACATCTTGTATGATATCTTGTCTTGAAATTAATAGTTAGAGAAGTTCAAATTAAATCATTCACTTGCTTATTGTGATATAGTTTTTATTTGAGAGTGTTCTAATCTCGAAAAGAATTAGAGCTAATTTTTGAACACCCTATTCACCCCCCCTCTAGGGTTAATTAGTGACTAACATATACTACCTCTCGGTCCCGAAATAATAGACCATGTTTGATTTTCTGGGTATTTAGAAATTGATTGTTTTTAGTATGGAAGATAGCTTGAGATTCACAGATGCACTGGATTTAGAGTACTTCTTAAATATCACCAACGTATGTAAAATATGTAGAGAGAGAAAAAATAGTTTTGTAATACTTCCACCGTTTTACAATAGTTGTTTAATTTAAATTTTTTAATATTTTATTAATTTGGGTTGATTATAGGGTAATTTTCAATTTTGCCCTTAATGATATAATATTATGGTGGGGTTCGGTATTTGTTTAAAGTTAGTGGAAGAAGGGTAGTTGGGGAAAGTGAAATGTTAAATTGCATTGAAATTCGAACTGGACAAGTATTTTGGAACAAATAAAGTTGCAATAGTGGACAACTAATATGGGACAGAGATAATATATATATATATATATCCATAGATATATATATATATATATATATATATATTTGTAGAGAGCGAAAGTAATAGAGAGAGAAAATAACTTTAGTATAAAAAAATGAGGACAAAAATATTATTTTGAGTTGACTTTTCAAATACGAGGTGTGAGTGAAAGTTAGAATCAAAACTTATATTTGATTAAAATAGTGTCAAACTGAGATAGTGTCACTGAAATTTGTCCTAAATATTATATGATTTAAAACTTTTTTTTTTTTTTATATCTTATCGATTATAAAGTAAAGTATTTATTTTTGAGAAGACTGCATCTTATCACTTTATCACACTTGGAATTTTAAAAGGAAAAAATTAGCCAGGTTAACAATTGTACTTTAAATTGGACGTTACATTATAATAATATGCTTTATTACAATTTGTGACCTAAAATAGTGATGTGGAATGTTTAAGTATATATATATATATTTTTGTCGTTTTTTTGGTACATGCCTAGTTGACTAGTTTGGAAAATGGAGTTTTCCGTACATCAATGATAGGTTTCACCTATGAAATTAAGACACTTCGTCTAGGGTTATCGTATCTGTGTCGGACACGCGGACACATCAAAAATACGTGTCTGACATGCCAAATGACATGTTCTGAATTTTTTTAAATTGAACACGCAGTGGACATACGGAGGACATGCGTGTGTCCACGTGTCGGACACGCGGTAGGTCAGTTGATTCCATGAAAGATAGAGAACTTATGGAGCCGTTAATTTGGTGGATGACTTATAGAATTTGAACACCCTTAATCCAATATTTGGATAGAAAGAAACAAGATATCACCACAAAGAGCTGAAGATTTGGTATTTGTACATTCTAATATTTATCTTCAATCAATGAATTTTTACAATATAACGAGGGAAAAACTAAGATGTCAGATGTTGGGGGAAATGCATTTGATTCCTTGAATGATAGTGGAATGAAGAATTTTGAACATATGAGACATTTTATTTAACTTATTTGTTTATTTTTGTTTATAAATTTATTGGTTCTCATTATTTAAGTGATAAATGAAGTATTTATGCATTATAATATATATATATATAAATATATATGTTCTTTTATAGACGTGTCAAAGGCGTGCCGTGTCCTATTTTTTTGTAATTTGACGTGTCACCATGTTCGTATTATGTTCGTGTACGTGTCAGTGCTTCATAAGGTTTCGCCTTTGTTGTACATCTCATCTCCTAATTCTTTCTATGTACACACCGGCCAACTAAAAATACTTTCAAAAATCTTAAGATTGATATAGATAAATAAAATTATTATTTTTTATTAAAATTGTATAAGATAATATTTTTTGGATTATTTGCACTCAGAACCTCTGAATTTTTGGTCAATTCCATTCAGGAAGTGGTCAATGCAATTGTAGTCCAACCGTCCCCTGAACTTTCAATTTTCTTGCAATGACACCCCCGAAGCGGTAAACATTCCAAAATGCCCTTGAGTTATCTCACTTATTACATGAGACAAATATTTGGAGGGTGAAGTTATTGAAATGCCCCAAGACAAAAACCCACCCATCACCCACACCTTTCATTTCCTCTCTTCTCTCTTTAGAAAATTCTCTCATCCCTATCCCTTCACTTCCTACATCTAAACTTCATTTGATTTATATATATAACTACATATATATACCTATATATACATACATATATATATATACACAAGTGGATACAAGCAGCGAGATTAGTGGTGGTTGGTCCAAGGTAGAGGTGGAGCAGGTCAGTGGCGGGTATGGCGATGGGTGGAGGGGGAGGAGGAGGAGGAGAAGACAAGGGTTTGATGGGTGGAGCCGGTGGTGATCCGGGAGAAGGCTCCGACAGGCGCCGCTCGCAAGGACGAGAAAGCCGCCAACGCCGAAATGTCTCTCTCTCTTTTTGGATTTTGGAGAAAGATGAGGAAATTGTCTCAACAAACAAACACTCCCTTGGAGAGTAAGAAAACTAAGGGTTGTTTGGTCCTCTTATTTAATCAACAAATATTTTACAATAAAACAATGGCACAAGAGTAATTTTAAGTCCAAAAAACTCATACAGGGGTGTCATTGCAAGGAAATTGAAAGTTCAGGGATGGTTGGACTACAATTGCATTGACCACTTTCTGAATGGAATTGACAAAAAAATTAAGGGGTTTGAGTGCAAATAATCCTATATTTTTTTTGAAAGTTATAAAATTATATTTTTGTAAGCCACATATACTTGGCAACCCTTTGGGATGTGTAGTGCCACTAATAGAGATACTTGACTTCAAGTAATGGAGAAGATTTGGGTTCCGAATAATATCAGTTCCAAATTTAAAGATTCAAATACACATCATTTCATAACAACTCTATAAGCCTACTCTAGCTGGCTACATACAGCTATGACCAGGCAGAACCGCCGATTTTGGTTAGCGCCAAAAGAGTATTTCGCTGCATAGTATAATATATAGTATAATATAGGGTAGGTTAGACAAAACCCTTGAGGTTTCATGATTTAATCATCAAATCCCCCGTCGTTCGTCAAATTTATTGACATTTCAGATTTTAATCAAATACTCTCATCTATTCAATTTTTACGCCAAAATTACTTAAATGTCCCCTTACATAAATTATACTTTCACCCCTTTTATTTGGACATATTACACTTTCCCCCTCTCTTTTTTGGATAATTACACTTTCCCCATCTATAAAAAAATATTATATATAAAATTCGAAATATATATTTAAATTCGAAAATATATATATATAATTCGAAACAAATATATAAATTTTGAAATATATATATATATATATATATATATAATCCATAAACAATATATTAAATTTTGAAAAAAATATATAAAATTCAAAAATATATAAAATTCGAAAAAATATATAAATTTTGAAATATATATATAATTAAAAACAAATATATAAAATTTGAAAAAAATATATAAAATTAGAAAAACTATATAAAATTCAAAAATATAGATATATAATTCGAAACAAATATATAAAATTCATAAATAATATTAAAAATATATATTAAATTTCAAAAAATATATATAAAATTTAAAACAAATATATAAAATTCGAAAACAAAGATATAAAATTCAGAATATATATATAAATTTGAAAAAATATATATTTATTTCAAAAAATGAATTTTATTTTTTTATGTCACCACGTGAGTGGCACGTGACAAGGTGTATGGTTTGGACCAAGCATGTGAGGTTGAATGGGAACTCATGTTATGTTGTGTACTTAAATCTTTATTTTTTATTGTATTGTTTTAAATGGACAAAAAAATAAAGGAAAATGAGATAAATGAGTGAAAGTTGGACAAGAAGAAGTGGGATAGGGTAAGATGGTGGACTGATTGCTTGTCTCTTCTTGGAGACTAGCATCATCATTTTCTTTTTCTTCCCTTTCTATTTTTTTTGGGGGTAAATTTATATATGTTTTTAGAAATTTATATATATTTCAAATTTATATATCTTTTCAAATTTTATATATTTTTTCGAAATTTTATATATTATTTATGAATTTTATATATTTGCTTCGAATTACATATAATTGTTTTTGAATTTATATATATTTTCCGAATTTTATATATTTTTTTTTGAATTTTATATATTTGTTTTGAATTATATATATATTTCAAATTTTATATATATTCTTGAATTTTATATATTTTTTCAAAATTTAATATATAATTTACGAATTATATATATTTCAAAATTTATATATTTGTTCAAATTTTAAATAATTCTTTCAAAATTTATATATATATATATATATATATATATTTATAAAGGGGGGAAAGTGTAATTATCTAAACCAAGAGTGGGGAAAGTATAATATGCCCAAAAAAGAGAGGTGAAACTATAATTTATGTTGGCTGGAGGGAGTATTTGATTAAAATCTGAAATGTCAAGGGCTTTGGCGAACGACAGGGGGTTTGGTGATTAAATCCTGAAACCTCAGGGGGTTATATGTAAATTACCCTATAATATATAGAGCTTCGTAGTATCAAATAAAAGCAAAAGGTTTTGCATAGTATTATTTTGTATCATTATATAATAAAGGTTAAATACTCAAAATACTCCTGTAATATAGATAGTGTGTGTATAAAATTCATTAATTTTAAAATATATATATTGGCACATATTTTTTTTGGGAAAAATGCTTAAAATATTCTTGTAATATAGATATAGTGCGTATAACACCCATTAATTTTAAAATGTGTATTTTTTGACACCTATTTTTTTGAACAAATGCTTTAAAAACCTATTTAATATAGATATTGTACTTATAAAACCCATTAGTTTAAAAATGTGTATATATATATATATAATGTTTAGAAAAGGTTAGGTCATACAAATAAAAATCTGTGTGCCGACACCTAAGTTATTGTGAATCACTCAAATATAAAAAATATAAAGATAGAGAAGCAAGCAATAAAAGACTGAATTTTATTACTCAATGATAATCTCCACAATACTTCGATTACAAATTCTACTAATACTAGGAAATCTCTTAAAAGATCTCAACAAAACACCATCGTGCCTTATGAGTTTATTAAGCTAGATAAAGACCACTAACTCCTATTTAAAAGGAAGATAAGTCATATTCCTAAACAAATGGAATACTTAAAACAAACTAATGATTTATTCATCAAAACATAAAAACTAGAATCAATAAGTTTCACTAATTTGTAACACTCCCCCATAGTGCAAACTTACTATCAACAACACCAAGAGCACTTCAAACTTTGCTTTGACAAGAGCTTTGGTAAATATATCAACAACTTGGTCTTCAGTTCGTATTTTCTGCAGCTGAATGTCTTGAGTTAGAACTTTTTATCGAACAAAATGATAATGTGTTTCGATGTGTTTTGTGCGGGCATGAAACACTAGATTTCCGGCAAGCTTAATTGCACTTTTATTGTCACAGTGGATGAGAACTGGATAGTCCAAGGCAGAAAACATTGCTTGAATAAGCCTTTTAAGCCAAATACACTATTGAGTGACCATAGTAGCTGCTACATATTCAGCTTCACAACTAGAAAGGGCTACCGTTGTTTGCTTTTTATCGCACCATGAAACTACTGCTAAACCTATATTGAAGCAATACCCTGTTGTGGAACGCCTATCTGCATCTACAAAACCACTCAAAGAAAATGGTATATGATGCTTGTACATCAATCCAAAATTTAGAGTGCCTTTTACATAGCGAAGAATCCTCTTTGCTGCAATTAAATGTCCCTCACATGGTTTGTCCATGAACTAAGAAATAACCCCTACAGGGTACACAATATTAGGCCTTGTGATAGTTAAATAGAATAAACTGCCAACAAGCTATCGAAAAAATGTTGCATTTTCCAGTAGCTTTCTTTATTGTTTAGTTAACTTCAAGCTAGGTTCCGTAGGAGTTGTCATTGCTATGGACTATCTCATACGAAAACGATTCAATAAACTTACTGCGTATCCTTTTTGTGAGACAAAATAACCATTTGATTTTTCAACTTCCAGACCAAGAAAACAACTAGCTTCACCCAAACTCTTCATTTCAAAACGAATGAACAAGGAATTTCGAAGACGAACTATTTCATCATTGTTGTCTCCGGTAATGATCAAATCATCCACATAAAGGAGAAACATAATGCACATTGTAAGTGTTTTTCTAATAAATAAGCTTAGATATGCATCAGAAGACTTAAAACCACTAAAATCAAGATATTAAGCAATCTTACCAAACCAGGCACGTGGAGCTTGCTTGAGGCCATACAAAGCCTTCTTAAGTCGGAACACATGATCAGGGAACTCCTTAGAAGTAAACCCATGTGGTTGCTCCATAAAGATATCACGATCTAACTCTTCATAGAGGAATGCATTCTTCACATCTAGTTGCCATAATTTCCAGCCTTTGTAAGCAGCCAATGAAATAATTATTCAAATCATCACCATTTTAGCAACAGGGTTGAAGGTCTCCTCGTAGTCTAGACCATATTGATGAGAAAAACCACTAGCAATAAGACGAGATTTATATATGTCAATTGTGCCATTAGCCCTTTTCTTCAACTTGTAAACCCATTTTCAAGTAACTAATTCAATGTTCTTTGGCTTCAGAACAAGCTCCCACGTGCAATTCTTGTTTAAAGTTGATGTTTCCTTTTGCATTGCCTCTTCCCATTCATAAATCCCTTTAGCTTCATTGTAAGACTTTGGCTCATTTTCACACGAATCTCCCATCAGAAAACATGACAAAACCAAACAATGATTTAACTGAACTTCATAATCAGTTAAATAATCAGGTTGCTTTCTTTGTCTAGAAGACCTCCGAATCACAACCTCAGTAGTCTCGTCTTGTTGAATGCTTTCCCCGGATGGAGATATATTGCTCCCCTTTTCACTAGATGGAGCATTACCAAAGAAATTTTGCATCAACTTGATGCGATGACACTTCGTCAAACACCACATCACAAGAAACAACAACCTTCTTTGTTTCCGAATCCATACATTTCCATAATTTCATGTGAGTGTCATAACCAATAAAAATAGAACGACTTGCCTTTGGGTCAAGTTTGGTCCGATTACTTTTCGATACATGGACATAGCAAATTGAGCCAAAAATTAAAAAATAACTCACATTGGGTTTGCGATGGTATAATGCTTCAAAAAGAGATGCTTCCATCCTTGGCCTTGGAGGAAAACGATTGACAACATGACAAGCAGTCTGAATAGATGTTGCCTACAACTCCCTTGAAGGATTCTTTGCATGTAGCCACGACCAACACATAGCTATAAGATGTGCCAACTTGTGCTCAGCAACTCCATTTTGTTGTGGACTTTCTGGACAAGTCATTTGACGTTGAATCCCATGCTTTCTACAATATTTGAGAAATTTATCGGACATGTATTCCCCTCCTTTATTGGTGCATAGACACTTTATTGGCAGCCCAAATTCTTTCTCCACCTGCTTGTTGAACTGAATAAATTTGGAGAGAGTTTCACTTTTGTGTTCCAAGAAATATACCCAAGTGAACCGAGAAAAGTCATCCACAATAACCATCACATAACGAAAACCAGCATAACTAGGTGTTCTTGTTGGCCCCATGAGATCTGAATGCACCAACTCTGGCGCAGTAAAAGCTCTATTCTTTGAATGCGGGAAAGGAAGACTATGTGATTTTCCATATTGGCAACCAACACACACCACATCATGATGAAACTCCTTAAAGAGAGGAACTCCATTAAGAAGTTTCTTTGTAGATATTTTCTGTAGCAATTGATAACCAACATGGCCTAACCGAGCATGCCAAAGTGTTGCACTTGCATTTTGACTTGTCTTTTCGATATATGCATCACTCGCAAACAATACATATAAAGATTCTTTCCTTTTCCCAGTAAATAAAACATCAGCTGTAATGTGTTTTACATTTGAAGAATCTGTACATCATTTGGACAAAAAAGAACATACCTCCCAGAATCAGCTAATTGGGAAACCGAGGCGAGGTTCTTCTTTAAGCCTGGAACATGATAAACATTTTTTAGAGAAACACCTCCAACATTTGAAATATCAGCCTTGACATTGAAATATCCTTCTTTCACTACATGATGTAATGAGTTATCGACTATCACAATGACTTTTTTTCCACGATGCGGATGAACATAAAAAAGTAACGAAGCATTTCCAGTTGCATGATGAGAGCAACCAGCACTACAAGAAATCTGGCTTTTAGCGACAGTCCAAACTGTCGCTAAAAGTTCAAAAACCGTCTCTAATGCTCATCAAAGACCGTCACTAAAAATTGCGTCGCAAAAGGTTTTTAGCGACGGTTATTTTATACCGTCGCTAAAAGTGAGGTTATTAGCGACAGTCTAGACCGTCGCTAATACTACTACTATTGGCGACGGTCTAGACTGTCGCTAGTAATAAGTACTATTCGCGACGGTCTAGGTCTAGACCGTCGCTAATAGTAATAGTATTAGTGACGGTTTAGACCGTCGCGAATAGTCCTTATTATTAGCGACAGTCTAGACTGTCGCGAATAGTACTTATTATTAGCGACGGTTTCAAACTGTAGCCAAAAATCACGTTTTAGGAACGGTTTTACTGTCCCTAAAACCCATTTTTCTTCTTTTTATTTTGTCCTATTTTTTTTTTGGTATTAGACTATTTTGTTAGTGTTGTACTTCTTTATCATTTTTTATTTTCAATAATTCGACATTTTTATTTCTTAATTGCTAATTTACATTAATTTTCACATTCACATACAGAAATAAAAGTGCTCAAAAATTGAAAGTAAATACAAAAAAAACATTCAAAAACTTTGAATATATGTTAACTTTATTCAACAATAGAATGCTTGTACCAACATCTAAATTAGAACAAAAAAAATTACAAAAGGAAAAATAGAACCAAAAACAATCTTCAACATTTTAAAGATTGCAAAAAATCAACTCTATCACAACGGATTTTTTACGATTGGGTATCAATCCTTGGAATCCTTGGAATAGAGAGGAACATGCAAAGGCTTCATCATTCTCCCTGAAATACAAATTAAAACTTATTAGGGGCATCAAAGTTTCAAGAAACATATTTGAATCTAGTGAATTAAATACCAAAAATAATATTTTTTGTAAGTGCTAAGAATTATATTAATTTCTAGTCCACCCAACACATGCCCTTCATATAAATTTCTTAAAAAGCATTTTATAAAAAAAATAACTATTGGTAAGAAGAATCCATACTTTCAAAGATAACATTAAAGCATTCTGGATATGAATAACTGAATTTTATATATATGCAAGATTATTTAGTAGGAGAGTTGAAACCGAAAATTATTATAGATGTAATAGCACGGATCAAAGTCCTTAACCATAAAAAAATCAATGGCATATATCTAGAGTATAACAAACTCGGGACACTTCTTTAAATTAGTGACTGGCCATAGCACTCCAAGCAAAACCATAAAAGTTCTAAATATGATGCAAACAAAGTTGTCATTGAATCATTAAAATGGCTAAATTCCACTGAAGTAATAAAATGACTAAATATGAACCACTATTTACTAAGTTGTCATTGAATGATTGAATCAAAGTTCTGGATACCCATGAGCTGCTATTCTAACCATTAATGAACATTTTCTCAAATAAGACAAGAGTAGAGGCCTTCATCCCATTTGCACAATTTAGAGACCCTCACGATAACTAATAAGAGAGAGTAGAGACAACACACTTGAAATTAATCCAGAGCAGTTTCCTGGTCCTTCCATAGACAGAATGTCCCTTCACCAGTTCACATTAACAGAATTAATAAAATCTGAGTTCTCCTATTTGTATCCTAACAATTAACTTATTATAATATATTGATAAGAACTTGAACATGGATAATAATATATAGTCAATGCATAAATAAAAAACTATATAGGATAACTATTTATATCCTGTTTCTCCAACTTAGAGCACTTAGTAGATTAATATGTGAAGTCCAGAAAATTGCAGTAAGTTGGATACTGCTAGTTGGCACAAATATGTAATAATCAATATAACTGTATATATGTAGTCAGCTTCACAGATGGCATGGAAGAAATTTAAATTACATGATGAGATGGTACAATGTCTACCCAATTGCAATCATGTATATATGAGTTTCAGAGATGCATAGGTTAAAAAAAACGAGCACGTGGAAAGCAATTGAAACAAAAGGCATGTACACTTGTGGGAATATGGCAAACAGATCAGGTCACATGGATTCTCATGCATATATGGTGCAGCATTAATGGGGGGTTATTCAACAAAGAAAAGAGAAAAAAAAAACAGTGCATTTTAAACCCAACTCATTGAGCTTGACGATAAGTGTAGTCTTAATCTTCACTTTTTGCCCAAAAACCCCAACTCATTGAACTCTCCAAATGATACGAATTTGTCAACTAAAATTTTTAGTAAGCCAATACAAATCCCAAATTAGATAATTTTTAAACAATAATTCAAATAATCTATAAAATGAAACCCTCAAAGAAAGAAATTATGCAGTTTCGTCCAACAGAATTTCACTCTCATGTGTCCAACATACCAAAAAAAGTTCAACAGAAACCAAATTACAACCAAAGAAAGCAAGTTAATAGACCCCCATTACTAATACTATGAAGCAAAATTGAACAAAACCCACATACCCAATACTCTAAATTTCAAAGTACCAAGAAGCATCAAACACTAGAACCCAAAAAAATTGAAAAAATAAAAATGGGCAAGTTCAAAACCTTGAGATAAAGAGTCCCTCCACCAAATTGAGAGTCAGTTTTGTTGTGAAACTCCATCCAAGCGGTGTTCTTGCGATGACACGTCTCTTCAACCCCAAGGCCTTCTTAACCTTGCTCGCCGCCGTCGACCTCTGCAACGACGGGGAAGACGACATAGACGCCGACCTCTCAACCGATATGAGGTTAGAGAGCTCCAACTCCTCGAAATCGCCGCCTCGTACACAATTTGGAACAACCCAAACTCTTTGAACTCGAGATTGACGGGGGGGGGGGGGGGGGGGGGGGGGGGGGGGGTGGTGTCAGACACAGTGATGGAGCGGCAAATAGATCTAGGGTTAGAGAGGGTTTGTGTGTGAGTTGTTTTATTTTAGCGTGTTTGGGCAAATTTCAATAATGTCTATTTTGAATTTTGAAATTCAAAAAAATTTACTATGAAAATCAATTTTCGTAGGCAAAATTATTATTGTACCAACTACAAGGAAGTTTACTACGAAAATGAAATTTCGTAGCAAAAAACTATCATTTGCTATTAATATTAAATTTGTATATGAGCTCTCATAATTCAATTAAGTAAACCTTAATTCAATTCAGTGAATTTGAGTTCAATTAAGTAAACCACCAGTTTAGTTTTACCTAATTTTGTTTTTATTATTTTAATAAAAAAATCAAAATTTAAAAAGTAAGATAATAATTATAATATTATCCAAAAAAGAGGGGTGAAACTATAATTTATTTGAGAAAAATTTAAGTCATTTTGACATAAAAATTGACTGAAAGGGGTATTTGATTAAAATCTAAAATATCATTCAATTTCATGATATTGACTTCAATTGAGTGAAATTAACTTCAATTTAATGAATTTGAGTTCAATTTAATAATTCCACACTTCAATTTCATGAAATTGACTTCATTTGAGTAAATCCCCAATTCAAGTTTATAAAATTAAATTCAATTGAGTTGAGTTCAATTTAGTAATTCCATACTTCAATTTCATGAAATTGACTTCATTTGAGTAAATCCCCAATTCAAGTTTATAAAATTAAATTCAATTGAGTGAAATTAACTTCAATTCAATGAATTTGAGTTCAATTTAGTAAATTCATACTACAATTTTATGAAATTGACTTTAATTGAGTAAAACCTCAACTAAATTTCATGAACTTGAGTTCATTTATGTAAATCTTCAATTCAATTGAGTGAAATCGACTTCAATTTAGTAATTTCATAATTCAGTTTAATAAAATCTAAATCAATTGATTCAATTGAGTGAAATTGACTTCAATTTAGTAAATACCTAATACAATATAATGAAATTGAGTTTAATTGAGTAAATTCACTCTACAATTTCATGAAATTGACTTTAATTGAGTAAAACCTCAATTAAATTTCATGACCTTGAGTTCATTTGTGCAAATTCATAATTCAATTTCATGAAAGCGTATAATTAATACTTTATACACAACATATACAACATTTTTAGTCACACACATACTGATCATATAATTTTCTTTATATGCCTAGGTTCTTGTTTCGTATATGGAGCAACTACTTCTAAAATATTTGTATAAATTGTTGATTAAAATTTTATTTTTTATTGTTCTAGTAATTTTCATTTCTCATAATCAATCAAAAAAATAAAACTGTCTGTGCCTAAAGAATATGACTAAGATTAGAAAATAATGTGACTAAGATTAGAGTCTTTTGGCGCCAATTTTTCGTGGCTAAAAATATGGATTTTACTGACGGTTATGTGCCTTTAGTGACGGTTTAAAAATCCGTGACTAAAAAATATTAGTGTTAGCGACAGTTCGACATTTCCGTGACTAACAAATATGACTTTTAGAGACGGTTTGTACATTTACCGACAGTTTTAAAGTCCGTGACTAAAAATATGAGTATTAGTGACAGTTTGACATTTCCGTCACTAAAAAATATGATCTTTAGTGACAGTTTTGTACCTTTAGCGACGGTTTGAAAGTCCGTGACTAAAAATATGGGTATTAGCGACAGTTAAAAATTTCCGTGACTAAAAAAAATGACCTTTAGTAATGGTTTTTAAGCTTTAGCGACGGTTTGAAAAATCGTGACTAAAATTATGTGTATTAGCGACAGTTTAAAATTTTCGTGACTAAAAATATGACTTTTAGCGACAGTTTTGTACCTTTAGCGACGGTTTAAAAGTCCGTGGCTAAAAATATGTGTATTAGCGACAGTTTAAAATTTCCGTGACTAAAAATGGACTTTTAGCGACAGTTCTTGAGAATGTCTCTAAAGGACCGTCGCTAAAAGTCCGATTTCTTGTAGTGCAGAATCAACGATCCATTCCTTGATGTAGTCTATGGAAACATTATGATCTACATCTGCGTCGGTCTGGTGCACAACAGAAGTCATGTTAGCCAGTTGATCAATAGCTTCAATGGACAAGCATTGCTCCCATTTTGGTTGTGCAAATTCACTAGTTTCATGTGCAACATTTGTTCCTGCTTCTATGAGATTAACACGACAATTTGGTTTAATATGTCCTAGTTTCCTGCATCGATTACACACAACATTCACTCGACAATCACGCTTGATATGTCATAGCTTTCCACACTTGTAACAACCTTTAGAAATTCCCTTAGGTTGCCCTTCACTACTGGATTTCTTGTTGTCATCTGAAGAATGCTTGGAGGAATTTGATGAAAAATTCCTTTTTCCGTGATCTTTAGTGTAAAAGAACATCCTCCACTTGAGAAATAGGTTTGTTGTTGCTAGTCATTTGTTTCACCAAAGATTCCTGATTTGAAAGCAAAATTTCCAACTCAATCATCGAAGGCTAAGTTGCCCACCCTTGTACTGAAGAGATAAAGGGCATAAATTCTTTCCGCAAACCTCAAATAAGATAGCGACGCAAACGTGTATTGCCCACGGGCTCCTCCGCATCGAATTATAAGATTTCACCACAAAGACTTTAATTTTTAGAAAATATTCTGAAATTGAAAGATTACATTGAGTCATCCCAGCAAGCTCATTCTCCAAAAACTGTAGTCGCGTCATATTCTTTTGAGTAAACAGCCTTTCGAGAGTCTCTCACACTTTCTTTGATGAGTTTATATCACAAACATACTCGATGTACTCTTTACTGATCGATGTGCGCAAAGTAAATAACGCTTTGCCACACTTGATCTTCAATTTCCGCCGCAACTCAACATTTTCCTGGTTATCTTCTGGAATTACAGATTCATCACCAGAGATAAGATCCCACAAATCATGCCCTTGTAAAAAGGCTTCTATACAATCTTTCAGTAACTATAGTTGTTACCAACAAGCTTTTCTACAGAGGCATATGAAACAACACTTCCACCATTCATCTTCACTGATTAATAAAATCAAACACCTGGTACGCAACCTTGTTATGATACCATATAAAAAATATAAAGATAGAGAAACAACCAATAAATGACTGAATTTTATTACTCAATGATAATCTCCACAATACTTCGATTACAAACTCTATTAATACTAGGAAATCTCCTAAAAGATCTCAACAAAATACCATCGTGCCTTATGAGTTTATTAAGCTAGATAAAGACTACTAACTCATATTTTAGAGGAAGACTAAGTCAAATTCCTAAACAAATGGAATACTTAAAACAAACTAATGAGTTATTCATCAAAACATAAAAACTAGAATCAGTAAGTTTCACTAAATTGTAACATCAAATTGTATTTTTTTTTTAGTTTTACAAGTTTCTAAATTAAAATTAATTATCTATTTTTTGTATTCACATGTTTTTATAGGGGCGGATCCTTAATTTTTCATATTAAAAATCAAAAAATATAATGTTAACGATTATTTTGGTATTAATTAAACATATCTATTTTTATTTTTTATTTTTTTTGTTTTTGGTAAATAAACCCACCTAGTTTCTCAAATAAGTTAGTTTTTCTAAAATGAAAAAATAAGGTTCGAATTGCCCCCAGAATGGTTTGAGTTATTAACCCCCTATAATATGCATTTAATTCCCCTATAATTCTACTTCCTCCAAACCATTTATTTTTGTCAGAATTACCCCCTAACTGATCACTACTGTTCTATCCTAACTTCATATTTCAAGTCCAGTACTAAAAAAATTCCATCCATATAAATATGGATTTAATCACTACACTACATAACTAGATATACATATACTGTTATACATATAAGATATATACATACATGTAAATATATACTACCTCTATCCCATATTAGTTATCCATTATTGTAACTTTAATTGTCCCAAAATACTTGTCATGTTCGAATTTCAATGCAATTTAATATCTCACTTTCCCCAACTACTATTCTTTCACTAATTTTAAATAAATACCGGACTCCACCATCATACTATATCATTAAGGACAAAATTGAATATTACACACTAGTCAACCTAAATTAATAAAATATTAAAAAATATAAATTGGACAACTATTGCGGGACGAATTAGTTATCCACCATTGCAATTTTAATTGTCTCAAAATACTTGTCTAGTTCGAATTTCAATGCAATTTAACATCCCACTGTTTTCAATTATTATTCTTCCGCTAATTTTATATAAATATCGGATCCTACCATAATACTATATCATTAAGGATAAAATTAAATATTATACCTAAATCAATAAAATATTAAAATATATAAATTGGACAACTGTTGCGAAATATCATTTATGAACCATTGAATTGACACTTTGACAGTCTTTTTACTTGTTGACCAAGAAATGTGGTTTCATTTTTTTCGAGACATGGTCCAACCTGCAAATACATGGTTATATGAGACCAAAGAAGCCTTGCTCTGTGACTGTGTGCAGTGGGAGATTGTTTCCTATTTTGTGGCTGACAAATCTCTGAACCTCTATTCCCTAACCAAGGTTAATATCATTTTGGTCTTTCACTTTAAACGCGTGTCATTTTCAATAGTCTCTCTTGTATGTAATGAAATGATGCTATATATATATATATATACAACACATAAATCAAAAGCAAACTCAGATTCCAATTCGACCTAAACATTACAAATTTATGAGTAATAAAACCCAATAGCAGCCATCCCTTTCATTAATTGTATTATTTTCAGACTTTCTTACTTATATTCATATATATATAGATATACACCAGAAACATAAATTTAAATTTTTAATTTGGCACACTCAATGCATGTGGGGTATAATAAATTATTTTGTGAATAAATGGATTGTCTATTTTGAATAAATTGCATAATCGGATAGTCCAATACAGAATTGATATGATTCGGTTGTTGCGGGAGTGTAATAAAATATTCAAATACAAAGAAAATTACAAGTTCAAGATAATAACTTATAGTAAATAGGCCCAAAGTCTAAAGGGAGAGTTGTTGAAAACTAAAATTAGCTTATAGTAAATAGGCCCAAAGATAATATATATTATCTTTAGATTCAATAATTAAAATGAAGTTTTTATCCATAAATATGCATTGATGAAGTTAAATGTCCAATGATAATATTAATACATGTATCATATATATTAGAAAATTATTCCCCGTACATTATTTAAAAATAGAAGGCAAATAAACTCTAGAAGGATTGTTTTAGGTTTTCCTGAAGGAATAGTAATACTTTATAAAGTAATACTCCATCCGTTCCAAAATAAGTGTCAATTTTTTCTCTTTTCCTTATTCCAAAATAAATGTTCACTTTTAAAAATTCAAAGTACTTTATTTGATCAATTTACCAATTTAACCTTCAACTATTAAAGTTATAAGACAGATACACTATAAACCATCACATCACTGTGGTGGGATCATGTATAAAGTTGATATTTCATTCCCTAACACTACAATAAAAGTCATCCTCTTAAAAAACTGGATTTCCCAAAATGGACCTATAATTTGGAACAAAGGGAGTAGTTCTCTTTGATTAATTGTTATTTGTGGTAATTTCATTTAAAATTTTAAGTATATGATATTTTTCATTTAATCCAAAATTTAGTAATATTAATTTTCTATTCATTTTCAGTGATATTTGACCATTAATTACACTCATTAAAATAAAGATATGAAATCTTAATTCTAATTCATTATGTAACTCTGCGACTCAATTTGCATGACTTGGCAAGTACTCCTCCATGTGTTGTTAACTTGTTAAGTGACAAAATAAAGAGATTAATAAGTAGCAAAATGTGTTAAGCTTCTCGATTGGAAGACACATCAATCACGGCTTTTTCCCCATTAATTCTCCTTCCAAATTTTAGAAAATATATATATTTTATAGTTTATTTGTTCTGTTTTTTAACACATGTTTTTTACTTTTTTTCTTTGACAAATTACAAAGAATATTCCGTAGAGAAACACTTTTTTTCAATAAACTTTTGAGAGTACATGTCCATCAGTTCAAATATAAAGTGACCATATATTTTTCAGAGATGGACTAGAAAATTACTAAGGATTTTAAAAAAGTTGCAATAATTAAAACAAAATACTTATGAACAGGTTGTGGAAGGGACTTAATCTATCATCCATGACTGAATGTCTCAAGTCTCAACCACATAATATTATCATACATATATGTGACTCTAAAGACTAAAGACACATTGACTAATGTTAGGTACCCTATTTAGTTTCCTACGTGGCTTTACACACAAGGTGAAAGGAACTTATATAACTACAATTTCCTAACTATTACAAACTTGCAGGGCTAATTGTAAAACTAACTACTACAAACTTGCAGGGCTAATTATAAAAGGAAAGGATAACTTTCGAAAAAAGAAATGGATAACTTCTGAAAAAAGGTACCTGACCACACCAACGTTTTCTACGCTTTTCCTGTATTCGAAGGAGTAGTTTTAGACTAAGATTTTTTACAAGCTTCTTCTTGTATTTGCAAATTGTACAAGATGATCTGTTCTTGAAATAAAAGTGAATACCACTGTGTTTCTTTTTAATGCATTGCGCTTTCTTCGTTTTATTTCATCTGAATATGCACAAAAGTCCTCTTCATTTAGGCATAACAAGAGAGAAATTCCCTACTCTCTTCAAATCGCCTGATTGGAAAAGTATTCGGTGGATCTCCGACATCCAATTTCGCTTTATAGGAATTGTTTAGTGCTTACTGTTATCATTATCAAATTTTAACCCAAACAACTACCACCATTGCAACAAAGTTCAAGCTACCAAACTAACATGAACTCAAATGCAGAAAAAAATATACCTAGTCTATTGAAAGATCAATTTAGTCTTTAAAACAAAATCAATTCACTCAGCATACATCCAAAAAAACCTACCCAGTCCATTGAAAGATCAATTTAGTCCCCTGAACAAAATCAATTCCTTCAACAAACATCCAAAAGAAAACCGGAAATAAAAAATCATTGATCAATCAGTTTCCTCTTTCACCAACAAGTTGCGTTGCCATTTGATGGCCCTCTTGCCCTCTTCAGTGAGTGGAAGAGTAATCCAAAGCACACCATCAACCAATTCGGCCTCGAACTGGTCCATATCACACATCAATGGACACCCCGGAATGGTCCCATTGTACATGCCTCCCTTGTACCCGTACTCGCTTTCGCTCTCACACTTTCCCTCCAAAACTATGTCTTTGTTCTCATCGAGCTCAATTTTCAGGTCCTCCGAGCTTAGACCAGGTAGGTCAAGCCTTAGGCTGTAGTAGCTATCATTCACTAGCTTCTTCTCAAATGCCTTCCTCACTCTGTTCAGATCAGACACTTCTATATACATATATAGCACCATCAATTAGATGAGTGAACGTATAGATGGAAAAGGAAGCAGAACTCATTTTAACATTACAAAATATACTTTAGAAGAGTATGAGACAAAACCCCTTTGGGAGCTCAAGTTGAAGCAATAATACTATATGCAACTGAAGCAACAAACCCAACACAAATCATACAAATTCGAAGAGAAATGATACGAGAGTTTACTCAATCTATGTGATTAAAGCACTATTGAGGCGTTTAAACAACATTAATGACTATGAGAGAAACATCAAATTCAACACAGGTCGGGCACTAGTATATAACCATTACTCGATGTTTGGTTATGACTCATAATTCAGGAAGGAAGTTACAACATACCCTGAGTCCAAAGGACCGGGCCGAAGATCCGTAGAGGCCTTCTGTCACGGGAGTTTTTAGTATTTTACCATACATATGAATTAAGTGTATATATACATTATTGTAACCCTAATTCATCGATAAACAAAATACAAAGGCTGCTCTGGTGGACGTATGTCAAATTAGCCGAACCACGAAAAATCATGTATGTTCTTGATATTTTACTGTTTTATTATTTGTGATTGATCTTTGGATAAATACCACTGACATCCCCTCAAAGATATCATAATCCCACAAAGACCCCATCGATATTCACTATTCCCACTCGGACCCCCTCAAAATTGAATTTTTTCCCACAAAGACCCCCTACGTCTCCACGCCGTTAAACTATGCCGTTAACCACCATGTGAATTGTCTATTTTGCCCTCAAAATGATATAAAATGACCTTCATATCATTCTTCTTCTTCAATTTAGGCATCTCAAAACCCTAACCCTAATTTATATACATAGAGAGTTTGGAAGTTGGAAATTGGGAGAGAGATTAAAAATGAGGATTGTATATATTGCATACCCATATATACATATATATATATGCTGTTATATATACCCGTGTATATATATATATATATAGCTGATATATATATAGTTATATACCCGTACATATATATATATATATACCCGTATACATATATATACCCGTATATATATGTGTGTATATATATATATGTATAGATCTATATATATATGTGTGTGTATATATGTATATATATGTGTGCGTCTGGTGTGTGTGTGTGTGTGTGTGTGTGTGTGTGTGTGTGTGTGTGTGAGAGAGAGAGAGAGAGAGAGAGAGAGAGAGAATTAAAAAAAATTAAATGTTTTTTTAATTTTATATTTATTTTCGAATTTAGTATTTTTTTTTTTGAAATTTAATATATATATTTTGAAATTTATATTTATTTTCAAATTTTCAAATTTTTATATTTTTTTTGAATTTTATAATTATTTTCGAAATTTAATATATATATTTGAATTTTTATGTTTTTTGCAATTTTTATATTTATTTTCAAAATTTAATATGTTTTTTTGAAAAAAAAATAATTTCGAAATTTATATATATTTTTAATATTATATTTATTTTCGAATTTATAATATTTTTCAAATTTTAAAATATATTTTTTCGAATTTTATATACATTTTGAAAATTTAATACAATTTTTTTTGAATTTTAAATATTTATTTCAAATTTTATATATTATTTTTGAACTTTATAATTTAGGTATGTTTATTGAAATTTAAATATTTTTTTGAATCTATATATTTTTCCCCTTTTTATATATTTTTTTCTAAATTTTTATATATTTTCAGATTTTAATATAATTTTTCAAAATTTTATATTTTTTTTGCATTTTCAGATTTTATATAATTTTTTTGAATTTTAAATATTTCTTTCAAATTTTATATATTATTTTTGAATTTTATAATTTATATATTTTTTCAAATTTTATATATATTTTTTCTAATATATATATATATATTTTGTAAAATATATATATATATATTTTCGTAATATATATATATATTTTGGGCATATGGGTAATTTCATACTTTATATATTACCCTAATGTAATAAGTGAAACCTTAGGGGGTGCTACTGCAATTTAGCCTTTTTAAAAATATATATCGAAGGGCAAATTAATAATTTCACAATAAAACGTCAATAAAATTAACGGCCGTCTGTCAGAGGGGGTCTGTGTGAGAATACTCAATATCAAGGGGGTCCGTGTAGAATTATGGTATCTTTGAGAAGGTGTCAGTAGAAATAACCTTGATCTTTTGTCAATTGAAGAGCGGAGACACACACATATACATATATAGTAATACAAATAAATAATAAACAAAGTGAAAGACTAGTGCTAATTCCAGACAGAAAATAAATATATACACACATATATAACTGGCAAAAACAAAATAACTATATATATCAAATAGCAAAATCAACTACATATTTTTTTGTGTGTGTATACATAGACTGTGCCTAAAAATCAATTCAACCTAAGATATATTAGAAGAGAGAACAATGTTTCAAAAATAGACAAGAGTTCAAGTTAAAGCAATAGTATCAAGTTACTAATTCAACAGAGATAGTACAGATCTGTAGAAAACTGATACCAGAATATGCATTCATATACATAAAGCACAACTAATCAAATATATAACTACATATATATATATATATATATTTGCGTATATATATATATGCGGATAATATTTCAGCTCATATAATATAGATTCAGATATAGGAAATATGCAATTAGATTCAACCTTTACGAATGGAGATCCGTTCGGAGCTGAGGTCGCCGTCAGAGTCCGAATCGGAGTCGGCGTCGGATCCTCTTTTCTGAACTGGGATGGTGATAAGGCAACGAACAGCACCGAAGCGAGTAAGAATCACCCTCGGAGGAGAGAGTGGAGATCGGAGGAGGTTCGTGAGGCCAACGACTGTGGTGGAACACACCGATTTCGCTTGCGAACCGGATCTGGGAAGAGCGATTGCGCGAAATGCACGAGCAGTGAACGGTGCGGCCATTTGTGGTGAGTGGTGTGAACGGAGTAGCTTGATGAGAGCTGTGGAAGAGGTGAGAGGTTTCGAAGACGCCATTGTTTGTGCTTTCTAGGGTTTTTGGAGCTTTCTAGGGTTATTGTGTGTTGGAGGGTCGGATTTGAACCGGATCAAGATCAATCCCCAATTCAATAAGGTAATCCGATGAGTGATAATCCGATTCAATAATTTAATTTAAGGTAATTTGCGGTCAGACCTCCAGAATTGTACCTAAAAATTATGAAACAAATATTTAAGTGTTGAAATTACCTCCATGTCCTAAGATGAAAACCTTATTATATATATATACTAGTAAAATGTACGTGCGATGCACATAATAAAAATTTAAGATATAATTTCGGTTGACATTCTTAATTAAAAATAATTTAATAATTTATATTTTTGGTAAGAAAAAATAAATATTTAATTTTTAATGCTAAATAACGAGTTAAATTAATAAGAATAGAAGAAAATAATATAAAAGTAGTAAATTACTTTTCATTGTTTTTTTCTTTTTCTTTTGAATGTTAAGGAACATCTCCCAATTTTGGGGAGGAATGAAAATACCATTAGACCACAAAACCATTAATATATAAATCTTATCAAATTAGATGATATTAATAGAGTGAAATTAAGCTTTTTATAAAAAATAAAATAAAAAAATAAAAAAGTAGACTAAAACACTCTATTTCAAAAATCTTATTAAATAAATTAAAAATTTCCACACTAAATAAAAATTTATTAACAAATTAAAATCTAAATATTAAAACGCTCTACACTGGAATATAAAAATAAAAAACAAAAATATACTAAAAATTATACAAAAATAAAATTTAATCATAACATACATACCAAAAAGAAAGGATAAACTCAAAATACCTGCATTAAATAAATTATTTTATAAACAAAAACGAAAGTAAAATTTATCAAATAATAATTTATTAAAATCATATAAAATAACTATTGAAAGTTAAATAAACACATTCCGAGTCGCAACAATTGTTTTCTAGATCCGTCGTCTTCAATTCAATATATGTGATATTGGAATTGATTAGAAGTCTAAATGATTAGGAAATCATGAGAATTTTATACACCTCATTGTAGCTTTATTTTATCTTTAACTTAAGCTACATTGATAAAATAATATAGAATAGTTTAATTGACACAAGAGTTTAGTTGAATAAAATATTATGAACTACTTATGTCAACTACAATTATGAGGTAGAATTGAAGTATAATTATTTTTGAAATTAAAATAAAATTTAAAAATGAAGAATAATTATATAAAACTTGTAGCACTTTAATATCAGTATAGATATTAAGTTTTCTACTCTAATTAAGTCTTTAGTTTAGTTTAGATAGTTAATTAAAATTATTTGGGTAAGAAAAGGGCAGTTTGATCCTCTAATTTAACCAACAATATTTTACAATAAATAAAGGGTAGAAGAGTAATTTCAAGTCCCAAAAACCCTCCAAGGGGTGTCACTGCAAGAAAATTGAAAGTTCAGGGGGCTGTTGGACCGAAATTGCGTTGACTAATTTCTACATGAAAATTACTGATAGGAGCCGAATGTTACACATTATAGGTGATTAATTCGGTATTGTTAGTATCTACATCTTATTACCTTGGTATTTTTATGTTAGTTGTATATTTAAACATGTTTCAGGTTCGGTATGTGTATTACCTAAAGTATTAACTTATAACTAGACCTGTAAACGGGTCGGATTCGGATCGGATCTGTCCTGATCCGATCCGAATCCGATTAGCATATATCCGATCCGACCCGATAACCCAATGGATTTTCACTTAATTGATCCAAATTCGAATTTGTTTATTTTCGGATATCCGATCCGATTAGGTAAAAAAAAATTACAAAACATTATTAATTATTTTTTTTTTTAAGAATATTAAACACTAAATTATATATTTTACAATCAATACTTATAATACATGACTATAAAAACATAAAAATAAAAAAGCGAAAAAAAAATTTGAAACATAATTTAGTACACTATTTAATATTTACATATTAATAACATAATATATATGTGTATATATAAAATTAATCGGATCGGGTTATTATCGGATCGGATTAGGCAAATCCAAATCCAATTTGTTAAGGAATCAGATTATCGGATTCGGATCGTATTCGAATTATCGGATTTTTTTTCTAATCCAAATCCGGCTAATCGGATCAGATTCGGATCGGATTCGGGTCAAAATCCAATCCATTGACAGGTCTACTTATAACCATTCAAGAACCAAGACTAAGGTAAAACGGGGTGGAAAATAATCAACTTTAGGTGACCATAATCTGGTCATATCAACTTCAAATTGAGTCATTCAAGAGTTTAAATTCAAGTTCGTGAAGTCAGCTTTCCAACGAGCTAAAGAACGCCGAAAACGGACACCCATAGCTCAAGTTATGACCGAAACAAGACAACATGGTCAGACAGGAATTTATGTGCGGGAATGGACGAATTTGACAATTTTGTGTACCTCGTTTGGTGTGTTGACTAATCTTTGATCCCATCCTTTCCTCGACCCTCATCTATATTGATGACATCTTACTAGTCAATGACGTTTTTGAAGGGTTAACTAGAAGGTGAACATGTTTTATGATATATACACTATAATTAAAGAGTTATCCTAAAGATGGGGAAAAAGATACCTAAAATGAGGATTCTAAGAATATAAATAGAAGTTGGCAATTAGATTTTGGGAGACATCTCTGGATCACCTCTTTTTTTCTGCAACAAAATTAGTGCGTAAAATATATATATCAAGAGAGCGATAGAAGGGCAAACAATAAAAGAAGAAAAGATAGAGCGGAACATCGTTAGATCCATGGAGTCAAGTTCACCACCAATGATGCAATCACCGACACACATGGTCAACTAAACGGTAACTAGGGTTTCTAGCAAAACCCTAGACCAAGTAATGTACTCTATTGCTTATTTATTTTTAATGTGAAAGGGAAAGCTAAAGAGCACTCCTATGATGGTTATGTAGACGAGAGATTGATATTCCATGTTTATATAAGAATTTACATTTTTTTCTACTATAAATTGAATTTATGTTAATTCTTGCACAACTATACTTAACTGCTACGAGGTAAAACTCCGAAAGTTTGGTTGTTAGTTATCTACATAAAGGTGCTTAAAACATACAACTTTAGTTTGGACAATTCATGCTAAGGGAATATGAAATGGATGTATTTTTAATTTAACGCATAGTAGGAGTAATGTAGGGTAATGGCATATCCAAATCATGTTTGATCCATAGATGAATTGTGATCGAGCTCGGTTAAATGTAACATTTGATGGAGACTAGAAGCTCGTTACAGCAACACTAGTTTGATTTGTAGAAGTTGTCTCTCCCTTTTTATAGTAGAATGAATAACATGTTTATATTACGAGACTAGTGGTGGCGTTAGATACGCCATAGACTTTTACTATTTAGTTTTCTCAATTTTATTTAGTTTAGTATTTAATTAGTTTAATATAAAAAATCCAAAATCAAACTATCAGTGACAATTCAAGAATATTATTTTATTAGAATTTAGAGTACGACATAGTTTCTGTGATATCGATATTCCATGTCTTAAAGTAGATTATACTATGAACTGATTCGTACGCTTGTGATAGATAAAATTAGAACAATATAGTATTATTCTTAATCTTATTTTTTATCAATCTAAGACACCAATCAATTACCCTTTAATTTAAGCTTCCAAAATTACCTTTCTGAACAACTGTAAAAAAATCACTCACTTTACTTCCCTAGCAGGCCTGATTGGCCCACATTACTATCCAATATTATATTTCTTTAGTTGCTTCTATTTATAAATCTAGTCTTTCTCTACACTTTGCCATTTAGTTGATGTGGGACACTTAACCATGTTAAAATTCAACTATTCACTCTCAATATCTTCATTAACCATTTCTCATTATATGCTCAACAAAGTCCTCTCTTTTTCCATGATCATCTACAACTAATAAAACTCCAACATGAACTATGATACCATCACATACTATGCATCCTTTAAAAATAAGATCTTCATGCTCCAGGTGAGTTTGTTTTGGCTTCCCAACAATCATTACATATGATCCAAATGTTAGTCCACATGGAATTGAATTCCTATGTAATACTAGTAACTTACATAAATATATATATTGCTCAATTTTTAAAGGACATAAATATATGTTGGTTCCTTTAAATTTTCAATACGATTATTTGATTAAAAATAAAACTTATACTCTCATAATATATATATTCAATGAGTGTGATCATATGGCATTACTAGTTTAAAATGTAAAATTTATATTAATATATATTTATATCGGATCGGATTATTATCGAATTGGATTACATAAATCCAAATTCAATTTGTTAAGAAATCGGATTATTGAATTCGGATCGTAATCGGATTATCGAATTTTATTTTCAATCCATATCCGCCTAATCGAATTCGGATTAAATCCGATCCATTTACAAGTCTAGTCGGAGATGGAGATAGAGACAAAGTGTGTGTCTGTTTCATGTGTGTGAGTTGATAAAGTGTAATGAGATGTGATCACGTGACTTCACGTTACCACAACGAGTGTATTTTGTTTTTGGGAAAATTATAGAATAGAGACTATTCATAAAGTTAATTGGTATAAAGGGACCATCCAAGATTCCAAGTATGAAAAGTGATCAAAATTAAAACTTAATTGGTAGAAAGGGACATTTTTATTATAATGACCAAAATGCTCATATGTAAGTTAATTCCAACATTTTCAAAAAAATTAATACTATATATCAATAAAAGTAAAGTTTCATATATATTTGTATATAAGTGATATATAATATTATTGAAATTGTATTCCAAAAAAGAAAAAAAAAATTACCAACATATAAATAAAAAAATTTGCAAATATATAAATATATATATATATATATATATATATATATATATATATATATAATCTTAGCAACTACGAAAAAGAAAAATTAAAAATTAAAAAAACATTTAAAATGGGTATTTACTAGCACTGGTTTTGGAGATACTATTCCTCCTTCCATTGGAAACATTTAAAATGGGTAGGTACTATTCGTCTCTACGTGTTCTTCGCCTCGGAAACAACAGCCTCTCTGGCAATTTCCTACCCATTGTAGAGAAAAGTATGATGAATCTGGAATTTATTAGATTATCTTCAAATCAGCTCAGTGGTGAAATTCTCAGCTTATGCCTTGAAAATTTGTGAGAAAGAAGAAGAAGGAAGAAGAAGAAAATTGGAGAGAAAATATTTTATGTATTCTTTTTGTATATTCAATTCTGATACAAGACTAGCATATATACAAGATTATCCCTAATGAACTAGGAAAGAAAATAATCACAGCTAATTCATCCTACAATCAGGAAGCTATACATGTAAACAAAATCAATGCAATAAATCAAATAATCAGTAAGGAATAATGCTGAATATTTGTTTCCTATTTTAACACCCCCTCAAGTTGGAGAGTGGATATCAAGAACTCCCAACTTGCCAAGCAATGCATGAAAAACGACTTGTCCCAATGGCTTAGTGAATATATCAGCAAGTTGTTTCGCGCTTTCTATAAAAATAGTTCTGAGTTCTCCTTTCTGTATTCGCTCATGAACCGTATGACAATCTATCTCAATATGTTTTGTTCTCTCATGAAAAACAGGATTGGTCGAGATGTAGATTGCTGCCTGATTATCGCAGAAAAGTCGAGCTGGTTCTGGATGAGATACCTGAAAATCTCGCAATAAATACCGTAGCCAAGTTAATTCGCATGTGATCCATGCCATGGATCTATACTCAGACTCGGCTGAAGATCGAGATACTGTGACTTGCTTCTTACTTTTCCATGAAATAAGTGAGTTCCCAAGAAATACGCAATAAACTGTGACAGACCGCCGTGTATCTAAACAACCTCCCCAATCTGCATCACAAAAACCTGTCAATTGTAGCTTGTCATGTGAAGAAAATAAGAGACCTGACCCGGAGCATTTTTCAAGTAGCGTAGCACACGGTGAACAGCTTCAAGATGTGGTTTCCTGGGTTGTTGCATGACTTGGCTAAGCGTATTGACTGAGTACGTGATATCCGGTCTTGTGATGGTAAGGTAAATTAATTTTCCAATCAACTTTCGATAGTATGTCGGATCATTAAGTAACTCCCCCTCATTCAAAGCAAGTTTTAGGTTCTGTTCCATGGGGAATTTTGCAGGCTTAACACCTAATAAACCAGCTTCCTCAAGTATGTCAAGTGTATACTTTCGTTGACTGATGGAAATTCCTGCCTTAGAGCGAGCTACTTCAATCCCAATAAAATATTTCAAGAACCTAAGATCCTTAATCCGAAAACAGCTGCCCAAAAAGTCCTTCACGTTCTGAATTGCCTTCTCATTATTGCCTGTGATGATCATGTCGTCAACATAGAGAAGTATAGCAGTAAAAGAACCATCACTGACCTTGGTAAATAGGGAATAATCTGCCCGAGACTGTTGGAAACCAAACTTCTGAATTGCAGAAAGAAACTTGTGAAACCAACTGCGTGAAGCTTGTTTCAGTCCGTATAGAGATTTATGGAGTTGACAAACCAAGTGGTGCTCCCCCTGTCGACGAAAGCCAGGTGGAGGACTCATATATACTTATTATGTTAAATCTCCATGAAGAAATGCATTTTGAACGTCCATTTGATAAATAGACCAATTACGAATAGAAACAATGGCTAACAGACATCGAAACGTTGGAAGTTTAGCAACCGGAGCAAATGTTTCAGTGTAATCAATCCCTTCTCGTTGTGTAAATTCCTTGGCCACAAGACGGGCTTTATATCTTTCAACTGAGCCATTAGAATTATATTTGATCTTGTACACCCATTTACAGCCAATGGGATGATGGCCAGGAGGCAACGAGACCAAGCTCCATGTGCGATTTGTTTCAAGGGCAGAAATCTCATCATTCATGGTAGTAACCCATTTAGGATCTTGATAGGCCTGCTCATATGTTTCTGGTTCAACCAAGTGAGACACAGTGTGGATAAATGTCTTATGAGCAATAGAAAGATTGGAGTATGAAACATACCTTGATATTGGGTGGCAAGTGATGGACATGACAGAAGAAGATGAGCCTGAAGCAAGAAGACTGGAATAGTTTACCTCATAATCCCGAAAATGGGAAGGAAGTCGGGTAATGCGAGAGGATCGTCTGGGGGTGATGATGGTTTCTGTTGCAGAATAATTGACAGAAGAGGTGGTGCCATGGGGTGGTAAAGTGGGTACCGCGGCAGTCAAGTCTGTGTGGAATTTGTCAGTGGCAGGTTGGGCAGCGCCGTGGTGTGAAGTGTTAGGTGCAGCGATATCAGGGATGTTGGGTGTTTCAATGTGGGTTTCTAAGGGTAAAGGTAAGGTTGGAATGTCATTTTGATCGTTTAGATCATTGTGGAGTATGGTGGTGTATGGAAAAATGGTTTCATGGAATACAACATCACGAGAGATAAATAATTTTTGAGAGTTCAGATCATAAACACGATACCCTTTTTGTCCATGAGGATAGCCAAGAAAAATACATTTGTGAGCTCGAGCATCAAATTTATGGTGGGGAGTAAGGTTAGTAGCATAACATAGGCAACCAAAAGTGCGAAGATGGGAATATGTGGGTGATTTGTTGTGAAGGCGATGATAAGGTGTTTGATAGGATAAAACGGGTGTTGGAAAACGGTTTATCAAGTAGCAGGTTGTTTGTACACTCTCCCCCCAAAAGTGTAAGGGTAAGTTGGCTTGAAATCGAAGTGAGCGACCCACATTTAAAAGATGTCTATGTTTACGTTCTACGACTCCATTTTGTTGGGGTGTAGATGTGCAAGAGTGTTGAAAGAAGGTACCATTTTCTTGAAAAAAAGGTTGTAATGATAAAAATTCTTTTCCATTATCGGATCGTAAAGCCTTAATCCTACAGTTAAATTGAGTTTTAGCCCATAAAAAAAATGATCTAAGCAATGTTTGTGTTTCAGATTTAAAACACATAAGATGAATCCAAGTGTAACGAGAATAATCATCAACAATTGTTAAAAAATAACGAGTTCCCAAAGTAGAATTAACTCTATGAGGTCCCCAAATATCACAATGAATTAAATCAAAAGGTGCAGTAGTAGATATGGAACTAGTAGGAAAAGGTAAACGAGTCTGTTTGGCTAAAGGACAAATATCACAAAAAAATTTAGAATCAAAATAAATTTTTGGGTTGCTCTTGGAAAGTACCTGAAGTGGTGCGGTAGATGGGTATCCCAACCGTTGATGCTAAAGATTTGGTCTACAGTTGATGTGATGGGTGAGATGTGGATGATGGCTTGATTCGAAATAGTATAAACCATTAAGCTGCTTGCCCAGGCCAATCGTCTTCTTCGTAGCCATGTGCTGCACCACGCAAAAATCAGGATAAAAAGTTACACTACAACCCAATGCTTGAGTAAACTTGTCAACTGATAATAAATTAACTCTAAATTTTGGGACATAAAGTATATCATTTAGAGTAATGCTATCAGACAACTTGGTTGACCCGACAGATTCAATCTTTGCTTGACCACCATTCGGTAACTGAACAAAATCATATTTAGGAGTTGTCTTATTGAATGTTGGCAAGGTGTTGGAAATATGATCGGTAGCCCCACTATCTATAATCCATTCAGCAATCGACGACGATTCAATTTTACAACAAAAAGGTGAATGAGTACCTGTAGTGTTCGCAAAAGGTGGTGTATTACCAGTTTCTTTCCGAAGTAAAGCCATGAGTTGGTTGTATTCTTCGGGAGTTAGAGTAGTGTTGATGGGTCTTTGTGCCTCGGAGTTCTCACATGTTGTTAAATTGTTGGCAGTGGGTCTTTTTCCTTTAGGCTTCACATCTTTGCTATGAAGTTTATGCCCTGGCGGAAAACCGTGAATATAATAACAGTGATCAACAATGTGGTAGTCTTTTCCACAAAAAAGAATAATTCTTCTTTTTACCAGTAGTGATCGTCTGCTCCTTCTCCAGCGATCGACCGGTCTCTGATGGAATAGAAGAACTTAAATACAAGCCTTGCTGTTTTTTAGAGGTTTGCATCGCAACATAACCTGTAGTCTCACGTCGTGCAACAACTTCAGTTTGCCTTTCTTGTTGAAGCACCAAGGCATGGGCCTTGCGTGTATCTGGGAGAGGGGTCATCATGAGAATTGAACCCCGCACGGTAGCATACGAATCATTGAGTCCCATCAAGAACTGCATGACCCTTTCTTTCTCGTCACGTTCAACAAGACTTTTTAGACCTCCACAATTGCAAGAAATTGGATCGTGATAAGAAGCCAACTTATCCCAAAGTGACTTCATCTTTGTGTAGTAGGCGGATATAGATTGATGTCCCTGTCGTTGCTCTGCAATCTCTTGTCGGATTTCATAGATTTGAGAATCATTCCCTTGTGAAAACCTATCTTTTAGATCGTTCCACACCTCGCTCGCAGTTTCTGCATAGATAACACTTCCTGCAATATTACATTGAACCGAATTCAAGATCCAAGATAATACCATGTGATTACATCGTTGCCACACCGGAAATTTGGAGTCGGTTTGTGGCGGTGCTTGTATCGTCCCGTCGATGAATCCGATTTTGTTTTTGGCACTTAGAGCTATTCGCATGGCGCGACTCCATTGCCCATAGTTGTCTCTTTCAAGTGTTTTGGAAACCAAAACAAGACCCGGATGATCCGAGTGGTGTATGGTGAAGGAATCCATGTTGTCTACAATTTTCTCTGTCATCTTCTCAATAGAAACGGTTTCGTCTTTTTCTTTCTCCGGTGCAGCGGAAGACATGTCACGCCCCAAATTCCTAGGACTCCGAAACCCGAGCTTAAGAGCTAAGGGAGTGAATGTGGAAGTAAAAAGAAACTGGAACAAATGACATTCAGTCATCAAACACCCAAAAAAGGTAAGAATGAGACACTCTGATACCCTACTATCACGCCCCTAGAATTCCATAAACTCTAATCTAGAGAATCAGCGAATCTCCAAAGGGTGACGTAAGTCAAGCGACTACTAGAGTCAAGAATGACAAGAAGATACATGGAATAACAATAAGAATATACTCCATGCCAACACGAATACTAAAAACACAAGAGTATCCTCAGATACCAACAGACACGCTCATAAATCCCTAAGACTCCCGAACTGGGACATCCAAGGAATCCAAGATGTGATCCTTAATATGAATGACCAACTAAGACATCATTAACCGTGAAAACATATGGGTTAATGATAGATATGGTATATTTCATACCCAAATGGATAATAAACTAAGCAGCGGAATCTAACGAAAATCCGGCAAAATTCCGTTTGTAAATGGAACATCCGGACAACAACCACAACACAAGAACCTGCCAATAACAATTCAATAATCACAATGGCTTCCAAGCCCCACATTCATCAATCCTAATAGGGCCGAGATAGTGGAAATAAACCAAAACTCCTCCGAACCCTCTAATATCAACAGAGCCACAAGTTCTCGAATAAAAATACAGAAAAACACCTAGCTGTGCAGAATAGATACAATAACCATCAGAAAGAATAAATACAGGAACTAAAGGATACATCAACAGGGATATGCCAACAGACTGGCTCCCAAAAGAGAATACATAACAATCCCATAACAATGGGTAGATAAACTGAAAGCGGATACCTATCGTCCCCAAACCCAATCGTGCTGCAACCGTAACCGCATCACCCAACGCGACTCCAAAACCTGTAACAAGGAAACAAAAGAAAGCTGCCGTTGCACTGCATCCTGCCCATAGCCGTATATTTCCTGCAACCTGGCATGGGAATACCAGGGGGCAAATGAAATACCCCTGTGAGCAAATAAGCTCAGTGGGAAAGGATACTCTAACTACCACATCCTCTAATAATTTAGGTAATGCTAAACCACCCAATGAGATACATAGCCCACAACATAACCCAGCCACGAAAACCCAAGGTACGCTCTCGTAAGCTACCGTAAACGAGTATATAGGGGATATATATATACATATATATATATATATATATAAATATGAATACACAACATGAGCCTATAAGATACGACTAAGACTTGTACGTATCCACACCGGTAGTCTACACTACTCTCACCAACGCACATTAAGTACCCGACACTCGGGTCAAATCTAACCAAGTCATAAAGTGCTCACAACACAAATCAGAAAATCCAACAGAGGAAAAACACACTCACCTCTAATATCCACAAGGATCAAAATCCACCACTAGTACCAAGGAATACTCAGAACTCACTACCCAAGAAACAGGAGGAAAAACACTCACGTCCTTGCGTACTAACACAACCGTCATCCCTCTCTATATATATACATATTGTAAATGTACAATATATATATATATATATATATATATATATATATATATATAAAACAAACCTCGTCCTATTCCTAGAGGAAATCTACCTCTCAAGGCTAGATCACTTCAATCATATCACCGTACCACAATTCATATCGACCTCATAATACTATCATCAATAGGGTCAATCACATCACTAACACTCTCACTGTAGGCGAGGGAAACCACTCAACCAAATCACTAAGAGTACACGAACTCAACTCACCAGAACGACCACCTAATGGTTACCGAAACAAAGAAAAAGAAAAGACTTCCCAATGCTAAACCAACTGATAACCGAGACAACAATGTCAAGGTTAAAACACCACAAGTGTTTAAGGAGAACACCTGGACAAGGAACCCAATCCACTCGGTATCCATGCCCATAACATGTGGAACAACTCGAATCACCTAAGTGGTGACGTCAAAACCAAGAAGAAAGGAAGGGCAACACTATATGTGTGCACTGAACAACACCAAGCCTCATACCCGAGACTTAGAAATGATAGGAAGCAAAGGTGAAACAATGGAACACCTTTCAAAACTCTACAGGATGAGATATTGAGAAAGAAGTCCCGAAATCTCAGAATCCCAAGAAAAGTAATAAAATAGTTTTCTTTTAAGAAACCACATAATAAAAATGACCGTCTTGCCCCCGGTCTCCCTCAGTTGCCATCACCGGCTTTTAAAATTTGAAAATCTTTTCAAGGAAGATCCTAAGATCAGTTTATAAGTATTAAAACTTTTCATTTTACGGGGGTAGGCGAAAACGGGTTTTTCCTTTTAAATATAAAGAGTTTGTTTCAAGATATAGAAAACTCCGTTTTCGAAATGACAGCCACATAAGAATGAACAACTCCACGGATTCCTATAATGCCCAAAAGGACAGTAAATGAAGAACAACACGTTGGGCTCACGGAAGACAACCATCCGTTTCCAACTCCACCAAATCAAATGATAACACATGGAAGAGGTTCGGCACCACACCGTAACCGACAACTCAAGGAATGACATACAAGTCAACGACAACGTACTAGTGTACAAAACACAGTACCAGGAATGCTTAAGGGAAGGGACTAAGCATAAGAATCAAGACTGTCAGACTACAGTACCTCGAGTACTTAATGAATCCTTAATCATAACCTCTTCTCATCAATCAAAATCTCACATAACTAATCACTCGCCTTCTCTAAGGCCTCAATTATCAATTGACACAAAAATCATCCCTAATCTCAAATCTCCAAAAGAGTTCACACAACTAACCACGATCACCAAACTACTAATCACAATCACAAGGCTACTAACCACAATCACAAGGCTGCTAACCACAATCTCTAAGGCCTCAACTCAAAGTCAAGCCTACGATCCACCACTAGCCTCAACTAGCCACATGGATCACTATGCCAACACGCATAACCTTCCCCAAGGGTACTAAAGTATACAACGACAAGTATAAATATATTCGTCTCATTTATACTTATTAATAATTACCACATTTAAAGTCTTGTTTCACATTATTCATTTTCAACTAAGCATTTATAAAATATGAATTTAATTTACAATATATTCATAAATAACATGCTCCAACAACACATGTAATATAACACATATACATGTCAAACGAGATCACATAAATAGTATGCAGTGTAATGTGACTCGACACTCCCCGTGATACTCACACACAACACACCCTTCCCAAGGGCAACGGATACAGACTATGTCCACATACTTATGAGGATACAAGCTCATCAAGTAGTGTAGAGTTACCACACCGACCCTTCCCAAGTGATTTTTCTCTCTATCACTTCAACAGGGAAGACGGTTATACGAGAGCCCAACTTGCAACTCCGTACGCCATGACTACCCTCTAGTCAAGAACATGAGCCTCTACCTGAACTCCTAACTCACATTTGCCGGCTTTTTAGTTCCGTAGGTGTGATACCTCCTGGCCAGTTGTTGTGATGATCCGACACAAACGTCTACTCGTGCCCCACGCACAAAGGAAGTAGACCACACCAAATGAACTCTCACTGCCAATGGTGAAACCGTGCACTACATGCACCAACACCCATGTGCTCACACGACATGGTGTACAATCAAATCATATCTCAATCATAAATATGTAATACATCATATTTATAAAAATACCCACATGGTAATATAAGTCTCAAAATCTCTTTTCATGCTTTAAAATGCAATAAAGCAATTAAATCATATGAAAAACAATTTCATATACAACTCATGTTTTCAAATATATATTTTATTTAATTCTTTAGAAAATATTTCAAATTCCCTTATCATGCCTTTAAAATAAATTAAAGCAATTAATTCACGTATCGCAAAAAGGGAACCTAGCACAACGTCTAAGTTTTCACGAATCTCTACTAACTCATTTAATTCTCAAGGGAATTTCTAAGCCGCCTATTCCTACTCAATTCAATTAGGAATATATTTAATTACATAGGAAATAATTTAATTAATTTTCTTAAATTAATTCCTAAGTCCAATTCCGATTCTAAACGAATTATAGACATTTAAATTAACGATTTAATATCTATATTAAATTAAATAAGGGTTTTGCACCCCTAAACTACTTCAATAATGCGGAGTGAGAAATATAATTTCCCACCTTAATAACGCTTACAGAACAGCCGTTCGGGCCCACAGTGAACAGTACCGGCGCCCGAATATGACGCCCACCAACCAAAGTCGTTCGAAAAATATTTTTAACATGTCGAAACGACGGCCTTACCACCCTATTCAATATAATTAAAATTCATTAGCAATCGATAATTAATTCAGAACAGATCTACAAATATCGAAACCTAAATTCATACCGAAGAATCTGAAGTTCCCGGCAAACCGCTCAACGATTTCGCACCAATTTCGGATATGACGTACACGGTACTGAGGCCGAGCTTCCCTCAAAGTTTCGTGCCAAACAAGGCCCGACTCGGCACTGAGTCGACCCGACTCAGTCTGAGTGAACCCGGTTCTGTTCGTTACTACCATACACGACCACGAACACCACCACGTCCGGCGACCCACGCTGCCGCGAACCACCAGTCCACCTCCATGGTCACCGTCATCCCCATCTCAAGCGAGCTCCTCTCTCTCTCCGGCCAACCCTAGGCCGAACTACAGCAGCTCGTCCCACACGCGGCTCAGAGATGCGCCACTACAACAACGGCTACACCACCAGGCCCCTACCGTCCTGCTCACAGCTGCACTGCCAGTCCGGCCGCCAAGACTCGGCGTCACTATCTGGGTCGCCATGTCCGGCGACCCCCAACCTCTAATCAGTTCATGCCAGGTCGTGCGACTCCCTCTTCGACAACCCCTCAAGAGCTTCTCTCTCTCTCACCCTCTCCCTCGCCGACGGCGAGAGTTAATGGAGACGAAGAATGCAACCGAGTGGTCATGAGGGGGAAGAAGATGTAATCGCGTAAGAGGGGATGCTGGCTCATTTACAACCACCCAGACCATTATCTGTTATATACATATATATATATATATATATATATATATTCAATTCCATTAATTTATATATATAAATACAATTTCCATTAAACCCAAATATATATATATATATAATTTTAATTAAATATATATATATACAATAAATCTCAAAATACACCGGGTACCTCTAAATAAAATCACATGAGCCCGTAAATATAAACGGGTCGCCCAATTAAATATACCGGGGTAGAAACTCAAATGTCGGGACACTTAACAAGCCCGATCAATTACAACGTGTCTTTGCCCAGTCGAATTACTAATCATTAAACGCCGCAACGATACCGCGTAATTGAGAATAAGAACTCGCGTAGTTGTCAAGGAGAAACCGTAGTGTCGTCCAGTCGACTTTAAAAGTAAACGCGAAAAATTTACATGTATCAAATACCAAGAATAAATAATACGTCATGAACAAGTGACGTCATTATTGGAATTAAAATTATAAATAATTTCAGGAAAAAAGAAAATAACACGGGGTGTTACAAGACATGTATAGAACTTAATGCTCTGATACCATGAAAATTTGTGAGAAAGAAGAAGAAGGAAGAAGAAGAAAATTGGAGAGAAAATATTTTATGTATTGTTTTTGTATATTTAATTATGGTACAAGGCTAACATATATACAAGATTATCCCTAATGAACTAGGAAATAAAATAATCACAGCTAATTCATCCTACAATCAGGAAGTTATACATGTAAACAAAATCAATGCAATAAATCAAATAATCAGTAAAGAATAATGCTGAATATTTGTTTCCTATTTTAACATGCCTATTTTGAAACTCAGATTTTTACATCTTCCACACAATGATTTCACAGGGCAAATACCCAAGGATATTGGTTGTCTGTCCAAGCTTGAGAAGTTGTATACAATTATATATATATATATATATATATATATATATATATATGAAACTTTACTTTATTGATAGATGGTATTAAAAAAATTAAAAATGTTGGAATTTTGAAAGATAGTAATGTTTACGTATGGGTATTTCGGTTATTATAATAAAATGGTCTCTTTTTTATAAATTAAATTTTGATTTTGGTCCTTTTCATCTTTTAATACTTTGGTGGTCCCTTTATAGTATAAAGTTTGTATAAAGTTTATACAAATTAGGGTAAAGTGCATTAAATCCCTCTGGACTATTTTTTCTCTCTCAACTAACCCCTCTGGACTAATTAATGGCCCCTTGAACTATCAAAAACTTACAATTCACTCAATTCCGTTATAACACCGTTAGTTAAATTAGGATAATTTGCACTCAGATCCCCTGAGGTTTTGGTCAATTGCACTCGCCCCCTGAGATTTCATTTTCCTTACAATGACACCCCCTAAAGGGGAGAAATGACCGGAATGCCCTTGTGTTGTCTCTCTTATTTCATGAGACAAATATCTAGGTGGTGAAATTACCTCCATGCCCCAAGATGAAAACCCTATAATGCATATATATCTATAACAACTATTCTAAAATGTGAGGGGTTGAGAATATTTCCAAACATTTTTTTTAAAATAAAAATTAATGAATTAATATGTATTAGTTGAAGTGCAACTTTAAGGAGTATGTCAAAACGATATAAAGTAAAAGAAAAGGGGTTGGAAATATTTCAATACTTTTAAATAATAATAATAATTAATTAATATGCATTACTTGAAGTGTAACTCTAATGAATATTTAAAAAGATATAGAGTAAAGATATACGACAAGGGGTAATAAATATTTTCATATATATTTTTTAAAAAATAATTAATTAATATACATTAATTGAAATGCAACTCTAATGGATATTTCATAAGATATAGAGTAAAGATATAAGACAAATATATTTCGACAAAGAAAAATAATATAACTTAAAATACAGAAATCTGTATATTTATTTATCTATCTATGTACTACTAATAAAAATACAAGGACTGTCTAATATTTCGATTCATTATCACCTTTTACAATATAAAAAATTAAAATAAGTAAAGTTTGACATTATTTAAAGTGTAAGGGTTTAAATTAACTTTACAAAAAAATTAATAAATAATAAACCATTTGTCATATTTTTAAAAAAATATAAAAAATTACAATAAGTAAAGTTTGTTATTATTTTACAGTGTAAGGGCTTAAATTAATTTTACATAAAGAATAATAAATTATAAACCATTTGTAACATTTTTATACATTTATCACCTCTTATAAGACAACAAAAACTATAATTAAAATGTATTACTAATTGTTTAAATTGTAGGAGTTGTATATTATTTATTTACAGAATAAATTAAATTATATGAGCTCACAAATTTTTTATACATGTGTCACCTTCTAAAATACAAAAATAATATAATCATAAATAAAGTGTATTATTATTATTTAATGTAAAAGGTCACAATATTAGTTTTAGGAAAAAAATAAAAAAATGATAACTTTTGAGGACTATATTACAAAAATGACAATTTGAAAATAATAATTTAAAGAAATGTGATAATATTTTAAAAATCATTGTATCCAAAGTACTTGAAAAGTTTTTCAAATTGAGCTTAAGATATAAGGGTTGTTTGGTCCATTAATTTAGCCAATATGTCTTTTACACTAAAGCAAGGGCACAAGAGTCATTTCATGGGGCCTTCACCCATTCAGGGGGTGTCATTGTAAGAAAAATGAAATATTAGGGAGCAAGTGCAATTGACTGTTATAATTATCCTAATTTAACTAACGGTATTATAACGAAATGAAGTGAATTGTAAAAGTTCGGATAGTTTATGGAGTTTTATGTAAAAAATATAGTTTTATGCAAGTATATTAATCGGAACCTCAAAGTGTGAAATGATACGGGAATCGGTTAATAAACGTTGATGATCTCATAATTATCCATTTTGTTTGGGTAATTTAATGGAGTATAATTCCTTGACAAATAATGAAGCCAATATTTATACACGAAAATTACAAACGAAATGGGTAATAAATGAATAATTTTAACAATATCATAATTATATATTGCATTTGTAATTTATTTCTAGCAAAATAAGTATATTTTTCTTCTTAACTTTAAGTGACAAGACAGTGAAAAAAATTGGTATAATTATAAAGGAAAAATTGTACTGATTTGCCAAGAGATTTTGATAAAGTACTGATCTTATATGTTGTTGGTTAATTACACAGAACTCCTCTATAAGAATAATCGATGGTAATTATGATTATGATTATCTCTATAGTTTTTTTATATCAGACATTATTTTAGTTAGAGCAGAAAAGAGACCCGGATCATTATCAACGATTGGATTGATAATCATAAAAAAATATTTGATTCAAAAACTCATGAATCAGATCAACCTCATCACTTAGGATGAAAAATAATACGGGGCCGATTAAATAGGGGTGGTTATGACAAAAAATCCCCATCCGAGTTTGGGGACCTCTGTCCCGCCACAGTTATTAAATTACTAAATTAATTTTATAAATATTGCGTATTACAAAAATATCATCTAAAATATATACACACATTTAGAAGCCCTAATCCCTAACTCACTCTCACAATACGCGCATGCGCACACACACGACTACATGAGAATCTGGTTGCATTCGTTAACTCACCCTCACCCTCGTTGCTCGCCACCGAATCTCTCCTCCCTTTTCTCGGTAATTACCTTATGCAATCTCACTCTCTTTCTCGAAATATAGCTACATGTATGTGTATATACACACGTAATAAACCTAAAAAGATTGAAGAAGCCCATTCAGGAACAAGAAAATGACATCGCGATTTGGATTGGATTGGATCTCGATGAAACAATACATCAATGATAGGATAATTCGATAAGTTTAGTGAATGCTTTTTTAGAAAGAAAGAAAAACTCATCTTTATTGAAAAATAGAATAAAAAAAAAAAGACCTTTCGGGAGAAGTTAAAAAGAGTCCGCTATAAAAAAAGAAAAAGGACTAGAATCCACACATTGATTCGTTTTTTTTTAGCAATTTTTTTTGAATCGTATGCGTCAAAAGGTGCATGTACGGTTCCTAAGGGATACAATTTTGCCCGAACCAATCGACTTTATCGAGAAAGATTACTTTTTTTAGGCCAAGAGGTTAATGGCGAGATCTCGAATCAACTGAGGTGGTATTTGGTAGAAGGAGTTGGAGTGAAATATATGGTTTTGGAATGAAATTTGTGGCCGAGTCCATGTTTGACAATCTTGGTGTTGGTGCAATAGTGTCAAACCATTGACACCAAATTCATCATTTTTCACACCATCTCAATAGATGGTTTTGATGATTTGGTTTGATTTTCTCACACCAAAACTATTCTTTAACCCAAACCAATTCAATTTGGTGTACCATTGTTTAATCAAAACCAATTCATTTATAATATTATATATATATATATATAAATTCGAAAAATAAAATATTTATGAAAAAATAAAATATTTCAAAAAAATCAAACGAAAAAATATATTTCATAAAAAATAAAATATTTTTGGGAAACAAATATTTCTAGAAAAAATAAAATATAATAAAAATATATTTATTATTTTTTTAAAAATATACAAATTATATGTATTTTTACTGAAATCTTTTATTTTTTCAAAATATTTTATCAATAAATATTTTGAAAAAATAAAATATTTATGAAAAATTAAATATTTCAAAAAAATTAAATATTTATATATTTTATTTTTTAAAACATATATATTTACAAAATGTTATTTTAAATAAATAAAATGTCAAACTATTCCAAGTTATCAAATATGATTGGTTTCAGAATTTCAGCTCATACCAACTCTATCAAACATGATTTGATTTTTCAGTTTCACTTTTTCTCACACCAAAACCATCTGTACCAAACATAGTTTCAGTTCAGAATAAAACCACACCAAACCCAACCCAACCCAACTCCAACCAAACCAAAAACCAACACCACACCGGTTGCCAAACAAGCACTAACTGGTTTGGTTTGACCTCATTGCACACATATATGTATTGATTTGGTGTCTTCACTGATTTTCTAGTGCTCTTATGGACACAAATTAAAAATGCATTTTGCGCATATTTGATTGTGCAACGGGGTCGGGGTCGGGGTAGGGCAGCTAGGGCGGGGTGGAGAATAAAAAATTTATCAGGGTGGGACGGGTTTGAAGGGCTAAAACTTTATTGGATTCGGGGATTGGGGAGGCGATCCCCGCCCCACCCCATTGTCATCCCTATTCATCCTATAGGTTTAATAATTCTACATAAGTATTATGTTTTAAGTATCACGACTCTTTTGTAAAATATCAAAATAACTGATTTATATTACTTTATTGAGTTAATTTCAGTAAATTTCTCAATGGTTTCAAAAAAGATCACTTTACCCCCTTTTTATACAAAAACACCCCCTGCACTTATCAAATTGTATCAGCTTGCCCACTTCCTTATAATTTTGGACCAAAATACCCCTGAGATTTAATGAAAAATGATTTAAAATTTTAAAAACATATAAAATTCGTAAAAAAATATATAAAATTAGTAAAAAAATATATAAAATTTGAAAAAAAACATATTAAATTCGAAAAAGATATATAAAATTAGTAAAAAAATATATAAAATTCGAAAAAATATATATATAATTTGAAAAAATATATATATAATTTGAAAAAATATATAAAATTTGAAAAATATATATAAAATTCGAAAAAACATATAAAATTTGAAAATATATATAAAATTCGAAAAAACATATAAATTTTGAAAATATATATAAAATTCGAAAAAAATCATATAAAATTAGAAACAATATATATAAAATTCATAAATATATATATAATTCGTAAAAATATATATATAATTCATAAAACAATATTTAAAATTCAAAAAACATATAAAATTTGAAAAAACAAGTAAGAAGATGTAAAAACAAGAGAATATATTAAGGTTACAAGAGAATACAAGTAAGAATATATAAAATTTTAATTTTCTATATTTGTTTCAAATTTTATATATTTTTTACGAATTATATATATATATATTTATGAATGATATATATTCCTAATTTTATATGTTTTTTTTTTCAAAATTTATATGTTTGTTTTCGAATTTTATATATTTTTTCGAATTTTATATATATTTTGAATTTTATATACATTTTTGAATTTTAAATCATTAAATCATTTTTACAAATTTTATATATATTGTTTCGAATTTTAATTTTTTTCAAATTTTATATATTTTTATGAATTTTATATTTTTTAACGAACTATATATATATTTTTATGACTTTTATATATTTGTTTCTAATTTTATATGTTTTGTTTTTAATTTTATATATAATTTTTGAATTTTATATCTTCTGAAAGTGAATTCACAAATTCCCTCCAATTTGCTTAACTTTTTCCCACCAAAATGAAGATATACCCCATGTGGTTTGAAGAATGTCTATTTCTTATTTCAGATTTTCAGAGAGAGAGAGGGTGCTTCGTTCGAATCTGATGGTGTTATGTAAGAAGACGGAAGATCGAGCAGGGGTGTTTATGCACAGGGTTGAAGAGCAAGCATCGTTCGTCATCGTGCCGTTCTGGTTGCTTCGTGGTGGAATGAAGAAATAATTGTGTATTAGGGTTTTAAATTGTTGTTCAAATTTGGGTAAAGGAAGGAGAAATTGAAGATAGTTTTGTTGAAGAATTGTATTAAATATTGAAATAAAATTGGGTGGTTTGGGTCTTGGAATTAAAACCCAGCTGTATTTTCGGGTATTCAAAGAGAGTCGGCCTTCTTTGTTTGATGTTGTTTGTATTTTTAGTCTCAGTCTTTGAATTAAATCCCAGATTTAATTTTGGGGTTTAGGGTTTAGGCATTTGGAATTCTCTACTTGGTTGTGTTTGCGCTTCAATTTCATCTTAAAAAATAATTGCTTGGCTTTGAAATATTGAGTCTTTGGATTAAATCCCATTTATAATTTTGGGGCTTTCAAAGACATCTGGTATTCTCTGAAATTGGTTGGCTTCTGTGTGTTGTGCTTCAATTTCATCTTCCAAAAAAAATTGCTTGGCTTTGATGTTGTCTTTGGAGTATACCCAGATTTTAAATTAGGGCATTCAAAGACTATGAAGCATCATTTTCAGGGTTCAATTCAATTTTGGGGCTGAAATTGGTTGGCTTCTCTCTTTGGGCTTGATTTTCATCTTCCAAAAAATTTGCTTGGCCTTAATTGTCACGCCCCTAATTTCCTAGGACTCCAAAACCCAAGCCTAAGAGCTAAGGGAGTGAATGCGGAAGAAATAAAAATGAAATAAAATCCATTTCAGTCATAAAATACCCATACAAGGGTAAAATAGACATAAAACATCTCAAAGATGTCAAAAAGATCACACGGGATCGAAAAGGAGGCAAACCGAAACACTCGGTACCTTGATCGAATCATTCTGACCCACCATGTTCACCCAAGGGTAAAATGGTCAAATCAGGGGTAAAATAATAATTTCCAACTACAAATACAAAATTTGTACCTAAAACTAGCAATACGAACAAACGGGACCTAATTTGAAGCCACGAGGAAGGAGATATGAATTTTCAAAAGTGGCGTCAGACAACACCGACCTAAAACTAAAGTTGAGGTACCCCTCTTTCACCAAGGGTAAAATAGTCATTTCAGGTCCAAACTAATCATTTTAAATTTTATCTATACAATTTGGACATAGGACAATCGATAGAAACAAACGGGGGTCCATTCCGACATCCGAGGAGGAAAATACGATTTTCCAAACATCGGACATTTCATGCCGCTGCAGCAGGCCATGGCATGCCATGCCGCGTGCAGCGCTGCGCGCTGCAGCGCACCGCGCGCGCGCGCACAGCAGCCATGCGCGGCCTGCTGCGGCTGGCATGTCCAAAGCCAAAAAAATGGGATTTTTTTGGCAAAGTTGAAAATCTGAAAATTTTTCTAAGTATAGAATAGCTTAGCCTCTGCCCAAATCTGCATTTTTGCTTAAAGTTTAAAAATGCAAAAACGCGAGATTTTGCGATATGGCTTTGTTTTTCGCGCCGTCGGTCCCGAAAAATCATAAGTATTGGAAAAGTGAGTTTTTCCTTGGCGGAACCCAAAAATAGTTTCCGAGACCTCGGGAAACGCGAAAAACGTAAACTTAGCAAAATAAAAAAAATGATTTTTGTAAGTTTTCATAAAATCTTCCGTCTTGCCCCCGGTATCCGTTTTAACTACCGCCGGTTTCTAAAGTTTAAAATATCTAAGAAAACGAATTTAATTAAATCCGTTTCTAAAAGCAAGGAAATTTACCGGGGCTACGGGGGTAGGCGAAAACGGGTTTTTCCATTCGAATAAAAAAAAGGGTTAGTTTGAAAACCTAGAAAAACGCCGTTTTCGGCCAAACACCTAATACTCGCAATTCATGGCAATTCATCCAATTCACATTCATAACTCCAAGGGAAAATATTCAATAATGATATTAAAGCGCTCTAAGGCGAAACATGCTAGAATTTGTCCAAAATTACATATTTCCACAATTCGGCACCGAAGTACCCCAAAATAATATAATCCCCGCGCATAGCGCTCCAAGGGATGTACATTGAGAATAACGCCTCGGCTAACATGCTAGCCGGGTTAAAATAAAATAGTTTTTCAAATTCAACTTACATGGACAAAATGAACATTTAAATACATATTTATCAACTAAATGTCCAACAAAATAAGTGTGGTCCGTCTCATGCACAAAAGGACGGGAATACGACCACACGTCCGCGAAGAGACTATGGAACTCTCCCAACGGGATCATCACCTGAAAATTTTAAAAGGCGTGGGGTGAGCTCACTAGCCCAGTAGAGGAAGCGTCATTGCCTCCATCTCGGTAGTCCGAGTGGTTCAACCCAACCAAGGTTCATGCTACCAACCCTAGGTCGGTCTCTTGTCCCACATGGCTCTCACGCCAATCCGGAACCCCATCGAACCCCACAATTAAGTTTCCCCAACATGCTCATAATATAATTTATCACTATCATAGCATGCTTTAATAACAATATCATAATCACACATATGGGATAGTTCAAGTACAATATAACTCAACACACCCCATAATATGCGCTTGCCCAATATAGGTTAACGAATACATACCCTACTCATTTATAACGAGAAAGAGTACCGCACCGACCCTTCCCAAGTGATTTTGAAACTTCTCACTTCAACAAGGAAGGCGGTTTGCACGAGACGACCCGTGCCCAAAGATTCGTATAACGAATGCACGAGACGACCCGCGACTTCGAGAATGAGACGACTCACCCTATACCCCATTCACGGCTCATTATTCCGTAGGATGGGAACACCCCCTGGCCAGTTGTTGCGACGATTCGACACAAGACTACTTACAGTTACGAATACCTAATCCGTATAAACCCTACACCCATGTTTTTAACGCTACATGGTGTACCCCAAAATGCATAAAGGTTCTTATCATAACCATATGCTATCACAATACATGCTTCCATCAAATAACATTATATTGCATTCAATTTCTCACAAGGCTTACAATTTAACATTTGTTAAGCAATGAATCACAACATAATTTATAGCACAAATCATGTTCTCAAAGGCATATTTCATAGTCTAAACTACCAAGACCAACTCACATATATATATACGGCATATATACATATAGACGCACACACCCTTATACAAAGACGAATACAAATCGTTTTTCCCCTACCTCAATTCCAAGCAAGAACACCAAGAACAAGCAAAGCCTCCAAGGTGAACCGAATCAACCCAACCTCCTCCAAACCCAACAAATAGCTCAATTCAACCGATAGCTAAACTTTAATGGAGTCTCAAGCAAGAGCTATATATAGACAACTCCATAAATCAAAAATTGAATATAAGAATTCAATAATAGAAACTAGGGTTTGATACTAGAAATTCTAGAGGAGAAAGAATTACTTACCAAGCTTTAGCTCAAAAGGAAGCTTGGAGCACCAACATCAACTCCCATGCACAAACTTTCTTCAAATTCTCATCATAAGGAAGAGAGAATTTGACAAGAAGAAGTTGAAGGAGTGTAATGAGGGAGAGCAAGAGAGGAAGAAACATATGGGAGATAGAGAGATATGTGTGGTGTATGTGAGAAGTCTTGTAAATGAGAGAACTCATAAGTGTAGAGATTCTCCACTAACCCTACTCAAATCCAAGGGTCCAAAATGAAGCTAGGAAAGAAAAGAATGAATCCAATGGCTTGGAATAAGTCTTGCCAAGTGGAAGACTTTTTACACAATTCACAAAACTCATTATTTTGCCAAACAAGGCCTTATCATCCAAGGGCTTAGAAAAAAGATGGAAATCAACAAACCATCCAATGGTTGAGAAAAAGTCTTGTCAAGTGGATGACCAAGAATAATGGATTATTCCATTTAAGTGCCAACCAAACAAGGCCTTATGATCCAAGGGCTTAAAACAAAGATGGGAGAATGAGATCAAGGGCTAGGAATGAGACAACACATGAAAGGTGGAAATGACCAAATTCATCCAAAGTTGGGGTTAATTACAAGAGTGCCATCAAGACTCTTTATTACCCTTTTACCCCTTGTCATCCTCCCTAATTACTAAAATGCCATTCTTGCCCTAATTTCTACATTTTCCACTAATTGTTCTAAATGTGAAATTACTCCTTTACCCCTCGGTCATTTCTTTCCCGAAATCGTTCTCAATAATTTTCATTAATTTAAAAATGAAAATAAAACATGCTACGTACAATTTTTATAACACGTACAACATGTAAGGCATGCTAAAACAATTAAACACATTAAGCACATAAGCACATAATTGTTTAAATAAAAATTTTAAATTAACCCGTAAAAATACCGGACGTTACAACCTCCACACCTTAGGAGATTTCGCCCTCGAAATCAAGACGTACCTATAGGAGAAAACAAGTCCGGGTATTTTTCCCGTACTTCACGCTCACGCTCCCAAGTCGCCTCCTCGACTCCGCGATGGTGCCACAAGACCTTAACTAAAGGAATAGTTTTGCCTCGCAAAACTTGCTCTCGAGCATCCAAGATCCTCACCGGTCGCTCCTCGTAGGACACGTCCTCGGCAACATCGACATCAACCCAACTCAATACATGAGAAGGATCCGGCTCGTACTTGCGAAGCATAGAGACATGAAAAACATTATGAACCCGTGATAAATCCGGTGGCAACGCTAAACGGTATGCCACCTCGCCGATACGATCAAGGATCTCAAAAGGCCCAATAAAACGTGGAGAAAGCTTTCCGCTCTTCCCGAATCGCATCAAGCCCTTGCGAGGTGAGACCTTTAGAAACACATGATCTCCGACCTCAAAGAACAAAGGACGTCTACGCCGATCCGCATAACTCTTCTGTCGGCTCTGTGCAGTAACCAAATGCTGTCGAGCAATCCTAATCTTCTCGGTCGCCTCATGAACCATATCGGGTCCCAAAAGTGCAACATCACCAACCTCGGCCCAACAAGTCGGTGAACGACACGGTCTACCGTACAACGCCTCAAAAGGTGCCATCCGAATACTGGACTGATAACTATTGTTGTACGCGAACTCCGCCAAATGAAGATGATCCTCCCAACTGCCTCTGAAGTCAATAGCACAGGCACGAAGCATATCCTCAAGGATCTGAATGGTACGCTCTGACTGACCGTCCGTCTGAGGATGAAAAGCTGTGCTGAATCGTAACTGCGTATCCAAGACTTTCTGAAAAGCCTCCCAAAATCGTGATGTGAATCGCGGATCTCGATCAGAAACTATAGTCAGCGGAACCCCGTGAAGCTTGACAATCTCCTTCACGTACAGCCTACTAAGAACCTCTACATTATCCGTCTCACGGATAGGTAGAAAATGTGCAGTCTTCGTCAATCGATCAACGATCACCCATACTGCATCCTTCTGATTCCTCGTCTTTGGTAACCCTGTCACGAAATCCATGCAAATATGCTCCCATTTCCACTCAGGAATCGGTAACGGATTCAACAACCCAGCAGGTCCTCGGTGCTCAACCTTAACCTGCTGACAAGTAAGACTTCGGCTCACAAAATCTGCAACTGATTTCTTCATCCCCTGCCACCAATAATGACGCCGAAGATTATGATACATCTTCGTGCCACCTGGGTGAACTGCAAGCCTGGAACTATGAAACTCTCGTAAAACCTCCTCACGGCAAGTCTGTGGTACATAGAGTAAACCCCTAAAACGATAACCTCCGTCGGAGTGCAAAACCCAATCATCAACAACCTCGCCACTAGCAATACGAGTGTGAACCGAAGTAATGCTGTCATCGTGCCCCTGGGCCTCAATCACATGACTCATAAGTGAAGGTTGTGCCATCATGCTAAATAAAGTCACCACTGAATCGCCACTATCACGGAACTGAAGATCCAACTCTGCGACTTCCTCCATCATCCGCCACTCACGAATAAAGATGCTAGCCAACGATGCATGTGACTTGCGACTCAACGCATCCGCCACCACATTAGCCTTCCCGGGGTGATACTGGAGTGCAAAGTCATAGTCCTCCATGTACTCGACCCATCGACGCTGCCGCAAGTTCAAGTCCCGCTGCGTAAAGATATACTGCAAACTCTTGTGATCGGAGAAGACCTCAAATCTCTCACCGTACAAGTAGTGCCGCCACCCCTTAAGGGCAAAAAGAACCGCTGCAAGCTCTAAGTCATGCGTAGGATAATTCCGCTCGTGAATCTTCAACTGTCGAGACCCATAAGCCACAACTCTCTCGGACTGCATGAGTACATATCCTAGTCCCTCGTGAGAAGCATCACAATAGATCACGTACCCGACGCCGCGCTCGGGAATAATCAACACCGGAGCCGTAGTCAAACGTGTCCTCAACTCAATGAATGCCTCTTCACACTTGTCATCCCACACGAACTTGACACCCTTTCGCGTGAGGCGAGTCATAGGAACCGCCAAACGAGAAAAGTCCTTCACGAATCGTCGATAGTAACCCGCTAAGCCAAGGAAACTACGAACCTCGAAAACGCTACTCGGTCTCTTCCAACTCATAACCGCCTCTATCTTCGAAGGATCAACTGAAATGCCGCCTCCGGAAACAACATGCCCCAAAAATCTAACCTCTTGAAGCCAAAACTCACATTTACTATACTTAGCATACAATCGGTGCTCTCTTAGGATTTGAAGAACGGTCCTAAGATGAACCTCGTGATCACTTTCCGTAGTAGAGTAAACTAGAATATCATCAATGAACACCACTACAAATCTATCCAAGAACTCGTGGAAGATACGGTTCATGAGACCCATGAATGCCGCCGGTGCATTAGTCACACCGAAAGGCATCACGAGAAACTCAAAGTGCCCATACCGAGTGCGAAATGCGGTCTTCGGGATGTCAATATCCCTAACCCGTAACTGATGATAACCGGACCTCAAGTCAATTTTGGAGAAGAACTTAGATCCCTTGAGTTGATCGAACAAGTCATCAATCCGTGGCAATGGATATTTGTTCTTGATCGTCACCCGATTCAACCTACGATAATCAATGCATAACCGTAGTGAACCATCCTTTTTCTTAGCAAAAAGAACTGGAGCACCCCAATCGGAAACACTAGGCCGAATAAAACCCTTCGCCTTGAGATCATCAAGTTGCTCCTTCAATTCTTTTAACTCCGCCGGTGCCATTCGGTATGGTGCCATGGAAATAGCATCGGTACCCGGTACAAGATCAATAGCAAACTCTACCTCACGAATTGGAGGCAAAGAAGTCAAGTCATCGGGAAAAACATCCCAATACTCGCCCACGACATAAGGTACCTCGACGTGACCATGAACCTCATCATCGGAAAAGAGACTTGCCAAAATGAAACCGGAAACATCACGACCCCATATACAATAGGAAGAAGTAGAGGAGTCGTTGCGATCACCAAAGAAGTGGAATCGCTCGCCCTTAGGCGTGCACAATGACACCCGGCCTCTAAAGCAATCAATCTGCGCACGGAAGGTAGATAACCAATCCATGCCCAAGATGACGTCAAAGCCCGTCATGTCTAGCAGAATGAAGTCGAACCTCAATGATCGTCCGGCAATCACAATGTCACACTTGCGACACACTTTAGATAAATATGCACTACCCCCAATCGGCGTGTCTACCCACAAAGGTACCCCAAGATGTGAAACAGGTATACCCAAAGTAGATGCATAAGCAGAAGCAATAAAAGAATGCGAAGCTCCAGAATCAATAAGAACATGAGCCCAACAACCGTATACAGGAAATGTACCTCTCACGATAGAAGGTCCTGCTACACTGTCTGCTGCTGTGACTGCATAAGCACGGCCCTGAGGACGTGGAGGCTGCTGGATAGTCGATGCAGATGTCCTAGCCTGAGAACCCTGAGCTGATGGTGCTGGCTGCTGTGGTGCTCTATACCCAGACTGACCTGCTGGCTGTGTAGCCCTAGACTGCTGCCCAATCCCACTCATAGGAGTGCCACTGCTCAACTGAGGACAATACTTGGCAATATGACCCGACTGTCCACACTGAAAACAACCCTTGTTACGCACCACACTACTACTCTGTCCCTGCTGAAGACGTGGACACTCAGGCTTCTTGTGCCCTGGCTGATTGCACTGATAACACACCACATTCCGACGAGGAGAACCAAAAGATGCTCTAGTAGAAGGTGCGGACTGTCCCGGATGCTGCTGTTGTGGCTGCGCAATCGGAGCTGAAGTACCTCCACGCTGCCTCTTCTTGTTCCCAAAGCCCGAAAAAGAAGAACCTCCGAAGCCTTTATTCCCAACCTCACGAGCTAGTCGACACTCTCTTGCATCCTCCTCAGCCAATAATGCCTTCGTAACGGCCTCTCGATACGTTGGCATAGTAAGAACTGAAATCTTTGACTTGAGACGGCTCTCCAAGCCCCTCACAAAACGTCGGCCTTTAACCTCATCATCCACCACCATCTCTGGTGCAAATCGAGACAAGCTAGTATACCGAAGCTCATACTCGGTCACTGACAATTCACCCTGAACCAACTCACAGAACCGGTCCCTCATGCCCATCCTAGCAAGATGTGGGAAAAACCTATCCAAGAAAAGCACGCAAAAATCCGCCCATGTGATAGTTCGAACGTTCCTTATGTTTGTGACAGACTTCCACCAACCCTTAGCATCGCCCGTAAGTCGGAATGATGCAATCATGACCCGTACATCATCATCAACCACCCTGAGAATATCAAACCCATTGGTTATTTGCTCCAACCAATCATCGGCTACAAGTGGATCCGGACCGCCCACAAAGGTAGGTATGTCTAAGCGTAAGAAATCCCGGAGAGCCCTTTGAGCACGCGAGCCCTCGTCCTCAACATGTTGCCTCTGAGGAATCTGTGCCATAGCTGCCGCTAAAGCACGTGCAAACTGCTCACCATCCATGAAAGGTGCAGCTGGTACACGCTCCCCTACATCCGGATGTACTGGCACATTCTCGTCCACAACCGGAGGTACTTGATCCGGAGCATCACCCTCTCTAACGATACGTGGTCGACCTCTACGTGGCGGCATGCTCTCTACAAGACAACAACTAAACATGTAAGGCACAAGTACAACCATAGTACGCCAAACAAAACCACAAAGCCATGCCGACACACGTATAAGCCAACGACGTACAAGAGACGGGAACTAATACGTAAACTTGTAAAATAAAAGCAAGCAAGAAGCGTAAAGCGATAACGACCCTCGCCCGTCGTCCCATAGAGAAAGAACACGCTCTGATACCAAGTTGTCACGCCCCTAATTTCCTAGGACTCCAAAACCCAAGCCTAAGAGCTCAGGGAGTGAATGCGGAAGAAATAAAAATGAAATAAAATCCATTTCAGTCATAAAATACCCATACAAGGGTAAAATAGACATAAAACATCTCAAAGATGTCAAAAAGATCACACGGGATCGAAAAGGAGGCAAACCGAAACACTCGGTACCTTGATCGAATCATTCTGACCCACCATGTTCACCCAAGGGTAAAATGGTCAAATCAGGGGTAAAATAATAATTTCCAACTACAAATACAAAATTTGTACCTAAAACTAGCAATACGAACAAACGGGACCTAATTTGAAGCCACGAGGAAGGAGATATGAATTTTCAAAAGTGGCGTCAGACAACACCGACCTAAAACTAAAGTTGAGGTACCCCTCTTTCACCAAGGGTAAAATAGTCATTTCAGGTCCAAACTAATCATTTTAAATTTTATCTATACAATTTGGACATAGGACAATCGATAGAAACAAACGGGGGTCCATTCCGACATCCGAGGAGGAAAATACGATTTTCCAAACATCGGACATTTCATGCCGCTGCAGCAGGCCATGGCATGCCATGCCGCGTGCAGCGCTGCGCGCTGCAGCGCACCGCGCGCGCGCGCACAGCAGCCATGCGCGGCCTGCTGCGGCTGGCATGTCCAAAGCCAAAAAAATGGGATTTTTTTGGCAAAGTTGAAAATCTGAAAATTTTTCTAAGTATAGAATAGCTTAGCCTCTGCCCAAATCTGCATTTTTGCTTAAAGTTTAAAAATGCAAAAACGCGAGATTTTGCGATATGGCTTTGTTTTTCGCGCCGTCGGTCCCGAAAAATCATAAGTATTGGAAAAGTGAGTTTTTCCTTGGCGGAACCCAAAAATAGTTTCCGAGACCTCGGGAAACGCGAAAAACGTAAACTTAGCAAAATAAAAAAAATGATTTTTGTAAGTTTTCATAAAATCTTCCGTCTTGCCCCCGGTATCCGTTTTAACTACCGCTGGTTTCTAAAGTTTAAAATATCTAAGAAAACGAATTTAATTAAATCCGTTTCTAAAAGCAAGGAAATTTACCGGGGCTACGGGGGTAGGCGAAAACGGGTTTTTCCATTCGAATCAAAAAAAGGGTTAGTTTGAAAACCTAGAAAAACGCCGTTTTCGGCCAAACACCTAATACTCGCAATTCATGGCAATTCATCCAATTCACATTCATAACTCCAAGGGAAAATATTCAATAATGATATTAAAGCGCTCTAAGGCGAAACATGCTAGAATTTGTCCAAAATTACATATTTCCACAATTCGGCACCGAAGTACCCCAAAATAATATAATCCCCGCGCATAGCGCTCCAAGGGATGTACATTGAGAATAACGCCTCGGCTAACATGCTAGCCGGGTTAAAATAAAATAGTTTTTCAAATTCAACTTACATGGACAAAATGAACATTTAAATACATATTTATCAACTAAATGTCCAACAAAATAAGTGTGGTCCGTCTCATGCACAAAAGGACGGGAATACGACCACACGTCCGCGAAGAGACTATGGAACTCTCCCAACGGGATCATCACCTGAAAATTTTAAAAGGCGTGGGGTGAGCTCACTAGCCCAGTAGAGGAAGCGTCATTGCCTCCATCTCGGTAGTCCGAGTGGTTCAACCCAACCAAGGTTCATGCTACCAACCCTAGGTCGGTCTCTTGTCCCACATGGCTCTCACGCCAATCCGGAACCCCATCGAACCCCACAATTAAGTTTCCCCAACATGCTCATAATATAATTTATCACTATCATAGCATGCTTTAATAACAATATCATAATCACACATATGGGATAGTTCAAGTACAATATAACTCAACACACCCCATAATATGCGCTTGCCCAATATAGGTTAACGAATACATACCCTACTCATTTATAACGAGAAAGAGTACCGCACCGACCCTTCCCAAGTGATTTTGAAACTTCTCACTTCAACAAGGAAGGCGGTTTGCACGAGACGACCCGTGCCCAAAGATTCGTATAACGAATGCACGAGACGACCCGCGACTTCGAGAATGAGACGACTCACCCTATACCCCATTCACGGCTCATTATTCCGTAGGATGGGAACACCCCCTGGCCAGTTGTTGCGACGATTCGACACAAGACTACTTACAGTTACGAATACCTAATCCGTATAAACCCTACACCCATGTTTTTAACGCTACATGGTGTACCCCAAAATGCATAAAGGTTCTTATCATAACCATATGCTATCACAATACATGCTTCCATCAAATAACATTATATTGCATTCAATTTCTCACAAGGCTTACAATTTAACATTTGTTAAGCAATGAATCACAACATAATTTATAGCACAAATCATGTTCTCAAAGGCATATTTCATAGTCTAAACTACCAAGACCAACTCACATATATATATACGGCATATATACATATAGACGCACACACCCTTATACAAAGACGAATACAAATCGTTTTTCCCCTACCTCAATTCCAAGCAAGAACACCAAGAACAAGCAAAGCCTCCAAGGTGAACCGAATCAACCCAACCTCCTCCAAACCCAACAAATAGCTCAATTCAACCGATAGCTAAACTTTAATGGAGTCTCAAGCAAGAGCTATATATAGACAACTCCATAAATCAAAAATTGAATATAAGAATTCAATAATAGAAACTAGGGTTTGATACTAGAAATTCTAGAGGAGAAAGAATTACTTACCAAGCTTTAGCTCAAAAGGAAGCTTGGAGCACCAACATCAACTCCCATGCACAAACTTTCTTCAAATTCTCATCATAAGGAAGAGAGAATTTGACAAGAAGAAGTTGAAGGAGTGTAATGAGGGAGAGCAAGAGAGGAAGAAACATATGGGAGATAGAGAGATATGTGTGGTGTATGTGAGAAGTCTTGTAAATGAGAGAACTCATAAGTGTAGAGATTCTCCACTAACCCTACTCAAATCCAAGGGTCCAAAATGAAGCTAGGAAAGAAAAGAATGAATCCAATGGCTTGGAATAAGTCTTGCCAAGTGGAAGACTTTTTACACAATTCACAAAACTCATTATTTTGCCAAACAAGGCCTTATCATCCAAGGGCTTAGAAAAAAGATGGAAATCAACAAACCATCCAATGGTTGAGAAAAAGTCTTGTCAAGTGGATGACCAAGAATAATGGATTATTCCATTTAAGTGCCAACCAAACAAGGCCTTATGATCCAAGGGCTTAAAACAAAGATGGGAGAATGAGATCAAGGGCTAGGAATGAGACAACACATGAAAGGTGGAAATGACCAAATTCATCCAAAGTTGGGGTTAATTACAAGAGTGCCATCAAGACTCTTTATTACCCTTTTACCCCTTGTCATCCTCCCTAATTACTAAAATGCCATTCTTGCCCTAATTTCTACATTTTCCACTAATTGTTCTAAATGTAAAATTACTCCTTTACCCCTCGGTCATTTCTTTCCCGAAATCGTTCTCAATAATTTTCATTAATTTAAAAATGAAAATAAAACATGCTACGTACAATTTTTATAACACGTACAACATGTAAGGCATGCTAAAACAATTAAACACATTAAGCACATAAGCACATAATTGTTTAAATAAAAATTTTAAATTAACCCGTAAAAATACCGGACGTTACATTAATGTTGTCTTTGGAGTAAACCCAGATTTCAATTTGGGGTATTCAAAGACTACGAAACATCATTTTCAGGTTTCAAATATTTCAATTTGGTACTGGTTTCTCTTATATTGATTGGATATCATTTCTGCAATTCTTATGCAAGTATAACATGTGTTGATATTTTTATTAGTAAACAGATAGTATGATATTATGCTGTCTTTAGTCAGTTTTGACAAACTGATAAGAACATGTTATGGACTATAACACTGTGTCGCCTAAATGAAACAGTGACACTATGCAGTATCGTGGAATATTTATAATTCATAAACTACAATGATACTACCCCTGCGAAATAATAGCCGTTTATTATTTTGATTTATTAAATTATTATTGACAGGAAAGTTATGTGAATCCTTGTAGTAACCTTACATTCGTTGGAATTGTTATATATGATGTTGATTGAAAATATTGATGGTGAATTAAATCCCTAAAGTCTTGTAACTTGGAGTCTTGATGCAATTTCCCTATAGATGACAGATACGTGTAGTATGAACGAATGCGATGATATTTAACGATGGATGCGATTATGATATAATTGTGTAATAATAACATGAGTCAAATGAATCGATTAAATATAAAATGCATAATTTATTCATTGTAAATTTGAAAGATGATATGCTATTTAAATACAAATACTAATTTTTTTAAAGCATTGACTCAATGAAGATAGACCCGCACTGAACAACCCATTGTATGAATTAATTCCATATGTATTGATGTATATATCAATGTTGTTCTGACCAGTTTACAATTGAGCAGTTTGAAATAAATCTGAGTAGTTTATAATTTTTCTTTTAAGTGGTAACTATATACGGCGCTGCTATTTTGAGGATATAGGTGTGGTCAGTCACATATATTTGATTATTTTGATCTTATATGGTATAATATATATTGGTTTATTATGAGGTATTACAAATTAGTTTGACACATATTATGTCTGATTTGAAGCATAAACATTTATTCGTTTATTCCGTTCTTGGTATTTTACGGCTAGATAGTGTTTGTGTTTATAGAGCCACACGTGTCCCTTAGCTTTGACATTCATAACAGTTTACCATATTATCTGTAGTAACTGTTATTGTAACATGTAATATATAGTTTTATTTTGAAAAAAGAAATTATTCTTCCTCTTAACTTGCATTATAACATAAAGATATAAATATATCTTTATGTTATAATTTATTTTTGATTACAAGTTGCGATAATATGCCTCTTAATAGGTAGCATGATATGCCTTTGTGTTCAATTTTTTCCTCTCCATTTGCCACTGCATTTTGCGATAATGCTTCGCTCATCACATAATCAATTTTCTATCTGCCAAATAAATGTTTTGACAACCATAATTAGTTTGTTATATGTAGCATTTAACGCTCAACAAGATTAGATTGTTATTCATTAATTTGTATATAACATGTGCCTATCGTATAATTGGTATTGTAGATTTATAAGGTTTTCATGGAGTCCGAACTTGTAGTCCCAATTTCGGATAGTGTATCAGACACTGAATATGCCAGTTGTGAAGACAATTGGATTCCTTAGCTGAACATGCATTTTGATTCTGAAGAAGACGCTTACAATTGCTACAATGCCTACGGTTTGAGGCTTAGCTTTGGCATATGGCGAGAGTACAAAAACAACAGCCGTGTTGACAACAAAGTAACCTCAAGACTGTTGGTGTGCGCCAAACAGGGTTTTAGGCCGAAGGACAAGTGCGACTTCAAGACGAAAAGGACACGGGCAGAAACGCGCACTGGACGTGAGGCTCACATGAAAATCAAATACGACCCCGCCGTACAAAAGTATTTTGCTGCAGAATTGCATCTTGAACACAACTATCCTTTGGTGGCACCGAAATGCAGCCACATGCTGCGATCCCAGAGGAAATTAACTTCTGTTAACGCCATAGATGTGGATCTTGCTGCAGATTCTGGGATTCCAGTGCGGCAATCCTACGAGTTGAATTCCAGAAGCCATTGGTTTCATGAGAGCAGACATACAAAACCACATTCGCACGAGAAGGCAGCGTAAGCTAGAAAGGGGAGAGGCTTCATGTCTACCGATTACTTCCAGGACCAAAAATGCGAGGACCCGCATTTTATACATGCAGTTCAATTGGACAGCCAGGAGCTTATTACCAATGTGTTTTGGGCAGATTCAAAGATGTTGAGTGACTACAGAAACTTTGGGGATGTGGTAACCTTTGATACCACATACAAATTGGTTGATGGCAATCGACCGTTCGGTGTTTTTATTGGTCTGAACAACCATCGAGAGACAATATTTGGAGCTGCATTTATGTACGGCGAGACCGCCGATTCTTTTATGTGGCTCTTCAAGACATTTGTTAAGTTCATGCAAAACCAATACCCAAAAACGATCTTCACGGACCAAGATGCTGCGATGGCAAGGGCTTTGGTTTGTGTAATGCCCGATACAAAACACTTATTGTGCACATGGCACCTGCTTCAGAATGCCTAAAAAATTTAGGCAACCTGGTTTATGAGAAAGTGGGGATTAAAAGTGTTATCTCCAGTTTAATGTACAAAATTAAAGAGGTTAATCAATTTGAAATACAATGGAAAAAGATGCTTGTAAATTACAAAGTCCAGAATAATAGTTGGTTGGCTACTTTGTTCTCAATGAGACATGTATGGGGTTTGACATATATAAAACATGTACGGACTAGAAGTATCCGCACCACTCAACTTAGTGAAAGCTTCAATGCAAGTCTGAAGCAATATTTAGCGCGGCAATATAAACTCCCAGACTTTTTCAGGAATTTTGAAAATTTATTGCATGACAAGCATTATAAGGAATCACAAGCACAATATGGTCTGCTGCAGAAGCTCCCAAGGTTAAAGCACCCCTGCCCTATTCTGAACCATGTTTCTGACTTGTACACTGCCAAGATCCTTGATCTTTTTTAGGAAGAGTTGTTATTTGCCGGCTTAAACGAAAGATTGAAACGCTTGACCCAATTGGCATCCTGTATTTGGGTATACGAGGTCGGCAATGATGACCAGCGTATGCCGCGCCGGGTGACAAGGACTTGTGATGAGCAACTGCTATGTACATGTGGTAAATTTGAAAGGGTTTGCGTATTATATAGACATATCTTAAAGGTAATGAAAGACGTAATATTGATAGACTAAATACTAGAGCGGTATATACTTAAAAGGTGGACCATCAAGGCAACGGAGGGCATATCCGATATGGTACCCATACGTGATCAAGTTGTTGACCTAAGACTCGAAATACGTCGACGTCACAGTAATATGTGCCGCTACATGAATCAAATTTCATCGATTGCTAGTTGCAGCGAGGAGGGATATAAGAATGTTATGTGCCATTTACATAAGTTGAAAAAGATTGCAGAAGGTTTTGTACCTTCAGTTTCAGAGGTCACACCTCCTCATCCGAAATCTCGTACGAGAACATCAACGGTTGTTTTAGGCGACGATGAAGATACGCATGTCCTAAATGCTGATGGGAAAATGCCCAACAGTTTTGCCAAGAAGGACATATCAAAAGGACAGAGGCGAAGGCACACAGGTCCAATGTCGAATGCGGTAGCTCGTACGAAGAAGGCATGTTGTAGTAAAAAGGTGTTATAAAAATCTCTGGTCAAACAATATTACACAATTGACACAAAAGTTATTATTGAGTATAATTTTACTTGTTGGGTTTTACGGTTAAAAGATATATATGTTGTTTATTTTTATTCCAGATTCCCCCTCCCAATACTACCGGTGTCATACCCAATTCGGACGATCACGGAACAGATCCAGCACCAAACTTCAATGATGTGAGTAGTTTTCTTCATTACAAAATGGGTATAGTTGTGTTTTTATTGTTCGAAAATAAACAAATACTCACGCATAAATTGACTTCCCTTATTTATGTGATAGACTTGTGAACAACGAAAACAAGTATTGGAGGGAAATTGTAATTTCGGTGGAGATGTACCCCAATCATCCGAGTGCCATTTAAGGAGCGATGACGACTTTTGTTTGAATCTATCTTTCACTCAGACGGGAAATTGTCCCCAGGTTTGTTATTTGTGATGTGCAATTGTGTGAAATTTAATTAATACAGTACCATATATTTTAACCATGTCCTTGCATTCAATATGTAGTCCATCAACTTGGAACCGAAAACGTTTTCAACTCGACTCTTGAACACGCCTTCTTCTTATTCTGGATCAGCTTCTGCATCTCAATATAATGTATGACATCATAATTTAACGATTCATTGCAATTATTGAATGCTTCTTTTGTTGGTTATGGATGAGTAATATTTAATTTCTCAAAGCAACCATAATTAATTTTTTTATCCGTTATGATGATTCCATAGATATTACGGCAATCTGTATTCACGTTTGATCCCTCGCCGACAACGCCAATGCCTTCTAAACAAGGCCCAACCTCTCAAGGTTTTGTTCCCTTTCGTCTATTTGACGACTAAGGATTTTGTTGTTTTAACTTAATTATAAGATTCAAGGGCTTCATCCGGCACATGTGCCTTATTTTTCGACTTTTTTATAGACTTATCACCAGGTTTCCGAACAAAATATTTACGATTTCTGCACCCGTTTTTTGTAAATGGATTTATATTAAATTATGTTCTTTCAGCCGTTATCAGTTTACAATTTACTTACTGATAATTTCTAGTAACTGAAACTACTAATTTTTCATCTATAGTTAAAATATCAGTAGCAATTTGTTTTATTAAATTATGTTAAATGAGCTTGTTACACTGCAGAAGGTATATATGTATCAGAAATATGTACCAAAATTTATCAGCTTTCATTTGGTGGTTGAATCATTAAAGTCTGATTTAAAACATGTATGTAGGTTGTTGAATCATTAAAGTCAATTCATAAATATATCAACTATATAGGTGGGTTGAGTAATTAACTGTGAACTTTATGAATCTAGTGTCAAAGAACTCACACATAACTCTCCAGCTGGGGTACCTGTTGTCTATCATACATGACACATAATGGGTTTTTTGCTGTATTCAAATGGCATGAAGTTGGTGTCTTTGATAATCTCAGTGACGCCGAGAAGCAAACATCTACCTATCCTGGTGGATTGTACTACTCTTACAACAATCTTGACAAAGCCCAAAAAATATTAAAAAGGTGTACAATTCTCCATGAAAACAAAGATCCTAACGTAGTGGTAGGAGGGTCATCTAGTGGGATTCCTGAAATTAAGCCCAAAACCCAAAGGGTGACAATGAAATGGTTGAAGTGGAGATACAATGAACTAATTAAGGCAATAAGTGTTATCGTAGCAGAGTTCAGGCGCATTGTCTTGCCGATACCTATGGGCCAAGCAACCGAGCTTCAAGTGTTGGGAGAAAAAAACCTGAAGACGGTTGTGTTTCATCTCAACAGAGAACTGCATCAGCTATATGTGAGATAGCGAAAGATCTAGAGGCTTAATGAAGCCACCGAGCATCATCAATGATCCGGGTCTTATGTCAGATCCAGACATGTCTGACTACGAAGATTTCGGTGATGATGACTTTGTCATTTCGCCCCCGACATCGAAAAAGAAAAGGCATTGATGTACTATTGTTAACATTTATATGTTTTTCCATCCATTTAAAGACTTTGAATGCTCATCTAATTTACTGTCTGGCTTGGTGGAGCAGTAATTGTATCGCACTTTCCTTCATATGATATAAAATTAACATATATTATGCAAGCTAAACCTTCCATTTCTGTATATGAAAATTTATCTTTTTTATAATCTTCTACTATAATCCAATTGTCCCAATCAACTATCTATCTATAAGTCCAACATTTTGTATGAAGTTAACAATATTCATTTCTAAATTTTCCGTTGTTGTGTTTGTGAAAACTCCCGAAGGGATTGGGAAACTTGGTATGAACCATAAATGAAGCCAAAATAAATGGTATCCAAGGGTTTTAGGTCTAAATTAGTGCTTATTAAGAGGAAGAATGGCCTAATGTATATTACACTGGATATTAAAGCTGGCCAAAAGAAGTGGTGTACAAAGGGTACCACGTTTCACAACCCACGAAGATGATTCAAAGGTTATATCAATTAAAACCCCATTTTTAGGAGTGGGACTTGCATTGGCCATCCCCACAATTACGAATATATCGTTCATTCTGAAATTTTTTAACTCATACTACAGAATCATATTCATGTACTACAAAATCCGTTAACGTTTATTACACTAGTCATTGATTTTCTTGTACTACAGTATATGGTAATCTTTATTACATAAATGCATATTTCATATTACAGACCCCAGTTTCACTACAGTATATGATTTTCTTCGTTCCATCGACTACATAGAGGGATTAAGTCAACTACATGGAGGTACTTAGTCGACTAGATTAAGACTTAGTCGACTACTTGGTGGTCTATCGTCGACTACATTAATATTTAGTTGACTACTCAACAAGCTTGTAATCGACTATACAGTCTCTACAATTGATTCACATTTAATTGTCTTGGTTTAGTCCACTACATAAAGGACTTTATTCGATTACATGAATGGACTTAGTCGACTTCTTTATGGTCTTTAATCGACTACATGAATCTTTAGTCGACTAGATGTTGGTATTTAGTCGACTACTGAAAGGCCTTAGTGGACTCAATGATGTAATGGAAATCTAGTAACCTTCGGCATGGTTTAGTCGACTACTTCAAGTGGTTTAGTCGACTAGGTTATGGTTAAGTCGACTACATGGTATACTTAGTCGACTACAACTCAATTTGAATTAAAACTCTAACTTTCGTCATGGTTCAGTCGACTACATGATAAGTTTTAGTCGACTATGACTTCAAAGAAAATTGGTTTTAAATTCATTTTTCTTTCATTTTGAGTTCGGTTAATTTATTACTTGAGCTTATAAGATTTTATCAATGCATAAAATACCTTGTTACAATGATCGCACCCCGACCTATCTACCCCGATTCTTGAATCTTCGACTTTCTCATTTTCGTTGAATATTTGATCCTTTTTCGTTTTTGTGCTTCAATTTCTTTCTTGCTTTTTCGCTTTACTGTAAGCTTTCTTTCGGAGCATGTTTTCGAGTCATTCACCTGTCTTTTACTGAAAACATGAACTTGATGTTCATTAGTATCAAACACTCTTTAATGGTTTGTTATCATTAATTTTGGTATTGTTTACCGAAAGATTATTTAAAGGCCAACAATCTCCCCCTTGATGATGATAAAATATTTTGTGTTTTCTTGGTAGTAGTGAAGCATCAAGTGATGCTCCCTGTAATACCCCGTATTTAATGGATATTTATTCCCTTAATTATTTTGGATGGCATATTGGGTGTTTAAATTATTGAATGAGGCTATCTTAGTCTTTTTAACTCTAGTAGGTTATAATGAAATTTTGTGATCTGAAGGGGGGCAAGGTGGTCATTAGTGTTTGGGCAGTTTGGTGATTTATGCATAATACAAGGTTAGTTTGGACATTTCCCTAACCCTAGCATCTTCTATATAAGCATCCTTAACTTTAGATCTAGCCCCCATCTCATTTATTCTACTACTTCTTCTTCTTCATCAATTATACCCGAAATTGTGAGGGTTGAGAGGTTGAGAGCTTAGAATTGGTTTGGATCTATACTTGTGGTGGATTTAGCTCTACATTACAGGCAAGACATATGTTCTACTCTTCCTCTTTGTACTAAAATTTCGTAGCCTTTACTTTGTGCATCTATAATCTGCTAAATAATATTTTTCATATATGTATATGTATGTGTAAATCATGTTCATATATGACTTTTATATATTCTATTTATACATATATGTATAGATCCGTAGGTATATATATAGATCTTGTATATATGTAGAGATTCGTGGATCTATATAGGCATATATGTATAGATCTGTTAGAGTATATTCATATTCATGTTTATTTATGTGATTTATATATTCTATTTATACATATATGTATAGATCCGTAAGTATATATATAGATCTTGTATACATCCAGAGATTCGTGGATCTATATAGGCATATATGTATAGATCTGTTAGAGTATGTTCATATTCATGTTTATTTATGTGATGATATATATTATGTTTATATGTATATGTATAGATCCATGATCATATGTACAAATCTTGCATATAGATAGAGATTAGTAGACTTATATAGACATATCTGTACAAATCTGTTAGAGTATATTTATATTCATATATATATATGATGATTTATATTCTGGTTATACATATATGTACAGATCCATGATTATATGTATAGATCTTGTATATATATATAGAGATTTGTGGTGATATATTGATATATGCATGAGACTATGTTTATATCTAGCTATACATACAAATCTATTTTTACCATGTGTAGCTATACATGTATGGATTCGTGGTTATGTGTCTTGTTGGTATGATTCTGATGATGTGTATATGGTTGGAACTTAGTATAAATATCTGAATACATAAATATTTTAGGTTTCAATGTTGACAAAGATTTCAAAACTGTTACTAGAAAAATCTTGCATATTTATGTAATTGTTTTTATCTATTTTCTTTGTTATCACACTCTGGACATTGATTTATATTGTTATTATGTGTATCACGAATTATACTAGATTACGTATTTTTGACTGTATAAATGAATAGTTTCGACCGTATAAAATACCGTATACCTTGGCGCTGGGGCGCTGCCCCAGACCCCGCCAGTCGTGCGCTCAGGTAATGGTCGTGCCGCCCCCCCGGACCCCCCAGGCTCGACCTTTTAAATTATTATACGTTCCCGAATAAAGATTATGAGTGAATTATTAAATTCGTAAAATCATAAGATTTAAATTAAATGACTATGTTTTGGAAATTTATAAGGAACCACAAGGAGGCTGACTATTACTGCAGTCTAACTAGTACCACGGGACATAGGTGAGTTGCCACGGCATGGGTGAGTTGTCGGGTACGTGGTTATGGTAGGGCATGGATTGGATGTTGTATGGAAAAAAATCAGATTAATGTAAGAAATTTATAAACATAATTATATTAAATGGTGGTATATTAGTGACTATATTTATAGTTAAATATATTATTATTTTATAATATAATTTTGGGATTAGGTGTCACTAGGAAAGGGGATGGATTTTGGTACTCTGCTTGGGATCATGTAGAGTTGTACTTGCTCGTGGGTTTAACCCACATTTTTGTTGTTTCAGGTCCTCGGCAGTTTCACCAGCAGGGTTGAGGACTTCATATCTATCCGTCCGGTTCTATCATATTTTCCTTCCACTCCAGGGTAGGATCCGATAAATGTCATAAGTTGTATTTCTTATAAGTGTGTTTCTAGGGGTCCATGTTTATGGGATTTCGAAGTTGTACTGTGTGGGACTTATTTTATTTAAGGATGTATTGGGAGTGGTCTTCTTCATGTATAAGTTGTATCCTTATTTTGTTATTGTTGTTATTATTATATTTCTATTTTATGTCTTCTATTCTGTGCTTATGTTATCAATTACTGATGCTCCTAGTTTTCTGTGTATGGGCCTGGCCAACCTATGCATGGAAATTTGGGGGTGTCACACTCCCCCTCAACATGTGCATAAAGTTATTTGTTCAAATGCTCCCCCTTTGTAAATGAAATTGGCAGATTAATGGGCATTTTGATACAACTACTGTTTAGGCACATTTGAGATAATAAAAACAGCGTTTCATAGATGATTTGAATTGAGTACAAGCTGTGATACTAATGAAACATGAAATAACAACAAGAACCCATAAAATAACAACAAGCCACACAATAACAGAAATTGCTAATGACAGATAATGAAGTACTGGATACTACTATAGCATAATTTCTCCCCCTTTTTGTAAGCGTCGAGGGGCGTGCGAGCGACGGGGCACGAGATCAAGACGAAGATCATCAATTGAATATGTGAGACCAGAGATACGGGTAGAGATTTATTGATCAAAATCATGAAGCTGCTCGTTGACCTTTTGAATCGCTTCCGTATTCTTGGTGACAGTATCATCTAGGCGCTGAAGCACTTGTTCCTGTTGCTTAAGTATGTCCGTATTGCTTTGAACAACCCCAAGAATTTGGTTAAGAAGAGCATCCTGAGCACTACTCTCGAAAACAGATCGAGCAGAAACACTGTGCAACAGATGAATTGATGAAGAGGCTTCTTGGCACTGTGCAAAAGTGCCTGTGGCAGGGCGCGGACAAGGAATAGGCATACTATCGGCAATTAAATTGCCTTCCACATCAGAGGTGATTTGCATATGATTGACATGAGTAGGGTTGAGAAAAATAGGATGATGCTCGCACACCTCATTGGGAAAAGAAAAGCCATCCTGCTGAAGTAGATATGTAATATGGGAAGGAAAGAAAAGCGGACCGGATGGTTTCCGCTGAAAGGTAAGAATAACATAGCGGAAAATAGTAGCTAAATCAACTATTGTTCCTATCATGACGCAGTAGACAAGAAACGCCTCCATCCGTGACACACTACTACGACTACTAATTTTAGGCAAAATAGAATAAGTAATGACATTATGAATTAACCTTGCCTCAGGTAGGAGCATAGAAGTGAGAAGGCAGGCTGTCTGTGTGGTCTCTTTGTCGATGTAAATTGTCCGAACTGGTTCAAAACAATCAAACCCATCAGCAGAGTACCAATCCTGTTTGGAAAAATGACGGACACCATCATCAGGAAGCGAAAATATGCGATTGATTTTCCTGTCGGGAAAAGTCACATCGCAACCCATCAAATTAATCCGAAGATGTGGGAGAATGTTCTCCTTGTGATTTTCTAGAGAAGCATAAAATGCTTTGACAACACGAGGAAAAACCGGGATGTCGAGGGAAATGATGAAATCCCAACCAATTGCTCGGAACAATTCAAAAGTTCGAGCCCCAATTTCATTGCAGAGAGCTTGATTGACGATTCGGCACGGGGTAGGAAGACGATAATCAAATGTGGTGGTAAATCGAGTTCGAGCAGTTTCACCTACAAGAAGAGCCTCAAGGAGCAGAGGTGCATTTGAGTATTCTTCCTCTGTAGCAGTTGGTATACGTGGAGTGGTAGAGCTTTGGCCACCATCAATTTGTGATCGTTTCCGATTCAAGCCACGAGTTTTGGGTGCCATTATAGAAGAGAGGGTTCGAAAATAGATATATATGTATTGATATATAGTGGTGTATATATATATATATATATGAGAGAAACATAATGGGTATGAAGAAATTGGGTGAAGAATTTTGGGAAATGGATGGAAATGCGAAATAAATGAAAAATGGAGATGGAATCAATATAGAAATGAGGGTTTGAGAGTTATAGAGAGGAACGTTAATGGGTTTGGATGAGGGTTGTGGGAGAGGCGAATGAAGAAGATGAAGTGGGGGCTAGGTTAAATAGGAGGGTTAGTCGACTGAGGGCTGGTGTAGTCGATTATAAGGAGCCTTTAGTCGACTAAGGCATGGGGTTTAGTCGACTAAGGGAGGACGAAGGTTGGGAGTGAAATACAATAGGTGTTTAGTCGACTAAAGAACTTGGTCTAGTCGACTAAGAGAGGACGAGGGTTAATAGTGAAATTCAGTAGGTGTTTAGTCGACTAAAGAACTTGGTATAGTCGACTAAGAGAGGATGAAGGTTAATAGTGAAATGCAATAGGTGTTTAGTCGACTAAAGAACTTGGTCTAGTCGACTAAGGGAGGACAAATGTTAGGAGTGAAATGTAATAGATGTTTAGTCGACTAGATAACTTGGTTTAGTCGACTAAGAGAGGACGATGGTTAGGAGTGAAATGCAATAGGTGTTTAGTCGACTAAAGAACTTGGTTTAGTCGACTAAAGCAAAGGTAATTTTGAAAAAATATTTGAAAAATGGTGCAAATAGGTAAAATAAATCAATAAAAATAAGAACAAAATTATAGAAAAAAAAATATGAAATAATTTTAGTTAAAACATCAATATCCACGGCCATTCCGATTTCTCAACAAATTTTTTAAAATGATTTGTCAACGAGCGGTTTACTGAAAATATCCGCTAATTGATTTTTAGTATCAATAAAAACCAATACAACGTCTCCTTTACCAACATGATCACGTAAAAAATGATGCGTAATTCAATGTGCTTGGTTCGTGTACTACAGTATATGATAATCTTTATTACATAAATGCATATTTCATATTACAGACCCCAATTCTAACCCCTAAGTGAAAAAATATCATTATTTTTTGCTTCATTTGGGGTTAGGGCCTGCACAAAGTTTCCCGAACCCTCCGGTCCTTTTCGCATTCAATATGTACCATCCCGCCATAATTCATTACAAGTTACATGACCACACTAAAAACCCACTTGTATTCAAAACAAGTGGTGTACAAAGGGTACCACATTTCACAACCCCCGAAGATGATTCGAAAGTTATATCAATTAAAACCCCATTTATAGGAGTGGGACTTGCATTGGCCATCCCAACGATAACGAAAATATCGTTCATTCTGAAATTTGTTAACTCATACTACAGAATCATATCCATGTACTACAAAATCCGGTAACGTTTATTACACTAGTCATTGGTTTTCTTATACTACAGTATAGGGTAATCTTTATTATAGAAATGCATATTGTATATTACAAACCCCAATTTTAACCCCTAAGCGAAAAAACACCATTATTTTTTGCTTCATTTAATAAATACCAAACACAATGTTAATATTTCAGCAAACAAGTTTGACACGCTTAAAGCATACGTCATTTTTGTCTTAATTCCAACTTGGGCGATCATTCAGATACATAGAAAACATACGCAAAATATATTACAATAGTTCCATGGACAATACATACCATTACATAGTCTACATCGATAAACTAAAACATAACCATAAGTTCGTTTACAATAAGATACATATTATATCACAATATAATATCACCTAAATTGGCATGCACGTAATCATAATCAACTAAAGGATTTCCTTGCACACAGTCCTCCACGTCCACAAAATCACTCTGCACTATAGGATAATAATCATCTATGTCATGGCGATCCGGCACGCCCCATTGATTAACGGAGCAAAGCACAAGAATATGGCAGTTTATAAGGCAACCGTCGCAGAAGCCTTGGACCATTACCAAGGGTCCAAGGGAATGGGGAGAAATTAAATGAGTGTTGGTACACACAAATTTTAATGGTTCCAAGAGATAATATATCATAAGTTCTGGAATACAACTTACCATAACAAGCCTCATCATTAAGCGGTAAACTTTCACATCGGGTATGGATTGCTCATGCATACTAGTTAGGGTTTCGATCGCTTGCTGAGTCCCCCATTCACCCCAGAATAAACATGTAATGGCCCATGCAAAAAGACTCGGCCTATGACCATCTAAACGCATCATGTCAAGCGTAGCAAACCCTAATTGTTGCACTTGATAGTCGGTGCTCACAAAATTTAACACAGCCCTGATGTACGCAACACTGGGGTTTCCCGATACGAGTATGGACTCGAATAAAGGCCGTTGCGCTTCTAATCGACTAATTTATAGACAATTAATGAAGGAAATTATATTCCGAACTGTTGGGTGTGAACCATGTTGGTACAGATACAGCGAACTATTAAAAACAGGAGACGTTAGAAAACTAAACTCGTAATAGTATCTCAAATATGAAACATAAGCAACCAGTGTAGCTTACCACAGTCGGAGGCTAGTAAGGCTCTTGTATGACTTTGAAGCCACCTTGGACATGATTAAGCGCAAACAATCTTCTGGTAAAACATCTATACCTAGGAATCTAAATAACAGAGATATATAGCTTTTAGAGAAGGTTAAGTCCCTCAGCCCCTCCTATAATGTGTACTATCATCCCAACACTCTTCAAATTTATAGGCCCATAAACCCTTAAAATAAATCAAATTCTGGATTATGACAGTTTACTGTCATAATGTTCAAATGGACCAACAATTTTTATATTACTTGAAATGGTTTGAAAATTTTGTTACTTACAATAATATTTAAGCAATATATATGTTCACCAATTTACATATTGCAATGTGCCCTAATTCCATAAAAAATACAATAATGAGGCCATTTACTTAGCTTACCTTCCAATGACCATATCAATGTTAGCAGTTGGGAAATCCAAACGCAATGATGGCACTTTGGACATGCCTGAAATTGCTTTCTCAAAACGTAATATAGCCTTCTATTACTTAGTAATATAAGCAACGTGTTTTGATCACCAAAAAATATGTTATGAGGCATGGTAGATTTGTTCCACACGTAAAGTTTCTGACATGATAGATATTGTTTCTCAATCAAAGAGCAAGAAAGTGTTTCATGGTAAAAAAGTATTAGATGTAGATATATTTAGCAGTATCAAGGCCTCAATCAAGTAGTATGCATGAATTTTGCTGAAACCCAAGATTTTATTGGACAAATAAAATCAGAAGCAGATATATTAGGTAGATATCTCTGCACCAAAGTGGATTCTGACATGGTACATTGCGTATGTAGATCTCTATAGGATAGGGTGACATATCGCGAATAGTAGTATAAGTAGATATGGTTTGCAGTATGAATGAGAGTATATAGTAGTATGCATGAATTATGTTGTAAAGCAATTACTTACCTTGTCAAATTATTTTAGCAAATTATTGGTCCATTTGAAGATAAATGCCTTTGGATCCTGTCATGGATTTGTTAACTCATATTACAGAATCATATCCATGAATGACAATATACAGTAGTATGCATGAATTCTGCTGAAAAACAATTAAACACCTTGTCAAATAATTTTAGCAAATTGTTGGTCCATTTGAAGATAAATGCCTTTGGATCCTATCATGGATTTGTTAACTCATACTACAGAATCATATCCATGAATGACAATATATAGTAGTATGCATGAATTATGCTAAAAAGCAATTAAACACCTTGTCAAATAATTTTAGCAAATTGTTGGTCCATTTGAAGATAAATGCCTTTGGATCCTGTCATGTATATATAATCGTAAACCCGAAATTACCCACGTGTCGACCTATATAATCCATTTACCTTATTTATTAAATATATTAAATTAAATTTGACAGAATTCAACACAAAATGAAGTATTCGACCTCCCTCTCCACTTATCTGTCAATATGTTTAGAATTTTATCCCCCAAACAATAAATAAAATTTAAATAAAGTAAGATTTTCCTAAAATATACCTAACATTCAAGCAATTGTTCAATTAATTTAGGGTAAGTAAATTAAGAAAGATGAAATAAACAATCGCGACATGTTCTGTGATGGAGTTGTACTTAAATACATTTTATTATTTTAATGTGGATTATTATTTTATATATATATATATATATATATATCTAGAGAGAGAGGGTATATAAGAAAATTATTATTTTGTTTCATAAATTTAATATAAGAAGACCTAAACCCTAAATATAATATGTATAACTATTAGGTGTTAGGATTAAAAATCTAGTGTATACAATTTTGTTCAAATTAAGGATTCTTTAAAGAAAACCCATTTAAACCCGACACGTTTTCAACCCAACGCGTTTAGGAAATATGGACACGTATTGCCTTCCCTAGTTACTGGGTAAAAGTGAATGTTACTGGTTGTAATTTTAACAACACAATAATTGTAATAAGTTTGGAGGAGTGAAAATCTTTAAACAAATCTCTAGGGCTATATTATATATATGGGTTTTAATGTGTTTCTACTTTAGTACTCCTCCTATATATATATATATATATATATATATATATATATATATATATATCTAGAGAGAGAGGGTATATAAGAAAATTATTATTTTGTTTAATAAATTTAATATAAAAAGACCTAAACCCTAAATATAGTATGTATAACTATTAGGTGTTAGGATTAAAAATCTAGTGTATACAATTTTGTTCAAATTGAGGATTCTTTAAAGAAAACCCATTTAAACCCGACACGTTTTCAACCCAACGCGTTTAGGAAATATGGACATGTATTGCCTTCCCTAGTTACTGGGTAAAAGTGAATGTTACTGGTTGTAATTTTAACAACACAATAATTGTAATAAGTTTGGAGGAGTGAAAATCTTTAAACAAATCTCTAGGGCTATATTATATATATGGGTTTTAATGTGTTTCTACTTTAGTACTCCTCCAACATTACACCAGTAGTGTTATACCAGATAAAGAGTTCCCATTTTTACATGTCAAACTCCAATGGAAATGGTCACTATGGAGGCCGAAATGGTCTCTACAGTGGTGGAAACCTCGACCAACAACATCAACAGTCCTTGGATGCCTTGCAGAGAGAGATAGAGTCACTTGAGAGTCAGTTGGCCGCATTGGAGCTGGCGGTGTGGGATCTTATCTGGCGCATCGAAGAGCTTAGTCCCCGAACTCCCGCCAACTCAGCACCACCCAGGACACCCGGGGACTTTGAAGAAGGGTTGTCTCCCGAAATATGATCTCTGAGTTACAAAGATGGTCGGCCACATTTTGTCTAGTGTTGTTACATGGAGCACTCACTTATAATTGGTTAAATATGGTATAAGTCCGTTTATTTAGTACTTAGGTGTTACGTGTTATTCTGTTAATGCATGGAGGGTTAGTATGTGTGTAATGATCATCGATGATAAAGTCATGTTTGTGTTTGCTTTTATAACTTTATGTTGTAACGACGTTAGTATACGCCTAATGAGGCGTTGTTTTTGTGAAATTTTGTTTTAAAGGACTTAATATCCGACCAAAGTTATGTGTTACCTGTAAAATTGTTTAATGGTCTTATGAATGAAAGTTAAGAGTTTTTTTTGCAAACCAAATTGCTTGCTATATTCAGTAATATAGTTGTATATGGATACGAAGGTAGTTTGTAAGTATAAATATTCCACATTCAGTTGAAATATTTTCAATACAACATATATTTCCACCTAAACGCCCATGCAAAATGTGTCAGGCTTTAAAAAAAATAAGGGCTACAGGGATCGGGAATTACTTGTCATAGTAGGGATACAGGGCTGGGGAATTATGACAAGTGAACCTCAGAAAGGGCAATCGTGGTTAGAATTGTCGTCTTCAGAATCGTCATCGTCGGAATCGAACACCTCATTCAGGATAGGGTTTCCTTCCCAGTTCTCAAGCCAATCGACAACCCCTTGTTGGACGTGTGCACAAAACTCATGCATGTATTTGAAAGAGGGCAAACCCCAGAAACCACTACAAGTTAATGACCAAACATGGTAATCTATAAGACATTTACTGCAATACCCTATCTTAGTTCCCCAAGGGTCAATCAAAGGTCCATCATATTGGTGAAGAGCACTTCCATCACAGACATTATTGAATCGGCGAAACTTCTCGACAACTACTAACCTGTCATTCAGGCTCACCATTGATAGACGCAACATTAAACGATATACTTTAACTTCACATCTAGAGTAAGTGTCCATTTCCTCCAATACTCTCACAGCCTCCAGCCTATTGTTGCTGTAACACAATGATGCAATGCCCCATGCGAATAAACTGGGTCTGTGACCTTCATTCTTGAGCCTCTGAAGCATACTATACCCATTATTGGATATGAGATTGTCCAATGAAACAAAGTTTGCACAAGCTGTCAGGTACAAGGCGTTAGGGTTTCTCGACGCCATTACTCGATAAATCAAATCTCCATTGGGATCCTGGCATACAATGTGTAGGCATGCAATGAAACTAAGCTTGTACAGTACACGAGCTTCAAGGCCAGTAGTGTACAAGGTCCAAGAACTACAAAAATAGAGTGAAATATGTTATAAGTCACAAAAATTAACCTAGCAGCTGGTGAAATTCAATAAAACAAATGAAAGGATGTCTTTTGATTACCACAAACGGAGTGACGTTAAGCTCCTATATGACGTGTTTGCCAACTTCGCCATAATTGTTGTCAAGCAATCAGGTGGTAAGGTATCCATCTGGATGGAAATCGAAAACGGGGAAGGATTGTGAGTGATGGAGATGATATGGGTTTTGGTAGAAAATAGAGTATTGTTTTGCAGAGTATACTATTAAACTACCTACACTTGAGACCGGATTATATAAATAATTATGCAAGCAATAACTATGCTGATTTGGTAACCCATAAGCCTTACAAGGTAAAAGTATATAATATCCACCTATAGTTAGTAAAATCCACTTATGGCCCACTTAAGTCACAATGACTGTAGGTGTTCAATATTACTGTAGGTGTTTAATTTATAAAGAAGTTTTATTAAGAAATAAACGTAAGCAAATTTATGAAACTACTGTGAAACGAGATGTATATAAAATATAATGTTTATGTTACAAAAGTACGATTTTGATGAGTTAAACTTGCATATTTTGATCTACAATCGGTTATGTATCCGCTAATTTAGTACTTGTAGGACAAAACTGGTTACAAAGGTATATGATAAAGCAAAAACGCATAACATGGAGTAAAAGTTTGCATATAATGGGGTTAATTTTATATAGTTAATGAGAAAGATTGTGTCCACATAGTAGAAAACAAACACAATTTAAGCTCTGTACAAAAAAAAATGAAGACTCCGAGTATGAAGTAAGGTTTGATAATTTTTCTAAAATAACCCGTAAACCTTAACCGCATGCACCTATGTCTTCACTACATAATACCCCCTAGAAAGGATGCTAAGAATATTATGAGCTTAAGGCCTTTACTAAAAATGTTTGAAGAGTCACATAATGAGGTAAGGTAGGATCAATGGCAAAAAATGTGCAAAAACCTCTACCAAGTCTTCAGTACCCAAAACAATTGCAAATTACGAAAAAATGGCTTCATACAGTGGAATTCATTGTTGGGACATGCATTTGGTTGCATCAGCATTGAGTTCATCCCGGAGATGGTTGGCTGGTGATTCGAGAAGTTCGAGAATTAACTCTGACCTCAAGGCCTTAATGTCTTCTGATCTTGCCTGTGAAACATAAAAGCTTTGATCCATTGACATTGAATCAACATTAGTACATAAAATTGCAGTTAATGTTGGGAGAAAGGGCTGCACATACTTTTATAATCTATGGTCGAATTTAGTCACTGGTCAACCGCTGCATGAATTTTATTGCAAAAACTCCACAAGCCACACTGGTGACATGACAAAAAATAGTATAATTTATAAAATCTGCTATTACTAGATGGGAAATAAATGATATATATATTTAAGTTAGGGAAAAAATAATATCAAGAATTACCCATCGGGTTGCGTAGGTATGTTTGTGGGGTAGTGAGGAACCAAAATCCCCAAATCCAACCCAAATCCAAATTCAAGAAACTGCTTCTGCGCACAACCAACAAAAGAAAAAAATAAAGCGTAATGAAAGTTTCGATAGTTTAGAGGTCAAAGAAATTAGGCAAATATGCACTTTGTAATAGATACTAACATACCAGTAGAACTCCCATGTATTTCAACTTGTATGGCTTGCCAAACGAGCAAAGGTAGTCAATTCTGCTGCGAGCCACGTTTATAACGAATACAACCCAATGATCGTGGATGCATCCCGGGAAAAAAAAATCATTCAGTAGGCAAACAAATGTTCCCTTATATTACAAGAACGCCAAGCGAAAAAATTTATAAAATAAATTTACAATGTTTGTGATATGATACCATTTTATTTTCTTGGGCCCCATTGCAGAGTTCGCATCTAACCACCTTCTTGTAATCATTCCAAACAGTTTCAATCATCTTCTTTTTTTCTGCCGCTTTTATTGGCTTGGAGCCTATTTTGCTGTCAAGTAACTAAATAACCTTACTACTGAAGTAATAGCTATTGGAGGACTCAATATTCTGGTGGTTTAGCATTGTCCCAAACATGTTAATTACCTAGCAGGAAACAATAATTAGATGAATCTTAAATATATGCGAAAAAACGCAAACTCCACATTAAGACTTTGGATTAGGAATAGAGGGTTGAACGAAGAAGGAAAAAAAATCACACCGGATCTATAACGCAGCGTGGATGAAACAGAGTTTGGAGATGACACCATATTAACTCCACATCATAAGCAATAACCATGGACTGATCACTGTAACAAGTCCATGTTGTGTCAACACATGTAAGAAACGTGTTAATGTAAAATGAATTGAACCAATAAAGTTCTTACCGGGGTCACTTATCTTCCAAAGCGTATCCAAGGGGAAAACACGTACTTAGAGGGCTTCACAACCCTCGTCGACTTTCCTCGCTTCTCTGGTTCAATAGCATTATATTCATGTTCACTCTCATCATTGGACTCTTCTGTTGAGACTGTAGTGGGAGGAGTAACCATTGCAGAGGGTGTTGTGGTATTACCAAGCTCCTTGGAAACAACAACACCTACTATAGAATCAATTGTGTGAGAGACATTATCACATATCAATTGTTGGCAGCTTGGTAATACCGATGGAAGGACATTGCTTGCTACTGTTTGTTCCATTACAAGGGGGCTGAAATGTGCTCCATGTTCTGGAGAGAACAGGTTTTTAGTACACGAATCCTTACGAAAATAGTCATCATCTCTGGTACCCACCGCTACTGCGCAAGAAGAATTTTTTGTTAGCCAATGACTACACATTCAAAGGGAGTTAACGGTGTGAGAATATATAATATATATAAACAAACACACTTTGATTAAATAGGAGTGCATTAAAAAAAGAATAAAAAATACATATGTTCATATATATTATAGTTGTTGCATGGTTACTCAATTTGGTTGGTCAGTAAATAATTTGTGTTAACTACTTGAGGAAACATCTACTCCCAAACCTTTTTGAGATAATTAACTGAAATGTTATATTTTTATATAACCAATTGCATTTACCTACCTATGCTCTTTTCTGCTCCGCCCTCCTCGCAACCGTCATCAGCAGACCCTTTGCTCGCATACATCTCTGCTCTTCTGTATCCTTCTTCATGAGTCCCCTTGTCTTCACTGTAATTACATTCGGATGCACGTGGCATGCTGCGGTCAGATTCGGGTGACTTCGAATCAGAATATTCATCACCGTCCACAGATTATTTTTGTTCCCTACTGCTAACAATTGAAGCATCTTCTGATTCCTTTTCTTCTTCTTGATCAGATGAGGTTACCGAGTGAACTGCCCGAACGCCGGTGATAGCTTCAACTCCTGAGTTGTGATGGCAATTGTCCGAAGGCCGTTGAGCTTGGTGTTCTCCATTTATTCTGTCAGAGTCACCATCTCCAACAGCTGACTTACTCCTTTTTCTGGTGCCTTGCTCATCATTTCCTTCCTCAATAAGGGCAATATTGCACTTAACTCGCGTTGCGTATTTTTCCAGTGCTTCCACGTCACTACGCAATCTCTTCAGGTTCAGCTGTTAGGAACATCAAATGTTGTACAACATATGAATATAAGTACAATAATGATTGAAACTTTTCATGTACGAAGAATAGAGCAAGCAGCCACACCTTTGAAACATTTGAATATGAAAATTCATCATCACGAATTGAGCAGTTAGGGCAATGTAGATGGGGACGGATCTCGACTAATTGGATGTGTACGGATAAATAAAAACAAAATAAAGGTTAGTATTCGTGGCATTGATGTATAGACAGTATGTAAAGGTTGTATAAGCAGTATGGAAAGTTGATTTTTAAAATAATACAATATTACACCCTTCCGAGACCAAACCCTCCCATCTGCAACTCCATCGTTAGACGTGAATACACTACATCCGACTTCCAAAAAATCAGTTCGTGCTTGTCACCCCGTGTAGGGCAATCAAGCCATATATATGACATACGCAGCAAGTACAAAATCTGCAAATAAAACCATACCACGCACATAAGGTAATTATTCATAGTAGATTGATTTATTAATATGCTTAGATTCTTCATAATTAAATTATGAATTACATAACGATTGGTCACCTGAAGGAATGTCATACAACTACCATAGGTTCTTTTAACATTGCCATTCGCGGGTTGCTTCAAAGTCTTTATCAAGCAGTTGGCAACGTAGGCAGACCAGTTGTAGGTCGAAATAAGCTCCACATTTTCAACGGCTGGCAACAATCCGCGATGGCATTCACCTTTTCCATTGGGAGACAACACAACTGCACAAATGAATAAGACGAAGGCACGCTTGGAGCCCACACCAGCCTCAAGGTTCTCCACCAATGAAATAAGATGCTCAAGCTTCATGCCGCTACTTGCACTATAACCTCATTCGCCTATCCACGCTGGTCAGGTGTAGTGGACATTGAAAGGAAATTTGGTAGATCCAGCAGGGAGACGCATAATTGATAGCACATCGTTCCCACTTAGAGGTAAATATCCACTGTTTATGAATTTAAATCGGCAGTGAACTGGATCAAAATTAGATATGAGGAAGGCAAATAAATTTGTTGACAAATAATCACATTTCAGGTTTAGAAGCTGAGAAAACCCCATCTCCTTCACTGCATTTCGCTTCTCAACATCAAAATTCCCAACTACTTCAATGAACTTAAAAAGTCAATTCTTATGCCATCCCCCGACTAACTTCACTGACAACTCCCAGGCACTGTTGTGTTTAGCCTACAGATACACGGAATGAAGTAATCAATTTAATTGCAAAAATAGTTAAAATTGCAGAGTAATAACAAATACAGAGTAAAATATCAAAGTTCACCTTCGTTCGATGAGTTTCCAACTTCCTTTCAACATGTAGGTTATTATTATAAGCAACCATATCAGCAGCACGCTGCTCGTAAAAAGGAGTTTTCTCCTCCTTTTTCAGTCCTTCCCAAGTACTTCTGGCACTCGACATTATGCCTCTGTACTTGGAATCAGTAGTTTTGATGTGCCCATATTTTAAACGGAACTCTTTCACCAAATGAGCCCTAAATAACAACAAAACAAAACACAACATATAGTCACCAGATTCATCAAAAATTAGCATTAGATTCATCCAAAATTGGTTGGAGTGATAGAAAAATCATTTCATCTAATGATTTCTCATGTTAACCAAAAAAATTAATGGAAGTTGTTAAATAGGAAGTTAATTAAATAGGATTATATAACAGAAAAAAATATTCAATAAATTCAGCGAACGGATATACCCCATACGAGATTGAGACTAAAGGGAATGAAGTCAATGCCATTTCAGGAATTTAAATCTTGTGATGGCAAAAATCAATTTACAAATCTAAAGTATGTATTTATGGTTATATACATTCATTCCAGTGAAGTAATAAAGTATGTAATGGAGCCAAACAATATAGTATGCAGGGGAGGAAAGCCCCATTAGGTGAGTCAATATTAGTTTATGATATAATGAATGATGACCAAAATTATATATAAACATGCCCTGAAAGATAGATATTTACATTTTTGTATTTCGATCAATAAAAGATATATACGTGTGAGTGTATAATTTGCAACATACTCCAAACAATTTAATATTTATTTTTGATGCATGTTCATGAACATTGTTAAAATTGGGGGACAAAGATCCTTCATTAATGGTGCCAAATACTTGAAAGATATAATTTTTATATATATTCGAAAGGGTTGTAGCTATACTACTTTTGAGAGAAAGAGAAAGAGAGAGGTGAGGACAGAGGACTTGGAAAAAGAAACATTATATCACATGTGGTAACAACCAATACAAAACAACTTAAATACTTAAATATCTATGTAGCCTTATACATTATAAAACACAATAAGACTTCTCCAATGGTATATGGGATTTCTGAATCATAACTTAACCTTATGGTGTCTTTACATCCCTCATTGTCAAGAACAACCACACATATACATATATAGGCATCCAAGTTCAAATAAACTGTATGATTTATCTAGCCATATCACTTCATGTATGATATACAACACAATAGAATATAAAAATACATTAACCATGAGATCTATGTAGCCATATATATTATAGAACACATTAAGACTTCTCCAATGGTAGATGGGATTTCTGAATCATAACTTAACCCTATAGTGTCTTCAAATCCATCATTGTCACGAACAACCACACATATACATATATAGTCATCCAAGTTGAAATAAATTGTATGATTTATTTATCCCTATCAGTTCATGTATGATATAGAACACAATAGAATATACAAATACATTAACCAGCACAAAAAACAATGCCTACAGTAACCAAATCAGCAAGAACAAATGAAGCACATATTATTTTAGCTGAAGTGTCCACGTTAGTTCACTTTATGCAACCAACAACACAGGGACTCATGAACCCATATGCAAACAAAACACCGGGATGGGTACAAAAGAAAATATTACATATTCTAGGATGGGTAATTGGAAAGGACTTGTACAGGAGACACGTGGATTAATAAAAAATTATTAAACAAATTAATGACTACAAATGAAACATATATTGTTTTAGCTGAAGTGTCCACGCTAGTTCACTTTATGTAACCAACAACACAAGGACTCATGAACCCATCTGCAAACAAAACACTAGAATGGGTACAAAAGAAAAGATTACATATTCTAGGATGGGTATTTGGAGAGGGCTTGTACAGGAGACGCGTGGATGAATAGAAAATTATTAAACAAATTAATGATTACTTTCTTGAGTCGTATCAACTTTCAAAAGTCTTACTTTTTCTCAATTTACTTTATACATTTATTTATTAATATTATACTTTTAGCTGGACCAATGCGCTTTGGCAACTAACTAACCTAATATAATCTTTAAGTGAATATATGGATTACCAGAAACACCTTGTGATCATATCTTAGAAAGATATCTTAAATAAAAAATTTAAAATATAATGAATATTTCAATCAAATAGTGACAAAAATATTAGTAAACTGGGCCTATTATGCTGGATTTATATTTTATATAAAGCCCAAGTCTCATTGTGAATATTAGAATATATATATGTTTACACTTTTGAGGATCAACTTCTCCAAATGAAAGTCTCAATAATCGGTGAGGTCGGTTACATAATTATATTCAACCTAATTTGATGACATTCTCCACAATATAGTCAATATAACTATAAAGGTCAACATTTAAATTTTCAAGAGTTGATTCAGTCAAGATTAAATAATAATAATATACCCTAAAAAACAAAAAATATCCACGCCCTATCTATAATATGGGTTCTATTTGTTTCACAAGTTATAACACTAGTGTAGATTGAACCATAGGAAGCACCAACTTGATGTATGGTTGCAGTGACGGATCTAGGAATTCTGGTGAGTGGGGGCATAATTACCATATTAAAATTTTAATGGAGGCTTTATGGTAATTTTTAAACAATTCAGTGGGAGCACTAATGCAAAATTATAAAATTTTAAATTAATTTAGGTAAAAAGACCTTTCCTTGCTGAAATTTTAGAAATACGGGTGAGTGAGGGCATAATTATCATATTAAAATTTCAGTGGGTGCTTTAAGGTAATTATTTTTAAAAAATTCAATGGGGCACTAATGCAAAAATTTTAAATTTTAAATTAAGTTAGGTATATAACAAATTTCCCTATAGCATAACTATTATGAAAACAATCCAATTATATACATAATCAGATGTTTATCGCAACATGACCACATGAATTCTCTCAAAGTATATGGGATTTTTAAATCACTAAAAGATAGATACATGTGAATGTAAGCATAACTATTATGAAAGTAGCCCAATTATATACATTATAGATGTTTATGGCAACATGACCACATGAATTCTCTCAAACTATATGAGATTTTTAAATCACTAAAAGATAGATACATGTGAGTATAAAATTTGCAACATACTCCAAACAATGTAATATTTATTTTTGATGCATGTTCATGAACATTGTTAACATTGGGGGACAAAGGTCCTTCATTGATGTTGTACAGTTGTTGAAAGATATAATTTTTATTTTATTGACAAATAAATTATTTATATACCAACAACTTATAAATTTTAGATTTGGCTCAAGAATCTCATACCAAGATGTTATATATATATATATAGAATATTCCAGATGCCAAATAATCGAAATCTAATATTGCTTGCTGTTGCTTAATTATGTTGTACATTTGTTGAATTTTCAGGAGAAATCATATTTGGACTAATGATATTCAGGAGAAATTACCTGTAGCAGCAAAACACACCAACTGGACGTTTGGCAAGTTCTTTGGTGGGGGATTTAGAATAGTTGCCATCGATTTTCTTTTTCTCCTTACGCTTATTTTCGACTTCAATCAAATTTGCTTCAGGTTCTTTGGTTTTATAACCCTTTTTAGGAGGGGCCATCTAATGAGGAATGGATGGACATAGAAAATTAACTATTAGTTCCTAAACAAAAAGACATAACAATTTTTTCAGACTAATGTATTATGTTAAAAGGTTATCATACAAAATAGATCCATAATTTGATTACTATTACTACTTTTTATGACAAATTGAAAATTAAATTAAATTTTCTTTCACATAGGTTTGTTATTAGTACAAATATATTAATATCAGTAGAATCATGCAAGTTGTTTCATCTACTTAGTTAACATCAAACAAAATGATTACCTACAAGTTTTTCAATCAATCGCAATGAAGCGGTCACATCATTGGACTTGCCATCATCAGTGGACGAAAGGATCGCCGATACAGGACGAATAGCTTTTTGTGTGGGGGCGGCGATTAGGGCTCGTCGAGCCAACTAGGAAGGAACACTGCGACAAGCTCTGAAGAACATTCCAAGATTTGAACAAATTGGGTTAGAAATTCAGGGTTTTATTTTTGGGTTTAGGGAGGTCTCGCCAAACCATCAACAACGATGGATGATGATCATGGTCTTGGGGCTTCGTCGAACCAACTAGGGAGGGACACTGCGACGACCATTCCATGATTTGAACATATTGGGTTCCAAATTTAGGGTTTTATTTTGGGGTTTAGGGAGGCTTCGTTTGGTTTGCATTTGGGGAAGAAAACATGAAATTAATTTCACTACTAGGCAGATTTCGGACTCGTTTTCGGAGAGAGATTTGGGATATATATGTATCTATATGTATGTATCTATCTCAATATATATATATATACGTATAAATTAAAAATATGAAATGTGATAAAAAATTGCACAGAGCTCAGTAAAACATTGTCTCATTTGTTGACTTTAACACCAATCTTTTCCCAGGCTGTACAGTAGACGAATTTTGTTCCTCTTATTGACTCTCCCATTAATTAGAAAACCACAACACCATCTTTTAAACCGCAAATTACATCAACCTTGATCTCAATGTATGAACTTAGACACAGGAAATCAACTCAGCCCCAAAATTAACATTCATTCCACATTCCCAACTATATATATATATATGTAAATATTATTTAACTAAATAAGTAGATAGAAACAAAATTGTAGCAAATCATAAAGGCGGATTATTTATTGCGGTAATATTTGATAGCCCTGAGAGCCATTTGGTTGAAAGGGAGAGTAATCCACATGACTCCATGTTTGACCTCATCCTTAAACTGCTCCATTTCGCACAATTGTGGATTGCCAGGAAGCACCAGCTTGCAGATTTCTCCAAAATACCCAAACTTGAGTATGGGCTCACACTCTCCTTCAACCACTATTTAGTTTTCCTCATTTAACCATACTTTCATACTCTTTGAGCTTAGACCTGGAAAGTCATACCTCATCAAAATCGAGTTATCATTCACCATTTTGCGCGCAGATATCAATCTCGTTCCTCTATTCCCCTCCTTAGCCACTCCTACATATTTATATATGTGTATGTGTTAGCAAAGTTTTCTTTGAGGAGATATAGAATGTAGATTAAACATCATTACTAGTGAGGATAAGATTTAGTACGTACCGAAGGGGTTTTTGAAAAATCTATCGGGGCGAGGCGCATCACTGCTGGGGGTGCGATCGGTGTGGAGGAGGTGGCGGGGAGGTGGAGAACAGCCTAGTGGCGGCAGTGAGAGATCTGATGCCATTGATGGAGCTGGAGTTTTCTGTGTGGTAGAGATAATGTATAATAGGAGGTGAACTTGTGTCACGTCACTAGAGAGGTAGGGTATTTTGTTTGTTAGTAGTTGGCAAGAGGATTTATTGGGGGAAAATAATCCTCTCATTTTTGCCTCTCACTGGCTTAAGTGCCAGTTGGGTGAAAATGAGAAAGTTACCACAGGGACAAAAAAGGCATTTCACAGCAATTGATATTTATCTTGTATATATACAAACTTATATACACATTTACACTTATACACTTATATAAGAAGAGGTAAATACACATATACTTATATTTATGGCCTTGGTATACACATTTTGAGTCTCATCTGAAAGCCGAAATTAGGCTGCGCGAAATTCAAATGATTTGAAGTTTTGAATCTATGTTCCAAATCTGAAGAATCCCTCCAAGCCCTCCAAATCCTGAAATATAAATAGATATGATTTTTTATTTCGAAATAGACGACAATTTTGTTTTTTGGGAGATTGATAGAGGGCGATTGAAGGTAATGGAAGAAGAGATTAGTCTACAAAGCTTACTGAATCTTGTTTGAGAGATTGATATCAGAGGGCGATCCAAGCGTGAAGAAGAGATTTGTCTCCGAATTTGTGGATTTGAGGCGCGAAGAAGAGCTGAAATTAGGGATTTGAGAAACTGGAATTGGGGATTTCAGGCACTAAAGTGGAATTTGGTTTGTGCAATGTTTTATCTTATATTTTTCAGCTCTTCTTAAGATTCAATTTATTTGATACTGTGTTTAGGTTGATGAAATTATGTTTTATTTTTTCAATTTAGGGTTGATATTGTGTTTAGTATTACGAATTTATTTGATGGAATTAGAGTGTGTTGCTTTATGAATTTATTTGATGCGATTAAAGTGTGTTGGTTTACAAATGTTGTTGCATATTTGATGGAAATTATTGCTGTAACCCTAACCCACGGGGCAACACCTGATGTATATTGTTGTTGCATATTATATTTGCATTCATATTAGATTGGCATTACAGTAATTTATTACTAAATATTTTGTTGTTGGGTCACTGCAAATGTCGTATGAGACATCTATATTTCATTAAAGATAAATCTGTAAGGATATATGTTGAGCTTAAGAAAACCCAATATATGTGAGTATATTAGATAAGGTTGAGTTATTTTGGAGCTTACTATACTGATTCAACACAATTAGTACATGATGTAGTGGCAGTAATTTATTTAGGTATACTGAATTTTAATTAGTGGGAATAAATTTAAAAGAACATGACCAAAAGTATGATAACTGAGATGTGTGTATTTGTATATTTTGCTGAATGTATTTATAATTTTTGGTGGGGTTTAAATGTTTGGTTGGTTGTAAGCGATCGCGATCAGTATTGTACTGAATTGTTTGAGGATATTTTGATCAGGATACTGATTATAATTGATCCATATTTAGAATTTTTTTTTATCCATTTTATGGTTTATAATTGTTTCAGTTTATAATCAATATAGTTTTTGTTAGCCATTTCATTGTTAGATTTAAGTGTAGTTAAAATTAGTAGAAGTAAATGATTGTATAAATACATTAAATTGCATTAAAGTATTTATGATGAATAGTTGCATTAAATTTAGTTAGGTGTATAGTTTCATTATGTTTATGATGTGCCATGTTGACTGCCTTTTAATTGAGCATACTAAATTGGGCCATTAGAGTTGAGTGAAAGTTGAGGCAGGTATTGCATTAAAGTGCAGTCAAGTAGTGGTGCTCCATGTTAGCTGATGACCATATCCTTTAAAGTGGTCATGATCCATTAAAGTGGTATGTATAGTTTGGGGGGGGTGTAACAGGGCAGAGTATTAATTGCACTTTATATTGAGTTGCAATTGTAAATTGAAGTATATTGCATATTCAGATAACTGAATATTCCACGTGTCCGAAAATTTTACCTTTAAGATATACTGCATCTATACGAAATATGTTTGACATCTCATTAAAGTATGTGTAATGTAGAATTTGCGTGTCAGATGGCGGCTGAAGTGGTGACCGTTGTTGACAGTCTCCACAGTGATTCTGATGACCATGATTCACACATTGAGGGGGGACATTAATGTGGACAGTTGGATACCAGAGGTTGGCATGCTTTTTGAAACAGAGCAAGATGCATACGATTTGTACAACAAATATGCATTGAAGCATGGGTTCAGCAAACGGCGGGAGTACGGAAACCGTAGCCGTGCAACCTCTAGGCTAACCTCCAGGATATTTGTATGCGCGAAAGAGGGGGCTAGATCGAAGGACAAACGCGACTTCAAGACCAAGAAAGCACGGGCTAAAACACGCACCGACTGTGGAGCGCGAATGTTGATCAACTACGACAAATGTAAAGAAAAGTATTTTGTGAAGAAAATAGTTATTGTGCACAACCACCCGCTGATGCCCTAGGAGTGCAACTATATGCTTCGTTCGCATAGGAAAATTAATAATGTTGATGCGGTTGATGTCGAACTTGCAGCAGATTCTGGAATAGCAGTACGCGAAGCCTTTGAGTTAAATGCCCGTATGGCCGGAGGCAGAGATTGTGTTGGATTCACTAAAGTTGACATCCAGAATCATATACGTACGAGATGGCAGCGCGAGTTAGAAAGAGGTGAGGCCACGTGGCTAATTGAGTATTTTTAGAAACAAGCTTGCAAAGACCCGCATTTTCATCATTTTTTTCAATTGGACAACGATGAGATGATTACTAATGTTTTTTGGGCATATTCTAAGGTGCTAAGTGACTACCATAATTTCGGTGATGTCGTGAGTTTTGATACGACATACAAACTGGTTGATGGGAACCGTCCTTTCGGTGGTTTCGTTGGTCTAAACAACCATAGAGAGACCTGTATATTCGGTTCAACTTTGATGTACAATGAGACTGCCGATTCCTTTATGTGGTTATTCAAAACATTCATGAGGGTGATGCAAAACAAAGCCCCGAAAACTATATTCACGGACCAAGACGCTGCCATGGCAAAGGAACTGGTGGGTGTAATGCCCGATACAACTCACCTACTTTGCACCTGACACCTTCTCCAGAATGCGCAGAAGAATTTGGGGAACATTGTGCATGATGATGTTGGAATTAAAAGTGCAATATCAAGGTTAATGTACAAAGTTGAAGAGGTTACTGTATTTGATGCCGATTGGAATACTATGATTGAAGTTTACAAGGTCCAAAAAAATAAGTGGCTAGAAAACTTGTTTTCATTGAGGGGGAAATGGGCATTGTCATATATCAAACATGTGTGGACTGGAGGAATCCGTACGACTCAGTTGAGCGAAAGCTTGAACGGGAGAATGAAGAAGTATTTAGCGAGGCAATATAAACTCCCCGACTTCTTCCGCTACTATGAGAACTTGCTTCACGACAACCGCTATAAGGAATATGAAGACCGTTATGGTCTTATCGAGAAACTCCATTGGTTAAAGCACCCCTGCCCAATTCTTTATCATGTTGGTAAATTATACACTGCAAGAATCCTTGCTTTATTTCAGAAACACCTCCTACGTGTTGGATTGGAAGAGAAACTCATACGATCTACCGAGTTTGTGGCTGGTATGTGGTTATACGAGGTTGGGCTACACGGCGATGCTGTACCCCGTCGAGTGACCAGAAGTGGTGATGATGGATTGGTTTGTACATGCGCAAAATTTGAAAGGGTTGGGGTCTTGTGCAGCCACATATTGAAGGTACTGAAAGACGTAATGCATGCGAATGAAATTCCAACACGATATATTCTAAAATGGTGGAGCATTAACGCAACAGAGGCTTTCCCAGAAACAACACATTCCAATAATATAACGGCAGACCCGATTTTGGAAATGCGGCGACGGCATAGGGCTATGTGCCGTTACATGAATCAGATCTCCTCAATAGCTAGCTGTAGCGAATATGGATATCAAAAAATAATGATTCAGTTGCGGAAGCTGAAATCTGTTGCCGAGGGCTGTGTTCCAGCAACAAGTTCAAATATCATAAATTCAGTAAATTCTTGCAACAGGAGGCCTACGGTTATTTTGGACGACGATAGGCAGGACCTAGATAGTTCAGGTAACACGGCAAAGGGATTTGTGAAGAAGGACATTTAAAAAGGGCAAAGGCGACGACATATAGGAAGCATGGAGAAAGCAATAATAATTCGTAAAAAAAAAGGAATTTCGGATAGCGAAAAAGGTATGAAACTCACAAGTACGATGATGTACTCCTACATTTCTATTATGATATTTATATTTCAATGCTTATTAATTATTGAACACATGTTAGGCTTCGCATCAAATTGATTTTGGGGTGAATGGAGATACACGACATACACGGCCATTAGCCGAGCACGACATTTCATTTACTCTTTCTATAAACCCCCCGTTACCGGTTAATCAGGTATCTTCCGCATTATTTTAATAGACCATCTTCCTACTGGGTTGGCTTTTCGATATTTGCGGACACCATCTTCGTATAATGGATCGGCTTCCGCATTTGAATTTAATGTAAGTTAACAAATTATTATGTGACAAAATTATCTAAATTTGTGATATTACATGAGCACCGAAACACACAATGGTAATTATTTACTTTAGGTTGTGCAGATTTTGAAGGATTTTGGATTTAATTTTGATGTTTCACCCACAACAGCAGCAAAGCTTGCTGACGAATCCAGTTGCAAGCAAAACAGGTTAAAGAATCGGCTATTTCATCGAAATGATTAAATTTGTGGACGTACTATTGGTAATTTCTATTTGTGATCACTAAGGATTCAACTTATTATCCTTATGGGTAAGCTACTGTAATAGTCTGATGTAATTTTGTATTTTATTCTTACTATGGGTATTTGATCATTATCAATCTTTTGTATACACATTTTTCTCCTGTGATGAAATACCAAATATTAATTCAAGAACCATAATTGTGATGTGTATGTTGGTAATATCCCAACTATGCAAAATATAAATGCATCATAAGTGGTAGCTGGGGTTGGTGGCAAGGAATTAATATCCAACTATATGAACCCTTAGTATTGATAGTTATTTAAAGCCAGTCTATGTGTTTTACGTGTATCCATCATACATGATGGAGGCCGGATTTTTTGTTGTGTTGAGAGGAAGGGAAGTTGGGGTGTTCACGAAACAAAGCGATGCTCTTATGCCAACTTCCTCCTTCCCCGGTGGTTTCTACTACTCCTACAATTCTCGTGAGGAAGTAGATGTAGCATTGTCATCTTGGAGGATCCTGCATGAACGTGAAGATGTTCATTTACATGAAATTGTGTCGGGTCCTGGCAATTCATCAAGCAAGGCCAAATTGAAATCGTGGAGGATCCTGCATAAACAACGTGAAGATGTTGAAGGTCCTGGACAATCGTCAAACAAGGGAAAAAAACAAAGTGTGATAGTGAAATTACTGAAAAACTGCTACAAGGAACTAATTCAAGCAAGAAGTGTCATTGTGGCTAAATTCAGACGCAATGGTCTTCCTATACCGAAGGGCCGAGCAGCTGAGATGGCAGATTCAGGTAAGGAAGACATGAAAACAGTACTGTTTCAGCTGAAAAGAGAATTGCATCAACTGTATGTGAGATGGCGAAAATTACAACAGCTAAACATTGCGACTAATTCCAAAGACCCTATCGTAGAATATGTGTGAATACTAAACGATACCGGTCTCATGTCTGATCCAGAAATATCCGACTACGAAGCTTCCGGCGACGATGACTTTGTTATTCCTCCCCCAACCTCCGGAAAACAATATAGTTGATGTAGTAATGAGTGTACTAATGAGAGAATAGGCACGTACAACTACTGATGTTTATTTGGTTGGTGGGGAATTAAATGTTAAGTGTACTTCATCATTTTACAAAAATGATCAGTAATAGGCACCAAATATGTAAGTCATATCTGATATTAATTATTGTAAAAGTTTGTGGATGAATGTGGTTATTAGTATTTATTTATAGTTACTTCACGTAATACATAGGGAATCCTATCCGTAATAACTATCAGCTAGTTATGTAAAAGGTATCTGCTCTTTTTGTAATATGCATCAGTAAAACTCAAATATAGGCGTAATAGGCACCATTTGACCTTTGTGCGTTGCAAAATCTTTTAATTTTAATAATTTCCACTCCAATACATACCATTTACCACAATTCATTGGGTAGAAACTTTGTTACTTCACGTAAAACATGGGGAATCCTATCCGTAATAAATTTCAGCTAGTTGTGTAATAGGTATCTGCTCTTTTTGTAATATGCATCAGTGAAACTCAAATATAGGCGTAATAGGCACCATTTGACCTCTGTGCGTTGCAAAATATTTTAATTTTAATAATTTTCACTCCAATACATACCATTTACCACAATTCATTGGGTAGAAGCTTTGTTACTTCACGTAAAACATAGGGAATCCTATCTGTAATAAGTTTCAGCTAGTTGTGTAATAGGTGTCTGCTCGTGTAACAACCCGTGTTATTTTCCTTTTTCCTGAAATTATATTTAATTTAATTTCGGTTATGACGTCACTTGTTCATGACGTTCATATTATTCTTGGTATTTCGCGTGTAAATTTTTCGCGTTTACTTTTAAAGTCGACTGGATGACTTTACGGTTTCTCTTTGACGACTACGCGAATTCTTGTTGTCAATTACACAGTCTCGTTTCGACGTTAGTTTATTCGACGTTTAATGATTAGTGCTTCGACTGGATGGCGACGCATTTTAATTGGATCGGGCCTGTTAGGTGTTCCGACGTTTGGGTTCCTAACCCGGTATATTTCTTTCGGACTAATTTGGTTATTTGGCGTCCTGCGGACTTACGGGTTAACGCGATATTATTTGGAGGCTTCCGGTAATTGTTGGGATTTATTATATATATATATTTAATTATATATATATATATATATTGAAGTGGGGTCATTTCGTAATTATGGATAAGTTGAGGGTTGCTTTTGTAATTAGGTCATGTATATGTATATGTATAACTATTCACGTATCTACCTGTTACAATAGACCATATCTCTTATTCTCTCCTTTGCATGATCTGCTACCCAGTTCTTCTTCTCCATGGCAGCTTGAGAGAGAGAAAGAGAGAGAGAGTCGGCTGAGGGAGGAAGGAAGCTGCGTGACTGGTGGTGATGCGCAGACGCGGACTGCGGGTCGAAGCTGCGACGATGGTCCAGAGGAGCGGCGGCAGCAGCCGCGGTGGTGCAGCTCGTGCGGCAGAGGCGCAGCAGCGCAGGTTCGGCCAGAATCTTCGGTCATTTGTTCGGTCGACTTCCAGAGCTCAGTTTAGGCTGATTTTCGGAGGGTAGCTTCGCTTATATGTCAGGTACGACGTGTAAATATTTCGTAATTTTACGTTGAACGGTTTATTGGGAAATTCGATTTGAAGTTTTGAATTTTCGTTTAGGTTATTTTAGATTTACCCATTTTAATTAACCTATTGCTAATGGGCTTCGTATATATCGTATAGGTCATCGAGGCAGACGTTTCGATATATTCGAAATATTTTTCGGACAACTTTGGTCGGCGGGCGTCATATTCGGGCACCGGTACTGTTCACGGTGGGCCCGAAATGGCTGTTCTGTAAGCGTATTTCAGGTGGGAAATTATATTTCTCACTCCGCATTATTGAAGTAGTTTAGGGGTGCAAACCCTTATTTAATTTAATATAGATATATTAAATCGTTAATTTAAATATCTATAATTCGTTTAGAATCGGAATTGGACTTAGGAATTAATTTAAGAAAATTAATTAAATTATTTCCTATGTAATCAAATAATTTCCTATCTGAATCGAATAGGAATAGACGGTTTAGAAATTCCCTTGAGAATTAAATGAGTTAGTAGAGATTCGTGAAAACTTAGACGTTGTGCTAGGTTCCCTTGCGAGATGTTAATTAATTGCTTTAATTATTTTAAAGGCATGATAAGGGAAATTGAAATATTTTCTAAAGAATTAAGGAAAAAATATTTGTGAAAACATGAATTGTATATGAATTTGTTTTCATATGATTTAAATGTTTTATTGTATTTTAAAGCATGTAAGGAGATTTTGAGATTTATATTGATATTACCATGTGGGTAATTGTTTAAATATGATGCACTATATATTTATGTTGAGTACAGGGGTATATATCCTGTAGGGACGGTTTTGTGTCGGATTGTATCCGTTAACCTGTGATGGGCGCCGTGTGAATTATATGTGAATATTGTATATAAATATGATGCATTACATATTTATATTGAGGCATGATTGTCATTTGGACCTGGATGCATATTGAGAATATCATGTAGTGTTAAATCATGGTATTGGTATACGTGGGTTGTGAAATCATGTGGGGTGTCTTTGTGTCGAATCATCGCAACAACTGGCCAGGGGGTGTTCCCATCCTACAGAATAATGAGCTGTGAATGGGGTATAGGGTGAGTCATCTCATTCTCAAAGTCGCGGGTCGTCTCGTGCAACCGTCTTCCTTGTTGAAAGTGTAGTGTCAAAAACACTTGGGAAGAATCGGTGTGGTACTATTTCTCCTTGTAAATGGGTGGAGTGCGTATTCGTTAATCACGTGATGTGGGCAAAGGGTGGTATATGAGTCACATTGTATATGCATGGCATTTATGTGATTTCATTTGACATGTATACGTGATATTATTACATGTGATGTTGGAACAGGTTTAATATGTGTTATTATTGCCTGTTGGATTTTGGAGCATGTTATGTATGAATATTGCGAATTTAAATTCATATTTTATAAATGCTCAGTTGAAAATGAATAATGTGAAACAAGACTTTAAATGTGGTAATTATTAATAAGTATAAATGAAACGTATATATTTATACTTGTTGCTGTATACTTTAGTGCCCTTGGGGGAGGTTATGTGTATTGGCATAGTGATCTATGTGGCTAGTTGAGGCTAGTGGTGGACCGTAGGCTTGATTTTGGAGTTGAGGCCATAGAGAATGTGGCTAATAGTCTTGTGATTGTGGTTAATAGTTTGGTGATTGTGGTTAGCTGTATAACCTTGTTAGAGATTGGAGGTTAGGGATTTACCTTAGTATCAATTGATGTTTGAGGCCTTAGAGTAGGCGGGTGATGAGATTGTGTGAGATTTGGATTGATGAGAAGAGGTTATGGGTGATGTGATTTATTAAGTACTCGAGGTACTATAGTTGACAGACTTGGTTCTAGTGCTTAGTTCATTCCCCTAAGCATTTTCCTTACTGTACTTTGTATACTAGTACATGTCCTTGACTTATCTGTTACTCCTTGAGTTGTCGGTTACGGTGTGGTGCCGAACCTCTTCCATGTGTCGTCATTTGATTTTGTGGGGTTGGAAACGGATAGTTGTGTTCCGTGAATCCAACGTATTGTCTTCCTTCATTGTCCTTTCGGGACATTATAGGAATCCTTGTAGTGGTGTTCATTCTTACGTGGCTGTCATTTTGAAAACGGTGTTTTCTAAACTTTTTGTATTTAAAAGGAAAAACCCGTTTTCGCCTACCCCCGTAGCAACTAAAAGTTTTAGTACTTTGTAAAATGATCTTAGGATCTTCTTTAAAAAGATTTTTAACTTCTAAAAGCCGGTAATGGCAACTGACGGAGACCGGGGGCAAGACAGTCATTTTTACTTAAAAGGAAAACTATTTTATTACTTTTCTTGGGATTCTGAGATTTCGAGACCTTTTTCTCAATATCTCATCCTGTAGAGTTTTGAGAGGTGTTCCATTGTTTCACCTTTGCTTCCTATCATTTCTAAGTCTCGGGTATGAGGCTTGGTGTTGTTCAGGGCACACATATAGTGTTGCCCTTTCCTTTCTTCTTGGTTTTTGGTGTCACCACTTAGGTGATTCGAGTTGTTCCACATGTTAGGGGCATGGATACCGAGTGGATTGGGTTCCTTGTCTAGGTGTTTTCACTAAATACTTGTGGTGTTCTTTACCTTTGTAACACCCCGTGTTATATTCCTTTTTCCTGAAATTATATTTATATTTAATTTCAGTAATGACGTCACTTGTTCGTGACGTATTATTTATTCTTGGTATTTGATACCTGTAAATTTTTCGCGTTTAGTTTAAAGTCGATTGTATGACTTTACGGTTTTTCTTTGACGACTACGTGAATTCTTATTCTCGACTACACGGTATTAGTACTTTTACTGATCCGGTGTGAAGCGTATTAAATTACCTTCTTGCTGTTCCGGTTGTTGGATTTCTAAACCGGTATAATTCTTTCGGACTAATTTGGTAAATTGGTGTCCCGTGTAATTTCCAGTTACCTAAATTACACTTGGGGGTTGGTCCATAATAAATTGGGATTTATTATATATATATATATATTTAATTATATATATATATATTGAAGTGGGGTTCATTTTGCGATTATAGAGAAGTTGGGGGTTAGTTGTGCAATTAGTACATATATATGTAGATGTGTATACGCAACCACCAATCCATTCTCTGCAACTCCACAGACCTGCTTCTCTTCCTTTCCTCTCCTTCTCTTCTGCAGCAACAGCCACTCCCTCACGCCTCCATCCTCCATGATCACCGGTCAGGCGAGAGAGAGAGAAAACCGGACGGAGAGGTCACGGCTGGGGTCGCTGGCTTGCTGCGATTGGCGGTAGCGGCTGGAGCTAGGGTCGGCGACCTGGAGCGGGAGCAGCGGCGGCGAGCTGGCAGTGCTGGGTGGTGACGACGAGCTAGTGGCGAAGCTGGTGGTCGCACAGGGGTCGGCGACTGTAGCCGTGGTGCAGTTCGTTCGACAGGACCGGTTCGGCCGGACTTTGAGTGGCCGGTTCGATGACTTCCGGTGATCGGTTTGAGCCGATTTTCGGTGAGTAGCTCCGTATATTCATGGTATTCGTTATATATTAATTTCGTGATTTTAGGATGAACGATTTGCCCGGAAATCGCATTTTTAGGTTATAGATTTCGTTTGGGTTATTTTAGATTTAACCCAATTAATTAACCGATTATTAATGGGCTTCGTATATATCGTATAGGTTGTCAAGACGGACATTTCGATATATTCGAAATAGTTTTTGGACGATTTTGGTCGGCGGGCTTCGTGTTCGGGCGCCGATACTGTGCTGTTTCGGACTGTTCGGTAACGTATATTTAGGTGGGAAACTTTATTTCTCACTCCACATTATTGAAGTAGTTTTGGGTGTACAAACCCTTATTTAATTTATTATAGATATATTAAATCGTTAATTTAAATATCTATAATTCGTTTAGAATCGGAATTGGACTTAGGAATTAATTTAAGAAAATTAATTAAATTATTTCCTACGAGATTAAATATATTCCTAATTGAATTGAATAGGAATAGACGACTTAGAAATTCCTTTGAGAATTAAATGAGCTAGAAGATTTGTAAACGGTGGACGTGAGAGACTTAGACGTTATTCTAGGTTCCTTTTTATTACGTGGATTATCTGTCTAAATTATTTTAAAGAAATGATAAGGGAAATTGAAATATTTTCTAAAGAATTAAGAAAATATATTTTTGAAAATATGAGTTATATATGAAATTGTTTTCATATGATTTAAATGCTTTATTGTATTTTAAAGCATGAAAAGAGATTTTGAGATTTATATTACCATGTGGGTATTTTTATAAATATGATGTATTACATATTTATGATTGAGATATGATTTGATTGTACACCATGTCGTGTGAGCACATGGGTGTTGGTGCATGTAGTGCACGGTTTCACCATTGACAGAGAGAGTTCATTTGGTGTGGTCTACTTCCTTTGTGCATGGGGCACGAGTAGACGTTTGTGTCGGATCATCACAACAACTGGCCAGGAGGTATCACGCCTACGGAACTAAAAAGCCGGCAAATGTGAGTTAGGAGTCCAGGTAGAGGCTCATGTTCTTGACTCAAGGGTAGTCATGGCGTACGGAGTTGCATGTTGGGCTCTCGTACAACCGTCTTCCCTGTTGAAGTGATAGAGAGAAAAATCACTTGGGAAAGGTCGGTGTGGTAACTCTACACTATGATGAGTGGACAGAGTTTGTATCCGTTACCCTTGGGAAGGGTGTGTTGTGTGTGAGTATCACGGGGAGTGTTGAGTCACATTACACTGCCTATTATTTATGTGATCTCCTTTAACATGTATATGTGCTATATTACATGTGTTGTTGGGGCATGCTATTTATGAATATTGTAAATTAAATTCATATTTTATAAATGCTCAGTTGAAAGTAATTAATGTGGAAGAAAATGATAATATGCCATTATAAATAAGTATAAATGAAACGAATATATTTATACTTGTTGTTGTATACCTTAGTACCCTTGGGGGAGGTTATGCGTGTTGGCATAGTGATTCATGTGGCTAGCGGAGGCTAGTGGTGGACCGTAGGCTTGACTTGAGTTGAGGCCTTAGAGATTGTGGTTAGTAGCCTTAAAGATTGTGGTTAGCAGCCTTGTGATTGTGGTTAGTAGCCCTGTGATTGTGGTTAGTAGTTTGGTGATCGTGGTTAGTTGTGTGAACTCTTTTGAAGATGTGAGGTTAGGGATGATTTTTGTATCAATTGATAATTGAGGCCTTAGAGAAGGCGAGTGATGAGTTGTATGAGATTTTGATTGATGAGAAGGGGTTATGATTAGGGATTTATTTAGTACTCGAGGTACCGTAGCTTGACAGTCTCGGTTCTTGTGCTTAGTTCATTCCCCTAAGCATTCCTTGTACGGTGTTTTGTACACTAGTACGTGGTCGTTGACTTGTATGTCATTCCTAGATTCCTTGGTTACGGCGTGGTGCCGAACCTCTTCCTCGTGGTATCATTTGATTTGGTGGAGTTGGAAACGGATGGTGGTCTTCCGTGAGTCCAACGTGTTGTTCTTCCTTTATTGTCCTTTTGGGCATTATAGGAATCCGTGGAGTTGTTCATTCTTATGTGGCTGTCATTTCGAAAACGGTGCTTTCTAAGTTTTGAAAGTAAACTTTTGTATTTAAAAGGAAAAACCCGTTTTCGCCTACCCCCGAATAAACGAACAGTTTTAATACTTATAAAATGATCTTGAGATCTTCTTTGAAATGATTTTCAACTTTTAAAAGCCTGTGATGGCGACTGACGGAGACCGGGGGCAAGACGGTCATTTTTACTGTGTGATTTCTAAAAGGAAAACTATTTTATCACTTGTCTAGAGATTCTGAGATTTTGAGACTTCTTTCTCAAAATCTCGACTTGTAGTATTTTGAAAGGTGGTTTCTTGTTTCACCTTTTCTTCGGATCGTTCTAAGTCTCGGTTAGGAGGCTTGGTGTTGTTCAGTGCACACTTATAGTGTTGCCTTTCCTTTTCTTTGGGTTGTTGATGTCACCATCTAGGTGATTGGGGTTTTTCACTTGTTAGGGGCATGGATGCCGAATGAAATGGTTTGAGTTTTAAAAACCTTTTTCTTAAAAACTATGGAAATCCTTGGGATTCCTCTTTTATTTACTTTCATACTCGGCCATTCGCTTTTGGTTCCCTTGTCCACTTGTGGTGTTCCTTTCTAGTTCATTCGTGATGTTCTTTCCTTGTTTGGGTATTCTTAACCTTGACATTGTGTCTCGGTTATCTGTTGGTGTAGCATCGGGACTCCTTTTCCCTTGCTTGGGTTCTTGACTCTTACGTGGTTTTTCATATCCTTAGTGAGAGCGTTGGTGATTAATTGACATTGTTGGAGATAGTAATTGAGGTTTGTTATATATATATATATGTATATACATATATATATTGGTGATAGTATTATGAGGTTAATGTGATGATGTGACTTATGGTATCGAGGAATAGATGTGATTGAGGTGATCTAGTTCCTGAGAGGTAGATTCCTCTAGGAGTGGGATGAGATTTGTTATATATATATATTGTATAAATATATATATATATTGATGATGGTTGTGTTAGTACGCAAGGACGTGGGTGTTTTCCTTCCTGTGTTATCGGGGTGTAGGATTTGAGCCTTCCTTGGTACTATTGGTGGATTTTGTTTCCTGTGGATATTAGAGGTGAGTGTGTTTCCCTCTGTTGGATTTGGTGGTTAGCGTGGTGAGCATTGATGATTGTTAGATTTGACTTGGGTTGTTGTGTACCTAGTGTACATTGGTGAGAGTAGTGTAGACTACTGGTGTTGGGTACTTGGAGTACGAGTTTTAGAGACTCATGTTGTGTATTTATATATATATACGTGTAGATATATATATATATATTCCCTATATACTTATGTATACTCGTTTACGATGGTATATGAGCGTGTTGACTTGGATTTGCGTGGATAGGACTAGTTGGGCTATTTATATCTTATTAGACGGTTTAGCTTTACCTAAACTATCAGAGGATGTGGTAGTTAGGATATCTTTTCCCACTGAGCTTATTTGCTCACGGAGGGAATTTCATTGGCCCCCCTAGTATTCCACGCCAGGTTGCAGGAAATATACGGCTATGAGCAGGATGCAGTGCAACGACAGCTTTCTTTTGTTTCCTTGTTACATGTTCGGGAGTTGCGTTGGGTGATGCGGTTACGGATGCAGCACGACTGGTTTGGGGACGCTAGTATTCTTCTGTCAGCTTCTTTACCCATTGTTATGGGATTGTTATGTATTCTCTTTTGGGAGCCAGTCTGTTGGCATATCCCTATTGATGTATCATTCATTTCCTGTATTTATTCTTTCAGGATGTATTGTATCTATTCTGTACAGTTAGACGCTTTTCTGTATTCTTATTCGAGCATTTGTGGCTCTGTTGATTATAGAGGGTTTGGAGGGGTTTTGGTTTCTTTCCACTACCTCGGCCCTATTAGGATTGATGAATGTGGGGCTTGGAAGCCATTGTGATTATTGAATTGCTTTGGGCAGGTTATTGTGTTGTGTTTGGTTGTCCGGATGTTCCATTTACAAACGGAACTCTGCCGGATTTTCGTTAGATTCCGCTGCTTAGTTTATTATCCATTTGGGTATGGAATATACCATTTATATCATTAACCCATATGTTTTCATGGTTAATGATGTCTTAGTTGATCATTCATGTTAAGGGTTACATTCTGGATTCCTTGGATATCCCAGTTCGGGAGTCTTAGGGATTTAGGAGCGTGTCTGTTGGTATCTGAGGATACTTTTGAGTTCTAGTATCCTATTTGGCATGGAGTATAGTTTTCATTGTTATTCCATGTATTTCCTTTGTTATTATTGACTCTAGTAGTCGCTTGGTTTGCGTCACCCTTTAGGGGCGTGACATCATGGTATCTGGACATTCATTGCAATCCTTTATGGGTGTTTGATGACTGAATGTCTTTTGGTTCTCGTTTCTTTTTACTTCCGCAATCACTCCCTTAACTCTTAGGCTCGGGTTTCGGAGTCCTAGGAATTCGGGGCGTGACAACCTTGACATTGTTGTCTCGGTTATCTGTTGGTTAAGCATTAGAAAGTCTTTTCCTTCGCTTTGCTTTGGTGACCCTGATGTGGTCGTTCTTGTGAGCTGAGTTCGTGTACTCTTAGTGATTTGATTGAGTGGTTTTCCTCGCCTACAGTGAGAGTGTTAGTGATGTGATTGACCCTATTGATGATAGTATTATGAGGTCGATTTGAATTATGGTATGGTGATATGATTGAGGTGATCTAGCCCTTGAGAGGTAGATTTTCCTTAAGAATGTGATGAGGTTTGTTATATATATATATATATTGTATATATATATATAGATAGATGATGATTGTGTTAGTACGCAAGGACGTGAGTACTTTTCCTCCTGTGTTATCGGGGAGTGAGTTATGAGTATTCCTTGGTGCTAGTGATGGATTTTGATCCTTGTGGATATTAGAGGTGAGTGTGATTCCCTCTGTTTGGAGTTTCTTGTTAGCGTCGTGAACGTTGGATGATTTGTTAGGATTGGACCTAGGTGTTGTGTATCTAGTGTACGTTGGTGAAAGTAGTGTAGACTACCGCTGTTGGTACTTGGAGTACGAGTCTTAGTTGTACATTACAGACTCATGTTGTGTATTTATATATATATATGTATCCCCGTTATATATATACTTATGTACGGTAGCATGTGAGTACGTGCCTTGGGTTTGCGTGGATGGGATTAGTTGGTATATATATATATCTTGATAGATAGTTAGCATTACCTAAACTGCCAGAGGATGTGGTAGTTAGAATATCTTTTCCCACTGAGCTTATTTGCTCACAGGGGAATTTCATTTGCCCCTTGGTATTCCACGTCAGGTTGCAGGAAATATACGGCTATAAGCAGGGTGCAGTGCAACGGCAGCTTTCTTTTGTTTCCTTGTTACAGGTTTTGGAGTTGCGTTGGGTGATGCGGTTACGGTTGCAGCACGACTGGGTTTGGGGACGATAGGTATCCGCTTTCAGTTTCTCTACCCCTTGTTATGGGATTGTTATGTATTCTCTTTTGGGAGCCAGTCTGTTGGCATATCCCTGTTGATGTATCCTTTAGTTCCTGTATTTATTCTTTCTGATGGTTATTGTATCTATTCTGCACATCTAGGTGCTTTTCTGTATTCTTATTCTAGCATTTGTGGCTCTGTTAATGTTAGAGGGTTTGGAGAGGTTTTGGTTTCTTTCCACTACCTCGGCCCTAGTTGGATTGATGAATGTAGGGCTTGGAAGCCATTGTTATTATCGAATTGCTATTGGCAGGTTATTGTGTTGTGGTTGGTTGTCCGGACGTTCCATTTACAAACGGAACTCTGCCGGATTTTTGTTAGATTCCGCTGCTTTGTTTATTATTCATTTGGGTATGAAAAATACCGTTTTATCATTATTCCATACGTTTTCGTGGCTAATGATATCTTAGTTGGTTGCTCATCATAATGATCACATCCTGGATCCCTTGGATATCCCAGTTCGGGACTCTTAGGAATTTAGGGACGTGTCAGCATGATATTAGAGAAGTTTTACCCTTTTGTGGGTGTTTGATGACTGAAGGTCATTTGTTTTCGTTTCTTTTTACTTCCGCATTCACTCCCTTAGCTCTTAGGCTCGGGTTTCGGAGTCTTAGGAATTCGGGGCGTGACAGCTCGGTTTGTAATATGCATCAGTAAAACTCAAATATAGGCGTAATAGACACCATCTGACCTTTGTGCATTGCAAAATATTTTAACTTTTAATAATTTCCACTCCAGTACATACCATTTACCACAATTCATTGGGTAGAAGTTTGTTACTTCACGTAAAACATGGGGAATCCTATCCGTAATAAGATTCAGTTAGTTGTGTAATAGGTATCTGCCCTTTTTGTAATATAAATCAGTGAAACTCAAATATAGGCGTAATAGGCACCATTTGACCTTTCTCCATTGAAAAATCTTTTAATTTCAATAATTTGCACTCCAATATATACCATTTACCACAATTCAATGGGTAGAAGCTTTGTTACTTCACGTAAAACATGGGGAATCCTATCCGTAATAAGTATCAGCTAGTTGTGTAATAGGTATCTGCTCTTTTTGTAATATGCATCAGTGAAAGTCAAATATAGGCATAATAGGCACCATTTGACCTTTGTGCGTTGCAAAAATATTTTTATTTTAATAATTTTCACTCCAATACATACCATTTACCACAATTCATTGGGTAGAAGCTTTGTTACTTCACGTAAAACATGGGGAATCCTATCCGTAATAAGTTTAAGCTAGTTGTGTAATAGGTATCTGCCCTTTTTGTAATATGCATCAGCGAAACTCAAATATAGGCGTAATAGAAACCATTTGACCTTTCTGCGTTGCAAAATCTTTTAATTTCAATAATTTGCACTCCAATACATAACATTTACCACAATTCATTGGGTAAAAGCTTTGTAACTTCACGTAAAACATCGGTAATCCTATCCGTAATAAGTATCAGCTAGTTGTGTAATAGGTATCTGCTCTTTTTGTAATATGCATCAGTGAAAGTCCAAGATAGGCGTAATAGGCACCATTTGACCTTTGTGCGTTGCAAAATCTTTTAATTTTAATAATTTTCACTCCAATACATACCATTTACCACAATTCATTGGGTAGAAGCTTTGTAACTTCACGTAAAACATGGGGAATCCTATCCGTAATAAGTATCAGCTAGTTGTGTAATAGGTATCTGCTCTTTTTGTAATATGCATCAGTGAAACTTAAATATAGACGTAATAGGCACCATTTGACCTTTGTGCGTTGCAAAATCTTTTAATTTTAATAATTTCCACTCCAATACATACCATTTACCACAATTCATTTGGTAGAAGCTTTGTTACTTCACGTAAAACATGGGGAATCCTATCCGTAATAAGTTTAAGCTAGTTTTTTGTAATATGCTAGTTGTGTTATAGGCGTAATAGGCACCATTTGACCTTTGTGCGTTGCAAAATCTTTTAATTTTAATAATTTCCACTCCAATACATACCATTTACCATAATTCATTGGATAGAAGCTTTGTTATTTCACGTAAAACATAGGGAATCCAATCCGGAATAAGTATCAGCTAGTTGTTTAATAGGTATCTGTTCTTTTTATAATATGCATCAGTGAAAGTCAAATATAGGCGTAATAGGCACCATTTGACCTTTGTGCGTTGCAAAATCTTTTAATTTTAATAATTTCCACTCCAATACATACCATTTACCACAATTCATTGGGTAGAAGCTTTGTTACTTCACGTAAAACATGGGGAATCCTATCCGTAATAAGTTTCAGCTAGTTGTGTAATAGGTATCTGCTCTTTTTGTAGTATGCATCAGTGAAACTCAAATATAGGCGTAATAGACACAATTTGACCTTTCTGCGTTGCAAAATCTTTTAATTTCAATAATTTGCACTCCATTACATACCATTTACCACAATTCATTGGGTAAACGCTTTGTTACTTCACGTAAAACATGGTGAATCCTATCCGTAATAAGTATCAGCTAGTTGTGTAATAGGTATCTGCCCTTTTTGTAATATGCATCAGTGAAAGTCCAAGATAGGCGTAATAGGCACCATTTGACCTTTGTGAGTTGCAAAATCTTTTAATTTTAATAATTTTCTCTCCAATACATACCATTTACCACAATTCATTGGGTAGAAGCTTTGTAACTTCACGTAAAACATGGGGAATCCTATCCGTAATAAGTATCAGCTAGTTGTGTAATAGGTATCTGCTCTTTTTGTAATATGCATTAGTGAAACTTAAATATAGGCGTAATAGGCACCATTTGACCTTTGTGCGTTGCAAAATCTTTTAATTTTAATAATTTCCACTCCAATACATACCATTTACCACAATTCATTGGGTAGAAGCTTTGTTACTTCACGTAAAACATGGGGAATCCTATCCGTAATAAGTTTAAGCTAGTTTTTTGTAATATGCTAGTTGTGTTATAGGCGTAATAGGCACCACTTGACCTTTGTGCGTTGCAAAATCTTTTAATTTTAATAATTTCCACTCCAATACATACCATTTACCACAATTCATTGGGTAGAAGCTTTGTTACTTCACGTAAAACATAGGGAATCCAATCCGGAATAAGTATCAGCTAGTTGTGTAATAGGTATCTGCTCTTTTTGTAATATGCATCAGTGAAAGTCAAATATAGGCGTAATAGGCACCATTTGACCTTTGTGCGTTGCAAAATCTTTTAATTTTAATAATTTCCCCTCCAATACATACCATTTACCACAATTCGTTGGGTAAAAGCTTTGTTACTTGACGTAAAACATGGGGAATCCTATCCGTAATAAGTTTCAGCTAGTTGTGTAATAGGTATCTGCTCTTTTTGTAGTATGCATCAGTGAAACTCAAATATAGGCGTAATAGACACAATTTGACCTTTCTGCGTTGCAAAATCTTTTAATTTCAATAATTTGCACTCCGTTACATACCATTTACCACAATTCATTGGGTAAAAGCTTTGTTACTTCACGTAAAACATGGTGAATCCTATCCGTAATAAGTATCAGCTAGTTGTGTAATAGGTATCTGCTCTTTTTGTAATATGCATCAGTGAAAGTCAAAGATAGGCGTAATAGGCACCATTTGACCTTTGTGCGTTGCAAAATCTTTTAATTTTAATAATTTTCACTCCAATACATACCATTTACCACAATTCATTTGGTAGAAGTTTTGTTACTTCACGTAAAACATGGGGAATCCTATCCATAATAAGTTTCAGCTAGTTGTGTAATTGGTATCTGCTCTTTTTGTAATATGCATCAGTGAAACTCAAATATAGGCGTAATAGGCACCATTTGACTTTTGTGCGTTGCAAAATCTTTTAATTTTAATAATTTCCACTCCAATACATACCATTTACCACAATTCATTGGGTAGAAGCTTTGTTACTTCACGTAAAACATAAGGAATCCAATCCGTAATAAGTATCAGCTAGTTGTGTAATAGGTATCTGCTCTTTTTGTAATATGCATCAGTGAAACTCAAATATAGGCGTAATAAGCACCATTTGACCTTTGTGCGTTGCAAAATCTTTTAATTTTAATAATTTCCACTCTAATACATACCATTTACCACTATTTATTGGGTAGAAGCTTTGTTTCTTCACGTAAAACATGGGGAATCCTATCCGTAATAAGTTTCAGCTAGTTGTGTAGTAGGTATCTGCTCTTTTTGTAATATGCATCAGTGAAACTCAAATATAGGCGTAATAGGCACCATTTGACCTTTGTGCGTTGCAAAATCTTTTAATTTTAATAATTTCCACTCCAATACATACCATTTACCACAATTCATTGGGTAGAGGCTTTGTTACTTCACGTAATACATGGGGAATCCTATCCGTAATAATTATCAGCTAGTTGTGTAATAGGTGTCTGCTCGGTTTGTAATATACATCTGTAAAACTCAAAGATTTTGCAATATAGGCACCATTAAAGCCATATTTGTAATTCAACAAGTAGTACATATCTTCAAATTGAAAGTACATAGTTAGATAGGGCAAGTAGTAGTAAACAAAACATTTGTCCTTTCTTTTTTATCCATAAGAGTTCAAATGATCGGGGAGCCCCCCTCGAATGCCCCCGGTCCGGAGGAACTTGCTCCTGTGTTACCCATCGAACTCATAGGACTAAACTCCGATACACGATCAACAAGTTCGCAGACTGCTAGCTCAAGCTCAGCAACTCGAATCTCCAGTAGTTAGACTTGCAGTTTGTGCCAACTTTTGAGTTCTGCTATTTGGCTAAGCAGGGTGAGAAGTGACTGAGGAGGAGGATCTGGGAAGGTGCCGTAGTGACGGTTGTTTCCATTTCCGTTGGTGTTAGCCATTGGTTAGTGTTATAAGTTTTTTAAATTGAGAGGGAGTATTAATAAGTGAAATGAGATATAAATTTCAGGATCTTCCAGTATCCTGATACTTAGTGGAGACGTAATCTACCAATTGGAACTTACAGAGAATCAGGTTATTCAATGTAATCAAAGTACAATAATATATGGCAAATCTATCAGCTACAAGAATATATGGGAAATCTATCAGCTACAATATTAAAATATAAACCAGATATGAAAGGTGAAGATAATTTGAAATCCTAGGCCAATCCTATTAGTAGGGTAGACTGACATATGTTATGACCTGTGTCTGATGATTACACAAAAAATTTCTTAAAATGAAGTAAAATATATCATGGAATTTAAAGAGATTCAATCAAATCAAGTGTTAAAAGTGTAAGATAGGTTGTTGGATGTGTATTACAGAAAATATTTCGTAATATAAAGTAAAATATATCATGGCACAAAATCATATTCATTCAATGAAGTGTAAAGTAGTGGTTGTTGTATTGCATGAAAAACACAACTACCAAGCTAATGGGCTATGAACACAACATTCAATGAATGGTAGGGTCGTACTAGTAGTTAACTATGGTAGCTGATATTAATTATTGTTCTTCTTTTGGTATAAATATATATGATATGATATCGCATTAAGAAAACAAATAGTGTAATAATATAGAGGAATAAGATATGGTTGGGAGGAGGATTAAAGCAACTGACCACTTCCAGCACCAACCACCACAGCAACCACCACGTCATCCAACTCCCACCTCCAATGGTAATGGTAACGTGAACGGTAATGGTAACCCGTACACCGGTAGCCGACACTATAACGGTCTACCAACGTTGCTTCACGAAACTATGGTTGAGATGCTCCAGGATATCGCCCAACTAAAAAGGAGCCAGGAGTTGGAAATAGAGTTACTGCATATCCGCATGAAGGAGGTCGCAGCAACCGTTGACGATCTGGATCGACGAATGAACCATATTTTCCCGCCATATACACCCAATACTTCTTACCCATCAACACTAGAAACATCAGCACAAGAAACATCTACACCAGTTTTACCTTCTGAAGTTGATGATTTCATGGAGCCATGAATTCACTTCAGTGCTTTGAAGAAGTTTGGTTTGTGGACGGTATTTTGCGTAAGAAGGGAATGAGGGAGGTATTTTGCTTAATGTACTGTTACTTCCCCTATGTTGTAGTCCATCATATTTTCTCTCTGTAATATTTTCTGTAATGACAATGGATGAATGTTATGATCGATTATGATTACATATTATATTATACTCCCTGATGTGAATGGTAGTTGAATATGCCTATTAACAACATTCAATGTTATTGAAGATACAAATAACCACCAGTAGTAGCATCATTTAAAGTTTGACATAATATCAGGGGCAAGCTTTAATGCCAAATTAATGCCACTTGGGTTGGTGCATATTTTACTCCAATATATATGAGGATGTAAATGGATGGGTGAGGTGTAAAAAATAATGGCAAACTCAGTTAATGGCCACAATGGGAGTGTCCAACACCAACTAAGCATTATCAGACCACCACGAAACTCCACGTTTGTTTCGCTTCAACAGTATATGGGGAATCTGAAAAGAAGGCACAAATTACAGTTAGATTTACTTGAGATTTACATTAGTGAGTTGGAGGAGGAGGTGGAGGAACTCCGTGAAAGGATTGCGGCGAGGAATCAGCCGAGCCCCCCACTTTATTTCCCGGGACCAACATCAGCACCGACCTCCCAAAATACGGGTAATCAGTAAGCCATGATGAAGTCCATATGCTATATGTGTCGGAAAAACTGTCTTCTTGTATTTTAGGGTTTAGGGACTGTCAAAGTATTGTCTTCTTTCATGCGTACTTAAATTATGTATTGTGTTGTATTATCTTATTGAAGTTTATTTGGGGATTATCTATTGTCAACAAATTATGTATTGTCAAAGTATCCCATATTATATAAAATATATATATAATTAAAAAAATATTTATATAAAATAAAAAAATATATATATATATATATAATTTGGAGACAAAACTTAAACATTTTGAAAAAAATATAGAAAATTCGGTTCAAAATATATTTTTTCATATATATATAAAATTCAAACAAAATACATAAAATTAGAAAACATATATAAAAAGCATTATCAATTTAAAAATATTTATATGTAGTTCGAAATATATATATCAAGTTTGAAATATATATATAAAAATATAAATAAATCCTTGATTCCAAAATTATAAAAAATATTTATAAACTTCCGAATAAATATATATCAATTTTGAAATATTTATAAATATATTTTGTTTAAAATGTTTCTATCAAATATATAATATATATTTTCCAAACTGTATATATTTTGATTAATTTTATATATTTTTTCAATTTGTAAACATATTAAATATTTATATATTGTTACAAATTTAAAATATATTTTCGAATTTTGGGGAGTGTAATTTAAATTTACCCATTGGGGTGGGGGGCAATGTGAAATTCAATAATTTCAAGGGTGAAACTGTAATATGACATTTTTAAATTAATAGCCGTTAGAGATATGTATCAGTAAAGTAATATGATCGTTTGAATGGTATATATATGTCCTTCATCTCATGGAAGGACATTTCAATGTATAGAAATTAGTTTACAATCTATACATAATATTTTTCCTTCTTCTTCACTTTTTCCTTCATATACACCTTCTTCAACAGATATTTTTATCCAACATTTTTACTATACACCTTCTTCAACAGAAATTTGTAGCAACATTTTCACAACTAATCATGTCGAGGGCATCATCATCGAACATGCAAGGAGGAAGTGAGACCGGGGTTGTTCGTCCACGATATTGTTATTGTGGTAAACGGACAGTTGTCTTACGATCAAGGACTCAGAAAAATCCAGATAAATTATTCCACACATGTGCATCAAAGAATCCTTGCAATTTATTTGATTGGGAAACACCTCCTAACAACATGAACATGGTTTCAACTCCTACCCAGTGCATGATTTCAACTCCTACCCAAAACATGGTTACTAATCCAATAAAAGTTAACGGTCACGGAAAAGAAAGGGTGTATAATCTGATTGTCCGGGCCACAATTGTTCTGTCCATGCTCATGGTCATTTTGTGTATCTTGCTTGCAATGATTCTGTCCAAACTAGGGAATAGGAGTGCTAAGTATTTTTTCTAATACAATAGTTGTTTCATGTTCACATCCAGTTTTTTTTCCCAAAGTAGGAATATGCTAAGAGGTTTTGTAATTCACATGCTGCCATATTTGTAATTCACCATGAATAAAATTATGTAGTATCATGGAAAAAAACTGCACTTGCATTGTGAAGAATTTGTTCATACAAACACTGCACTACGGGCCATTGTCGCGCCTGAGTATACGAAAATGTACCAAAATTTTTCGTACTCTCAATACGTAAATCTACCAAAATGTGTACAACAAATGTATCAAAAGTTAGTGTCCCAAGAATGTGTCAACATTGTTTCAAACTATGTAAAGAACAGAAACCCGATGAGTTACAGAGTATGTAACAAGTATAAATCATATTCAATTGATCCCAATGAAATGGAACCAAGAAGAGAGAAACATCAAAAGGTACCAATGTGGTGAAGATCATCATCCGCTGTCATCCGCGCTTTCATCCACTGGTGTGTGTTGGGCCGCCAAATGCAGTGTTTCCCGGAGATAGTTGCTTGGTGAATCAAGGATTTCTAGTATTATTTGTGACCTCAACGACTTCACATCCTTAGGCTACAAAACATGGGGTTATTAATTAGTAATGACACGGGGTAAATTAATCGTCAAAAGAGTGCACTAACATTTCCTATTGTTGGGTCAAGTTCACTGCCATTCCAACGCTGCATATATCTTATAGCGAAAACTCCGCAACTAAATCTGAAACAACAACGTAATAGCCCTTCAATACTTTGTTGGCATGAAGAAAAAAGGACTAACAAATAAATGTACGGTAACACGAAACAGATTTGGTACATATTCATCGGGTTGACTTGGAATATCAGCCTTTAAGTTGTCCTTCATACGTCCTAAATTGATACCGAAGCCAATCTGCACAAATTCTTTCTGCAAGAATTTTTTTTCCCCGAAATTACATAAGCCATAGGAAATGCCCCAAAACATGAACTAAGTTTAATAATAACAGTCTCCATATCACTAAGCTACCCATGTACTTAAATCTATGTGGCAAACCATTTGGGCAGAGGTAGTCTATTGTTTTCCGTGGATGGTTCACGACCAAGACAAACCAATGGCTTCCGATGCAACCAGGGAAATAAAACTGTAACAATGTGAAGAAAGTAAATATGTATTGATTTGGAAAATGTATTGACATGGAAAATAAAACCTAACCATTTAAAACGTATAAAACTCATACCAAATTTTTACCCTTCGCACCATTGCGAAAAGGGCAGCGGACCTTTTTCTCATAATCATTCCAAACAGCTTTTTTGGACTTCTTCCTTCCAGTTGCTTTCATTGATGGCTTAACAGCAGCGTCCGATGTCTCCAACAGTTGTATGGCCATGCTGCTGAAAAAGTATCGATCGGATTTGGGGCTGACTTCATGGTTGAGTGTTGTGACAACCATGTTCACAACCTGGGAAATAACATTACAAAGGGTGAGCTCCAGAGTAACTTAAAAGGTAATTATATAGTTTAAATTCGTCCATACTCACCACACTTATAACCTGGTTCGGATGAAACAGTGTTTGGAGATGTAGACGATCCATTTCTTCATCATACGCCATAATCAACGTTTCACTGGAAATACAAGCATAAACTATCATATGATGTCTTCAATATATAAATAAATCAAGAAACAAGGCAGTATAATGATTACCTTCTAGCCGAAATTTTCCTAGCAGCATATTCCAACAACTTCAGTTCCGCATCTGTGAATCTCAGTTTCTTTATGCCAGTCTTTATCCACGGTGAGTACGCATACTTGCCTTTTTTGGTCACTCTCCTTACCCTTTCTTGCTTTTCGGTTGCTGGAGATAGCAAATCAGCGGCTGTTTTGTTGCTTTGAAGCTCCTTCTCAACCACTCCCCCTACTACAACATTAAGTGCATTAACATCAGTTGTCTCGAGCAATGCTGGGAGGCTTGGACATTCGCAGATATTACTACATCGGTCAGGATTTGATTGCTCCATAACAAGAGAGACATATGGCCCTTGACGAGTTTCAGAAGGCATTGCAGAATCAGTCTCCCCCTGTTCAGCAGATTCCTCCCCTGTTCTTCCTCCCCCTGTTCAGCAGATCCCTTTGATCCGCTTGCATCCTCACCGGGAATGCTACTATCTTCAGACACATGTTCACTACAATGTTCAGAAGATGTTGAGAGAACATTGTCATCAAAGTCCGATTCTGATTTGCCGCTCTCAACATCAATTTTTGTTTTTCCTTTCTCTTTTGTTCTCTGTTCACCAATATAATCAGTACTCTGTTCACCAAAAGCTCTGCATGACTTTGGCGGACTTTGTCCGGGGCTACACTTGGATCTTTTTTATATTACTTCATGATCATTTGGGTCCTCAACTACAAGCATAGACCCCTGCTGTTTGATCATTTGTTTTAAAACAGCTCCAATCTCCCGGTGCAACCGCTTCATGTTCACCTATTATCATAATTGAACTTTTAACTTTATTCAACTATAATGCGTGGAAATTTATGAAAAGGACAAAAATGGGAAGACTGTCAACCTTTACATGAATACCATCAACTTCCGATTCATCGCTTTCATAATTTGGGCGGATGTCTACCAACTAGTGCAGAAAAATACTTGTATCAGAATTGCATTGCTGCATAATTCTACATAGATATCTTATGTATAAAATGGTACCTTATGTATAAAAGGGTCTTAAGTTATAAAATGGTACCTTCCCAATACCGAACAGTCCCATCGCTGCCTCAAAATCAAGTCTGGCACGGATTAGATTCGAATTCCAAAACCCAATTATCTGTCTATCACCCTTGGGGCAATCATGCCAAACTTTAAACAGGCGCATGATATAGAACAACTGCATAATAAAATAATTTAAATCTGCCCACCACTTTAAACACCAATAAGTTAATTTTAAACTTCGTGTTAAGATTAAAAAGGATAACACAACGCTAACAAGTTGAATTTTAAATACAAACGCTAACCTGAATAAAAATCATACAACCCCCGTATGTTTTCTTAATCTCACCATTGTTAGGTTGTGTCAGTGCTCTTATTAGGCAATCGACCACATATGCACACCAATTATATTGGGATATCATCGCCACATTTTCCACTGATGCCAACAGCCCTGAAAGACATTCCCCCCGACCATTTGGAGACAAAATGGCGCCACATACAGTTAGCACAAAAACACATTTGAATTCATCGCCACCCTTCAATTCTTCCAACAATGAGAAGAGACGGTTTAAGCTTAGGCCACCCTTCTTTTTAAAACCTCCTACTTTAATCCAAGCAGCACTGTAATGGCCATTAAAGCGGACTTTTGAAGCTCCGGCTGGCAAACGGAATATAGAGAGAAGATCATTGCCACTGAGATACAAATAACCGGTTTTAATCAAATTGAAACGGCAATGGTTAGAATCAAAAACATTTATAAGGTATCCACACAAATCGCGGTCCAAGAAATTGCATCTCAAATTAAGCATCTCCTCAAAACCCAACTCCTTCACCGCACAACGCTTCTCGGAATCAAACTTAGACATTGCTTTAATGAACCTGGACAGCCCATTTATGTGCCAACTCCTTGGACCAAATATGTCTGAGGCTACGTCGGACTCATTTACGCATTTAGCTTTCCCTTTAGCTTTGGCTTTAGCTTTACCTTCGCCATAATCAGTTTTGCCTTTGCCTTAACCTTTGTCCTATAAATATATATTGGGGTAAAATCTATTGCTTTATCGGCTAAATATTTAGTAATATGGACACACTTGATAATCAATTACGGTAATATCTATTGCAAAAGAAATATGTAAAGACAGATTTCTACAGTCACCTTTTTCTCAGCCTCTGTCAGATTTCTGTATAATTCCAGATCAGCATTGCGATCGACATGAAAAGGAGCTTTATCATGAATGGTCATGTCATCCCATTTTGCTGTTATGTCCTTGTGAAGATCCCTGTAGGTGTCATCATCCACCTTCTCCACACCACCGTTTTGTTGGAATTCAGCGACGCGGTAAGATCTGCAAATTGTGTTTTGTTTCTTAAATGGGGAATTTACAGAGAAAATATAAAAACAAAATACATAGATACAGATAATACATAATTAAAAAATTTATACATACCTGTAGTAAAAGAATACTCCCGGTGGACGAGAATATTTGCCGTTCTTTTTTTTTCATGAAACTAATTCCTTTACCAGCGACCTCCGTTTAATCTTGCAAAAGCTAAGAAGACGTAAATTTAAGTTATATATTAATCTATGTATAAATTGTGAAAACAGTCCCACAATCAAATCACTGCATTGATTGAATATAAATTTAACAAGAGATACAATATGGAGTAAAATTTTATTTCTATACACTAATTATTCACAAACAGCTCTCAAATGGCAGCGACAAAAACACGAACACCCACAGTAAACTTGTACCTATATATATCTATATAGAGAGAGATCCGGATTAAATTACGGAATACCCAATCATTGGATTCTCAAATAAATTGAAACTGCATACACCATTATAGAGAGAGGCAATTGCATACATACACCACCATTATAAGTTGAAACTGCATACACCATTATAGAGAGAGGCAATTACATACACGATTATAAGTTGAAACTGCATATTCAATTTTACAACGCTTCAATTGATTACTCCCCAAATGCACCAAATACACAGAAGAAGTGTTTTCACCACAATAATTTCAAATGTCTAAAACACATACATATATATGTATTTGTATTTGTATCCATAAAACAACAAGATATATGTACAGAAAAACTACATTTCAAAACAACAAGGGCAATTTATTCATCAGATGCAATTGCAAACACGATTATAAGTTGAAACTGCATATTCAATTTTACAATGCTTCTATTCATTACTCCCCAAATGCACCAAATACACAGAAGAAGTGTTTTCACCACAATAATTTCAAATGTCAAAAACAAATACATATATATGTATTTGTATTTGTATCCATAAAACAACAAGATATATGTACAGAAAAACAACATTTCAAAACAACAAGGGCAAATTTCTTCATCAGAGGCAATTGCATACACGATTATAAATTGAAACTGCATATTCAATTTTACAATGCTTCAATTGATTGTATAAATAAACCAAAAGAAGTGTTTTCAGCACAATAGAGGAAATACACAGAACAAGTGTTTTCAGCACAATAATTTCAAATGTCATAAACAAATCCATATACATGTATTTGTATAAATAAACCAAGAAAACTTATTACCTGAAATTGAATAAGAAGATGGTTTCTTTACTAGAATGTTCGTCAAACTAGTCTCCACCGGTGATTTCAATATGCGGGTTCTCTGCATACACAAATACAGAACTTACTTCGGCAATCACGGGAAATTAGGATCGATTACGGGAAAAGGTAAGGAAAATACGCGGGGAATTTAGGATCGATTAGGGTTTCTCTGTGAGAGAGTGAAATTAGAATTTAGGGAATAGGGTTTTGTGTTTGAAGGAAGAAGATGTTCAGTAGAATTTGAATTTCGTGTTTCAATCGATTCGGAGAAGGAAGAACGAAAGCTCAGTTTCGGCTTCCTGATATAATTGCTACACTATATATACGTAAATTCGTATATATCAATATAACTTTTGTATATATATATCACTGTATAATTCGTATATATGACAATATATACCGTATATATTATTTTTGTATATATAAAGTGAAGGAATAGTGAGGGATGGTAAATTTCCAGACAAGAAGACTATGGTTGGGACCCACTTGGGTCTACCATCATCAATTCCCAACAAGAATTGCCAGGTGGAGCTCTCTCTCACCATTTGATCCCAACTGACACTTAAGCCAGTGAGAGGCAAAAATGAGAGGATTAGGGTTCCTTATTGGGACCTTCTGTAATGATCCACTTTTAGTGGTTTTTTGGCAGTTCGATGTTGGTTTTTTATTTTAGTTCGAATTGGGTTTGATTGGGTTGATTTTATTCTAAACTGAAATTATGTTTGGTGCAAATGGTTTTGGTGTGAGAAAAAGTACAGCTGAGAAACCAAATAATGTTTGGTATAATTGATATATAATGAAATTTTGTAGAGTTGGTATTATTTTTATTAATTATTTATTTATAATAGTTTTGTTTATTATTTACTTGATTTTATTTTATTTATTATTTTTAAATATTTATTATTAATTAATTAATTATAATATTTTTGTTTATTATTTATTTGGTTTTACTTTATTTATTACTTTTAAATAATTATTTATAATATCTTTGTTTATTATTTATTTGTTTTTAATTAATTTATTATTTTAAAATATTTATTATATTTTTATTAATAATTTATTATAATATTTTTTATTATTATTTATTTGGTTTTATTTTATTTATTATTTTTAAATATTTATTACTCAATATTTATTTATTTATTTATGATTAATTAATAATTATAATATTTTTGTTTGTTATTTATTTGGTTTTAATTTATTTATTATTTTTAAATATTTATTACTCAATATTTATTTATTTATTAATAATTAATAATTAATTTTTATTGTTTGGTAACTTTTATTTAGTAATTTAATTTAATTAAATGATATTTTTAATTAAATAAATATATATGTAGTATGGTTATGTGTGTGTATATATATATATAACACAACACATTCACACACACCATGGTTTAACATTTTGGCTCCAAACCATGCAAACCATGTCAAGAGATGGTGTGAAAAATCAACCATTTGGTACACCATGGTCTCATATTTTGGCTCCAAAACCAAGCCACCAAATAAGGGTTGGGCTAAACTTTCCACACCAAAATCATAAATTTGGCACTAAAACCATGTGCCATACAACACCTTACAAAATGTATAATGGGAGGTGAACATGTGTCACGTGACTAGAGGTAGGTTATTTTTTTTTTGAAAGGAAATAAAGTATATTAAAGAAAATAATAGGCTAAAAAGCCTTACATCAACTTAGGGGCATACCCGTGCAGAAAACTAACCACAATGTGAAATCCAAAAATCCACCAAATAAAAGAGTCAGGATAAACAAAAGATTTGACAAAAAACACAACATCATGCATGCTAAAAGCAATAAGCCAATGCACTAAGATCAGACCCCCATTCGAAGGGTTACTAGTATCAAGGCAACCCTCATGCATAATAGCAATAATAGCCCAAAAAGAAAGCAGAAACACAGTCCCATGAGCAGATGCATCAAAACCCAAAACATGCTGACCAAGCCAACGCCACATTGCGGAAGAAATAACGACCAGAATCCCAACAACAAATCTGTGAGCTTCATCCCAACACCAATAAGAAAGAGCAATCATAGGAAAATATAGAAGAAAGCAAGTCTCATTGCTGGGCTAACAACTGATCTGAAGCAAAAGCCTTTAAATTCGTAATGGAGAAGAACTTCATTCTGACCACTTGAACCACCTTAGCATACTGACCATCCAAAGCTCAGAACTCACTAGATAAGATTCTTCTATTTCTTTCAAGCCAAACCTCATAGACACAAGCTTAAAAAACCAACTTGTTGAGAGTTACCACAAAAGATTTACCCTTCAAATTGTTAACTGCCCATTGCATAGTAGTTTCCCAATTGGCATCAGGCCATGAGAGTAAACCCTTTTGAAAAAACAGCTTCCATAAGTGGTTTGTGAAACTACATTGAAAGAAAATATAGTCCCTATCCACCAATCTTTGTTTACAAAAAATACATGAAGCATTAGTCACTAGACCAATAGAAATCAAGAAATATAAAGTGTTGATTCTATTATGCTGAACCAACCATAGAAAGAAATAGTGTTTTGGAATATTATTAGAAAACCAAATCACAGCAGCCCAGTCTACCCTTTCTACCTTGTATCTTACCAAGTCCCAAGCAGATTTGATAGTGAAAGAACCATTGGTAGGAAGCCATCTGATCATATCATGAACAACTTGATTATGCAAGAAATCATTAGGAAAAATCCTCTTGAAAGCTAACCAAGTAGTAGAATTTAAGGTTGGAAAGTACCACCCATGATAAGTGAGAAGCATGTTGACAGTGGCATACAAACTGATAAATGAAGACCTGACCTCAGAAGGAAGAAACATGTCACTTAGAGGCCCTTGAGGGTGCCAGTTATCAAACCATAGGGAGGTAGATCTACCATCTCCAATCAAAGACTTGATAGCATGCCTAAAAATAGGCCTAATTTTTAGAAGTTTACTCCAAGTCCATGTAAATTTCCTGGGCAAAGAAACATCCCAAAAACTTCTATTCTTAATCAGATTCGACTTAACCCATGACACCCATAAAGAGGAACTCTCAATCTGAACCAGATACCAGATATGCTTAGCCATTGTAGCTATATTCCATTATTCAAAGACTTTCACACCTAAACCCCCTTCATTATATGGAAGGCAAACAGAAACCCAAACAACCTTACAACCTCCTACACACATTTTTGATCCTGTCCATAAGAATTGCCTCATCAAAGCAGTGAGATATTTAAGTACAATATTGGGAAGCAAAAAAGTGGAAGACTAGTAAACTTGAACAACAAAAAGAATTGATTTTACCAATTGCAATCTGCTGGCAAAAGACAGGAATTTGCTTGACCAACTGGAGATTCTTTTAGAAATTATACTCAAAAGCAAGTCACAATCTTGCTTTCTAAGCTTGAAGACAATAGGGGAACTCCAAGATACCTAATTGGCAAAACCCCTTCCTGAAACCCTAGACTGGCATGGATTTGAGCAAGAGTAATGGGATCAACATCAGCAGAGAAGACCACACTTTTATCATGACTTGGCATCATACAAGAATACTCACAGAATTTATTCAAAGCAGCCATAATACTGCTAATAGAATCCATGGTCCTAGCTAAAAACAACAACAAATCATCAGTAAATAACATATATGTAATATTCAACTGCTTACATTTCCAATGATGGGTGAAAGTATCAGAAGAAGTTTCCTTAGCAAGCATCCTAGAAAGCACTTCCATTCCAAGCACAAAGAGGTAAGGAGATATGGGGTCCCCTTGCCTGATACCCCTTGATCTTTTAAAATATCCTTTGAAGGCCCCATTGATATTGACAGAGAATCTAGGAGTGGAAATACATTGGATGATCAAATTCACCAAATGAGCTGGAAATTGAAAAGCTTTGAGGACTGCTTCCAAGAAACTCCAAGAGATAATGTCAAAGGCCTTTGTTAAATCAATTTTCAAAGCTAATCTTGGATCACCACCCTCCTCATGATAACCTCTAAGTAACTCTTGAGCAAGAAGAATATTATGAGAGATATTCCTTCCTGGGATAAAAGCTCATTGATTGAGACTTATACAATTAGAGAGGCACCCTTTCAACTTATTAGCCAGCACCTTAGAAAGGCATTTATACATAGTAGAACACAGAGAAATGGGTCTAAAATTAGACACCATATTTGGATTTTCAACTTTAGGGACTAAAGTGATAATTGTAGAGTTAATTTCAGAAAGCATTTGTCCTGAATGGTAGAAAGCTTGAATAACTCTAATAACATCAGCTCTAACAATGGACCAACAATGTTTGAAAAACAGAGCATTGAAACCATCAGAGCCTGGAGCTTTGCCATCTTTAAAAAAGAACATGGAAGCTTTAATTTCTTCATCAGAAATTGGAGCAACAAGGCCATTCATCAAATTAGTACTTAAAGGGTGAACAAAGTCACTAAGATAAGGGATATAAAAAATACTACTAGAAGTAAGAAGATGATTATAGAAGTTAACAATTTCCTATTGAATCAGGTCAGGATGGTCAAGTCTCACCCCTTTAACATTTTGCAAAGACATAATATTGTTTGATTTTCTTCTGGCTTTAGCAACCTTATGAAAATAAGAGGTGTTTTTATCCCTGAGTTGCAACCATTGAACTCTTGATTGTTGTTTGAAAAAAGACTCCTCAGCTTGGGATAAATGTATGTACTCTGATAAACAAGTTTTATCTTGCAATTTTAGACCTTCATTACTAGGATCAAGATCCAATTGACTTTCAAAGTCTTCAACTTATCTCTAGCAGGCTGAACTTGAGAAGTGAGATCATTGTAATGAGCTTTATTGAGAACTTTTAGCTCAACTTTCAACAGCTTAAGCTTATGCACAACTTGATACATTAAAGAACCAAGGACAGTGGTATCCCAAACTTTCTGCATAATACTCATAAAGGAAGGATGAGTGATCAAGTGGTTGCTAAACCTAAAGGGAGTACCCTTTCTTTGAATCACAACTTCAAGTTTGACCAGAGCTAAAGCATGATCTGAAACAAGGCTTGGCTCAAAAAAAGCTTCAAAAGTTGGAAAAGAATAGTTCTAAACCTCATTAACTAAAAATATGTCAAGCTTTCTGAATGTAGTATGATTTATCCAAGTGTAATAAATACCAGAGAACTTAAGATCCAAAAGATTGGCCTGTTAAAGACAATCACCAAATTCCTCTTTGAAGCATCCCAATGAGAAGAGCCTCCAAAACTTTCAAAACAATATCTAAGGGCATTAAAATCTCCAGCAAAAAAAAGAGGCTTTTGAGAAAATTGATTAGCAGTATACAACATGTCCTTCCAGAGCTGTCTCCTACCAATAGTATCATTAAATCCATACACAAACCCACCAATACAATCAAGCTTCCCATCTAAACTTTGAATACTACAAAGAATAAGTTGAGCAGAATGAAGAATAGAGGTGACCCTAAACTTGGTTGCATCCCAATAGACCCAAATTCTTCCATTTTAAGCGTCGTCATAATTATGTAATAATTCCCACCCAGTAAGAATGGAATTCACAATTCTAGTAGCATGCCTCTCCTTGACTCTAGTTTCAATGGCACAGAAAAGAGAAAGATCAAATTTCCTGATCACCTTTTGAACCTCTCTTTGTCTATCAGGGGTATTTAAACCCCTAACATTCCAAACACAACAAAACATAAAGAAAGATAGGGAGAATATACACTTGTAGAAAACTGCCAAAAACGAGAGTTCAATGACCCATAACCCCCTTAGGGGAACTAGTTACAACAACTCTCCTAGTCTCACCTTAGGATTAGAGGATTTAGCTTTGGATTTCTCTCCAGCTTTCATGGATTTTGGATCATTTGTTTTAGTGGATCTAGCTTGCTGGCTAACTAAAGACATACCAATATCCTCATCCTTGTTGGTCTGGGATCCATCTGAGTCATGTAGAGAAATAGCTACTCCTATAAGACCAGGAACCACAACTTCACACAGGGTGTCTAGAGTTTTACTAGTTTCATCAGCATCCACACTCTGCTTGTTTGAACTTTCCAGACGAGTATCTAGAATATTTTATGTTTCCTTCTCTAAATCATCAGTAGATTGCAATACACCAAAACTGTTACTAGTATCTTCAATGGCCCCAACAGCCTCCTTAATAGGTGATAAAGCCTTCCCAACAGATAATTCAGTGGTAGCAACCTCATTTTCAACAGGAGACACCCCAACAGACTGCTTCCCTTTCCTACCAACAATTCTCCATTCCGAAGTTGAAACATTCTGATTCTACTTTATAGGTTGATCAACTTTTTGTGAAGTAGCATTTTTGGGACAAGTCATTGGCCAATGCCCAAAGACTTCACATTTATCACACCTTGATGGGTACCATTTAGGGGTGAGCACGGACCGGACTGGAGGTATTTTCAATCTAATCCGTTAATACCGGATTCACCATTTATGAATCCAGTCCAATCCATTTGCCCAACGGATCCAATCCAAATCGGACAGCGATGAGCCGAATTAGTTCGGATCGGATTTACGGATCGAAAGTTAAAAAAATAAAGATAGTAAGAGAAGAAATAAAGATCTATTAGTGGGTCTATTACATTTATTTTCTTATTGGTGTCATATTATTAACTGCTAGTTACTGCCTGCACATTTTCAAGCAAATTGGCATACTTTGTTCCCAAGCAAAATGATCCATCATGTAACTTTGTTAGTTACTGCCTGCACATTTTTAAGCAAATTGACATATTTGTTCCCAAGCAAAATGACAGATTACCACTAATAATATGTTCCCAAACAAATTGACATAGTTTTAGTAGTAAATTACACATAAACCAAATAATAAAAGTTGGAGTAAATAAACAAAATATTCATATAACATCGGAAAACTTCAATGGATTGATTCAAAAGTGCGGCATCACCTTCAAAACTCCTCAAGCATCAGTTATGCCTACAAAAGTAAAACTAATAGTAGTTAATTATGAACAAATAACTATAAATAAATTGTAAGGAATAAATAAAGTATACTTAATATATAATGAATAAATAAACCTACTTGATTGAAAATCAAATGAGTCGAGTGCTTCAATTTCGTCCATTTGTGCTTCAATTTGAATCGGCACTTGCGAAACACGTAACCAATCTTGTGCACAAATCAAGGCTTCAACAACTTTAGGAGTAAGAGAACTACGGAATTGATCAAGGACACGCCCCCCGTGCTAAAGGCGGACTTAGAAGCAACAGTTGAAACAGGAATAGCTAGGATATCACGTGCAACATTAAATAGAATTTTATATCTTGAAGAATTTACCTTCCACCACAATAAGATGTCAAAAGTAATCTTGTCGTCGTTACAAGTAGCTTCTTCCAAATATCTCTCCACTTCCGATTTCCCCCCACTTCCTATTTTCTTCAAATGCTCTAAATATGTCATTTGTTCCATGTCGATTACATTTAAATTACTCGTTGCCTCACTACTTTCACTTGCCCCACTACTTGTTTTATCAACTTCCATGGAGTTAGAAACTTGATTGCAAGATGAAGTACCCCCACGGTTTTCATACTCAAGATAAATGCTGTTTAATACCGTCATTATCTTTCTAATTAGATCATTCAATTTGGTAGATTCAATAATTTGAGAATAACAAAAACGTACATAGTCCAACTTGAAGCGAAGATCTAATACAACGGCAATCACTAACATCATATTCACTTTCTCAATTCTCCCCCAATACTTATCAAATTTGTTCTTCATTTTGATAGCCATGCCACTTAAGCGATGGTTCATACTCCTTATGGCTATGGACAACTCTCTTTCAATATTATGAACTTGATGAAAATATCCATTTGAAGTCACATACAAAGAACCGGAAAAACTTTTAGTAGCATCATAGAATTTTTTCAAAAAGTCCCTAAAAGTCCGAGCATCATCCCAATCATTCGTGGTAGGTTGGCCATCGCTAAGTGCCAAAGAAAATGGTACATCTTCTTCTTTCATTCTTTGAAATGCCTTTTGAAACTTTAGGGCGGCATCCAACATGAGATATGTAGAGTTCCACCTAGTTTGAATATCTAAGCATAAAAGACTTTTAGATTCTATCTTTTCCATAGTTACAAAATGCTTGAAATGTTTCTCTCTTTCGGGAGAACTCCTAACATACCTCACGGCCCCACGGATACGAGTTATTGGACCTTTCAACTCAACTAACCCATCTTTCATAATTAAGTTAAGGATATGTGCGCAACACCTCATGTGAAATTATTCACCTCCTAAAATAAAAGATTCACTTTTTCTATTGAAACTCTCCTTTAAGAGGGACACAACAGTATCATTTGAACTTGCATTGTCACCTGTAAGTGTAAGAAGTTTATCTATTCCCCACTCACTCAAACATGTATCCACCATATCACCAATCGTTTTGCCTTTGTGACTTGAAACTACACAAAAGTTAAGAATCATCTTATGTAATTTCCAACCCTTGTCAATAAAGTGAGCAGTTAGACACATGTAAGAAAGATTTTGGAGTGAGGTCCATGTATCCGTAGTGATGCAAATTCTTTGATTTTATATAGCTAATAAATTCTTAATCTTTTTTTTCTCATTAGCATCCAAGACCAAACAATCCTTTGCAACTGTGAAACGGCTATTGAGCTTAAACCTAGGTTGCAACACTTTAAGAAGATTGCAAAAACCTTCACACTCCACAAAACTAAAAGGCAACTCATCTATAATTATCATCTTGTTAACGGTTTCTCTACCAAGTTCTTGGTCGAACTTCCAAACACCTAAATTACTTGCACCGCCTTCTTCCTTTACTGGTTGAAATGATAAAGTTGTTTGACTCTCATCCATATTGTAAGGATACTTAGAACACTTTACAATATGTTTTCTTAGTGTAGTAGTTTCATTCTCACTTATCCATTGATAAGTTTGATTACAATATTTACATGTAACACCTCTTCCATCTTTCTTAGAAATTTCTAAATGATCCCAAACATCATATTTTTAAAATTTTTTCTCTTAGGAGAACTCACATGTACTTGTTCTTCGTGAATATCAATAGAATTTCCTGCATCTCCAACCCTCGACATCTACAATAAATGAAATCATATATAAATTAACTGTTTATATCAACCAATAATCCAATAATTTATGGATCACAGGAAAAAAAATGACTCAAACAGGAAAAAACTATATGTAGGATCACAATCCATATTTTAAATTGTAAACAATCTAAAAATCTAAGAATATGATCAGCAATTACTTCAATACATAAATTATTGATCATCAATTTGAGTATTTCAGGAAACATTACCTCCAAATGAAAGTTATTACTTCAATACATTAATTCGTGTACCATAAATATGTGTAGGATCAAGCTATTACTTCAATACATTAATTATTGATCAGCAATTTTCGCTTTATATATTCAAAAATTCTCCAAATTGATCTTTTACCCTACTAAATTCTATTAGTATCATATATACACACAGACAGGAAAAAAAATAAAAAGTCCCCAAATTGAGTATTTCAGGAAACATTACATCCAAATGAAAAAGAGATTTTAGATGGTAAACACATAAATTCACACACACACATAGATATATATTTAGAATCTGCAACTTTCAATTGAGAATGAGTTGTTACATATTACACAAACATATACATATAATATTCACATGATATAGACAACTTCTAGTTTTATAAGTCGAATATCCAATTAAAGAATTACACTATAGTAAAATTTATAACCCAAAATTTAACAAGTATAATTCCAAACGAAAACAAATGAAAATAGCAACACAACAAACAACAACAAATAACCCTAATTCTAAACTCTGTTTGGTTGCTAAGAAAAATAACAGAGAACCAAACAAAGTCCAATTCTCCGCACCATAAAAAATCCATTCCCAGTTAATTCAGAATTTTAACAGGATTAAAAGCTAGTAGAATCTGGAACACATCATATAGACCCTTTAAAATTACATAATTTAAAATTTAAAATTAGCATATAAGAAATATTACCGTTGTAGAAGAGGACGGGTAAGCCGTCACTCGAGGTAAGAGAATAAACCAGAGCGGGTGAAAATTGGTGAAAAAAGAAAAACGGTGAGAATCGGCGTGAGAAGGATGGATGTCTCGTTCGTGAGAGAGAAGGAGGCGTGAGATACGGAGGCACTAAGTTTCTAACCTAGTGAGGACCTCTTAGGGCTTTTAGCAGCCGTTGGATGAACAATCTGATGGCTGTTATAAATTGTCCTCATATTATTTTAAAAAATATAATTTAATTAATTACCCTTTTCAACTAAATTACCCTCAATTTTTTTATAAAATAATATATATATATATACTAATTTAAATCAATTATATTAAAATTAAAAATTAAAAAAGTTAAAATTAAAGTAATAAGTGTTGTTGTTTAAACTTTAAAATTATTTTTAAAATAAAATAGTAAAAACTTTTAACTATCTCTTTCATATATCGTAATATTTAAACAAAATAAGAAAAATAATTTAATTAAGTACCCTTTTCAATTAAATTACCCTCAATTTTTAAAAAAAAAAAATATATATATATACTAATTTAAATCAATTATCTTAAAATTAAAAATTAAAAATAAAGCAATAAGTGTTGTTGTTTAAATTTTAAAATTATTTTTAAAAAAAATAGTAAAAACTTTTAACTATATCTTTCATATACCGTAATATTTAAACAAAATAAGAAAAATATATAAACTTTAGAGTTATTTAAAAAAATTAAACTATACAAAAACTTTGTGTTTTAAAAAAATTAAGTTATTTTGTCACGCCCCAAATTCCTAGGACTCCGAAACCCGAGCCTAAAAGCTAAGGGAGTGATTGCGGAAGTAAAAAGAAACGAGAACCAACGACATTCAGTCAACAAACACCCACAAAAAGGGTAAAAATGCTCTAATACAATGTTGTCGCGCCCCTAAAATTTCCGAATCTCTAATATAGAGAATCAGCGAATCTCCAAAGGGTGACGTAAGTCAAGCGACCACTAGAGTCAACAATAACAAAGGAAGTACATGGAATAACAATGAAAACTATACTCCATGCCAAAAAGAATACTAGAACTCAATAGTATCCTCTGATACCAACTGACACGCTCCTAAATCCCTAAGACTCCCAAACTAGGACATCCAAGGAATTCAGGATGTGATCCTTAATACGAATGACCAACTAAGATATCATTAACCATGAAAATGTATGGAATAATGATAAGAGATGGTATATTCCATACCCAAATGACTAATAAAACTAAGTAGCGGAATCTAACGAAAATTCGGCAGAGTTCCGTTTGTAAATGGAACATCCGGATACACAACCACAACACAAGAACCTGCTAATAGCAATTCGATAATAACCATGGCTTCCAAGCCCCATATTCATCAATCCTACTAGGGCCGAGGTAGTGGAAAGAAACCAAGACCTCTCCAAACCCTCTAAAATCAACAGAGCCACAAATGCTCGAATAAGAATACAGAAAATGTCTACCTGTACAGAATAGATACAATAACATCCTAAAAGAATATATACAGGAAATAAATGATACACCGATAGGGATATGCCAACAGACTGGCTCCCAAAATAAATACATGATAATCCCACAAAACATGGGTAAAGAAACTAACAGAAGACAACTACCGTCCCCAAAACCAGTCGTGCTGCATCCGTAACCGCATCACCTAACGCAACTCCAAAACCTGTAACAAGAAACTAAAGAAAACTGTCGTTGCATTGCATCCTGCTCATAGCTGTATGTTTCCTGCAACCTGGCGTGGGAATACCAGGGGGCAAATGAAATTCCCCTGTGAGCAAATAAGCTCAGTGGGAAAAGATATCCTAACTACCACATCCCCTGATAGTTTAGGTAATGCTAAACCACCCAGTGAGATACATAGCCCACAACATAACCCAGCCACGAAAACCCAAGGTACGTGCTCATATACTACCGTACGTAAGTATATAGGGGATATATATATATATATATATATGTATATATATATATAAATACACAACATGAGCCTATAAGATACAACTAAGACTCATACTCCCAGTACCAACTCCAGTAGTCTACACTACTCTCACCAACGTACACTAGGTACACGACACCCGAGTCAAACCTAACCAATCTTCAAGTGTTCACGACGCAAACAAGAAACTCCAAACAGAGGGAATCACACTCACCTCTAATATCCACAAGGATCGAAACACACCACTAGTACCAAGGAATACTCATAACTCACTCCCCGAGAACACATGAGGAAAAGTACCCACGTCATTGCGTACTAACACAATCATCGTCTATATATATATATATATATGTACAATATATATATATAACAAACCTCATCCCATTCCTAAGGAAAATCTACCTCTCAAAGGCTAGATCACCTCAATCATATCACCATACCATAAATCATATCGACCTCATAATACTATCATCAATAGGGTCAATCTCATCACTAACACTCTCACTGTAAGCGAGGAAAATCACCCAATCAAATCACTATGAGTACACGAACTCAACTCACAAGAACGACCACCTCAGGGTCACCAAAGCAAAGCGAAGGAAAAGACTTCCCAAAGCTAAATCAACAGATAACCGAGACAACAATGTCAAGGTTTAAACACCACAAGTGTTTAGTGAGAACACTCGGACAAAATAAACCAATCCACTCGGTATCCATGCCCCTAACACGTGTGACAACTCAAATCACCTAAATGGTGACATAAACAATAAAGAAAGTGAAAGGAAAAACTATATGTGTGCACTGAACAACACAAAGCCTCATACAGAGACCTAGAAATGATAGGAAGCAAAGGTGAAACAATGGAACACCTTTCAAAACTCTACAGGATGAGATATTGAGAAAGAAGTCTCGAAATCTCAGAATCCCAAGAAAAGTAATAAAATAGTTTTCTTTTTAAGAAACCACATAGTAAAAATGACCATCTTGCCCCCGGTCTCCGTCAGTTGCCATCACCAGCTTTTAGAGTTAAAAGTATTTTCAAAGAAGATCCTAATATCAGTTTATAAGTGTTAAAACTCTTCATTTCCACGGGGGTAGGCGAAAACGGATTTTTCCTTTTAAATACAAAGAGTTTAGAAAACACCGTTTCCGAAGGACAACTAAATAAGGGTAAACACAACTCCACGGATTCATATAATGTCCAAGAGGACAAGGAAGAGTACTACATTGGGTTCACGAAACACAACTATCCGTTCCCAACCTCACGAAATCAAATGACAACACCTGGAAAAGGTTCGGCACCATGCTGTAACCGACAACTCAAGGAATGACGTGTAAGTCAAAGGCATGTACTAGTATACAGAGTACAGTAAAAGAAATGCTTAGGGGAATGAACTAAGCACTAGAAACAAGATTGCCAAGTTACAGTACCTCGAGTACTTAATAAAATCACTTAAACCCCCCCTAATATCACGAAAAGGGAAAACTAGTGGCCGATACCACGGGAATAACTAGTATCAATCAATACCTCTTCCAATTCATTATGACATCAATTTCACAACTGATAATTAACAGGATCAAGAGGCCATTTCCACTCAATTAGACAGGTTCAATCACAATCACTTCTAACCGCACTCAAACCTCAAAAACACGATGAAGGATACCTCCCCCTAAGTGGGAAAGAAACATCCAGGGTTAGTAATATGCAACTAAATGAAACCACAAAACTATCACCGCCTTCTCTAAGGCCTCAAATCACAATTGATACTCAATCAATCCCTAACCTCAAATCTCTACAGATAACACATAACTAACCACATAGGTCACTATGTCAATATACCTAAACTCCCCCAAGGGCACAAGGTAGATAATCACAAGTATAAAGATACACTTTGCATTTATACTTTAACAATTTTCTCATTTAATTCATGTTTTCGCATGTATCACTTTCAACTGAGCATTTTATAAAGATATGAATTTAATTTCACAATATTCATACATAACATGCTCCAAAATCCAACAGACAATAATAACACATATTAAACCTGCTCCAACATTACATGTAATAATATCACGTATACATGTCAAATGAAATCACATAAATGCCATGCATATACAATGTGACTCATACACCACCCTTTGCCCACATCACGTGGTTAACGAATACGCACTCCACCCATTTACAAGGAGAAAGAATACCGCATCGATTCTTCCCAAGTGTTTTTGACACTACACTTTCAACAAGGAAGACGGTTGCACGAGACGACCCGTGACCAAAGATCCGTATAACGGATGCACAAGACGACCCGCGACTTCGAGAATGAGACGACTCACCCTATACCCCATTCACGGCTCATTATTCCGTACGATGGGAACACCCCCTGGCCAGTTGTTGCGACGATTCTACACAAAGACACCCCATATGATTTCACAACCCACATATACCAATACCATGATTTGACACTGCATGATATTCTCAATATGCATCCAGGTCCAAATGACAATCATGCCTCAACATAAATATGTAATGCATCATATTTATGAACAATATCCATAACACCAATATGAATATCATAATCTCTTTCACATGCTTTTAAATCAATAAAGCAGTAAATCACGACAAACAATTATATCAAATAATCATGCTTGCAATTCATCCACTTATACTTCAATTCCAAGTATACAAGTTCATTCCCTTTTAACATGCTTTTAAAAATATGATAAAGGCGTTTAATTCGTATGAAAGCAAGTTCATGTTCAATGCATATTTTAAACAATATATTTTCTTTTAATTCTCTAAGAAAATATTTCAATTTCTATTAACATGTCTTTACAATAATTAAGACAATTAATCAACGTAACATGAGGGGAACCTAGCATAATGTCTAAGTTCTTCACGTCAACGTTTACAAAATTCTCTAGCCCATCTAATCCTCAAGGAAATTTCTAAGTCATCTATTCCTATTTGATTCATATAGGAAATTATTTAATTTCATAGGAAATAATTTAATTAATTTTCTTAAATTAATTCCTAAGTCCAATTCCGATTTTAAACGAATTATAGATATTTAAATTAACGATTTAATATATCTATATTAAATTAAATAAGGGTTTTGCACCCCTAAACTACTTCAATAATGCGGAGTGAGAAATAAAATTTCTCACCTAAAATACGCTTACAGAACAGCCGTTTCGGGCCCACCGTGAACAGTATCGGCGCCCGAATATGACGTCCGCCGACCAAAGTCGTCCGAAAAATATTTCATATATATCGAAACGTCCGTCTCGACAACCTATACGATATATACGAAGCCCATTAGCAATAGGTTAATTTATTTAGTTAAATCTAAAATACCCCAAACGAAAATTCGAAACTTCAAATCGAATTTCCCGACAAACCGTTCAACGTAAAATTACGAAAAATTTGCACGTATCGAAAATACACAAGACGTCATGAATAAGTGACGTCACAACCGAAATTAAATTAAATATAATTTCAGGAAAAAAGAAAATAACACGGGGTGTTACATATTTAAACTTTAAAATTATTTTTAAAATAAAATAGTGAAAACTTTTAACTATATATTTCATTTGAGAGTTTAGAGTTTAGAGTTTACGGTTTACGGTTTAGAGTTACTATATCTTCGGCTCCCAATCTTGATAAATTATCATTTTTATTCATTCTAGTTTAATTTATTCATTTATTTACTTCAAGAAACTTATACACACAACAAGCTCAACTTATTTAGCCATTGAAATATACATAACTTAAAATTTTGACTTATATTGAAACCTTGCATGAAAAATATTTCACACCACAATAATATTTTAGTAATAATTATAAAATATCATTTTTTTGGGGGTATTCATTCATTTTATTTTATAATTGTTATATACACTTTCTTTTAAAGAAAATACTTGCAGTGAAATAATAAAATGTATTATTGTAATTTAATGATATTTTTTGGATTTTGTTATTAAAGTCTTAATAGATTAAAACTTAATTATAATTTTTCAAATAGAATAATGTATAAGAATATTTTAGAGGTCCTTTATAATGGTAAATAACTAATTGAAAGTCTTCCTTTCTATTTTTTCTGAAAATTGTAATAGTGGCGAATGTTTTAATATATGAAAATATTAGAAATGACTTACATTTTTACAATAGTATGGATGGATATGGATAATTATTTGTATAAAATAAGATATTATGATTTATTTTTGAATAGTATATTACTGATTTAAGATTTTATAATTTAATTTAAAATAATATATTATGTGATATATTATTAATATTATATATTGAAATATATATGAACAATACCGGATTGGACCGGATTAACCGAATTATTGAAAATGCAATTCAAGACCGATCCGTAAAATACCGGATTGAGTGTTTTTGAATCCATGTCCAATCTAATCCATAAAAAATCCAATCCAAAATATCCAGATCGGATTGGACATACGAATTTTGCGGATTTTTGTTCACCCCTAGTACCATTGGTACTCAACTGCAATAGGTACTGTGCCTCCAGAAGGTAATTGAAGATCAAATTCTTTTGGTAACTCATCAGCAGTAGACACTTCCACACAAACACGAGCAAAATCAAGCCTCTAGCCATTTTCAGTGTGTAAATCAGCATAAAGTGGTGTTCCCAAAGCACTGGCTGCAGAACCCAAACCCTCAGATGTCCAAAATTCAAAAGGAACATTACTTAACTTAACCCAAAGTGGTAAGAAAGTAACCTCCTCCTTATGCATAAAGAGACCTTTTCTCCACTTTCGTAAGGCCAAAAAATGATTGGCAAAATTGTTAGCTTTGTTTACCAACTAATAGCAATTGTATATAGAAGATGGAACAAATAATTTCAGCAACCTAGAACAAGTAAACAGAGAACCTTTTGTATTGAAAAATTGCAGATTTTTTCTAAGGCACAAAACAGAGGAGTAGTGTTCTGCCTCTCTGGATTGCTCTGTTTTCTACATACACTTCAATACAACTTCAACACACTACTACACACTGCACACTCCACTCACCTTTTCATTATTGCATTAGCTTTTCTTTTGTCTATTTTAAAACATACAAGACCCACACACTCAATAAATCACTCTCAAACAAACACTAGTGATACACCCACTCAATCACAATAATGCACACAATAATTCAACACTAAAGATAATAATTAGAATTTTTACAAAAGGCATTAATTTTAACACTCCTCCTTAATGCCATTTTGTAACACCCAACATTTTTCTTAGAAATTGTAACTTGTCTCTTGGTAGAGCTTTGGTGAAAATGTCCGCAACTTGGTCTTTAGTTTTGCAATACTTGAGTTGAATCTCCTCATCTTCAACCTTCTCTCGGATAAAGTGATGCTTGATGGCAATGTGCTTTGTCTTGCTGTGGTAGACGGGATTCTTTGTCATAGCAATTGCCGATTTGTTATCACATAATATTGGAGTTGCTTCTCGCCAACATCTTCTAAAATTCTCCTTAGCCAAATTGCTTGTGAAGTTGCCAATGATGCTGAAACGTATTTGGCCTCGGCAGTAGATAACACCACACTTTGTTGCTTCTTGGATGCCTATGAAAATACACCCGAACCAAGCGAGAATGCATACCCGGAAGTGCTTCTCATATCATCAACACATCCAGCCCAATCACTATCACAAAACCCAATCAATATTTTTCTCAAACAAGATACCTAAATCAAGTGTACCTTGAATATATCGCAACACTCTCTTGGCAGACCCATAATGTATTTGACTTGGTTTGTTCATAAATCGGGACAACAAACTTGTAGCATACATGATATCCGGTCTTGTAGCCGTCAAATACAGTAGGCTTCCAACCAAAATTCTATAGTGAGATGCATTTGCATCTTTGCTTCCATCTTCTTTCATCAATTTCTCATTCACCACCAAAGGAGTGTGAACGGATTTGCAATTCAATATTCCAAATTTTTCAAGAAGCGTTTTTGCATACTTCTTTTGGCAAATAAAAACTCCTCATTCCTTTTGATAAATTTCAATGCCCAAGAAGTAATGCAACAAACCCAAATCACTCATTTCATATTTCTTTATCATATCCTTCTTGAAATCATTTATCATTTTTTCATCACTACCGGTAAAAACTAAATCATCAACATAAAGAGATACGATGAATACCGGATTTACCTTGTGTCTTGAAATACAAGGTTGGCTCACTTTTGCTTCTTTGAAATCCCTTTTCATTGAAGTAGGCATCAATTGCACTATACCATGCCCGAGGTGCTTGTTTTAGGTCATACAAATCCTTCTTCAATGTGTAGACCTTATTTTCTTTGCCTTTGGTAACAAACCCTTGAGGTTGCTCCACATAAACTTCTTCTTTCAAAACACCATTCAAAAACGCTGATTTTACATCAAGTTGATGTAAGAACCAACCCTTTTCAGCAGCCAATGCAACAAGAGCTCTAATTGTGTCAAGTCGGGCCACGGGTGCAAAAGTTTCTTGGAAATCAATTCCGGGCTGTTGAGAATACCCTTTTGCCACGAGCCTTGCTTTGTTCTTTTGAATAGAACCATCGGGATTGAATTCGATTTTGAAGATCCACTTCACACCAATCACATCTTTGTCTTTCGACTTCTCTACTAATGTCCAAGTCTTATCTTTTTCAATCACTTGAATTTCTTCCTCCATAGCTTTCTTCCATGTCTCTTCTTTAATTGCTTCTTCAAAGCTTTGTGGTTCAAGAACACAAAAATTGCAACTAGCATACACATCATTAAGACTTCTCATTCTTCTTGGAGTTGAACTTGGAGATGATGAACTTGAGCTTGATGGAGAAGTTGGATTTGATTGTGAACTTGTTGTTGGAGGCATTTCTTGTTGAACTTCAAGACTACCTTCATCTTCATTTTATTGATTTTCCAATTCTTCATTGAGAGGAATGAATTGATCTTGAACTTTCTTCTCTTTCCAATCCCAAGACGCCTTCTCATTAAAGAGAACATCTCTACAAATGATCAATTTATTCTTTTTCAAATTGAAGAGTTTATAGCCCTTTGATTTTGAGCTATAACCCACAAAGATACATTTTTCACTAGCTTCATCAAGCTTGCGCCTTACTTCTTTTGGAACATGAGCAAAGCAAATATAACCGAAAACTTTCAAGTGATTAACGGATGGCTTCCTTCCGCTCCATGCTTCAATTGGTGTTTTGCTCTCCACGGCTTTTGTTGGACTTTTATTCATCAAGTAAACGGCGGTATTCACGGCTTCACCCCAAAAAGATTTGGGCAGCCCCTTCTCATGAAGCATTGATTTTTCCATCTCAACAATGGTTCGATTCTTTCTTTCCGCCACTCCATTTTGTTGTGGAGTGTGCCCAACGGTTAATTGCCTCTCCAAGCCAATATTTTCACAAAACTTGTCAAATTCATTTGAATTGTATTCTCCACCTCTATCACTTCTCAACACTTTCATATAATAGTCACTTTGTCTTTCAACAAGGGCTTGAAACTTTTTAAAGATAGAAAATACATCCGATTATTGTCTCATGAAATAAATCCATGTCATTCTTGAAAAATCATCGACAAAAATAATAAAGTACTTGTTACCTCCATGAGTTGGTGTTTGCATCGGTCCGCACACATCGGTATGAACAAGCTCCAATGGTACTTTTGTTCTCCATGCCTTCTCTTTTGGAAATGGCTCTCGGTGATGCTTGCCAAGAGCACATCTTTCACAAACTTCTTTCACTTCTTGGATAGACCTTGGTAACCCATGTACCATGTTCTTTTGTTGTAGACCTTTCAAGCTTTGAAAATTCAAGTGCCCCAATCTTCTATGCTAAAGCCATGACTCATCAACAATTTCCATCTTCAAGGCCACAACAATATGATTTTTCTCCATCTTCAATTTTGCAACAATATGATTTTTTTCTTTGTTGTCAAAAATCTTGCAAGACTCCTCATCAAAATGAATGGAGTACCCATGCTCTACAAGTTGCCCAACACTTAACAAATTTTGCTCCAAATCCGGAACTAGTAACACATCTCGGATACTTCTTCTTCCATTCTTAGTCTCTATGCCAATGGTACATTTTCCCTTTGTTTGAACAAAAACACCATTTCCCATTTTTACATGAGAATTCACCGAAGTATCAATCTCCAAAAATATACTCTCATCTCCGGTCATGTGATTGCTACACCTGCTATCAAGAAACCACAAATCATTCTTTTATTCCGATGCCGTGTGACAAGCATATAACATATTTGCTTTACCTTCTTGCTCTTCGGAGAAATTTGTTTGTTCATTTGTTTTCAACCGGCAATCTTTTTGAACATGCCCAAATTTCTTGCAATTGTAACATTGAGGTTTTCCCCGAAACCAACAATCTATATCAATATGACCACTTCTTTTACAAATACTACAACTTTGTTTATTATAGTCTCCATTTCCACCTCCATCAAAATTATTCCTTCCTCTTACATTTCTTCCAAATCTTCCTCCTCCTCTTCCAAATCTTCCTCCTCTAGATGAATCGTCTTTGGGTCGATCAAAACTAGATGGGTCTCTTTCATTAATTTTAGAGGTAACATTGAGCTTAGATTGAAAGACACTTTCAATTGATTTTTCGAAACGCCTACTCAATCTTTGCTCAAATGTTTTGATAGAACCCATTAGTTCTTCAACACTCAAGATTTCAAGGTCTTTGGTTTCTTCAGCAACGGCAACAATGGGGTCATATTTTTCCGGTAAACTAATCAAGATTTTTTCAACAATTCTTTGATCGAAAATAATTTCCCCATGTGTTCCCATTTTATTTACAACTTCCATAAATCTAGAGAAAAAATCTTTCAACAACTCCATATCTTTCATTTTCATATTTTCAAAATCTCTTCTCAAAGATTGGAGTTTTATAGTTCTTACCTTCATTGTGTCTTTGTATTCTTTTTGGAGAACATCCCAAGCCTCCTTTGCTTTTGTTGAATTGATGATTCTCGGAAATATTGTATCAACAACTCCTTGTTAAATCAAGGCAAGAGCTTTTGCATCCTTCTTCCGATGCTCCTTTAATTGTTGTATTTGAGCATTCGTCAAAGTTGCCGCATCCTCCGCTTCGTCATACCCATCTTCTACATACTCCAAAAGATCATAAGAGAGGAATATGGTCTTCATCTTCACACACCAAAAATCATAGTTTTCCCCATCAAATGATGTAATTGAATTTTGGTGTCCTCCAATATTTTGGTTGCTTGAAGTTGCCATGGCTACCGATCTTCTTCCGGATTTATTTTCCGTCAACAATCTTCACGCCCAGATTTCTCAAGACCGAAATCAAGCTCTGATACCAATTATGTTGGATTTGTTTACCAACAAATAACAATTGTATATAGAAGATGGAACAAATAATTTCAGCAACCTAGAACAAGTAAACAGAGAACCTTTTGTATTGAAAAACTGCAGATTTTTTCTAAGGCACAAAACAGAGGAGTAGTGTTCTGCCTCTCTGGAATGCTCTGTTTTCTACATACACTTCAATACAACTTCAACACAGTACTACACACTGCACACTCCATTCACCTTTTCATTATAGCATTAGTTTTTCTTTAGTCTATTTTAAAACATACAAGACCCACACACTCAATAAATCACTCTCAAACAAACACTAGTGGTACACCCACTCAATCACAATAATGCACACAATAATTCAACACTAAAGATAATAATTAGAATTTTTACAAAAGGCATTAATTTTAACAAAAATGCCAAGGGCCACTTTCAAAAACCACAGCACTTTCATCTTCATAAGCAAATTGAAAGAGGTAGAAACCATTAGCTAATCCAAACACAGCTTTAAGGTCCAAACTACTCCATAGCCTGGTAGCAATAGTGTTCACAACTCTGTATGGCAACTTTTTGTCAATAAAATAACCTACAAGACAATTCTTCCACCCATCTGATCCAGCAGCATCCATTTCAGTAATAGGTGTCACCACAATCTTACCATTGTAAAGAGGGATGATTTGCGAAAAAGCATAATGGCGATATGACTCATATTGGGATAATGGCCCAAGGATTAAATTATCTGGGATATGGCCCAAATTTTGGTATATTTGGGGAAACCGGCCCAAGTAAAAGATTATTTGGGAGATTGGCCCAATAATTAATTACTTGGGAAAATTGCCCAAATATGGTTTTCACGCGAGAGCTTGCATTATACAGAGGGAGGTATGAGGGACTGATATGTTTTATAGCTCGCATCAGGAACTCATAACCCTATATGCAGCTCGCGTAGCGAGTACTACGCAGAATCTAAGGGAAATGCTTGGGATGAGTAAATAGTGGGTCGCGACCTAATTTACACCGTCCTAAGTAAGAGTACCTTAGAGAGGCCACTAGTATTCAGGGACATGACCAAGGCATGTATGGTTGGTCATGACCCAGCAAAGCTATAACAACATCATTGGCATCCGCGATACAACAGGCGCGGATCATATGGCATGGCGTACATTATAATCCGCGAATTCGTTTCGCGGATGATATTGTGCAAGGTATTTATGGTGCTCAGTATTATCCGTGCATAAGATTACGCAAATCCGTTTTGCATAGTCAAGTGCGTGAAATAGTACTGTGCATGGTATATATATAACGGATTGGTACGCAGGAACTATGTCGCGAGACAGGTGCTGACGTGGCAATAAAATCCGCGAGGATGAAACAGGTGCCGACGTGGCAACACAATCCGCGAAGACTACTGGGCATCCATGTCTATAAATAGATGCGAGAGCTCACTTCAAATGAGGAATTTTTCCGGAGGCTGAGAGAGAGAAATTCCTAGAAAGAGAAAGTACTTCTCGATCATTTATACTTGTATTTCCCTTCCATTTCTCTTTCATTTCTCTGAAAAACAAATCAAAAGCAATAAAAACATCAATACTATTACTTGGCTAACGAACTTGTGCATAAACTATCTTCACATCATCTAATTCATTTGAACCCCATTACATCAAAGGCGACTCCGCTGTGGAGAAAATGTCTTCTGCACAAGTAGAGCCTCGTCAGCCTCGACGGAAAGGTCATCCACCGACCCGGCGTACTGAACAAGTTGAAGAAGAAACAGCGGCATAAGCACAAGGAGGAGAACCAGGCCAACCAGCACGAAGACAACGTCGTCGCGCGAATGTGGGTGCGGATCAGGCAGAAACCGCTCCGATGGCAGAGCCGGTACAGAATTCAACATAATTGCCATTAGTTCTACTACGAACTCTTCTCAACATCCAAGAAACACATAAGGCCATACTTCACTTCATGGAGGCCTCGCGCGTTTCAGCACCAAATATTGAATCGCCGAGAATGGACAATTAGACTTTTCCAGAGGATTTGGCACAAGAACTTGTTCATGAGTCAGTAAGAACTGAGCCCCTGGAGAAAGAGTCATACATCACCGAGGAACAGTTGCGGGTTATCCTGAACGAAAAATATGAAATAGAGGAAGTGGAAGTTGCCCCACCATACCATCCTAGCCTTATGGCTTTGCCATATCCGGAAAACTATGGGGCACCAAGCTTTCATCAATTTGATGGCAAAAAGGGAAATGCAAAAGAGCACATAGCCAGGTTCGCGGATGCTCTGGGACCTCACAGAAACAATGAATATTTGAAGCTTAGAGAATTCTCCAAGTCTTTAACTGGAACAACATATACATGGTATACTGGCCTCGCTCCGGCTTCAGTGACCAGTTGGACATATATGGTGCTCAGATTCTATACCAAATTCTTCCAAGCTAATGAGGAGGTCTCAATGATTTCACTTACAAGACAAAGACAACGCTTTGGGGAAGAGGCGGCAACTTATGTTAGGAGATTTCCCGAGGCTGCTTTGCAATGTCATGAACCAATTTCTGAACTGCAATTGATCAAAATTTGTATAGAAGGAATGCTGCGAGAATACAGAGTGCATCTAGTCAATCATGAGGTCAAAACTTTTTCTGCCCTTGTTGATAATGCTCGTAGATTAGGAGAAGTTTTGGCTCCCCCGACGCGACCAAATATCAGTACTAGGCGGATACCGATGGTAGCAGCTACGCAGAACGAAAGGCCCAGGGAAGAGCTCGCTGGTAGATCTGAACCACCCCCTTTACCTTTCAGTGAAAAAGAGGCAGTTGCTTTACTGAATCAATGGATCGCAGATTGTGTCATATCGCTACCTCCAGTGCAAAAGGTGTCGCCGAGAGAGGAAAGGATGAGGAGCGACTACAGTCCCTATCACAGGAGTATTCGGCATTCGCTGATGGGCTGCTGGGCATTTCGCGGTTTGGTGCACCGAAAAATAGCATCAGGAGATTTAGAAGTGGGGAAGAATGTAGTTCATGAGCCCTTCCCTACACATGTAGCTGTAGTGACTGCCTGAGATAGTACTGAGGATACAACCAATACCGTCAAGTATGAATGCCCACCCACGTGTGAAGCAAAGGAGAATGATAAGATAGACATTTTTTTTCAATGAGCTCCCAATACAGGAACACGTGAAGGAATTCTTGAAAGAGCAAACAGTAGTTGCTCTTAATCATATTATTGTGATTCCTCAGTATGAGAAGACCTCCAGTAAGATTACATTTGCTGAAGAAGACAAGCAAGTACCATTTTCCCACAACCGACCTCTGTATGTACCAGCTTTGGTGAACGGTCGGGAGATGAAATGAGCTTTCTTGGACGGAGGAGCGTCAGTTAATTTAATCCTGCTAGCCACTTTACGGATGATTAAATTTCTTGAAAGCAAGATCGTAAACCACACCATCGCAGTTACTGGTTTTTGCCACACCGTTACCAAAATGGAAAGGATCGGATGATGGAAATTCAACTAAGCGAAGTCTCAAGGAGGTGAAATGGTTGCGGGTCAAAATGCCCAATGGGCGAGTGGTGTATAAATTATGACGGTATTGGGAGTCAGAAGCTTGCGCAGTTGGCACTGACCCCGGGAAAGAAGAAATTGAACATAGAAAGCTGGACACAGACCCTGAAGTGATGAAAGAGAATCCGCGACCAGAACACGGTTTGTGTGAAGTGGACATAGGCGACGGTAAAGATCCACGACCTACTTTCATAAGCAATACATTGTCAGAGGAGGCTAAGAACGCTTTAATAGAATTACAGAAAGAGTTTCGGGATGTATTTGCTTGGGAGTATAGTCAAATACCGGGACTCAATGTCGGATTGGTTAGCCATCATATTCATGTTCATCCCGCATTAGAGCCAAAGAAGCAAAGACAACGAATATTTCATCCGGATCTTGAAATACAGATTAAGGCAGAGGTCAAAAAATTGTTGAAAGCAGGGTTCATCAAGCCAACGCAACATCCGACATGGCTCACTAACATTGTGCCTGTGAAAAACAAGACTGGGCAGAACCGCGTAAGTGTAGACTATCGTGATCTCAATAAGGCCTGCCCAAAGGATGACTTCCCATTGCCCAACATTGACACCATGGTGGATGCAACCTCAGGACATGAAATCTTTTCACTTATGGATGGATTCAGTGGGTACAACCAAATTAAGATGGCACCGGAGGATGCGGAGAAAACTATTTTTCGCACCCCAATGGGGAATTTCCATTATACAGTCATGCCATTTGGGCTTAAAAATGCTGGAGCTACGTATCAACGTGCCATGACAGCTATATTCCATGACTTGATGCATAAAACTGTGGAGGACTATGTGGATGATCTGGTGGTGAAATCCAAGGCCGTGCAGGATCATGTGGATGATTTGTGAAAAGTATTGCAACGGTGTCGCGAATATAATTTAAAGATGAATCCCCTGAAATGCACATTTGGGGTACCAGAAGGAAAATTCTTGGGGTGTGTCGTACATCGGCAGGGGATTGATATGGACCCAACAAAGGCTAAGGCAGTATTATAAATGGCTCCACCCACAACTCGCAAAATGTTGAAAACTTTTATGGGGAAGATATCTTATCTGAGGAGGTTTATCCCGGCACTGGCAGAAGTAACTCACCCACTTATGCCTTTGTTAAAAGAAAAATCTGTATATAATTGGGGGAAAGAGTAGCAAGAGGCTTTTAAAAAAATCAAAAAGATCTTGGCTTCACCAAAAACAATGGTAGCGCCCGAGTCAAGGAAACCGTTGATAATGTATCTCACTTCCACCAGTAAATTCGTGGGAGCTCTATTGGTCCAGGAACATGAAGGGGAGGAAATGCATGTTTACTATATCAGTCGGGTACTCAAAGGACCAGAGTCGCGGTACACATCGTTGGAAAAACATTGTCTCGCTTTAGTATTCGCGGCTCAGAAGTTCAAACATTATTTACTGGCACATCCGTTGGAGTTAATCACCAAAAGTGATCCCATACGGTATCTGCTCACGAGACCCATACTCAGTGGAAGAACTGCTCGGTGGTTATTAGCACTATCTGAATATGAGATCACATGCTCTAGACTGAAAGCAGTAAAAAGTCAGGCCTTGTCAGATTTGCTAGCTTTATTTCCTGGGGGAGCTGAGCCCAAGGTGGAGGAGATAGGAGTAGCAAGTGTGGCACAGAGCGCGGAATTCACTTTAGAGTTCGATGGTTCATCCACAGAAAAAGGAGGTGGAGCTGGTTTTGTACTGAAGAATGAAGAAACAAAAGAGGAATTAGTCATGGCCTACAAACTTGACTTTCCTTGTACCAACAACATTGCCGAGTATGAAGGATTGGCACTGGGGTTGATAATGGCTCAGCAGTTGGGGACAAGAATACTTCATGTTAAAGGAGATTCCAAGTTGGTCATTAAGCAGATTAAAGGGGAGTATGCAGTCAAGGAACCTCATATGGTGTCTTACAGAACCCTTATCCATCAGATGATAGAAGGCTTTGAGAAGGTCAATTTTTAGCACGAACCACGAGAAGGCAACCGACGATCCGACGCATTGGCGACATTGGGCTCGTGACTACATTTCCAAGGATTAGAGTCTTCTGTGCAAATAGTGCGAAAAACCAACTCTGTGATCAATAGCGGGAGTAAATCATAGGTGTATGAAGAGAATGATTAGAGAGCACATATAGCACAAGCTCTACTAAAAAATGATAACAATGCCTTGAGACGAGAATATCAGATCATAAAAAACGTGTTATATTACAGAGTTGTCGGAGGGATTCTAGCCAGATGTGTGGCAATAAACGAGATAGGAGATTTATTACAAAAAACCCATAGGAAGATATGTGGTCAAGCAGATGTCAATCTCTATCGAGTGTTGCAGCGGAAAGGTTTCTTTTGGCCAAGTATGAAGGATGATGCAACAAAGTTACAAGGCAGCTGTTAGAATTGCAATGCATATCCCTCCGCGAACGAAGGCAATGTGGCAGACATGATAGACTGGCGAGATAAATATGTGCATTATCTGAAAGAAGGGGTTTTGCCTGAAAAAGATCATCCTCTGTTCAGAAAATTGGCCACGCGATTTGTCCTACAAGAGGGAAGGTTGTTCCACAAAAGTTTTGAAGGAAGACTGATGAGATGTGTAAGTGAGGAAGAAGTAGGGGAAGTATTAAAACAAGTTCACGTGTTTGGTCACCAAGGCCCTAAAAAAAATTTTCAATAGATGCTATCATTCGGGTATTACTGGCCAACAATGGAAAGGGATTGCAGTGATTTTGTCAGGAAATGTCATGTGTGTCAGGTGCACGGGGATCTTATACATGCTCCGGGAGCTGAATTGCACAGTTTAGCTACACCCTGGTTTTTCCATACTTGGGCACTGGACATAGTCGGACCAATCACGCCACAAGCTCAGGGACATGCATGGATTTTAGTGGCAAATGAATTATTCACAAAATGGGTAGAGGCTATCCCGCTGCGACGGACGACAACAAACAATATGGTTCAATTCATAAAGGAAAATATCATTTGTCGATTTGGGATACCAAAGGTGATACTGTCAGATAATGGGACGCCTTTTGTCAATAGTAAGGTCGCGGATTTGTTGGGGAGATACTCAGTCATTCATCAAGAGTCCACGCCTTACTATCCAAAAGGAAATGGACAGGCTGAAGCCTCTAACAAAGCGTTAATTCGAATCTTGTCCAGACTGGTGCATGATAATCAGAATAAATGGGCAGATGAACTTCCAATAGCACTATGGGCACATCGAACTGCATACCGAAGTGCGACAAACATGACTCTTTATGCACTAGTATACGAAACAGAGGTTGTACTACCTGCGGAGCTAGAGTTGGCTGCTAGAAGGCTGGCATGCAAAAGCAGCTTAGAAGACAGGCTATTGGAGATAGAAGGATTGGATGAAACTAGGGCTGAGGCTTTTACAAATCAGAAAGAGTATTGAAAGTAGAAGGACAAGAAAAAAACTACAACAAAAAGGTACGGTACAGATGGTTTAAGGTGGGGGACAGAGTATTGAAAGTAGTACCAGCAATCATGAGGGGACAAAGGGTGAAAAAATTTGAAGCCAAGTGGGAAGGTCCGTATGTGATTGTAAGTGAAGGAAGCAGTGGGTACTACAGAATGGAGCATGAAATCACCCGCGAAGCTGCTGGACCTCTTAATATAAAATAGATCAAGTTGTATCAAACTTAAATACAACAGGCGAATGATGATAAATGGTAAAATGTACAACACCAGCACAATGTATATAAAAAAAAATTGCATATATGAATGTGTATAGAGTACATCAAAATCATCACTAGTACAAATCGCCACTAGTACAAATCGCGGCTAACAGGAGAGGAGATATGGAGATTTTCATCTTCCTCTTGTAACTCGCGGGAACGCATGGAGTGTTCCGCGGAATCTTTAAGCCTAAGGGCATCTTGTTCTGCAGCAGCTAATAAAGCACGGGCTTCTTCCACTCTTGACAGACTGGCTTGGTACTCAGTAAGACCTTTGACCTCAGCATAGTGTTTTGCATATAAGTGCTCAATCTTTTCAAGATGAACCTCCCACCAAGCCACGTTCATCTTCATATTCTTCCAATCCTTGATACGGGAGCGACAAAGTGGCAAAGTTGTAGAGGTAAGGTCGCGGATACAGGTAGTAGTCAAGGAAGCGAAAGTATCCGCGATAATATGCAAAAATGTAGGTTGAAGAAGGGGATTATAGAGCTCCACGGTAGCAAATGTCTCTGGATGACTACTATAAACGCGATCCAAAATGGCCATATCGCCTGAGTAACATAAAAAGTTACGCAGTAGAGTTGATGTTGTGGAGGGTTTTGAGCTAAAAGCGCGGGAGTGGCTTGGGGAGGAGGTTGAGGAGGTTGGATTTGTTGTGCGGATGAGGAAGCAGGAATGGATGTATGAGAATTAGAAGGCTGATGAGATTACAAATGTGGCACAGATGTAGTATCAGTAATGGATATATGTGTTCGTAAAGGTTGAAGAGGTTGGATTTGTTGCGCAGATGAGGTAGCTGGAATGGATGCATGTGTTTGAGAAAGTTGTTGAGGATGCATTTGTCGCGCGGATGAAAGGTCAGGTATAGATGTATGGGTTTGAAAGGATGGTTGAGTATGTATATGTGGCTGCTGAGGATGAATGGGAAGGAAAAATGAATCAGAGTTAGGTAATGTAAGGTTTTGTAAAGTGTTTGGAGGTGAGGGAAATTCACTAAGAAGCGTTTCTGGATCCTCGAAAGCGGAGTCGGGAAATAAGGATTCAGGACTCTTGTTTGACTTATCTGCAGAAAAAGATAAAATTATCAACAAGACAGCACTGTACAGAATTCTATGCAGAAAAAATATATATAATATTAAAAGTAGATAAAACATACCTTCATTCGCGGACTGAACTTGATTCGTGCCTAGAGAAGATTCAGCAATAGTCTCCATATCAGCCTCAGGACCCCCGAAAAGTGATCTTTGAAGTTGAGGCTCGTCTTGCAAAGTGGCGGCAAGTTCAACAGCAATATCACAAACAAGAGGTTCCATATGCCGAACATCTGTGTCAGAACTGGAGGCCTGAGGATCAGTTGTTTCCGCGGCATCCACTTCTGGGACAGGATTGGCTTCATTCTCTTTAGATGTATTTCGTAGATTTGCGGTTTCATGTGGTTCCGCAGCATCATGACTTGTTGGTACCGCGGATTGACCATGAGAAAGTGGGTTCACGAAGGATGGTTGAGCATCTTTACGGAAAACAGTGGAAATAGGAAGATCATCCCCATCATCTGAATTAGATAGCAAAATCTGCCTCGCGATTTTAGATATCTTTGGTGTCTTCTCTTATCCCTGATCCGGGAAATCCGAGAGTATGTCAACCACCTCGCGATCAGAGTCATCAATAGAATGGTCGGCTTCCGTTCCAGTCCCGTGAGCTAAAAATGGTTAATAAATACCATTAAGTATAAAAGAAGCGGGCAAAAATAAGAATAAAGCATGAATTAGGAGATTTGGCAAGTCAGAAAGTACATGAGAATAAAGGATCTAAAGCATGAATGTCCTCCACAGCCTTTTCAACAGTATCAAGCAAAGAGTTTGCTTTTGTTCGCGGAGAGGGTTCTCTAACTCGCGGAGAGGATGTCTCCAAATGAGGAGATAACTCTTCTATTCGTGGAGAGGACGATTCAGCCTCACCTTGAGCATAATCTGCAGTTTCATCTTCGGCTTGGTGTGACTGAAAAGTAAGAGGTTCAACTCCAAATTTTTCAGGAGGGGAGATCAAAACAGAGGGATTCGGCCTTCTGCGAATCAAAGGGATAGTATCTACCTCGTCATCTTCGGAAGAATGAGTAGTACCGCTTCTAGAATTTGAGCTCTATGATCTCTTCGCCGTTGAGATAATGGAATATAATCCAAGGAATCACCCGTAGAGTTAACTACTAGTGGGGGATCCATTGGTGGAGGAACTCGTGGTGGTGATGTAACCGCCGAACTCACGGATCTCTGAAAAACGAGTAAACTAGTTAAAAAAGAAGTTGATAGCAGTAACTGAGTAAAAATAAAGTATAAAGTTATAAAATCATTACCAAGCGTTTTGAAATGGGTTCCTCGCGAACTAGAATAGAGGTGGAAACTTCAACACGCTCGGAACGCTTTCGTTTAGGCACGGGAGGAACTTTGGATTTACCTTTTCTCTCCTTCAAAGTTTTCTATTTCTTAAACAACGGATTTGAAGTGCTTGGAACCTCATGATCAGGAGAATCGCTTGAGGGATGAACAACATAAATTGGAACTACCTGCTCAAAACCCAGTTGACGAGCCACCCGCGAAGGATTATAAGTTGTGGTCCGCAAGAAAGAGTCATAAAAAATGGGCAAGTAGCACTCAAAAGAAAAAGCAGCAAAGATGAGCTCTTCATAGTGTTGATAACCATAAGCAGTCTGCTCCTCCATGGGGTAGAAAGAATGAAAATAAATACCATCCAGAGGTGTGGAGTAAGGTCTCCAAGAAAAATTGCGACTAAAATCAATAAAATCTTCAAGTCGCTTGGTGGAAAGAAGGTCAGACCAATGAGCAGCTCACGATCTGGGACTAAGGGTATTAGCGTTTTAAGACGAAGAAAAACTGAGGGGTTTGGGGGCATATTTTGGGAATCTTTCAAAAATAAAGAGCATAAGGAAAAAGCAAGGAACGTGGGTGCTTATGTCATACCGACCAACTGACCTTAGGAAATCGTTGAATAAAGTATCTAATTGGGAATAAATGGTACCCAAGAAGAGGGGGGCTAAGGGAAGCCTGATGCCCCGCGAAGCTATAGAAGCCATCAAAAACACCAGTTTATTGGGCCCATCTTCAGGACGTCCCTGGAAAATATAGCGGTCCAACTAGTAGGCTAAAAAGCCTGCCAGTTCAGAGTCGTCGTTCAATTCAGGCCGGGCACCGATTTGCGATCTTGACCGCGGAGGAGACGCAACTTTGGTTCATACTCTCTGAAGAAGTGAGGACACCAGTTTGAGTACTTTAACTTCGCACTTTTTATAAAAGGTGCCTCATCAAGTATGGCACCATACTTGAAGCAACTACCTCTTTTCGCGGCATAAGCTGCGCAAGACTGGAGGTGAGAATGAATCACCTGGTCTGCTTCGCTGAAAGCTGGGGCATCAAGGGACCGCGAGTTAAAAACCGGAAGTCTGAACAGCACATACACATCTTCCAGGATTGGGGTAAATTCTCCCCAAGAGGTTACAAAAGTGTGCGAGAAAGAGCTCCATCGCGACACCAGAAGATTGAGAGCATCCGCATCTCGACGGACAGACAAGTCCGAAAATAGTTCTATGGAGTCCAGTAAGCCTGCCTGTCTGAGAGTCTTGCGGTGCCTATCCTGGCTGAGTATGTGTTTGGACCACATCCTCCAATGAGTGATGGGTGACACATGCCCTTCTTATTCTATAAAAGAATAAGGGACATCACCTCTTTCAATGAGTAGGCGAAGAAGTGAGGTGGGTGGGATATTGGCTAAGGGGGTTTCGCCATCAGAGTGAATAAGCATGGGTTCATCCGTAATGTCTCCCGCGGGAGGAAGGTTCTCAATAGAACTCTAGAAATGATCATGAGAAACCTCGAAAAATGGAGCCTTTCTCCATTATGTTGGTTGGGGAATAGATGGGATACTCCCAGATGGAGGAACTAAGAGTTTGGGGGTTGAGGACTTAGCCATTGAAAATAGGGGAGTAAGGGTTTAAAATTAAGACCGCGAAGGAAATGGGGATCTGAGGATAAAATAGTGAAGATAAGAATAATACAAAGGAAGTCAGAAAGTAACGAAGCAGAAAAATGGAGGAAAGAGAAAAAAATGAAATGAAATGGACAAGGGAGACTTATATAGGGAAGAGGCACGGAAACCTAAGGGGTGCCATTAATGACCGCGGGAGCCGAACCGACACCAAGGTTGCCGCAAATTCAAAAGTCGCGAAACCAAGGATATGAAGAGTTTGAGATAAACAAGAAAGATATGGAGAAAACAAAATAAGCATATGCAAAAAAGTTGTTGAAAAGCAGAAAAAAAAAAACTAAGAAGGACTGTTCGCGGATCAATAGGAACGAAATATGGGAGACAAATTTCATCTGCGAAAGAAAGGCAAAAGTGGCATGGGGAAAAGCAGCCTTGAATCAAAGGAGTTGATTCGCGAAGCCACACGTTATTGCACTTTAATACTTGGCCAAGTATCAAAAGTGCAATGGGGAAAAATGTAAAGAGGGATGATTCGCGAAAAAGCATAATGGCGATATGGCTCATATTGGGATAATGGCCCAAGCATTAAATTATCTGGGATATGGCCCAAGGTTTGGTATATTTGGGAAAACCGGCCCAAGTAAAAGATTATTTGGGAGATTGGCCCAAATAATTAATTACTTGGGGAAATAGCCCAAATATGGTTTTCACGCGAGATCTTGCATTATACAGAGGGAGGTATGAGGGACTGATGTGTTTTATAACTCGCATCAGGAACTCATAACCCTATATGTTGCTCGCGTAGCAAGTACTACGCGGAATTTAAGGGAAATGCTTGGGATGAATAAATAGTGGGTCGCAACCTAATTTACACTGTCCTAAGTAAGAGTACCTTAGAGAGGCTGCTAGTATTCAGGGACATGACCAAGGCATGCATGGTTGGTCATGACCCAGCAAAGCTATAACAGCATCCTTGGCATCCGCGATGCAACAGGCGCAGATCATATGGCATGGCGCACATTATAATCCGCGAATTCGTTTCGCGGATGATATTGTGCAAGGTATTTATGGTGAGCAGTATTATCCGCGCATAAGATTACGCGAATCCATTTTGCATAGTCAAGTGCGTGAAATAGTACTGTGCATGGTATTTATATAACGGATTGGTACGCAGGAACTATGTCGCGAGACAGGTGCTGACGTGGCAATAGAATCCGCGAGGACGAAACAGGTGCCGACGTGGCAACACAATCCGTGAAGACTACTGGGCATCCATGTCTATAAATAGATGCGAGAGCTCACTTCAAAGGAGGACTTTTTTTCGAAGGCTAAGAGAGAGAAATTCCTAGAAAGAGAAAGTACTTCTCTATCATTTGTACTTGTATTTCCCTTCCATTTCTCTTTCATTTCTCTAAAAAGCAAATCAAAAGCAATAAAAACATCAATATTGTTACTTGACTGACGAACTTGCGCAGAAACTATCTTCACATCAACTAATTCATTCGAACCCCCTTACAACCATCCACACGAGTAGGTGGATAATAGGGAAGTTTCATTCTAGGAGAGGAAGAGGAATGCAGCATATTAGCCCATTATTTGTTTTGCTTACCTGCATTCTCCTCTAGTCGTTCAGAAGAAGAAATTTGAGAAGATGAGCCCTGCAAAGGGATCCCATCAGCAACATTCACCCAGCACCACCTCCAAGTGATGGACCTTTATTTCTGGACCTCCCTCGCAACATGGCACGTTTTGAGGACATGGAAGTGCGCAATAAATCCTTCATTGAATTTAGTTCTTTTAGAACATGTTGCAAATCTGCTTGAGCCGCCATAAATAAAAACCCCAAACACAGAGGGTGTGAATTTGATGACGCTTTGAGACGAAAATCGAAATCCTTAATGATGCACTGTTAGTGTTTGATAAAATGCCTCGCTTGCATAGACCACACCAGGGGATGAAGAAATCGACGACAAAATCAATGCTTACCTCTCCTGATTCAGAAGCAAACACGCGAATACTCTAAAGCAGCTGCTGCCCAAATCCTCCCTCTGCCTTGTAACGATCTCTTACCCATAATGAAGCTCCCAAGAGGTAGGTTATTTGTTTAGCTGGCAAGAGGACTTATTCACGAGCAGACCTTCAGTTCCGCTTTTACGCAAAAAGAAAATGTGAAATTGTTATGAGAAGATGATATTTTTTAGGATTATTAACAAACAATTCCCTATGGTTTTAAATTCTTGACAAACACCATCCTGAAATGTCAAATAACCCCCTGCACTTTTCCCACTATACCAACAGTCCTCACTCCGTTAGTATTCCGTTAGCAAATACCCCATGTTGTTAAAAATAAATATTTTATGCCCAAAATACCCCTAAAATAAATTTGTAACTAAATTAAAAAAATTTAGTAAATTACAATTTTTTTTTTTTTAACTAAATTAATATTTTTGAGTAAATTGCAAATTATTTTTTTGTATTTTGTTTAAGTTTGCTTATTTCTTTAAATTCAAATATGAAAAAATATATTACTCCCCCCATCTCAAATTATAAGTCCCTTTTAAGGAATTCAATTTTTTAAGAGGATGACTTTTTATTGTAGTGTTAGTGAATAAACTATCAACTTTACCCGTGGTTCACTATAGTGATGTGATCGTTTATAAAGTATATGTTTTATAACTTTAATGTTTGAAGGTTAAACTGGTAAATTGACCAAACAAAATGTTTTGACTTTTCAAAGTAGACACTTATTTTGGGACGGAGGGAGTACAAATTATATATAAAAAAATTATTGATAATAATACAATTTAAATAATGTTTTATTTTTTATTTTTTTAAGAGAATAGATGCATAGAAATTTTAAAAGGACTTTGCCCTTACAATTTGTATTTTCTCCGTCCCATATTATTATTATTTATTAATTTATTTATTATTATATTCATTTATTATTATTATGTATTATTTAATTCATTTTGTTTATTTTTAAATATTTTTATTTAATTTTTTATTTTTTAATTTATTTGATTAATTTATTATTTATTCATTTATTTTATATTATTTAATTCATTTATTATTATTGTTTTTATGTATTATTTAATTTATTTTGTATATTATTATCATTTTTATTCAATTTTGGTTTTTGGTGGTCTTAATCATTGGTCTCAAAAATCTTATTTTTGTTACCAAGACCAGACCAGACCATGTGGAACCACCAAAAAAAGTGGTTCCAAAAACACCACATTTGGTATGGTTCTAAATTTTGAGACCAGTCCAAATAAATATGGTTTGGTCCTTGAAAATCAAGACCAGACAAGACCAGGTGGAACCATAATCACCTACCAAACAGGGCCTTAATATGTTTTCTTCATTAGACCATTTAGGTTTTGATTGGATCAAATTTTCAGAAGGTGTTTTTCGCTTCTTGGAGAAAAAAAAAAATTTTAATGGTGTTTGATGAAATTTTTAGTAAATCTCTTCTAGGCTTTGGAAGAACGTTTAGAAGAAGTTAAGGGTACTAGTTTTTCAATACGACTTCTACATATATTTTTCTTTCGTGTAAAGCCAAAAACAAAACCTCTACCGAACGGGACCTATGTATTGTTCTCAATGTAATAATGAACTTGGAAGCCATATCAAATAAGAAATGTACTAGTTTGAGAGTTTTTGTCAACTGAAACTTTCCATCATTTACAAGGTAATAAGAAATTAATGTCGAACTCTAATATTTTTACAAAATTATAAACCCTAAATTAAAATACACACTTGAAGAAGCATAAACAATAAATAAAATAATAATATAGAAGAGTTTTACAAGAAAACAAACTTATTTAATGTGAGCAAAATAATATTATTCAAGAACAAAATAGGAAATATTTACATACGTGAGATCCAATTCTTAAAGAGGGTAATTGTTTAAATTAAAAAGTGTGAGGGAATTGTTGATATGGCAGGATGGTATTTGATAATTTAAAAACGTGAGAGAGTTGTATGATTCTAACCAAAGTTGAATTTCCAATTAAATGTCTGCAACTTATGTCAGTCAACATCAAAAGTAATTTTACCCTTCGAAAGCATGTGTTATGTCCTAATTTCATATTTGAGGTGCGATATTTTGTACGGAATTTTAATAAAAGTTGAAAGGTTTAATTTCATTTACATTCTTTCAGATTTGAGAATTTTAAATCACATTTCTTATTTTTAATTATACTCATTATTTACACCCCATACCATGACAACAGCAAAAAGTTTTAACTTAATACCTAAATTACCCTCAATATTAAATTAGTCCTTGTTTGAAAACAAAGACTCATTGTTTTTATCATTTTGACCCCTCCCATTCCCAAACCATCTACATCTTGCACCAAACACTCCCAAAGAATTCCAATCCCTACTCTGCCTCCGTCACCATCTTCTCCGTCCAAACCCTAGAACCAAATCCACCATCGCTCCGACGACCTCTTCCTCGCCGCCGACTCCGTCTCCGTCCTCGTCCAGGTTTTCGACATCAAGAACCACAACCTTCTCCTCTAGCTTTGCGGCCATTCCCGCCTGTCCACCTCAACACGCTCCACTTCCTCTCCAATCATCGATTTGTTAGGGCATAGAGGGATTGATGTGTGTGTGTGTGTGCAGGTGTGTAAATGAAGGGGGGCAATATATATATATATATATATATATATATATATATATATATATGTTTTTTCTTATATAGCTCCAAAAGTTTGACTCTACAAATTTTCATAATTCCGAATCTAATGTAGTCTATATATTCATGTTTTCCCATAATGTTTAATTTGATTATTTTGGAGTGTTTACTCCAAAATTGGATTTCTACAATTCAATTTCACATTAGAAAAAAGTGACTAAGTTGTCTTGGTCACTGGCGGCTGGGGGGCTTGGAGGTGATTAGGGTTGAGGATGAAATTGAAGATGAAGTTGTTTAGATATGGGAATAAAATTGTTTGGAATCAGGTTTAATGTTGTTTGGACACAAGATTTAGATTGTTCTGAAATTAAACTAATTTAAGTTTGTTTGATTTAAGAGCATTTAGGATATTTCACACACAAATTTACTGACAGGGGATGTAAATGAAGATTTGAAAACCTGAGAGGGTGTGATTCAAATAAAAACAAATTTCAGGGGGTATAAATGAAGTTAACCCAAATTGAAAACAACTTATTCTTTAGGGTAATTTATACTGACACCCTCTGAGGTTTAGGTCAATTTCACTTAGAGGACGGTCAACGCATAAATTTACACTCACCCCCCCTGAGGTTTAGAAAGTATTACAGTGACACCCCTTTATGGCACGAAAAGTCAAGTTTTCACTTATTGGAATTTTCCAGACTCTTTTGCCCTCAGCTGAAATGCGTACACGTGTCCCACTAGCTCTCTCCCTTATCACTTCATTTCTCTCACATCATTCATTTTCAAAGACCAAGAATTATCAAGACTCTATCTCTCTGGTCTCTTCTCTTCTGAATATCATCATCTTCAACCACAAAACCACAAAATCAACCACAAATCATTGGTTAGTTCATCTAGTTTTTGGGTGTGATGGTCTCTCTTATTCATCATCTGCTTTTGATCTCTTGTCAGCTCTCTGATTCGTTTCCACTTATGCGATCTTGTGGATTTCTTCATGATCTGAAGTTGGCTATTCACATAGCAATTGATTTTGTAGTTTTCGCCTCAAATCTGGCCTTGCATGTGTGTATCTCATAGCTGATTTGGGGGTAAGTTTTAGCGATCCTTTATTTCGATTTTTGTGTAGTGATTCATAATTTAGACCTTAGGTTTTGTTGGGTTTAAGGTTTAGTTTGTATATATTTAACACTTGTTTAATTTTGTACTAATTTTTGGGGTTTTTTTATATATTTTTTCGTATATGTTCATGATCTGATAATTTCTGTATAAAAGTTCATTCTTTTTTGTTACACTTCTTCTTAATATATATATATATTTACACTTTTAACACGGTCGCATGAACCCTCTCAAGACCTTATTTTTGTATATATTTATGTATTAATATAAAACTAATATATTTCTATATTAGTTTATGTGAACGAAGACTTGTTAGTTTAGTTACATGCCTCATTTTTGTTACACTTCTTCTTAATATGAACGAAGACTTGTATATAATTTTATATTTCTTTACTAGATTTTCGTGATTTATATTTTCTTTAGTTTTGAAAAGCATTATATTGTTGTTGTAGATTTGTTGTGTTGGAGAGTTGGTGGATTAAGGACTTTGATTCGAAGTTGCTATTGTTATTGGTAAGTAAATCTATAATTTTGAGTAGTTTTGCTGTAAATTGTTTGATCGATCTGTTGTTTGGGTATTTTTTGAGTATTTAACACTTGTTTATTGTTTGATCGATCTGCTGATTATAATTTTGAGTATTTTTGCTGTAAATTAGTAGTATTTTTGCTGTAAAAGCTATAATGTTGAGTATTTTTGCTGTAAATTGTTTGAGTATTTTGATCTGTTATTTTTGCTGTAATTTTAAGTTTTAGCTATTGTTTATTGTATATGTGTTTGGGAAGCATGATCTTCTGTTAAAAAACTAAAGATCATTACATATTTTTTGGGGTTGTGAAATTGGATTAAGCATGATCTTATGTTAAAAAAAAACGAAGATCATTACATATTGTACATGCGGTGGATTAAGGACTTTTTTTGGGGGTTGTAAAAATAGAAGATCATTACATTTTTTTTTGTTGGGTTGTGAAATTGGGTTTATTACATAATTTTTTTTTTGGGGTTGTGAAATTGGGTTTATTACATAATTTGTTTTTTAGGGATTGTGAAATTGGGTTTATTACATAAATTTTAATTTTTTTGGGGGGGGGGGAGGGGGGGGGGGGGGGGTTGTGAAATTCGGTTTATTACATTATTTTTTATTATTTTTTTGGGGTTGTGAAATTAGGTTTATTACATAAAGTTTTATTCTTTTTGGGGTTGTGAAATTGGGTTTATTACATATTTTTTTGTTTTTGGGGGTTGTGAAATTGGGTTTATTACATAAAATTTTTTTGGGGGGTTGTGAAATTGGGAAACATGATCAGTTTGTTATTTTGATTGCATGTAGATCAATTTGTGAAATTTGGTTTATTGCATGTTACATAAATTTGGAAATTTGGTTTTAATTGTATCTGAAATTCTAAAATTGGTTTTAATTGTATATGAAATTCTGAAATCTATGTTAGTCCTTGACAATTTATTTGTTGTTATGTTTGTGATGTGTGATATTGTTTCATAGCTTGAAATGGCCAGACTACATGACCTTCTTGTTCACTTTGAGTGGCGCACATACTTGTTTCATGATATAAATCCAGAAATATATGAGTTTATTGATTTCTATTCATCCATGAATGGTTTGGTGGTAAATGACCTTGTTGGTTTGGGGCACATGCTTAAATTATTCTATATTATACCTGGTTCAAACTACAAGATGTGGACAGTGATGGTGCCTTATCCAACTATAGTGATCATTGTTGGCCTTGAAATTATATTTCAAGCAATAAATCTTATTTTGATATTAACAAAACATTCAAAACTGTGTTTAGTACTAATATGACTTTGAGCTAAGTGTTTCAGCAAGTACAGGTAAATGATTCGGAAAGATCGCTAAAAGCAACAAGCGATAAGGAAACTCAAGCGCAAACTCGAAGAAGGACAAAAAGACCAAAGAAAGAACAAAAGCTGGACTCAAGACCTGGGGTAGATAGGTCAGGGTGAGAATATTGTAACAAGGTATCTTATGTGTTGATTGGTCTTATAAGCTCAAGTAATAAATCAAACGGATCAAAAACGGACCTTGAAAACAATTCTTGGAGTCACCCAGTCGACTGGCCATGAAATGGCAGCCGACTGACTGTGACCCAGTCGACTGGCCGTTAAGGACCCAGCCGACTGGATGAACCAGTGAGCTATAAAACGTTTTGACTGCATCAGGCAGTCGACTGGCCTGTCCAAGGCAGTCGACTGACTGTGCCCAGTCGACTGGTAGTTAAGGACCCAGTCGACTGACTAAACCAGAGAGTTTCGAACATTTTTGATTGCCTGAGGCAGTCAATTGGCCTATCCAAGGCAGTCGACTAACTCATGAGGCAGTCGACTGGGTGTTTCAGGATTTTAAGGAAAAGTATTTCTAAACAATATTTTTGCCCAAAAAGAAATGATTTTTCTTGCTGATTTTCAGGTCCTACTCTCCACATTGTCTAGGGTGAGATACACTCTCCAAACCCTAGTGTTACCCTATATAAAGAAAGAGATATGGATTGAAATCTTAAGGTTCTTGTGTGAGAAATTTTCCAAATATTGTTCATCTCTAATTTTCTCTCAAGCATCTTCTGAAAAATCTTTTGATAGCAAGAAAGATCAAAATCTCGTTTTTCACTCTTATCATTTTGAAGATTTAAACTCAAGCCTTGAGCCTATTCTCTTATTGAAAATATATTGTGAGAATATATATATCTTGAGTTCTTGAAATATCACCTAAAAACACTTGAGCTTATATTGATCTATCTTCCATAAAAAAAACTTAGGGTTTTGAGTGTTTTTGTTTCTTGAGTGATATATTGATTGCATACACAAATTTGTGATCTTGGGTGAGTGAAGCCCATTGTATCAAGGGAGGATTGTTCTCTTGATTGTGTGAAGAGCTAGTTAGCTCTTTTGTAAAGGTTTTGCTATTCCACCTATTGAAGGAAGAGCCATAGTGTGAGGATCGGGAAAGTCTCAAGGAAGGGGATTCTTTGAGCCGAGGAGTAGGAGTTACCGAACCTCGTAAAAATCACGGTGTCAACATCTCTATCTCTATCTCCTTACTTTATGTTCATGCATGCTTAATTTATATTGTGGTAAATAGCTTGTTGAATTTAAGTGAAATTATTCATTACATATTTTACCTTGTAAATTAATATTGAACCTTGTTGCATGTTCTAGTAAGAATAAAAAGAAGTTAGAAATTATTTTTAAAACCCTATTCACCCCCCCCCCCCCCTCTAGGGTATTTTAGTGACTTACAGTCATGTTGATCATTATGAGGCAACCCAAAACAGTGATAATGAGTCCCAAAACCCTAAAACACCAAATAATGACATAAATGGTAAATTGTTCCCTATTCTCATGGGGGTGAGATAAAATTTCAAGAAAATCATCTTTTTGATGATATCAAACACTTTAGATCCATGTTGAAAGAATATTATGTTCAAAAAGGGTTCAAACTTGTGATGGAGAAGAATGAAAGAACATGGTTGACAAGTAGTTGTGGGAATCCAGGTTGTAAGAGGAGAGTGGTCGGAGTCAGGTTTGTGCAAAATATGTGGTTAAAAACTACACTTTAACGACATTTTAGGTTTTACCCTTTTACAAGCGCACAGATCAATTGTAGACAGTTTTGCTTGAGTAGGGGAATATTGATCCCACAGAGATGAGGATTATTCACTTCAATAGTCTAAAAATATTGAATTATAGTTTTCCGAAAAGAGTTTGGTTTTGTGAATTATCTAATACTAATGAAAATAAAGCAGAAAATAATAATGAATAATGGTTGTGATTCAAAGAGGGAGAAAACTAGGGTTTCCTCACTCCACCATTAACCGCATAATATAGTCTTAATTCTAGTTCAATTGCATGAGGGCGATCCATTGACTGTGAATCAGGTCGCACCGCGCCAACAGTTTGACCCCAAAAGGGATTACTCTCAATCGGATCGCGACAACCCATCTCAAGACTAAATTGATTAATGCATGTCAACTACTAACATAAATTAAATGCAGAAAAGTAAATTAAAGCATGAAAATAAACTAAAGCATGTCTATATCAGTTTGTCAGGGCATTGCCTGTGTCAACCTAGGGTTTCGAGTTTTATGACCACCATTGTGTAGAAAATTACAAATTAAGCATCCGAGTTCCAGCCCATAGTGAATAATTGTGATTGTGTAAGATAAATATATTCGAAAAGTCTAAGACAATAATCAATTCAAATATATAAACTTGTATCACGAATAAAAACGGTCTCTCATCTAACACAATCATCACAGTATAGTCACAGTTTCCCCTCTCTACAATTGAATATAAAATTAGAACTACATTACTTAGCTAAGGTTTTATGAGAAAACCCTAGATACCGAATTAGTTGATCATGGTGGAAAGAGTCTGTATTGCCGGTGTAGAAACGCTCTCCATAATCTTCTTCTCCGGATCTCTAGGTCTTCAATAGTGGTTTTCTTCAATGGAAGCAGGTATGAACTTTTAACGTGAGAACTCTATGAATGAACGTGACTGCCAATTGTGAATCCTGAACTAAACCTAACCCTCTCATATTTATAGACAAATGAGGGAAACCCTAATGGTTGTCTTTTTCTCTAATTTCATAATACATGAATAATATCTCTAAAATATGATGTAATATATGAATAAACCTGTATATAGAGGTCTGGAATCACCAATAACTTAAAATATCGAAGTAGGGTCAAAACTGGAAAATTCCGAAACAACTTCTGCACGTAAAGGGATCACGTGGCCACAAGATGGGACCTACGCTCCTGACCTACTCTTGGGCGTAGGTCTAGGGCTTAGGTTCTACGCTCCTGACCTATGCTTGGGCGTAGGGTCCAAACCAAAGCGTAGCTCAGGTCCAATCTGCCTCTTTTTCTCTCCGACGATGTAGGGTATTATGTAACTTTTGCTTGTAAACTCATTTTTCCATAGAGCTAGACTGGTTGTCTTTGACTCCCGATGCTTTTGGTTGAAGTATTAATGTCTGAAAATGACATTTTTGCCTTTCGGTGAGATAACTATGTCGGGAAATGACCATTTTGCCATCTGGTAGCTCTTCTTTGCTCTGGCACACCTCTTGATTCCTTTCTCGAGATAGAAACAAACACGAACTCACCTAATTCATCAAGATTAGCTATATTTCTTCATTAAGCTCCTGAAACATGCTTACACACAAACGGGATAAAAATACCAAGTAACAGAATGTAAAGACATAACAAACACAAGATAGGGGCGAAAAATGACCAATATTGAGCACTTATCACACCGCCAAACTTACATATTGCTAGTCCCTTAACAATAAACTCAGAGAAACTATTTGTGATGAGTCTTATTCTATCTAACCTATCTACCCTAACCTAATCCATTGCTTTCGTGAGGGTCCACGATTACACTTAGCACGTGTAACAATCCTTTTAAACCCCTAGGTTACCCCTAGTGGACGAGTGAAGTCTCGTGAAGGTTTCCAGTGATGGTACCTACAAACCTCTCAATTCTTTTATAATTACGCATTCATGAGTTCAGACACACAAGTCAAATAAGCTATGATACAACACACAAGATAATATGAATGCAAATATTCCCACTCACTACCATACAACAATTATATCAAGCTTCGTGTTATGAATGGTCCCCACTTAAGTGAATGATTTTGCAACTTTTTACTTAAAATCCAGACAACTTTTCGTGATTTTGTGAACATTCAACTACAATATTTCAGTTTATTTTCTCCTACTTCATTTATCAAACTTTGTCATTTTTAGTTAAAACGTATTCTTTCCATCTTTCCAGTTTTCATCCATTTTTGTCGTTCTAAGTCTCCGGACTTTCCAGCGAGGATTTTTTGTCCCGACCAACTGGGCCTGAGCTTCTTCCATGGGATTTATGTTCATCAGTCTTCTCCCCTTTAAACGAGAACAGTGATATTGGTGATACCAAGACCCGGTTACTCAAATCAAAAAACTATTTTTTGCATTTTATTTTGTCAAAAAAAAATTCAATTTTATCCATTTCAACCAAAACATCTCCCCTTCTCCCCTTTTATTATAGCAAAATTATTTTTCAACTACATAGTCAAAAATTAATCTATTTCTCATAGTAAATGTGTGATTGTGCTTATATGTCAAAGTCGTCCTTCTTAATTTTAATTTCACTAATTACTCACCCATGTAAATCACATTAATTCACTAGCTTGATCTAATCATTATTATCATGAACGGGAACATCACATCACATATTACTCATGCATCATACACACAAACTTAATCAAACTGTAAATGCCAAACATTCATGCGTGAAAACAAAGAATTATTCCTTTTTTTTTCTCGAAAATCTTTATTCCTTGTAATATTATACCCTTACCCCCAAACTTAAATCTGACCATGTCCTCATGGTCAAAAATAAAATAGGAGAACAAATACAGTTACCCTTGAGACTCAATTTTTGGATTCCAAAGCAAAACACAAATCCTCTCCCCCAAACTTGAATTGGATCACCTAGAGATATCATCAACAAAGCACATATACCCAATCATAGCAATGAAAAATAAATTTCATCATAAATATCCAGAAATCGACACATGTTTTCAAGGAATCAAAGATTCTCTTTTTATTATTAATAATTTTTTTATGACAAAAATAATAATAATAAAAAATTTGATTTGGCCTTAAGGGCCTACAATCCTAAAGTAAAAATAAAAATAAAAGAAACAAATACGCGACCTTAAGGATCTACCGTCCCTACAAATAAAATAACCTAAAAATCCTAAACCTAAATCTAAGTCTGTCTCTTCTTCTTCATCACTTGACACGACACTCTTCAACCATATTCGGTAGTCTGCAGTTTCTTTCAACTTCTCTAAATCTTCCTTCATAAATATTTTCATAATTGTCCACCACATCTCATCCAATTCCTTCATTCTATCACCCAACTGCTCTACAATGATCTTTGATAGTAAAAACGGGTATGGAAGATAATATTCAAATTATCGGCACCCACCCATTCTCTACTCACAATTGCTCGAGTAAACGACATCTCAGCTATAATCAATGTTGGAACACACACTTCATACCCATGAGTTAGGGCATACAAAGTTCTAAGCATAGTGTGATCTCTTGCACTAGTTTGATTATTAGGCCAAAGTTGAGCCGCAACGACACAATCCAAATAAAGCAGATCCGACTTCAACCACCAATTATCACACGTCTTATCTCTCGGATCTGATACTGCACACAATTCCTGAACCATCTCCTCATCCTTATGTGGCCATACTACATGATACTCCTTCAATATTCCTTGTAAGTTTGTCGAAGTACCGATTAGTATATTCCATGCATCGGCAATACTTGTTCTTCCAATCACAACAGGAGCACTCCACTAAGTCACTTTAGCTTTCATCACCCCTATTCCTGGCGGTCCCAAAATTATCATATTTTCATAGAACTTTCGGATCAAGCCCGGATACACCTTTTCACCCGCCAGTTTTTCTAAACTCTTCAATCCTCGTTCTCTAAGGATTTTCATTTCAGGCGCAATTAATACTAGATTCATCCTCTCCGAATGAAATATCTCTTCAAATTGCAACCGACACTGCAAAAATGATTTTGGTGTGGTTCGGCTTCCCTTTTGACTCATAGCTCCTTTATTCGTGCTCTCCACAACCACATATGGTTCTGTCCCTTTTATGAATTCTTCCGGGTCAGAATAATCTTCATTTGCATTATCCATACTAACCCTTCTCGAAATAGAAAGAATAAAAGAAGAATACCTAATCTAATGCTCACTCCTTGAGAATTGTGAATTGTGTCTACCCTATGGATGTATTTATAGATGGATGTAGTAGAATTAGAAGATAAAAAGGATTTAAAACCCTTAATTGACTAAGAAAGGGGAAGCAATAACTAATCCAACTTCTATTTGTATTTGCATTCCGTCTCCTTGTCATATTAGGAGTACTCTAAAGAGTCTAGAAAAATTCTACATAAAATCCTAAAAATAGATGAAACAAATCCTAATATAAGTATAAGTACAAACCATGCCAAACTATACCAAAATGGATAAATTTTTCAATTTTTTTCTGGCCCACCCACGTACTACCCTATTCTCGGGCGTAGGGTAGGGCTGTAAATTTTATTTTTTTCATGACACGCTTTCCAATACATTTTCACGATAACCGACGCACCCAAAACTTAAATGCACACATGTCCTCATAGTGCGAAAATAAAATCACACATACTCAATGTAATAAACATAATAAGGTACACATATCAGGAAAAGCAGTCAAAAATTGTCATTTTATACAAAAGCAAAAATATCACAAAAGCGGTCACAAAAGATCAAACACTGACTCTCCGCTCTATGATTGATCTCTACTATGGACAACTAAAACAAAAAAAAATCCTAAAAACAAAATAAAATAAACAAAACTAAACTACAACTATATAGCATCATCCGGAGGTGGCTGTGGTGGTGGAACTGTCACTCCCATATGGCACATCATAATATCCCACTGATCCATCATCTCACGGTGCTCACGCTGTCGAGCTTGCCTCTCCTCTGCAAATGAGTGCTCCAATCCCTCAATACGTCCAATCAACTGGTCGTACTGAGCCTGAGTCATCACAACAGCACCCCCAGTCGGGGCCTGTGGCACATCATGTCCTAGAGCAGCCTCCTCAGCCCGTGGCGCCTCCACCTCAGGTATCTCATCCGGCATAGCCTGCTTTGCATCATCCTCCTGTGCACCAGGTAGTAAAACTCCTTCGAATCTGCGTCAATGAGCAAATGTCGCTGGACCCTTCTTGATCCACCCCTTGTTCCATGCTCCCTTGCCATATGCAATCAGGGGTGCATACTTATCCTCAGCATCCATATGTAATCCTTGATCAAACATCAACTTCATCACAAGGCAGGGAAGAACCATTTGAAACTTGGCAGTCCCGATCTTGTTCTCCTAGCGCAAGTGAATATAATGCCAGAACAAAGTCTGTCAAAGGGCGTGTGGAATAGAATACTAGTGACCAAACTTGAAAGCATAGTGCAGCGTCAAAAATGGTGGGTAACACATGGCCTGATGGCTATGTGGTAGCACATTGGACCGAACTATCACATCCTAAAGCCAAAACATCGGATAATAGTTGGACTTCTTGGTCCCATTACGCCTATTATCTGTCCATTTCCCCTCGATCAGTAGTCTCACCATATCATAAAGTGGCGGGAGTGGGTCTGGCATAGGTGAGAACCGCTCATTTAGCTCTGCAGGGCACTCATGTGGAATACCCCACACAACAGCAATACTCTCGGGAGTAATCTCAAACTCCCGCCCCTGTACCACTGTCACTAACCGAGTCCTTCTATTGTAATGCCTCATATGAAGCTAAAACTCGCTAATCATGTCAGCGCAAATATGTGGTGTAGTTGGGGCTAGGATCGACAATAATCTGCATTCCCTCAGTACGCCTATGGTCCACCATGGAACTGGCTCTATCCGCTCAAGTGGCACAATAACAAAAATGCATTCATGTCGGAACCCCTTCTTCAAAGCCTGGTCCATCAGCGTCTCCTTGGAGACCGTGGAATGCTACCATCTATAAGAAACAAGGTCACCCTCGTCACCATCAACTGTCGGCTTAGGATACGGCACCTCACCATGCTCAACGTCCTACTCTGCCTGCTGCTCTACCTGCCCATCCTCACTATCACCACTCTCGGTAGTCTGCTCATCGGATGTCTCCGACTCATGTGGCAGTGGTGATGCCTCGGGAACTGGAGACTGTTCTTGGGGTCGTGATGATACCCTTGGTGTAGCAGGCGGAACTATCATCGGACCATATCTCAAATCTAGCTCGATGCCCTCTGTCGGTGCATTCGGCCTCTCAGTCGTCTCCTCATCTGATGAATTTGGCTTAACATACACCGGTCTCAGCGCCTGGGTACTACCGCATACAGGCCGCATACTCTCTAGGGGCGGTGACCATGATCTATCTCTCCGTACTACCGTCCCGACGTAGATGCTTCCGCGGCAGCCTTCCTTTCTCCTCTTACATGGGCCATGCCTACAGAATTAGGATTGTTATGAAAATAAGCGAAAATTGACCGGACACTGAATCAAACTCAAAACTATATCTAAAGTATTTTAATACGACGATTAAACAAGACCTCATCTCAAAAATTTGATATTCAACCCGTATTTCAAGCCGGAAACCAAACTTTTTAAAAACGGATTAAAGCACAATTTCAATCGATCTCATTCGTCAATACTAGTTTAAAATAGTTAGATTAAGTAATCAAAACCAAAAGAAAAAATCAAAACTTACCGAATCGCGAGAAACGACAAACTCCCCAAAATTGGATTCCGAAGACTTTTCGAGTTCTTCACGTGATTCCATACACACCGTTCACTAATTTGATGATCCGCCACTTGGGAATGATAATAAATATTGATATTCGGCTTTAGGAACGAATTGGAGTCGATTTGGTGGAGAGAATAAGGAGAAAATTGAAATTTTCAAATGAAAAGCCGCGGGACTGTTTTTATACAGTCCCGTGACTTACGCTTGGGCGTAGGTCACAAGTCTGAATTTTTGGCTTCGTCCATTTTTGCCTCGTTTTCGATTCCTGAAAACTCAAACCTCCCTTATACACACCTATTTACTTTGTTTGACTTGGATTCGTCAAAATTTAGCGCTTTGTGGACAAAAATACCCCTCTGAATGATGATGACTATTTCAGACTCGATCTTAAAATTTTACAAAACCCGAATTAAACTACTATTTTACAACTACAAACTAAGATCAAAAGCTACTCTTTATCATTTAGTACCAATATTTAACATTGTTGGCTCGACGTTACCGCCTCTCAGTACTCAAGATCAAAATCATCCGGCTCTAGTGTCGGTTCTGTTAAATCAACTGTCTCAACAACACTCTATGTCGGCTCAACTTCGATATAATGCTTTAAACGCTGACCATTCACAACAAATCGTTTTCCTTTATCAGGGTCGTCAAGTTGCACCGCTTCATGGGGGTAAACCTTAGTAATTCTGTATGGCCCATCCCATCTTGATTGGAGCTTACCGGAAAATAATTTGAGTCTTAAATTGAACAACCATACTTTCTGACCGACCTTAAAGCTTTTTTGTCTAATATGTCTGTCGTGGAATGTTTGGTTCGGGCCTTATATAGTCTAGAATTCTTATATGCGTTGCTCCTCAACTCTTTAAGCTCTGCGAGTTGGAGTTTCCTCAGAGCACCCCATCTTTTGATATCAAAATTCAATCTTCTGATCGCCCAATATGTTGTGTGCTCAAGTTCCACAAGGAGATGACACGCCTTACCATAAACCAATATGTATGGTGGCAGACCAATTAGTGTCTTATAAGCAGTCATGTATGCCCACAGTATATCATTTAACCTTCTCGGCCAATTCTTCAAATCAGGATCCATCATCTTTTCAATAATATTCTTGATCTCCCTGTTCGAAAGCTCCACTTGACCACTCGTCTGTGGGTGATATGGCATTCCAATTCTATGAGTGACACCATACTTCTTGCATAAGGCCGGAAGAAACTGGTTGTCAAAGTGGTTGCCGTTGTCATTGATCAATACTCATGGCATCCCAAATCTAGAAAAGATATTGGATTTAACAAAATCCTCAACCACAATGTGATTCACATTTAGAAACGTAATCAACTCTTACTAATATGTACTGCTTATCACCGGTTTTGGAAACGGTCCCATGAAGTCAATGCCCCAGACGTCAAACAACTCAACCACCAAAATAAGATTCAGTGGCATCATGTCTCGTCGAGATATGGATCCCAAATTCTGACATCTCAGAAAATATTTACAAAACTCGAACGCATCCTTGAATATGGTGGGCCAATAAAAACCGCTCTGTAGGACTTTGTGAGTTGTCTTCTGAGCACCAAAATGCCCTCCACACTCTAGTGTATGACAGAATGTTAGTATGCCTTGAACTTCACTTTTTGGAACACATTTACGAATTATCTGATCCGGGCAATATTTGTACAGTCGCGGATTTTTTCAGATATAAAATTTTACTTGGATAAAGAAACAATCATTCTCATGCTTAAACCATCCATTAGGAATCTTACATGTGGCTTTATAGATGACAATATCTGCATACAATGGTATCTGTTCCATAACAGCCACACTGAACAGATGTTCATCCGGGAACTCATCCATAAGAGGAGTATCGTCCTTTGTGGACTCAATGACAATTCTTGACAAATGATAAGCTACAACATTCTCCATACCCTTCTTATTTTTTATCTCTAAATCAAATTCTTGTAGCAACAGAATCCATCGAATCAGTCTGAGCTTGGAGTCTTTCTTGGTTAGTAAATGCCTGCGGCATGATCTGAGTACATGACCACCTTGGTTCCCAACAAATACGACCTGAATTTATCCAAGGCGAACACCACTGCCAGCAACTCCTTCTCGGTAGTTGTGTAGTTCATCTGAGCTTCGTTCAGAGTTCTACTGGCATAGTAAATCACATATGGAAACTTATATTTTCTCTACCCCAACACAGCTCCAATTGCATAATTTGAAGCGTCACACATCAGCTCGAATGGTAGAGACCAGTCCGATGGACAAATAATTGGGGCAGATGAGAGTTTAGCATGCAATTCCTCAAAGGCATGAAGACATTCTTCGTCAAAGTCAAAGACTATATCTTTAGCCAGTAAATTGCATAATGGCGGGGCGATTTTGCTAAAATCTTTGATAAACCTTCTGTAAAACCCGACATGGCCCAGAAAAGAGCGTATCTTCTTCACATATGTGGGAAGAGGTAATTTTGAAATCAGCTCGACTTTTGATTTATCAACCTCAATCCCTTGCTTTAATATAATGTGGCCAAGTACTATTCCCTCTTGAACCATAAAAATGGCTCTTCTCCCAACTAAGAATTAAATTGGTCTCTTTACACCTTTCAAGTACTAGTGTTAAATGCCTCAAACATTTTTCAAAGGTTCCCCTAAAAACTGAGAAGTCATCCATGAACACTTCCAGAAACTTTTCTACCATATCAGAGAAGATAGACATCATACACCTCTGGAATGTAGCTGGCACATTACATAAACTAAAAGACATCCATCTATACACGAATGTGCCATATAAACAAGTGAAAGTGGTTTTCTCCTAATCCGCAGGATCAATTGCCACCTGATTATAGCCGGAATATCCATCCAAAAAGTAGTATTAATTATGTCTGGCTAATCTTTGCAGGATTTGATCGATGAATGGTAATGCAAAATGATCCTTCCTGGTGTTAGAGTTGAGATTTTTATATTCGATACACACATGCCACCCTGTAGTCGTGCGTTGAGGAATTAGTTCACCATTTTCATTGGGCACCACTGTGATTCCTGACTTATTCGGGACCATTTAAGTTGGGCTTACCCACTTACTATCAGAGATCGGGTAGATGATTCTCATGTCTAGCAACTTCACTAATTCTTTTCTTATCACCTCCATCATGATTGGATTCGATCTTCATTGCATCTCCCTTGACGGTTTCGCCTCATCTTCCAAATAAATCCGATGCATGCAAATTGATGGATCAATACCTTTTAAATCAGCAACACTCCACCTAATCGCTTCTTTATTCTTGGTCAAGACCTCAATCAGACTCGATTCCTATTCTACTGTCAACTTTGATGAAATAATTACAGGAAGAGTTTTGTCGGGTCTAAGAAAACATATTTCAGCTTCTCTGATAACTCCTTAAGTTCTAAAATAGGTAGAGTTGTAAGTGATGGAACCGGGGGAGTACTTGAGACTATCGGGAGTGGTTCCACTGGCTCTTGTTTCCAAGGTTGCACGTATAACACAGTCTCAATTCTATCCAACTCCTTATTCTGCCATTCCATATATGCATCTCAATCTTCGATTTCTTCATTCGACACTTCATTTACTAGAAATTCTTCAAGCTCGTCTTTCTCCAGAATTTGAGTCGCAAAATCATGTATAATATCATCTAGCTCGTCGCACTTATTTATCTGGAAACAGTCCATAGAATCAAGTAATTGATGGTTCCCCTCAAACACATTCATCCTGACTTTCATCTTCCCAAAGGTCAGATCCATGGCTCTAGTTCTGGAATTTATGCATGCATTTGTCATGGCAAAAAATGGTCCGCCTAAGATCACTGGGATGTGGTTTTTCGAGTTTGGGACAGGTTTTGTCTCCAGGATTACAAAATCAACTGGAAAGTAAAAATTGCCCACTTGAACTATGACATCTTCCAAAATTCCTTTCGCCTGCTTGACAGATCGATCGGCAAACTGTAGTACAACTTTTGTGGGACTGAGCTCTCCCAACCCTAGCTATTTATAAACTGAATAAGGAAGGAAGTTAATACTTGCACCTAGATCAAGAAGGGCTCTACCAATTTCCTGGTCATCGATAACACAAGGAATAGTGGGAGCACCGGGATCTTTCCTCTTTGGTGGAGTATTGCTTAACAGCAGTGAACTCACTTGCTCATTCAAGAGTATTTTCTTCAGATTTTTCGCTCTGCTTTTCCTCTTCTATGTATAGAGATCCTTGAAAATTTTAGCTTGAGGTGGAATTTGGGTAATCACGTCTAAGAGCGGTAAATTAATCTTGACTTGTCGGAACGTATCCAACATATTAGATTATTTCATCTTCCCATACTTGGCCGGTGCTCTAAGACGTTGAGGAAATGGCAGTGCCTCCTCGTAGTTTGCCCTGTTTGGCTCATCTAGCAAAGTCTCGTTGACACTCTTATCTACTAGCAGTTTATCTCTCTGAACTTCAGCCTCTGCTTTCAACCTCTTATTGCTGTGCTTTTTCCGCTTCCTTCCTTTGAGCTTGCTTAACTTCCTCTTTTCTATGCAGCCTCTCCTCATATTCTTCCTCCACTATGTTATCCACTACCCTTACACTTCTCAGAGTCGTAATTGCTTGACCAGACTCGTGATTATCATTGGTAAACGATCCAAGCTCTTGCACTTACTGAATCTTTGGGTTAGCAATAGGTTGACTAGGCAACTAACCTGACTCTCTAGTATTTCTCTGATTTTCCATTTGTCCTAACTGCTTGGTGATTTGGGCCAGTGCTTGAGTATGAACACCCATCTAATTTTGGAGGTCCACCAAGGTCTGCTCTATCCTATTATTTTGGAAACCGAGTAGAGGAGCTTGGCTTCTTTGTGGCTGAAGCTAATATTGGAATGGTTGGATAGCCTGGTTGTTATTGAAAGGCTGAAGAGCTAGAGAATTATTACGTGGTTGTCTAGGTTAGAAATTTGATTGAGAATTGTGAGCCAGTATAATCAGTTGAGATTGGAATGATTGTTGGCTCTGTTAGAACCTTGGCTACGAGGTAAATTGCTGCCTTGGTTGAAAATTGGATTGAGAATTGAACCGTTATCCTTGTTGAACTTTTTCTGGAGGATTCTCCACATTTGTGGACTTATAGGATAAGAATGGATGATTTCTAATATTTGGAGAGTATGAGTTGGAGAACGGGGCATTATTTGAGTAATTTCATGTTGCATTGACATCAGCGACTATTACGTCCTCACACTCATTTTGAGAATAATCTTATTCAACCTCATAAACTTTTCTTCTAGGAAAATGACTTCTTTGGGTAAGAAGTTTTTCAAATCGTTGTAACCTCTCCTCTATCAATGCCACTGGATTTTTCATATCATGATTAACCTCAAATGTTTTTTCAAATCGCCTATCCTGACCATCTCTAGACCTCATATTAGATTCATACTAGAGGGCATTTTCACTGATATTATCAAACATCTCTAAAAGCTCTCTTGCGGGTTTCAAGGTAAACTGACCCTGTGTAGAGGCATTTATTAGATTTTTATGCTTTTCACCTAGCCCCATATAAAAAAATTAGCCACATCTTGATCAAAAAACCTATGGTGGGGACATTTATACAAAATATCATTGTACCTCTCCCACGTATCATGAAATTGCTCTTCTGACAACTGTCTGAATCGTTTAATTGCATCTTGTGCTTCTGAATTCTTTCCTATGGGAAAATATTTTTCTAATAATTCTTGCTTAAGTGTTTCCCAGTCAAGTTTAGTTGATTGAGTCAATTTAATATATCATGTTTTTGCTTTATCTTTTAAAGACCATTGGAACAGAGGCACTTTTAAATCATTTTTAGTCAAACCATCATACCTAACAGTTGATGCAACTTCTAAGAATTCATTGACATGCTGATACGGATCTTCTATCCTAAAACCAGAGAACTTTGGGAGCATGTTGATCACACTCATCTTGATCTCGAAATGCTTTGCACCTTCCTAACTGGAAATTCAGCATACGATTCATACGCGTTCGGTGCGTAGAATCCCTTCAATGAGGTATCTGGTCCCCTCTTTTGATTCATTATTTGATCACCCATCTCGACTTCTTCTATCTGACGACGCTCTTTAATAGATTTTCGTAAATGCCTTAAAGTTTTTTCGATCTCCGGGTCGAATACAACTAACGCAGAATTTGAATTTGAACGCGTCGATCTTTCGGACATACACTAATTTTTTTTTCTGAAATAAAGAAAATTAACTAAACTACTTCTAAACTTATATAAACTATGAACAAAAATAAAAGCTAAAAATTAAATGCAAAAACCAAGCAAAATTGAAACTCACAAAGGGTCCAGACGCAACTTCAGCAACTTTGTCTTTTCCTTTCACGCTCTTCAATTGTACCTGGAAATAACACACACAAAAATTCAACTTTAGCTTTAATCTACAATAACGCAATGCAAATAAACTACTAAATCTATTGAACAATGCCAAGTCCCTGGCAACGGCACCAAAAACTTGGTGGGCGTCAGGTGTGTGCAAAATATGTGGTTAAAAATAACACCTTAACGACACTTTAGGTTTTATCCTTCTGCAAGCACACAGATTAATTGTAGACAGTTTTGCTTGAGTAAGGGAATATCGATCCCACAGAGACGAGGATTGTTCACTTCAATAGTCTAAAAATATTGAATTATAGTTTTTCGAAAAGAGTTTGGTTTTGTGAATTATCTAATACTAATGAAAATAAAACATAAAATAATAATGAATAATGGTAGTGATTCAGAGAGAGAAAACTAGGGTTTCCTCACTCCTCTTGATTCCTTTCTTGAGATAGAAATGAACACGAACTTAGTTAATTCACCGAGATTAGCTCTGTTTATTCATTAAGCTTCTGAAACATGCTTACACACACAAATGGGATAAAATACCAAGTAACGGAATGTAAAGACATAACAAACACAAGATAGTGGTGAAAAATGACCAATATTGAGCACCTATCAGAGAGTCCATGCTAGTGTATTGAAGGACCAAATCACCTACAAGATTAAGACATTAGGGCCTCATCATACATGCATCAGATCCACTAAGAACAATGTGGTTAACTCTTCTTACATTGCTAAACAACTAAGCAAAATCTTTAAAAACCAGCCTGAGATTAGTCTAGAAGCCTTGGCAGCTGAAGTGAGAGAACAATTTAAAGTTAATTGTACTGATAGTTGTTTAAGGAGAGAAAGAAACAAAGCCTTGGAACAAAATCAAGGCACACATGCACAATCTTATGGGAAGTTATGGCAGTATGCAAAAGAGGTAGAAAAACCAACCCTGACAGCTTAGTGTTCATAAAACCTTCAACTGACAACCCTCCAAGGTTTATGAGGGTTTTCTTGTCATTTGCGGTTGTGATAACTAGTTTTAGAGAGGGGTGCAGACCATTTATTGGTATAGATGATTATTTTTTTAAGGGTCCATTTGGGGGTATACTAATCGGTGCAGTTGGGCTTGATGGGAATAATGGTTTATTCCCTTTTGTTGTGGCAATGGTTGAGAGTGAGAACAAAGATAGTTATACACGGTTCTTAGATCATTTACACAAGATAACTGGTGACCAGTCATTTATGGGTGTGCCATGGACAATCATGACTGATGGGCAGAAGGGTATCCTCCCAACAGTTAATGAGATATATCCCAGTGCATATAAGAGGAGGTGTTGCAGGCATATATATGCCAATTTTAGGTCATTATACCCAGGGGTGAGGTATAAGAGGCTTTTTTGGGAGGCTGCCATAACTTATAATGAATCAAACTTTAAATCAGTAATGAAAAATTTTAATGGTTAATGGAACATCCAATTGAATCATGGGTAAGACATAAATTTAACACTGATGGAAAACGTGACTTTGTCACAAACAATGCAGTTGAGTCCTTTAATTCATGGCTTAAAAAAGTAAGGTGGAAGCCTATAATTCATGCATTAGATGGGATCGAAACTAAAAGAATCTCCAAGTTTCAGAAAAGGTTTCATAAATGCACTGAATGGGATCATGTGGTGGTTCCAAAAATCAGAGAAAAGCTTAACAGTAATCTATCAAAGTCTTGTTCTTGTCAATTAATTTGGCCAGGGGGGACTTGTATGAGGTGATAGAGGAATTATAGATGAAGTATATTGTTGACTTGAAAAACAACACATGTTGTTGTAGAGAGTTTGAACTCACTGGTGTCCCATGCAGGCATGCATGTGCATGCATTACATGGAAAAGGGATCCTATAGAGGATTATTGTCATGAAGCCTTCACCAAATATGTCTATGGAAAAGCTTATAAGAACCTAATCCACCCCATGCACCATGAGAGTTTGTGGGATGAAATAGACAAGGTGCCTTTGCAACCCCCTGAAATTAGCAGGCCTGCTGGTAGACCTAGAGTGGCAAGGAGGAGAGAGGAAAGTAAGCCATTAGCTAGGAGGAGGTCTATAGTGGTGACATGCAGTGTTTGTAAAATTGTGGGTCATAACAAGAGGTGTTGTAAGAGGTATCCGCTGAATAGGAAAGCCAAGAGCGCAATCACTACTCCTGTGACAAATCAATCAGCACCACCAACCACCAAAACAGCAACAAGGAAGGCTAAAAGGGCAAGGAAAGACAAGGGACCAGGACTAGAGGAGCAACAACAACAGCAAATTCACAAGCAGTCGTAACTTTTCTTCCTTTTTCACTTCAAAATTATTGTTGCAGTTGCATGTATTTTTATTACATGATAATTTAAATTAGTAATCTACTCACTTTACAGGTTGGTAATGCAGACCAATGGGGGTTCACAAGTTGTTGCAACAATGATACCAACGCCTTCTCAACAAACCCATTCTCAACAAGTTTTGTCCAATGTAATCATCTTAATTCCCTTTTTTTATGATTAATTTATTTTATTTTAGGAAAATCATGGTGTATCATATTTTTGATATTTTTATTGTTTATGATAATTGTAGATCACTAGTGGACAAAAGGCAGCCTCAAATTCCATTTGGTCCCAATGATAACATCACCCAAGACTTGGGGACTCTTTTTATATATTTTTGGAATTGAAGATTAGCATATTTTAGACAGTTCATGAATGAGTTTTTTTTGTATAGTGCACTATTTTGGATAGTGACAATTTATATTTCTTTGTGTACATGTCACTTAGACACACACACATGTTAGAGCCACAAATATTTTTTCTTTTTGTGGACTTAGGCTGACAGTTTAGTTACATGCCTTGGATGGGCATTTTACATGTAATGTTATGCACTTAGAACTCTCTTTTTTGCTACTGACTTTCTGCTACTAGAACTGAATGGCAGACTTGTCACTGGAGCTATAATTTGGAACTTGATTATGCTACTAGACTTGAAATGTAATGGATCATGTTTTTTTTGCTTCAAACTTGCTTCAGTTGCATGTATTTTTATTGTTGCAGTGTATTTTTCCAATGTGTACAGTGTAAGTGCTTGCTACAGTGAGGTTGGCACCAAAAACAGGTCACTAAGGTGTGAAATAAGGATTCAATTAGGTTGGCGCAAAAACAGGTCACTAAGGGGTACTTTTGTCCTCAAATGTTGGCAAATTCCATTTTATAACGAACTATGGGCAAAAAAGTCCATTCATAGGGTGTTAGGATGTCATTGCAATGCTTTTTAAACCTCAGGGGGTGTGAGTGTAAACTTATGCGTTGACCACCCTCTAAGTGACATTGACCTAAACCGAAGGGGGTGTCAGTGTAAATTACCCTATTCTTTAATTATAAATGTAGAAAACATATACTAGTGATGTGGAATGAAGGTTTGCTCTTTATTATTATTGGGTCAAAACATTATATTGCCGTTGGCAAATAACTTACCGCCTTGTTAACTCGGACGGGTGGGTGGGATAGAAGAGTTTTTGAGTTATTCACCATGAGGTCCTAGATTCAAATCCTCCCAATTATGTTTTTGTTTGGGCCACTGGAGGTTTATCACGTCGTTAACTTCAGGGCCCCGGGGATTAGTCGAGGTGCGCGTAAACTGACCCGGATCGCCCCGGTTATCGTAAAAAAACTTTCAACCTTGTTTATAGACCAATACGTATTCAGTTAATTTCGTCCAGATTCTTTGAAATTTGCCCTAATTTTAAGTAAACCCGTTTGTTTTTCAATATTCTTACCTAGATCCTTCTGTCGGTAAAGATTGACTGATTTCGTAACGGAATGATATGGAATTACGTTGTGCCTTTAATGGCAAGTTTGATATCCCATACACTTGAAAGGTGAAATAGACTATTTGGTCATATTATTTTGAATGTATCAGCGGAATCCGGAATCTGTAGTTAACTGACGGTCAACTCACGAAAGGGGTCTAATAGATATAATGGGACAAATCTCAGGAGGTCTAGGTGATAATATTAAAAATCAAAGGGGTTTACTTGAAATTAGAGCAAACCTCAATCGATATAAGTGGAATTAACTTATATATATTAGTTTATTAACCCGAAATAAAGTAAAATTTATGCGTTAAGAATATAATTATAACATCATTGTTTGCAATTTTATCAGGCTTAAATATTGTTTTAACATAATAATTGTAATGGGTTGAAACATAGAATTAATTGTGGTGTTAAAATAGATATAAAATGACAATATTGTAATGTAGTAAGTTGAATTTTGTTTACATCATAGGTTCATTTAGCAGGTGATTGTGTTTCAGTTGGAAGGATGTGTATTCTTTAAATTATGGTGATCCAATCTAATTTATATAGTTGTTCAAAATCAAATAAATATGCATAGATATTACTTCTTCATTCACATGTTTCCTTTTTTTACGAAGTAAATCATTTTGCCATGATGGGCTTCAAGTACGACCACGTAGGTGCAAGGTTCTTGGTTCACACCGTAAAATTATTTAATAACATTTCTAAAATCAATTTTGGATGTTTAAGAGTATAAAAGATATATACTCACATATTTAAGCGTGAAATAATGAATTTAACTTGTTTAAAAAAAAAAAACTACTAATTATGGAAAAGTAGCCTTTGAGTATATATTGTTTATTTTATATCTACTTATCCCACATATACAAATAATACACTGACCATTATTGTATTGTTTTTGATGTAGGACTAAAAACACAATATATACATATGTTTAAAAAGAACAATATATATTTTTTGTAATTAATCTTTTTTATCTGCAACAACAAAAAAGGTTATAACATAATATGAAATGAAGCATTACTATTGGGTGGTCTTGGACCCCTCTCACTCCAAAAGCTAGCTCAAATGGTGAGATTTTTCCTCACACTTATATATTAACCACCAGCCTCTTCTACAATCGATGCGGGATAACCCCAACAATCTCCCCCTCACACATGGGGCCTTAGGTCGAAGCAGCGACAACCCGTTTCTCCCAAAACCTGGGCTGAGACTTGTTGGTAATCTGGGCTCAAAGGGTGAGACTTTCCCTCACACTTATATACTGACCACCAGCTCCTTCCACAATCGATATGGATAACCCCAACAATTTCCCCCTCACACATCGGGCCTTAGGTCGGAGTAGCGACAACCCGTTTCTCCCAAAACCTGAGCCGAGACTTGTTGGCAACCTGGGCTCTAATACAGGGTCGACCCTAAGATTACTAAAAAAAATTGAGGCCCTAGGTGAGAGATTAAATATGAGGCCCTCCATAAAAACCACCATAATAAAAAAAAATTATTTAAAAACATAAAACATATTAATATGAAAAACAAAGAAAATAAATAGAGTCATGGTGCTTTATAAAAAACACGATCTCATTTACATCAAAACAAAATATAGATGAGTCTTGGTCCAAATCAAATGTGTTTTTTCCATTTGTTTTTCTCTTCCTGTCAAGAAGAGAAGCTTCTGAAATTTGAGGCCGCCTTCGATAGATGTGTTTTGTTTTAGTTTTTTTTTTTTTGAAACTTAAAATACTAAAATTAAATTAGTTTTGGGTCTGATTTTATTAAATTTGTGTTATGGGGTTGAGATCTGAATTTAAAATTGTGTTTGTGGATTGAGTATTTATTTTTTATTGGTCATAACTAGTTATTAATTTTGGGCATATTAATACTAAAAGAAAAAAAAAATTATTTTGATGTCCCCTTCCAACCTAAGGCCCAAGGCACCTTGCCTGCCTTAGGTCAAAGTATACACTGCTCTAATACCAGTGTTGGGTGGTCTTGGGTCTCTCTCACCCTGTAGGGGTTTGGTGATTTGATTGATTTAGAAATAGTTTTTACACACTCTAACACTCCCTGATAAAGATTATTTTTATTGTTGTTTTTCTAATTTACAAAACTATAGAAATAAGGAAAAAGAAAAGATAAACAATACAGGCAATCACTTGCAAATCACTATTTCTCTCTCTTAGTCAGGAAGTCCCCCAAAATGAAGACTTGGGTCAGTATTTATAGACACTGTGACCCAGTCCCTCTTCGCGAAATGTCTTTGCCACGTCAGCACTATCTCGCTCTTAACATATCTCGCGAGTTCCTACCAGCATTTCACGACATTGGATTCGCGCAGCTATTCCACGTCAGCATCCCTTGCGAGAACCACAATATGTCTTGCGATATACGATTCGCGCTCTTTTCTCACGGATCTGATTTTCCTTTTTTATTTCCTTTGTCCAAGAAACTGTGATGTTATAGCCTTTTCCTGGGTCATGACCCTGAGTACTACTGGCCTCTCTGAGATATTATAGCTTTTAGACAACGCAAATAAGGTCGCGACCCACTACTTGTGTGTATTTAAAGCATTCCCCCAGATTCCATATAGTACTTCATACACGAGCAGCATATAGGGTTATGGGTTTAGATGTTAGTTATACCCACATCAGTCCCCCCATAGTTACCTCTATGTAATGCCTCTACTCGTGTATAAACCATTTCGGGCCAGTTCCCAAATAATACTCGCGATACACCCCCTTACATTTTTCCCCATTGCACTTTAGTACTTAGCCAAGTATTTAAAATGCAACAATCCTTACCTCGCGAGTTCCTGATGCGAATTATTCCCTTTCGCGAATGCTTTATTATTGTCGCGAGATGCTTCTCTGCGACCCCTCATATCATGATGGATCATGTTTTCTATTTTTCACTCAGTTTTTAAATACTCATTTCGCGAAGTCAATATTCTTCATTTTTCCCTCTTCCCATGTATGCTTTTAATTTTGCCTCTTTAAATCTGAATTCAATTTTTCAAAATAATTTATCCTTTAGGATCTGCGACCAACCCCTATGGTATGATATAATGTATAATATGTATAAAAAAATGCATATAGGTGTTGGAGTTGAATATAAAGTCATCCGGGTCAATTCGGGTCAAACTAGGATTTTGGTCCGATTCTAAAATTTTCAGTTTTTGTTCTGCAAGACACTTCTCACTCTTTTGATTATATCTAGAGCTACACACATTGGATAGAGGCTTGTAATAGCTTGTTGGAAATCTGATTTCAAGCTCTTGATGTTAGGCTCAAGAATCGCCTCATTTGGACATGTTTTAACCAAGATATGGGCTCCCGAAGTTGACTAAAAATTTTACTGAAATCACTATAGCAGAGATACCGCACATACGCCTTAGGCATAGGGGAGCTACGCCTTAGGCGTACCCTGAGCGTAGCTTGAGCATAGAAACTCACTTTCTGGCCACTTTTTGCTTCTGTAAGCTTAGGCTTGAGCGTAGATTCTTCATGAAAATCACTTTTTTCCACAACTAGGCCAAAATAACAGTCTTGATTCCACGAGACTTTTTGCTTTAGGTGACGGTTTCAAAAAATGCCATTTTTGCCCTCCGGAAAGCATTTTTGTCTTGAAAACACCTATTTGACTTTCCTCTTGGATAGAAACAAACGTGTACTTAGTTAATTTACCAAAGTTAGCTCATTTTCTTCATTAAACTCCTGAAACACGCTTAAACATACAAACGACATAAAAATACCAAATAACATAATGAAAAGACATACAAATAGCAAGATTGGGGCTTAAAATGGACAATATTGAGCACCTTTCACCTGCCTTGCTCAAACCTTACCTCATTTCTCATGGATAATTGAACATCATTCGGGACTCCAGAGAAGAAAATTTGGCTCTTTGCAATGTTTGGGGAAAGACCAGACACATCACAAAAATCCTTAAAGCCTTTGTTGATCACTTTAAGAGACAAAAGGTCACCTGTAAAATATAACCGGTTTATGATATTTCTATTGCACCTCCAATGGAGTTTAAACCTGGCTCATTCTCACAAGCTTTATGGAGTGCAGGAGAAAGCACATCCATAACAATCACAAACAGAAAGGGTAAAATAGGATCACCCTGTCTAAGACCTTTTTCACCCTTAAAAAATCCCTCCATTTGACCATTAACTGAGACAGAAAAAGTATGAGTATATATGCATTATGTGATCCATCTGATGAACATAGTAGGAAAGTTGAGGACTCTAAGAGTATCAATAAAAAAATCCCACCTAACAGAGTCATATGCTTTGTGTAAATCAATTTTCAAAGTACATTTAGGAGTACCAGAAAAGATGAGGTACCCATAAAGCAGCTCCTGAGCTAATAGAAAACTATCTCCCAATCTCCTTCCCTTGATGAAAACTATCCGATTCTTATCAATGAGGGAGGGTAGTAAACCCTGCAACTTCATAGCTAACAACTTGCAAATAATTTTGTAAAGGGTATTGCAACAAGCAATATGTCTGAACTCGTTCATGGATGAAGGGTTGGGATTCTTAGGCACAAGGGAAAGAGAAGTGGTGTTGATCTCTTTGAGTAAGTGCTCATTCTGAAAAAATCTTACACAACTTTGACCACACCCTTTCCAATCATAGGCCATGCCTTTTTAAAGAAATAGGCATTATACCCATCAGGGCCAGGAGCCTTGGAAGAATTTAGCTCAAACACACATCTCTGAATAGCTTCTTGGGAAGGAATTTCAATAAAACAATCAATTTGATCTGGAGATAAAGTCTTACCATACATAGCTCTGATATAATCAATGCCATGGTAGTTTCCAGCAACATTCCCCAACAAATCTTGGAAGTGTCTCATAGCCTCAGTTTTGATGAGTGGAATAGACTCTGTAGTGGATCCATCTCTTAGCACTAAAGACCCTATCTTCTTTCTATTGCTTTTAGCATTAAAAACATTCATGAAAAACTTTGTGTTTTTGTCCCCCTCATTCAACTAAATTTTCTAGACTTCTGCTTGTACAAACCCTCCTCAGCCTTGGCAAGCTTGTCATGATGGCTTAGAAGGTGCATCTCATCCAATCTAGTAGCTTTATCTGTAGGATTTTTATCCAGCTTGATCTGACACTGGTTCAAAGCTTTTTTGGTTCCATTGACTCTAGTGGTAATGTCACTGAAAGCTTTATTATTGAGCACTTTCAGTTTGGTCTTCAAAAATTTTAGTTTCTGAACAATTTGGTGCATGGTGACACCTGGAATATTCATTCTCCACACATTGTCAACAATTGTGATAAAATCATCATGGTCAGCAAAGAAATTAGAAAACTTAAAAAGGAACATTTCTTTTAGGTTTTGGGTTACCACACTTCACAATTTGAGGAGCATGATCAGATCCTCCGTATGGGAGGAAAGTGAATTCAGAGAGAGGAAAAGAGCTCAACCAACAATCATTCACAAGAGCCTTGTCAACTTTCCTTGAAATATTAGCAATATCACTTCTTTTGTTGGTCCATGAATGAAAAATTCCCTTGAATCTTAAATCAACCAGCTCAACATCATGGACACAAGCTCTGAAATCCAGAATACCATTGTTCCATACACTAGTCCCTCCATAGCTTTCATCATGATGCATGATGACATTAAAATCCCCCAGTGTGAGCCATGGATTAGAAACCACATAAGACATGGAAGCAATGTCATTCCAAAGATGTTTTCTTTGTTGTGCAGAGTTAAAAGCATAGATACAAGAAACATTGATTTGGCTCTGGGAACAAATCTCAGTAACAACCACATGTAAGGCTTGGGCAAAATCACTAAGGGTCCGTTTGGATACCCTATTTTTTGTTTTTGTTTTTTTACTGTTCACAAGACTAAAAAAAAAAACATGTTTGGCAAACGCGTTTACTGTTCACTGTTTTTTTCCCAAGAAAACTGTTTTCTGTGAATAGTGTGTAAAAGTGATGAAAACACCAAATACAACTTTTAGTTGTTTTTTGAGTTTTTTCACTGTTTAGGTGGTAAAAACAATGAAAACACCAAATTCATAAAATACAATTTTCACCAAATAAAAGTAGTGAAAACACCTTCATCCAAACGCTTTTTTGTTTTTAGTTTTTTCCTGAAAAAACAAAGACAAATACAAAAACAATTTTTATATTTGAAGACAGAAAACAAATACAAAAAACAGGCTTTCCAAACGCACCCTAACTCTTACAACCTTCAAGCACTCAGGATTAAAAAGAATCCATATCCTCCCCATAGAGGAGTGATCATAGTTATGGAGAATATGCCAATTTGGAGCAATGGCATGGTGGATATCATCCATTTTCTCCCTCTGAACTTTTGTTTCAAGAATGGTAAACATCTGACAATGGTGCTCAGCAATAAGCTTCCATATTTCACTTTGCTTTTCAAACCCCAAATGTTCCATGCTCCAATTATCATTGGGCAAGGGTTTGGGCTAACAAACCAGTCTTTCCCAAGATGGGACCCTTGGGTTTTGTTCCCCATTTCTTCTTCTTTTTGTTCTTTCTGCTTTTCCCTTCGACATCATGACACTCAGTAACAACTGGAGAAGAGCTACAAGGCATGGAAGGAGTGGAAGAGCCTGCAGAATCCTTAGGGGAGTAATTCTCATCAGTGTCATTGCAAGAGTTGTCTTCCTGATCATTTTGCTTATCAAGATCAAGCAAAACATTGAAGCTGGTGTTAGTACCAAGGTCAACTTTCCCTTTCCCTTTTGAGGTCTCACATGAAGCATGCATTTCAGACTCCATGATAGCAAAAGTATTACCTTTAGGTAACATGTCCTGGGTTTGAACAAAAGCGCACACAGAACTGCTTCCAGATTTCCCTATGTGAACTTCAGTCCACTCACTTTCCTTCATACCCTCGAAGGAATAGTATGACCACGTTGGTGCAAGATTCTTGGCTCACACCCAAAAATTATTTAATAATATTTCCAAAATCAAGTTAGGATGTTTAAGAGTCAAAAATTTATTTAGTCACATATATATTAAGCGCACTAAATTTTGAATTTAACTTGTTTAAAAAAACAAAGAAAAAAATACTAATCATGGAAAAGTAGTTTGTTGCTCCCTCCATCCCAAAATAAGTATTCACTTTCATAACTTTATCCGTCCTAAAATAAGTATCTAATTTCGAATCCCAATACAATATAATTTTATACTTTCCCAACTTATACATCTTCATTAACTTTAAAAAGTAACGGGCCCCATGAAAAACTAAAACTATATTATATTTTCAAAGGATAAAATTGGAAACATAAAATATCTCAAAAAATTTTGAAAAGTCAAATATAGACATTTATTTTGGGACAGATGAAGTAATATATATATTGTTTAGTTTATATCTACCTATCTCACATATAAACTGACCATTATTGTATTGTGCTTGATATATGACTGTATTATTGGTTTAAAAAGCACAATAGTTTTTGTAATTTATCTTTCTTTTTTTATCTGCAACAATAAAAATGTTCAAACATAATATGCAGTGCAGCATTACATTTTTTTTGATGAAGTACTTACTAGAATAATCTAAGTTTATTCAAAACCATATATTAACAGTTGAGCACACACATGCAGTGTAACTCATTGATATTTCCATTAAAAAAGCAACTATTATTAATGAGTGACTAAAAACTTTCTCAGCATAAAACTTGCGAATTTATCCTTTAAAAATAAAATTACTTACCATATTAAAATAACATCACTCTATCAATTGGGAAAGAATAACATACATAAATAAAAGCAAGTTCAAGCTCCTCTTCCCAAGTTGCACTGTACTTAAATGCAAATAATCATCCAGTCTTACACAAGATCAACCAATTAACCAATAAAGAACAGACTGCAATGTAAGGTTTTACATACTTTTAAGAAAGGGTTAATTTCATGAAACTCTCTATACTATCTAATTTAATCAATTAATCTCCGCTATATTCACTTTGTCCCATATACTATTCAATTTCATCATTATGCCACATTACCTCACATTTTGAGTCAAAATGCCTAAATTACCCTCAATAGTATAAGGGGGTTTAGTGAAATCAACCATTTAAAAAAGTTGTTTTTCAAAAATCAATTATATTTTTCGCAAAAATTATAAATTCAAAAATATATATATATATTTCACTAAAAAATTATTTTTCGGAGAAAGTATATTATTTTCCAAAATATGAATTATTTCAGAAAAAATAATATATATTTTTTGCAAAAAAAATAATTTTTCGCAAAAAAATTATTTTTTGGAAAAAAATATATTTTGGAACATAATATATATTTTTCGCAAAAACAAATATTTTTCGAAAAAAAATTCATATTTTGGAACATAATAAATACTTTTTCGTTTTAAAATATTTTTCGTGAAAAAATCATATTTTGGAACATAATATATATTTTTCGGAAAAAATTATTTTTCGGAAAAAATTATTTTTCGGAAAAAAATCATATTTTGGAACATAATATATATTGTTTGCAAAAAAAATCATATTTTGGAACATAATATATATTTTTCGCAAAAAAATATATATATATTTTTCGGAAAAAATCATATTTTCCGAAATATATATTTTGAAATTTATAGTTTTTACGAAAAATATAATTTATTTTTGAAAAATAATTTTTTTAAGAGTTAATTTCACTAAACTCCCTTATACTATTAAGGAATGATAGTTTAGACATTTTGACTCAAAATGTGAGGAATAGGGGGCATAGTGATGAAATTTGATAGTATAGAGGGCAAAGTAGATATAATAGGAATTAGTTGATTAAATTGAATAGTTAAACCCTTTAAGAAATATAGGGTGCGTTTGGAAAGCTTGTTTTTTGTATTTATTTTGTGTCTTCAAATATAAAAACTGTTTTTGTATTTGTCTTTATTTTTATTAGCAAAAAAATAAAAACAAAAAAGCGTTTGGATGAAAATTTGTATTGAAAAATAAAATGGTATTGGTGGGTGGCGGTGGTAATAGGCCGGCGGTGACCGGCGGCGGCAGGGGACGGTGGTGGTGGGTCATTGGCGGCGGGCGGAGGCAGCGGCGACCGAAGGTGGTGGGGGCCGGTGGCGGGGGGTGGTGGTGGTTGGTGGTTGGTGGCAGCGGTGGCGGAGGTGGTGGGTGATTGGCGGAGGCGGCGGCGGCCAGCGGCGACCGGAGGTGATGGGGGCCGGTGGTGGGGGGTGGTTGGTGGCGGCAATGGTGGCGGCGGTAGTGGAGGTGGTATCCTAAACAGTGAAAAAACTCAAAAAATAACTAAAAGTTGTATTTGGTGTTTTCACCACTTTTACACACTATTCACATAAAACAGTTTTCTTAGGAAAAAAAAAAGTGAACCGTAAATGCGTTTCTCAAATGTATTTTTCTTTTTAACTGAACCCATAACAACTTTCATACTCGTCATATACGAAGCTCACACCTATATATATATATATGTCTCTGTCTTATCTATGCTACATTTGTAGACCCATGTTGACCAACCAGATTCCTAATTCACACTATCGGACTATCCCTGTTGTAAATAGAAAAATATAGCTCCTAAATATATTTGTCCCCAAAAAAAATTTTATATATATATACAAGAAAGCACACAAATAAAGGGGGAATTAAGGATGACAATGGTGCGGGTACAAAATTGGTTTTCCTATATCCATTCACGTCTAATTAAATTTTTTTAAATATCATACCCTTCACGGGTTTGTCACGAGTTATTTTTTTCTAAACCATACCTAGGGATGGCAAAATAGTCCGACTCGGCCGGGGTTCCGACCCGACCCGGCCCAACCCGGCTGGGGCAGGTTTGGTATATTAAAAAACGGGTTTAGGTCGGGTTTGGGACTAAAAACTAAAACCCGAAGCGGGTTTAGGTCGAGTACGGGTTTTGCCAAAAATCCGTCGGTAACCCGGCCCGTTTATAACCCGCTGGTAAAACTCGTCGGTAACCCAATCCGTTTATAACTCGTTGGTAACCCGCTGGTAAAACCCGTCAGTAACACGGTCTGAACTCGACCCGTTTATAATTTATTTTTATTTTTTTTAAACATGTACAATTTTGTATGCTCAAAATAAGCCTCAAAAATATATAATCATCCCTTTTTTATAAAAAACAAAATGTTCATAGTTCACTAAACAATATTATAGTATGAAATATGATAAAATATATTGATAAATATGATAAAATATATTGATAAATTTATATAAATTTTAAAATAATTATTCTAGAAGCATCTTATAAAAATAAATGTTCGTAGTTCACTAAACAATATTATAGTAAAATATTTCATTAATAATCAAAAGAAGTAACAATATAATTTACTATTGGATTTCAATTGAATTGATATTTTACTTATTTGAACTCAATTTGATTCAGTTGCATTAGGAATTTACTTAATTTTATTAATTTGAACTCAATTTTACTCAACTAAATTGGAATTTTTCTAATTTTGAACTTAATGAGACTCAATTGAATTGGTATTTTAGTTATTTGAACTCAATTTCACTTAGTTGAATTAGGAATTTACTAAATTTCACTAATTGAACTCAAATTGACTCAACTAAATTGAGATTTTTCTAAATTGAATTGGTATTTTACTTATTTGAACTTTGACTCAGTTGAATTAGGAATTTTATTAAATTGAACTCAATTTAACTTAACTAAATTGGAATTTTTCTAAATTGAACTTAATTCAACTCAATTAAATTAGTATTTTAGTTACTTAATATCACTAATTGAACTCAAATTGACTCAACTAAATTAAGATTTTTCTAAATTGAACTCAATTGAATTGGTATTTTACTTATTTGAACTCAATTTAACTAAGTTGAATTATGAATTTATTTTATTTTATTAAATTGAACTCAATTTGACTCAGTTGAATTAGAAATTTACTTAATTTCACTAATTGAACTCAAATTGACTCAACTAAATTAAGATTTTTCTAAATTGAACTCAATTGAATTGTTATTTTACTTATTTTAACTCAATTTGACTCAGTTGAATTAGGAATTTATTTAATTTTATTAAATTGAACTCAATTTGAATCAATTGAATTAGGAATTTACTTAATTTCACTAATTGAACTCAAATTGACTAAACTAAATTGAGATTTTTCTCAATTGATCTCAAATTGACTAAACTAAATTGAGATTTTTCTAAATTGAACTCAATTGAATTGATATTTTATTTATTTAAACTCAATTTGACTCAGTTGAATTAGAAATTTATTTAATTTTATTAAATTAAACTTAATATGACTCAGTTGAATTAGGAATTTATTTAATTTTATTAAATTGAACTCAATTTGATTCAGTTGCATTAAGAATTTACTTAATTTTATTAAATTTTTATTTTTTTCTGTTGTTGTTATGTGTGGTCTAATTGTTATCTTCAATTTAATTTGCTATTAATTTGTATCATTAATTTTTATAAATAGAGTGTAAATCAGTATGGACAGAGAGAGACAAAATTATTCTGATTTTTTAGCCACAAAGTTTTGGATTTATCTTTGTCTAATATTTCTTCATCCTCTTATCCCTACTATATCTATTATTTTTCTGACTAAATTCTCATATTTACTAGACTGGTTTTGTATATTATTTGTTTGTTTTGACAGACAAAATTGTTCTGATTTTTTGCTGATTTAGCTGGGTTGCTATTTTTTGCTGATTTAGCTGCTGAATTTTGTTGTTTTTGGGTGGATGTTGCTGATTTAGCTGTTGGATTTTGTTGTTTTGGTGTGCATGTTGCTGAATTTTGGATTTTGTTTGTTTGTTTCCTTGAAAATTAACTGTTTGTTTCTTTGAATTTGGGCTCCAAGACTTGTGAAGTTTAGTTGGGTTATTCTAATTTTGTTGGTTTTTGTCTAGTGAACTGATACTTGGTTTTGTGCTGAATATATATTTGGCTTGGCACTGATGCCCAGAATTATTTTGCAAGAATCCAATCATTTCCATTAGTTTCTCTTAATTTTGTTTATTTTGTGTATATGTCTATGGAAAAACAAAAACAAATTCAATAAATTGGTGCAGGAAACTGAGATGTTGTTCATATTAGTGTTAAATTCTTGCGGAATCATTCCCATTAGTTTCTACAAGGCTTCGGTATAAGGGGTAGAGTTGCACATAAAAAATAAAATAAGAAATGTTGCAAAAATGAGAGTTCATTTTATGACAAGCATTATGGTGAATCTCTGCTCCCCAAAATCTTATTATATAATCTTTTATGTATATACGAAAAACATAATTCAGTTAATTACATTGGTGAACTGATGAATGAGACTCATAAAAGAGTTTGTTTGTTTGCCGGATGGTAACCCGATGGAACCCGTTTATACCGACAGGGTGGTAATGGTATTACCGATTCCAACCCGTCGCGGATTTGGGGTGATTTTGGTATTAATAATTTTTAAATGGGGTGGTAATGGTATTAGCCAAACCCGACCCATTGCTATCCTTAACCATACCTGCCCCATTAAAACTTTACTTAACCCTTACCCGCCTAGCCCCGCCCCATTAACGTAAATTTTTTCGGCATTTGTTTCGAATCAATAAACAAATTTGTGATTGTCTATTCTTTATTTTCATTTGACAACATTTGTTCCCACCTCTTCATCTTAGACATATACACAATCACAATTTGACAATTTGTTTATGTTACGCCTATGTAGCTAGTAAAGTTATTATTGATTAGAAGATGTAGCAAATAAGCAATATATAATACATACCACACAATTTCACAATATGGCAAAAAAATTCAACTCATCTTATTCACAAAACTGATTTAAGTAATTTGTGGTGTTTGTTTTCTCTATGTCGAACCAGCACAGCCGCCGCACATTGCAAGCTTGTTTGAGGAGGAAAAATAATAAAGTGATTAGGGTTACAACATAATACTTATATATATATATATATATATACACACACACATTAACAAACAAATAAGATAAATTTATATAAATGAGATGAAGCGAGGCGGGGTGAGGCGGATATTTATTAAAATTTGTACCCGCCCCATTACCCATGACGGGTTTGATTTTTTTTTACTGTATCCGCTCCTATGAAATTAAAAATACTCCCAAACCCATAAATAAATGAGCGTCCCAAACCCATAAATAAATGAGCGGAACGGAGCGGTGCTCCAATGGGCGGTACAAATTACCATCCAAGGGACAATTGAGAACTCACAGGAAATTACAAATTACTCCAAATATTAGGGTACCACATCCCAGGCTTCTATAACACATGGCAAAAGTAAATATCAAAGTTATATCAAGCAAGAGCCCACCATAATAAACCAAAAATTACACCAACCTTGACCACGATATATGAATTCAGATCCACAACCCCAAAAAAAATTTAAAAAAATAAAGATTGAACAGATTTAAAAAGGAAATGGTTTGTTGTAAATACGGCTATAGGCCACCATAGCCCTCTGGGCGATTGGGGTGAGAGGGAGAGTAAGCCATAGGACACCATGTTTCAGCTCAGCCTTCCACTGCTCCATTTCATAGATCCGTGAATCTCCCGGGAAAACCAGCTTGTAATAGCCTCCTACATACCCAAACTTGAGTATAGGCTCTTCTCCCTCAATCTCAATGTTTTTTTCCTCATTCAACTTCAGTTTCACACTCTCTGAGTTTAGACCTGGCATGTCAATCCTCATCACAACCCACCTCTCATTCACAAATATGCGTTCAGCTATCCTTCTCGGCCCACCCTTCCCATCCTCAGCCACTCCTATATAGATATGTATGAGTAGAGATCTAGATTTAAAGGAAACATTATTAGAATGAGTTAGGATTAAATTTAGTACCGAATGGGTTTTTGAAAACTCCGTAGGGGTGAGGGGTATCGCTCCTGGTGTTGAACGGGTGACCGGTGTGGTGGTGGCGGCGGAGAGAGGTGGAGAACAGCCTTGACGCGGCGGTGAGAGATCTTGCGGACGCCATTGATGGAGCTGTGTGTGTCTTTTTCACCGTAAGTGTGTGTGTTTTGGGTGAGTGGAGAATGTATAGGATGAGGAACGTGTCACATGACCACAGTTAGGGTATTTTGCTTGCTACCTGCAGCTGGCAAAAGGGGAAACATCTAATGTAGCGCGCATATCTTAATCAGGACCTCCTGGCCGTTAGATTTCTTCCTCATGATTGATTAACTTGTGAAAACATGGTGGTTTCAAATGAAAGGTTTAAAATTATTTTTAGCCTGAAATTTAGAATATTTAGTATTTAGCCCCCAATGAATTGTTTTTATATTATATTTTTTACTCTTAAATTTTAGATATGTAACATATAGCCCCCATTGACCTCAAGGTCTAGATTTGTCCCCTGCTCGAGACAACTTCTTAACGAGCCCAACCTAACCTACGGTTACTTGAGAATATTTATGAAAGTGTGAATATTCAAATCCTAGTATAATAGAACTCCCTTTGGAGCTCAACTTGAGAAATTGAAATAATAATTATACATAACAAATAAGTAACATAAAGAACATATTCAACACATAATATCCCAATTTAAAGAGAGAAATAATATGAATATATATATAATATATGAAAATAGTGGTAGTAAAAGAAGTCGGATAAACAAAAATTAAACTTAAATTATACCGATTCGAAAGGCATTTTGTGATAATGTTTATAAATATATATGTATGTATACACTCAAATTGATCCTATAAGAGTAGATCTCTTTTTGGAACTTACAACTTTTGAAAAATAGAAGTAAATTAAGTATGAGAAACATAAAATTCAACACAGATAATCCAGATTCAGAGAGAAATGATTCGAGAAATTATGCAAAGAAATTTTGTGCGTTGTTCTGAGTTGAAATTTCATTCGGACTCAGGACCGTAATCCGAGTCAAAGTCCGAGTCGGTGATCAAGCACGTATATCAAATCTAACATAACCCAATTTTGACCCTATGGTAACATGGCTCAGTAAAATATAGATATTTCCCTAAAAACAAAAAAAAATCATTTAGGTTCGTTAGGGAGCATGGAATTGGAATTGGAATTGGAATTGGAATTAGGGGCTCCAATTCCAAATGCATTATTTAAATGTAACAAAATATTTTGGAATTAGAATTGAAATGCAATTCCAAAGACATCAATTCCACAACTTGAATTCCACAAGGATAGTTTTTTTTCACCACCACAAACATACATACATACATATATATACATAAATACATATGTATATACATACGCCTATATACACACACTTATATATATTAGTTAAAAGCATGTCCTTCGCACATAATTTAAAGTCTACATAAAAAGTAAAACATTTTTAAAAATAAATTAGTACAATTGCAAAATAAGATTAATTATACCACAAATATTTGAAATAGTATTGTAAGAAAATTCAAATAAATTCAAGCATTAAAAAAATCAAAATATAAATTAATTAAACTCGATCAAACTACAATACATATAAAGATATATATATCAAAGGTAATAAATTAATATTGAATTACAACAAAAGAATATTGGAAATAGAAATACTAACCTAACTGATATAATTGCCCTGGAACAGAGTCACAAAAATATAATGGAATAACAAAAATACAATCAATGAATAACATTAATACAATAAATACAATATTGATAAAATTAAAGTATAATAGAAGAATTGATGGGGGCAAAGAGAGGAAGAGGCTTGAGAATCGTATGGTCTTAAAAATAGAGAGGGGTGTAGGATTATATATAGGGTAGTAGTTATCCCTTATACCATTATGATTACGATTATTAATTATAATTGTAGATGAAATTCAGTATTATAATTATTTAGGATTAAGATTATTAAATACAACGGTATATGAGATTCAGTATTATTGTCCATTTAGGATTATGATTGTTAAATACAATTGTATATGAGAGTCATTATTATTTTTATAGGATTCACTTTATAGTGCATTTAGGATTAGAATTGTATTTTGGGATTCACTATTATTTTTTAATCCAATTAGGATTAGAATAGTATAATTGTATTTATAATTATAATTAAATTATAGTAATAGAATGGAATAAAATACTTTATAGTCCATTTAGGATTAGAATTGTATTTTGGGATTCATTATTATTTTTAATCCAATTAGGATTATAATTATAATTAAATTATAGTAAGAGAATGGAATAAAATAAAAATAATAATTTAAATATTTAGTATTCTATCACAATCAGATTTGTAATATATTTATTCTATATAACTTAATATAATTAAAATTCAATTAAATCTTAGTGATAGAATTAAAATACACAATAACTACATAAATAGGTGTTGGTGCTTCCAAATAAGATTATGCTTGAATTGAAGTTACATAATTCAAATAAATATAATACTTATAATTCAAGTAGAAATTGGATCGGAGTTATAGAATTCAATTAAATTTTTTAATTATAATTTAAGTAGGAATTGAATTGAAAAATCACATATAAAATTTTAACTATAAATACTGAAACACTAAAACTTCTTCACACTTTTAATAGTAGTATAGATATGAATATGTTAGGAATTAATTCTTTTTCACTGCTTAAGAATTAATCACTTCCAAGATTATGCACAAAAAAAAAATATCAACAACTATCAATAACTCTTTTATTTATCAAAACACTCAACAAGAAAATATCACTCAACAATTACTCTCTCTCTTCCTCTCTTTCTCTGTATTTTCTCTACAATAAACCGTAGCCAACAAACTCCAATATATATAATTAAACTAGATTGGTGAACAGGTCAATCCTAAAAGGAATCATAAGATTGCAATCTCCTAATAAAAAAGGAAAACAAAAAACCTGTTATTGGGCCACCGAGTACTCGGTAACATTCTTACTGAGTACTTGGTAACTATGTAATAACCGTATAAACACGCGCAAGTGTGCAAAGTTCTCTGGTCAATTTTACTTCAATTGCGCAAGTTTGCTCACTTGCGCCCCTACCGAGTACTCGGTAAAGAACCCACCGAGTACTTGGTGATTCTTCAACAACAACTTTGTTTTAGACTTCAATTGCTTTAATTATCTTCATCAATACTAACACTACTAATCATAATATCACTTAAATTTCGTCACACCCCAACAATCTCCACCTTGGTGAAAATTTTCCACCTTGACTTAATATTTTAAAACAGGTTTATACACCATCTTCGGAATTGCTCCACCTAGAAGTGTATTTCCTAACAACTCATACAAATTTTCAACCTTCTTTCCAATGAACATGATGCGTGGTCATCTTCTTACTTTCAACAGTCCATAATTTGTTTCAAATCAATAATTTTTTGACATCAATGCACCCAAATAAATCACATCCCTTGTAACACTTGGAACGTGATACACATCTATCAAAGTTCTTACCAATCCATTTGTTGTCTTGATATTGATTGTTCAGATTCCTACGACTTCACAAGAAGAATTATTCCCCATAAAATTTTTACCAACAAATGATTTGTAGGATGTAAATCATTCTTTATGAGGACACACATGATAGGAACTAGCAGAATCAAGAATCCATTTATTTGTTTCATCATTTTTGTCAATAATTGATAAAGCTTCAAACATGTCATCATCTTCTTCTCTTGTCTTGGCAACTGTAGCGGTGTTGTACCCATCTTTCTTTCTTTTTTGGACATTCCCGTATGTAATGTCCTATTTCTCTGCAATAGTAGCATGGTCGCTCCATAAATGACTTCTGATTCCATAAAGCTTCACCTTGCCATCTATCACGTCCTCCTTGTCTTCTTTCAAATCTTATTTTATTCTCAACAACAAGTGCATGATTATCTCAGATACTTATTTTATCTTCTCCATTTATTTTCTCACTATAAAATAAAGCACTATTCACTTGCTCCACTGTCACGGTGTCTCTCCCATAAAGTAAAGTATTAAACAGATGCTTATGAGTTGAGCGAACCGACGTCAATAAAATAATTGTTTTATCATCATCACTAACTTGTACACCAAGATTAGATAAATCACAGATAATTTTATTGAATTCACCAAGATGAGTATGCAAATTCATATCTTCTTTCCTATGAAAGGAATATAATTCTTTCTTTAAGATTAATCGATTCGTAACATTCTTCCCCATGTAGAGATCTTCAAATTTCCTCCAAAACTCTGCTGCAGATTTTTCGCCAACTACATCTTATACCACATCATCTGTCAGAGTCAACCAAATGATACTCACTACTTTCGAGTTGATTCTGCTCCACTTTGTTTAATTTATATCTGTAGGCTTCTCGTTCAACGTCTCATCTAAACCTTATTGAACTAACAAGTCTCGCATCCGAATTTGCCAGAAACTGAAGTTTTTTCTTGCATTAAATTTCTCCACATCGGCAAACAACTTAACATCAGAATTGTCTTCATAGCTCTGATACCACTTGTTAGGAATTAATTCTTTTTCACTGCTTAAGAATTAATCACACCCACGATCATGCACAAAAAAATATATATCAACAACTCTTTTATTAATCAAAACACTCAACAAGAAAATATCACTCAACAATTACTTTCTCTCTCTTCCTCTCTTTCTCTGTATTTTCTCTACACTAAACCGTAGCCACCAAACTCCAATATATATAGTTAACCTAGATTGGTGAACAAGTCAATTCTAAAAGGAATTATAAGATTACAATCTCCTAATAAAAAAGAAAAACAAAAACCCGTTACTGGGCCATCGAGTACTCGGTAACTATGTAATAGCCGAACAAATGCGCGCAAGTGCGCAAAGTCCTCTAGTCAATTTTCCTTCAATTACGCAAGTTCTCTCACTTGCGTCCTTACCGAGTACTCGGTATTTCTTCAACAACAACTTTGTTTCAAACTTCAATTGCTTCAATTCTCTTCATCAATGCTAACACCACTAATCATAATATCACTTTAAATTTTGTCACACCCCAACAGATTATATATATACACATGCTTATATATAAAAATATATATACATAATACACACATATACATACCGTATGCATATATATGTACTCATATAGGGCATATATATAAATATAAATACACATACATACACACATAAAGATATACATCTAAACTCACACATATATCACATGTATACACACACACATACACATGCATATACACACATACGTATAAATTTATACCTATACTTGTATATTTATACCTATATATATATATATATTTATTTATATTGTCTACTTTGATTTTAAAATTATGATCTTTTATATTCAAATTGGATTGAGTTTGAGATTCAATTCCAAATACACTTGAGTTCCAAAACACATCCAAACAATGTATTTCAAATTGCATTTGTGAAATTGAAATATTATGATATTCCAATTCCAATTCCAATGCAATTCCAAATTCGCACAGCCAAACGAACTCTCTCTCATCTCCATATATCTTTAAACAGAGGTCATTTCGTATCGGTAACACAAATAGAAGAAGCTTAATTATTTTTCTTAAATCCAAATATCATATAGACTTTAAAACAGACCAGTGTAAGGATAACCATACAAGGTATAATTCATCTTTCAATACATTACACGCTGATCAATCTTTGCTGACAACAAATAATATATCAATTTGTAACTTGAATAATTATGGCTGACCTGATTTTTTCGTAAAAAAATCTTGTTTTATATTTTAAGAAAACTAACATTAAAAAATAAAGGTAAAATACCGATGCAAGCTCAATATGAAAAAAGATTATATTAAAATTTTAATTTAGTTCAGTTATTTTGTCACTCAATGAACTTTGGTTTAGTTTAGTGAGGATCAGATAGAGCAGAATGAATCTCGTTTATGTCGGGCTCACATCCATAAGAAACTCTCTTATTATCGGATGGGATATGAGAAAAAATGGACTGGATTTTTTCTCTATCTTTTATTCCCATGTTAATAGTAAGAAGTCATGTAATACACACATATCTCATATCTTATCACTCGCACTTCCCTCCATTCCATGGTTGAGTGTATCGTCAGGTCTGTAAGAAACTGATACTTATTTTTAAAATTGATATTATCCGAATTTATTTTATCGATACCAAACCATGCTTCCCTCACTCCAACCGTGGATTAGTCTCACTGTTTTCCTCCATTCCTCCTTTCTACTCGAGTCTCTCTCATTGTGTCCAATAATTATTAATAATTAATTATTTCTCCATTCCACCTTTCTTTTATTAATAATTAATTATTTTTCCTCCCTTTCAGTTTTATTTAAGGACTCTTTTATCAATAATTAATGTAACTAAGAACCTCCACAGATCATTTTTGTTTTTCAAACTTTATTAATCTCTAGATCAATTAATCAAAATTGCTCCATTGAAATTATCAGCACACATGCAGAAACAACCCAAAATTGCAATGTCATTCCATCCATCCCAAATATCACTAACACTAAAAAATTGCTATGCCAAAGCTTATTAACATACAAAGAAACCAATAAAATGAGGGAAAATTAATCCACCATAAAAACGGATGGTGATTTCTAAAATAAAATTATCATAACCATATAATATACTTATTGTCTACTATATCAGTCTCATATTAGTTGCTCACTATTGTAATTTTATTTGTCCCAAAATACTTGTCCAGTTCGAATTCCAATGCAATTTAACATTTCACTTTTTTCAACTACCCTTCTTCCACTAACTTAAAACAAATATCGAACCATATCATAATATTATATTATTAAGAGCAAAATTAAAAAGGGTTAACTTCATTTACACCCCCTGAGGTTTGTCTTATCATCACTTTGACCCCATCAGGTTTGCATATCTTCATTTACATCTCTTCATGGTGTGAAATGTCTAAAATACCCTTATATCAAACATCCCTAAATCAATTTAAACCCTAAACCAAACACCCCCTTAGAATCAATCTAACCCTCAAACCAAACACCCCAACATTTATTCAATTTAAATTTATTTAATTATCTTTCTTTCTCTCCTCTCTATCTCTCGTGTCTCTCTCTCTCAGACACACCCACACACACACACACACGCACACGCACACGCACACACATATATATAGATCTATACATATATATATATATATACACACACATATTTTCGACCCATCGGTCGAAAATAGAGGGAAGTGGTGGTGGGAGGGGGGCGGCGCCGACGGGGAGGCGGTGGGAGGGGGTCGGCGCCGACGGGGGAGATCTATATATATATGTGTGTGTATATATATATATATATAGGTATAGATCTATATATATATGTGTGTGTATAAATATATATGTGTGCGTCTGTGCAGTGTGTGTGTGTGAGAGAGAGAGAGAGAAAAAAATAAATTTTAAATATTTTTTTAATTTTATATTTATTTTCGAATTTAGTATTTTTTTTTTAAATTTAATATATATATATTTGAATTTTATATTTATTTTCAAATTTTATAATTTTTTATATTTTTTTTGAATTTTATAATTATTTTCGAAATTTAATATATATTATTAGAATTTTATATGGTTTTTTTTTAATTTTATATATTTTTCTTGAATTTAATATGTTTTTAAAAAAAAATTCAAAATTTATATATATTTTTTATTTTATATTTATTTTCGATTTTATAATTTTTTTCGAAATTGAATATATTTTTTTGAATTTTATATGATTTTTTTAATTTTATATATTTTTTTCAAATTTTTTATGTTTTTAGTGATTTTTATATTTATTTTTGAATTTATAATATTTTTCAAATTTTAATATATATTTTTGAATTTTATATATATTTTGAAATTTTAATACAAATTAAATTATTAAATGATGGGAGGGGGTCTAATTGATAAAAACACTATCCTTGTTTTTAAACAGAACAAGGATAACACATTGAGGGTAGTTTAGGGATTTTAAAAAAAATTCAGGCTGATGTCATCGTTCAGGGGGTCTAAGTGATGAGAATATTGAAAAGTAGGGAGTGTAAATGAAGATATGCAAAACTGAGGGGATCAAAGTAAAAATAGAACAAACCTTAAGGGTATAAAAATTATACACTAATCAAACTAAATCAATAAAATACTAAAAAAGTCAAATTTGACAACTATTATATTTGGGAGGGGTTAATAGCAAAACACCCCCTTGAACTATACCCTCTCTCTTACTAAACCCCCTGAACTATTTTTTGTGCTGAAAATTTCCCCAAACTATAGTTTTTCCTGCACAGTTATAACACCGTTAAGTGAAATTGCACTGGGATCCCCTGAGGTTCCTGTTAATTTCGCTCGCGCCCTGAAATTTTATTTTCCTTGCAATAACACCCCCTTGAAGGGGTGAAATGACAGGAATGCCCTTGTTTTGTCTCCCCTATTTCATGAGATAAATATCTAAGTAGTGAAATTACCTCCATGCCCCAAGATTAGAACCCTATAATATTTGGGGATATTTCCAAATATTTTTTTCAAAATAAAAGTTAAAGAAAAGAGGTTGGAAATATTCCAAATCTTTTAAATAATAATAATAACTAATTAATATGCATTACTTGAAGTGTAACTCTAATGAATATTTCAAAAGATATAGAGTGAGAGGTTATAAATATTTTCATATTTTTTAAAAATATTAATTAATTAATATACATTAATTAAAATATAACTCTAATGGATATTTCATAAAATATGGTGTGAAGATATAAGATAAATATATTTCGGTAAGCAACAAGTGTTAATCATTAAGAACAAATTTTGTGTCTTCCTATTCCAAATCTTCAACCTAATAATTACTCAGTTTCTAAGAACTAATTTTTTACGACCGCATATATACATTGAAACTTTAAGGTAACAATTTTGCCACTCACTTGAATTTCTATGTCACACACTACTTCTAGTAAGACTCCAACTTCATTTAAGAAAAATATTTTGAACAAAATTTGGCCATATGAGATTCTCTATAATGATTATGGCTTGTTGCTTGATGAAAAACATCTATGTAACTAATAATAATAATACTTACAAGAAAAAAACTCATTCAAAAATAAAAATTTGAATGAAAACTAAGAAATAAATGATCAACCTGCAATTTTCATCTTGATAAATATTCGAAAAACTAGACCATTCAATTTTAAATGAATCCAGGGGTTACAAGTTCTTGACAATCTTATTTTAAAGGGTTAACACTTGTTGTTTGCCGAAATATATTTGTCTTATATCTTTACTCCATATTTTATGAAATATTCATTAGAGTTACAGTTTAATTAATATATATTAATTAATTATTTTAAAAAATATATATGAAAATATTTATAACTCCTTACTCTATATCTTTTGAAATATTTATTAGAGTTACACTTCAAGTAATGCATATTAATTAGTTATTATTATTATTTTAAAGTTTTGAAATATTTTTTACATCTTTTCTTTAACTTTTATTTTGAAAATAATATTTGGAAATATCCCCAAATATTATAAAGTTCTAATCTTGGGGCATGGAGGTAATTTCACCACCTAGATATTTGTTTCATGAAATAAGGGAGACAAAACAAGGGCATTCCGGTCATTTCACCCCTTCAAGGGGTGTCATTGCAAGGAAAATAAAATCTCAGGGGCGAGCGAAATTAACAGAAATTTCAGGGGATCCCAGTTCAATTTACTTAACGGTGTTATAACTGTGTTATAACTGTGCAGGAAAAACTATAGTTTAGGGGATTTTCAGTACGAAATGTATAATTCAGGAGGGCTTAGTGCACATCAGGGGTTTAGTTAGAAAGATGGTATAGTTGAGGGGATTTTTTTTGCTATTACGCGGTCTGTAAAACGGATAATGATTTCTCAAATAAAATATTCTTCACACCCTTCTTCAACCCTATTTCCAAAACAAATCACATCAACCTGTAAGATTTAAGAGTGAGAAAACAGATCAACTCACCGGCATAAACTTGTTGAGGACCCACTGGGTCTCTTTGGTGATAGGCAGAGTAACCCAGAGGACTCCATTTTTTACCTCAGCCTTCCAATCTTTCATTTCCCAGAGCTCTGGATCGCACTGTAACACCTTGGTGTAGATTTCGCCTAAACACCCAAACTGGAGTGGTGGATCAATCTCTCCCTCCATTCTCATGAAGTTGTCCTCTGTGAACCGCACTTTCAGGCTCTTAGAGCTTAGACCTGGCATGTCATACCTCAACACCATCAACCTGTTATTCACTAGTTTGCATTCCGATATCCTTCTCGGTCCACCATTTCCATCATCGGCTACTCCTATATTTATATATATGTATATGTATATGTGAATCGAGATTTAGATTGTAAAGGAAATATTAGAATGTGATAGGGTACGTACCAAAGGGGTTTTTGACAACTGTATCGCTGCTGATATTAAACGGGTGAGCGGTGTGGTGGTGGCGGCGGAGGGCGGTGGAGATCAGCCTTGCCGCGGCAGTGAGAGATCTTACGGACGCCATTGCTGGAGCTGTGTGTTTTTCACTGTGTATTAGTACTGTGTAAGGGGTGAGTAGAGATGATCACGTGATCACTTGAAGAGTATGTTGTTTGGTTACAGCTGGCAGGAGGAGTTATGTGGTGTAGCGCGCGAGTTTATTAGACTGGACTTTCTAGCCGTAGGATTTATTCCCCATAAGTGATCAGCTAGTGGAAAAATTAGAAAAGAATCCCAAAATAAGGTTTCACATTTCACTTTTCAAAAAAAAAAATTTGGGGGCATTTCGTCTTTTGAATTTGTCTTACATTAATATAGTTTAGTTTTAAATTTTAGAGGGATCCATTATTTTATAAAATAAATGAAGAATGATTAGATTTTTATTTTTATTTTTTATAAGCAAACAAGAAACAACTAAACAGAAAGGGAAACAAAGTTGGTATCAATAAAATTAAACAGTCATTTAGGCCACACATCCCATTCGTTATCGCCTTGATTACAACAAAAAACAAACTCTCCTAGACTATGAGCCACCTTGTTGCAACTTCTAGGAGCCCATTTGTGAACCTTCCATTGATGTTTTGGAGATGAAAACTAATATCCTCAAAAATCATCACCAAAAGACTATATTTTGGAGAAAGATTCATAACTTGTTGACAATCGCCCTCAATGATCACATTTGAATAACTCCAATTGTTGACTAATTTGATGTTTTCTCTCAACATGAGAGATTTCGCCATAAAACACTGATTTGACATTGGTCTTGAAGTAAGATGTCACACGAATAAGTTGCCCAAGATCATCTTTTAAGATGAGACCTCTTCCACATCGACACAAGGACATGTGGAAAGAAGCATTAAAGTTAAGCTTGAAAAAACCTTGGGGAGGAGGACCCAATTCATAAAAGTTGGATTACTCATTGGGATGATTTTTGAAAGCTTCCTATCATCAGCATCAAGCTCCAAAAACACATTAAAATGTGACAAAGCTCTTTGCAAGATAATTGGGAATTCTCAATGAATAGAGTTAAAGACTTTATCATTTCTACATTTCCATAGCTGCCAACAAATAAGAACATCCAAGCTAAAACAAATTTTCGAGTTATTTGTCTTTTGCCACCTTTCGGAAAGCTCTAGCCATCTACGTTTCCATGAAAATTCAACGTTGTCCTCAAATTTCAATCTCAACGAAGAGAAATACCACATTTATTGAGCGAAATGACATGAAAATAGAACATGATTCACTATTTCTTCCTTATCCCCACAATGATAACACATGGTTTCAGAAATCATACCTCTATTTTTTAGGGTTCTCAACACTGGAAAGTAGAAGATTACTGTACCAACTTTCTTTCCAAATTTGACTTTTCAAAGTCTTTTTGGTTATTTGGTGTTGTCAATTTTGTCCTTTGACATTATAGTATAGTTTTAGTTTTTAGTGGGCCCATTATCTTTTGAAGTTAATGAAGAGTGATAATTTGAAAAATTATATAATAATATTGTATTGTGATTCGAAACTGAACAACTAATTTGAGATAAGTAAACTAGGCAAAGTGGACAACTAATTTGGGATGAGTATATTGTATTGGGATTCGAATCTAGACACTTATTTTGGAACATATAAAGTTATACATACATATATATATATATATGGGTGTTCAAAACCGATTCGGTTCCTTAAAAATAGAAATCGGAACCGAATCGAACTCGAAATGATTCGATTCCTTAAAATTTTTGGTTTCGGTTTCGATTTGTACTATTTTTTTTTTTAAATAAATAAAAAATATCAAATATCAAAAGATAATATAATTTTATATCTATTTTTGTATTTAATTCGTGAAAAAATATATATAATTCGTGAAAAGTTGTTTAAAGCTACCAAAAATATAAGTAAAAGAGTTACCAAAAATATTTCGTGAATAGCTACTAAAAATATATATATATATATATATATATATAAATTTATTAAATTATAAGTAACATTATATTGAATTACGGATTTCACTAAATCTTAGTTCTCTTCCTCCTTTCTTTCTCTCCATTTTTCATCTTCTATCTGCAAACCAAAATATTAACATATATAAAATTATATTATCTTTTGATATTTAGTGTTTTTTTTAAAAATAAAAGTAGGAATCGAAACCGGAACTGAAATTTAAATTTTGGTTTCAGTTCGGTTCGATTTTGATTCCTATTTTTAAGGAACCAAGCTGGTTTTAAACACCCCTATAAATAAATATGTGTGTAAAGTTTTGAATTATTAATTATATTATTGAAAAAGAAAAAAAAAAGTAAATAAAATACTAAAAATGAGTTATTACAAAACATATGGGCAAAATGATCAATATTTTTGTGTAAAATTGTAGGCGTATGTATTATTTTAGGATGCACTTGACTCATAGAGGGGTCTCATTTAGGGTATTGGGCTACTGGGTAGAGTCCTAGACCCGCCCCACTGAAGTTGGTATACGGGTTGACCTAATGTGTCCGACATCGAGGCGGATTACTCGTGGCAACTCAAAAGCCTTCTAAAGGTGGTCCTTTTGTGGTAGTGCACCTGTGTTGCTGAAGAGCGTACACGAGAGTAATATCTTCATGATCTACGGGTCCTGATGACGTAGCAGTCTCTCAAGGGCGTTTACCACCGTTTATACACAACTCTAGCGGTATATGCATGTACTGCGAAAGCTACTGGGGAGTGATCCGTTGGACGACTGATCCGGCTATGGCCACAGATGTTGCGTAGCCGTGACACGTGGACAGCGCGACACCTTTCTCGCATTTTGAAGGGATTGGAAAGAGCATGTGGCATGGAGGTTAGGGGTGTAGTTTAGTCATAATAAATGCACATAATGTGAATTCCACCCATTATTCTTAATATGGAATGAATTCTCCTTATTGACCCACATTATGGCCCTCATCGCTTATTATAGATATGTTGACCATTGGTAGGACTTGGGGACAACTTTAATTAGGGCAACATTTTGAGCTAAGTCACCTATAAATAAAGGGCAATAGTGCATTACCTGAGGACCGGTTCCCAACCTCATTCTCTTTCCCTTTTTCTCTCTTTCTTGGATGTTACTCCTTCAAGACGGCTGCCATTCTTTTCTCCTCTTTTCCCTCTGTGCTTCGGTCATGGAGGCTTGATTTTACCTTTACCACGTCTCACTCTTCTTCTCTATTAAGTTTATCTTCTTCTTTCTTTTGGTCTTTAACTATTTTTTGGGTATTTCATTCTTGGAAATTTTAGGTTAGATCTATCAATGCTCACTACCCACTCTCTAGCTGTGATGAGGCTACACTCTTTACTCTTCTCCACCGTATCTTTTCTCTCCTTTCATCCTCTTTGCTTGAGATTTTTTACCATGAATTTTGACCTATATATTCTGACTTGCTAGTGGAGCATTCTCTCCAGTTTTCCTCTATTTTACAGCTTTTTCACCTACAAAAACATAACCAAGGTTGTATTTTGCAACTTTTGAAAATACAGGGTAGTGATTTGGAGTCAAGCAAAGTACATGGGGTATTTTGCAACTTTTGAAAAGCACAATGTAGTGATTTGGGCAAAAAATAATAAATGAGATATTTTGCAATTGAACCAAAGCACCGGGGATATTATGCACTTTTGCTTAAAAAAATATTAAAAGCCGAGAAGGCTCCATTAAAGAATTGAGAGGCTTTTGAGATAGTGTTTGAGTATTTTACGACATTGAATGAGGTTATTTAAGACCCACAACGTTTTTAAAAAAAAATGTTACCGGATGTTTTTATTTGTTAGAATTTATTGTAAGAAGAAAATCTTACTATAAATCCAAAACTTGAAAGCACCAAATACAAGAAAGTTTTGAACAATTATTAAGTTGGTGATTTATGATACACTGCCATTGTGTATAAAGTTTGCAAATTCAAAGTCTAAGGGCCCATTTGGAAACCAGTGTTTTCGTTTTTGTTTTTGTCTTCTTGAGAAGAAAAACATTCTTGTTCTTGTCCTAAAGGTAACCCGGAAACAAAAACATGTCTGGTTGAGAATTTTGTCCCAAAATTTTTGAAGAACAAAAAACACATTTGAAAGATCTTATTTTCTGATAACAGAAACAGAAAAATATGTTTAGCAGCATCTGTGTTCCCTGAATTTCTGAGAACAGAAATAGAAAAACATGTTTGGTGAGTTGAATTTTTTTTAAAAATATTTTACTAAAAATTTGCCCAAGTGTTGGAATTGAGAAAATTCCGACAACACATTCCCCTAAAAGCGACTAGTAATTTTTTTTTCCTTTATAAGTAGCAATAAATAAATCAAAGAAAAAAATAAATGACACGATTATTTTCATACCCAACATATTTTACATATATTTACAACTTCATAAATGTCAACAATATTTTACAACCCCGCCCTGAATTAGAGTTACTAGGATCTCTTCATTTTAATACAATAACAAGAAATACAGTTAATATGAGAATGCAACTTGTTCGATTACCGTTACGCCTTTAGATTCCGTTAATCCTAATTTCTTTAACCACTCACATAAATTCTCAAAGGCACTTGGTTGTATCCGGATGCTTTCATGACATCTACCCGAATGCCCTTGAAGTAACTCAATAACATATGCAGAACCCCTCAAAATCGAATTTCTACAGGGCTTTCGCTCGATCTCCATCTGTTGCCTAAATTGGTCCAACAACATGCACATCATATGAATACATTATTCTTCAATGGTGTTATCAACAAACTAAGGTAGTAAAACTTGAAAATACGAGTTCAACAGAAAACGCCTTTCACCACTCATATTGCTCTTGATTTACCTATTAATGACATATATACAATAAATTCCATGTCAAACATTATAATAACACTATAATAACAAAGATAATAACAATCATCCAAATAAAAACAAAACAATCATCCAAATAACAAAGATACTACAGTCAACCAAAAAAAAAACTGCAGTTCAAAGCTTATCAATGAAGCTTTAAAACTTTCCAACATGTGAAAATATAAGTACCCTAAAACTGCAGTTCAATCTTCTTTCTAACGTGCATGTTTATCAGTTCATCCTTTGTACTCCAAGATACAATAAAAACATACACACACGCACACAAATGGGTAGAACATTGAGCATTTTGTACAAGTGAGAAATACATGGATATATTGTTAACTGGTCTAGAGAGTATTGATTAGAAAACTTCAATGACTATATTCTAAGCTTTATACAAGGGGCTGTTGTATTTTATACATGGATCTAAGCTTTAAAAATTTCCAACATGCTTATTAATAAGTACCCTAAAACTGCAATATACAACAACTACAGTAATACTAAAACTGCAGTAGTCTGTTATACCATTATGAATATGGTGACTATTATTCTTAGAACACCACCAAAATCTAACCATATATATCAAAATATGCATGTTCATATGAAGTTCAATCTTCTTTCCTCCATACATGTTTGTCAGTACTGCAGATTACTACTCTACTACTAGAGCTGGACAACCGTGGATTAGTTTTCTTTGGGTTTTGGGTAATGTGGTATAATTTTCTTTGAGCCTAGACAACTGTGAGCTATTTAAGCTGATACATTGCAAATTTACAAGCCTTAGTGGTTATCCAAAAAGGACCCATAAAAAGACAGAAACAAAAAAGAGGCTTGTAAAACAATAAAAACTTTAAATTGTTATTTTTCATAAACATATGTGTTTACTCATGTTATTGTGCAAAAAATAGAGGATCATAATAAATGAAGACAACATGAAATAGATGAATCTTTAAGATTGAAAGTCAGAATAATAGAAGAGCTCAAAATGCATATGGTCAATGGCAATCACACTTTTGATGGTGAATTCAAGTAGTGCACAGTCACAAGGGTTAAAGGGGATTCCATTATAGCTAATCTTTGTTGAATAAAACTAAAAAAACTAACAAAATTTTTAATACAATTGAAGTTATTGCATTTTAAAAAAGTATACATGCATTTAGATTATAAAAATAAACAAAATGAGAATGCAAAATAAAATTTCTTTATTTACACAGAGTATTATAATAGATGAAAAACAATTGATCGACAAAATAACAATTGAAGGTGCAGAAAATGAGCAAAAAAGTACAGAGTGGACAAAGCACAAATTCTGGGAAAAAATCCTAAACTAAAAAATCTATAATTACCTCAAAAAGTTCAGCATATAGATAACTCCATATCTCCTACTTTGGCACCACTTATAAATATCTTATATCGATTGCAGATATATAACAATAACAAACCCAATTTGCAAATCTCAAATTATGTACCCTAGATTTTAGGGTATTTTGAAAATAATTTTGTTTTTTAAAATACACATAAGCAAAATAGCAACAAAATTTTGACAACACAAATAAGAAAAAATAAAAAGAATTGATTAATGTGCGCGTGTGAAGTTTGGAGAAGAAAGTCAGAAGCAAATCTGACGAAACCTCAGTTTGTATGAAGATTCTGTGCGCGTGTGAAGTTAAAAGGCATGTACACCTCAGTTTATATAAGAATCGCAAGTATTGAATATCAAGGGCTTGAAACCCAAGCAGATCTGATGAATTTATAAAAAAAAATGAGGAAAGAGAGACGAATCCAAACCTGTGTGTGTGACTCAAATCGTTCGTTGAAGTGTAGGTGAGACGTTTCCAACCTCCAATCGCGATTTCAAGCTCGCTCTTCAAGAATCGCCATGGTCAGCCTCCACAAGAACCCTAGTTCTTGTTCGTGATGACTTTGGAGAATGTTTTTTTTTGTTTGTTTTTCTTGGTTGCGAGAAAAGTTTTTTTTGGGTTGAAGTAAACAGTGCAGAAAAACAAAAAAAACAAGAAAAAGTTGTTCTTCAAATCGGGCCATTTTGGGCTCCTGTTTTTACATTATTGAAGAAAACGTTTTTGGGCTTAAAATGATCCAAACACGTTTTTCTCTCCAACTTAAGCCCAAAAAATAAAAACAAAGACAAAAAAGTCCTTCCCAAACGGGCCCTAAATGATTACTCGACTTGGAAAAACTCTCTCTATTTACCATTTTCCCCAAGGAGGTAAGACCTTGTCAAACATTTGGAGCCAAACCTGCCAATGGAGCGCGAATTTTAATCCGTATATGAACTTAACTAGCTACCTAGTTGAATATTTATTAGGAAAAAAATGGATAATTTAATTATGATCTTGATCTCATTGTCCGATTTTATTGACAAATCGAATATGAATTTAAGTGGTCAAATATGATAATAATCAGATCCATTTTATATAACTACCTATACAAATAAATAATATGTTATTACTGGTTTATATATATATATATATATATATATATATATCACATCCTTTTTTTTTTTGTTCTTGTTATTTGACTTTATTTTTGTTATGGACATGTATTATTAATATTGATAAGTAAAAAAGTAATTTGGTATTTAACATTCTTAACTTAACAAAGAAAAAATCTATGATTCTTTGTTCATTTTTACTTTTGATTAATTCGGATTATCGGAGTGGAGATCCAATTATTAAAGCAATCATATATGATTTAGGTAACTAAAAATTCATTGGATTATCGGATCCGATTATTATAGCATTCGTATAAGATTTAGGTAACTAGTAATTCGTCGGATTATCGGATTGAATCAGATATTTTATTAGTTTATGGAATTTAAGTCTTATCAATTTGGAGCTATGATATGTATTAAATACATTTAACCAACAAAGGTTGACAGGTTGCATAATCTAAATATAGATTGTGACTCAAATGATAAATGACACACGTGCTACCTTATAGTCTCCCAAGTCCTAATTAGGATAATACTCCTATACGTTATTTTTGGGAATCTAATTTTTTGAGATGGTGATTTTTATTGGTGTAATAGTTAATGAAAAATTAATTTTATCATTGGTCTCACCAAGTGATGTGATGTTTGTAATTTAGATATTTTATAATTTGAATGATTGAAGGATAAATTGATAAATGGACCATATAAAGTGGTATTTACTTTACTTATTTTGAAATTGAATAGTAAATGTGGATACTTAAATTGAAACAGATGGAATATATAACATCGATTATGGAAACTGTAAATAAGGTAGTGCATGAGTCATAGTGTGGTCAAATGTACAATTTACACTGAGAAAGTAGTACATATAAATTTGGATCCTAAATAATTGTTCTATAGTAGCAAACATTAGAAATTTCAATCTTAATTAGATAATTTTTCCTAGTTTTAAATCAGTTCATGCCAATGAATATCCATTCAAAAAGACTGAATTTTCAAACATTAAAATGGTCAACTTTGAATCCACATTACCTGCAAAACAATGACCAGGGTCCAGGACGCTGAAGAGCCAGCTTTCGCTCTGTTTTGGCGGGAAAATCTCTGTGGATATGATATCATTTTGGTCCTTTTCTATTTATGTGATTCAATTAAATTAGTAATGTAATAAAGGTCTTTTTGTTGCACAATATTACTGTGTTCTTTGGTGCTATATAGCCTAATAAGTAAGTGATGACTTCAGTATTTTTATTCTTCTTGGATTTGGGAGTATCCTGTAGCCGACTCGTTTTTTAAAAAATAACCCTTTGATTTATGTGTGGAGTGAAACATCAATACATTACAAAGTTATCGATTACATTTTTTATTTATTTTTAACTAGTATTAGTTATCTTTGCAAAAAAATTACGCACAAGGTCAAATATGTACCTAACTCCTAAACTAAAATCTTTTGGTCAACTTTATTTCAAGGAGATGGTGTATTTAGTTAAATGTCTTATTCTTGGTAACCTTATTCTAGTTTTTAAATTGCTCACAACACAAACATAAATTTATTGGTGTGACCATTACTAAGATAAATAGTTTACTATCTCAGTACCTCTCTTGTTGAATCTCCTCTACTTTTCGTCTTCGATGATTCGTTATTACGAGATCGGTAACTAATTCAGATTATGTTAATTTCTCCGGCAACTTTGTGTTAACCTCAACAATGAACCAAATGAGATGTAAATTTCATTGTTATTCCGGATCAAGAGAAGGAATTTAAATTATTTTATTCATAATTTTCAAATGTATTTGGCATTTTTCCAACAATAAGTAAATATGATTATCCTTCTTTTTTAACTGTAATGTAAAAACCTAGTTCAACTTCAAATAATGCAAAAAAAAAGGGAAGAAAATAACCAATTTTGCATTATTCTCAATGTACTAATAAAGCTTGGAAGCCTATTCGAAGAAGAAGAAATATAACAATGTTTGTCAGATGAAATTTTGTATGATCTACAAGTTGTAATCAGGCCGGTCTTGAAATCCTATAAATAAATAGAGGTCTTAGGCGAGAACATATGTGAGACCCTTTATATGGAAGATATTACACGCTTAAAAAATTATAAATATAAAAAAATTTATTAAAAAAAATACATTAAATATATTAAAATTAAAAAAATTGATGACAACCTCATCTTGGGGTTGTCGTGAAAATTTGATATTGTTGCATGAGTGCGGCAGTAGTTAAAGCCTTAGCTGTATTTGAGTAAAATATTGTTGACGTTTGTGCCAGTGTTGCGATATTTGAAATTAAACTTTATTTACAATCTGTGACATTAAATAGTGACAGTGAAAAGTTTGAGTATAATTTTTTGTCATTTTTTTGGTACATTCCTTGTTGACTAGTTTAGAAAAATGAAAAAAAAATGACATGCAAAATTTCAATCTGATTCAATCTGAAATGAAACCAGTTTACCACTAAAAATACTTCCAAATCTTATGATTGATATAGATTAATAAAGTTATCTTATTTATTAAACCAATATAAAATTATACTTTTGTAAGCTACCATGGATGTGTAGTGGGGCTAGTGCCACAAATAGTCTCCGCTCGAATTTAAAGATGGGTTAATTTTAAGAAAACACACTATATTATCTAGTTTAATTAATTAATCTCCATTGTCTTTATTTTGTCCCTTATACTATTTAATTTCATCATTATGCTCATTCACCTCACATTTTGAGTCAAAATACCTAAACTACCCTCAATAATATAAAGAAGTTTAGTGAAATCAACCATTTAAAAAATTTATTTTTTCAAAAATCAATTATCTTTTTCGCAAAAATTAAAAATTCAAAAAACAAATATATATATATATATATATATATTTCGGAGGCAGTATATTACTTTCCAAAATATGAATTATTTCGAAATATATATATATATATATATATATTTATATTTTGCAAAAAACAAATTCGAAAAAAAATCATATTTTGGAACATAATAGTATATATTTTTCGCAAAAAAATTATTTTTCAGAAAAAGATTATATTTTGGAACATAATATATATTTTTCGCAAAAAAATTATTTTTCGGAAAAAATTCATGTTTTGGAGCATAATAAATAATTTTTCGCAAAAAATATATATTTTGAAAAAAAATCATATTTTGGAACATAATATATACTTTTTCGCAAAAAAACAAAATCGGAAAAAAAAATCATATTTTGGAACATAATATATATTTTTCACAAAAAAATTATTTTTCGGAAATAATTCATATTTTTCACAAAAAAAATATTTTTCGAAAAAAAAAATCATATTTTCGAACATAATATATATTTTTTGCAAAATAATTATTTTTCAGAAAAAATTTATATTCTGGTACATAAATATATATTTTCGCAAAAAAAAAAATTTCGGAAAAACAAATCATATTTTGGAACATAATATATATTTTTCACAAAATAAAATCATATTTCGGAACATAATATATATTTTTTGACAAAACATTATTTTTCGGAAAAAATCATATTTTCCAAAATATATATATATATTTTGAAATTTATAATTTTTGTGAAAAATATATATTATGTTCCAAAATATGATTTTTTTCCGAAAAATATTTTTTTTGTGAAAAAGTATATATTATGTTCCAAAATATGAATTTTTTCCGAAAAATAATTTTTTCGCAAAAAATATATATTATGTTCCAAAATATGATGTTTTCCGAAAAATAATTTCTTTGTGAAAAATATATACTATTATGTTCCAAAATATGATTTTTTTCCGAAAAATATTTTTTTGAAAAAAATATATATTATTTTTTCCGAAATAATTCATATTTTGGAAAATAATATACTCCTTCCGAAAAATAATTTTTTTTGCGAAAAATATATATATATTTTTGAATTTATAATTTTTGCGAAAATATATAATTCATTTTCGAAAAATAATTTTAAAAAATGTTTGATTTCACTAAACCTCCTTATACTATTTAGGGTAGTTTAGGCATTTTGACTCAAAATGTGAGGTGATGAGGCATAATGATGAAATTGAATAGTAAATGAGGCAAAGTTAACACAATTAATCTTTATTAATCTATATCAATCATAAGATTTGGAAGATAACTTTATTAATGTATATCAATAATAAATAAGATTTGATTAAAATAGATAGTATAGAGGAGTTTTTTGAAATTAACCATTTAAAGATTCAAATACACATCATTTCATAACGACTTTATGAGCCGTTTGGTTCGCGGTTTTGGGTGGTCTGGTCTTGTGGTTTTGGTCTTGGTGGTCTTGTGTGGTCTTGAGTGGTTTTAGGTTAAATCTAAAACCATATTTGGTAAGAATTTGGTCTTGGTCCATATATTATTATATATATACTAATATGTATTAAAAACATATAAATTTAAAAAATATATATATAAAATTCGAAAAAAATATTAAAATGAAAAAGTATATATATAATTAAAAAAATAGATAAAAATTTAGAAAAATATATATAAAATAGGGAAAAATATATAGATTAGAAAAATAAATAAATTTTGAAAAACATATAACATTATAAAATTCAAAAATAATATATTAAATTTGAAAGAAATATTTAAAATTCAAAAAAAAAAGTTTAAAATTTAAAAAAATATAAAAAATGAAAAAATATATATAAATTTCAAAATAAAATATTAAAAATTGAAAATAAATAAAAAATTCTAAAATCATATATAAAATTTTTAAAATAAGAAAAAATATATATAAAATTTGAAAAAATATATAAAATTAAAAAATAATATATAAAATTTGAAAGAAATATTTAAAATTCAAACAAATTATATAAAATTCGAAAAAAATATTAAAATACAAAAATAAATATATACTTAAAAAAACATTCGAAAAATTATATTAAAATCTGAAAATATATAAAAATTTAGAAAAATATATATAAAATGGGGAAAAATATATATATTAAAAAATAATTTAAATTTCAAAAAACATATAAAATTTGAAATAAATATTTAAAATTGAAAACAATTATATAAAATTCGAAAAAAATATTAAAATTAAAAAATATATATAAAATTTTGAAACATTATATTAAAATATAAAAATATATAAAAAATTTGAAAAAACTATATAATAAAGGGGAAAAATACATAGATTCAAAACAAAATTTAAATTTCAAAAAACATACCTAAATGATAAAGTTCAAAAATAATATATAAAATTTGAAAGAAATATTTAAAATTCACAAAAAATATATAAAATTTGAAAAAATATAAAAACAATTAAATATATATATATATTATAGAAAGAAATAAAAATTTCAAAACAATACATAAAAAGTATCAAAAAAATATAAAATTGAAGAAAAAATATACAATTTTTATAAAATATTTAAAAGTGAAACAAAGATATAAAATTTTCCTCAAAACAAAAATAAATTTTAAAAATTAATATAAATTTCGAAAAAATATATATATTGCTAAAATTCCGAACTAAAATATAAAATTTAAAAATTATTTATGAAACTTTTAAAAAAGAAGATGAAAATCGAAAACAAATATCTAAAATTTGCGTCAAAATATAAAATTCTTAAGAAATATTTACAATTCGGAAAAAAATCATAAATGTAAACAAATATGTAAAACTGAAAAATAAAATATATAAAATTCAAAAATAAAACATAAAATTCGAGAATACATACAATTGTTTTGATATGATATATTAAATTTGAAAAAAATATATTAAACAAAAATAACTTGTTAAAATTTTATAAAACATATAAAAATCAATTAAATATATAAAATTTAAAAATACCACTGTAAATTTTGAAATTTGTTTTATAAAATTTGAGAAAAATTGAAAAATTGGAAAACTTACAAAAATATTCATAAAATACAAACAATGAGCATGACTTATATTATGTTTTGGAAATAAAATCTATTCAAGTTGATATAAAATATATAAAAATTGAATATAAAATATTGAAAATTCGAAACACATTAAAATTCGTAAAAAAGTATATAAATTTATAAAAAGATATTTAATAAAAAAAATATCCGCCAAAATTTTAAAACATATTTAAAAAATCAAAACTGTTTTCTAAATTTTGAAAAACTTATCTTCAATTCAATAATAAATAAAATTATGTTTTTGCTTATTAAATATATAAATTTTATTTTGGGTTTAGATGGGCCTTGAGGTCTCAGGTGAGTTTTAAATTGGTTTTAATTGGGTGGTTTTGAAAAACCTAAAATCAAATAATCAAACAAGGTTTGGTCTTCAAATTAAAACCCAAGACCAGTAACCAAAGAGACCCTTAATGGATCCAATTTATAGTTTTGTGTTACATGTTGTATTCATCAACTTAATTTAAAGGTAACTATTTGCCTCTATAATGTTAATTATTAATTAGTGAAAGCAACTAATTTAGCTATAGCTTAAGGGCAAATTAGGAAGTAAGTGTGAAAGAGAAGAGACAGTACTGCATGTGATACCATTCTCAAATGGATTAAATATTTAGATATAAATAGATTTTATTTGTATTTATGACCTATGTTTTCTTCTCTTCTTCCCTTTCCTCATATTAGCGACTCATATGGTTTTATAATCACACTTTCGTCTTCTTGGTTGCCGTATTGTAGCTGATCCATATGTCGCCATTTATTCCAAAAACTTATAATATCATAGGAGAGTCGAGACTAACATATATATATATTTATTTCATTTATACTTTATCACTTTTTGATCAAGAAACAATAGGAAACAATAGGAAAAGATTTGTCACAATATAATCATGATTGTTCCGCAGTTTGAAGTTGGAACCATGAATATTCCTAAGTTAAAAACAAAGAAGTAGATCATATACGATTATGGATTTTACAAGTCAATTGAATAAAGAGATTTTATAAAGATTAGAACGAGAGAGATGAGACCATGAACTATCAAGTGCTACCAAATTGGTGCGAGGTTCTTGGTTTACAGCCAAAGATTGTATAATAATATTGCTAAAATCAGTATTGGATGTTTAAGAGTATAAAATTTAATTACTATACAGTATATTTAACATTAGGAAATTATGAATTTATCTTTTTTATATATATAAAAAAAAAACTATCGAAAAGTAGTTTGTGGATACTGTTTATTTTATATGTACCCATTTCACATATACTGTGGACCATTGTATAGTTTGTGAAATAATTGTGATGTACCAAGTATAAAAATAATAATATGCACCATGGCATTACATATTCTTGCGATGAAGTACTAAAATCTAATAAATTGCTCCAAAATTATATATTGATAGTTGAACACACAGTAGTGTAGTGTGTGATTCATTGATTCTTTCATTAGAAAGGCAACAATTATTAATGAGTAAACTAAAAAATTCTCAATATACTAAAAATATACTAAGGTCTTATTTGAATTGACTTTTTAAATGTTGTTTTTCTATTTTTTAAAGAAAAAAATTTATTTTTAACGGTGTTTGATAAAAAATTTAAAAAAATTTCAGAATTTTGAAAGAGCGTTTTAAAAAAGTTGAGATACCAATTTTTCAAAATAATTTTACTTATTTTTTCTTCTGCGTAAGCCAGAAGCTAGGAAAAGCTATGCCAAACTCGATCTAATATAACATCATATACTGTTGGGAAAAGAATAAAATAAAACAAAACAAAACAAAAAAAATGCAAGTTCAATTTTCTCATCCGAAGTTGTTCTGTCATTCAAAACGCAAATAGTTATGCGGTCCTACACAAGATCACCCTAGCAAATAGTAACAAAGAGCAGAGTAAGACTTTACATACTCTAATGAAATCAAGAAACTTTGGACACTATATATATATATATATATATATTGAGTCTTATCTATGCTACATTAATTTGTAGCTCCATGTTGACCAACTAGATTCTTAAATGACAATATGCTTGTAATAAATAGAAGTAGATAGCTACTAAATATATTTCTTCAGAAACTAAACAAAAATATACAACAAACTTGGATAAATCAATGTCCCTGATAAGGTCATTAAACAGCAACAAATAATGAGTAAATTACAAATTAGTCTCTATAAAAAGGTCTCAGTCCATAAGATATAACAAAACAAAAGAAATATAAAAGCACACAAACACTACCATTTACAAGCTTTGTGATCATGTAATACGAAAACTGTCAATAAATCAGGAACTATATCGAAAGTTTAAATTAAGCAAGAACCCAACATAATAAGCCACAAATTACATTACCCTTGATTTCAATGTATGAATTTAGACTGAGAAAACAGATCAACTCACCCCTAAATGTTCACATTCATTCCAAATTTCATCCCAATATAAATATATATATATATATATATATATATATATATATATATCACTAAATCAGCAAATGGAAATAAAATCGAAGCAAATCAAGAAGGTGGGGGGTTGTTTTTGAAATATTGGTGAGCCCTTTGGCCGATTGGGGTGAGAGGGAGAGTAAGCCAGAGGACCCCATGTTTCACCTCAGCCTTCCACTGCTCCATTTCGTAGAACCGAGGATTGGCGGGAACCACCAGCGTGTAAGAGCCTCCTCCAGGCCCAAACTTGGGTATGTGATCATACTCTCCCTCAATCTCAAGGTGTTTTTCCTCATTCAACCTCAGTTTCACACCCTCAGAGTTTAGACCTGGCAAGTCATACCTCATCACTGCCCACTTATCATTCACTATTATGCGCTCCGATACCGTTCTCGGCACACCCTTCCCATCCTCAGCCACTCCTATATATATATATATATGTATATGTGAATAGAGATATAGATTTAAAGGAAAATTAAATAAAGGGTTTCTGAAAACTCTAGGGCGAGGGGGATCGCTGCTGGTGTGAACGGTGTGGTGGAGGTGGCAGCGGAGGGAGGTGGAGAGCAGCCTCTTCGCGCCGGTGAGAGGTCTTGTGGCCGCCATTGATGGTGTTGGAGCTCTCTGTGTGTGTATGTTTAATACCTGACTGTGTCACGTGACTAAAGGGTAGGGTTTATTTGTTTGCTACCAGCTGGCAGGAGGTATTATTCAGTGTAGCGCGCGAGTATAGTAGAGTGCACCTGTTGGCCGTAGAATTCTTCCCACACGATTTGATCGTGTGGTGCAAAATGAAAGGGAAAAGGAAATGTTAACCAAAACAAAGAAACAGTTAGGCTCCGTTTGGCAATCCGGTTTTGGTCTTGGTCTTTGATTTCAAGACCAAGACCATGTTTGGTTGGCCGGTTTTGGACACCCTAAAACCAACCACTAAAACCTGGTTTTGGCCCACCATTTTTCTACTTTTTGGAAAAATTTATTTTTTCGTCAAAAAATAAATTTTTGGAAAAAAATATTTTTTCGACAAAAATTATTTTTGTCGAAAAAATTAATTTTTGGAAAAAAATCATATTTTCGGAAAAAAATTAATTTTCGGAAAAAAAAATTTTTTCGACAAAAATTTTTTTTTTGAAAAAATTAATTTTTCGGAAAAAATTAATTATTTTTTTTTCCGAAAATTAATTCTTTTCTAAAAAATTATTTTTTATATTTTTCAGAAAAATATTTTTTTCCCGAAAATTACTTTTTTTCCAATTTTTTATATATATATTTTTCATATTTATATATTTTTAATACATATTAGTATATATATATATAATTATACCAAGACCAAAACCAACTCCTTACCAAACACTATATATTGGTTTTAGATTTACCTAAAACCACCCAAGACCAAAACTAAGACCAAAACCAAAACCAAAACCAAAACCAAGTTCCCAAACGGGCCCTAATATGGAAAAAACAACTAATACAGCATGGATTATACAAATTCGATGTAAGAACTTCTGAAATATTAGAGAGAATTAGAGCAATGTTTGGAGGTGGAATTAAAACAGAAAACTAACAAATTCAAAAAAGACCATATACAATCCAAGTCAAACTATTTGAGAATATTTATGAAAGTGTGAATATTCAAATCCTATTACAATATTTATAGAAGTGTGAATATTCAAATCTTATTACTAATTTTCTAATTCCAAATCCACCAACCAAATGATCTTGATTGATGAATCGGTTATGATAGTAATTTGAATTAGAAAGTGTCGGTTTCTTAAGCCTAGACGCAAATGGTGATTAAGCTGGAATATCCAAAGCTTTCAGTAGTAATTAATTAAATGAATAGGCTGTTGAGGTACTGTCCTTATAATATGTATGCATGGATTTTCTTGGCTGAGATTGTTGTATCTATGTATGGGATTTGTGCTTGGCATGGTAGTGGGTTGTTTGCTGTGCTAAATTGGTGGAGTGCCTCTAAAGAGGACAGTAGAGACAATCTGATAACTGGGGGTCTGAATTTTTATTCTACTTCCAGCTTAGTTTGGAGGTATGCTGAAGAGAACTATGGGTGTTGGGGTCTTTGCAACTGTTTGAAGAATTGTTTTGTTAAAGATGGTTTTGCTCAGTAAAGCCGAGTGTGCGACTACTCGTCTGAGTTAATTTGTTTTTTGAGTGTTCTTTTATGCATCATGTATAACCTCATTGCCTTTAATGCGGGGCTTGCTATTTGGTGGATTTGGGGTTACCATACCTCAAGTATTTTGTAGGCTATTGGCCTTCTGATCTTTTTTTTTTTTTTTTCAATTGCCTTGCCTTTAAAAAAAAAAAAAAAGTTGATATGCATTTACAGGTTTAAATTCTATTTTAGTATTCCCTTCGTCCCAATTTAGTTGTTCACATTTGATTTTTTAATAATTTTTTTGATATTTTGCGTTGCCTATTTTGCCCTTTGATAATGTAGTATAGTTGTAGTTTTTAATAGGGTCCATTTATTTTTGAAGTTAATGAAGATGGATAATTTTGAAAAGTATATGACAATATTGTATTAGGATTCGAAACTGAATAATTAATTTGGGACAAATAAAGGAGGGCAAAGTGGATAACTAAATTGTGACGGAGGGAGTATAAAGTAGGAATATAGAAAAAACAAAAAGAGGATAAGGAATATGGATAAAATATTTATGTCCTATTTAGCTCTCAATGTGACGACTTGAGTAGGGATGAGCATGGGGCGTTTTTCTCAAAATTCATAATCAAAATCGTGAAAATTTGCATCTCCATAATCGTACCAAAATCGTTTAAAAATTTGACATCTTCCCCCAAAACCGTCCCAAACCATTCACCATGTCCCCCAAAATTGTCCCAAACTTCGTCACTAAACCCTGTTTTAAGAGCAAATAAAAAATAAGCAAATTAATTATAACATTTTGACCTATATAGAAAACAATAAATGATCCAATTTACTCGTAATAATTTCTAACACAAAAATAAATTTAATAAATCACAATAGAGACTCCGACAACTTCACAATTCCAATTCACTGTTTTGTGATTGAAAAAAATAAACTATCAATATATACTCATATTAACTTAATGTTAAGTCATACACAATTACAATTTAGTTCTCATTCACGGATGAAAATTAAACCAAGGAAAATTGTCATATAAATATTGTTTCACAACTAAATCAACATGCTATTCTAATAAACTTCTGAAACCCTACAGAAATGAAACTCTAAATCATAGGAACTTAAAACAAAACCCCATAATTTTTTTATTTGAAAGGTGAGATATGGTATCAATACGAATTTGACTTTCAATCTACTATTGCTTATGTCAAAAACAAACTTAACCTTAAATCCCATTTTCACTTCAATATATATATACATATATATGTATTCAGACTCTAGATTATATGATTTAAAAACAAAACCAATACAAGCTTTTAGGGTTTATGTATATATATATATGGGTATATAAGTAAATATGTATTTTATTAAATGAGTACAAGGTAATTTTAATATAAAAAGTTATAAAAATACATATGATTATGTAACTTTGATATAAAAAATTATAAAAAAATTATGCGGTATGGGACGGGGCGGTTCCCCATTGGGGGAACCCCTCAAACCGTCCCCCGCCCCATACCACCCCATTTTTAAATGGTATGGTTAAAAACAGTAAAAAATGAGGCGATTCTCCGGCGGGGTGGGTTTATGCTCATCCCTAGACTTGAGTCAATAAAATGTACTCCCTCCATCCCCTATTAGTTCTATTAGTTGTGTACTTTTTCAATTTTCTTTGTTCCAAAATAGTTGTTCAGTTTTGAATCTCAATATAGTATAATCTTATACTTTCTCATTTTATCCCTACTCATTAACTTCAAAAAGTAATAGGCTCCACTAAAAACTACAATTATACTATATTATCAAATGACAAAATAAAAAATAAAAAATAACCAAACAAATATTAAAAAGTCAAATTATTCAAGGTCAAACTCGTTTTCTTTTTGTTCTCTCTCTTGTTTATATATAAAGGTGGTTTTGAATACGAAACACAAAAAAATATGATATTCTCTCTGTCCCAATTTAAGTTATTATTATTTTTTTGTTCGTCCCAAATTAAGTGTTTCGTTTGAAAAATTAAACTACTTTATTTTGTCATTTTATCAATTTAACCTTCGTTCATTAAATTAATAAAAAGCCTAAATTACAAACTATCACTTCACCAGAGTAAAATGGACAATTTATTCACTATCTATACAATATAAATTATCAAAAGTCATTCTTTTAAAAAGTTGAATTTTTGAAAAGTGACCCTTAAATTGGGACAGATGCAATATTTCTCTTGAATTTTAGTATTATTTAATCTTTTAAAACATATCACTATAAAGAAACATATATCAATTTTTATTTTTAATTACTATGGTCGTGTTGATTCACTTTTTAAAATGTAATTTTTTTATATTAATAAATTAACATTAAAAATATTCATAAAATACTGATTTAACCTCAATTAAACAAATATACTTTTATCCCTAAAAATAATCGTAAAATTTAATTTTACGATTTACCTTCCATACTTTTAGATAGAAGGTAAACCGTGTTTAGCTTGACTCAAAACAATATTATATATTGGGTAAATTACAATTTCACCCATGTTGTTAGTGTAAATTATATTCGCACCCCTCTAATTTCATTAATTACAGTTTCACCCTCTGATTTTCATCGGCGTTCAATTTAGCCCACCGGAGCTTGTGAAATGACCATTATACCCCATGCCTTTAATTCATTATTAAATTAAAATATACCTGAAACCCTTATTCATGTTAAATGACGTTATTACCCACGTACCCTAATATCTCTCAAACCTAAGTCTCGACTTCATTTGGTACCAAACGCCTCACAAGTTCTGAGAAAGAGAGATGTAAGGAGGAGAGAAAAACAGATCTAAACCTAAGTTTTCTTCATCTTCATTTGGTCCTTGATTGAAGATCAAACTTTGGAGTGCAAAATCTCAGCTTTCTTCATCGAGTTGTTGATCCCGATTCAAGAGCAAATAAGGTTTCTTCGATTTCTTTTCCTTCATTCTTCTCCTTCCATCATTCTATATTGTTTTTCTTGTTTGTGCTATACGTTTTATGTCGATTTGCATGATTTTAGGGTTTCCTTCACTGTGGTGTAAAAATTAGGGCTTTATAGTTGTATGTTCTTTCATCTATGTCAATAAGGGTTTATTACTCGAAATAGTTTTTAATTTATGAGTTATGGATTTCAATGTTGTATGCATGCAATTGGGGGTTTCTGGATATTCAAACGCATGTCTAAAATTAGGGCTTTTAACTGATTTAATTTGATGTTAAAAATTAGGGATTCTCTCTAAAATTAGTTATATGTTAAAAATTAGGGCTTTTAGTTGTATGTTAAAATTAGGGTTTTTAGTTGATTTGTTATGATCTGTCTGTATACTAAAATTATTTTATTATTATTTTTGTTTACTTTGACAACAAAAAAGGATATTTTCTTTGACTTGATTCTGCATTATGGTGATACTACAAGGACTTTACGTATGGTTGATCCTGATAGATATTCCTTTATAGAACTCACCAATGATGTGCCCTCTCATTGTTTATGTGAAATTCCCTCTGAAATACATGTAGCTATTAATATAGAACATGGGGTCCCAAATAGTAATTTAAGAATTGAAGTGAACAATGATAGTGATGTTATGGATATGTTTGAAATCAACAAGTCAGTTCAGCAAATACATATTTATGTGGAACCAATGTTTGTAGATGGACCTTTAAGGTATGGAGAGGATGTTGGTATTGGTAAGGGTGTTAGGGTTAGTGAGGACAGTGGTGAGAGTGATAGTGATAGTGATGAGGAGACTAATGATAATGATAGTGAAAGTGATGGTAAGTTGGAAAAAGATAATATATATGGTTATAATGATGAGGATAGGGACTGGAAAACTGAAGAGGGAGATGATGGTGAGGATATTGAGAGTGATTCTGGGGATAGTGGTTTAGTTTATGAAGAGGGTTTGGGAAAACAAGTTGTGTTTGATGATGAGTTAAGTAACTACTAGTCTAATGATGAAGAGTTTGATTATGATTCAGATGATCAGCCTCTTCTTAGGAAGAGGTACATAGACAATAAACACAAAATTTAAATTGTCACAAAGTAAAATTCACAAACATTGTAAATATGGAAATTTGTACAAGCCTGATCCATCTGGAAAATTTGTTTTGGAAGAAGGCCAATTGTTTTTGAATGTTGACCAGTATAGAGAGGTGTTAAAAGATTATGCTAATCAGGAAGATGTGAGGTTAGACAAAAAGAAGAATGAGAGGACTAGGGTGACAACAAACTATTTAGAAGATGGTTGTCCTTGGAGGATTCATGCCTCACCCTTGTCTGATAAAATCACATTCCAAATCAAAATTATCAAAGGAACTCATAATTGTGTAAGACTGAAAATAAACAAAGAGGCAACCTCAACTTGGATATCTAAAAAGTTCAAAGATATATTTAAAGAGTCTCTAAACATTACCATTAGTGGGTTGCATGAAGTGCTAAATGGGAACTGTGGTTTAGAAGCCCATAAAATACAGCTATCGAGAGCCAAAAGGAAGGCCTTGGCCAGTGTTGACGGGAAACCATGGTGAGTCTTTTAAGTTTCTGTCATCCTATGTTAATGAAATAAAAAAAACAATCTAGGAAGCCATGCTACATATAGGTGCCACTTTCCTTCCCTACCAGCCACCCCACAATTCCAAAGGATTTTTATATCATTTGAAGCAATGATCAGTGGCTTTAAGAATGGTTGCAGACCCTTCATTGGTTTAGATGAATGTCATTTAAAGGGGGCTTTTGGGGCCCGGGGGGGGGGGGGGGGGGGGGGGGGGGGGGGATGGGGGGGGTGGGGGGGTTGTTGGCAACAATAGCTCTTGATGCAAATAATTGATTGTTTCCAATTGCATATGGGGTTGTAGAGACAGAATGCAAGGAGAGTTGGGGTTTTTTTTGTTGAACAATTGCATAACAACATTGGTCCCCATAGTTCATAAAGGCCTTTAACATTCATGTCAGATAAGCAGAATGGTTTAATATAGGCATTGGCTGATGTCTTTCCTGGTGCTATATATATAAAGTATTGTAGACATACATATAACAACTTTAGGAATAAACATGCAGGCATAATATTGAGGAAATATTTCTGGAATGCAGCAAGGGCATACATATTGCAAGATTTTAATGAGGCCATGAACCAAATTAAAGGGTTAGATCTAGAGGGCTATAATTGGCTTGTGAGACAAGGACCAAAAGAGCAATGGAGTAGGCATGACTTTAATGAAGTGATTAAGAGTGACCATATGACAAACAACATGGCAGAAAACTTTAACAATTGGGTAGGACAGTTGATGGATAAGATAATTTTAACAATGCTAGATGGGATTAGATGCAAGATAATGGAAAGGATCCAGAAAAGATATGAAAAAGGTTGTGGGTAGAATGAGATGATCACACCAAACACTAAGAAAAAATTAAATAAAATGATGGAAGATAGCATGCAATGCACTGTTATTTTTGCTGGTGGAGATGAGTATGAAGTCAGGGAGCAGATAAGTAGATTTATAGTGCATCTTGGCATGATGACATGTGTTTGCAGAGCATGGCAGATTTCCGGGGTCCCATGTAGACATGCTACCACTGCAATCTCATACAGCAGGTTCAATTTAGAGAGATTCTGTGATGAATTCTACACCAACAGAATGTACATGAAGGCACATAATGGTATGATCCACCCCATTCCTGATCAGTCAATGTGGGATCCCATGGTGAATGAGATTATTAAGGCTCCTAAACCAAAGAGATTGCTTGTTAGACCTCCAAAGGCTAGAAAAAGGGATGAATTTGAGCCTCCAGCTGGTACAAGTTTGGTAAGAAGGTATCTAACATTGTTTTGCAACAAATGTGGATCAAGTGGACATAATAAAAGATCATGCAAAGAAGGGACTGCTCAACAGGTTCAATTTGTACTTTGAATATTTTCACTTTTATTTTAATTTTATATCATTATAGTGTTTAAATTTCAAAACCATATTTTTATTTCAGAGAACAACATAGGCCAGTTCACAACAGAGGCCTTCAGTCGCTGGTCAACATCAAGTTCAATTTGTATTTTGAATATTTCACTTTTATTTTAATTTTATATCATTATAGTGTTTAAATTTCAGAACCATATTTTTATTTCAGAAAACAACAGAGGCCAGTTCACAACAGAGACCTCCAGCCACTGATCAACACCAGGTTCAATTTGTACTTTGAATATTTCACTTTTATTTTAATTTTATATCATTATAGTGTTTAAATTTCATCACCATGTTTTTATTTCAGAAAACAACGAAAACCAGTTCACAGCTAATGCCTGCTTCTAATGTCAGTTCACAATCTCACCCTCCAACTGCTACTAATGTGAGTTCATTTGGAAGCATGAGCCAACCAATAGGAAATGTCAGAGGACAAACCAATGTGAGTTCAGAAACTTATATTTATTTGATTATTTAAAAATGTATTTTTTGATTATTTAAGAATGATAGTATATATCCTATATTGTTTAGGTCGGTCAATCCAATGAATAAGTTGCCAATCAAGAGGGGAAGGGGCAATGGCAAAGGGTGTTGATGGTTGCTGCTACAAGTTCTTTTCTTTTTTTCTTTTTCTTTTTTTTTTTATTTTGGACACGACAGTCTTTTTGGTGATGATACAATTATTTTGGGGTGATGATGGACAATTATTTTGGTATTTTTTGGTACATTTTGGCTAACATGGGATGTAGGTCACAAAATTATTTTTGGACATTGGCCATATCATGTGGTATGGAAAGGGGTATACGCTAACAAGTAGAAAGTGCATATATTTTGGTCACTTTGCAGTGCAACCTTGTAATCATCAATAGTGTGTTTTTTGGACATGTAATGCTCACTTTTTTGTAATTGTCATTTAATGGTCACTTTTTTTTGTAGTGACATTATTTCATGTAATGGTCACTTTTTTGTAGTGACGTTATTTGACAATGTTATTGTAATGACATTATCAGTTCAATTTAATGTTAATGCAATTATCTAGTTTGTTCATTATCATTAGAAACACATATCCAAAACTGATTGCAAATTGATTACAAGCACATGTTCAGGTTCAGGCTCAAAACACAATACATAAAGTTCAGGTTCAAAACACAACACATAAAGTCATACATAAAATCTTGAGCAAACAAATGTATCAAGCTTGCATGTACAACTTACTTTAGCAAACAAATTACACACAATAGAAATGAAAATATACTCAACAAAAGGATTGAAGCAACAAGAAGCTTCATAAAGCCATTATTTCCTTCAAGCACCCTTACACTAGCAGCTACTCCCACATGAACAACTTTCAGATCCTCAGTATCCTGCTCCAATTTTCTAACTTTCACTTTCAGTTCATCCAATGCTTCCTGGCTTGGTTTGGCTTCATTCCAAATTGGTTTAGGGTAACACCAATCCCAAAAGTTGCATGGATTATTTGGTTTTGGACACATGTAGTATAATTTTCCCCGGTTCTTCTCATTTTAATAAAGAATGTCAATTCTCTTTAACAATTTGGTATAAGTATCATAGCTCTATCAAATAATCAAAATTCAAAAAATTATACTAAAAATAAATCAGTTAATAAAGAATGCTTTATTGAAGCCAATTATAAATTAACTGCTTGGATGATTTGGAATAATTTTCTGATTTTAGATTGTAGACATTTAAGCACATGTGTGCTCCTCTATCTATCGATACATAACACATCAAATAGAAGAGCGGACAAAAATGAATAAAAAAAATCAAAGGATTGGTATCCTTCCCATTTGGGTCAACAAATGGAAGTCTTTTTTTGCCCTTTCCTTCTTTCTCTTTTGAGTCCCTCTCAATTGTGTTTAAGGATCTATTTTATAAAAAAAAAATTATAATTCTTCCTCTTTGACTCCCTCTTAGTTGTCTTTGAAGATCTCTTTAATCAATAATTATTCCAAGTAAGAACCTCTTTCCCAGATAATAAAAAAAAAACTATATAAAGCTCTAGATCAATTTATTAAAATTGCTTGATTAAATTATCAATACACAGAAAAAACTGAAAGTTTGGAATGTATTTATGCCAATCATTCCAATGTAAAACATAATATATATTCTTTAAACCCTGTTTGCAAACCACTACCAAATTCCCCCAAACAAATAACATGTTCATTGCTTCAACAAAGCAAACACATAATGCATGTTTGGTAGAGGGAATGAAGCCAAAATTTTGGATTTGGTTTGAAAAAATGACACTAAACTATGTTTGGTAAATGGTGTGAAAATTTGGTACCAACACTGTAGCAACTCCATGGTGCCAACTTTGTGAAAGAATTTGGAACTATTATTTTTTATGATTTGATTTGATGCGGCTACTGTAACAACACTGTAGCAATACGAAATATATATATTATATATATATATCATTTTTAATATATAATATATTTTAATATATTAATATTAATATTTATTAATATATTAATATTCAGAATTTCAACTCATACCATCTCTACCAAACATGATTTTATTTTTCAGCATCATTTTTTCTCACACTAAAACCATCTGCACCAAACATGATTTGGAACCAAAATAAAACCACACCAACTCTAACCAAACCAAAACCAAAAACCAAAAACCAAAAACCAAAAACCACACCGTCTACCAAACAATCACATAATTTAACTCTATGTTCTCCAATTTATGATGTTTAATCACAATCTCCCCAATTAATAATACCAAAATTAAAAGTTATATTAACCAAGAACTCAACATAATAAAGCACAATATAAATTTCATTAACCTCCATCTCAGATTCTCAATGTTAGAATATCCACTGACAAAACAGATCAACCCACCCCCAAAAATTAACATTCATTCCACATCCCAAAACACACACACATATATATAAATGTATATGTATATGAAATTGAAGCAAATCAGAAAGGGGGTTTGTTGTAGTAATAGTTGAGGGCCCTCTGGTAGTCTTGCTTGATTGGGAGAGTAAGCCAGAGGACTCCATTTTTGACCTCAGCCTTCACCTGTTCCACTTGGCAGATCTTTTGATAGCCGGGAATCACCATGATGTAGTCTAATCCTAAATCCCCAAACTTGGGTCTTGCCTCAGTCCCTCCCTGGACTCCAATGGACTTGTCCTCTGTAACCCACACTTTCAAGCTCTTTGAGGTTAGACCTGGCCCGTCAAATCTCATCACCATCAAGCTGTTATTCACTATTTTACAGTCCGATATCTTTCTGGGTCCACCGTTCCCATCATCAGCCACTCCTATATATACATATATTGATTTTAAAGGAAAGATAACTTGAATGAAAGAGGAGAAGATTTAATTTAGTACGTACCGAAGGGGTTTTTGAAAACTTTATTGCTGCTGGCGTTCAACGGGTGAGCGGTGTGGTGGAGGTGGCGGTGGCGGCGGAGGGAGGTGGAGAACAGCCTTGTTGGGGTGGTAAGAGATCTTGCGGACGCCATTGATGGAGCTCAAGCTGGGTGTGTGTTTTTCACTGTGTGTTTGTGTTTGTGTGTGTGAGGGGTGAGTGGAGATGATATAAGGGGGGTGTGGCCTTGTCACGTGATCTCTGTTAAAGGCATGTTGTTTGTTACCAGCTGGCAGGAGATATTGTATGGTGTAGCGCGCAAGAGTATTTTGACTTGACCTTTCAGCCGTAGGATTTATTCATCTTGATTGATCAACTAAGTGTCAAAAATAGAACAGAACATAAATAAATAGATAAAATGGAAGGGACTAAGAAAAAGATAAAAACAAAAAAGAAATTAAAATTTGAAATGTGATTTGAAATCTTGGAGTTATAATCGAATGAAATTCTTGTGAAAAATAATAGTGTCATTTCATATTAAAATGAGGGTATATACCTTAACTAACTTTTTGGGTCGATATATCGTAATAACATCAGTGTCATTTTTCTAATTCCTTATTATACTAAATTACCTTTATGATTAAAAGAAATATAAACTGACACAGTTTTTTGAAACTCTACCCTATCAAATATAAAGGATAATTCATAGTGGGTGGCATTAGTTCCTTAGTTGAATTTTGTACCCGGTAATGGAAAGTTGCTAAATATATACATATATGTGTGTAATTTTATTTTATTTTTCATTGGTGAGCAACAAGATTCATATTCAGCTATCATAATAACAGCTGAATACTTATACCGATCATTTCCAACTATATTAGTGAGTATGAATATTTTACTCTTCGGTGATCAAGAAATCATTTTCATATATACATGAATAATATTACAATAATAGTTGATTATATATTACAAAAAAAAATCATATTCACCTATTGTAGATACAGAAAAATATACAATGAAATATGTTAAAAATTGGATCATTTTATTCATCATTTAATCCTGTATTTATACATAAATTGGATAAATGGGTCAAACCCATTTACCCAAATTTATCAATCTCTTAAATCATGGGATTTGATAAACTATTTTCTTTGTTGGACTCTATTATCCATAATTAGGGCAAATTCTTGACTTGTGGATCACTCACTTTCTAGAAACTTCCATGGGCTCATTATCCCCAAGGCCCATCAGTCCTTCGGCCCATCAGTTCAATGGCCCATCTATATTGGGTCATGTAATTTTTGGCTATTACATAGGCTCTTGAGGTTATGGGCTTATGACTCACATAATAGCCCATGATCGAAATTACATATACTCATATATACATTAATATCTTTATGGGAAATGATGGTGGTGAGTTGGCATATCTTTATTTGGCCTTTAATTGCATTTCAAAACAAGGGGCCATAATTTTCTTATTTTTCGCTCCATGACGGCTCATCGTGTAACGTGCGACCTTCGGGCTTCGTGTAGTCCTTTGGCATGCTATTTTCCTTCTATAAAACCCACCCTAAACCATTTCATTTCTTCATTCCTCTCTTTCTCAACTTTCCCTCTTGCCTTTTTCTCTCTGATTCCTGCAATCTCTCCTGCCGGCCTTAAGAACCTCCATCAGAAAAAACATCTACTCCTACCCGAAGTTCTTCCTGCCTCTTCATTATCAGCTGAGTAAGTCGGATAATACTTCCCTCTTTTTAATTTTCATCTCTGCCTCCCATCTGTCTCTTCTACCTTTCTGAAATTATGTCCGATAGCGATGATACTAAGTCAGTGGAGGAGGTCGTTTTGTCCCAAATCAGTAGTGATAGCCTTTCTTCCATCCGTCAAGAGGCCCTTGTCCCAAAAAACATTCCCCTAAATGCTGACCTTCCAGGTTCGTCAACGAATCCGGGAACACCCGCTTCAAGGGGTTCTCATGATAATGACGAATCTGTGAACCCCAAGCCTTCTGAACCCTTCACGGTTGCCCCTCTTAAGAAAACAAGGCCTGAGGTGGACGTAAAACATCTTCGGGTTGAGACCAGTGTACTCGGTGATGTCGATGTGGCCCCTTACCCAGGCTATTTAGATTTCTCTAAGAGTGAGGGACTTCAACCTGGTAGCATTTTGCTATCGGCAGTTCATCTTAAAGTCTTAAGATTTCCTCTTCACCCTTTCTTCCATTATGTGTTTTTCATGTTAGGGTTGCACCCCCTTCAACTCAACCCGAATAGCCTTAGGATTCTGTCCATGCTCCTACTATACAATAGGGATTTGGACCTTAATCTAGGTTTAGCCGACTTGCTTCTCTGCTATTTTTTCCAAAATGTCAGAGAGAGTAAGGGTAGATACAACCTCTTTCCCTTCCAGGGTTAGGGTCTATGTTCTGGTACGGAAAAGTCAGATAAATGGTGGAAAGAGAGAATGTCAGTTGTTAGCGGTAATTGGTTTTACCCATTCTCTCTGACATTCCCGATCCCACATACCTTCGGTGCTATTCGCTTGCCTATCTACCATCCCCTCCAATAAGCTTCCTGTTTCTGTGAGTTCTGTGATTTACATCGGGGGGAATACGCATACATATTTATAGGTTATGAGGATAGAGAAATTCCCTTGTCCCTCATAAAAGAACGGATAGCCCTTCTGAAGGCCAAGATCTGGAACAATGTCCGATCGGCCACTACCCTTCTGACTCAGGCGAATCTGGAGATGATTTCTAACTTGGGCGCTGTTGTTGACTGGATGGATTTGCCCGTCAAACCCCTTTCTTCCAGACGCACTTAGGTTCCTGAAGGGATCAACTTGGTTGACGTTGTACTGCCCTCGATAGCACCCCCGACGCCTCCAGTACCTCCGCTCGCACAAAGTCCAGTAGATCCACCTCAACCTTCTCCTGCAAATCCTCCAATCATGAGGTCTCGATCTGGTACGGGTGTTGGAGCAGCCAACAAAAGACCCATAACCCAAACGTTGATGCCTCTACGAGCGAAACTCCTTAGGCTCAGGATACCCTTCGTACCGCCATCCCTTGGGAGCCGAAGTTTCTCCTCCCCGATGGGACTCCGGTCTGTGCTGATCATCTCACCATCTACCAGCCAGAAGCTCTACGGGCTATGGAAAAGGGGATTTGGACTCAAGTTGATAGGGCTGCTCAGTCAAAAACCTCTAGGACTGAGCTTCTGAAAAAGAGCTCCACAATGGTCATGGAGGTTGGTAACCATCATGCATTATTTTCACTTTAATTTACTATTTATACTTTGTTATGCACTAATATGCACTTTTTCCCCTATCTGCATAGCTTCTTTATGGGATCCAATCCTATAATAATGCCCTGGAGTCCGATGTCCGGGAAATGGCCAAGATCAGGCTCAACTTCAGCAAAATAACGAGCATCGTGTCACTCTGACCAGAGAGGCGAATGGTCTTCACCAGAGTGTATCTGAGCATAAGAGCTTTCTTCACTTTAATTTACTATTTATACTTCGTTATGCACTAATATGCACTTTTTCCCCTATCTGCATAGCTTCTTTATGGGATTCAAGCCTATAATAATGCCCTGGAGTCCGATGTCCGGGAAATGGCCAAGATCAGGCTCAACTTCAGCAAAATAACGAGCATCGTGTCACACTGGCCAGAGAGGCGAATGGTCTTCACTAGAGTGTATCTTAGCATAAAAGCTTTCTGGAGACCGGGGAGGCCTAGAAAAAGGGCTTTAGCTGCTGAGAAGATGGCTCTAGCTGTCGAACTAGCAGAGGCGAAGGCAACCTACCAAAAAATAGCTGCAGAAAAGGCGGAGTCAGATAATTTTCTGGCTCTCGAGCGATCCAAGGTAGAGGTGTGTCGTTTGGGTGGTCTAGACATGCACACCCGGTACGTCACCATCTGCGATGTTTGATCGGTCAGAGCGTGGCGAGATAGGCATGAAATGGAGCACATTCCCTTGGCAGATCGGGAGTTCAAGATTGCTGAGGAGTTTGATGCTTTCATGGGAGTGTCTTTTCCTTATAAAGACCCACTGGCTTCTGAAAATGAGAAGCGGTTTGCTGCCATCTTGAAGGGAGAAGATTAACTTTTCCCCCTTAGTTAGATATGGCTTAGGTTTCTGGCACTTCATCATGTACCTACCCTTTTCGAAGGGTATCTTTATATATATTTTTATCTATTTTAATGAAAAAATATTTTCCTTATTTGATGGTAATGCGTTCCTATTTACTTGGCTTAGCAAACTTTCTCATGCAGTATTTTAGTCTTCGAGCATCTGGCCCCTAAGACTTGTTCGTACCCTCTGGCTAGTTCAAATCAGGCTTGAACTCAACACTTAGGAAAATTTTCATTTAAATATTTTAGTCTTCGAGCATCAGGCCCTTGAGACTTGTTCTTGCCCTCTGGCTAGTTCAAATAAGGTTTGAACTCAACACTTAGGAAAATTTTCAATTAAACATGATGTCTTCTCATAAATATGAGTATAAAAATAAACTATATCTTTATTCAAAAGAACTTGAGAATCATGAGGTAGATGTGCCGAACATCGGGCACTGATGTTTTATTATAATCAGCAAAATGTGTCATATGCGAAACACAATTTTATTTTATTGTTTAACAAGAAAAATAAACTACCTAAAGATAATACCTCTTCAGCCGATAAGCGTTCTGAGAGTTGGGCTCGATGCGGCCTGTCTCGTTTTTTCGTACCCGATAAGCACCGCGTCCGATGATCTCAATTATTGTATAAGGTCCTTCCCATGTCTCCCATAACTTGCCAATAATCCCAATCTTTTTTCCGAGTACCATATCGCCTACTTGAAACTTTCTGATTAAACCGAGCCCTGACTTGTTGCGGATAGGCAGTCAGCCTTATCCCGACAACTTCTCTTCTTTCCTCTAGTAGGTCGAAATCATGGGCTAGGTGCTGATTGTTTGGACCTTCTTCCCAGGCTTGACTTCTTAAAGTAGGTACTCTCAATTCAGTCGGGATAACAGTTTCGGCACCATAGGTCATGGCAAAAGGGGTCTCTCATGTTGGTTATCTTGGAGTAGTCCAATAGGACCATAAGACCTCGGGCAATTTTTCCAACCAGGCTCCTTTTGTCTCTTCAAGCTTTTTCCTGAGTGTATCGAAAATTATTCTATTTGTCCTTTCAGCCTGTCCATTTTCCTGTGGATAGCCAACGAAAGAAGTGTTCTAATTGATCCCATGCTTTGCCAGGAATGCTTGAACTTTCCTGTTATCCAAATTGGTGCCATTGTCCATCATTATAGTTTGGGGTAGACCGAATCTATAAATGATGTGACTCCAAATGAACTTTATAACATGGCTATTTTTGATAATAGAGTATGCCTCGACTTCCACCCACTTGGTAAAGTAATCCGTAGCCAGAAGAACATGTGTGGTAGATCGTATAGCTTGCGAGAGAGGACCCACAATATCCGTACCCCATCGGGTAAAGGAGTGAGGGATAATTGTTGGGTTCAGTAATTCTGGAGGTGGATGAATGACATCTCCATGAAATTGACACTTTTTGCAGTGTCGGGAGTAGACCTCAGCGTCCTTTGACAGATAAGGCCAGAAGTATCCCTGGGTGAGAACTTTATGGGCTAAAGACCTTCCTCCGGAATGATTGCTACATGATCCAGCATATATCTCTTCCATGACCGCAGAAGCTTCGGAAGGTGTGAGACATCTTAAATATGGCCCAAAGAAATACTTGCGGTATAGTTGGACGTTGTATAGAGCATATCTAGCAGCTTTCATTCTTATCTTTCGGGCCACTGGTTTTTGACTCAGGTAACGCACCCGTCCTTAAATAGTCTGTTATGGGGTCCATCCAGCTTGGCTCCCAAGGAATGACCATTACGTCTTCGGAGGGCTCCAAGATTGACCGGACGATGAAGTCCACTGGTGCTATTCGAGTCATACTTTCCCCTGCTGCGGAGGCCTAGTTAGCCAGACGATCTGCCATGATATTATCCCCTATGGGGATCTGTTCAAAGGTTAACTTCTGGAATTCCTCGGCCTCTTTTAATACTAAATTCTTGTATGCCTCCATTTTAGGCTCTCGGGTTTCATACTCCCCATTTAACTATCGTACGACCAATTGGGAATCACTCCGTATCTCTGCTTTCTGTACTTGAAGGCTTCGGGCCAACCGAATCCCTGCTAGAAGGGCCTCATACTTGGCTTCATTGTTGGAGGCAGGGTGTAACGTCCGGTATTTTTACGGGTTAATTTAAAAATTTTATTTAAACAATTATGTGCTTATGTGCTTAATGTGTTTAATTGTTTTAGCATGCCTTACATGTTGTACGTGTTATAAAAATTGTACGTAGCATGTTTTATTTTCATTTTTAAATTAATGAAAATTATTGAGAACGATTTCGGGAAAGAAATGACCGAGGGGTAAAGGAGTAATTTCACATTTGGAACAATTAGTGGAAAATGTAGAAATTAGGGCAAGAATGGCATTTTAGTAATTAGGGAGGATGACAAGGGGTAAAAGGGTAATAAAGAGTCTTGATGGCACTCTTGTAATTAACCCCAACTTTGGATGAATTTGGTCATTTCCACCTTTCATGTGTTGTCTCATTCCTAGCCCTTGATCTCATTCTCCCATCTTTGTTTTAAGCCCTTGGATCATAAGGCCTTGTTTGGTTGGCACTTAAATGGAATAATCCATTATTCTTGGTCATCCACTTGACAAGACTTTTTCTCAACCATTGGATGGTTTGTTGATTTCCATCTTTTTTCTAAGCCCTTGGATGGTAAGGCCTTGTTTGGCAAAATAATGAGTTTTGTGAATTGTGTAAAAAGTCTTCCACTTGGCAAGACTAATTCCAAGCCATTGGATTCATTCTTTTCTTTCCTAGCTTCATTTTGGACCCTTGGATTTGAGTAGGGTTAGTGGAGAATCTCTACACTTATGAGTTTCTCTCATTTGCAAGACTTCTCTCATACACCACAAATATCTCTTTATCTCCCATACGTTTCTTTCTTTCTTGCTCTCCCTCATTACACTCCTTCATCTTCTTCTTGTCAAATTCTCTCTTCCTTATGATGAGAATTTGAAGAAGGTTTGTGCATGAAAGTGGATGTTGGTGCTCCAAGCTTTCTTTTGAGCCAAATCTTGGTAAGTAAATTCTACTCCTTTGGAATTTCTAGTTTCAAACCCTAGCTTCTATTATTGGATTCTTGTCTTCAATTTTTGATTTATGGAGTTGTCTACTTATAACTTTTGCTTGAAACTCCATTGAAGCTTAGCTATCGGTTGGGTAGAGCTTAGTGTTGGCTTTGGAGGAGGTTGGGTGGATTCGAATCACTCTTGGTGGCATTACTTGTTCTTGCTTGCTCTTGCTTGGAATTGAGGTAGGGGAAAACGATTGTCTTTGTCTTAGTAAGAGGGTGTGTGCGTCTAAGTGTATATATGCCGTATATATATATACGAGTTGGTTTTGGTAACTTAGACCATGATTTAGGCCCTTGATAATATGATTATGTGATATAAATTCATATTGTTGTTAATTGATTTTAAATGTGATAAGAATTAATGTTGTGGTTTATTTATCATAATTGTAATATTATGAGTATGTGAAAAGTTTGACATGATATATTGCCTATAGAGAAAAACATATATTATGATGGAGGTACGGTTGATGAAAAAAAAATCGTATGTGCATATTGAGTACGTCATGTAATGTCAAGTTTATGGTGTTGGAATAAGCGAGTGGTTTAGTGATGTGTTGGTAGTCGGGTTCGGATCAAAGCAACAACTGGCCAGGAGGTATCACGCCTACGGAACTAAAAAGCCGGTAAATGTGAATTTGGAGTCCGGGTAGAGGCTCATGTTCTTGACTCCAGTGTAGTCATGGCGTACGGAGTTACAATTTGGGCTCTCGTACAACCGCCTTCCCTGTTAAAGTGATAGAGAGAAAAATCACTTGGGAAGGGTAAGTGCGGTATTCTACAATTACTTGTTGAGCTTGTATCCTCGAAAGTAATTGGACAGAGTATGTATCCGTTAACCTGAGTTGGGCGCCGTGTGTCTCGTGGGGTGTGTCGGGTCATGGTGCATTTAGATTGTCATATATATATATATATATGTGATTATGATGTTATTATGAAAACATGCTATAATTGTAGAGAATTGTGTTGTGAGCATATTGGGGAAACTTAATTGTGGGGTTCGAACGGGTTCCGGATTGGCGTGAGAGCCATGTGGGACAAAAGACTGACCTAAGAGTAGCTGCATGTACCATGGGTGGGTTGTACTACTCGGACTACCGAGATCGAGGCAATGACGTTTCCTCTACTGGGCTAGTGAGCTCACCCCACGCCTTATATGTTTTTCAAGTGATGACCCCGTCGGGAGGGTTCCGTAGTCTCTCCATGGACGTGTGGATGTATGTCCGCCCTTTTGTGCATGGGAGGCGGACCACACTTTTATTTTGTTGGGCATTAGGTCGATAAACGTGTTCCTTTCTCACATGTAAAACCAACTTGTAAAACTACTTAATTTTTTTGTCCGGCTAGCATGTTAGCCGAGGTTTTATTATCGATGTATATCCCTTGGAGCGCTATGCGCGGGGATTTTATTATTTTGGTGCACTTCGGCGCCGGAAATGTAAGACTAGTTCGTATTATGAAAATTATGTCATATTTTGCCTTGGTGCGGCGTAATCATTAAATGTATAAATTATTTTATCTTGAGTGTGATGTGAATAATAGTTATAGAATGTGGTTATTAGGTTTCCGGCCGAAAACGACATTTTTCTAAGCTTTCAAACAAACCCTTTCGTTTTGAACGGAAAAACCCGTAACCCCGGTAAAATTTCCTTGTTTTTAGAAATGGATTTAATTAAATTCATTATCTTAGAGATTTCAAACTTTAGAAACCGGCGGTAGTTAAAAACGGAGACCGGGGGCAAGACGGAAGATTTTATGAAATCTTACAAAAAAATCATTTTTTGCTAAGTTTACGTTTTTCACGTTTCCCGAGGTCTCGGAAACTATTTTTGGGTTCCGCCAAGGAAAAACTCACTTTTTCAATATTTATGATTTTTCGGGACCGACGACGCGAAAAACAAAGCCATATCGCAAAATCTCGCGTTTTTGCATATTCAAACTTTAATGAAAGTGCAAATTTGGGCAGTGGCTTAACACTCCCATACTTAGAATTTTTTTCAAAATTTCAGTTTTTGCCAAAAATCTCACCATTTTTGGCTTTGGGCATGCCAGCCCGCAGCAGGCCGCGCATGGCTGCTGTGCGCGCGCGCGGTGCGCATTAGCGCGCAGCGCTGCACGCGGCATGGCATGCCATGGCCTGCTGCAGCGACATGAAATGTCCGATGTTTGAAAAATCGTATTTTCCTCCTCGGATGTCGGAATGGACCCCCGTTTGTTTCTATGGATTGTCCTATGTCCAAATTTTATAGATAAAATTTGAAATGATCAGTTTGGCCCTGAAATGACTATTTTACCCTTGGTGAAAGAGGGGTACCTCAACTTTAGTTTTAGGTCGGTGTTGTCTGACGCCACTTTTGAAAATTCATATCTCCTTCCTCGTGGCTTCAAATTAGGTCCCGTTTATTCGTATTGCTAGTTTTAGGTACAAATTTTGTAGTTGTAGTTGGAAATTATTATTTTACCCCTGATTTGACCATTTTACCCTTGGGTGAACATGGTGGGTCAGAATGATTCGATCAAGGTACCGAGTATTTCGGTTTGCCTCCTTTTCGATCCCGTGTGATATTTTTGACATCTTTGAGATGTTTTATGTCTATTTTACCCTTGTATGGGTATTTTATGACTGAAATGGATTTTATTTCATTTTTATTTCTTCCGCATTCACTCCCTTAACTCTTAGGCTTGGGTTTTGGAGTCCTAGGAAATTAGGGGCGTGACACAGGGAACTCCAATCGAACTGACTGCTGAATTTTAGTGCCATCTAGTGTCACGAGCTCTACACTGATCCCTACTCCGTTGACATTTGATGATTCGTCTATGAACACAACCCATAAGCCAGGTCATTTTATTCTAAAGAGTCTATAGTTTCAGTTTCCAACAGAAAGTCAGCTACCGCTTGTCTTTTGATGGCAGTTTGGGGGACATAGGTTATGTCAAAAAAATTGAGTTCTATTGCCCATTTGGATACTCTCCCTGATAACTCAGGTTTCTCCATTATGGATTTGATCGGGGTTGCAGTTGGCACTACGATTGGATGTGCTTCAAAATAATGCCGAAGACGTTGTTTTGCATTGATCAGTGATAGTACCAGCTTTTCTTGCTTTGAATAATGGGTTTCTGCATCAGCAAGGGCTTTGCTGGTGTAGAAGACTGGTATCTGGTACCCTTTACCCTCCTTGACCAGAGCGGCGCTAGTAGATGTTGCAGATATGGCTAGATATAAGTGTAACGGCTCGTCCGCTTCTGGGGTTGCTAGTATGGGAGGCTTTGCCATGTAGCTTTTGAGTTTTTTCAGGACTTCTGATTGCTCCAGCCCCCAGACCTCTCCTTTTGCCGCCTTTATAGCATTAAGAATGACCGACACCGATCAGTTAAGCGAGAGATGAAATGGCTGAGGGCTGCTACTCTTCCGGTTAGTACTTGGATATCTTTCTGGGACTTTGGCTCTGCTGACTCCATGAGAGCTTTGACATGTGCTGGGCTTTCTTGTATTCCCGTCCGATCAACTATGTGTCCCAAGAATTGGCCCGAGGATACTCCGAAATAACATTTGGATGGGTTGAGCTTCATCTTGTACTTTCTGAGGGTGTCGAATACCTGCTGCAGATCGGTCAGGTAACCACTTTTTGCCTTACTTTTGACCACCGTGTCATCAATGTAGGCTTCTATGGTAGATCCCATCATGCCCTGGAAAACCTTGTTGACCAACCTCTAAAAGGTTGCACCTGTATTTTTTAGTCCGAAAGGCATAACTGTGTAACAATATGTACCTGATTCAGTAATGAATGTGGTCTTTTCCTCATCATCTGGGTTCATTCGTATCTGGTTTTACCCAAAGTATGCATCCATAAAACTCAAGCGCTCGAATCATGCGGTGGCATCTACCATCTGATCGATCTTTGGTAAGGGAAAACAATCCTTCGGGCATGCTCTATTCAGATTAGTGAAGTCCACACACATCCTCCATTTCCTATTCTTCTTCTGAACCACAACAACGTTTGCCAGCCAGGAAGGATACTGTACCTCCTTAATGAATCTTGTTTGGAGAAGTCGATCAACCTCTTCAGCTATGATCTGGTTTCGGTGAGCCCCCATTCGCCTTTGTTTATGTCTGACGAGTTTTGTACTGGGATCCATGTTGAGGGAATGCTGGGCTATTGATGGATTGATGCCTGTCATATCCACATGGCCCCAGGCAAATACGTCAGCATTGGAGCGTAGGAGGGCCTCAATTTCTTTCTTTTCTTGTGCATTGAGGCTAGAACCAATATAAGTCAATCTTTCAGGGTGATCGGGGTAAATCTGAACTTCTAGGAAAGGTTCAGCTGTTATCGATGACCCCGCACCCTACTCCTGTAATTGCTTTTGATCTTCGGGTACCGCCTTGGATCGTGATTCTCGTTCCGGTTTTGTCATTTTCATCAGATTTTTAAGGTGTTGGCATAACATTCTTTGGCTGCTACTTGATCTCCCCTGATGTCAATCACATCAATTTCATTTGGATCGATGCACCACATGACTTGATGCATGGTTGAAGGAACTCTGTGCATCCGATGGATCCAACCCCTGCCCATAAGGAGATTATATGAGGGTTTGACATCCACCACCATAAAATTTTCTCTGAACGTGCACCTTGCCGCTGTCACTGGTAATTGGATCTCTCCCACTGGCTCCACTCTTCTGCCATCAAATCCGACTATCGGGTTTGTGGAAGGGACTATCTCCCGAGGGTTGATCTCTAACTTCTCAAAGGCCCACTTGGTGATAATGTTGGCGCTGCTTCCTGGGTCAATCATTACCCTCTTGATCAAGTAGTTTGATACCATGAGGGAGATAACCAAGGGATCGTCATGTGGTGATTGAATGTTCCGCATGTCTGCAGAAGAAAATTTTATATGGGCATCCTCTTTTGGGCTTCGAAACTCGTTGATTTCCCCAACCTTTCGCAGTTTCTGGGCTTGACGCATCTGGGATCTACGGGCATCCTCTGCTTTTGACCGACTTGGTCCACCATGAACCATGTGATGACTCTTACGGGCTGTCCCACTGCTCCCTTGGTGAGTGTATGTGATGTTTGATCTGGTCGGGTGCCCTCCTTGGCAACGTACTCCATCAATTCCCCTTTTGCTATCATGGCTTCTATTTGCCTCCTAAAGCTTCTGCACTCATTGGCGTGGTGTTCGTACTCACCATGGAAGGCACAATGTCTTGACATGTTTCTTTGGTCCATTGGTTGTCTGATGGGTGGTGGTGACTGGAAGATTCCTTTACCCTTAATCTCTTGATACAGTTTAGCCAGGGTAACCTTTAATGGAGTAATCTTGTCTTCGAATCTCTAACGTTTCTCTGGGACTAGGGAGGGTGTAGGAGGAGCGCCTGTCCGCTTCCGATCGGTTGCCCGATCCTTAACTTTTGGTTCGGATATTCTTGTTTCTACGCTTGTAAAGGCTGTCCTTATTTGGCGTATGGCCAGTTCCTCTTCTATTCGAAGGTGCCCTTGTGCCCTGGAATTGAGTTCCCCGATATCTGCAGGTGGCCTCTTGACCAAAGACTGATGGAACTTGGTTCTAGGGATCAAGGCCATTTAAAAGCCTCAACGGCTGAGTGTTGATCGCAATTGTCAATTGAAGACATCTCCACATTGAATCGTGAGACAAAGTTTTTCAGGGATTCCCCTTTTTCTTGGATCATGGTAAATAGACTGGAGATGGTCTTTCTTTATCTTTTATTGCCGAAGTACTAGGCAATGAACAATTTACAGAGTCTGAGCCAACTTCCAATGGATCGGGGTGGTTGCTTCCTGAACATAATAGGGCTGCTTCGATCAGGATGGTGGGAAAGACTTTGCAGAGTAAGGCTTCGTTCTCATTGTAGACATTCATTTTGGTATGGACATGGTAGATGTGTTCCGTCGGGTCTTTTGTGTTGTCAAACAGGGTAAAGTTTGGTAGCCTGAACCTCTTCGAGTAGGGCACGCTGGTGATTACCAACGTGAATGGAGTCTGCATGGCGTCGATGGATGCCTCGGAGGACAGATCGTTTGGGGTCTGAATCTTCAGATCTCTAAGCACCTCCCTTTTGAATCTGATCATAATCTCCTCCAACTTTTTCATGGTCAGAGTCTCCTCGGGATTGTGCATCCCAAGCACTTGCAGGGATGATTCTGCGTGTTCCTCCCGATCGTTATTAGATTTTGCATGGTGGTTGTCCCTTTCTAACTGGTGGCCTGCGGACCACTCCTGCTGGTTGGATTGTTCGCCATTCAGGGTTTCTCGAGGGTTTTGCAACAGGGCCAGTTTGTCCACCAACTCGACGTTCTGCCTCTTCAATTCGGCGGTTATGTCCTCAAAGGCTCGCCTGATCGAATCTTCCGTTTGTGAAGGTTGGCCTCCATTCGGAGGTAACTCGGATTGCTGCGAACGGGTGATAACCACCATGGATGTTGTAAGTCTAAACTCTTCGTAGAGAATGGGAAGCTATTGAAAAGAAAGATTTCAACAAAAGCGTTTCCGACAGACGGCGCCAATTGTGTAGATATAGAAAAATACACAATGAAATAGGTTAAAAATTGGATCCTTTTATTCATCCTTTAACCCTGTATTTATACATAAATTGGATAAATGGGTCAAGCCCATTTACCCAAGTTTATTAATCCCTTAAGTCATGAGATTTGATAAACTATTTTCCTTGTTGGACTCTATTATCCATAATTAGGGCAAATCCTTGACTTGTGGATCACTCACTTTCTAAAAACTTCCATGGGCCCATTATCCCCACGGCCCATCAGTCATGCGGCCTATCAGTCCTATGGCTCATCTATATTGAGCAATGTAATTTTTGGCCATTACACCTATAAACTATCACGTAATATTTGCGTATCTAATAGAATTCCCTATCACATAATGTTTGTGTTTCTAATTAAATTGAATATAGAAATATACATATATTGATATGAAATATACGTGTTATAATAAAAATCATTGCAACTCATCTTGGTGCTATCAAGGTCTACTTTCATAAGAACCTTTTTCATGCAAATGACTTTCACAAAAAAGGATTCGTTACTTGGAGATATTTTCTCCTCATCAATTGCAACTCTTCAACAGGCGAGTCAACTACTGCAGAAATTCAAAAAAAAAAAGTATTGAAAGGGAAAAATTAAATGAAGCCAAAACTCTGAAAAAAGAATGAAAAATAAAAGATTGCACTTTTTAATACTCTTCATTTCTCGTGTTTATGACAAGTTTTGAACATATATGATGAATATGTGTTCATTATTATATAGAGGCTTAAATTATATACCAAAATATTTGAATGGTATAATACAAAGTCAATGTTTGAATAAGAAGTTGAAAGTATGAATTGATGGTGGTGATTTGTTATAACCGCACACATGACCACATATAGGCTATTTAGGGTATTTAATATAGCATGCGAGTAAGAAAAATGTGAAACGAAAGAGAAATATGAAATTAAAATTTAGAAAAAATCTGGTTATAATAATGAAGTTCCTCAATAAGCTTAATTACCAAAATTTGCTATTTGTTTTAATTGAGTAAGAAAAATGTGAAATGAAAGGGAAATGTCAAAAAAATATAAATAATGAACTATGCAACTCATCTTGGTGCTATCATGGTCTACTTTCATGCTAAGAACCTTTTTCATGCAAAATGACTTCCACAAAAAGGGATTCGTTACTTAGAGACATTTTCTCCTCATTAATTGTAACTCTTCAATAGGAGAGTCAACTGCTGCAGAAATTAGAAAAAAAAGTACTGAAAGGGAAAAGTGAAATGAAGTCAAAACTCTGAAAAGAGAATAAAAAATAAAAGATGACACTTTTTAATACTCTCCATTTCTCGTGTTTATGACAAGTTTTGAACATATCTGATGAATATGTGTTCATTATTATATAGAGACTTATATTATATACCAAAATATTTGAATGATATAATACAAAGCCAATGTTTGAATAAGAAGTTGAAAGTATGAATTGATGGTGGTGATTTGTTATAATCATACCACGTGACCACGCGTAGGCTATTTAGGGTATTTAATATAGCACGCGAGTAAAAGAAATGTGAAAATGAAAATGAAAATAAAATAAAATTTAGAGAAAATCTGTTTTTAATAATGAAGTTCCTTAATAAGCTAAATTACCTAAATTTGTCTACTTGTTTTAATTGAGTAAGAAAAATGTGAAATGAAAGTGAGATGTGAAAAAAATAAAATGAACTATGTAACTCATCTTGGTGCTATCATGGTCTACTTTCATGCTAAGAACCTTTTTCATGCAAAATGACTTCCATAAAAAGGGATTCGTTACTTAGAGACATTTTCTCCTCATCAATTGCAACTTTTCAATAGGAGAGTCAATTGTTGCAGAAATTAAAAAAAAAGTACTGAAAGGGAAAAGTGAAATGAAGCCAAAACTCGGAAAAAATAATGGAAAAGAAAAGATGACACTTTTTAATACTCTCCCTTTCTCGTGTTTATGACAAGTTTTGAACATATCTGATGAATATTTGTTCATTATTATATAGAGGCTTAAATTATAAGCCAAAATATTTGAATGCTATAATACAAAACCAATGTTTGAATAAGAAGTTAGAAGTATGAATTGATGGTGGTGATTTGTTATAACGTACCACATGACCACGCGTAGGCTATTTAGGGTATTTAATATAGCACGCGAGTAAGAGAAATGTGAAATGAAAGAGAAATTTGAAAATGAAAATAATAATAAAATAAAATAAAATTTGAAGAAAATCTGTTTATAATAATGAAGTTCCTCAATAAGCTTAATTACCAAAATTTCTCTACTTGTTTTAATTGAGTAATAAAAATGTGAAATGAAAGGGAAATGTGAAATAATAATAATAATAATGAATTGTGCAACTCATCTTGGTGCTATCATGGTCTACTTTCATGCTAAGAACCTTTTTCATACAAATGACTTTCATAAAAAGGGATTTGTTACTTAGAGATCTTTTCTCCCCATCAATTGCAACTCTTCAATAGGAGAGTCAATTGCTTCATAAATTCAAAAAAAAAAGTACAGAAAGGGAAAAGTGAAATGAAGCCAAAACTCCAAAAAAAGAATGAAAAGGAAAAGATGGCACTTTTTAATACTCTCCATTTCTCGTGTTTATGACAAGTTTTGAACATATCTGATGAATATGTGTTTATTATTATATAGATGCCTAAATTATATACCAAAATATTTGATTGGTATAATAAAAAACCAATGTTTGATTAAGAAGTTGGAAGTATGAATTGATGGTGGTGATTTGTTATAACCGTACCACATGATCACGCGTAGGCAATTTAGGGTATTTAATATAGCACACAAGTAAGAAAATGTGAAATGAAATATAAATGTGAAAATGAAAATGAAAATAAAATAAATTTTAGAGAAAATCTGTTTATAATAATGAAGTTCCTCAGTAAGCTTACTTACTAAAATTTGTCAAATTGTATTAATTGACTAAGAAAAATGTGAAATAAATAAATAATAATGAACTGTGCAACTCATCTTGGTGCTATCATTGTCTACTTTCATGATAAGAACCTTTTTCACGTGGGAGACGTTTGGGGTTTGAGCCCTAAAAGGTTCGTGTGGAAGGGTGTAGATGTGTGAGTTTCTTAACATTCAATTTTTTTTTTTTCATGCAAATGACTTCCACAAAAAGGGATTCGTTACGTAGATACATTTTCTCCTCATCAATTGCAACTCTTCAATAGGAGAGTCAACTGTTGCAGAAATTATAAAAAAAAAAGTATTGAAAGAGAAAAGATGACACTTTTTAATATTCTCCCCTTCTCGTGTTTATGACAAGTTTTGAACATATCTGATAAATATGTGTTTATTATTATATAGAGGCTTAAATTATATACCAAAATATTTGAATGGTATAATACAAATCCAATGTTTGAATAAGAAGTTTGAAGTATGAATTGATGGTAGTGATTTGTTATAACCGTACCATGTGACCACGCATAGGCTATTTAGGGTATTTAATGTGAAATGAAAGAGAAATGTGAAAATGAAAATAATAATAAAATAAAATAAAATTTAGAGAAAATCTATTTATAATAATTAAGTTCCTCAATAAGCTTAATTACCAAAATTTGTCTACTTGTTTTAATTGAGTACGAAAAATGTGAAATAAATAAATAATAATGAACTGTGCAGCTCATCTTGGTGCTATCATGGTCTACTTTCATGCTAAGAACCTTTTTCATGCAAATGACTTCAACAAAAAGGGATTCCTTACTTAGATACATTTTCTCTTCATCAATTGTAACTCTTCAATAGGAGAGTCAACTGCTGTAGAAATTCAAAAACAAAAGCACTGAAAGAGAAAAGTGAAATGAACCAAAACTCTGAAAAAAGAATGAAAAAGAAAAGATGACACTTTTTAATACTCTCCCTTTCTCGTGTTTATGACAAGTTTTGAACATATCTGATGAATATGTGTTCATTATTATATAGAGGCTTAAATTATATACCAAAATATTTGAATGGTATAATACAAAGCCAATGTTTGAATAAGAAGTTTGAAGTATGAATTGATGGTGGTGATTTGTTATAACTGTACCACGTGACCACGCGTAGGCTATTTAGAGTATTTAATATAGCAAGCGAGTAAGAGAAATGTGAAAATGAAAATAATAATAAAATAAAATTTAGAGATAATCTGTTTATAATAATGAAGTTCCTCAATAAGCTTAATTACCAAAATTTGTCTACTTGTTTTAATTGACTAAGAAAAATGTGAAACAAATAAATAATAATGAATTGCGCAACTCATCTTGGTGCTATCATAGTCTACTTTCATGCTAAAAACCTTTTTCATGCAAATGACTTCAACAAAAAGGGATTCGTTAATTAGATACCTTTTCTCCTCATCAATTGCAACTCTTCAATAGGAGAGTCAACTGCTGCAGAAATTCAAAAACAATTTATTGAAAGGGAAAAGTGAAATGAAGCCAAAACTCTTAAAAAATAATGAAAAAGAAAAGATTGTACTTTTTAATACTCTCACTTTCTCATGTTGATGACAAGTTTTGAACATACCTGAAAAATATGTGTTCATTATTATATAGAAGCTTAAATTATATACCAAAATATTTGAATGGTATAATACAAAACCAATGTTTGAAAAAGAAGTTGGAAGTATGAATTGATAGTGGTGATTTGTTATAACCGTATCACTTGATCACGCGTAGGCTATTTAGGGTATTTAATTTGAGTAAGAAAAATGTGAAATGAAAGAGAAATGTTAAAATGAAAATAATAATAAAATAAAATTTAGAGAAAATTTGTTTATAATAATGAAGTTCCTCAGTAAGCTTTATTACCAAAAAATTTCTACTTGTTTTAATTGAGTAAGAACAATGTGAAATGAAATGGAAATGCGAAAAAAATAAAATAATAATGAACTGTGCAATTCATCTTGGTGTTTTCATGGTATACATTCACGCTAAAAACCTTTTTCATGCAAATGACTTCCAAAAAAAGGGATTCGTTACTTAGAGACATTTTCTCCTCATCAATTACAACTCTTCAATAGGAGAGTCAACTGCAGAAATTAAAAAAAAAGTACTGAAAGGGAAAAGTGAAATGAAGCCAAAAACTCTGGAAAAAATGAAAAAGAAAATATGATACTTTTTAATACTCTCCCTTTCTCGTGTTTATGACTAGTTTTGAACATATATGATGAATATGTGTTCATTATTATATAGAAGGCTTAAATTATATACCAAAATATTTGAATGGTATAATACAAAGTCAATGTTTGAATAAGAAGTTGGAAGTATGAATTGATGGTGGTGATCTGTTATAACCATACCACGTGACCACGCGTAGGCTATAGAAAAATGTGAAATGAAAGAGAAATGTGAAAATGAAAATAATAATAAAATAAAATTTAGAGATAATCTGTTTATAATAATGAAGTTTCTCAGGAAGCATAATTACCAAAATTTATCTACTTGTTTTAATTGAGTATGAAAAATATGAAATGAAAGGGAAATGTGAAAAAAATAAAATAATAATGAACTGTGCAACTCATCTGTAACACCCCGTGTTATTTTCCTTTTTACCTGAAAAATTATTTCTGATTTAATTTTGGTTATGACGTCACTTGTTTATGACGTCCTGGTTATCCTTGGTATTTCGCGTGTAAATTTTTCGCGTTTAGTTTTAAAGTCGACTAAACGATATTACGGTTTCTCTTTGACGAGTTCGGGAATTCTTGTTATCGATTACGCGGTATCGTTTCGACGTTTAGTGTTTGAAGTTTCGACGGAGCGATAAGACGTTTAGTTTATTCGACGTATAGGGTTCCGACGATTTGGGTTCCTACACCGCTGTATTTTTTTTGGACTATTTTAGTTATTTGGCGTCCCGTGGACTTACGGGGTCACGCAATATTATTTGGAGGCTCTCGATATTTATTGGGATTTATTGTATATATATATATTTAATTGTAATTATATATATTATTTTGGGGTTAGTTTGTAATTGTGGATTATAGGAGGGTCACTTTTGCGATTAAGCATATATATGTATATGCGTATGTATATATATCAGAGAGAGGACGACTCTCTTCTTCTCCTTCTTCTGGACGCCAACTCCTCCTCCCTCTCTTCTCTTCACACGACGACACATTGCTCCATCTCCTTCTTCATCGCCGATCATGGAGAGAGAGAGAGAGTTGGAGGTCACGCCTGATGGGTCGTCGGTTAGAGACGACGTGGCGACGGTCCTGGGTGGTGACGACACGACATGGGTCGCCGGGACTGGAAGCAAGGCGACGGCGAGCAGCGGCAAGGGCCGTAGCTGGTGGGTCTGGTTCGCGCGGAGGGTTGGGCGTAGTTGGGTGGCATAGTTCGCGCGACCAAGGTTGTTCGGCCAAACTTAGGTCAGTTGTTTGGTCAGCTTCCCGACCTCGGTTTGGGCTGATTTTTGGAGGGTTGCTTTGTATCGATGCTAGGTACGTCATACTAAAATTTCGTAATTTTTCGTTGAACGGTTTGTCGGAAAATCGAGTTTATATGTTAGAATTTTCGTTTGGGTTATTTTAGATTTACTCAAATTGATTAACTTATTGCTAATGGGCTTCGTATATATCGTATAGGTTGTTGAGGCGGACATTTTGGTATATTCGAAATATTATTAGGGTGACTTTGGTCGGCGGGCTCCATATACGGGCGCCGGTACTGTTCACGGTGGGCCGTTTCGGGCCGTTCTGTAAGCGTACATTAAGGTGAGAAATTTTATTCTCACTTTCGTATCTTTGACGTGGTTTGGGTGTGCAAACCCGTATTTATTTTAATATATATATATTAAATTATGAATTTAAATATCTATATTTGGGTTAGAATTGAGGCAGGACCTAGAAATTAATTTGATAAATTAATTAAAATATTTTTCTGCGAAATTAAATAAATTCCTATTTGAATTGAAAAAGAATAAGTGGCTTAGTTCCATTTTTAATGTATTAGGGAATATGTGAACAGGAGGGACATGAAAACTTAGACGATATGCTAGGTTCCCCTTATAATACGTTGACTATTTGCTTTAAGAGAATTAAAAGCATGCTTAAATGAATGAATTTGTATACTTGTGAATTAAAGTATAAGTTGACGAATTGCAAGCATGATTATGTGATATAATTGTTTGTCATGGTTTATTAATTTATTGTTTTAAAAGAATGTTAAAGAGATTATGAGATTCATGTGGTAACATGTGGATATTTTCATAAATATGATGCATTACATATTTATGTTGAGGAATGATTATTATTGAGGCCCTGGATGCATATTGAGAACATCGTGTAGTGTTAAATCACGGTGTTGATATATGTGGGGTGTGTAATCATGTGTGGGTGTCTTTGTGTCGAATTGTCGCAACAACTGGCCAGGAAAAGGTGTCTCCCACCTCCGGACTAGAAATCCGGGAATTGGGGATATAGGGTTGGTTGTTGCCCCATCGTGGTGGTATGCGCCACTCTCGGATCTTTGAAGCATGGGAGTCGCCCGTAGGGCTCTCATGCAACCGCCTTCCTTGTTGAAAGTGAAATGTAAAAGATCAATTGGGAATAATCGGTGCGGTACTCTTTTCTCATAGTATGAGTGAGTGCGTATTCATTAACCTGTATTGGGCGTCGTGTCCATCATGTGTGGGCGGTTTAGTGTCGGATGAGTATATATCCGTTAACCTATTTTGGGCAAAGAATGTTTCATGAGGTTTGTGCCATGAGGTTTATGAGTCACATTGCATTGTATAGCATTATGTGATTTCATTTGACATATATATGTGATATTATTACATGTGAAGTTGGAGCAGGTTTATATGTGTTATTATTGCATGTGGATTTTGGAGCATGTTAAGTATGAATATTGAAAATGAATTCATATATTTATAAAATGCTCAGCTGATAATGATTAATGTGAAAGAAAATGATTACATGCGGTAATTAATAAAGTATAATGAATTGTATATTTTTATACTTGCGATTATATACTTTTGTACTCTTGGGGGAGGTTAATTATATTGGCATAGTGACTTCTTTGGAGATTTGAGGTCAGGAATTGATTATAGTATCAATTGAGATTTGAGGCCTTGAGAAGGCGGGTGATAATCTTATGGTTTTGGTTGATTGCATATTACTGACCCTTGATATTTCTTTCCCACTTAGAGGGATATATCATTTATCGTACCTTTAAGGTTTTGAGTACGGTTAGACGAGGTTGTGATTGAACCTGTCTAGTTGAGTGACAATGGTCTTTAGATTTTGTTAGTAATTTAGATAGTTAGTATCAAATGTGAAATTGATGGTATAATGAATTGGAAGATGTATTGATTGAAACTAGTTAGTTCTGTGGTATCGGCCACTAGTTTTCCCTTTTCATGATATTAAGGGGTCTGAGTGATCTTATTAAGTACTCGAGGTACTGTGGCTTGACAGTCTTGATTCTAGTGCTTAGTTTAGTCTCCTAAGCATTTCTTTTACTGTACTCTGTATACTAGTACATGTCTTTGACTTATATGTCACTCCTTGAGCTGTCGGTTACGGCATGGTGTTGAATCTCTTCCTCGTGCTGTCATTTGATTCTGTGGAGTTGGAAACGGATGGTTGTGTTTCGTGAGTCCAACGTATTGTTCTTCCTTCATTGTCCTCTTGGACATTATAGGAATCCTTAGAGTCGTAGTCACTATTATCTGGATGTTTATCGGAAATGGAGTTTTTCAAGTTTTGAAAACAAACTCATTGTATTTATAAAAAAAACCCATTTTCGCCTACCCCCGTAGCCAGGACAGGCGAACAACGGAGACCGGGGGCAAGACGGTCATTTTTACTGTGTGATTTCTTAAAAGAAAACTATTTTATTACTTTTCTCGAGATTCTGAGGTTACGAGAGTTCTTTCCCAAAAACCTCAACCTGTAGAGTTTTGAAGGGTGTTTTCTTATTCACCTTTGCTTCGGATCATTTCTAAGTCTCGGGTTTGAGGCTTGAGTTATTCAGTGCACACATATAGTGTTGCCTTTCACTTCTTCTTGGTTGTTGATGTCACCACCTAGGTGATTTGAGTTTTCGTACGTTAGGGGCATAGATGGCGAATGGATTGGTTCGAGATTTAAAACATTTTTCTTAAAAACTATTGAATCCCTGGGATTCATCTTTTTATAACTTTCACTCTCGACCGTTCCACTTTGGTTTCCTTGTTCTGGTGTTTTCACTAAACACTTGTAGTGTTCTTAACCGTGACGTTGTTGTCTCGGTTATCTGTTGGTTTAGTATTGGGACTTCTTTTCCCTTGCTTTGGTTCCTTAACTCTTATGTGGTTGTCATGATAGCAGTGTCCAGGTACTCTCCGAGATTCAACCGTGTAGCGTTCCTTATCTATAGTGAGAGTGTTGGTGATTTATTGACCTTGTTGGAGATAGTATTTTGAGATTTTCATAGGGTGATATGATGATGTGATTCCATCCTTGAGGTATAGATTTTCTCTAGGAATGGAATGATGGTTTATATATATATATATATATATATATATATATATATATATATATATATATTGATGATGGTTGTGTTAGTATGCAAGAACGTGAGCGCTTTTCCTCCCGTGTTCTCGGGGAGGGGGATTTGAGCCTTCCTTGGTACTAGTTGTAGATTTTGATCCATGTGGATATTAGAGGTGAGTGTGATTCCCTCTATTTAGATTTTCTGGTTAGCGTTGTGAGCGCCGGATGATTTGTGAGATTGGACATGAGTGTCGTGTATCTAGAGTACGTAGTGAGAGTAGTGTAGACTACTGATGTTGGTACTCGGAGTACGAGTCTTAGTTGTACCTTATATACTCTTGTTGTGTACTTATATATACTTATATATACATATATATATATATATATATATATATATATATATTCCCGATATGTATACCCGTTTACGGTAGCATATGAGTACGTGCCTTGGGTTTTTATGGTTGGGTTATGTTGTGGGCTATGTATCCTGCTAGATAGTTTAGCATTACCTAAACAGTAAGAGGATTTGGTAGTTAGGATATCATTTTTCCCACGGAGCTTATTTGCTCATAGGGGTATTTCATCGCCCCCTGGTATTCCCACGCCAGGTTGCAGGAAATGTTATGGCTATGGGCAGCATGTGGTGCAACGACAGTTCCCTTTTATTTTCCTTGTTACAAGTTTTGGAGTTGCGCAGGGTGATGCGGTTACGGTTGCAGCGCGACGGGTTTGGGGACGATAGTTATCTGCTGCTAGTTTCTTTACTCATTCTGTATGGGATTGTCATATATTTCTATTGGGAGCCAGTCTGTTGGCATATCCCTATTGGTGTATCTTTTATTTCCTGTATTTATTATTTCAGGATGTTATTATATCTATTCAGCACTACCATGTGTTTATCTGTATTCTTATTCGAGCATTTGTGGCTCTGTTGATTATAGAGGGTTGTGTAGGGGTAGCGGTGCTTCTTTCCACTGCCTCGTCCCCAGTAGGATTGATGAATGTTGGGCCTGTGAGCCATAGATATTATCGAACTGTTATTGGCAGGTTATTCTGTTGTGGTTGGGTATCCGGATGTTCCATTTACAGAAGGAACTCTGCCGGATTTTCGTTAGATTCCGCTGCTTTATTCTATCGTTCTATTGGGTATGAAATATACCATTTTTATCATTATTTCATACGTTTTCATGGTTAATGATATCTTAGTTGGTCGTTCATATTAAGGATCACATCCTGGATCCCTTGGATATCCCGGTTCGGGAGTCTTAGGAATTCAGAGGCGTGTTAGTTGATATCAGAGGATACTATTGAGTTTCTAGTATTCGGTTAGGCATGGAGTATATTTTTTTTTCATTGTTATTCCATCTATTTCCTTGTTGTTGTTGACTCTAGTGGTAGCTTGACTTACGTCACCCTTTGGAAATTCGCTGATTCTCTGAGTTGGAGTTTCGGGAATTTTAGAGGCGTGACAATATGGTATCAGAGCATGATGACTGAAGGTCATTTTTTGTAGGCGTGTAATAACATTTTCTCCCTTTTGTGGGTGTTTGATGACTGAAGGTCATTTGTTCTCGTTTCTTTTTACTTTTGTATTCACTCCCTTAGCTCTTAGGCTCGGGTTTCGGAGTCCTAGAAAATTTGGGGCGTGACATCATCTTAGTGCTATTATGGTCTACTTTCATGCTAAGAACTTTTTTCATGTAAATGACTTCCACAAAAAGGGATTGGTTTCTTAGAGACCTTTTCTCCTCATCAATTGCAACTCTTCAATAGGAGAGTCAACTGCTATAGAAATTCAAAAAAAAAGTACTAAAAGGGAAATGTGAAATGAAGTCAAAACTCTGGGAAAAGATTGAAAAAGAAAAGATGACACGTTTTAATACTCTTCATTTCTCGTGTTTATGACAAGTTTTGAACATATCTGATGAATATGTGTTCATTATTATATATATCAAAACATTTGAATGGTATAATACAAAGCCAATGTTTGAATAAGAAGTTGGAAGTATGAATTGATGGTAGTAATTTGTTATAACCGTACCACGTGACCACTCATAGGCTATCTAGGGTATTTAATATAGCACACGAGTAAGAAAAATGTGAAATGAAATAGAAATGTGGAAATGAAAATAATAATAAAATAAAATTTAGAGATAATATGTTTATAATAATGAAGTTCCTTAGCAAGCTTAATTACCAAAATTTGTCACTTGTTTTAATTGAGTAAGAAAAATGTGAAATGATAGGAAAATATGAAAAAAATAAATAATAATAAACTGTAAACCAATACTTGGATCCTCCCATAAAGGATGATCTTTGTCCAACCCGAATTTTTTATTTCTTTGGATAAATATCTTAGCCGAATTTAGTTCAATAGCATTTATTCAATTGATTAATATATATATATATATATATATATATATATATATTTAAAAGATAGCTGAATATAAAATTCATAAAACAAGAAATTAAATACAATTCCTTTTTCAATTTTTTTTATACACGTATCTAAATGTTATTGGACCAAATCAATTCCTTATCTTTTTTAAGAACCCAAGTATTTTCCTAAAATAAAATCAATTTGAGAGGAGAATCTTATAAACGTTGAGCTTACTTAAGTATGTTTAATTACGAAATTTGTTTAGGAGTTTTAATCCAATAAAATTCTTTGAAAATTAGAAGTGTCATTTTATATAAGATGAGGATATACTCACTTTAATTAATTTTTTGGGTCTATAAATTCCTCAACTATTAAATTCTCATACATTGATACCTTCAATATTTCTAGTATCTTATGACACCAAATTACCTTTATGATTAAAAGAGCAATAAATTGAAAAGGTCAAAAGTAAAAATATATAAACATTAAAACCTAAAAACAAAACCTAACAAATTGTACTACTCTTAATTGATGATTCATAAGCTTCTTGTTTTAAGATCGTTTATCATATATATAACAGAAAGTGACAGAATAGAAACAACAGAAACAGAGCAGTGCTAGCTTCACGGCAAATCCAAACACAAGATTGAGAAATTCATTGATCAATTGACCTTCCTGTCCTCGAGCTTCACCTTGGGGATGACAATGTTGAGTACACTATTTTTGACCTCAGCCTTGATCTGATCAAGCAAATTCTTCCCCTCATCGAGCTCGATCTCGCCCGAGTCGAACGTTGCATACATGGCCTCATCATATTCCGTGATCGTGAACGACTCCACCGATCCTCCAACCACCGCCGGATTCTTGAAAGGAGGCTCTGGAACTGAAACAAAACAATTAATTCAACACAGATTAGATGGACTCAAAATTAGAGCAATGTTTGGAGGTGAAATTGAAATTGAGAAAAAAACAAATTCAAAAGAGACTATACACAATCGAAGAGAGACGAATGAGAATATTTAGACATATATATATATGCATATACAAATGGTAGAGCTCTGTTTGGAGCTCTGTTTGAGAAATCGAAATATAGTTACAAATAACTAATAAGTCAGATAAACAAAAAATTCAACTCAGATTCAACAATTTGAAGAGATAAATAACACGAATATATCGATGAAAATATATGGATGTGTATATATATACACTCAAATCCTAGAAGAACAGATCTCCGTCTGGAGTTCAACTTGAAAATTGGAGATAGTATATACTAGTAAAAAGAAGTAAGATAATCAAAATCAAAACACATCATACCAGTACAAAAAACACATTCGTGAATATATATGTAGGTATATATTCAAATTAATCCCATGAACATAGAGCTTTGTATGGAGCTTAACTTTAAATTTTGAAAAACAGTCGTAGGTAAACAAAGTAAGAGAAACAGAAATTAACACAGATCATTCAGAATCAAAGAGAGGTTTGAGAAATTATCCAACCTTCAACATCTGTGCACTCTTTGGAGCTCGAGTCTGAGTCCGATTCGGATTCGGATTCGGAATTGGACTCCGAATTAGAGTCAGAGTCAGCAAAAATGTGGAAGGACCAAGCAGCAAACAGAGTGAGCATTGGCTGTGAATGGAACTACTTGAGACCGTCGGAGATGGCGACGGAATCGGGCTTTGCTTCCGAGCCGGTGGCCGGAAAAGCGAGTGAATGAGCTCCGAACGGAGGAGGAGGAGAGAGCTGCGCACGAAACAGGTTTGCGAAAGCAGCGGAGGGAGTAGGAATCAGACAGTAGTGTGATCGGAAGAGCTTGATGACAGATCGAAATGCCATTGTTGAAGAGTTTATAGGGTTTATGTTTTTCACCTAAACTCTAGTCAAACATACACATACACATACATATAGACACAACGATTCGGATACGTTCACCGAGGAGTAATTCAATATATTTCGGAATTTCTCTCCAACCTCACAATATTCTCTTATATAATTGAGTTTAATGTTATAACATGTGTATACCTCTATTTATACACGAACAAGAGGAGTAGGTGGTGGCCAAAGTCAGACATGACCGTTGGAGTAAGTGGTTGTCAAACATTTAGTCTTCAATGGCTGCCAAACATGAAAATTTTCAATGGTGTGCTGCAGAAGCTTCATCTTGAGTCATCCTATACATCATTAATATATATACATCATTGCATGCATCACTCTTCAATCACTCTTGAGTCATAATTCTCACAAATCTCCACCATGACGAAAGAGTCTATTATCTGAGTCTTCTGATTGAACTACCCTCCATTGCGCTTGTAGACGTTTTGAGTCCGAGAGATATTGATCAAGTTCAAACAATATTGAAACTTGATCCCTATATTGAGAGATGTTGCGTGTCACGTGATGGTCACACCATGGAAGTTTTATCTCATGTATTCCGTTTAATTTTTCCTGATTCATGACTCATATTAGTAGTGATTTATAACACAGAGTAAGAAAAAAAAATTATTAAATGAATTCCCTTAATTTAAGAAAAACAAATTATACCCATTAAGTTCCAATTTCTATTTAGTACTATCTTAGGAGTAGTAATTACTAACACAGAGTAAGAAAAAAAATAAAATAAAAAATAAATAAAATACATGAATAAAATATTGAAGTCACAGTTACTGACATTTGTCAAAAAAGAATAAGGCAAAAGAGCATAAAACCCCCTATGCTTTCTAAGGGTTGCAAAATACTCCCCTATATTTTTTTTTGCCCCATTTCACTACACTCGCCTTTCTAAAACAAGCAAACTATCCCCTTTACACTACTATATGCCCAAATTGTCCCTAGTGTTTCATTTTATCATTATCATTTGTATTAAAATTTAAACAAAATATATAAATCAAAAATATATATATATATTAAATTTTGAATTTTTTTTATAAAATTCGAAATTAACATATAAATTTCAAATATATATATAAAATTTGGAACAAATATACAGAATTCGTAAAAAATTATAAAATTATAAAATATATATATTAAATTTTGAAAAAATTATAAAATTCGAAAAAAGCATATAAAATTCGTAAATATATATATATATATATATATATATATATATATAATTTGAAAAAAATATATAAATTTTGGAAAAATATATATAAAATTCGGTGAACAAAATTTTTGAATTTATAATTTTTTTCGAATTTTATATGTATTTGAAATATGTAACCACTTTAGTGAGCATGTTTGTAGGATTATTTGCAGTCCATATCTTCTGTAGTAGAATGTTCTCATCATCTACTATGTCTCGAACAAATTGGAACCGAACATCAATATGCTTGGTAAGACTATGATGGATTTGGTTCTTTGCCAAACAAATGGCACTCTAACTATCACAAAAAACCTTCACGGTTTCTTGAAAAACACCCAAGTCTTCAGTCAGTCCTTGAAGCCAAATAGCTTCCTTGAAAGCTTCAGTTACAGCCATATACTCTGCTTCTGTACTAGACAAAGCCACTGTTAACTGTAATGTTGACCTCCAGCATATTGGTCCGCCTGCCATAGTGAATACATATCCAGTGGTTGATCGCCGTTTATCAAGATCGCCAACATAGTCGGAATCAACATATACAACAAGATGTTTACCCATTGTCTTCTCTCTCTCGAATTTTAAACCGATATCTACGATAACATGAATGTACCGTAGAATCCACTTCAATGCTTGCCAATGGCCTTTACCAGGATTGTGCATGTATCGACTTACCATACTTACAACATGTTAAATGTCGGGTATGGTACATACCATTGCATACATAAGAGCACCAACTGCATTTGCATATGGAACATGCTCCATTTTCCTTTTCTGATCATCTGTGGTTGGTGACATCTTTGCACTCAGTTTGAAGTGTGAGGCCAGCAGTGTGCTTATTGATTTTGTGTTGCCATTAATAACAAACGTCTGAAGTACTTTCTTCAAATACTTAGTCTAAGTTAAACACACTGTGCCTTTCTGTCTGTCCCACTTGATCTCCATCCCGAGAATGTTATTAGCTTCACCAAGATCCTTCATTTCGAACTATGAGCTCAATTGAGCCTTTAATCTATCGATCTCCACCTTGCTCTTAGATGCTATCAGCATATCATCTATATATAAGAGCAAATATACAAATGTACCATCTGGGAGTTTTTGAATGTATACACAATGATAAAAGTGGCTTATGGTATACTTATGTTTCTTCATGAAGTAGTCAAACATCTTGTACCATTGTCTCGGGGACTATTTCAAATCATACAGTGACTTGCTCAATTTACATGCCCAGTTCTCACATCCTGGAACTTTGAAACCATCTGGCTGAGACATATAGATCTCTTCGTTCAAAGTGTGATGGAGAAATGTAGTCTTAACATCAAGTTGAGCTAACTCGAGATCAAATTATGCAACTAAAGCCAATAATATCCAAATGGAAGAATGTTTAACAACAGGCGAGAATACCTCATTGTAGTCGATTCTTTCCCTTTGAGCGTAGCCTTTCACTATGAGTCTAGATTTGTATCTAATCTGATTTATGCCGGGAGCACCTTCTTTCTGAGCATAAACCCATTTGCAGCCAATCACCTTCTTGCCTTTTGGAAGTCGAACTAGCTTCAAAGTCTGATTTTGATGTAGAGACTTCATCTCTTCATCCATTGTTGCCTTCCACTTTTTACTATCAGTACTGGGTACTGTTTCTCTGTAAGTGTTAGGGACATCATCTTCTGTCGCTGGAAGGGAAAATGACACCATGTCAATGAATCGGGTTGGCTTCTAAATGACCCTTCTGGGTCTGTTGATGGCAATAGAGTGTGGCTGTTGATTAATCACCTGTACTGGAGATAGAGCCTCCACCTTAACTAAGTCTTCATCCTCACTATCAGAATCATCTTCAGAACTATCAACTGGTGGCTCAGTATCTTCGTGACTTTTAAACTCCACCTGCTGCTGAAGATTTGGATTATCCTTTTCTTTAGCTGGAGTTGTCTGTCTCACATGACAGACTCATCAAAAGTAACATCTCTACTACAGACGATCTTCTTTGTTTCAGTGCACCACAAACGGAATCCTTTAACTCCTTCACTATGTCCCATGAAGAGAGTTTTCTTGGCTCTAGGATCCAGTTTAGATTCCACAACATGAAAGTATGTTGTACACCCAAATATATGAAAAGAATCATAATTAGAAACTGGATTTCCGGACCATACCTCCTTGGGAGTATTCCCATCAAGGGCAGTTGCAGGAAATCGGTTGACAATATGAGTAGAGTATGCCAACGCCTCTGCCCAAAATGCCTTGCTCAGCTCGGATTGAGATAACATACATCGTACTTTCTCCACCAAAGTGCGATCCATTCTTTCAGCTACTCCATTTTGCTGTAGCATTTTAGGCATTGTGAAGTGTCTAATAATCCCTTCATTTTAACATATTTCCAAGAAGGGATCTGATTTGTACTCGCCACCATTGTCTGATCTGAGCCTCTTGAGCTTCCTGCTTGTTTGGGTTTCTATTACTTTCTTTCATTTAAGAAATATATATAGCACTTCATCTTAATGCTTTATAGTATATAGCCAGACATATCTAGAAAAATCATCAATAAACGTTACAAACCAATGTTTACCTCCCAATGAAATGATTTTGGATGGCCCCCAGACGTCTGTGTGAACATAGTCTAGTGTTGCCTTCGTTCGATGAATCGCCGTGCCGAACTTGACCCTTTTCTATTTACTTAGTACACAGTGTTCACAGAAGTCAAGTTTGCCAGTTTTGGCACCTTTTAGTCTGCCTTGCAACGCCTTCTCACCCGCATGCCCTAAACGCATGTGGCAGAGTCGGGTAAGATAGAATGACTTGTCCTCAGAACTACTCACCGCATCTGCTCTTCCGGTTACTGTATGCCCATTTAGGTAATACATATTTTTCTGCATAGTACCTTTCATTGCCACGAATGCACCTCGAACAACTTTCAGAACTCTACCTTCCATGGTCACCTTATAACCGTTGCAGTCTAAAACCCCTAATGAAATGAGGTTTTTCTTCAAGTCTATAATATACCTAACATTGGTGAGTTTTTTTATTGTACCATCGTGCATCTTCAGACGTATTGTTTCGATCCCTTTAGTCTAACAGGTGTTGTTGTTGCCTATTAGCACAACTCCTCCATCAAGCTCCTCGAAGCTAGAGAACCAGTTTCTGTTCTGACACATATGATAAGAACAACCTAAATCAAGAATCCATCTATCAGATTGATCAGTGTCTGACGATGAAATAGTAAAGGCTAATTCATCTTCATCCTCCCTCTTTCGGGCAATATTGGCATGTGACTTGTCCTTGTTTGAACAGTCTCTCTTCCAGTGCCCTTTCTGGTGACACTGAAAACACTCATCCTTTTTTTGTCGTCTTCTGGATGATTCAGATTTGTTTGGTTATGATTTGGATTTGGACCGCCATCTCCCCTTGCCCTTTGATCTATTGTTTGACCTGCCTCTGTCTACAGTCAACACCTTTGATGTATTGTCCCGGTGATCATGTTGATTCTTCTTCCGGTACTCATTGTTTACCAAAGCATTAACAACATCTATGTATTTAACCTCATCTTTTCCGTACATTATAGTTGTGGATAAATGATCATAGCTCTTAGGCAATGAATTCAGTAAAATTAAAGCTTTATCCTCATCAAGAATTTCAACATCTAAATTCTATAAATCTGTAATAAGTTTGTTGAAATTTTTTGAGTGTTCGGTCATAGGGGTACCTTTCTTGTACTGGAATTTGAAGAGCTTTGACTTCAGATAAAGGCGATTTTCTGGACTTTTCGTCATGAATTTGTCCTCAATTTCTTCCATAGATTTGCCACCATATTTTCCTTCATCACAAAATATTTCTGATCTTTTGCTGAGCACAATCGAATTATGCCGCAAGTTTGACGATTGACGAATATCCAGTCTTCATCTGAGATATTATTGGGCTTAACATCCAAGGCAATCTGGGAACCATCTCTCGAAATAGAAGATCTTGGACTTTGCATTGCCACATGCCAAAGTTATTGGTGCCGTCGAATTTCTCCACCTCAAACTTTGCATTTGACAACATGGTTCTCCTCATAGAACCGCTCGTCCCAACAGTATTTCTGGCCTTTAATTGCTCGGTATCCTGTACTTCAGTCATGACTTGAAATAACAGATATAAAAAAATTGATGAATTTAACTCACCAACTAGGAGCAATAAAAATTCAAACCGGGTTTTCCCAAAATTAGATTACTAATTTCAAAAAATGGAGCCTACCGTTGAATCTGGAACGATTGATTTAGCTAGAATTGACCTTTCGTTTACTCAAAATAGACTTCAAACGAACTCGGAATGGCCAAAATAGTGTAGAAAGCCAAAACTATAATTTTTTAGAAAGTTGATGACGTGGAACGATCTAACAGGTAACACGTGGCAGCATCTAGGAAGGACACATGGCAAGATCTGGCTTCAACACATGGCAAGATCTATGTCACGCCCCGTTATTCCTGAGACTCCAATCAGGAAACTCAGCGAATCCAGATGTATGACGTCATAGAAAATGACTAACCGAATCAACGATACCAAGAAAATACATGGAATAAGAATGACTACGAGGTATCCCATGTCACCTGAGGGATAGAAACTTAGTAAAGAATTCTAACGAAAATCCGGCAAAGTTCCGTTTGTAAATGGAACATCCGGACAACCCAAAAACAACACAACAAAATAACCTGCCCGTAATAACAGAAATAGAAGCACTGGCACGCAGCCCAACATTTCAGAAACCTACTAGGGCCGAGGTAGTGGAAAAGAACACCAAAACCTCTCCAAAACCCTTCTAAAATTAATAGAGCCCCAAATGCTCAAATGAAAATATAAAGAAAACCACATGGCGATGCCGAAAAAGTATAAAGGCACCCCAAAACAACAAATACCGACTGAGCTACCAAGCTCAAATAAGAATACAGAAAATCATACGGTAGTGCCGAAATGATACAAAGGCACCCCGAAAATATTAAATACACAAAATAGAGATACAATATAAGGGAATCTGCCAACAATGTGGCTCCCAAGAAAATGAAAGAATACACAATTATAACTACGGAAAGAGGAATAAAACTACCGTCCCAAATCACCCGTATCGTCGTTGTCGAGCATAAGCCGTGCTGCGTCCACCTGCAAACTTGCAACCTGTGTGGGGGTGAGCACAACCTCGGGGGCTCACCATAATATCAAAACATCACACTCATAACCGTTTAGAAAACGTTAACCATCTCGTGTGCATGCATCTATCATAAGTCGGTCGGTTGTCTCATGTGGCACCCACGCCAAATAGAGATCCCAAAATAATCTCATCAACAACCTCGAATCTACTACGGATATCGTAAGAACTACAGACCAACTCAAATATAAGCAACACAGGTGTACATGTATATATATACATAACGTCCTGTAAATAACTAAGCATGTCACCTAGGCCTATAGACAACCAATCTGAACTCCACTCCCATCTAGAGATACAACAAAACTAAAGGTCTACCATACCGTGCACCTAGCACGCTGCTCAAGGTCCCTAGGAGGTAAATGGATCACTCATTAAGACTACCAAAGGTAAATCATTATAACCATTCTTCTACTTACAATAACCAGTGAACCACCCCGTTCACTCGAAGAAACATAAAAGGGAAGGTACTAACACCACACCGGATTCGGTAACCAACCGAACTATCTCTAACTCACACTGCCTATCGAGGCACTAAAAAATGGCACAGATCAACAAGGTCACTTCTAACTCATACCACCTATCGAGGCGTAAAAAAGGGTTACTGGAGTCATTTAGTCCCAAACAGATGCCATGACCCTCGGGGTTTTAAAGAAAAACATTGAACCCCGAAGGATTCAACCGGTTTTTAAGGAAAAAGTTAGGGCACGGTCAAATCATATTTGGTTCCAATGCCTCCTAACCCAACCAAACACTAGGAATCGCACTATGTGCGCTTAACTTAATCTCACTTCTCTTACCCGAGAAGATTCACAGACAAACACGAATGATCATATTTCTTACCTTAAGGAATGAAACCTTAGAAACACATGTTCGGGTTAAAACCCAAGAAACAATAACACGGGGAAAAGAACTACTAGAGTTCAACCGAATAACACCTCAAAGTCACATTTAAACTTATTTCGAAACAGGTTCTAAGACCTTCAACTTAATATAGGAACTTATAAACAAATCCTCAAAGGTTACCAAACCAACACCGGGACTCAAGTGTTCCTCGGAACAACTAGGAGAAATCTGAAACAATCAAACTCTAAAAACATATCTAGATCTCAGAACTGACCTCGAGTCTCAAGAACGGGACAAACCATGTCCAGAGTTCACTAACTTTACCAGAACATGTAGGAAAGGAGATTTTCAAGACACACGGCTAAAAACCATTTACTACTCGAAACACTTTTAAAGTGGAAGGATGAACGATAAGCTCAAAATACACAAGCCAAGAGAAACAAGGTCAGACTAACGAATCTTACCCGACCTTTAACCTGAACAACTCTCCCCACTACCGAAGTGGTCTAATAATCATCCAGTGATAACACTAATCACCAATCACAAAGGCCTATTGTGGCCAAAGGCACAACCACAACCAAGTCTCAATATATGACTAGCCAACTCAACACAATTCCAACTCAAGGGGGAAACAATTAATTATCAAATCCACTTTTCATCTATATCCACGTAACCACCTGGAACACATGCCAACCATGGCTCTACTAATCCAGGTTTTTATTATCGTCGAACCTTCTTTCTTTCTTTACAATTTTAAATCTTTAAATATTCATTATAATTTAACCACAGTTAAAATATATCAATTACAAACACCGCGCCCTAGCGCCCAAGAGAATAATACAAATCTTTAATTACAACTCAAACATCACATACTCCATATCAATAATCAATAATAACAAATAATCATATGTCAAATAAATGCTCAATATGAATGTCAATGCAATGACGATGCAACTCCAATGCAACCTTAACAGCTAAAGGGTGAAACAAATATCCAGGAATCCCAAACCGTTCACTGCTGGGGCAATAAACCCACAACAGGAAGGGTGGGCGTCGCCAAATAGAATGCGGATACCACGACCACGCAGAAACCGGCAAGTGAGGCCCAAGCCCTCACCCCCAAATGTCTAGAGAATTGAGAGTTACTAGCTCCCTGGATGCTAGACCACCCCCTGGCCAGTTGTTGCGACATTCCAAACGATCTAGACATGCACATGATATAACTGAGGCATACAACGTGCACCGAAACAATATATATATAACATGGTGCTATATGAATGCAAAATGCCTCCATATGAATTTAATATGCTCAACAACACGGCATAACAGTCAAGCAATCTCATACAAAGCATGCTTCACAATTTAAATTACACGGTAAGTAAATTCCGTTTCTCATAGAAATTTTCGGGTTCTTGATTACCCAATCTTTATAGATTTTATATACTAACACGCTTTTAATTTAATTTCCAATAATTGTTTTCAAATTAATCCGCCTCAAGGAAAATTAGACAATTTAATTCACAATTTAATTTCTTTATAATTTACAAGAAAATCAACACGGTAACTAAAATCAAGTCTATAACGTCACTCATTCTCGTGAATCCCCTAATATATTTTTAATTTAAATAAAATATCAACAGGGGAAAACTTATTAATCGAATTTACTTCCATATACACTTTTTATAAACCTATTTCGAGCTCAAGGGGGTATTAAACCGCCTATATCGATTTAATTTAAATAGGTTTATAATTATTCTAAATTCTCCGAGAAATAATTTATTCAAGTTCTCAAGGGAATTAATTTATTTAATTTATCCAAAGGATTTTACAACTCCAACATCCTTTAATCTATTTATGGGCATTTCCGTCTATCACCAAGAATTTAATTAAATATTTTCATTTACCCATAAACATACAACGGGGATTATTTAACATTTTCTACTCACTATTAGTGAGTGCCAGATATGAATATATATATAAATTCCCACCTAATTTATTCGCTTACAAACAGTCCCATCGTGAATAGTACCGGTCGTGAATAGTGCTTGCCGCCGAAAGTTGCCCGAAAATTAATTTGAATATGTCGAAACGACTGTCCTATTCAATATAGTAAAAACCCATTAGCGATCGATAAACAATTCAGAACAAATCTACAAAAAACTAAACTGAAAACCATACCGAAAATTTGAATTTCCCGGAGAACAGCTCAACAGTTTCACTCAAAATTTGGGTATAACGTAGTCGACCCAACTCGGTCCGAACTCGTTACTGTTCATCATCACTACCAACGATCTGATCCACCGCGTCACCGCTGGCCGTTACTACCAGCTCCGGCAACCTTTATCTGCTATTGTCATCACCGTCGAACCACCACCCATGTTAAACCCTAGTCAACGCCTACAGGAACGCACTATCTCCCATAGTCGCGCGTCGTCAGCAGCTCTGTCGAGCTCACTACTGCACGCCGTCTCTATCCTCCAGCTCACCGTTACTCCGGCGAGCTAACCCCCACCTGGGTCGCCATGTCCGGTGACCAAAACCTCCAACCAGGTCGCCAGATCATGCGGCTCCCCCATCTCAGGAGCTTCTCTCTTCAACAACCCATCTCTCTCTCTCTCTCTCTCTCCCACAATCGACAACGAGAAGAAGAAGATGATGGAGGATATGCCGCTGAGAGAGAAGGAGAAGCAATTGGTCCATTGCGTGCATGATGAAAGGTAACAGATATGTGGTCCCTCAAACACCATTAATACATATGCATATATATATTTTCCATTAATTTAATATATATATAAATACCCATATATATATATATATATATATATATATATATATATATATATATTCTCTCCCAATTAATAATATACACATATGAATAATAAATCCCGAAATAATATAACACGTGCCCGAAAATATAAATGAAACGCCCAAATAAATAATATAACTGAAATAAATAATCTGGGGTATAAAACCCATATATATATAATCTGAAATAAATACCCGATCGACCCGTAATTAATATCACGCGAACTCGAAAAATAAACGGGATACCCAATAATCCCAAAATATATCGGGAGCCTCCAAATAATAACACGTGAACCCGTAAGTCCACGGGACGTCAACTAAATAATATAAGCTTAAATAAATACTCCGGGTTACGAAACCAATCACTGAAACCCCGAATAAAGTTTGAACTCACCGAGACTCCTAAAATCACTAGTTGTAGCCCAGTCAAAGCACTAAACTCAATCGTTGAATCTAAACCGCGTAGCCCCTAACAATGAAGCCCACGAACCAAACGCATCCTTAATAATTCTGATTTAAATCACAACGCCGAATAAATAAAATAAACAGAGTATAGAATCTGGGGTATGAAACCCAACCTCCGAAACATAAGGTATGTGTCACGGCGAACACCATAAGCACTAATACGATAAAGGAACTAATCGAATCAAAACCATAAATGCCGAACAAACCAAACGTGTCGTCTAGTCAAAATACTAAACGTTACAGGTTTAAACAAAATCGCATTAACACTTATCACGTACATATAAACATGAAAAATGAGCATAGCAATACAAATACACATAATCACGTAAGTCAAGTAACTAAGACACCTAATGCCACATCAATACACAGGGCATCAACACACAGAGCACGTATATACAAGCATAAATAAAACGAGCTAAAGGACTATCAATACTCCTAAGTGTTGGCTTTGAAATTCTATTTCAAGCAATAAATCTTATTTTGATATTAACAAAACATTCAAAATCGTGTTTGGTACTAATATGGCTTTGAGCTAAGTGTTTCAGCAAGTACAGGTAAATGATTCGGAAAGATCGCTAAAGCAACAAGCGATAAGGAAACTCAAGCGCAAACTCGAAGAAGGACAAAAAGATCAAAGAAAGAACAAAAGCTGGACTCAAGACCTGGGGTAGATAGGTCGGGGTGAGAATATTGTAACAAGGTATCTTATGTGTTGATTGGTCATATAAGCTCAAGTAATAAATCAAACGAACTCAAACGGATCAAAAACGGACCTTGAAAACAATTCTTGCAGTCACCCAGTCAATTGGCCATGAAATGGCAGCCGACTGACTGTGACCCAGTCGACTGGCCGTTAAGGACCCAACCGACTGGATGAACCAGTGAGCTATAAAACATTTTGACTGCATGAGGCAGTCGACTGGCCTGTCCAAGGCAGTCGATTGACTGTGACCAGTCGAGTGGCAGTTAAGGACCCAGCCGACTGACTGAACCAGAGAGTGTCGAACATTTTTTATTGCCTAAGGCAGTCGACTGGCCTATCCAAGGCATTCGACTGGCCTTCTTAAGGCAGTCGACTGACCCTAGCCGTTGGGAAAAATATTTTAAATCTAAGCATGGAGGCAGTCGACTGGGTGCCGCAGGATTTTAAGGAAAAGTATTTCTAAATAATATTTTTGCCCAAAAAGAAATGATTTTGCTTGCATATTTTCAGGTCCTACTCTCCATATTGTCTAGGGTGAGATACACTCTCCAAATCCTAGTGTTACACTATATAAAGAAAGAGATATGGATTAAAAATGTCAAGGTTCTTGTGTGAGAAATTTTTTTGAAAATTCATTCATCTACTATTTTCTCTCAAGCACTTTCTGGAAAATATTTGATAGCAAGAAAGATCAAAATCTCATTTTTCATTCCCATCATTTTGAAGATTTAAACTCAAGCTTTGTGTTTATTCTCTTATTGAAAATATATTGTGAGAATATATATATCTTGAGTTCTTGAAATATCATCTAAAAACACTTGAGCTTATATTGATCTATCTTCCATAAAAACCTTAGGGTTTTGAGTGTTTTTGTTTCTTGAGTGATATATTGATTACATACACAAATTTGTGATCTTGGGTGAGTGAAGCCCAAGATCACAAATTTGTGTATGACTTGACCGTCTTAGAGAACGGTCATGACCTCAAACATAGTCACTCATGTAGAAGGACAATCAAATAATAGGCCCCCATGGTTTGATGGTTTAAACTATAGTTATTGGAAGACTAGAATGATAGACTTTCTTCAAGCTATTGATTATCAAATTTGGCTAGTTATTGTTGATGGACCTTTTACTATTACGAAAGTAGTTGATGAAAAAACTATTCCCGAATTGCCCAACGAATGGGATAATGATGAGCGTAGACTTATGTCATTTAATGCCAAAGCTAAGGTTAATCTAAATTGTGCCTTAAGTCCAAATGAATTTAATCGAGTCTCTACTTGCTCCACAGCCAAAGAAATGTGGGATAAACTTGAAGTTACTTATGAAGGAACTACTCAAGTTAGAGAATCTAAAATTGATATACTTATGCATGAATATGAATTATTTGCCATGAAGGAAGATGAAAATATCAATTCTATGATGTCTCATTTTACTAATATTTTGAATGGACTAAAGCATCTTGGTAGAATTGTTCCTAGATCCGATGCGGCACGCAAAGTCCTTAGAAGTCTTCCGGTCAAATGGGATGCGAAGGTGACGGCTATTAAAGAAGCATATGATCTTAGCACTATGAGTCTTGATGAGATTTTCGGGTCACTCCTTACATGGAAAATTACCTTAAAATCTCGTGAAGAAGACGCTAAGCCTAGAAAATGTATAGCCTTGCAAACTTCAACTAAAAGTGAAGCAAATGAGAGAATCGAAGAAGAGGTTGATGAAGACATTGCCCTGATCACTCAACAATTCAAGAGATTTCTTCAACGAAAAAAGGCTAAAGGTCGTAGGTTCTTAAAGAGCAATGAACCAAGAGGAGAGACAAGCAAGAAGGAGTCTATTACTTGCTTCAATTGTGGTAAACCGGGGCACTATAGAAATGAGTGTTTCAAGCCCAAAAAGGAGAACGAGAAAAGGCCAAACAAAATGGCCATGAATGCAACATGGGATGATTATGACTCTTGTGATTCGGATGAGGAAGAAAATGGTGAGGAAATTGCAAATCTTTGCCTCATGGCAAATGAAGATGAGGTACATTTAAATTTACATGCATTAGATAATTCCATTTTGTCATATGATGAGCTTTTATTTTCTCATAATGAATTACAAGATGCATTTGAAAATTTGTATGATGAGTTTGAAAAACTAGCTAAGAAACATAGTTTGCTCAAGAAGTCTAAATCTTCATGTAATTCTACTTGTCACACCATAATTAATGTAAATGCTAAAAATGACAAAAGTATGAAGATAGAAGAGGAAAACAGTTTATTAAAAAAGACTATCGATGATCAAATAAACATCTTAGCAAAATTCACAAAAGGAAAAGAAAACTTGAGCATCATGCTAGGAAGACAAAGAACCTCTTTTTACAAATGCGGCTTAGGATATGATGCATTCAACAAAGATGCACTTTTATTGAAGAAAAGAAAATCATTGAAGCATACTTTTTCAAAACAATCTTCATTCTCAACTTCTATTGATCACAATCATGTTTCATGCTACTATTGCAAGAAAAGAGGTCACAAAGCAAATGCATGTTTTCTAAGAAAGAAGAAGAAAATTGTCTCAAAAATGTTTTGGGTTCCAAAAGGAACCATTGAATCTCTACGTGCAAAAGAAAATTTGGTAACAAAATTATTTTGGGTTCCTAAAGGAACTATTGCATTTCTATCTAACCATAATGGACCCAAAATAGATTGGGTACCAATAAAAGTCACGTAACATTGTGTTGTAGGTATGCTTGAAGTCCGCCTCAAAAGAAAGATGGTTCCTTGATAGGTGATGTTCAAGGCACATGACGGGAGACAAATCAAAATTCATGTCCCTAAAATCTTATGAAGGAGGAAGTGTTACTTTTGGAGATAACTCACAAGGCAAAATTGTTGGAATCGGATCTATTGGTATATCTCTTTCTCTTGCTATAGATAACGTACTTTTAGTTGATGGTATAAAGCATAACTTGTTTAGTATTAGCCAACTTTGTGACAAAGGTTATGATGTTATCTTTAGGTCAAATGCATGCATGGTTGAGAAAGATGGAAAGCAATTGTTCAATGCAAAGAGAAACGGAAATTTATATACTATGTTGCTATGTGAATTAAATGAACAAGATATTAAGTGATTTGTCACATCGAGTGAAAATAGTTGGTTATGGCATAGACGCTTAGGACATGCTAGTATGGACCTCATTCAACGTTTGTCTAAAAATGAATTAGTCAAAGGCCTCCCGAAGACTAATTTTTCAAAAGATAAAATATGTAGTACATGTCAAATAGGTACTTCATATGGACCTCTTTGGTCCGGAAAGAACGGCTAGCTTAGCCGGGAAACTCTATGTACTCATTATAGTAGATGACTACTCTAGATTTACTTGAGTTTACTTTCTTGCTCATAAAAATGAAACTCACTCCATTCTCGATAAATTTTATAGAGTCATTCAAAATGAAAAAGATTTGAAAATCAAGAAAATTAGAAGTGATAGGGGTAGAGAATTTGACAATCAAGATCTAGAGAAATTATGTGATGAATTTGGTGTATCTCATGATCTCTCGGCTCCAAGATCTCCTCAATAAAATGGGGTAGTTGAAAGTAAAAATAGATCTTTACAAGAAATGGCTAGAACTATGTTAAATGAACACAACCTTCCCCGAAGTCTTTGGACGGAAGCGGTAAATACCGTTTGTCATGTCATAAATAGAGTTATCATTCGAATGAAATTGTGTAAAACACCGTATGAGTTGTGGAATGGTCGGAAACCCAATATTGGTTATTTCAAGGTGTTTGGTTGTAAATGTTTTGTTTTAAATGATAAAGATAACTTGGGAAAATTTGACTCCAAATCGGATGAAGCAATTTTCTTAGGTTATTCCTCAACAAGTAGAGCCTTTAAAGTCTTTAACAAAAGGACTTTAACCATGGTAGAGTCTATCCATGTTGTTTTTGATGAATCACCACCTCCACCCTCACCTAAAGTTGACCTAGATCATGATGAAGTTGTAGGGATTGAGGATAGTTTCAATAATCTCAATATCTCCAACTCGTCAAGTAAGCAAATGGATAAGAGTAAAGATGGAAATCAATCAAATGATGACTTGACTTGCTCAATTCCTAAATCTTGGAGGATTGTGCACAACCATCCTCTTAACCAAGTCATAGGAAACCCTTCACAAGGTGTTAGCACAAGATCTCAACTTAGAGACTTATGCAACCACATGGCTTTTGTGTCCAATATTGAACCCAAGAACTTCCACGAAGCTCAATGTGATGATTCTTGGATTATGGCTATGCAAGAGGAACTAAATCAATTTGAACGCAATCAAGTTTGGCATTTAGTCCCTCAACCCACACATCAAACTATAATAGGCACTAAATGGGTTTTTCGAAATAAAAAAGATGAAAATGGAGTGATTATTTGAAATAAAGCAAGATTGGTAGCTCAAGGTTACAATCAAGAGGAAGGCATTGACTTGCACCCGTAGCTAGATTAGAAGCAATTAGAATGCTTCTTGCATTTGCATCATCTAGAAATTTCATTCTCTATCAAATGGATGTCAAAAGTGCTTTTCTAAATGGAACTATAGATGAAGAAGTGTATGTGAAGCAACCACCCGGCTTTGAAAATGAACGTTTTCCAAATCATGTTTACAAATTATCTAAAGCCTTGTACGGGTTAAAGCAAGCTCCTAGAGCTTGGTATGAATGGCTTAGTGATTTTCTACTTCAAAAAGGTTTTTCTAAAGGCAAAGTTGACACCACTCTATTTACAAAAACTGTCAAGAATGATTTGTTGATTATCCAAATATATGTTGACGACATTATATTCGGATCAACAAATACTTCCCTTTGCAAGGATTTCGCATCTAACATGCAAAACGAATTTGAAATGAGTATGATGGGTGAGTTGAACTTCTTCTTAGGGTTGCAAATCAAGCAAAGCTTGGATGGCTTATTTGTTAGCCAATCTAAGTATACTAAAGATTTGCTAAAGCGATATGGTATGGAGGAAGCCAAACATGCCATTACTCCTATGAGTACCTCTATTAAACTCGATAAAGATGAAAATGAAAAATGTGTTGATATTACTAAATATAGAGGCATGATAGGAAGTTTACTTTATTTAACTGCTAGTAGACCGGATATTATGTTTAGTGTATGCTTATGTGCTCGCTTTCAATCTTGTCCTAAAGAATCTCACTTGCTAGCCGTAAAACGTATTTTTCGCTATCTTAACGGGACGATTAACTTAGGGCTTTGGTATCCAAGTGGTACTTCACTTGATCACATGAGTTATTCGGATGCCAATTTTGTGGGTTGTAAAGTAGATAGGAAAAGCACAAGTGGTACATGTCATTTTCTAGGTCACTCGTTAGTTTCATGGTCAAGTAAAAAGCAAAATTCGGTTGCCTTGTCTACGGCTGAAGCCGAATACGTTGCAGCCGGTAGTAGTTGTGCTCAAACTCTTTACATTAAGCAACAATTACTTGATTTTGGACTTGTTTTCAATCGTGTACCTATTAAATGTGATAACACTTGTGCTATTTGTATCTCAAAGAATCCTATTCAACACTCTCGCACTAAGCACATAGAGATTAGGCATCATTTTTTTTCGGGATCACGTAGCTAAAGGCGACGTTGAATTGGTTTTTATTGATACTAAGAATCAATTGGTAGATATTTTTACTAAACCCCTCTCGGACGAACCATTTTCAAAAATTCGTAGGGAATTAGGAATGGCCATGGATTTTGAAGTCATCAGTTAATTTTCACAAATTCTCGTCCACGTTATCGGCTTTCAAAATTTAAAATTTTTCAAAAATTTTTTGAGGGCCAGTCGACTGCCTCATATACGGCCAGTCGACTGGATCAACCAGTAAGTTTTTGTGTTTTTAACGATCTTCAGCCAGTCGACTGCCTCTATTGGCCAGTCGACTGGGTCATGACCCAGTCGACTGTCTCCATATGGCCAGTCGACTGCCTCTGCACGAACCTTATTTTTATTTTTTCTTTCTCTTCGTCTTCTCTCCACTCTCTCCACGATCCTCTCCTCCATCATAACTGACACGCCCTAAATTCCTAGGACTCCGAAACCCGAGCCTAAGAGCTAAGGGAGTGATTGCGGAAGTAAAAAGAAACGAGAACCAAAAGACATTCAGTCATCCAACACCCATAAAGGGTTGCAATGAATGCCCAGATACCATGCTGTCACGCCCCTAAAGGGTGACACAAACCAAGCGACTACTAGAGTCAACAATAACGAAGAGACACATGGAATAACAATAAAAATATACTCCATGTCAAGTAGAATGCTAGAAACTCACTAACATCCTCCAATACCAACTGACACGCTCCTAAATTCCTAAGACTCCCGAACAGGGACATCCGAGGAATCCAGGATGTGATCCTTAATACAAATGACCAACTAAGACATCATTAACCAAGAAAACACATGGGTTAATGGTAGAAATGGTATATTTAATACCCAAATGGATAATAAACAAAGCAGCGGAATCTAACGAAAATCCGGCAGAGCTCCGTTTGTAAATGGAACATCCGGACAACAACCACAACACAAGAACCTGCCAATAGCAATTCAATAATCACAATGGCTTCCAAGCCCCACATTCATCAATCCTAATAGGGCCGAGGTAGTGGAAAGGAACCAAAACCCCTCCAAACCCTCTAACATCAACAGAGCCACAAATGCTCGAATAAAAATACAGAAGAGCACCTAACTGTGCGGAATAGATACAATACATCCTGAAAGAATAATTACAGGAAATAAAAGATACATCAACAGGGATATGCCAACAGACTGGCTCCCAAAAGAAAATACATAACAATCCCATAACAATGGGTAGAGAAACTGAAAGAAGAATACTACCGTCCCCAAACCCAGTCGCGCTGCAACCGTAACCGCATCACCCAACGCAACTCCAAAACCTGTAACAAGGAAACAAAAGAAGCTGTCGTTGCACTGCATCCTGCCCATAGCCGTATAATTCCTGCAACCTGGCGTGGAATACCAGGGGGCCAATGAAATTCCCTCCGTGAGCAAATAAGCTCAGTGGGAAAAGATATCCTAACTACCACATCCTCTGATAGTTTAGGTAAAGCTAAACCGTCTAATAAGATATAAATATAGCCCAACTAGTCTCATCCACGCAAACCCAAGTCACACGCTCATATACTATCGTAAACGAGTATACATAAGTATATAGGGAATATATATATATATATACATATATATATATATAAATACACAACATGAGTCTCTAAAACTCGTACTCCAAGTACCCAACACCAGTAGTCTACACTACTCTCACCAACGTACACTAGGTACACGATACTAAGGTCCAGTCTAACAAATCACCAATTACTCACAACACAATTCAGAAGATCCAACCGAGGAGATCACACTCACCTCTAATATCCACAAGGAAACAAAATCCGCCAATAGTACCAAGGAAGGCTCAAATCCTACACCCCGATAACACAGGAAGGAAAACACTCACGTCCTTGCGTACTAACATAACCATCATCAATATATATATATATATATACAATATATATATATAACAATTCTCATCCCTCTCCTAGAGTAAGTCTGCACCTCAAGGATGGGATCACCCCATCATCACACTATGCGAAAACCTCAATGCTATCTCCAACAAGTCCACAAGTCACCAACAGGATAAATCAATCACTAACACTTGCACTATAAGCTACAAGACCACCCGATCAATTCACTAAGAGTACAAGACCTCAACTCACAAGAACGACCACCTAAGGGTCACCAAAACGAAGCAAAGGAAAAGACTTCCCAATGCTAAACCAACAGATAACCGGGACAACAATGTCAAGGTTAAAACACCACAAGTGTTTAGGAGAACACCTGGACAAGGAACCCAATCCACTCGGTATCCATGCCCATAACATGTGGAACAACTCGAATCACCTAAGTGGTGACGTCAAAACCAAGAAGAAAGGAAGGGCAACACTATATGTGTGCACTGAACAACACCAAGCCTCATACCCGAGACTTAGAAATGATAGGAAGCAAAGGTGAAACAATGGAACACCTTTCAAAACTCTACAGGATGAGATATTGAGAAAGAAGTCCCGAAATCTCAGAATCCCAAGAAAAGTAATAAAATAGTTTTCTTTTAAGAAATCACAGAGTAAAAATGACCGTCTTGCCCCCGGTCTCCGCCAGTCGCCATCACAGGCTTTTAAAAGTTGAAAATCATTTCAAAGAAGATCTCAAGATCATTTTATAAGTATTAAAAGTGTTCGTTTATTCGGGGGTAGGCGAAAACGGGTTTTTCCTTTTTAAATACAAAAGTTTACTTTCAAAACTTAGAAAGCACCGTTTTCGAAATGACAGCCACATAAGAATGAACAACTCCACGGATTCCTATAATGCCCAAAAGGACAATAAAGGAAGAACAACACGTTGGACTCACGGAAGACCACCATCCGTTTCCAACTCCACCAAATCAAATGATACCACGAGGAAGAGGTTCGGCACCACGCCGTAACCAAGGAATCTAGGAATGACATACAAGTCAACGACCACGTACTAGTGTACAAAACACCGTACAAGGAATGCTTAGGGGAATGAACTAAGCACAAGAACCGAGACTGTCAAGCTACGGTACCTCGAGTACTAAATAAATCCCTAATCATAACCCCTTCTCATCAATCAAAATCTCACACAACTCATCACTCGCCTTCTCTAAGGCCTCAATTATCAATTGATACAAAAATCATCCCTAACCTCACATCTTCAAAAGAGTTCACACAACTAACCACGATCACCAAACTACTAACCACAATCACAGGGCTACTAACCACAATCACAAGGCTGCTAACCACAATCTCTAAGGCTACTAACCACAATCTCTAAGGCCTCAACTCAAGTCAAGCCTACGGTCCACCACTAGCCTCCGCTAGCCACATGAATCACTATGCCAACACGCATAACCTCCCCCAAGGGTACTAAGGTATACAACAACAAGTATAAATATATTCGTTTCATTTATACTTATTTATAATGGCATATCATCATTTTCTTCCACATTAATTACTTTCAACTGAGCATTTATAAAATATGAATTTAATTTACAATATTCATAAATAGCATGCCCCAACAACACATGTAATATAGCACATATACATGTTAAACGAGATCACATAAATAATAGGCAGTGTAATGTGACTCAACACTCCCCGTGATACTCACACACAACACACCCTTCCCAAGGGTGACGGATACAAACTCTGTCCACTCATCATAGTGTAGAGTTACCACACCGACCTTTCCCAAGTGATTTTTCTCTCTATCACTTCAACAGGGAAGACGGTTGTACGAGAGCCCAACATGCAACTCCGTACGCCATGACTACCCTTGAGTCAAGAACATGAGCCTCTACCTGGACTCCTAACTCACATTTGCAGGCTTTTTAGTTCCGTAGGCGTGATACCTCCTGGCCAGTTGTTGTGATGATCCGACACAAACGTCTACTCGTGCCCCACGCACAAAGGAAGTAGACCACACCAAATGAACTCTCTTTGTCAATGGTGAAACCGTGCACTACATGCACCAACACCCATGTGCTCACACGACATGGTGTACAATCAAATCATATCTCAATCATAAATATGTAATACATCATATTTATAAAAATACCCACATGGTAATATAAATCTCAAAATCTCTTTTCATGCTTTAAAATACAATAAAGCATTTAAATCATATGAAAACAATTTCATATATAACTCATATTTTCAAAAATATATTTTCTTAATTCTTTAGAAAATATTTCAATTTCCCTTATCATTTCTTTAAAATAATTTAAACAGATAATCCACGTAATAAAAAGGAACCTAGAATAGCGTCTAAGTCTCTCACGTCCAACGTTTACAAATCTTCTAGCTCATTTAATTCTCAAAGGAATTTCTAAGTCGTCTATTCCTATTCAATTCAATTAGGAATATATTTAATCTCGTAGGAAATAATTTAATTAATTTTCTTAAATTAATTCCTAAGTCCAATTCCGATTCTAAACGAATTATAGATATTTAAATTAACGATTTAATATATCTATAATAAATTAAATAAGGGTTTGCACACCCAAAACTACTTCAATAATGTGGAGTGAGAAATAAAGTTTCCCACCTAAATATACGTTACCGAACAGTCCGAAACAGCACAGTATCGGCGCCCGAACACGAAGCCCGCCGACCAAAATCGTCCAAAAACTATTTCGAATATATCGAAATGTCCGTCTTGACAACCTATACGATATATACGAAGCCCATTAATAATCGGTTAATTAATTGGGTTAAATCTAAAATAACCCAAACGAAATCTATAACCTAAAAATGCGATTTCCGGGCAAATCGTTCATCCTAAAATCACGAAATTAATATATGATGAATACTACGTATATACGGAGCTACTCACCGAAAATCGGCTCAAACCGATCACCGGAAGGTTGCCGAAAAAATGGCCAAAGTCCAGCCGGACTCCCTGTCGCGCGAACAGCACTGGCCGTCCCTGGCGCCACCACCTGCGCGACCACCACCCAGCTCGCCGACCCTTGCCTTGCGCCACCAGCCGCCGTCGACCACAGCCACTGCGAACCGCCGCCGAACCGCCGCTGCTACGCACTGCAACCAGTCGCGCAGCTCAGCCGACTCTTACTCTCTCCCGATCGTCTCTCTCTCTCTCTCTCACCGGCGACCATGGTGGCCGCCGCCCATGGAGAAGACGAAGTCCGTGTGAAGGAGAGGAGGAAGAGTAGCAGTTGAAGAAATGGGCTCAGTCGTGTAGAAGAGGAAGCAGATACAGGTCAGTCGTGTATACATATACATATATATCTAACCTAATTGCAAAACTAACCCTTCAAGTATCCGTAATTGCAAAAGCAACCCTTTAATTATCCTAAATTGCGAAATAAACCCACTTCATTATATATATATATAATTAATTATATATATATAATAAGTCCCAACAATTACCGGAAGTCTCCAAATAATATCGTGTAACCCCGAAAGTCCACGAGACACCCAATAACCAAATTAGTCCGAAAGAAATATACCGGTTTAGGAATCCAACAACCGGAACACCAAGAAGGTAATTTAATACGCTTCACCCCCGATTACCGTAACCGAAATAATCGAAACGATATCGTGTAGTCGAGAATAGGAATTCGCGTAGTCGTCAAAGAGAAACCGTAAAGTCATCCAGTCGACTTTAAAAGTAAACGCGAAAAATTTACAGGTATCAAATACCAAAAATAAATAATACGTCATGAACAAGTGACGTCATTACCGAAATTAAATTAAATATAATTTCAGGAAAAAGGAAAATAACACGGGGTGTTACAATAACCACTCCCCTCTTCTTTTTAAGTTATCTATCTCCATATATATATCCATATATATATATTTTTAGTTTCACTTCTCACTCTCTGATTTCATCATTTCCCTTCGTTTCTCTTCTCAAAATGTTTTCCATCATCTTGGTTCTCATCTCTCTCATGGCTCCTAATGTCGTGCGCCTCAAGAAACGCGTCCGTAGGGGTGGAAGCTCTTCGGCTGCACCTCTTCCACCTCCGTCTCCTGTTCATGAGGACCCTAATTCCGAATCTGAATCTGGTCCGATGTCTCTGACTGTTCTTCTCGGTGATGAAGATAGTGTTCGTCGCTTCGAAACTCAATTCATTCATCGAAAGATTGCTCGGAGTCACATTGTGACTCAACCCTTGTGCGAAGAGATTGACGCTAATACGTTCAATCTTTTTCACAATATTGGTTGGGATTTATTTGTTTCCCTTGATGTTCTACATTATCCGCGTGCCGTCAAAGCATTTTATACAAATCTGCTCAATCCTTCACAACCGAGTCCTCCCACCCGCACACTTTACTCCGATGTTGGAGGCGTCTTTGTTGTGTTCACCGAAGCAGTAATCAATACTGTTTTCCGGCTACCTCCTGGCGGTATCACCTATTACTGCCCATCTATTTGGTACTCTTCGAGTGATTTTGATCCTCTCGAAGCAGTTTGGGTCATTTCAGTGAATAAAACCACCACTGCCATTGCTGAGTTTCCCTCTTCTTCGCTTACTCCCGAGGCTAGACTTGTGCACAATATTATCACGTATTCCATTTTGCCCAAGTCCGGAAGCCGGAGTCTTGTGTCGATTATGGAAGCTTTCCTTGTCTAATGTGTCATGACCGGTCGGAAGGTCAATCTTGTCTTCCTCTTCATTTCGGCAATCCTCGAGTGCCACAAGAAGAAATACGCTCTTATTTTTCCTACCCATTTATCCTATCTTCTCAGTCAGAATGGTGTGCCACTTGCTGACGAGCCTACGGAGCACAATCCAATTTTTCTGGATCGCACTCATCTCAAGCAGATGCATATCGGTAAGAATGCGGATGGAGTGTTGGTCTCACTTAGGGATGCCCCTCCTGCGGACCAGGCTGGTCTATCTGTTCCTCGTCATGATGTTCCGCGTCCCGAGGCACCTCGTCCGGATGCTCCGACTTCTTCTTTTCCGTCTCTTGGTAGCAATTTCGATATTCCAGATTTTGGGTTCGGGGGAAATCCCGAAACTCTTACCCAAATCTTGGAAATCGTAAAGCGCAATGAAGAGGCCCAAAAGCGCAATGAGGAGGTCCAGAGGAAGACGACCGAGGATATGAAGCGTCTTGAGGACAAGATTGACCGCATCGCCACTGCCATGGACGCCTTTCGTCGTAACCCTCCGCCTTTTTTATGTTGTCAAAAGGGGAGAATGTATTAGGGTGTTTGTGTTGGCCATAGGTCTATTTTGTGTAATAGGACGTTACCTATATTTTATGTTTGTTGTTCATGCTTCGTTTCATTTCTATGCTTTATCATTTTGCAATGTGTAGTAGTAAAACAACATGTACCGAACTCGCAAATTATGAATTGAAATATGTTGTTTCTATTAACTCTCCATGCATTACGTAAATGAATATCAAATTGCAAAATTTATTTCCTAAGGGGGAGCATGCAAATAAAAATGAATGATGCACACATTGAGGGGGAGTATCACTTGATACTTCACCATTTATGCGCAAACACGAAATGTTTTGTAAACATCAAAAAGGGGGAGATTGTTGGCTTTGAAATTCTATTTCAAGCAATAAATCTTATTTTGATATTAACAAAACATTCAAAACCGTGTTTGGTACTAATATGGCTTTGAGCTAAGTGTTTCAGCAAGTACAGGTAAATGATTCGGGAAGATTGCTAAAGCAACAAGCGATAAGGAAACTCAAGCGCAAACTCGAAGAAGGACAAAAAGATCAAAGAAAGAACAAAAGCTGGACTCAAGACCTGGGGTAGATAGGTCGGGGTGAGAATATTGTAACAAGGTATCTTATGTGTTGATTGGTCTTATAAGCTCAAGTAATAAATCAAACAAACTCAAACGGATCAAAAACGGACCTTGAAAACAATTCTTGGAGTCACCCAGTCGACTGGCCATGAAATGGCAACTGACTGACTGTGACCCAGTCGACTGGCCGTTAAGGACCCAGCCGACTGGATGAACCAGTGAGCTATAAAACATTTTGACTGCATGAGGCAGTCGACTGGCCTGTTTAAGGCAGTCGACTGACTGTGACTAGTCGACTGGCAGTTAAGGACCCAGCCGACTGACTGAACCAGAGGGTTTCGAACATTTTTGATTGCCTGAGGCAGTCGACTGACTCATGAGGCAGTCGACTGGCCTTCTTAAGGCAGTCGATTGACCCTAGCCGTTGGGGAAAATATTTTAAATCTAAGCATGGAGGCAGTCGACTAGGTGCTTCAGGGTTTTAAGGAAAAGTATTTCTAAATAATATTTTTGCCCAAAAAGAAATGATTTTGCTTGCAGATTTTCAGGTCCTACTCTCCATATTGTCTAGGGTGAGATACACTCTCCCAACCCTAGTGTTACACTATATAAAGAAAGAGATATGGATTAAAAATGTCAAGGTTCTTCTGTGAGAAATTTTTCTGAAAATTCATTCATCTACTATTTTCTCTCAAGCACTTTCTAGAAAAATTTTGATAGCAAGAAAGATCAAAATCTCGTTTTTCATTCCCATCATTTTGAAGATTTAAACTCAAGTTTTGTGTTTATTCTCTTATTGAAAATATATTGTGAGAATATATATATCTTGAGTTCTTGAAATATCAACTAAAAACACTTGAGCTTATATTGATCTATCTTCCATAAAAACTTAGGATTTTGAGTGTTTTTGTTTCTTGGGTGATATATTGATTACATACACAAATTTGTGATCTTGGGTGAGTGAAGCCCATTGTATCAAGGGAGGATTGTTCTCTTGATTGTGTGAAGAGCTAGTTAGCTCTTTTGTAAAGGTTTTGCTATTCCACCTATTGAAGGAAGAGCCATATTGTGAGGATCGGGAAAGTCTCAAGGAAGGGGATTCTTTGAGCCGAGGAGTAGGAGTTATCGAACCTCGTAAAAATCACGGTGTCAATTTCTCTATCTATATCTCCTTACTTTATGTTCATGCATGCTTAATTTATAGTGTGGTAAATAGCTTGTTGAAATTAAGTAAAATTACTCATTACATATTTACCTTGTAAATTATTATTGAACCTTGTTGCATGTTCTAGTAAGAATTAAAAATAGTTAGAAATTATTTTTAAAATCCTATTCACCCCCCCTCTAGGGTATTTTAGTGACTTACACTAAGCACGTCAGCTAAACAAGGCACGTACTAACCCCATAACCAGGGGAAACAAAACATCGAACTCCTAAAGCACTAACTACCGAACTCAAATTACTGAGTCGAAGCCCTAAACGTCAAGCGTTGAAACAAATCCATTTAGTCAATAACACTAGTTGTCAATCATCACAACTCAATCACGTAGTCGATAACAAGAACACACGTAAACGTTTCACCAAATCCGAAACTACTAAACGTTACTATCAAGTCACATAGTCATCATCGATACTCCACAAAATCGTTAAGGTGATGATCGCCAAGTCGCACAATCGAATCCAAGAGTGAACGCGAAAACGTTACTCGTAAAATACACAGAGTAACCATGACGTAATGAACAAGTGACGTCATCACCGAAAATAAATCGGGAATAATTCAGAAAAAAGGAAAAATGAAATGGGGTGTTACAATCTAACTGAGACACGTGTCGGTCGCTGGTTAGTGACACGTAGCACAATTTGGTTGGTGACACGTGTCAATATATGGCAGTGACGTCACTGATGACGTCCTCACTAGAAAAGTCATCGGCCTCGGAAAAATTCACTGAAAAAACCAATTCCGGCCGACGAAGGCGCGTGGAGCTCACGCGCGCTGAAGGTAGAAGACGCGTGGGCGAGTGATACTGAGACCCCTTGACGCGCCGAGCTTCTGGTGGTGTGTGGAGGCTGTTCTCGACTTGTTATAAACAGAAATGACTTCCTCTCTTGATGAGCAAGCCAAAACTAGATTCGGTGTTTGGGTTTGATGCCTAGTTTTATTCAAAATAGAGTCGAAAGAAACGGTTCTGTTTTGAACAAAAATGACTCTGATACCAATTGTTGGACCTAAACTCTAATCAAACACACACAAAAACATAGACACAATGATTTATTCGTGGTTCCCCAAATTCGGGTACGTCCACGGAGGGGTAACTCAATATATTTCGGGATTTCTCTCCACCCTCACAATGTTCTCTTATATAATTGAGATTAATGTTATAACATGTGTATACCTCTATTCATACACGAACAAGAGGAGTAGGTGGTGGCCAAAGTCAGGCATGGCTGCTGGAGTGGGTGGCTGCCAAACATTTAGTCTTCAATGGCTGCCAAGCAAGGAAGTCTTCAATGGTGTGTTGTAGAAGCTTCATCTTGAGTCATCCTATACATCATTAATATATATACATCATTGCATGCATCACTCTTCAATCACTCTTGACTCATAATTCTCACAAATCTCCACCATGACGAAAGAGTCTATTGTCTGAGTCTTCTAATTGAACTACCCTCCATTGTGCTTTTAGGCGCTCTGAGTCCGAGAGATATTGATCAAGTCCAAACAGTATTAAAACTTGATCCCTGTATTGAGAGATATCGCGTGTCACGTGATAGTCACACCATGGAAGTTTTATCTCATGTATTCCGTTTAATTTTTCCTGATTCATGAATCGTATTAGTAGTGATTTATAACACAGAGTAAGAAAAAACAATTATTAAATGAATTCCCTTAATTTAAGAAAAACAAATTATACCCATTAAGTTCCAATTTCTATTTAGTACTATCTTAGGAATAGTAATTACTAACACAGAGTAAGAAAAAAAAATACATGAATAAAATATTGAAGTCACAGTTACTAACATTTGTCAAAAAAGAATAAGGCAAAAGAGCATAAAACCCCCCTATGTTTTTTTTTTGCCCCATTTCACTACACTCACCTTTCTAAAACAAGCAAACTATCCCCTTTACACCACTATATGGCCAAATTGCCCCTAATGTTTCATTTTATCATTATCATTTGTATTAAAATTTAAATAAAATATATATATATTAAATTTTGAATTGTTTTTCTAAAATTCAAAAATAATATATAAATTTCAAAAATTATATATAAAATTTGGAACAAATATATAGAATTCGTAAAAAATCATAAAATTATAAAATATATATATTAAATTTCAAAACAATTATAAAATTCAAAAAAAGCATATAATATTCGTAAATATATATATATATATATATATATATATATAATTTGAAAAAAATATATAAATTTTGGAAAATATATATATAAAATTCGGCGAACAAAATTTTTGAATTTATAATTTTTTCAAAATTTTATATGTATTTGAAATTTATATATGTTTTTAAAAATTTATATATATTTTTCGAATTTTATATATTTTTTTTGAATTTGTTTTCGAATTTTATATTTTTTTCAAAATTTTATATATATATATATATATATTTGAATTTTATATGTCATTTGGGATGCTTTGTGATCCCAATAGGACAATTAAAATGGATTGTTTTATTGGATACACAGATTCCCTCAATAACATTGGGGGAACTGTAAATCATGAGCTACTAGATAAGAGAAAAACTTAATATTAAAATATGATTTTTATGCGTTTGTTCTTCATATTTTTCGTCTCTTCAAAGTCGAATCAACATGTTAACCTACATCATTTTTAGGTACAACATGCAACAATACAAGTTCTTATATTTTTAGGTACATCATTTTTATTTCGAATTTTATATGCTTTTTTTGAATTTTATAAAAGAATTCAAAATTTAATATATATATTTGAAATTTATAAAAAAAAATTGAAATTTAATATATATTTTTACGAATTTTATATATTTGTTTTGAATTTTATATTTGTTTTATAATTTTATAATGTTTTTCAAAATTTAATATATATATTTTTGAATTTTACATATTTTTAGAATTTATATAATTTTTACAAATTTTATATATTTGTTTCGAATTTTATATGTTTTTTCAAATTTTACATATTATTTTCGAATTTTATATATTTTTTCAAAATTTTATATATATATTTTTGAATTATATATATTTTGTTTAAATTTTAATACATAATAATGATAAAATGAAATATTGGGGGTAATTTGGGCATATAGTGGTGTAAAGGGGGTAGTTTGCTTGTTTTAGAAATGTGATGGTAGTGAAATGGTGCAAAAAAAAGCATACAGAGTTATTTTGCAACCCTTAAAAAGCATAGAGAGGTTTTATGCTATTTTGCCAAAGAATAAAAATTATTCCAGGTCAAACTCATTTCTCTGGTCTCTTTTGTAAATTAATAAAAAGAAGTTTAAGCAACTGTTTAGTACTAGAAAATATTTTAAATCCGATAAATGTGATAAGAAAATAGATAAGATTCAAGTAAGTTTCGACCCAATGTAGTAACACTAAAGAATAATGTGAAAATACTGTTGCAACTTCAAAAAAAAAAAAAAAATTTACTCCATGAAAAGAAAAAAACAAAATGCCACGGTTTGCTTTCCAAATTTTTAGATAAAATGGAGAAGAAAGTGTTTAATTATTTGTTTCTAATTAATAAAAAATCTAAAATTATACAAAAGCTTGACCAATTTATGAAAATAGCTTTACTAAATTTAGTTGTAAGCTATGAAGCACGGACACTTCGTCTAGGGTCATCGTACTCGTATCGAACACGCGGATACACCAAAAATATGTGTCCGACACGCCTGAATTTTTTAAAATTGGACACGGAGCAGACACATGGAGGATACGCGCGTATCCATGTGTCGGACATACGGCATATCGGTTGATTCCATGAAATATAGAGAATTTATGAAGTCGCTAATTTGGTGGATCACTTATAGAACTTGAACATTCCTAATCCAATCTTTGCATTTGAAGATACTTGAATATCTTTGTTCCTCCTTATCTTGTGAGAAGAATTGGAGCACATATTCATTTATCCAATATATAGAGAAGAATAATATATTACCATAAAAAGATGAAGATTTGGTATTTGTATATTCCATTTTTTGTCTTTGATCAAGAATTTTTTTACAATATAACGAGAGAGAGAGACTAAGATGTTATATGTCGGGGGAGATGCATTTGATTTCTTAGATAGTAGTGAAATGAAGAATTTTGAATATATCAAATATTTCATTTAACCTATTTGTTTATTTTATAAGTTTATTGGTTCTCATTGTTTAAGTGATAAGTGAATTATTTGTGCAATATAGTATGTATATATAAAAAAAAAAATATACTTCATCCTTCCCACAATAGTTATCCAATTTGAACTATTTAATATTTTATTGATTTAGGTTGATTAGTATACAATTTTCAATTTTGTTTTTAATGATATAATATTATGGTCGAGTCCGATATTTATTTAAAGTTAGTGGAAGAAGAGTAGTTGGAGAAAGTGAAATGTTAAATTATATTGAAATTCGAACTGAATAATTATTTTGGAACAAATAAAATTACAATAATAAACAACTAATATGGAACAGATATAATATATATTTTTAGACGTTTCAGAAGCATGAGGTGCCCTATTTTTTTAAAATTTGTTGTGTTACCATTTCCGTGTGTTGTCGAGTTCATGCTTCTTTGGTTGTAAGTTAGGTGCTTGACTTAAAAATTACTTTTCAAGTGTTCATCACTAGATTCACTAACTTCAATAAGAGTCACCTCATAGGAATTAATAAACAACCATAAAACAGAAAATAATTTCTAATACGAAATCATAAGCTCCAATTCAACCATATAACATACAATTATATATATCAATTTAAACCCTAAAACACTTAAAACCTTCCTTAAACCCTAATTCGAAACCACTACCAAATCCCCCAATCTCAATTGACCTCAACTTTGAACACATCTTTCCTCTCCTCCAACTTGATCTTTCGGACCTTGAGCTTCAAAACACCCTCCTTCAACTTCGCCGCCGTCTCCGCCGCATTGTGGCCCGGAGGGATCTTGATCTCGCCGGAAAACTTCCTGGATCTTGATTTCTAGGGTTTTTGGGTTTGGGTTCAGACAGGAGATGGAGAGGGGGCCTTTTTTTTATATAGAAATGAGTGGTGGAGTTTATTTTTGGAATGATTTATTAAATGATACCATAATTCATAAAGCTGATATAAATATATATCAAATTCCAATAAAATATAAAATAAAAGTTTAGGTCCTCTCTCCCTCCACTTATTTTTGCTGCATGTAGCTCAATACATGCAGTAGAATTTATGTCTTTATCTAACTTTTTAAAAAATAGAAGGGTTAAATGCAAAAAAACCCCTATACTATTTTCTCTTTCTAAAATAACCCCCTGCACTAAAGGATTGCCCCCTAAACTATGTAAATGTTGCAATTTACCCAATTCCGTTATAACACCGTTAGTGGACATTTGTTTGGACAGTTTTACCCTTCATTAAATAAGGTTTTGTTTGGCCAAACCAACTTAAGCTTTCAACTTTAGTGACGTGGCAATGCAAATCTCCCACAATCAATGCACCTGTGACAACACACACTTTATATATTAAAAAATAATATTGGGAAGAAATATTTATTTCATAAAAAAATTATATATTCTAGAAAAGATCAATCTACCCCCTTGTTATAAGAAATATTTTTTTTGAAAAAAATAAAATTTTCTAAAAAATAAATATAAAAAATATGTAAAAACAATTCAAAAAAATATTTTGGAAGAAATATAAATATTTGGAAAATATATATTTCAAAAAAAAATTCTGGAAAATAATATTTTGGGAATTAATCCGGGAAAAAAAATTCTGGAAAAAATCCGGGAAAAAGTTTTTTGGAAAATTTCTGGAAAAAAATCGAAAAAACAATTCCTGGAATATATAATAAAAAAAATTTGGAAAATTTTTTCCAGATTAATATATAGGAATCAAAATCTGAGAAAAAAAAAATCGGGAAAAATTTTTTTTTCGAAAAAATCCGGGAAATAAATTAATCTGGAAAAAAATCGAAAAAAAAATTCTTGAAAAAATTTCTAAAACTGTTTTTTGGAAAAAAAATTAAATATTTAGAAAAATATTTTGGGAAACATTTATATTTTTCCCGGACTTTTTCTAGTAATATATTTTTGGAAAAAATATATAAATAATATTTGGAAAAGGCAATTTCTAAAAAAATACATGTAAAAAAAGTCAGTTAGTTTTTCAAGGAAGCAGTATTGTTGTTGTGGCAATTTCTCCACTTAACAAATTATCTTATGCTGATTGATGATGATTAATTACTACTTCATCAGACAAGCATAATAGTCAGTGTGGTCTCTATTAACCCAAAGATTGGCTCCAGAAATCTGAACGAAAGCTAATTTTTTTTTACACGTATTTTTTAAAATATTTATATTTTTTTAGAAATTGCTTTTTCCAAATATTATTTATATATTTTTTCCAAAAATATATTACTAGAAAAAGTCCGGAAAAAATATAAATGTTTCCCAAAATATTTTTCTAAATATTTAATTTTTTTTCCAAAAAACATTTTTAGAAATTTTTTCAAGAATTTTTTTTTCGATTTTTTTCCAGATTAATTTATTTCCCGGATTTTTTCGAAAAAAAAAATTTTCCCGATTTTTTTTTTCTCATATTTTTTTGACTTTTTTTACATGTATTTTTTAAGATATTTATATTTTTCAGAAATTGCTTTTTCCAAATATTATTTATATATTTTTTATATTTGTATGAGTTGTTTGGCCAAACAAAGCCTTATTTAATGAAGGGTAAAACTGTCCAATAAATGTCCACTAACGGTGTTATAACTGTGCACATAGATGAGGGGGGTTAAGTGCTAAAAAGGGGATAGTATGGGGGGTTTTTTGCCAAAAGCATAGATTGGGGGGTTATTTGAAGAAAGAGAAAATAGTATAGGGGGGTTTATTGCATTTAACCCAAAATAGAATTAATAGAAGAAATAATTATGTTGAATCATCTCAAAGAAAGATAATCTCCTATTCGAATGTAATTAATAAATTTGTGAATATACCTGATGTGAATTAAAATTGTACTATTCATCACATAAGTTCATATATGTAACTTGTCTTGTGGAACATCGGAGTTTTTATTTATTAATTTTCAAGCATTTTTTTATTTTCATTGATTATGTAGAAGTGTTGGTGTTCGAAACGGGAGGGTTTATATAAATTGTGATTGTTTGTGATTGTTCCTATAAGATCTAAGCTAAGAAAAACAAGTTTGTACATCATAAATGGTGTCTTTGGATACTCTATTTTTGTTGGGTATCTTATTTTTTGGCACTGTTCAGAAAAACAGAATATGTTTGACAATCATTTTTACTGTTTGTTTTGTTCTCAATTTGGAAACTGTTTTCGTGAATAGTAAAAAAAATAAAGGAACAACAAAAACTTATTTTTTTGTTCTTTTTGGGATTTTTCAAAAAAAAAAGAATTATGATAGAAAGGAAAAAATGTGTGAGAATATGTGTGTTTATTTGCCACAAACATATTTTTTGCTTTTGTTCTTTTGGGTGAGAAAATAAGAATAAGAACAAGAATTATTCTTATTTTTTGCTTCTCAAAACAAAAACAAAAACGATGGTTCCAAACGGGCCATAATGTTATAAATGTTTCAGTATATTAAGTTTTAGGATTAACTTCATTTACACCCCCTAAGGTTTGTCTTATTTTTATTTTGACTCTCTCAAGTTTGCATATCTTCATTTACATCCCATATTTTTCAATATTCTCATCACTTAGATCCCCTGAACGATGACATCACCCTGAATTTTTTTTAAAATTCCTAAAATACCCTCAATGTCTTATCCTTATTCTGTTTGGAAACAATGATATTGTTTTTATCAATTCGACCCCTCATATCATTTAATAATTTAATTTGTATTAAAATTTCAAAATATATATAAAATTCAAAAAAATATATATTAAAATTTGAAAAATATTATAAATTAAAAAATATATATAAATTTTGAAATTATTTTTTTTTCAAAAAAATATATTAAATTTCAAAAATAAATATAAAAATCGCAAAAAACATAAAAAAAATTTGAAACAAATATATAAATTTTTTTTAAAAAACATATAAAATTCAAAAATATATATTAAATTTCGAAAAAAATTATAAAATCAAAAATAAATATAAAATAAAATATATATATAAATTTTGAATTTTTTTTAAAACATATTAAATTCAAGACAAATATATAAAATTAAAAAAAACATATAAAATTCTAATAATATATGTTAAATTTCAAAAATAATTATAAAATTAGAAAAAAATATAAAATATTATAAAATTTGAAAATAAATATAAAATTCAAAATTATATATATTAAATTTCAAAAACAAAACTAAATTCGAAAATAAATATAAAATTGAAAAAACACAAAAAAAAATTAACTTTCTCTCTCTCTCTCTCTCAGATGCACACACACGCACACACATATATATATACACACATATATATAGATCTATACATATATATATACACACATATATATAGATCTATACATATATATATACACATACATATATATATATATATACATATATCTATATAAGTATGTATATACATACGGTGTGTGCGTGTGTGTGTCTGAGAGAGAGAGAATAAATGTTGGGGTGTTTGGTTTAGGGTTTAAATTAATTTAGGGATTAAATTGATTTAAGGAGTGTTTGATATAAGGGTATTTTAGACAGTTCACACCATGAGGGGTGTAAATAAAGATATGCAAACCTCAGAAAATTAAATTGATGATAGAACAAATTTCAGGAGGTGTAAATAAAGTTAACCCTAAGTTCTATATATGAAAATGGAATAAATGGTGTCTGAAAATAGATAAAACTTGTTTATAGTTTCTTTTGAAGAGCATTAATGGCACTACCTCTTTTGGTGTAAACTTTGCTTTTATTGCAGCCTTTCGTTAATGTTCTAGGTTAGAAGACTAGCTAGCTAGGACCTAGGAACCAGAACTTATGATTGACTAGAAAATAAATGAAATCTTCTTCATTGCAGATTTGATTTTGTTGATAATGAGAAAGAGAGAGAGACCCCTGACATTGGAGTACTGTTGTAAGTAATTTTTGAAGCAACATGGACGAAAAAAGGGAGTTAATAAATGCAATTATTATTGTTGTTTGTATTATTTTTAGGATAAATTATACTTACACCCTCAAGATATGATTTATTACATTTTCATCTTCTATTTTTAAATAATTATAATTTCACCCCTCTAGGCGAAACCCAATTCAAATAACCGAAAAAGTAAAATGACAAATATACCCTGAATATTTTTCAATTAGGGTGTAAAAAATTAATTTTTTTTGTCTAATTTGTCACTAATTATCCAATTAGAGTGTAAACATTAGGGTAAAATAAAAGCACTAATCTAATAGACTGGAGCCAAAATGTTTATAACTTTAAATTTGGGGGTATTTTAATTATTTCAACTAATACTGACCGGGTTTGACCATGTCGAAAGTTCATCCCAAGGGGTATTTGTTATAACCTACAAATTTAAATGGGTAAAATTATAAGTATCCAAAACATAGGAAGTTAAAGTGTAATAAGTCATATCTCAAAAGAATATAAGTGTAATTTACCCTATATTTTTTTTAATGAAAATTATATATTTTGAAGTGAAAATTAAAGTGGTACCATTATACTTAATTCAATTAATGCGTATTAAGTGAAAAAGACATTTTTTCCCATAAGAGTTGAAAATGAGTTTAATCGTGCCGAGTTTCAAAAAAGTTAATTTATTTATTAAATAAGTTTTAAAAAAAAATATTGAAGTTCTTATTAAATGAACGAATTTTAGTGAACGCTAATTTTAAAGAATCAAGCTCAAACTTGCTCATGAGTGATTCGGTTCAGTTGTTATATGTTACTCTCCGCAAAATTTGCTTAGATTAAGTTGTTCCATGTTTGTTTTAACTTGTTTATTTATTTACTTATTTTTTAGTGATTTAGATTTTTATCTTAGAAAATTATGAAATAATAATATTATTTTAACTAGACTAAGTGTGGTTACCCTTAGACTTCATACAAATTGACTACAAACATGCAAATATAAGCCCTTCATCATCATTAACTCGGACAATGTGGAAGGTCACAGATGGGCCTCAAAGGTTAACCTAATTGATAATAACATGTATCAAGTTTGAATCATAACTGGATGCAATCCCCACTTCATTCCCGTTTAACTAAGCAACTACCATTTCTATCCCAAAATCCTTTATTATATCCCAGCAGTCGAAATCAGGGTAAGGGGGAGAGGGAGGGTTTTTTATTATAAAAATTATTTATATATAAAAGTAAAAGTAAAATTTTAAATATAATATTATTATACGAACATCAAAATAATACATATAAAATTTCACATAATAATAATTCAAAACAAAATTTATTGATGGGAATATAATAACAAAAAAATTGATTAGATATACAACACTATTACATAATGCTCTAAAAGAACATGGATAAAATCTTAATTTATCGATCGCGTGGAGTGACCCTTCTCCATCCCGCTCCTAGGGCTGTAAACGAATCGAGTTGAGCTGAACTTTGGAATGTTCAAGTTCGGTTGATTTACTAAATGAGCCTAAAAAATGTGTTCAACATCGGCTCATTTGTTTAACGAACGACTCGTTTCAGTTATAACATATATTACTCTTGCCAATAACTTCCTGAATTGAATTATTGCATGTCTATTGGGATAACTATATATATGTAGACATAATGACCACTAATTACAAATAAGTAAACTTTTACCTTTCAATTACTAATAGATCAACTTAACTAAACTAATTACAAATGAATCAATTTTTTTGTTTAAAAACTCAAATACCCCCAACAAAACTCCAATTTTCCTTCTCTCCCATTCCAAAATCCCCAAACACTAAACAAAAATTATATATATTCGTAAAAAATATAAATATTTCGGAAAAAAATAAAATATTTCGGGAAACATAAAATATTTTAAAAAGAATGAGAAAAAAATATTTCAAAAAAATGAGGAAAAGAAATATTTCAAATATATAAAATATTTCGGGAAAAATAAAATATTTTGGGAAAAATAAATATTTCGGGAAGCATAAAATATTTCAAAAAGAATGAGAAAAAAATATTTCGTGAAAAAAAATATTTCGAAAAAAAGTTATTTTTAGAAAAATAAAATATTTTGATTTATTTTTGTTTATTTCTTTTTCACTTTTTATTCCTCTTTTCAACGAAATTAGTGTTCAAGGCTTAGACCTCTTGGTGATTACAATGCAATATTTTGGAGTTTGTGTCAAGATGTATCAAGAACGAGTTTATTGAGTTAAATTTGTTTCGAAATTTGGTGTATTAAAAAGTAATAAATCTTAGGTGAGTTATATTTTATTTTTTCAAAATATTTTATTTTTCCCTAAATATTTTATATTTTCGAAATATTTTTTTTCCTCATTTGTTTCGAAATATTTTATTTGTTTTTGAAATATTTATATTTTTTTCGAAATATTTTGTTTTTATTTTTGAATGTTTGGGAATTTTGGAATGGGGGAGAAAAAAAGAATGAGGATTGGAGTTTTGTTGAGGGTATTTGAGTCTTTAAACAAAAAAGTTGACCCATTTATAATTAGTTTAGTTAAGTTGATGTATTAGTAATTGAAAGGTAAAAGATTACATATTTGTAATTAGTGATCCTTATATCGAGGTATATGTAGTTATTCCTTTAACATATTTTCACTAGTATAATTTTTTATGAATAATTTTTATGTTTTGCCACATAATTTATATAATCATTTCACAAAAATCTTCATAATTTGTTCAATTTGAATACTTTCTTTTGTCAAATATGAAATAATTTTACTACTTAACTTAGACGAGTTTGGCAAGCCGAACTTAGTAATGTTCAAGCTGGCTCGTTTACTAAACGAGTTTAAAAATTGTGTTTATGCTCGATTCGTTTACTAAACGAACGAGTACGAGCCGAACCTGAACCAGCTCACGAATCGTCACGAACGACTCGATTCATTTGCAGCCTTATCCGCTCCATAACAATGGGGATTTTTAATTCCAAGTCCCATTTTCAAAGCATTCTAAACACATTGGTTGATTTGGTTATTATTTACTAATGGCCTGTTTGGTTGGGGTGTTTTTGTGTTTGTTTATATGTTTTGTGTTTATAAACTTGTTTGATTAGTGTTTTTGGGATATGTGTGTTTAAAAACACTTTTTCACTTTAGGCAAATTTTAGGCATATGAGAATAAACATGAATTTGATGTTTATTGGGGTGTTTATCACTTACACTTTCTTCACTTTATAATATATTTTATTATTTTATTATTTATATTATTAAATTATTATTTATTAATTTATAAATATATTCTATTTATTTATTTATTATTATTTCATTATTTAATTCATTTTATTTATAAATTATTTATTAATTTTTAATTATTTAAAAATATATTTTATTAATTTAATATTAATTTATTATTATTATACTTATTTTTTATTATTATTATGAAGTATTTATTTGTTATTATATTTACTTATTATTTATTATTATATTTATTTTTTATTTTTTATTATATTTATTTTTTATTATTATTTATTTCATTTTTTTATTATTATTTATTATTTTTATTATATGTTTAAATATGTTTTATGTAATTTATTATTTATTTTATTAATTTATTATTATTATTTATTATTTAGTCCATTTTTTATTATTATATTTATTTATTATTATTGTATTTATTTATTTATTTATTTATTATTATTATATTATATTTATTATTTATATTATTAAATTATTATTTATTAATTTATATATTAATTTATAAATATATTATATTTATTTATTTATTATTATTTCATTATTTAATTCATTTTATTTATAAATTATTTATTCATTTTTAATTATTTAAAAATATATTTTATTAATTTAATATTAAGTTATTATTATTATCCTCATTTTTTTTTATTATTATGAAGTATTTATTTGTTATTATATTTACTTAATATTTATTTATTATTATTTATTTCAATTTGTTTATTATTTGTTATTTTTATTTTATTTTTAAATATGTTTTATGTAATTTATTATTTATTTTATTAATTTATTATTATTATTTATTATTATTTAATCCATTTTTATTATTATATTCATTTATTATTATTATATTCATTTTTTATTATTATTATATTATATTATATTTATTATTTATATTATTAATTTTTAATTATTGATTTTTAATTTTTCAATTTCAACCCAAAAAACATTCCTACCAAACCTACTTCTGTTTTTGGATGAATAAAAAAAAAAAAACAAAAAAAATAATTTTTGTTTATTTCAACACAAACACAACTCTACCAAACAAACCCTAAATGTTACTAGCTGGAAATTAATATAGGGGATTTTCACTATACGAAAATAGTTATCACCGGTAAAAAGAGTGAATTTTTTTTACCGGAAAAAAACATTTACTTAGCTGGAAAGAAAAGATACAAAAGTTTCTTGTATAAACCCAGTCCTCTCTCTCTCCCTCTCTACATATATATCTATATCTATATCTCTCATTCTCTCTACGCCCAAAAACCCTAGGAGTGAAGGTACAACAATGGCGTCGGCAAGAGCTCTGACCACCTCAACTTACTCTCTGGTGAAGCTACTCTCTCCACTGAAGGACTCACCGGTTTTGGTTCGCTCATTCTCCAAAGCTCCTTCAAAAGCCAGTTCCGACTCCGATACTCCATACGACAGTTCCGATTCAGATTCGCGCTCCGACACCCCTCCTCGTGAATATGGTACTAAAAATAGAGCCATTCTATTGTTTCAATCTGTATATATATATATATATATATATATATATTTGTGTTCTTTTTTGTTTATCTGATTATCACTTTCCAAATGCTGATGTTTCTGTTGTTTTTCATATGATGGTTTGTTACCCATTTTTTTTTATTGCAGTCATTGAACACCCATTTGCTTAGTTTTATTTATTTATTTATTTATTTTATTAGTGTAAATATAAATGGTTGTTTGTCCGTGTATACAAATGTTGGGAGGAAATTCTTTAAATCCTTTGTTATGCTTTGCTTGAAAGAAAATAGATAAATATTGTATATGGGTGGACCTTGGTTGATGCAATAATGACAGGAACTATTGTTTGAATTAGAGTTGAGTGAGAAGAGATTTATGAAATCTAGTAGGACTATAATATTTAATTTTTTAATTTTTAATTTTGGGTGGGTATTGAGTTAGTAAATTGCTATTGTTCTTTAATATATATTTACATGTTTTGTGGTTTATGACAAAATTTGTCTGTTACACAGCCTCTCCCTTGTATGTGTATGTGACTGTTGATTACCGAAATAGCTACAATGAATGTTGTTTGTGTTAGAAATTAGTTGAGGCAGAAAAAGAGTGTATGCATTTATATTTGATTAGTGATTGTTGATTACCAAAATAGTTACCATGAATGTTCTTTGATTTATAAATTAGTTTGGGGAAATTCTTGCTTTGTGGCATAACATGAGCTTTTGGATTCTTTTATATCTGATTTGCCTTTAGAAATTAGTTGAGGGAGAAAATTATTATGTGTTTGTGTGTGTGTGTGTATATTCTCATTGAGTGACGGTTGATTACCAAAATTAATAGCGACCATCAATGTTGTTCAAGTGAGAAATTACTTTGGGGAAATTTCTTATTATGCGCCATTACATGAGCTTGTAGACTCTTTTATTCATTTTTTTTTAATTTTTTGGTCTGTGTGTTCTTCTCTCTTTATTACTTTCCAAATGCTGATGTTTCTGTTGTTTTCGTGTGATGGGTTTGTTACCCATTTTTTTATTGCAGTCCTTGAACACCCATTTGCTTAGTTTTTAATTTATTTATTTTGTTATTTGTATTTGTATTTGTATTTATACGCTTACAATTTCGTATATGGTAGTTTGTCCGTGTATACCAATGTTGGGAAGAAGTTGGCTAAGTCCTTATTATGATAAATATTGTTCAATTGTTGATGGGTGAACCTTGGTTGATAAAATAATAACAAGAACTGTTGTTTGAATTGGAGATGAGTGAGGGGAGATTTATAAAATCTAGTAGAACTATATCTAATTAACCAATGTTCTTATTGTTATTTTTGTTTGTGTGGGTATCAATTGAGTAAGTTATTACTGTTCTTTAGTATTTATCTGTTTTGTGTTTATGTAAAAAAATTGTCTGTTACACATCGTCTGTGTTTTCTTGTGCTCTCCTTTCCCTGTTACTTAGTTTATATGATTTTTTGTATATATGCAAATGTTGGCCTTTAGTAAATTCGTTAAATCTGGAAGTTCTTTATGATTCTTTTAGTTGAGACAAAAGAGATATATATATATAAATGAGAATTGATGGCTGATTACCAAATTAGCTACAATGAATGTTGTCCGAGTTAGAAATTAGTTAAACAGAAAAAATATATATTTGATAGGTGATTGTTGATTATTGATTATTGATTACCAAAATAACTACAATGAATGTTGTTTGTGTTAAAAATCAGTTTGGGGGAAATGCTTGTTGTGTGACATTTCATGAGCTTGTTAACATTTTTAATTATAAAATTATAACAAGAATTGTGGTTTATAATAGAGATGAGTTGGAGGAGATTTATGAAATCTAGTTGGACTATAATATTTAATTTTTATTTTTAAATTTTTAGGTGGATATTGACTTAGTAAACTGCTATTATTCTTTAACATTTATATGTTTTGTGGTTGATGAAAAAATTTCTGTCTGTTACATAGCCTCTTTGTTATATATATATGTATGTATATTTGAGAAGTGATTGTTGATTCCCAAAATAGCTGCAATGAATGTTGTGTGAGTTAGATATTAGTTCAGGCAGCAGAAAAATATTATGTGTGTGTGTATATATATATTTATATACTTGATGAGTGATTGTTGAGTACCAAAATAGCTACAACGAATGTTGTTTGAGTTGGGTATCAATTTGGGGAAATTATTGTTTCATGACATTACAGAATTTATCTATACAGCTTAGTTGCAGACTCTTTCATATCTGATGTGCCTTTAGAAATTCGTTGAGGGAGAAAAATATTGTGTGTGTATGTATTTGATGAGTGATTGTTTATTACTGAAATAGCTACAATGAATGTTGTTTAAGTTAGAAATCAGTTTGGGGAAATGCTAATTGTGTGACATTACATGAGCTTGTAGACTCTTTTATGTCTGATTTGCCTTCATTTTTGTACTAAAAAATTCACGGGATTACAAATTATTTGTTTTCATTATATAGTTTGATTTTTAAGTGGTTAATGATTGATTGAGCTACTCTGCCTCTGTCAATTTTGATGACTTGCGTCAATTTGTGGTTGAGTTGTTTCAGTTTGTCCTCTGGTGAATCGATTTCTGGTAGAAGGGCCACCTCATCCCTACGATGAGCGGAAATATGACGATGCCTTCTATGCGAAGTTGGACATGCCTGGGATCGGGAAGAATGGGCTGAAACTGTGGGTTGTAGGTGACCATCTCCGCATCCATGGAGTGGAAGAGCCCGTGGTGGGGGAGGAAGATGATCCTCTTTGGGAGCCGAGGAAGTACTCTGGTGACATCGACCTCCCTCAGAATCAGTACAAAGTGAAGGAGGTCCATGCGGTGCTCGAAGATGGTGTGCTCACTGTCCGAGTCCCAACCATCAAGCTGGAGGATAGGAAAGATGTCATCCCTATTAAAGTCAATTGAGTATGTTCCTAGTTGTTGTCTTGGCATGGTTTATGAAGGGTTTGAGACATTCATAGCTTATATATAACTATAACTATATATATAGATATATGGTCTAACTAAAGCTTATGACATTGGTGTATTAGATGTTATTTTCGGATCTTTTGTTTGTTAATGTGTGTTTCGGTTTCTCATATCAATTGACCTCAATGTATGCTCTAACTTTTGGAAGTAAAACTTAAGTCCAGTGTATACTATGTTACTTCGTTTTTGTTGCAGCAGCTATGTCATCAGTGTAATTTTTGACAATTAAGCTGAAGTTTTACCTGATGTTGATATGATATGAAATATTTTGACTGGTATATATTATTTTGACTCTGTTACTTTGCTTTTTGTTGAAGGTATCTATTAGTATGAGTGGAAATTTTGACAATTAGTCTGAAGTTATACCAGATGTTGATGTGGATTTTAAGAGTAAAATTGAGGTCTATGTTAGGGTTTTTACACTTGCCCACAATATCACTTGTTAGGGTTTTCACATCTTCTGTTCGAAGCCTGCAAATCAAAAAACAAACACCAATACAATTGACACAAAGATACATACGTGGTTCGGCCAAATCAACATACGTTCACGGAGAGCACCGTTTCACTATAATCAATGAGAGGATTACAAGGAGATGATCCACAGATCATACACACGCACACACACAGTGTATACTTACGTCTGTATCACCGGAATAATATAAGTTTATATTATTCATGACTTTCACCGGTGTTTCACTCACACCAAGAAATACCACTCTATGTTTCTTCTTCTCTCTATCTCTGTCTACCGCTTGTGCTTCACTCGCATTAGGTGTTTCACTCACACCGGTACCGGCCTAATCTGGCTTTCGACACTGACCTAATCTGGCTCTCTGGTGCCCGCCTAATTTGGCTCTCACTTTTGGTATAAAGAATACAATAAGAGAGTTCCTATATTTATTGGTCCATTTGGCTCACAAGAAAACTGTGTTTCTTTTTTTACTGTTCACCCATTTCAAAAATAAAAACACGTGTGTCAAACACATTTACTGTTCACTTTTTTTTTTTCCAAGAAAACTGTTTTCTGTGAATAGTGGATAAAAGTGGTGAAAACACCAAATACAACTTTTAGTTGTTTTTTGAGTTTTTTCACTATTTAGGGTACCACTTCCGCCACCGCCCCCATCGCCGCCGCCACCAACCACCACCACCACCCGCCACCTCCCGCCGCCGCCGGCCCCCACCACCTCCCGCCGCCGCCGCCTCCGCCCGTCACCTACCACCACCGCCGCCCACCAATACCATTTTATTTTTCAATACAAATTTTGATCCAAACGTTTTTTTGTTTTTAGTTTTTTGCTGAAAAAAACAAAGACAAATACAAATACAGTTTTTATATTTGAAGACAGAAAAAAAATACAAAAAAACAGGCTTTCCAAATACACCCATAGAGATGGTTTTGTCTTTTAGTCGATGTGGGACAACTTTCAATCATTTTAACAAAGGAGTCACCCTAATATAACAATCTCCCACTTGACAACTTTGCTTCCATCAATGATCAGTGCACGGTGCCCTCATTCCCGTCTTGAAGCTTGAAGACCCACTAAAGTTGCGCACAACTTTAGTTTATCTGTTTTCACCACTTTGGTCAACACGACCATACTGATAGCTTCCACTGCATGAGCAATATCTAACCTTCTACAGAACTTGCGACTTCTATTACGTCTGGCCATTCTGTCTTGCAACCACTGTCCCTTCTAACTTCGCCTTAAAAACTTTGTCGCGTCTTTCTTCTTTCTCCCTTTCACTGAGAGACTTTCCGGTTGCTTCATATAACACTCCCCCTCTAGGTCACCTTGGAGGAAAACAGATTTGCCATCTAATAGCTCTAGATGCAAAACTTCTGCTTCAACAATGCTTGAATGAATTATATTTAGTTTCACAACCGAAGAATGAAGAGTTTTCTTCTCTACCGGCAGCTTGGTTAGCTTCCAAGTCTTGATGGGGATAAGGGACTTCATCTCATATTCTATCATAAGCTCCCACTGGCTTGCATCTTCTGTATTGCATGTTTCATCATCACACTCTGGTTCATCTTCATCTGTGAGTAACAAATTCTGCGGTGTATCAACCTGTTGAGTCTTGCTATCTGCAACATGTTCTTCTGACTAAGGACTCTTACTGTCTAGAACATCTTCTATCTCAACATACACAGGATCACTTTGTGCATTACCACTCTATACCATTTCTAGTATTTTGTGTTCCAATGGTACTGATGAACCACGATTCATAAGATATGTTGTTGTACTAATTGCTTATGCCCAGAACTGTTCTGGCAACCCTGCCTGAATGCGCATGCTTCTGGCTATCTCAGTCACTTTCCGGTTCATACTTTCTGTTACGCCATTATGCTGTAGTGTACTTGAAACAATCTTTTCTAATCTGATCTTTTTCTCATAGCAAAAGTTCTTGAACTCAGAGTCTTCGTTTTCTCCACCAAAGTTGGATCTCAGTTTCTTTACCTTCAACCCTGTCTCCTTCTCTACTCTGGCTTTCCATTTCTTGAACACATCGTACACCTCAGATTTATGCTTCAAGAAATAAACTCATATCCTCCTGGAATGGTCATCAATGAAAGTCACGAAGTAAGACTTTCCGCCAAGAGATGAGACAGTTGCTGCCCCCCAGACACCCATGTGAACTAGCTCAAGCTTGTCCACTGCGAGACTTCTGTTGTTGCTCTTGAAACTAACTCTCTTCTGCTTACACTCGCAGAAGTCAATGTCAATCGATTTCACTAGTAGTTTTCCCTTCGAGAGCATAACCACGAGCTCCTTTTCACTCATGTGACCTAGCCTCTGGTGCCACAAGTTGTGATCCTTCTTGCCTTTTGCAACTGCAATCACTGTGCTAAAATTGGTGGTTGTGTAGAGCGTACCTTCTTTCTTTCATTGTGCTATAGTCATAGCCCCCTTGGAAAATTTCCACTTATCTTCACTGAAAGTGGTCATATAACCTTCACTCGCCAATTGACCTACTAAGATCAAGTTTTTCCTCAAGTCTGGAATGTGTCTTACATCCCTCAGCTTCCATATCGATCTGTTGAGTCTGATATGTACTTCACCCTTGCCAACAACACTGCAGGGCTAATCGTCACCTAGATAAACCTTGTCGAGGTTTCCAGGTGCACAACTCTCAAAGAGCTCTCGACTTGAGGTGGGCAGGGAATGATGCTCCAAAGTCCAAGATCCAAAACTCTGTTTTGCTCTCCAAAGAGCATATCAACGCATCATCTTTTGAGAAAAAATTCACTTCAGTCTTGTCTCCCGCTACACTCTACGGGGATCTGCACTAGCCTCTGTAATGACTAAGTTTGCCATAATTCCAACACTCAATGGAATTTCGAGACTCCTATATCGACTTGGAACAACCACGTCCATTACTTCTATATTTCCTTCTGTTTGAACCTCTGCCTCTGGTGTCGACATTCAATGCTGAGCTACCGTTAAAAGAGTCTGACATCTATCTTCTGATCTCTTATGTGAGTACCATACTCACTACAGAATCAGACTGTAGCGGTTCTGCCCTTGAAAAGCTACTGATTGCGGCCACTGTGGAGCTGCAACTCTCTGAAAATTGGCTTAAAACTAAAGCCGCTTTCATTTTGTCAGTGATTGACATATCAACTGATTCCAACTGCTCAATAATTTCATTAAGAATACTGAGATGTTCACCGACCTTCCCATTCTCGGACATCTTCAGATTTACCAATCTAGTGATGAGATGTACCATATTCGCTCCAGATGGCTGTTCGTACATGCTGGAAAGAGCATCCATGAGAGACTTCGTAGTCTTCTCATTATTGATGTTGAAAGCAACGGACTTTGACAACGTTACTCTGATCGTATCGAGAGCCTTTCGATCCAAGATTTTCCAATCCTATTCTTTCATCGATTTTGGCTTCTACCCTTCCAATGGTAAATACAAATTCTTCTGGTATAACACATCCTCAATTTGCATATTCCAAAAGGCAAAGTTTGTACCTTCAAACTTCTCGATCATACCTATCTTTTCTTCACCCACACTCCCATTGAGCCTATTCGAGGTGTTCAGAGTCGAATCACACAAAACGGATCGCACAGTTGCGTACAAAACGTTCCAAAACCTTAAGAACACATCTGACCGCGTCGAAAACAGGTCAAAACCGATTCCAAATGGGCCAAAACAAATTTCAGCACAAAAGGACAAAACTGATGATGTTGCAGTTTGACTTTGCTAACGTAGCAGTCTAACCGATGGTGTGGTGCTGACATCACCTTCTTCTTCCCCAAATTTTCAGTCGTCGAACTGGTTTTTCCGGCAACCTCACAACTTTTTTCGGCAACTTCTTCGAGACGTGCATGGGGGCGCGTTCCAACTCCGATGGGGCTTATTTTTATGTTGAAACGTTCATTTTTTAAAGAGATTTATGTTGATATATTATACGCCAAGGTGCAATCAACGATGCTCCGCGAAATTGGCCCAAAACAAAACTGTTGCGCATGGAGCCCAAAAAATTTGTCTGGAACTTTTGGAGGCGCGTGGAGGCTCTTCTCCCGATGCGCTTTTCAGTGTCGACGAAGCTCCTTGTGTGGTCAGTTTCTGATTCAGTGCAACTTGTTCGTCTGAATCTAGACCAGAACGTACGACTTTAGGATTTTCTCAAACCTGGAGCTCTGATATCGCTTGTTAGGGTTTTTACACTCGCCCAAGATCACTTGTTAGGGTTTTCACACCCTCTGTACGAAGCCGTACACACCTGCAAATTAGAAAACACACACCAACACAAAGATATATACGTGATTCGGCCAAATCAGCCTACGTACACGGAGAACACCGTTTCACTATAATCAATGCGAAGATTACAATGGGATAATCCGCAGATCATACACACGCACATACACAGTGTATAATTACGCTTGTATCACCGAAATAATATAAGCTTATATTATTCTTGACTCTCACCGATGTTTCACTCACACCAATAAATATCACTTTGTATTTCTTATTCTCTCTATCTCCGTGTACCGTCTGTGCTTCACTCGCACTATGTGTTTCACTTACACCGGTACCGGCCTAATCTGACTTTCGGCACTGACCTAATCTGGCTCTCACTTTTGGTACAAAAAATACAATAGGAGAGTTTCTATATTTATAGAGAAGAATATATAGATGATTTTATCTTTTAATCGATATGAGACAATTTTCAATCATTTTAACAAAGGAATCACCCTAATATAACGGTCTATACTTTGACCGGTATATATTGCTTTTAGGTTAAGAACACTAAATAAAACATATCACAAGTTTAAGGGTTTGTCAAAAATATGGGAAACTGTAACACCATATTTTCAATGGTTCCTATTTGCTGTTGTAAGAAAAAAATTGATCATGGAGACATGAAAAGCTCTGAGTGGTGTAGTATATCTATTTCTGAGAATTTAGAATTATAATTTGGACTTCTTTTTTCCATACATTTTTTCGACTTCTTTCTTTATTTCATATTGAATCGGATAATGCTCGAGTCCTCTACCTCCCGAGAATGTGATACCATATAATTAAAACACGTAATTAAAACTTTAAAAAGTAAAAATGACGTAATCAAAAGAAGAATTAAAGTCCATTCCCTTTTTGAAAACTTTCACATCCATATATTTCTCAGTTATATTGGACCATGAACATGCATTTTATTCTTTTCTCATCCCAAACATAGCAGCAGATTTCCCAAGAAAATGAATAAAATGAAAAATAGAATAGGAAAACTTCAAACTAAGATTGCAGACACTAATCACTTGATGTTGATACGGAAAACACCACCCTCTAAACCATTTTCTGGGAGCACATAATCCTCTTGGAATTTAGTCATTGGAATGACCAAGGAAAAAAGTCCACCATTCATCTCAGCTTGGATCTCACCCACCTTAAACATCCCCTTAAGCAGGTAAAAACCATAGTAATAGGCTCATATCCTTTGATTGTCATAAGAAACAACAAATTAGAGTTTGAACTGCTGTTCAGAAGAGCCACAAAGATCAGTGAGGGAGTGAGCATTTTCTGCGAGAGCTTTGAGCGAAGTTCTCCGAGAGTAATCGGTGTGGTGAGGGAGTGGATGGTGCGAGGTTGCTCATACCCTTTGATTGTCATAAGAAACAACAGTAAGAGGGGAAAATATAGAAGTTGAAAGAACATTAGTAAAATAATAAGAGAAATGAAAAATTGCCGAAACTTGAAAGAATACATCTGTTTGGAACTCAAATTCAAAATCAATTAGCCACTTCTGTGAAACCATTGATAACACATCAATCCTCACACACACACACACACATATATATATATAGTTACGCATTGTAAAGCAATGATCCAAAACAGATGAGGTTTAGAGATGAAGTTGAAACAAAAGTAACAAAACAATAAATAATTTCCATAGTTCCCATTTTAAAGGTTCAAAAACCACTAACTAATGTGCATATTTAAACTCAATAACAACTTGGTCATTTTAAAAGGAGGATAACTTGCCTTTGTGCTTAAAATTAGCATGTGACAGTTCAATGCTTGGATGCATAAGCATTGTCTAGTGCTCTCCTAAATAAATAATTCCAGACCCGTAAGATGAATAAAAAGAGGTAATTAACAAACTTAGAATTCATAATTTATTGTGGGATCGGACCATTGTTTTGTGTAACTAGACTTGTTAATCAGTTGTACACTTGCCCCTCAATTGAGATTCTCCAGTGTTATTCAACAGCTTAGTCAATTACTCAAAACTTCTATTGCAGTATTTGCTATTGTGGAAAAGCCATTACATCCAAACACAACCGTTTTCATCACAAAGAGCAAAAATAAGACACATGCATCAGTGGAAGTATGTATGAATAATTTGTATGTATGCGTCTAACACTCAATAATAGTATCACCTTACTTGTATGAATATTAGTACTTTCAAAGATGCTTTCATCAAATTGTTCTTTTCTTCTCAAGATTTCACAAACCATCTTGCACTTTGATTATCATATAAGATTTTAACACTAAGCATTGTGATTCTTTATTTGTTCACTTATTAACTAGAACTGATGATGAAAATGAAATGATAGCTCTTATGGTAAATCCAAGGCACTATAATGAGCAGATAATGAAAGGGGAAAATCTAGAGATACTTGAAGACTTATATATATATATTCAAACCTTTTGTCAGATTGCAATAGCAATAGCCTGAAACTTTGGCTATCTAAATCTTTGACAGCAAGTGTACAAAGCGAACGGGGAAGGAGCGCGCCAAAAGGAGAAGTCACTATCGGACGCGCAAGGCGGAGGGGCGCGGTGAGGCCGAACCGAGGAGTCGGAGGCGCACGGCGGAGGAGAGCGGTGAGACCGAATGGAGGAGTCACTGCCGGAGACGGAAGGCGGAAGCGTCTTGAGGACAGTGCCGGCGGTGAGAGTCGTCTCTGATTTCACCTCCAAACGGAGAGTGATTGTTTGAAACGAACGAATTGACGTACGAGTTGTGAGGTAGAGCTGCTGAGACGCCATTGTTACTGTGTGTGAGAGAAATGGTGAGTGGAGCTGTGTAGACTATAGACTGCCTGAAGACGGTTAGACCAGCTGGCAGGGGGAGTGATTGGGTACATTGCACATGGGATGAGATCGGGTTTTCCTAGCCGTTCGATGATGTTTCTGATTGATGAAAGACCATTAAGTCCTATAAATCCCTTTCCAAGTCCATTTCTTTACAAATTAGAAATAACGTCTCTATTTTTATTTTATTTTTGTTAATTTTAAAATTGTGAGACTTTTCTAAAAATGTGAAAAAATAAAACCCCTATTCTCTTATGTTAATTTTAAATTGTGAGAAATTTCTAAATGTATTATACCACTTACTAACCCTCGAAATACCTCTACTGAGAACAGACTTCTAAACATGGTCTTGTTTTTTTTTATTATTGTTTAGGTTTTGTCGGCGAGTCTAGCTAACTCGCTGAAAATTAAGACCCTCTTTTTCACTTTGTAGGAATACTTGGGATGTTTTTTCAACTCCAAATATATTTTTTCAAATCCAATTTTCTTTTCTCACTTCCATATCTTCTTTTGTTACATTTCAAATTCCAACTTTAAAATGTGCAAAGTGTATTGAATCTATTTTTTATAATTTTTTTTTATATAGAAAGGGTGTAATGAGTCTATTGAGTATTGACCTAAAAAATGATCGATATTTCACATTGAAATAAATGTGTTTGAAAACTTCAAAAATAATTCTATTAAAATTATTATTATTATTTTTAATCTCTTATCTTTTAGACATTATACCGTACAATTTTTAATATCGTTTCGAGTCATTTTGTGTATTAACTTCATAACAAATGTGCGCTTTTACACTTAATTTTAGCAGATCAATTTGCAGTACTATAAAATTTTCAAAAATTCTGCCAAACAAGGCCATAATTTGAGATGACAAGAAAAGAAATGTAGCAGTTTTGTTCAAATTTTTGCTTTTGGGTCACACTATGATTGGCTCACCAAAACAATATACATATTATAGAAAAATTTATAGAAAATTGAATATGGCCCATTAAAAAAAATTCAAAATTTCATTCTGTAGCACACAAAATATATTTTACAAATAAGTTCATAAGAAATTACATTGGCCACCCGGAAGTATTTTTCCAATCTTCGCCCCTGGGTTTATTAATATATAACAAAATTATTTATACACACACATATATAAATATATATATGTTTATATTACTTCTCGTGAAATATTTTGACAACTGATGATCCAAACCTGATTTAATATTTTTGATATTCAAAGTCAAAATATTATGTATTGAGAATCTATTAAATGAAGAGTATGGTGCTTGCAAATAGGTCGGCTGCATTTCTACATTCTCTTGTGGGTATGTAATGAAAACTTATGCTTAATACAGATGGATTTAAAACCTTGATCATGCCTCTTGTGAAACTTTCGTGTACAAATGTATGAAGCACGGACATAGACACCATACGAACACAATGATACGGTAAATCTTAATAATATTAAGACACGATTGACGATATTTCATGGACACGTCAAAAAATAAAAAGGTTAATTACATTGACAGTCCTGAGGTTTTGAAAAATTATAACTACATGCAATGTTTGGAGAGTATGATTCAATTGTCCTGAAGTTTGAAAAACTTGACAAACAATCTCCTAATAACCCAATAACCCATTTGACACATAATGAAAAGTCATTTTTGACATTTGACTTTTGTCTTCAATTACACTAGCTATAAATTGTTTTTTTTACCCTTATCCCTCACTTTGATGAATTAAAATACTCATTCGATAAAAATTAAATTAAATTAAAATTATTAATCTTTCAACCTTTATTAGGTAAAAAAATCTTAAGTAAAAAAAAAAATCGCAATATCACAACCTTATGTGCGTTATTTTTTTCGTGTATTTAAGTGTTGCTAAATAAAATTCCTAACCTACCAACTTTAAATAACAAATCTCAATCTATAAACTCTAGGTGGATAAAAAAATTAATTATTCTTAAATAAAAAACTCAATATCATAAACTTATTTGTGTTATTTATATATAAATATGTAAAATTACATAAATAATTCTCCAATATAAAGATAATATATATGATTTTTTTTTGTGTATTTAAATATAGATAAATAAAATTCCTAACCTACCAACCTTAATCGAGTTAATTATTTTTAATTAATATACGAAATAAATCTCTAATTTTAAAAATAATACAATAATCAATTTAATAGAGTGATGTAAAGTGATATAGTTGAGAATGGTATTATGGATATTTAACACCCTTGATATTTTTTAGTTATTTTATTAATTTCATTCAAGGGCATTATTGACATTTCACATTCTTTTGGAAGCAACTTTACTAACAGGGATCTGAGTGTTCACAAAATGAAAATATTGTATCTAGCTATAATTTCTCCAAACTTCAGGGGATATGAGTGTAATTAACTCAAAATAAAATATAATAGTTTATTCATATGTAGAATAAATTAAATTTAATTATTTTATCCATATAATTATAAAATATTACTCTAGATTTCAAATTTATATATATATATTTTTTATTTTAATTTTTTTATATATTTTAATTAGTTCATAATGTATTTATAAGTTATGTTAAAGTTAATTAAAAATTATTAATTTTGTATTATTGAAGTATGCAAAATTAGTTTTGAAATATCCAAAACGTGCTCTCGAAGTGCCTTAATCGTGTTTATAAAGTGTTCTAAAATTATTGAAGTGTTCAGACAGTTCTAATTGTGGCGGACTCTCGTGTCCTATGCGAATACGTATGTCAGCATGAGATCTACAGCCTCACACAAAAGCGTCGGTGCTTCATAGATTAAAATGAAATGAGTTCAGCTTATTATGTTGAATATGTATTTTGTTTATTATCCCGTAAACTTTATAGCATGTAAAACAATAAAGAAAAATAAATCATTATATATTTGTTGAGCATGTCCCTTCTGCATCATTTTGCCAGATTTGCAATGACGTGACTTTAGTTTTGGAATGTATGTTTTAAATTATACATATATTAAACCGAAATGAACCAGAATACATATCATTTTGACATTTTGATTTTATTGTGAAATTGTGATATTCAAAAAATGTTCACCTGCCAGAATCAAACTGTGTGCACAGTGCACTCCTATGGGTGCATGGAGGTTAAAATTTTGTGTTATCCATGAAATTTCAAGAGAAGCTATTGGTTGAAACTGTCATGATATCGCATATCTTGACCAACTAGAATTCACCACAATAAAATTAGTCCCTGTCACGGATGGTTGTGTTCTCAATATTGGTTTTATTATTATTATTTTTTTCACACAACCCTTTTTTGTCCCAGGAAACTCCAACCCTCACTTTCCTCTTTTTGTTCTTTTTCACACATATCTTTTGTTAGAGTATGATTCATTTCCTTGTGTGGAAAGTAAATTTGGGCAACAAGTATTTTTATTTGACTGAAGACTATTATATTTGGTGACTCCTTTATTAAAAGGGAATATAACTTAATCATCAAACAATCCTTAATTAGGTAGGAGATCAATTCCTAATTGGATTGATTGACTTTTTTTCCACTCCAGCATCTCCTATAAATATAAGTGTAACCTATTGTATTCTTTGTATCAAAAGTTGAGAGCCAGAATAGGCTGACACCAGAGAGCCAGATTAGGTCGGTACTAGTGTGAGTGAAACACCTAGTGCGAGTGAAGCACGGACGGTGCACAGAGAATACACAAAAGATATATAGAGAGAAGAAGAGATACAGAGTACTGGTGAGGGTGAGCGATACACGTGTGAGTTGTTGATCTGCTGATCATCATATTGTAATCCTCTCATTGATTCATAGTGAAACGGTGCTCTCCGTGGACGTAAGTTGATTTGGCCGAACCACGTATATATCTTTGTATCAATTGTGTTGATGTGTGTTTTTTGATTTGCAAGTACACACGGCTTCAGCAGAGGGTATGGAAACCCAAACAAGTGTTCTTGGGCGGGTGTAAAAACTTTAACAAGTGGTATCAGAGCTTCAGGTTGAAGCAAATCCAGAAGTCATACGTTCTGGTCCATTCGAAAGAATTAGTTGCATGAAATCAAAATCCGACCACACCAGGAGCTTCGTATCGACGAGATAAAGCCAGTAGTGTCAAAAGCGTCGCCGGAAACAGCTGCACGTGCCCCCACGTGCCGCCTGAAGTTTTGTCCAGAATTTTGGCTCCTACGCGCAGTAGTTTCTGGCCAGGCCTATTTCGTAAAGCATTGTTGATCCAAATAAGGCGTGTATTATATCCACGAAAAGATCTTTCAATGGCAAACGTTTCAGCGCAAACATAAGCCCAATCGGAGAAGGCATGCGCCTTGAGAAGTTCCTGATGTCATCAACACTATTTTGTCATTTTGTGTTGATTTGTTTTTTGGCCCATTTTTTACGCGATCAGAGGCGTTCTTAAGGTTTTGGACCGTTCCGGATGCAATCGTATAATCAGTTTTGCATGATTCGAATCCGAACATCTCGAATAGGCTCAGTGAGGGCTATGGGAGAAGAAAATACAAAAATGATCAGTGACGATCATATGACCACTTTCAGTGAAGATAAGTGAAAGATTTCTAGGGGGGCTATGACTATAGCACGAGGAAAGAAAGAAAGTATGTTCTACACAACCACCAATTTTAGCACAGTGATTGCAGTTGAAGAAGGCAAGGAGGATCACAACTTGTGGCACCAGAGGCTTGGTCACATGAGTGAAAAAAAGCTCGCGGTTATGCTCTCGAAGGGAAAACTACCAGTGAAATTGATTGATATCGACTTCTGTGGGTGTAAGCAGAAGAGGGTTAGTTTTCAGAGCAACAACAGAAGTATCACAGTGGAAAAGCTTGAGCTAGTTCACATGGGTGTCTGGGGGCCAGCAACTGTCTCGTCTCTTGGTGGAAGTCATACTTCGTGACTTTCATTGATGACCATTCCAGGAGGATATGGGTTTACTTCTTGAAACATAAATCTGAGGTTTACGATGTGTTCAACAAATGAAAAGCCATGGTAGAAAACGAGGCATGGTTGAAGGTAAAGAAACTGAGATCCGACTTTGGTGGAGAAAATGAAGACTCATTGTTCAAGAACTATTGCTATAAGAACAATATCGGATAAGAGAATATTGTTCCAAGTACACTACAGCATAATAGCGTAGCAGAATGTATGAACCGAAAAATGACTGAGATAGTTAGAAGTATGCACATTCAGGTAGGGTTGCCGAAATAGTTCTGGGTAAATGCAATCAGTACAACAACGTATCTTATGAATCATGGTCCATCAGTACCATTGGAGTACATAATACCATAAGAGGTATGGAGCGGTAAAATACTGAATGATCCTGTGTATGTTGAGATAGATGATGTTCTAGACAGTGTAGTCCTCAGACAAAAGAATATATTGCAGACATCAATACTTAACAGGATGATACACCGCAGACTCCGACTCCTAATTCTATGTTTAGAAGGACTTCACGGCCGTATATGCCGAATCGGAGATACCTAAATTATTTGTTGCTCACAGATGAAGATGAACCAGAATGTGATGATGAAGCATGCAGTGCAGCAGATGCAAGCCAGTGAGAGTTTGAGATGGAAGATGAGATGGAGTCCCTTATCTCCATCAAGACATGGAAGTTAACCGAGCTGCCGGTAAGGAAGAAAAATCTTCATTCTTCGGTTGTGAAACCGAATACCATTCATTCAAGCATTGTTGCAACAAAGGGTTTGCATTTAGAGCTGTTAGATGACAAATTTGCTTTCCTCCAAGGTGACCAAAAGGATGAGTTTTATATGCAGCAACTGAGAAGTTTCTCAGTGAATGGGAAAAAGAAAACAAACGCGACAAAGTTTGCAAGGCGAAGTCAAAAGCGACAGTGGTTGCAAGATAGAGTGGCCAAACGCAACAGAGGTCACATAGTCTGCACAAGACCAGATATTGCTCATGTAGTGGGAGCTATCAGCATGGTCATATTGACCAAAATAGTGACAACAGAGAAACTGAAGTTGTGCTCAACTTCAATGGGTCTTCAAGCTTGAAGACAGAAATGAGGGCATCGTAATGCACTGATCATTTATGGAGTTGATTATTGGATGGAAAGTCGTCAAGTGGGAGATTGTTAGAGTATGACTCAATTCCTTGCGTGGAAACTAAACTTAGGCAGCAAGTATCTCTATTTGACTGAAGATTGTTATATTTGGTGACTTATTTCTTAAGGGGGAATATAACTTGGCCATCAAACAATCCTTAATTAGGTAGGAGATCAATTCTTAATTGGATTGATTGACTTCTTCTCCACTCCAGCCTCTCCTATAAATATAGGTGTAACCTATTGTATTATTTGTACCAAAAGTTGAGAGCCAGAATAGTCTGACGCCAGAGAGCCAGAATAGGCCAATACCGGTGTGAGTGAAACACCTAGTGCGGGTGAAGCACATGCGGTACGCAGAGAATACACAGAAGATATATAGAGAGAAGAGATACATAGTGGTATTTCTTGGTATGAGTGAAACACCGGTGAGGGTGAACGATACCCGTGTGAGTGAAATACTGTGTGAGTTGTTGATCTGTTGATCATCATATTGTACTCCTTTCATTGATTCATAGTGAAACGATGTTCTTCGTGGACGTAGGCTAATTTGGCCAAATCACGTATATATCTTTGTATTAATTGTGTTGGTGTGCATTTTCTGATTTACAAGTACACACGGCTTTAGTAGAGGGTGTGAAAACCCTAACAAGTGTTCTTGGATGGGTGTAAAAACCCTAACACCTTTTTAGTCATAATAACTCTGTAAAAATGATTCGATCAATAATAATGTTAAATGATAGTAATATGAAACGAATATTGGTACTACATAACGATATTGATAATTTCCAAAGTCTTACAAATTAACGTTCCTTTACCGCAAACGTTGGACCGCATCTTGTACTAAAAAAATATTTTGTTTGCAAACTTTATATTCTAATTACTACATTTATACTCAAGTAATATATACATCATATAAATAAAGGGATATTATCAATAAACCTCCTGTGGTTTCAGGAAAATTCTTAATGTTTTATTTATGGGATATTTATTTATTCTTAATGGTTTCAGGAGGAAGGTTAGTTGATTAATTCCTGAAACCAGATTAATTCCTGAAACCACATGATGGTTTGTTGATAATATCCCATAAATAAATAAATAAAACATTAAGAATTTTCTAAGTGACTAATCTCACCAAATTAATTAATTCATAACGTTATTTATTTTTTTGGACTAGTGAATAAAATCCTTTTTCCAAGTCAAAAAATTTAGACTCGCAATCATCATTCCTAATCAATCATTAGTCAACCCACAACCATGTTGTATTACATGTATACTCCGAGTAATATACAGAACATATAAATAAATAAATAAAACTGTAAGAATTTTCCAAGTCATTACTACTCTGATAACCAAATTAATGCCTAACTTTATTTAATTTTTAGGTAAGTAAATAAATCCGTGGTATAAGTCACAAAATTTAGGCTTAAAATCATTATTCCTAATCAATCATTAGTCAAACCACAACCCAAAAAAAAAAAAAAAAAGTTAATATTGCTAAATTAGTGATTGGTGCCAAACCAAATTGTAGCATGTAGTCTCTGAAATATCTCCCTCTACCGAATTTTCTTTTTCCTCATTGCATCCAAACATACCTATTAGAGTCCTACATAAACTCAACCTTCCTATATCACAAATTTCCTCTCCCCCTCTCTGTGTGTGTATATATATATATATATACATACACACATAGATTTATACGACCCAGAAACCCTAAAAATTAAAGTCCATTAACGATGGCAACATCAAGAGCTCTAACCTCAACCTACTCTCTCATGAAGCTCCTCTCTCCAATGAATCTCTCTCCTACTTTGGTTCGCAACCTCCGCGTCCCGGTTGTGATAAAGAGGATCGACTCAGAGTTGAAAAACAACCCGGTTCCTTGTGCCAAAGGTAAGAAAAACAGACTCATTGATGACTTATATTGTTATGTTCAATTTGAGTGATCATGAGTTGACTTGTTTTTGAATTGATTCAGTTCATCCTTAGCCGAATTTAAACCAACTTTTGATGCTATAGCCGACTTGAGTGATGAGTAGATTTGTGTTTGAATTGTTTCAGTTTGCCCTTTACCGAATCTAAATTAACTTTTGATGCTATAGCCAACAAACCCTAGTTCTCAAACTCGGTGCGAAATAGGTTCAAACTTACCAAACCCTAGTTCTCACACTATGGTATGGGAAATATGATTTTTAATTATGTCCACCACTTCAAACCTGCCAAACCGTAATTTCTCACGCATGGTGCGAAATAGGGTTCTACATCTTATTTTATAACCGACAATTTTAGTTAGCATTTAATTTATAAGTCATATTAATAAGTTGACTTTGAGTGACGAATTGATTTGTGTTTGAATTGCTTCAGATTATCCTTCTCCGAATGGAGATTGGAAAGAAGCACCAATGGTAACAGAAGACGACGTGGAAGCATTGTATGTGAAGTATGCGATGCTGGGGATCGGAAGAGAAGAAGAGCTGAAGCTGCAGGTAGATAACAACTTTCTGCACGTCAGGGCAGAGGGAAAGGTAGGTCCCAGCAACTTCCGGTACTACAACTCCATCAACTTACCTTCGAGCTCGTTCAAGGTGGAGGAGATCGAAGCGGATATTAAGGCAGGTATCCTCGAAATCAAGGTCCCAAAGATTAAGTCAGAGGATACAAAGATGGGTACAATTAGGGTTTGAGGAGAATTTTTGGTTATTTTTAGGTGTAAAATACACCAGCCTTTTTCTGAAGTTTGATGTAATTTACACTTCTCGAATTCCATTTCTTCCCTTTTTCTGAAGTTTGATGTAAATCAAGGTGTAAAAAAATTGGTGTTTATTGTTTTGAGTTTTTTTTTTTTACATTAAAATTCATTTTAATTATCTTGATCGAAGGGTATTTTTATCAATATGTTATTTTTTTTTGTCTTATAATTAAAGAAAATTTGTGTTGTGCAAAATTTTACTAAGGCCATGTTTGGTAGGCGGTCTTTCTGGTCCGGTCCGGTCTGGTCTGGTCTAATCTGATCTGAAAAAAACTGTTTGGTAAACGGTCTGGTCTTACTATTTATTTATTATTTATTATAATATTTATTTATGTATTATGTATTATTTATTTCTTTATTTATTATTTCTTCACTTTATAATATATTTTATTATTTATATTATTAAATTATTATTTATTAATTTATATATTAATTTATAAATATATTCTATTTATTTATTATTATTTCATTATTTAATTCATTTTATTTATAAATTATTTATTCATTTTTAATTATTTAAAAATATATTTTATTAATTTAATATTAATTTATTATTATTATGAAGTATTTATTCATTATTATATTTACTTATTATTTATTATTATATTTATTTATTATTATATCTATTTATTATTTATTTATTATTATTATTTATTTCATTTTGTTTATTATTTATTATTTTTATTATATTTTTAAATATGTTTTATGTAATTTATTATTATTATTTATTATTTAGTCCATTTTTTTTATTATTATATTTATTTATTATTATTGTATTCATTTTTTATTATTATTATGTTTTATTTAATTTATTATTTATATTATTAATTATTCATTTTTAATTATTTATAAATATATTTTATTATTTATTCATTTATATATTATTATTATATTCATTTTTTTTATTATTATTAGGTATTATTTATTTCATTTTTTTTATTATTTATTATTTATATTTTATTTTTAAAATATGTTTTATTTAATTTATTATTATTATTTATTCATTTTTAATTATTTATAAATATATTTTATTAATAAGACCAGACCGGACCACCAGGAACCACCTTTTTTTTGTCTGAAATGAGGCAATTTTGGTTTGATTTGGTCTTACTTGGTCTAACCAAAAATTTGGGACCAATGCTACCAAACACGGTCTGGTCTCATAAAACGCAAGACCAGACCAGACCACCTGAGACCAGACCACCTACCAAACACGGTCTGGTCTCATAAAACGCAAGACCAGACCAGACCACCTGAGACCAGACCACCTACCAAACAGGGCCTAACGGATGAGACTCCAATAGGGTGAGTGAGATTATGTGTCAAATTTTAGAGGTACAAATTGTAATAAATAACAAATTGGGGTGGTTATGTCCTTTGGAATCAGAACTTATATGAGTTTTGTACAGTTTCTTTTCTTAATACAATTTATTTAATTCCCCAAAAAAAGAAAAGGTTCTAATGAGTACTAATTATATTTTGGGAAAATATCACTTACCTCCCTTGAGGTAAGACCTAATTGCACGTGATTTCCCTCAGTATTCAAAATGAGCCTATACCTCCTTCCAGGTTAACTCCGGCTAACACTTTCACCCCTCCGTCCAAAGTCAATGCCGGTCAAAGAATCTTTTGATCACATCACTCAATTTTATGCCCTAAAGTACCAAAAATACCCTTATATATATTTATAGATAGACACACCCTCAAATATATATATATATATATATATATATATATATATATATATTTGTATAATAAATTAACATACCACCTCATCTCTCTCTTGCAAGATTCAAACAAACATTAGGGTTCTTACTATATATATATATATAATTTTTTTCAATTATCAACAATCAACCCTAACAAAGTCCCGCAATACCATACCTAATTTCACTATTCAATCTCATATCTAAACCAATTGATACATACATACATATATATATATAAATATAAATTTTCAATAATCAACAATGAACCCTAATACCTATTAGCAATACCATACCCATTTTCATCATTCAATCACAAATCAAAATCCAATTCATACACACACACATACATATAAATGATTCCAATTATCAACAGCATACCCATACCCATCACTCACTTCAATCACGACACTACAAAATAGTGGATTTTAGAGAGAGAAAGTGTGAGTTTATAGAGAAAATTGGGTTTTGAGTTTTTAGAGAGAGAAAGTGTTGATTTATAGAGAGAAATGGGTTTTGGGTTTAGGGTGGTCTTGGTGATTCAAACAAAACTTCATAGATGGACAACAATGGTGGATTTACAAATTAAGAGAAGGAAGTTAGGCTTCAATCTCCATTTCTTCTTTGTTTTTTCCCCCCTAAATCTAAACTAAAAATACGTAGAATATTATAATGGAGGACTATTCTGTAATTTTGTACATTATTTGAACTAAATCGGAGCTCCGATCAATTCGAGAGAGGTCGTTATAGTATTAAAATATTAAGGGGGTGCGCGTATAATTAGGCATTATCTCTAGGGAGGTAAGTGATATTTTCCTTTATATTTTTGTGTTTTTATAATTTATGTGCCCTTTAAAAAGCTCAACTCTTGTATACTATTTCAATATATATTCAGCCTTATATTTCCAATCCTTACGGGTAGTTCGCTTGCCGGTTGGGTCAAAATGGAGCCCGCTTTCTTAATTTGTAAATAATTTTTTATTGGTCGAGTTTCGAATACTAATATAATATTATTATATATTTTTTAAAATTATTTCTGTCTATTAACTTAAAAAAAAATTCACTAAAATTACAATTATGTTACATTATAAAGGGTAAAATATAAAACCCAAAATATCCAAAAAATTATTAAAAAATTAATTATGAATAATTAAATTGAGACGAAGGAGTAATATTTTTTTTTCTCACATCGACTAATCCGAGCAACTTGTAGATAAAAAAAAATGCACAAAGTTGACATGCTTAAAAGAATCTGGATTATTCAACCCATATGTTTTTAAAAAATAAACCTTTAAAAAAAAAGGGAAAAAAACGTTGAAAAGTATCCAGTATGAATCATTAACATTCTATCTCTTCATAAAATGACCTGAAAAGTATCACATAGGATGAGTTTGCTAGATCTATGAAAAAGTATAATATAAAAAATTGTATATTTGTTTTTCTTAAACATAAAATCAACGAAATCATATAATATAATAAGTTGAACACGTTACACAAACTAGTTCATAACAAATTTACAAAAGTTACTGTTTCAAAGTTATAAAGTATGCAATTCCTCCCCTGAATTAAGACATAATTTCATGCAATTCCTCTAACGTTCCAATAATATCAGAATCCTCCCTTAGTATCATCGGAATATTGGTCCAACAAAAAAAATAGTGAAATGATGTATATACCCTCCTATCTTTAGAAATATTTAGAAAATCTTTTACATGATGGTGAGTTTATTGCATTGCCCTCAATAAGGCGCAATGCGGAAGAAATCTCTCGATAAGGCGAGAGTTATGTATACCAGTAACGGTCATTTCATATGCTCCCCTTATCCTAGGACTCCAAAACCCAAGCCTAAGAGCTAAGGGAGTGAATGCGGAAGAAATAAAAATGAAATAAAATCCATTTCAGTCATAAAATACCCATAAAAGGGTAAAATAGACATAAAACATCTCATATATTTCAAAAAGATCACACGGGATCGAAAAGGAGGCAAACCGAAACACTCGGTACCTTGATCGAATCATTCTGACCCACCATGTTCACCCAAGGGTAAAATGGTCAAATCAGGGTTAAAATAATAATTTCCAACTACAACTACAAAATTTGTACCTAAAACTAGCAATACGAACAAACGGGACCTAATTTGAAGCCACGAGGAAGGAGATATGAATTTTCAAAAGTGGCGTCAGACAACACCGACTTAAAACTAAAGTTGAAGTACCCCTCTTTCACTAAGGGTAAAACAGTCATTTCAGGGTTAAACTGGTCCTTTCAAATTTTATACCGATAATTTGGACGTAGGACAACCCATAGAAACAAACGGGGGTCCATTCCGACGTTCGAGGAGGAAAATACGGATTTTCAAACATCGGACGTCGTAAGCCGCTGCAGCAGGCCTGCACTACCAATTTCGAAAATGCTGAATTTTTTCTAAGTATGGATTAGTGAAGCTACTGCCCAAATCTGCAATTTCCTTAAAGTTTGAATATGCAAAAACGCGAGATTTTGCGATATGGCTTTGTTTTTCGCGCCGTCGGTCCCGAAAAATCATAAATATTGGAAAAGTGAGTTTTTCCTTGGCGGAACCCAAAAATAGTTTTCGAGACCTCGGGAAATGCGAAAAACGTAAACTTAGCAAAAAATGATTTTTTTGTAAGTTTTCATAAAATCTTCCGTCTTGCCCCCGGTATCCGTTTTAACTACCGCCGGTTTCTAAAGTTTAAAATATCTAAGAAAACGAATTTAATTAAATCCGTTTCTAAAAGCAAGGAAATTTACCGGGGCTACGGGGGTAGGCGAAAACGGGTTTTTCCATTCGAATCGAAAAGGGTTAGTTTGAAAACCTAGAAAAAAACGCCGTTTTCGGCCAAACACCTAATACTCGCAATTCATGGCAATTCATCCAATTCACATTCATAACTCCAAGGGAAAATATTCAATAATGATATTAAAGCGCTCTAAGGCGAAACATGCTAGAATTTGTCCAAAATTACATATTTCCACAATTCGGCACCGAAGTACCCCAAAATAATATAATCCCCGCGCATAGCGCTCCAAGGGATGTACATTGAGAATAACGCCTCGGCTAACATGCTAGCCGGGTTAAAATAAAATAGTTTTTCAAATTCAACTTACATGGACAAAATGAACATTTAAATACATATTTATCAACTAAATGTCCAACAAAATAAGTGTGGTCCGTCTCATGCACAAAAGGACGGACATACAACCACACGTCCTCGGAGAGACTACGGAACTCTCCCAACAGGATCATCACCTGAAAAAAATGTATATAACGTGGGGTGAGCTCACTAGCCCAGTAGAAGAAGCGTCATTGCCTCCATCTCGGTAGTCCGAGCGGTTCAACCCAACCAAGGTTCATGCCACTAACCCTAGGTCGGTCTCTTGTCCCACATGGCTCTGACGCCAATCCGGAACCCCTTCGAACCCCACAAATAAGTTTCCCCAACATGCTCACAACATAATTTTCTATAATTATAGCATGCTTCCACAATAACATCATATTCACATATATATGATAGTCTAAATGCACCATGACTCGACACACCCCCCGAGACACACGGCGCCCAACTCAGGTTAACGGATACATACTCTGTCCAATTACTTGTAGAGTACCGCACCGACTCTTCCCAAGTGATTTTTCTCTCTATCACTTCAACAAGGAAGACGGTTGTACGAGAGCCCAACATGCAACTCCGTACGCCATGACTACAAAAGTCAAGAACATGAGCCTCTACCCGGACTCCTAACTCACATTTGGTCGGCTTTTTAGTTCCGTAGGCGTGATACCTCCTGGCCAGTTGTTGCTTTGATCCGAACCCGACTACCAACACATCACTACACCACCCATATATTCCAACATCATGAATTTGACACTACATGAGTACTCAATATGCACATATGATTTTTCATCAACCATACTCCATCATAATATATGCTTTTTTCTCTTTAGGCAATATATCATGTCAAAACTTTCCACATGCTCATAATATTACATTTATGATCACTAAACCACAACATCAATTCATATCACATTTATGATCAATAAACAACAACATGAATTCATATCACATAATCATATTATCAAGGGCCTAAATCATAGTCTAAGTTGCCCAAAACCAACTCGTATATATATATACGGCATATATACACTTAGACGCACACACCCTCTTACAAAGACAAAGACAAGTCATTTTCCCCTACCTCAATTCCAATCAAGCTAGCTCAAGAGTGTCCAAGAGAGGTCCAAGTAAGCTACCAACTCAAATGTTCAAGGAAAGAGCTTCCAAGCTTGCAATTACACCATTCAATGAATAACTATTAATATGGTGTTTCTATAAACCAAAATTATTAAAGTGGCTTCAACCACAAAACAAAATCATCCCTAACAATAGCAACTTAGGGTTCTAAGAAAACACAATTCAAGAGAAGGAATTCTTGAACTTACCACAACTCTTCCACAATAGGGTCAAGAATCACAAGATGAGCTCCAAGCTTTTAATAACCGAAATAATTGGTGAAAAGGTTCAACTCATGTCCCTTAACAAGATTCAAGAGAAAAAGGGAACCAATTATCAATAATTGAACACAAAGCTTCAAGGAAATAAATTCTAGGGTTTGAAATCAAGAACCCTAAAGAAGTGAAGAACACTTACCAATTTTTTTATCAAAGGGAAGATAAGGCCATCCTCTACAACTCTTATGTTCAAAGGTTCTTCAAACTCCAAGCCAATGATGATGTTCTTGAAGAAGAACCAAGGAAGAAGAAAAAATAAAATGGACGTGAGAAGAAGAGAGGTTTGTGGTGAATGAGAGAAGTCTTGCACTTTAGAAGACAAAAATCAATACATAATGGTGTATATGTATAACCCTAAATGAGTGTTCTAATCCAAGGGTTCATAACAAAGATGGGGAAAAAGGAAATGAATCCAAGGGCTAGAAATGAGTCTTGCCAAGTGGAAGACTTATTACACAACTCACCAAAACTTATTATTTTGCCAAACAAGGCCTTATCATCCAAGGGCTTAAAATAAAGATGGGAATTAACAAACCATCCAATGGTTGAGAAAAAGTCTTGTCAAGTGGAAGACCAAGAATACTGGATTATTCCATTTAAGTGCCAACCAAACAAGGCCTTATGATCCAAGGGCTTAAAACAAAGATGGGAGAATGAGATCAAGGGCTAGGAATGAGACAACACATGAAAGGTGGAAATGACCAAATTCATCCAAAGTTGGGGTTAATTACAAGAGTGCCATCAAGACTCTTTATTACCCTTTTACCCCTTGTCATCCTCCCTAATTACTAAAATGCCATTCTTGCCCTAATTTCTACATTTTCCACTAATTGTTCCAAATGTGAAATTACTCCTTTACCCCTCGGTCATTTCTTTCCCGAAATCGTTCTCAATAATTTTCATTAATTTCAAAATGAAAATAAAACATGCTACGTACAATTTTTATAACACGTACAACATGTAAGGCATGCTAAAACAATTAAACACATTAAGCACATAAACACATAATTGTTTAAATAAAAATTTTAAATTAACCCGTAAAAATACCGGACGTTACAACCTCCACACCTTAGGAGATTTCGTCCTCGAAATCAAGACGTACCTATAGTAGAAAACAAGTCCGGGTATTTTTCCCGTACTTCACGCTCACGCTCCCAAGTCGCCTCCTCGACTCCGCGATGGTGCCACAAGACCTTAACTAAAGGAATAGTTTTGCCCCGCAAAACTTGCTCTCGAGCATCCAAGATCCTCACCGGTCGCTCCTCGTAGGACACGTCCTCGGCAACATCGACATCAACCCAACTCAATACATGAGAAGGATCCGGCTCGTACTTGCGAAGCATAGAGACATGAAAAACATTATGAACCCGTGATAAATCCGGTGGCAACGCTAAACGGTACGCCACCTCGCCGACACGATCAAGTATCTCGAAAGGCCCAATAAAACGTGGAGAAAGCTTTCCGCTCTTCCCGAATCGCATCAAGCCCTTGCGAGGTGAGACCTTTAGAAACACATGATCTCCGACCTCAAAGAACAAAGGACGTCTATGCCGATCCGCATAACTCTTCTGTCGGCTCTGTGCTGTAACCAAATGCTGTCGAGCAATCCTAATCTTCTCGGTCGCCTCATGAACCATATCGGGTCCCAAAAGTGCAACATCACCAACCTCGGCCCAACAAGTCGGTGAACGACACGGTCTACCATACAACGCCTCAAAAGGTGCCATCTGAATACTGGACTGATAACTATTGTTGTACGCGAACTCCGCCAAATGAAGATGATCCTCCCAACTGCCTCTGAAATCAATAGCACAGGCACGAAGCATATCCTCAAGGATCTGAATGGTACGCTCTGACTGACCGTCCGTCTGAGGATGAAAAGCTGTGCTGAATCGTAACTGCGTATCCAAGACTTTCTGAAAAACCTCCCAAAATCGTGATGTGAATCGCGGATCTCGATCAGAAACAATAGTCACCGGAACCCCGTGAAGCTTGACAATCTCCTTCACGTACAGCCTACTAAGAACCTCTACATTATCCGTCTCACGGATAGGTAGAAAACGTGCAGTCTTCGTCAGTCGATCAACGATCACCCACACTGCATCCTTCTGATTCTTCGTCTTTGGTAACCCTGTCACGAAGTCCATGCAAATATGCTCCCATTTCCACTCAGGAATCGGTAACGGATTCAACAACCCGGCAGGTCCTCGGTGCTCAACCTTAACCTGCTGACAAGTAAGACATCGGCTCACAAAATCTGCAACTGATTTCTTCATCCCCTGCCACCAATAATGACGCCGAAGATTATGATACATCTTCGTGCCACCTGGGTGAACTGCAAGCCTGGAACTATGAAACTCTCGTAAAACCTCCTCACGGCAAGTCTGTGGTACATAGAGTAAACCCCTAAAACGATAACCTCCGTCGGAGTGCAAAACCCAATCATCAACAACCTCGCCACTAGCAATACGAGTGCGAACCGAAGTAATGTTGTCATCGTGCCCCTGAGCCTCAATCACACGACTCACAAGTGAAGGCTGTGCCATCATGCTAAACAAAGTCACCACTGAATCCCCACTATCACGGAACTGAAGATCCAACTCTGCGACTTCCTCCATCATCCGCCACTCACGAATAAAGATGCTAGCCAACGATGCATGTGACTTACGACTCAACGCATCCGCCACCACATTAGCCTTCCCGGGGTGATACTGGAGTGCAAAGTCATAGTCCTCCATGTACTCGACCCATCGACGCTGCCGCAAGTTCAAGTCCCGCTGTGTAAAGATATACTGCAAACTCTTGTGATCGGAGAAAACCTCAAATCTTTCACCATACAAGTAGTGCCGCCACCCCTTAAGGGCAAAAAGAACCGCTGCAAGCTCTAAGTCATGCGTAGGATAATTCCGCTCGTGAGTCTTCAACTGTCGAGACCCATAAGCCACAACTCTCTCGGACTGCATGAGTACACACCCTAGTCCCTCGTGAGAAGCATCACAATAGATCACGTACCCGACGCTGCGCTCGGGAATAATCAACACCGGAGCCGTAGTCAAACGTGTCCTCAACTCAATGAATGCCTCTTCACACTTGTCATCCCACACGAACTTGACACCTTTTCGCGTGAGGCGAGTCATAGGAACCGCCAAACGAGAAAAGTCCTTCACAAATCGTCGATAGTAACCCGCCAAGCCAAGGAAACTACGAACCTCGAAAACGCTACTCGGTCTCTTCCAACTCATAACCGCCTCTATCTTCGAAGGATCAACTGAAATGCCGTCTCCGGAAACAACATGCCCCAAAAATCTAACCTCTTGAAGCCAAAACTCACATTTACTATACTTAGCATACAATCGGTGCTCTCTTAGGATTTGAAGAACGGTCCTAAGATGAACCTCGTGATCACTTTCTGTAGTAGAGTACACTAGAATATCATCAATGAACACCACTACAAATCTATCCAAGAACTCGTGGAAGATACGATTCATGAGACCCATGAATGCCGCCGGTGCATTAGTCACACCAAAAGGCATCACAAGAAACTCAAAGTGCCCATACCGAGTGCGAAACGCGGTCTTCGAAATATCAATATCCCTAACCCGTAATTGATGATAACCGGACCTCAAGTCAATCTTGGAGAAAAACTTAGATCCCTTGAGTTGATCGAACAAGTCGTCAATCCGTGGTAATGGATATTTGTTCTTGATCGTCACCCGATTCAACCTACGATAATCAATGCATAACCGTAGTGAACCATCCTTTTTCTTAGCAAAAAGAACTGGAGCACCCCAATCGGAAACACTAGGCCGAATAAAACCCTTCGCCTTGAGATCGTCAAGTTGCTCCTTCAATTCTTTTAACTCCGCCGGTGCCATTCGGTACGGTGCCATAGAAATAGCATCGGTACCCAGTACAAGATCAATAGCAAACTCCACCTCACGAATCGGAGGCAAGGAAGTCAAGTCATCGGGAAAAACATCCCAATACTCACCCACGACATAAGGTACCTCAGCGTGACCATGAACCTCATCGTCGGAAGAGAGACTTGCCAAAAGAAAACCGGAAATATCACGACCCCATATACAATAGGAAAAAGTAGAGAAGTCATTGCGATCACCAAAGAAGTGGAATCGCTCGCCCTTAGGCGTGCACACCGACACCCGACCTCTAAAGCAATCAATCTGTGCATGAAAGGTAGATAACCAATCCATGCCCAAGATGACGTCAAAGCCCGTCATGTCTAGAAGAATAAAGTCGAACAATAACGATCGTCCGACAATCACAATATCACACTTGCGACACACTTTAGATAAATATGCACTACCCCCAATCGGCGTGTCTACCCACAAAGGTACCCCAAGATATGAAATAGGTATACCCAAAGTAGATGCATAAGCATAAGCAATAAAAGAGTGCGAAGCTCCAGAATCAATAAGAACATGAGCCCAACAACCGTATACAGGAAATGTACCTCTCACGATAGAAGGTTCGGCTACACTGTCTGCTGCTGTGACTGCATAAGCACGGCCCTGAGGACGTGGAGGCTGCTGGATAGTCGATGCAGATGTCCTAGCTTGAGAACCCTGAGCTGATGGTGCTGGCTGTTGTGGTGTTCTATACCCAGACTGACCTGCTGGCTGTGTAGCCCTAGACTGCTGTCCAATCCCACTCATAGGAGTGCCACTACTCTGTCCCTGATGACAATTCCTGGCGATATGACCCTGCTGTCCACACTGGAAGCAACCCCTGTTATGCACTGGACCACTACTCTGTCCCTGCTGAAAAGACGGACATTGTGGCTTCGTGTGCCCTGGCTGTCGGCAATAATGACAAACAATCTCCCGACGAGTGAAACCCGAAGATGCTCTAAAGGAAGGTGTAGACTGTCCCCGATGCTGCTGTTGTGGCTGCTGCTGCTGTGCAACCGGAGTTGGAGTGCTATTTCGCTGCCTCTTCTTGTTCCCAAAGCCCGAAGATGAAGAACCTCCGAAGCTCTTTTCCCTAGCCTCACGAGCTAGTCGGCCCTCTCTTGCATCCTCCTCAGCAAGCAATGCCTTTGTAACGGCCTCGCGGTACGTCGGCATAGTAAGCACAGAAATCTTTGACTTGAGATTGCCCCTCAAGCCCCTCACGAAACGTCGGCCCTTAACCTCATCATCCACCACCATCTCTGGTGCAAATCGAGATAAGCTAGTATACTGAAGCTCATACTCGGTCACAGATAAATCACCCTGAACCAACTCATTGAACCGGTCCCTCATGCTCATCCTAGCAAGATGTGGAAAATACCGATCCAAGAAAAGTATGCAAAAGTCCGCCCATGTGATAGTTCGAACGTTCCTTATGTTCGTGACAGACTTCCACCAATTCTTAGCATCGCCCGTAAGTCGAAACGACGCAATCATGACCCGTACCTCGTCATCAACCACCCTGAGAATATCAAATCCATTGGTTATTTGCTCCAACCAATCATCGGCTACAAGTGGATCCGGACCGCCCACAAAGGTAGGTATGTCTAAACGTAAGAACTCCCGGAGAGCCCTTTGAGCACGCGAGCCCTCGTCCTCAACATGTTGCCTCTGAGGAATTTGTGCCATAGCTGCCGCTAAAGCACGTGCAAACTGCTCACCATCCATGAAAGGTGCAGCCGGTACACGCTCCCCTACATCTGGATGTACTGGCACATTCTCGTCCACAACCGGAGGTATATGATCCGGAGCATCACCCTCTCTAACGATACGTGGTCGACCTCTACGTGGCGGCATGCTCTCTACATGACAACAACTAAACATGTAAGGCACAAGTACAATCATAGTATGCCAAACAAAACCACAAAGCCATGCCAACACACGTATAAGTCAATGACGTACAAGAGACGGGAACTAATACGTAAACTTGTAAAATAAAAGCAAGCAAGAAGCGTAAAGCGATAACGACCCTCGCCCGTCGTCCCATAGAGAAATAACACGCTCTGATACCAAGTTGTCACGCCCCTAATTTCCTAGGACTCCAAAACCCAAGCCTAAGAGCTAAGGGAGTGAATGCGGAAGAAATAAAAATGAAATAAAATCCATTTCAGTCATAAAATACCCATAAAAGGGTAAAATAGACATAAAACATCTCATATATTTCAAAAAGATCACACGGGATCGAAAAGGAGGCAAACCGAAACACTCGGTACCTTGATCGAATCATTCTGACCCACCATGTTCACCCAAGGGTAAAATGGTCAAATCAGGGTTAAAATAATAATTTCCAACTACAACTACAAAATTTGTACCTAAAACTAGCAATACGAACAAACGGGACCTAATTTGAAGCCACGAGGAAGGAGATATGAATTTTCAAAAGTGGCGTCAGACAACACCGACTTAAAACTAAAGTTGAAGTACCCCTCTTTCACTAAGGGTAAAACAGTCATTTCAGGGTTAAACTGGTCCTTTCAAATTTTATACCGATAATTTGGACGTAGGACAACCCATAGAAACAAACGGGGGTCCATTCCGACGTTCGAGGAGGAAAATACGGATTTTCAAACATCGGACGTCGTAAGCCGCTGCAGCAGGCCTGCACTACCAATTTCGAAAATGCTGAATTTTTTCTAAGTATGGATTAGTGAAGCTACTGCCCAAATCTGCAATTTCCTTAAAGTTTGAATATGCAAAAACGCGAGATTTTGCGATATGGCTTTGTTTTTCGCGCCGTCGGTCCCGAAAAATCATAAATATTGGAAAAGTGAGTTTTTCCTTGGCGGAACCCAAAAATAGTTTTCGAGACCTCGGGAAATGCGAAAAACGTAAACTTAGCAAAAAATGATTTTTTTGTAAGTTTTCATAAAATCTTCCGTCTTGCCCCCGGTATCCGTTTTAACTACCGCCGGTTTCTAAAGTTTAAAATATCTAAGAAAACGAATTTAATTAAATCCGTTTCTAAAAGCAAGGAAATTTACCGGGGCTACGGGGGTAGGCGAAAACGGGTTTTTCCATTCGAATCGAAAAGGGTTAGTTTGAAAACCTAGAAAAAAACGCCGTTTTCGGCCAAACACCTAATACTCGCAATTCATGGCAATTCATCCAATTCACATTCATAACTCCAAGGGAAAATATTCAATAATGATATTAAAGCGCTCTAAGGCGAAACATGCTAGAATTTGTCCAAAATTACATATTTCCACAATTCGGCACCGAAGTACCCCAAAATAATATAATCCCCGCGCATAGCGCTCCAAGGGATGTACATTGAGAATAACGCCTCGGCTAACATGCTAGCCGGGTTAAAATAAAATAGTTTTTCAAATTCAACTTACATGGACAAAATGAACATTTAAATACATATTTATCAACTAAATGTCCAACAAAATAAGTGTGGTCCGTCTCATGCACAAAAGGACGGACATACAACCACACGTCCTCGGAGAGACTACGGAACTCTCCCAACAGGATCATCACCTGAAAAAAATGTATATAACGTGGGGTGAGCTCACTAGCCCAGTAGAAGAAGCGTCATTGCCTCCATCTCGGTAGTCCGAGCGGTTCAACCCAACCAAGGTTCATGCCACTAACCCTAGGTCGGTCTCTTGTCCCACATGGCTCTGACGCCAATCCGGAACCCCTTCGAACCCCACAAATAAGTTTCCCCAACATGCTCACAACATAATTTTCTATAATTATAGCATGCTTCCACAATAACATCATATTCACATATATATGATAGTCTAAATGCACCATGACTCGACACACCCCCCGAGACACACGGCGCCCAACTCAGGTTAACGGATACATACTCTGTCCAATTACTTGTAGAGTACCGCACCGACTCTTCCCAAGTGATTTTTCTCTCTATCACTTCAACAAGGAAGACGGTTGTACGAGAGCCCAACATGCAACTCCGTACGCCATGACTACAAAAGTCAAGAACATGAGCCTCTACCCGGACTCCTAACTCACATTTGGTCGGCTTTTTAGTTCCGTAGGCGTGATACCTCCTGGCCAGTTGTTGCTTTGATCCGAACCCGACTACCAACACATCACTACACCACCCATATATTCCAACATCATGAATTTGACACTACATGAGTACTCAATATGCACATATGATTTTTCATCAACCATACTCCATCATAATATATGCTTTTTTCTCTTTAGGCAATATATCATGTCAAAACTTTCCACATGCTCATAATATTACATTTATGATCACTAAACCACAACATCAATTCATATCACATTTATGATCAATAAACAACAACATGAATTCATATCACATAATCATATTATCAAGGGCCTAAATCATAGTCTAAGTTGCCCAAAACCAACTCGTATATATATATACGGCATATATACACTTAGACGCACACACCCTCTTACAAAGACAAAGACAAGTCATTTTCCCCTACCTCAATTCCAATCAAGCTAGCTCAAGAGTGTCCAAGAGAGGTCCAAGTAAGCTACCAACTCAAATGTTCAAGGAAAGAGCTTCCAAGCTTGCAATTACACCATTCAATGAATAACTATTAATATGGTGTTTCTATAAACCAAAATTATTAAAGTGGCTTCAACCACAAAACAAAATCATCCCTAACAATAGCAACTTAGGGTTCTAAGAAAACACAATTCAAGAGAAGGAATTCTTGAACTTACCACAACTCTTCCACAATAGGGTCAAGAATCACAAGATGAGCTCCAAGCTTTTAATAACCGAAATAATTGGTGAAAAGGTTCAACTCATGTCCCTTAACAAGATTCAAGAGAAAAAGGGAACCAATTATCAATAATTGAACACAAAGCTTCAAGGAAATAAATTCTAGGGTTTGAAATCAAGAACCCTAAAGAAGTGAAGAACACTTACCAATTTTTTTATCAAAGGGAAGATAAGGCCATCCTCTACAACTCTTATGTTCAAAGGTTCTTCAAACTCCAAGCCAATGATGATGTTCTTGAAGAAGAACCAAGGAAGAAGAAAAAATAAAATGGACGTGAGAAGAAGAGAGGTTTGTGGTGAATGAGAGAAGTCTTGCACTTTAGAAGACAAAAATCAATACATAATGGTGTATATGTATAACCCTAAATGAGTGTTCTAATCCAAGGGTTCATAACAAAGATGGGGAAAAAGGAAATGAATCCAAGGGCTAGAAATGAGTCTTGCCAAGTGGAAGACTTATTACACAACTCACCAAAACTTATTATTTTGCCAAACAAGGCCTTATCATCCAAGGGCTTAAAATAAAGATGGGAATTAACAAACCATCCAATGGTTGAGAAAAAGTCTTGTCAAGTGGAAGACCAAGAATACTGGATTATTCCATTTAAGTGCCAACCAAACAAGGCCTTATGATCCAAGGGCTTAAAACAAAGATGGGAGAATGAGATCAAGGGCTAGGAATGAGACAACACATGAAAGGTGGAAATGACCAAATTCATCCAAAGTTGGGGTTAATTACAAGAGTGCCATCAAGACTCTTTATTACCCTTTTACCCCTTGTCATCCTCCCTAATTACTAAAATGCCATTCTTGCCCTAATTTCTACATTTTCCACTAATTGTTCCAAATGTGAAATTACTCCTTTACCCCTCGGTCATTTCTTTCCCGAAATCGTTCTCAATAATTTTCATTAATTTCAAAATGAAAATAAAACATGCTACGTACAATTTTTATAACACGTACAACATGTAAGGCATGCTAAAACAATTAAACACATTAAGCACATAAACACATAATTGTTTAAATAAAATTTTTAAATTAACCCGTAAAAATACCGGACGTTACAGAAAGGGGATGGATTTTTGGTACTCTGTTTGGGATCATGTAGAGTTGTACTTGCTCGTGGGTTTAACCCACATTTTTGTTATTTCAGGTCCTCGGCAGTTTCACCAGCAAGGGTGAGGACGTCATATCTATATGTTCGGTCATATCATATTTCCCTTCCACTCCAGGGTAGGATCCGATAAATGACATATGTTGTATTTCTTTTAAGTGTGTTTCTAGGAGTCCATGTTTATGGGATTTTCAAGTTGTACCTTGTGGGACTTATTTTATTTAAGAATGTATTAGGGTTGGTCTTCTTCATGTATAAGTGGTATCCTTGTTTTTGTTATTGTTGTTATTATTATATTTCGATTTTATGTCTTCTCTTCTGTGCTTATGTTATCAATTACAGACGCTCCTATTTTTCTGTGTATGGGTCTGGCCAACCTATGCATGGAAATTTAGGGGTGTCACAATAGGAAAGTGCCCTAGCTGTCCAGTTAGAGATTTTAGCAAGAATCCTATCAACTAGACACTGGCAAAAATCCTATAAAATACACTTGAAAGAACACGATCCACACCTTAATTTGATAGCAGGGTGTGGAGTGACCTTTCTCCATCCCCGCTCCATGACAATGCGGGTTTTCAATTTCAACTCCTATTTTTGTCCCAAAACTAATTAACAATTTAAAACGACACCGGTTGATTTCGTTACTATTTACTAAGGTTACCAAACGAAGTGGGTGTTTTGCCATTTAAGGAATTAGCTTATTTGGAGATTAATATAGGGGATTTCACTCTGTAAAATATAATTATCACTACGGTAAAAAGAGTGAATTATTTTGACCGTTTATTTATTTATTTTAATTTTAATTTTAATATTTTTTTCAAAAATAAAATAAAATAAAGCCTTTACTTAGGTGCTAGGAAGCATAAACACTTCTTATAAAGTCATTGTACCCATGTCGGACACGCGGATACACCAAAAATACGTGTCCGACATGCCAAATGATGTATCCTGTATTTTTAAAAATTGGGCACGCGATAGACACACAGGACACACGTGTGTCCATGTGTCGGACACGCGGTGAGTCGGTTGATTTAATGAAATATAGAGAACTTATGGAGACGCTAATTTGGTGGATCACTTATAGAACTTGAACACCCATAATCTAATATTTGGCTTTGAAGATACTTGATAACTTGAACATTTTTTTTCCTCCTCATCTTATGAGAGAAATTGAAGCACCTATTCATTTATCCACTATATAGAAAATAACAAGATCTCACCACAAAAAACTGAAGATTTGGTATTTGTAGATTCCAATATTTATCTTCGATTAAGATTTTTTTTTATAATATAACAAAGAAAAGACTAAAATGTGAGTTGTTGGGGGAGATGCATTTGATTCCTTTAATGATAATGAAATAAATTTTTTTAAACATATCAGACATTTCATTTAACATATTTGTTTATTTTTGTATATAAGTTTATTGGTTATTATTGTTCAAGTGAAAAGATCCAGAAGTTTCTTATATATAAGGGTTATTAATAAACAACTTCCTATGGTTTCAAATTCTTGACAAACACCCCCTGAGATGTCAAATAACTCCCTGCACTTTTCCTATCATACACATAGCTCCCACTTCATTAGTATTTCGTTAACAAACACGCCCATGCAGTTAAAAATATATATTTTATGCTCAAATACTCCTAAATTGATATTTTATGCTTAAAATACCTCTAAAATAAATTAATAGCTAAATTAAGATTTTTTAGTAAATTACGAATTATTTTTTTGTTTTTTGTTTAAGTTTACTTATTTATTTAAATTCAAATATGAAAAAATATATTACTCCCCCCGTCTCAAATTATAAGTCCCTTTTGGGGATTTCAATTTTTTAAAAGGATAATTTTTTATTGTAATGTTAGTGAATAAAATATCAATTTTACTCGTGGTCCACTATAGTGATGTGATCGTTTATAAAATATATGTTTTATAACTTTAATTCTTGAATGTTAAATTGGTAAATTAACCAAATAAAATACTTTGACTTTTAATTTTAAATCATTTTTCATTAAATCCCAGGGGTATTTTAAATCATTTTTACAGATTTTATATATATTGTTTCAAATTTTATATTATTTTTTTCAAATTTTATATGTTTTTCCGAATTTTATATATTGTTTTACGAATTATATATATATTTACGAATTATATATATATTTTTATGAGTTTTATATATATATTTTCTAATTTTATATTTATTTTGGAATTTTATATGTTTTTTTTCGAATTTTATATTTTGTTTTCGAATTTTATATGTTTTGTTTTTAATTTTTATATATTTTATGAATTTTATATATATATATTTTTAATTTTTAATTATTTTTTATTAAATTTTAGGGATATTTTTGTCCAAAATTATAAGTAAGAGGACAAATTGATACAATTTAATAATTATAGAGGAGTTTTCTATATAAAAGGAGGGCAAAGTAATTTGTTTGAAACACATAGGAGTTTACTGAAATTAACCTAAAATATAATACAAATAACATTTATAATTGCTTTTATCAACTCCCGTACTGTAGACCCTAGTACTAAAATGTCAGAGGTCTCTATCTGTTTCTCATTATCAACAGAATCAAATTCTGCAGCTATAAGATTACTTAGCCTTTCCTAGTCAATCATAAATTGTGTTCCTAGGTCTAGCTAGTCTTCTAACCTCAAAATGTTAACAAAAGGCTGCAACAAAAGTAAAGCAATACAGTAGTAACAGAGGTAGTGCCATTAATGGCCTTCAAAAGAAAATACAAACAAGTTTTATCTATTTTCAGGCACCATTTATTTCATTTCCGTTACAAGAAAGTATTTGTTGTTTCATAAATTTAGAGTTTTTTTATTTGTATTTATAAAAATAATTTTTTATTTTTTAAAAATTAAAAATTAAAAAATTGTACAAAAGTTTATTTAATTTAGTTTTCTGAAAACAGTTTTCAAAAAATTCAGTTATAAAATACCTGTTTTCAAAAATCTATTTTCTATTCTCAAAATTTTCAAAAATAATTTTAAAAAATACAAATCAAACATACCATTAATCTCTCCTACTACCTAAAATTTATGATATTTAAGCCATTTGTGGGTGCTTAATTGCAGTTCTATGATGTAGCCAACTTCATTCAACTCATCTTTTTCATAAAATGATTTATTCCCTTTTGATACATATAACTTAATTTACTAAAACATTTCAGCACATCATTATGGATTAATAATGAAGTACATACTTGTTTGCTTTTCAGAAAATAATAATAATAGAAGAATACATACTTGTTTTTATTAGCTTAGATTTTATAGTAACAATCACAAAATATATACGGACATGGGACACGGACTAGTAAATCTTAACACAGACACGTCAAAATATAAAAATATAATGATTTATTTATATTAAAAATAAAATAATTTAATTATTTTATCTATGTAATTACAAAATATTATTCATTTGAATTTTAAAGATTATACAACATTGTATTGTTGTTTTTTTTAAATATATATATATATTAATAGTTCATACTATATTTTTGAATTATATTAAAATTAATTAAAAATTATCATATCATGCCATCGAAATGTCCAAACTTATTCTTGAACTGTCCAAAAAATATTCTTAAAATATCATAAACGTGTTCATGAATTATTCTAAATTATTTCAGTTTTAAAACAATTCTAGTTGTGACAAATTTGTGTCAAATATGAGCTCGAAATTTGTCCACATGTCTGACACTAAGTATGACATTATCATATAAAGTCTCAGAGCTTCATAGATGTTAGGGCTCCGCCACTTGAACAACAAGTGTTATAAAAAATTAGGCCATGTTTGGTAGACGATTTTTTTGGTCTGATTTGGTTCGGTCTTGTCCGATCTGGTCTGGTATAATTTGATCTGGAAAAGTCTATTTCATAAGCGGTCTGGTCTTACTATTTATTTATATATTATTTCTTTCTTTATTTGTTATTTCTTCACTTTATAATATATTTTATTATTTATTAATTTATATATTAATTTATAAATATATTCTATTTATTTATTATTATTTCATTATTTAATTCATTTTATTTATAAATTATTTATTCATTTTTAATTATTTAAAAATATATTTTATTAATTTAATATTAATTTATTATTATTATACTCATTTTTTATTATTATTATGAAGTATTTATTCATTATTATATTTACTTATTATTTATTATTATATTTATTTATTATCATATCTATTTATTATTATTATTTATTTCATTTTGTTTATTATTTATTATTTATATTATATTTTTAAATATGTTTTATGTAATTTATTATTTATTTTATTAATTTATTATTATTATTTATTATTAATCCATTTTTTATTATTATATTTATTTATTATTATTGTATTAATTTTTTATTATTATTATGTTTTATTTAATTTATTATTTCTATTATTAATTTTTAATTTTTAATTATTTATAAATATATTTTATTATTTATTCATTTTTTATTATTATATTTATTTATTTATTATTATATTCATTTTTTATTATTATTAGGTATTATTTATTTCATTTTGTTTATTATTTATTATTTATATTTTATTTTTAAAATATGTTTTATTTAATTTATTATTATTATTTATTCATTTTTAATTATTTATAAATATATTTTATTAATAAGACCGGAGCACCAGGAATCAGTTTTTTTTTTTTTTGTCTGAAATGAGGTCATTTTGGTCTTACTTGGTCTAACAAAAAATTTGGGACCAATGCTACCAAACATGGTCTAGTCCCATAAAACACAAGACCAGACTATAGCAGACCAGCTGGAACTGAACCACCTACCAAACAGGGCCTTAATAACCAAAAAAAGAAATGGGTTGAAAGTCAATAAATAAAAACTCGAATATTCCACAAACAAGTTGCATATATGTACTTATAGGATGAATGAATATCAACTTTATGGTATCGTTTTAATTCAGTTAAACTATATTTTTCTCATTTCCAAAAATAAAGTTCACTTGTCCGTTTCTAATAAAAAGCCACCCCCTCTCAATCTCCTGTCTGAACCCAAACCCCAAAACCTTAGGCTACGTTTGGTTAGCATGTAGCAAGAAAGGAAAAGAAACATAAAATAATTTAAATTTTTGAGAGTCTGGTTAACATGAAAGATAAAATTTTGGGGAAAGTCACTTTTTGAGAAAAAATTGTATACGTATATAATTATTTAAATTCAATACTTGTATGAAATTAAGTTTGTATCTTATATTTTCTTACATACTTCATATGCATATAGATAAATGTAAATATAAACACATGTATTATACGTATATAATTTATAGATTTCTTAGCTCTGTAGAAGTGTTGAAATCATAAAATTAGTATAAGTATATGTTATACAGGCTTCTATTAGAATTTTTGTATTTACTTTTAGTGATAGATATTTTATTTAATTAAAACTCTTTTACATATTATGTTTATATACATATATATGATTAAAAGATATATATTAATTTTTTTATTCTAAGTATTAGCAATTGTATATTTCTATTTTGTCAATTAAAATTTATTTCTTGTTTGAACTTATAAAAAAATGAATAGGTTTTAAAAGAGTTATGATTGAAAGGGTATTATTGGTAATCAAATAATTTTCTTTTCCGTTTCTTGGTAACCAAATTAACAAAACAACACTTTCTTGCTGCTTTCTTGAATTTTTTTTCAATCAACCAAATGCATGGTAGAAAGTTAAATTATTTTTTTCCTTTCCATTTCTTTCACTTTCACTTTCTATCTCATTTCCGTCTAACCAAACGGACCCCTAGAGAAACCCTAGAAATCAAGATCCGTCAATGGCATCATCAGCTCAAACTCGTTTATAAATGAGAAGAGAGGACATAAATATTTTATCATGATCAAGAGCTCAAAGGTCCACTCATGACATGGCTAAATAGATTGAGCTCCAAGCAGTGAGGGATCTAGGGATCCAACTCAATGGGGTTAAAAAAATTTACAGTGGGTTTTTAGGGTATAAATGACATATATTTTATTTCAGTGAGGCTTAATTGTAAATAAATTTAAATTATGTAGTATCTAAGGTTAAAAAAAATTTCAATGGGGGCTTAGATGTAGGGGTGTTCAAGAACCGAACCGGAACCGGCGGTTCGGTTCGGTTCCATAGGAGTTCAGTTCCGGTTCCAAAATTCCAAGAACTGAAAATTTCGGTTCGGTTCCGATTCCGGCCCCGCGGAACCAAACCGGAACTGATTTTTTTTTATAATTTTTTTGTTATTAAGCAAAAAGACTAGCAATAAACCTCTACAAATATAATAAAATTTCAGTAACAGTAGAAATCCAAGCTACTTTTTTTATTCCACTAATTATATATTTAGTTTTGGGTTTGTTTTAATTCAAATACGCTAGTTTATAATTATATTATCTTATAAAATTGAGCCTCTTTAAAAAAAAAAAAAAAAAAGAAGGAATATGAACCGAACCAATTTTTAGGTTCGGTTCCTTCCCCTTTCGGTTCCAGTTCCGGTTCCAGTTTTTCAAGAACCGAAAAAATTGGTTTGGTTCCCATTCCGTCTGGAACCGGAACTGGTTTGAACAACCCTACTTAGATGATAAGATCTCTAACTTTTGGGGTATCTAAGGTAAAAAAAAATTCAGTGCCCCCACTCGTCCCTAATGTATCCGTGCCTGGCTCCAAGTGAACTTTATCATAATCTATTTAGCCATGAGAGGACCAACTTAATTCTGAGAAGAGGACATATATTTTATCCATTTTTAATATATATTTTTTCTATTACTACTTAGTGCTCCAAAAATAGCAGCATAGCAGAATTTGAAACTTAAGGAGTATAGACTTGTTTTTTTTATTTGCACCCCTTTGTATCAGTTTATAAATCCTAAATGGTGATTTATCAGGGAAAAAAAAAACTTGATACAAAGGGGTGAACAAAATCGGAATCGAATGGTTATTTTCGGTTCCTTAAAAATAAGAACCGTAATAAAACCGTTAATGAAGGAACCGAACCGAACCATACCCTTTTTTTAGGTTCAATTCCGGATCCTACAATCGTCTTTCGAATAAATAAAAAACATCAAATATCAAAACATAATATGATTATAAAGTAAATTAAATAGAGTATTATAATAGTCAAAATAATACATGGTCCAACTAAGATGGGCCACAGGACTGATGGGCCGAAGACTGATGGACCAAGGACAGATGGACAAAAAACGGATGGGCCGAAGACGGATGAGCCGGAGAAATAAATGGGCCTATAGAATTCTCTAGAAGATGAGTGATCCATAAGTTAGTTTGTTGTCCTACTTATGGAAAAGAGAGTCCAAAAAAGAATTGAGTTTATCAAATCCCATGATTTAAGGGATTGATAAACTTGGGTAAATAGGCTTGACCCATTTACCAAAATTGTGTATAAATACATGGTCAAAGATTGAATAAAGGATCCAATTTTTTACCCCAGTTATTATTGTGTATTTTTCTAGATCTACACAATTGGCGCCATCTGTGGGAAGCTCTATTATTGAAATCTTTTTCAATAAAGCTTCCCATTCTCTACGAAAAAGCTGAGATTCATACCATTAATGGCGGTGATCACCCGTTCACAACAAACTGAGTTACCTCCGAACGGAGGCCAACAAGCCGAGGATTCGATTAGGCGAGCCTTGGAGGAGAGGACCGCCGAATTGGAGAAGCAGAATGCTGAGTTGGTGGCGAAACTAGCCCTACTTCAGAACCCTTAAGAAGTCCAGAACGACGAGCAATCTAGCTAGCAGAAGCGGTCTATAGGCCACCGGTCAGAAAGGGACAACCACCACGTAAAAACCAACATCGATCGGGAAGAACACGCGGAGTCATCCCTACAGGTGCTTGGGGGGCGCAATCCTGAGGAGATTCTGACCATGAAGAAATTGGAGGAAGTCGTGTCCAGATTCCAAAGGGAGGTGCTTAAGGATCTGAAGATGCAGACCCCTATCGGTCTGGCCTCCGAGGCATCCATCGACACCGTGCAAACTCCATTCACCGTGACGATCAACAGTGTGCCCTACCCGGAGAGGTTCAAACTACCAAAGTTCACCCTGTTCGATGGCACAAAATATCCAACGGAACACATCTACCATGTGCATACCAAGATGAATGTCTACAATGAAAATGAAGCCTTACTCTGTAAAGTTTTCCCCACCAGCCTAACCGAAGCAACCCTGCTCTGGTTTAGAAAGCAACCACCCCGATCCATTGGAAGCTGGCTCAGACTCTGTGAATTATTCATTGCCCAGTACTTCGGCAATAAAAAAAGAAAACCATCTCCAGCTTATTCACCATAATCCAGGAGAAAGACAAATCCCTGAAAAGTTTTGTCTCGCGATTCAATGTCAAGATGTCCTCAATTGATAATTGTGACCAGCATTCAGCTGTCGAGGCCTTCAGAATAGGCCTGATCCCTGGAACTAAGTTCCATCAGTCCTTGGTCAAAAGGCCACCAGCAGACATCGGAGAACTCAATTCCAGGGCACAAGGGCATCTCCGAATAGAAGAGGAGTTGGCCATACACCAGAGAATGACAGCCTTTGTAAGCGTAGAGGCAAGGGTAACCGAGCCTTCTAGGGTAAAGGATCTGGCACCAGATCGAAAGTGACCAAGCGTTCCTCCTGTACCCTCCCCAGTCCTAGAGAAACGCTAGAGATTTGAAGAAAAGGTCACCCCATTAAAGGTTACCCTGGCTAAGTTGTATCAGGAGACTAAGGGTAAATGAATCTTCCGGTCACCACCACCCATTAGACAACCAATGGACCAGAGGGATATGTTAAGACATTGTGCCTTCCATGGCGAGTACGAGCATCATGCCAATAAGTACAAAAGCCTTAGGAGACAGGTGGAAGCCATGATAGCAAAAAGAAAGCTAACCGAGTACGTTGCCAAGGAAGGCACCCGATATGACCAAACGTCACATACACCCACCAAAGGGGAAATGGGACAGCCCATAAGAGTCATTCACATTGTTCACGGAGGACCAAGTCGATCGGAAGTAGAGGAAGCCCGTAGATCTCAGATGCGTCAAGCACAGAAGCTGCGAAGGGTTGGGGAAGTCAGCGAGTTTCGAAGCCCGAAAGAAGACGCCCGAATAACTTTCTCTTTTACGGATATGCAGAGCATTTAATCACCACATGACGACCCCTTGGTTATCTCACTCATGGTCTCAAACTGTTTGATCAAAAGAGTGATGGTTGACCCAGGAAGCAGGGCCAACATCATCACTAAGTGGGCCTTTGAGAAGTTAGAGATCAACCCTCTGAAGATAGTCCCTTCCAGAAGCCCGATAACCGGATTTGATGGCAGAAGAGTGGAACCAGTGGGATAGATTCAACTACCAGTGACAGCAGCAAGGCTCACGCTCAGAGAAACGTTTGTGGTGGTGGATGTCAAACCCTCCTATAATCTCCTTTTGGGAAAGGGTTGGATCCATCGGATGCATGGAGTCCCTTCAACCATGCACCAAGTCATGCGGTGGATCGATCTAAACGGGGTTGATGTGATTGACATCAGGGGCGATCAGGTAGCAGCCAAGGAATGTTACGCTGTCACCATGAAAGGTCTAAGGAAAAGGGCTGAACCGGAACGAGAATCACGATCCAAAGTTGTGCACGATGACCAATAACAATTATAGGAGGATGGTGCGGGGTCATCAATAGCAGCTGAACCTTTGCTTGAAGTTCAGATCTACCCCGATCACCCTGAAAGGTTGACTTATATTGGTTCTGGCCTCAATGCACATGAAAAGGAAGAAATTGAGGCCCTACTACTCTCCAACGCTGACATATTTTCCTGGGGTCATATGGATATGACTGGCATCAATCCGTTAATAGCCCATCATTCCCTCAATGTGGATCCTGAGGCAAAACCTGTTAGACAGAAGCAAAGGCTGATGGGGGCTCACCGAAACCAGATCATAGCTGAGGAGGTTGATCGACTTCTCCAAGCAGGATTCATAAAGGAGGTACAGTATCCTTCCTGGATAGCAAATGTTGTTATGGTTCAGAAGAAGAACGGGAAATGGAGGGTGTGCGTGGACTTCATCGACCTGAACAAAGCATACCCAAAAGACTATTTTCCCTTACCAAAAATCGATCGGATGGTAGATGTCACCGCAGGATTCGAGCACTTGAGTTTTCTGGATGCATATTCTAGGTATAACTAGATACGAATAAACCCAGATGATGAGGAAAAGACTACATTCATCACTAAATCAGGTACATATTGTTACATAGTTATGCCTTTCGGACTAAAAAATATAGGTGTAACCTTTCAGAGGTTGGTAAACAAAGTTTTCTAGGGCATGATGGGATCTACCATAGAAGCATACATTGATGACACGGTGGTCAAAAACAAGGTAAAAAATGACCACCTGGCTGACCTGCAGCAGGTGTTCGACACCCTCAGAAGGTACAAGATGAAGCTCAACCCATCCAAATGTTCCTTAAAAGTGTCTTCGGGCCAGTTCTTGGGACACATAGTTGATCGGACGAGAATACAAGCTAGCCCAACACAAGTCAAAGCTCTCATGGAGTCATCAGAGCCAAGGTCCCGAAAGGAGATCTAGATGCTAACCGGAAGAGTGGCAGCCCTCAGCCGTTTCATCTCTCGCTTAACCAAGGTTCCTGCCTCCAACAATGAAGCCGAGTATGAGGCCCTTCTTGCAGGGATTCGTTTGGCCCGAAGCCTCCAAGTACAGAAAACAGAGATACGGAGTGATTCCCAGTTAGTCGTACGGTAGTTAAATAGGGAGTATGAAACCTGAGAGCCAAAAATTGAAGCGTACAGGAATTTAGTGCTAAAAGAGGCCAAGGAATTCTAGTAGTTAACCTTTGAGCAAATCCCCAGAGGGAATAATATCATAGCAGATCATTTGGCTAACCAGGCCTCCGCAGTAGGGGAAAGTATGACTCAAATTGTACCAATAGACTTTATTGCCCGATTAAGCTTGGAGCCCCCCGAAGACGTGATGATCATTCCATGGGAGTCAAGCTGGATGGACCCTATAACAGATTACTTGAGGACCGATGCATTACCTGAATAAAAACCACAAGCCCGGAAAATAAGAATAAAGGCAACCAGATATGCTCTATACAACGGCCAACTATACCGCAAGTCTTTCTCCGGGCCATACTTGAAATGTCTCACGATCTCCGAAGCTTCGGTGGTCATGGAAGAAATTCATGCAGGAGCATGTGACAATCATTCCGGAGGGAGGTCTTTAGCCCATAAAGTTCTCACCCAGGGATACTTCTGGCCCAATCTGTCAAGGGACGCTGAGGTCTACACCCAATATTGCAAAAAGTGCCAATTTCATGGAGATGCCATTCATCCACCGCCGGAGATGCTGAACCCGACAATTATCCCTCACCCATTTGCCCGATGGGGTATAGATATTGTAGGTCATCTCCCGCAAGCTATACGATCTACCACTCATGTTCTTCTGGATACGAATTACTTCACCAAGTGGGTAGAAGCCGAGGCATACTCTACCATCAAGAGCAACCATGTTATAAAGTTCATTTGGAGTCACATCATTGGTAGATTCGGTCTACCCCGAACTATAATGATGGATAATGGCACCAATTTAGATAAAGGGGAAGGTTCAAACATTCCTGGCCAAGCATGGGATCAATCAGAACACTTCTTCTGTTGGCTATCCACAAGGAAATGGGCAGCCTGAAAGAACAAACAGAACAATTTTTGATACACTCAGGAAAAAGCTTGAAAAGGCAAAAGGGGCCTGGTTGGAGAAATTGCCTGAAGTATTATGGTCCTATCGGACTACTCCAAGGCAACCAACAGGAGAGACCCCTTTCGCCATGGCTTATGGGGCCGAAACTGTTATCCCGACCGAGTTGAGAGTGCTTACTTTAAGAAGTCAAGCCTGGGAGGAAGGTCCAAACAATCAGCACCTGGCCCATAATTTGGACCTATTGGAGGAAAGAAGGGAAGTTGTCGGGATAAGGTTGGCTGCCTATCAACAGCAAGTCAGGGCATGGTTTAATTAGAAAGTCAAGAGAAGAGAATTTTAGGTAGGGGATATGGTGCTCAGAAGAAAGATTGGGATTGTTGGCAAGTTAAGGGAGACATGGGAAAGACCTTACACAATAATTGAGATCATCAGATACGGTGCTTATCGGGTAAGGAAGAACGAGACAGGCTGCATCGAGCCCAACTCTCAGAACGCTTATCGGCTAAAGAGGTATTACCCTTAGGTGGTTTCTTTTTCTTGTTAAGACAAAATAAAATTGTGTCACACATATGACACCTTTCTACTAGCTATAACAAAGCATTTGTCTCCGATGTTCGGCACCTCTACTTCATGATTCTCAAGTTCATTTCAATAATGATACATTCTATTTTTGTGCAAGTGTTCTATGTTTAAAACTTTTCCTAAGTATTGAATTCAAACATGATTTGAACTAACCAGAGAACTAAAACAAGCCTCAGGGGCCATATGCCCGAAGGCCTTGTGTTTAAATGAAATTTTTTCCTAAGTGTTGAGTTCAAACTTGATTTGAACTGACTAGAGGACAAGAGCAAACCTCAGGGGCCATATGCCCGAAGGTTTCATGTTCAAATAAAATTTTCCTAAGTGTTGAGTTCAAACATGATTTGAACTAACCAGAGGACTAAAACAAGCCTCAGGGGCCATATGCCCGAAGGCTTCATGTTCAAATAAAAATTTCCTAAGTGTTGAGTTCAAACATGATTTGAACTAACCAGATGACTAAAACAAGCCTCAAGGGCCTTATGCTCGAAGGCGTTGTGTTCAAATGAAAATTTTCCTAAGTGTTGAGTTTAAACTTGATTTGAACTAACCAGAGGACAAAAGCAAGCCTTAGGGGCCATACACCCGAAGGCTTCATGTTCAAACAATTTTTTTCTAAAGTGTTAAGTTTGAACTTGATTTAAACAAGCTTGAGGAAAAATACAAGTCTCAGGGGCCAGATGCCCAAAGACTAAATATTAAAATATGAAAATGTACTAAAACAACAAGAGCAAAATGAACACTGAAATGGGCAAATTCTTTTCATTGATAAAGAGAAAAACTATAAAAACACCCTTCTGAAAAGGGTAAGTACAAGGAACCTATTCTACTCAGGAGAATGATAGTCTTCTCCCTTCAGAATAACAGCGAACCGCTTCTCATTTTCAGAAGCTGGAGGGTCCTTGTAAGGAAGAGACACTCCCATGAAAGCATTGAACTCCTCAGCAGTCTTGAACTCCCGAGTTGCTAAAGGAATGTGCTCCATTTCGTGTATTTCCCACAATGCTCTGACGGATCGGACATCACAGATGGTGGTGTATTGGCTGTGCATGTCCAGACCCCCCAAACGGCACACCTCTACCTTGGACCGCTCAAGAGCCAGAAGGTTATCTGACTCCGTCTTTTCGGCAGCTATCTTCTGGTAAGCTGCATTCACCTCTTCAAGCTTAACGGCCAAAGCTATCTTTTCAGTAACTAAAGCTCTCTTCACCGCCTCTCCAATCTCAATGAGGTTTTTCTGTTCAGAGACGCTTTGGCGAAGTCCATCTGCCTCTTTAACCAGAGCGACCCGATGCTCATTGTTTTGCTTGAGTTGTGCCTACATATTGGCCATGTCCCGGACATCAGACTCCACAACACTGTTGTAGGCCTGGATCCCATAAAGAAGTTGTACAGGAAAAGGAAAAAAAGGGAGATGTTAGTACATAAGGCAGTAAAAATAATGAGCCAAGTTACAAAGGAAAAACAAGTTACATACCTCCATGACCATTGTGGAGCTTTTCCTCAAAAGCTCAGTCCTAGAGATTTTTGACTGAGCAGCCTTATCAGCCGGAGTCCAAATCCCTTTCCCCATAACCCGAAAAGCTTCTGGCTGGGTGATGGTGAGCTGATCTGCACAGACTGGAGTCCCATTAGGTAGAAGGAACTTTGGCTCCCAGGGAATAGAAGTACAGGTAGCCTCCTGAGCCTGGGGAGTTACTTGAGCCTGGGGAGCTACGCTTGTCGAGGCATCAGTAGCTTGGGTCCTGGGCCTCTTATTAGCCGCTCCACCGTTTGTACCAGATCGGGTCCTCGTGATTGGAGGATTTACAGGGAAAGGCTGGGGTGGAGCTACCGGGTTTTATGATGGCAGGGGTACCAGAGGCGCTGGGGGTGTTGTTGAAAGCGGCACAACATCGACCAAGTCGACCCCTTCAGGAACTTGAGGGCGTATGGCAGAAAGAGGTCTGACGGGCAAGTCCATCCTGTCAACATCAGTAACCAAGTTAGAAATCAACTCCAGGTTTGTCGGAGTCAGAAGGTCTGTAGCAGATCGGATATTGCCCTAGATCTTGATTTTCAAGAGGGCTATACGTTCTTTTATGAGGGACAGGGGGATTTCTCTATCCTCATAACCTAGGTACCTATATGCATACTCCTCCCGATATAGATTAAAGAACCCACAAAGACAAGAAGCCTTATGAAGGGGACGATAGATGGGTAAACGAATGGCACCGAACATGTGCTGGATCGGGAATGTAAGAGAAAACGGGTAAGACCAATTACCGCTCACAACTACCATTCTCTCTTTCCACCCCTTATTAGACTTTTCTATGTCGATGCATATACTCCGACCATGGAAAGGAAAGAGGTTGTATCTGCCTTACTTTCTCTGGCATTTTGGAAAAAGTAACAAAGTAATAGGTCAGCTAAACCTAGGTTAAGGTCCAGATCCCTATTGTATTATAAGAGCATGGACAGAATCCTAAGGTTGTTCGGGTTGAGTTAAAGGGGGTGTAAACCTAGCATGAAAAACATGTAATGGAAGAAAGGGTGAAGGGGAAACCTTAAAACCTTAAGGTGAACTGCCGATAGCAGAATGTTACCAGGTTGGAGTCCCTCACTCTTGGTGAAATCTAAGTAGCCTGGGTAAGGGTCCACATCTACATCCCCAGGTACGTGGATCTCGGCCCAAAGATGTTTTACATTTACTTCAGGCCGGGTTTTCTTAAGAGAGGCGACTATAAGGGTTCAGAAGACTTGGGGTTCTTAGACTCATTGTTACCATGAGAACCACTGGAAACAAGTGTTCCCAGATTCGTTGACGAACCTAGAAGATCGGTGTTTTGGGGAACTGTTCTTGGGGCCCCTTGACGGGTAGAAGGAGGGTTGTCACTACTGGTAGGATCGGTGCCAGTACTAAAGGACAGAATGACCTCCTCTACTGACCGGGTGTCATCGCTGTCAGACATAGTGCCAAGAAAGGTAGAAGAGACAGAAGGGGGGCAGAGGTAAAAATTAAAGAAAAGGAAAGGACCGTCCAACTTACTCAGCTGATAGTGAAGAGTTAGGGAAAGCTTTGGGTAGAAGCAGACTTCTGTTATGCTGGAGGATCTGAACTGACCAACGGAAAATATTGCGAGGATAAGAGAGAAATGAGTTTCAGAGACGAAAATTGAAAGAGGGAAAAACAGGAGTAGAGAGTTGCAAATGAAGTGAATGAAGAAATGAAATAGCTTGGAGTGGGTTTTTGTAAAAAGGAAAAGGTATGCTAAAGGACTGCGCGAAGCCCGAAGGTCGCACAACCCACGATGAGCCGTCATGGTGCAAGGATTAAGGAAGTAATGGCCTCTTTTTTTGAAATGTCATTAAATACCTAATGATGACATGACAACTCATCACCATCATTTCCCATAAACAATATATATGTGTGTATATGAATGTATTTAATTTCGGTCATGGGCTATGAATTAGCCCTGCCCATAACCTCAGGGGCCTGTGTAATAGTCAAAATAATACATGGTCCAACTAAGATGGGCCACAGGACTGATGGGCCGAAGACTGATGGGCCAAGGACAGATGGGCCGAAGACGGATGGCCCGAAGAAATAAATGGGCCCATAGAATTCTCTAGAAGATGAGTGATTCATAAGTCAGGGAGTTGTCCTACTTATGGAAAAGAGAGTCCAAAAAAGAATTGAGTTTATCAAATCCCATGATTTAAGGGATTGATAAATTTGGGTAAATGGGTTTGACCCATTTATCAAAATTATGTATAAATACATGGCCAAAGATTGAATAAAGGATCCAATTTTTCACCCCAATTATTATTGTGTATTTTCTGCATCTACAAGTATCCAACTATTACAAATTCAAATGTATAATTAGTGAGAATAGAAGTAATTATTTTAAATTTACATCCCATATATAGAATTATAATATATACAATTATTAACTTATAGTTTTTAAGTTATATATAATAATTATTTCTATGGGTGCATTTGGATAGATGGTTTTTGCTCTTGTTTTTATTTTTTGTTCCCCATCTGAGAACAAAAATGTATTTGGTAAGTGAAAACTCCAATTCCATTTTCATGTACAGTAAAAAAACATCACTCTCATTTGAGTCCAAAATGAGAACATAAAAATGATGTTCTTTTGAGTTTTTTGCACTGTAACTGGTACAAAGCAAAAACGTGTCCTGAGAATCATTTCCCAAAAATAGAAAACTCCTCTCCAAAACTCTTCTCTCGTTGCCTCTTTCCACGAACCCATCGATTTCCAAACGTCTCCGTCATTGGTTTCTCTCTCTCTCTAAAAAATTCATGGCCTCTCCGTTGGTGGCTAACGGTGACATCGCCGCCGCGAACTCCGTCGCCCCTGGCCGCATGGTGTCAGTGTACAACGAAGTACAAAATAGTCATCCGGATCACTTTCTGCCCCTCCCTTCTGTACTCAAACGCCCCTTCAAGGTCGTTAATGGCCCTCCTAGTTCCGCTGCCGGCAATCCAGGTCCACACATCTCTTAAGCTCGCGACAGCTCTAGGGCTTCGATTTAGGCCATTTCGGGACAACACTAGCTTCGATTTGGGAATCGCACTTCCTCCTCAAGCTCAAATCAGGTTCGTTTCTTTGCGTATCTTGTATCTATAGCTGCGTATGTGTGTGTATATGTATGTGTCTGTGTAATCCCACTCCTCTTGCCATGTCGAATTTTTGAACTTATCCAGAGTTTGTTTCATACCTAACTCTTATTTTGTTTCCGTTTCAAGTTCATACCCATTTTTGTTTACTATTGTTTTGGTTCCGTTTCAAGTTCTACCAGTGTCTGCTTCCCCAACTCTATTCACAAGGTATTGTGTGTATATATAAATATATAGGTATGTATTCCCCCCCCCCCCCCTACTTTATTTCACCCTTTTTTTTTTCTAATTTTGATTCACTTTATGTTTAACTCTTTTTTTTTTCTTCTGTGGTTGTAACTTATGAACAAGTAATTCATAGAACACCTTCAAGTTTTATTTTTGGTTTTGTTTTATGATTGATATATATCACTGAATCGTATGTACTTTTTTTTTTCTGAGTGTTTTTTTTGAGCAATTTGGTTTCCAGATAAAATGTTAGGTCCCGAAATCCCCATTGATTTCATGGGCTTAAATTTTGATTTATTTATTTATGTATTTTTATATATAACTGAATTATATGTAAAATGGTTTTTGTTTTCATTAGCAGTTAATGTTGGATCTGGAAATTGCCATTGGTTTGATGGGTTTCACTGGCATTGAGAGTCCGAATAAGGAATTGCATTTGCTATGGTTAGTCTTTGCTGGCATATCAATGTGCACAATTGTGAGTATTCCTGTTTGTTTGTGTTGGCATAGCTTATTTTGCTATTTCTTGTTGTAAGTTGAAACTGGACTTATAGTGGGTAAGATGAGTATTTGTCTCTTGATCCATGGACAGATGTGGTTGTGACTTTTTTGCACTAGTCTATTTGAGTTATGAATTAGAATTTACTTGAGTTATAAAATGCATTATGTGAATATTGGAAGTTTAAAAATAGGAGCTGAAGGGTGAATATATATACATGCCATTTCACTTTCCCCTTTTGGATTGTGCCCACTTGGAATTGTGGGGGATTTCGATGACCATATTAGTGAAATATGACAGTGCATAGTAAATGAACGAATACAACTGAGGAGATAGTAAGGAACACGATTAGCTTGCTTCGTTTGACAATTTGTCGTCTCCAACATTTTGTCCTTTTAAATTAAATCCTAGTAAAGTTTTGTGAAAAAGCCATTTTTTGGTTATTCTACGAAGATGATTGAGAAGGAATTTAAGAGACCATTGCCAAATGTAGCATTCTACGATATGTAGCTTTCTAAGCATGTTCACAGTTTCAAATCAATATTAGTCATGAAATATATATTTGTGTCTGTGATCCTCTCATGTATACTTATATATACATATCTATATATGTCCATACACCTTCATAGGAATCTCTCACATGTATCATCACATAGACCTTGTTCAAACAATTGCCCCTTCTTCTCCTAGTTTGTCATGGATTATTGAAGTGCTACCTTCTTTTGTGGGGGTTGGGATATGGGTGCCCTGTTGCCCTACCTAGCTGGTACTATACCCAAGGATGAGCTTGTAACCAAATTAGCATCCTAGCTACTGTCCTGAAAACATACTATTGACTGGAAATTCTTATTAGCATAAATTGCTTACTGCACTCTTTTGCTAATGGTAGGGGACACTGAAGGCCTCAATGTTTAAGGCAAACAAACCTAGTTCTCATTTATTGATTTTGCAATTGTACTGATTGCCAATATATGGCAATAAGCAACTTATGTTCAATCGAAAAAATTAACAACAATAGGACCTCTTCTTCTAGTCTTGAAAACTCAGTTTTCATAAAACAGTACTCAGAAAGTTGTGTTTGCAGAACCTCAACTAAACAAATTTCAAACTGTTTTATATGTTACTTTTAGTTCTCTGAGTCTGGAAAAGGAAATCAGAAATTTAACCAAGGCACTTGGTTTCCTTTTACCTTGCAGGGTGATTGACTAATCTTTAATGTTGTAATGAGGAACTTGAAGGCATTTCCCACTTGTTATGCCTGTGGTTCTCCCTTGTTCTAGTACATTTCTTTTATATGATCAATGTTAACTAAACAAAACTAAAGTAATTTGTGTTTTCAGATGGAATAGAACAATGTTGTCATTGCCTCATCAATCAAGCAAAATTGAAGGCCTTTCATAGTGAATTCTTTAATACTCACCTGTGAGAGTAGAGCAAAAGGGAAATAAATAAAAGGAAATAATATATATCTCTAATCATCTTCTCATTTGTTATTAGTATGAGGTCGCATGTAATTACATTAGTAGATTAGTAATCTATGGGTTAGATTTACTTATTATTATTAACTTTTCATAAATTTAGAGTTAACCATTGCATGTAATTTTCATCAACGATGGAAGTAAACCGTTAGATTAGTAATTTTTTATTTTATTTTTATTTTTGTTGTGTTTCCATTAATATTCGTGGTCATTGTCTTTGCTGAGTTGTTTTAACAGCTTAAATGATGTTGTTTGCACTGCTCAGGGGGTTTTCTACATTCCACACACTCATTGTGGCGGCTGCTTCTCTTTATATATTACTCTTCTCCGGTCTCTTTGACGAGGGTTCACCTAATGAATTGATAACTAAAAAAAGTCTACATTGTCCGACACAATATTGGGGGTATGTTGTTGAAGAAGGAGTAGTTTGAACTGTCATATATGGTGATGATTGAGGGACACAAATTTTGTAGTTGAACTCTTGTTGGGCTTGTTTCATTTGTGGTTTATGTTTTAAGAAAGTACATTATCTGCAAATCTTACAGTTAAAACTCATAATTGCAATCTTAGATTATGAGTTACGCCTTTGAGGGGTACAATGAATTCAGTTCGCGATACAATATATTTGGCCATGTAATAATATATTCAGATATGGGTATATACTGAATGATTATAAAATATTATTTAATTTTCATCTCCATAATGGGATATGTTGGAGGACAATGTCTTGGATATCTCTTGTGATATTGGATGTCCTATGATAATTATTTTTTAGTATGTCTTGTGATAATTCTTGCTATCAGGTGAAAAAAAAAATTGGACTTGTCATTTTTATGGAAAGGTGCTGCAAAAAAAATTTTATTTTCAAAAGTGTTCATGATGAACAATACCAATTTGTCATAGAAGAAATTTGGTAAAGAAGTGCCTTTCAATTGCCATTTTGCTAATTAATGTCTTCATATCCATTTGATTATTCATTTACTTAATTCATTAAAAGTTGAATACTTGTCTAAATTAAGTGGATTGGTCTAATGTAATTAAATCTCATTTAAATAGACCTAATATCAAATTAATGACATTAAACTTATCATTGAAGAAAAAAAAATATTTAAAAAAACATATTAAAGCCAAAATTTCAGCAAAATCTTTTAAAAAAACAATTCAACTTTGTCAAACATGTTTTTCTGTTTTTATTATCAGAAATCCAGGGAATACAGACGCTGTCAAACATGTTTTCCTGTTTCTGTTCCCAAATACTTTGAAAAAACAAGGTCTGTCAAACGTGTTTTTTTATTTTCTATTCCCGAAAATTTTTTAGACAAAATTTACAACCAAACATGTTTTTATTTTCGGATTACCTCTAGGACAAGAACAAGAAAAATTTTTATTCTCAAAAGAAAAAAAATAAAAATAAAAACACTGATTTCCAAACTCACCCTATGTTTTTTTTTAATCTCTATTATAAATTATAAAGTCGAATGACCATTATCATCGGTCATCAATCAGTAAAACATCTCGTTAAAAACAATTACTCTATGATGTAACCAACACGTGACACGTGTCCCCTCCCTCTTTTCCCTGATCTTCCATCTCATCCATCCACAGCTATAGAAACCACTCTCACACGTCGTTTTCACTTCACTCACACTCTCTCTCTCTCTCACACACACATTCACACAGTAAACCCTAGAAACTCTTCAGTCTTCAACAATGGCGTCGCCATCTCTCACCACAGCAAATGTTCTCAAGAAGCTCTTCTCATCTACGATTCCCACTCCCTCCACTGGTTTCGCAAAGCTGCTTCGCGCGCAGCCCTCTCCTCCTCCGCCGTTCGGAGCTGCTCGTGTACTTCGCTCAGTCGCTTTTCCGGCGACCGGTTTCGTCACCCTTGCCGATGGTCTCACTCCTCGCGCTGCTCGTCCATTCCACATTTTTGCTCTTCTGAGTAGCGATTCCGACACCGAATCCGACTCTGACTCTGACTCAGACTCAGACTCGAGCTTCACCGAGTGGACAAATGTTTATGAAGGTAGCAAAATTTCTCAAACCATTTGTCTTTGAATCTTAATGATCTGTTTTAGTCTCTGTTTCTCTTACTTTGTATACTATACTATTTTTCAAGATTTTAAGTTAAGCTCCAAACAGAGCTCTATGCTCGTAGGATTATTTTGAATATATACTTACATATATATATATATATATATTCACAAATATTTTGATATTATATGATCTGTGTTTGATTTTTTTATTATCTTACTTTTTAAATACTCATTATCTCCTTTTTTTCAAGTTGAGCTCCAAACGGAGATCTATTATTATAGGATTTGAGTATATATATATATACATATAGAAATCTTTTCATCGATGTTCTCATGTTATTTCTCTCTTCAAATCTATTGAATCTGTGTTGAATTTTTTTGTTTATCTCATTTCTTAGTTATTTGTAACTATATTTCAATTTCTCAAGTTGAGCGCTCCAAACAGAGCTCTAGGATTTGAATACACACACACACACATACATTTCTAAATATTCTCATTCGTTTCACTTTTGAATTTGTTATTTCTCAGTTTCAATTTCACCTCCAAACATTGCTCTAATTTTGAATTTGTCTAATGTGTGTTGAAATTGTTTTTCCACAACTGTTTTGTTTCAGTTTCAGCGCCTCCTTTCAAGAATCCGCTGTTGGTTGGAGGATCGGTGGAGTCGTACATGATCGAGGAAGACGACGAGGCCAAGTATGCGAGGTTCGACATGCCGGGGATTGGAAAAGAGGACCTGAAGGTTTGGGTGGAGAATAATGATCTGAAGTTCCAAGGAGTTGAGCCCTCTGATTCAGAGACTAAGAGGAGCTACTTTGTCGGGATCGAGCTCGATCAGGGAAGCTATGTGGTTGATCAGATCAAAGCTGAGGTCAGCAATGGTGTCCTCAAGGTTGTCATCCCCAAGGTGAAGCTCGAGGACAGGAGTGATGTTCTCCAGATCGAGGTCAACTAAGGTATATATTACTTCTTCTTTTGGTGTTGATGTCTGTTTTTTGGTGAATCTGACTGCTACTACTGGTAATAGTACTTAGCTCTATATGAATATATATAATTTCATTTATGTTTAAGAACTCTTGTGGGGGAGGACTGAAGTAGTACTACTTCTGGATTTGAAGGGAAGCATTGTTCTCTGTTTGTGCTGTTTATTTTCTGTCACTTTCTATGGATTTTTTTTTGTGTTTGGCAAGCGAGAAAATGCGAGTTGTAGGGACTTATTGGAGCAATTTAATTCATATATGTAGAACTCTTATGGGGGAGCAATGAAGTGGTAATACTTTTGACATAGATACCATCATGAGATGAGTTGCACTGATTTTTATTATAAAATGTATATTTTTACATAAATGTGTGTATATATCTATATTCAATTGTAATGTTTTTTCTTTTTCATCTTTCTTCACATTTTGGCTTCATTCCACTTTTATCTTTCTGTCTTTTTTTTTTTTTTTGAAAAAGGTTCTTAGCATGAAAGGAGACATTGATACCACCAAGAGATGAGTTGCACTGATTTTTATTATAAAATGTATATTTTTACATCAATGTGTGTATATATCCTTGCGGTTTGGATTAATTGCAGTCAGATTGCAGTCAGATGACGGTCAACGAAACATTTGCAGAAACACCCTTTAAGTTTTCAAAAGTCTTGCAATGACACTCCTTTGGGCCATAAAAAGTCAGATTTGCCCTTATTTAATTTCAATAAACTCCCCTCTACTATTGAATTTAATCAACTAACCCCTCTTATATCCGGATTGCCCTCTAACCCCCCTATATCCGAATTGCCACCTATACTTTTCAATTTCAATCACATTACCCCCACCCTCAAATAATATATATATAAAATTCAAAAATTATATATCAAATTTCAAAAGAAATTATAAAATTCAAATATATATATAATTTAAAATAATTATATAAAATTAAATATATATATATTTCAAAAATAATATATAAAATCCAAAAATAATATATAAAATTCGAAAAAAGTATATAAATTTTGAAATATATATATAAAATTCGAAAAAAATATAAATTTTGAATATATTTAAAATTTGAAAATATATATATAAATTTCAAAAAATTAATATTTCGAAAAACAAAATTAGAATAAATAAATAAATTTAGAAGAAAAAAATATGTATTGGTAAAATGTCATATATTTTCTAATGAAGTGAATCAAACTACTTACACCAACAATAATTAGTGGTCTTTTTATATATATTATTTTAAAATTTATATGATGTTTTCGAAAGTTATATGATAATTTCAAATTTTATAAAAAAAAATCAAAATTTATATATTTGTCAAATTTTATATATGTTTTGAATTTTTTTATACTTTTTTTGAGTTTTATATATTGTTTTCAAATTTTATATATTATTTTTGAATTTTATATATTTTTTGAATTATATATATATATTGTTTGAGGGTGGGGGTAATGTGATTGAAATTTAAAAGTATAGGGGACAATCCAGATATAGGAGGGGTTAGTTGATTAAATTGAAAAGCATAGAGGGCAATCCGGATATAAGAGGGGTTAGTTGATTAAATTCAATAATAGATGGGAGTTTATTGAAATTAAATAAGGACAAATCTGACTTTTCATGGCCCAAAGGAGTGTCATTGCAAGATTTTTGAAAGCTTAGGGGTTATCTCTATAAACTTGTGCATTGACCATCATCTTGCTGCAATTGACCCAAATCTCAGGGAGTCTCAACGCAAATTACCCATATATCTATATTCAATTGTATTAGATAGTTAAGGTGAGTGTGCTCTCATATTGTATAAAATGACACTTTTACTTTTCAAAAGATTTTTACAACATCAAAACTCCATGACAAATTTTGGTAATTAAGCTTATACTGACTAAGCTCAACGTTTATAAACAGATATCCCTCTCAATTTTATTTTATTTTAAGACAATACTTGGCACTCTTCGAAGAGGACAAATTGATTTGGTCCAGACACATGGTTAATTTGTTTGTTTTTTTTAAAAAAAAAAAGAAATTATTTCAATTCGTTATATAAGTTTTATATCCAACTTATGAAATTTTTTAATCATATGTTTAAATGCTTTTGAACTAAATCATTATATCCTCAGGGGAAGGATCTAAGTATTGACTTATATATATATATATATATATTTATTTATTTTTCACATTTCCATTTCAATTCACATTTTCCTAACCCGATTAAGTATGCTAGACAAATTTTGGTAATGAAGAACTTCAACATTTATAAACTTATTCCCCTCTAAATTTTATTGTTATTTTCATTTTCATATCCTAAATAGCCACGCGCGTGGTCACATGAGACATTAACAATAAATGGGTTAACTTTATTTACATTTCTGATGTTTGTTCTCTCTTCAATCTCACTCCCTCATGTTAGCAAATATTCAATCACACTCTTTATTAATCAATATTTTGATGAATTATCTTATTTGCCCTTAACCAAACAACCTGATCCAAACATATTTATTGGCATACCCAAACAACAAAAATGGTATTTATTCTTGGGTTAATTACAACTAGACATTCTCGAATAACAGGCAGACCCCTTATTGTTTGGTAAATTACAGCTAGACCATTTTAAGTTAATCGGCGTATATTTTCGGTGACTAGTAATGTAAAATTACATCTTTACTCATGCTTGTAATTCATTTAAAATATTTAAAAATTATTATTTTGTCAATCACTTATTTACAAAAGTAATTTTGGTTATATTATAAACTTTAAATGAGAATATTTAGATATTTTCACATGTCCTTTGCATCTATTTGAGGGCATTTAAAACATTTTACATCTGAAAAAGTGATGACATCAGCATTGGCCGAATTTGACCACGCTGGTAGGGGATATCTGTTATAACTTACAAATTTGAGAAGGTCTATCTGTAATTTACCAAATGACAGAAGATCTACATGTTATTTAACATATATCTAAAGGGGGTCTAGCAGTAATTAAACATTTATTCTTTCACCCAAACAAAACAAAACATCTCCATCGGAAGTAGGGCTGCAAATAAACCGAGCCGAGCCGAGCCGAGTTTTGGAATGTTCAAGTTCGGTTCATTTACTAAATGAGCCTAGAAAATGTGTTCAAGCTCGGCTCATTTGCTTAACGAACGAGCCCAAGTCGAACGCCAGATTTAACGAGTCGAGCCCGAGCTTGCTCACGAACGAATCGTTTCAATTGCAACATATATTACTCTTGCCAATAGATGCCTGGATTTAGTTTTTGCATATATGTTTTTAACATTTTTTCACTAGTATAATTTTTTATGAATGATTTTTATGTTATGGACGCATAATTCCTATAATCTTTTCACAACAATTTTCATAATTTATTCAATTTGATCACTTTCGTTTGTCAAATATGAGATAATTTTATTATTTAACTTAGACGAGCTTGTTCACGAGCTTAGTAATGTTCAAGCTCGGCTCGTTAACTAAACGAGCCTAAAAATTGTGCTCAGGCTCAGTTCGTTTACTAAACGAACAAGCACGAGCCGAGCTCTTAACGAGCCAAGCCCGAACCTGCTGACGAACGGCTCGGTTCATTTGCAGCCCTAATGGGAAGACACGTATATACAGAACCAGCTAAACATGCTATCATGGGGCTTTCTCACAAAATATTTAAAAAAGTGTTTATGTGCAGATTTTTTTTATGTACTTTGTTAAAACTTATGTTCGTCAAGAAAAAACTTAGGGTAATTTGAATTGACACCTTCTGAGATTTGAGTCAACTGCATCCAAATGACGGTCAATGCACAAGTTTGCAGAGACACCACATGAACTTTCAAACGTCTTCCAATGACAACCCTTTGGGCCATGAAAAGTCAGATTTGCCCTTATTTAATTTCAATAAACTCCCCTCTACTATTAAATTTAATCAACTAACCTCTCTTATATCCGAATTGCCCATATACTTTTCAATTGCAATCACATTACCCCCCACCCTCAAACAATATATATATATATAATTCAAAATTATATATAAAATTATAAATATATATATTTTGAAAATAATATATAAAATTTGAAAACAATATATAAAATTCAAAACATATATAAAATTTAAAATTATCATATAACTTTCGAAAACATCATATAAATTTCGAAAACATCATATAAATTTTGAAATATATATAAAAAGACCACTAATTGTTGTTGGTGTAAGTAGTTTGATTCACTTCATTATAAAAGATATGATATTTTACCAATATATATATTTTTCTTCGAAATTTATTTATTTCTTCTAATTTTGTTTTTCAAAATATATATTTTTTGAAATTTATATATGTATTTTTGAATTTTATATATTATTTCTAAATTTATATGTTTTTGAATTTATATATTTCTTCTGAATTATATATGTATATATATATATTTATTTATTTTTGAATTTTATATATATTCGAAATTTTTATTTTTTTCAAAATTTATATATATATTTCAAATTTTATATACTTTTTTCAAATTTTATATATTATTTTTGGATTTTATATATTATTTTTGAGATATATATATATAATTTTATGTAATTGTTTTAAATTATATATATTTTTTTGAATTTGATATATATTTTTGAAATTTGATATATATATTTCGAATTTTATATATTTATTTCGAATTTTATATATTTATTTCGAATTATATATATATATTGTTTGAGGGTGTGGGGTAATGTGATTGAAATTGAAAGTATAGGGGGCATTCCAGATATAGGATGAGTTAGTTGATTAAATTGGAAAGCATAGAGGGCAATCCGGATATAAGAAGGGTTAGTTGATTAAATTCAATAGTAGATGAGAGTTTATTGAAATTAAATAAGGGCAAATATGACTTTTCATGGCCCAAAGAGGTATCATTGGAAGACTTTTGAAAATTCAGGGGCTGTCAATGCAAATTATTCAAAAATTTAAATACAGGAGTGTTTAAATATAGAACAAATAAACTTTTAAATAAATATGTTTTCTAAATTTTGCAAGGAATGAATTAAAAGAAAGAAAAACGATTTTGGCTTGCCCAACCAGACTAAACCTTTGCTAATAGGTTGTTCACAAATGATAGTTTAGAAACGTCAGTTTATTTAACGAGTAGTCTCAAACTATTTAGAAACAAAGCTACAATCATATTAGTAGATTTTACTGATTTGTTAATTCCATTATTCCACTAATTAACAAGGTTTTTATTAGGGTATATATTGGTCGGTTAGGGTACCTATTTTTCTACTTATTAATCTCTATATTTTGTCTTGCCAACTCATGTAAATTGAGTTACACGCATCATGTATTAAAATTTCCATGACTATAAATTAATTATGGTATATCACTGAAAATGAAGGGTAGGTAGAGAAGATGATTTCAGAACTCTGGATATAACATATATATATATATATATATATATATATATATATATATATATATATATATATATATTATAGGGTAAATAGCATTAAACCCCCCTCAACTAAGTGATGGCCCCTCAAACTATGAAATTGTTACAATTCAGTCCCTCTAATCATAACGCTATTAGTTAAATTTAGGATAATTTGCATTCAGATCCTCTGAAGTTTTGATCAATTGCACTCACCTCCTGAGATTTCATTTTCCTTGCAATGACACCCCCTGAAGGGGTTAAGACCCCATGAAATGACTGTTGTGCCCTTGCTTTAGTGTAAAAAACATGTTGGCTAAATTAATTGACCAAACAACCCTTGTATATTAAGCTCAATTTGAAAAAAAATTCAAGTACTTTGGATACAAGGATTTTTGAAATAGGGATATCTACATATAGGTAGACATAAGGATCACTAATTACAAATAGGTAAACTTTTACCTTTCAATTACTAATACATCAACTTAACTAAACTAATTACAAACGAGTCAACATTTTTGTTTAAAGACTCAAATACCCCTAAAAGAACTCCATTCTTCTTCTCCCCCATTCCAAAATCCCCAAACACTCAAAAATAAAAATAAAATATTTCGGAAAAAATTAAAATATTTCTAAAACAAAATGAGGAAAAAATTATTTTGGGAAAAAAAATATTTTGAAAAAATAAAATAATTTTGGAAAAATAAAATATTTCAAAAAAATAAAATATTTCAAAAAAATGAGGAAAAAATATTTCAAAAATATAAAATATTTCGGGAAAAATAAAATATTTTGAAATATTTTTGTTTATTTCTTTTTCACTTTTTTTTTCTTCTTTTCAACGAAATGTGTTCAAGCCTTAGACTTCTTGGTGATTACAATGCAATATTTGGAGTCAAGTGTGTCAAGAAGTATCAAGAATGAGTTGATTGAGTTGAATTTGTTTTGAAATTTGGTGTCTTAAAAAGTAATAAATCTTAGGTGAGTTATATTTAGATAATTTATTTCAATATGACAGTAAACATAATCTGAATCTTACTTGTTAAGTATGAATTGCTTTACTTGATTCTTATGAATTGCTTTGAATGAATGTCATAAAATATTTCGAGAAAAATATTTTATTTTATTTTTTCCGAAATATTTTATATTTTCCAAATTTTTTATTTTTCTTGAAATATTTTATTTCCTATTTTTTTTTGAAATATTTTATTTTTCCCGAAATAGTTATTTTTCCCGAAATATTATTTTTCCTCATTTTGTTTTCGAAATATTTTATTTTTCCAGAAATATTTTAATTTTTTTGAAATATTTATATGTTTTCCAAAATATTTTATTTTTATTTTGAGTGTTTGGGGATTTTGGAATGGGGGAGAAGAATAATGGAGTTCTTTTAGGGGTATTTGAGTCTTTAAACAAAAAAATTGACTCATTTGTAATTAGTTTAGTTAAGTTGATGTATTAGTAATTGAAAGGTAAAAGTTTACCTATTTGTAATTAGTGATCCTTATGTCTACCTATATATAGATATCCCTATTTCAAAAAACCTTGTATCCAAAGTACTTGAAATGTTTTTCAAATTGAGCTTAATATACAAGGGTTGTTTGGTCAATTAATTTAGCCAACATGTCTTTTACACTAAAGCAAGGGCACAAGAGTCATTTCATGGGGTCTTAACCCCTTCAGGGGGTGTCATTGCAAGGAAAATGAAATTTTAGGGGGTGAGTGCAATTGACCTAAATGTTAGGGGATTTGAGTGCAAATTACCCTAAATTTAACTAACGGTGTTATGACAGGAGGGACTGAATTGTAACAATCATGATAGTTTGGGGGGGTTATAGTCAAAAACATAGTTGAGGGGGGTTAGTTGAGAGAGAGAGTATAGTTGAGGGTGGTTTAATGCTATTTACCCTATATTATATTACCCTAATTGACCTCAGGATATTAATGCAATGTACAGAAAATACCCCGGTGCGAATAACACCCTGTACTTTGAAAATGTGTGTATTGACACCAATACTTTTGGAAAACGTACGAACACCCCCTGCAAGTTTCGAAAACGTGCGAATATCCCTTTCTTTGACTTTTATACTTTCTTAAATACCCATTTTACCATTTCTCTTAAAATTCAAATTCGAAATTTATATATATAAAATTCAAAACCAATATATATATAATAAAATTTTTGAAATTTATATATATAAAAATTGAAATATATATATATAATTCGTAAAAAAATAATTAAATTTCAAAAAATATATATAAATTTCGAAAAATAAATAATAAATTTCGAAAAATATATATATAATTTGAAAATATATATATATAATTCGAAAAAACATATAAAATTCGAAACAAATATATAAAATTCAAATAGTTGTGCAAATAGAAGTATAAAAAACACAAGTGACCAAAGTACAATACACCAAAACAAAATTTAAAGTCAAAGAAAGTAGAAAATAGAAGTATATTTTCCTGAATTTATATTTTTTTTTCCGAAATTTATATATGTTTTCAAATTCTATATTTTATTTTCGAAATTTAATATATATTTTTCCAATTTAATATTTTCCCCGAATTTTATATATATTTTTTTGAAATTTATATATGTTTTCGAATTCTATATTTTATTTTCGAAATTTAATATAGTTTTTTCGAATTTAATATTTTTCCCGAATTTTATATATATTTTTCAAAATTTATATATCTTTTCAAAATTTATAAATATTTTTTGAATTTATATATGTTTTTTCCAATTTTATATAATTTTTTTAATTTTATATTTTTCTTTTCAAAATTTATATTTTTTCGAATTTTAATATATATATTTTTGAATATTATATATTGTTTCAAATTTTATATATTTTTTTCGTATTTTATATATATATTTTTATAATTTTATATATTTTTTTGAAATTTATATATGTTTTTGAATTTTATATATATTTTTTCGAATTTTATATATTTTTTTCGAATTTTATATATTTTTTTAGAAATTTATATATTTTTCAAAAAATATATATATTTTCCATTTTTTTGAAATTTATATACTAAGGACATATATGTCATTTTACACGAAAGGGGTCAATTCGCACATAAATGAAAGGTTTGGATCAAATCGAACCATAGAGGGTTATATGCACTATATTTATACTATAGGGGTTTAACGCTCCCGACTCTAATTTTTTTATCTGGCTGACGTGGCATTGGATTAAAAGTTGAGACCCACATTTGAGCTGGTATTCACGAGGCACAATCCACACCTTTGGATCCGCACTAACTCCCCTCCGATGAGAGGCAAACTGTAGGGAATTTTTCTCCCTGAATTTGACTATCTTTTGCATTCAGAAAATAATTTATTATTTACCACATGCATAGTGGCTTCCAAAATTATGATTTTAAATTATATATATATAGGGTGTTTTTACTTAAGTTGGATTTTGACTTTGGTCCCTTTTTTAAAATGTATTTGATATTGGTCCCTTTTGAAAGATTAATGTTTGGTAAATTATATTTTTATATTCATTTATTGCGCTAATTACACTTTCACTCCCTCAACCAAAATTTAAAATATAAAATGACTAAATTACCCCTAAATGTGTATGATGGTCTATTTGTCCATCCATAAAGATGTGAAAAAACCAACCTACCCTCCTTTTATATGTTTTTTGGAAAAAAAAAATATTTCAAAAAATATACTTTCTACAATTTTGATCATATTTGAAAACAGAAAATTGTTTTGAGTGAAACTAAACACATTTTTATTTTTTTTTGTCTAAAAGCCTAGAAGAAGGCAAATTATTACGATCTTACTTTTTTAGGTTGAATCATTATTTTACAATCATTCTTATTATTAGTTTCGTAACAATAAATAATTGTGGGAACAATAGAATATCTTTTTTACTTGAGGTTGCATCAGTATTTTAATATTACTTTTAATATTAAAACATGAACAAGTGGTCCTTCGGTTAGTTTTCTTAAAATATAAAATAACATTTTAAAAATTGATATCTTGCTGTCTGCAAAATTTGATCATGGTGTATGAACAATATTTAAGTCTTTATCTTTAAAGTGATATGTTTTAAAATACTAGACAATATTAATTTTTTTTAAAAAAGAATTAAACTTCTCTAAAAACCAAAAAAATAAACAAAAGGACCGATTATTACCTTGAATAATTTTTATTTACGTTATACGCAACAGAAGCAGCTAAGTACTAAACGGAATAGGTATTAGTTTGGCAATGGTTAGAGCAACAAACTCAGATTCAAAAAGTCTGTTTGTACGAACGATCTAGGCCTGTTTCGGAGTTTTCCTAGGGTTGGTAAGGCGAAATGGGCCACCCTAGCCAATTGAGTGTTCTACCTCTGGCCATCGACATCATACGCTCTACCGAAACAAATTTTGCAAAAAACTAGCTATATCCAATCTTGGTTGGCCTTTCACCCATAGCCACAAGTCATCCTTGCATTTTGCCACATATGTGGGTTCGGTCCTCCAAGGCCTGTTAGAGCTCTCTTCAACTTGCTCATGTCTAGATTGATCGGTTTCGGGTCAAATAGAGTTTTAGACAAATTTCTATACACATTAGAGAACAAACATAATTCTTTTAGGATAGACATAAATATTTATCCATATATATGTATGTATATGTTTCCTCTATGACTACTTCGTTCTGTTCACAGATAAGATTAAAAGAGAATTTGAAACTTATGGGTTTATAAACTTGTTTTCCTAAAAGTAATTGACTTTATGTTGGATTTGTCCCAAATTGATTGTGAAAGGGGTTGATGGTCAGTATATAAGTGTGAGGAAAAATTTTACCTTTTCAGCTAATGTTTTGGGGTTAGAGAGATGACTACCCAACACTTTAACAATTAAGCTTAATCACTATTTGACATATACTACATACATTTTCTAATTCAAAAAACTATTACCACATATTCATCCATCATGTCCACTCCCACTATAAAAACCACTTTTTCACTCAAAACCCTAGAAAATCTTCCTTTGCCACCGGCACCACTCATCTCGTGAAATTCTTCCTTATCACATACAAAAAACACAGTTCCAGCACCATCAATGGCATCCGCAACATCTCTCACCCCCGCGAAAAGGCTCTTCTCCACCTCGCTCCGCTGCCACTACCACACCAGCGGCGCATACCCCTACAGATTTTTCAGAAACCCCTTCGGTACTAAATCTAACCCTAACTCCTCCTAATTTTGTTTCCTTTAAATCTATATCTCTATTCATACATATATTTATATATACGTGGATATATAGGAGTGGCTGAAGATGGGAATGGTGAGCCGAGAAGATTAGCGGAGCGCAAACTAGTGAATGATAGGTGGCTTGTGACGAGGTTTGACATGCCAGGTGTAAACTCAGAGAGTGTGAAAGTGAGGTTGAATGAGGATAAGAACATTGAGATTGATGGAGAAGAGCCCATACTCAAGTATGGGTACAAAGGACGCTTTTACAAGCTGGAATTCCCGGGAAATTCAGAGATCTTCGAAATGGAGCAGTGGAAGGCTGTGGTCAAACATGGTGTCGTATGGCTTACTGTCCCTCTCACCCCATTCGCTCAGAGGGGTATGGAGTACTATCACCGCATTCACAACAAACCCTTTCCTTTTTTTGAATGCATTCAATAAATGTTTTTTTTTTTTTTTAAAGAATTTTGAAGGTAGTTGATCTGAATTTGTGGGTCTAATTTCATATATTGTGATCAAGGTTATTGTAATTTTTGGTTTATTATGGTGGGCTAGCTCTTGCTTGATATAACTTTTTTTTTGGTAAATTGCTTGATATAACTTTGAATATACTGGTATTGTGTTATGTGGTACCTTAACATTTTGGGTAATTATTTTGGAAGTTCCTTTTATTAATTTGTTGCTGTTGCTTAATGATCATATGGGGAAGATTCAAATGTCCAATTTGTTACTGTTAAATTTTGGGTTTTTTTTTTTTTTTTTTGAATTTCGAATTTTGGGGGTATAGTTGATCTTAATTTGTGGGTCTAAATTCATTTATTGTGATCAAGATTACTGTAATTTTCGGTTTATTATGGTGGGCTCTTGCTTGATATAACTTTGATATTTACTTTTGCCATATAGAGTCCCCGGATGTGGTACCTTAATGTTTGGAGTAATTTGTAATTTCATTTTATCTATTGATGTTGCTTAATGAGCATATCGGGAAGATTACAATTGTTCAATTAACAATTGTATATATGATATATATATACACTAGTATATATGAGGATATAAAGTTACTTTGTATCATGGTTGGCCGAGTCGGCCGGTTCGTAATGGTATTGGGCTGAATCGAAACTTGTTCAACCCGATATATCGGGGGGAGGGCGGTTCACATCTGAACCGGCCGGTTCCCTAAGAACTGGCCGATATGGACACGAACCGGTTCCTAAAAAAAATAATGAAAGTGAAGCAGTAGTTGGGGTGGTGGGTATGGGACCAGTCATTTGATAGACTATTGTGTTTCAATGGGTGGGGATGTTAGCTTAAAATGAAGTAGTTATATCTTTTTTTGAGGCAAGGACAAGTTGAGTATCTGACGAGTAATAAATGGCAAAAATTGAAAATCAATATAATATTCTTATATACTGTATATATATTTTCAATACATAATAATATAGTTAACATTATACCATCACGGCAACAAATATTTAAGTGTCAAAAGTTAACATAATGTATAGATACAGATGCATCATCCATGTCATTTTCTCGTTCATATTATATACTCTCTCCGTTCCGTCCCAAAATAAATGTTCATTTTCCTTCTTTTAGTTGTCCCAAAATAAGTATCTATTTTGAAAAGTCAAAATATTTTATTTGATCAATTTAATCTTCAAGCATTAAAGTAATAAAACATATATATTATAAACCATCACATCACTATGGTAGGACCATGGATAAAGTTGGTATTTCATTCACTAATACTACAATAAAAGTCATTCTCTAAATATCTTTAAAAATATATATAAAATTTACTTAAAATTATCAAAAAATCATCAAAGTTTAGTTATGTTGTCAAAAATATCATATCAATACATTTTTACCAACATGTGCGAGTTTTTAAAAAATTCACGTTTGCGATAACTGAAACCGTTACATAACCCCGATACTGACCTGGTTCCGTTATACCGATACCGAAACCGTTACACCATTCGAAATCGTATTTGCGAACCATGCTTTGTATTCCAGGAAGGTCTGTAAAACCTTACATCGCAGTTTGTTCTTTATTGCTTGGGTGATCTTTGTGTAAGACTGCATTGTAAGTACAGTCCAATTTGGGATTAGGAACTTGAACTTATTTTTATTTATGTATTTTCTTCTTTTCCCAACTGATAGACTGATGTTATTTTAGTATGTTGAGTAATTTTTAGGTCACTCATTAATAACAGTTTCTTTTTTAATGAAAACATCAAAATGTTACACTGCATGAGATACATGTTTAACTGCCAAGATATAGTTTGTATAAACTTTAGGTTATAGTAGTACTTGATCACAAAATAATGTAATGTTACTGCTAGTACATAGTTTCGTATATACTATACATAATAATGTCGCGAATTTTTAACCCCTATGATATGCATACGGTTTGTATAACACTCTCGTGGTTCTACTTGCCCCCAATTTCCCTCCGAAAAATATATATATCTATTTTTGAATTTATAATTTTTGCGAAAAATATAATTAATTTTTGAAAAATAATATTTTTAATGGGTTGATTTCATTAAACTCCCTTATACTATTGAGGGTAATTTAGGTATTTTGATTCAAAATGTGAGGTGGGGGGCATAATGATGAAATTGAATAGTATATGGGACAAAGTGGACACCGTGGGGGTTAGTTGATTAAACTACATAGTATAGGGAGTTTCTTGAAATTAATCCTAAAATATAATATAAAACAATGGCTTTTAAGTAAATTCACGCAAAAATCTGACACAAATCTGACGGAGGCTCTGCTCCATGTTCTAAGAGTAGTAACTGATATTATTTAAACATTAGGGGTACTTTCTATAATTAAGTTATAATTCAAGAATAGTTCCTATAATTTTCCCATTTGATTTCTATTGTAGTGACACCCTTAGGGATGAAAAGACCAGCATACACTTCAGATATATCATTTATTACAATCATGTAATAATATGGCATGTGAAATGAGCTCCATACCCTTAAACCCTCTCCCCCACCCCCACTACCCAACCATCGCCTCCTCTAGTAAATTACTTTTGAAATTCAATTAAACCCATTTCATCATCTTTTCCGATTCCATCCAATCTCTTCATTCAAACAGTTTTTCTGCAAATTTTGGTCAACCCCTTTTCACTTCAGTCTCCACATAAGCTAAATACAGTCTCAAAAGTTTCAGTACACTTCAATACACAATCAATTTTCATTTTTTAAGTGCGTATATATCTATATCTATATCTATATATACATACATATATAAAGTGATCTAATGGGTCTTTTTTTTCTCCTTTTTCTTTATAATCCTAAATTTATATATATACATAAATATATATAAGAAGCGCCCCAAAAAAATCACCAGATGAAAGAATCAAGAAGAGGGCAAATTGGGGTGGTTTGGATCGAGATTGGAAGTGGGTTTTGAACCCAGAAGCGCAATCAATCGGGCACCCACATGATTAGGGTTTGGCGAGGCAGATTGGGTGGAGCGGGGTAAGAGATGAGTGAGTAGAGATAGGAGTAGGCGGTGCTGGCAGGTGGCGAGTACGGTGGAGGTGGTTGCTTGTGGGTGGAGGGGGAGGCGGAGGAGGAGGAGGAGAAGACGATTGATTTTTCTTGTTTGGATTTTCTTGATTTTTTCTTGGGTTTTGATCGAGAGACTTGATTTTGGTTGAAGTGTTAGGGTTTAGATGTTGGGGGCACAAAGGTTATTTCATATTACAGATCTTTTTCTCAAGAGCATTTTGGTCTTTTCACCGCCACAAGGGAGGTGTTATTACAAAAAAAAAAAAAAAATGAAACTTCAGAGGATAGCTGGACTGACTACGGATTCAAGCATATAAAACCGCAAGAAAATCATGTATTGGTCGGGTAAATCCATTCTATGTGCTGGTCTGTCTATCACCACAAACCTAGTCCCATTAAGTAAAAAGGACATACTTGAAGAATACCCATTTTCCACATGCAACACAATCAGCTGCTATATTGAACCTAAACAAAATTCAGCTTACTACATTAAATACATGAAGAAATTTTGTAGAGGCAAAATTAATGAACTATTTTGAATACCACATTAAAAGCTGAACTGACCAATGAGATGTGTGATTATGGAACTACATTCACATTAGCATTCCTCTGTATAGAGGTAGCAAAAGAGCGGGTTTGGGTAGGGTTTTAAACAAATCAATGACCCATTTTTAATTAGCTATATTGAGTTATAAATGGGTTTGGTCAACCCGACCCACAATAATTGTTTTGAGAAAAAATTATATATATAACTTGTGTTCGAAATTTAAAAAATTATCATGAACAGAATTTCAATATCAATATAGAATATTAATATTCCTTCAAAAAATATATTTATACATAATATCATTCAAAATTGGATTGGGTCATAAGTGGGTCAGATTAACTCACACGGATCAACCGACCTGCATATCTTAAATATATATATATATTATAATTGTAAAATAATCCAATAAACTAAATTCATAATTTTGTAAAGATTCACGCATATATATATATATATATATATATATATATATATATATATATATACTCCAACAAAGTAAATCCTATCCATCATATTTGATTTAGTTTTTTAAAAGGAAAAATCAAAGGCCTCTATATCCTTATCTTAACAAAGCCATTCACGTTTCTCTCTCTAACTAAATCCATAATTTTATAAACATTCTTGTCCATATGCATATATACACACGATTTGAGTTTTTTAAAAAGAAAAAATCAAAGGGGTCTCTATCCATATCTCCACAAAGCCATTGACGTTTCTCTCTCCTCAATCACCCCCAAACCCCTTTCACCCTCTACACCTCTCTCTATATATCATTTCTAAAAATCAAATGATTTCAGTTCCTCGATTTGTCTTCGAAATTTAGAGACGATTGGCAGAAAATTGTTGCCGTCTGGGTTCAGTTACTCATATAGAAAGAGTGGCGACGAAAAGAAAGAAGAGAGAGCAAGATTGAGGGGGTGAAGCAGCGAAAGAGATCTTGGGCAAAGACGGGTCAAAACACGTACCCGACACTAGCCCGCATTTTGTACCATCCTCATTTTACCCAACCCGTTCTTAACCCGTCTTTGAAATTACTTACCCATTACCCAAATTTACCGGTTAGATATGGGCGAGTTGGTGGGTTTTGATAAGAATTGTTGGTTCTACCTCTATATATATGTAGTGTGATGTCCGTCCAGGAGTGATAAAAATAATGGCTAAGAACAATTAAAAAGGACGGTTTAAGTTTTACCTATTGCAAGTACACGAATTGTATTGTTGCACAAAAACGGCTTGAGAAAAGAAATATCGATCACACAGAAACTTGGATTATTCACTTCAGTAATCTAACATTATTGAATTATGTTTGAAAAATAATTTTGAATTGCTTTGTGATTTATAGCTAAATTAACTAAAACAAAAAATAAATTGAGATTTGATCAATAGAGAGAAAAACTAGAGTTTTCATCGCTCCACCACTAACCGCATAACATAGTTTTCAATTTGCACAATTGTAAGAGGGCGATCTATTCTCGTGAATCAGAACGTACCGCAAATAGTCGAATACGCTTCCAAAAAGGATACCGTCATCCGAATTCGATACAACCCATCTCCGGACAGAGTGTAACTAGTGTATGTTATTTACTTTACTCTAATCTACTCCTAATGCATGAAATTAAACTAGAGCATGTCTATGATACCTCAACGAGGCATGGCCTGTGTAAACCAGATTGAGTAATCATGATTGAGTAAGAAAATATATTCATTCAATCTAAAATAAGAATTAAGAACAAATATATAATCTTGTATCAAAAATAAAAACGGTCACTCATCTACAACAATCATCACGGTATATTCACAGCTTTCCCTCGTTACAATTGAAAACAAATATAAAAACTACATTATTTGGCTAGGGTTTTGCTAGAAAACCCTAGATACCGAATTAGTTGATCATGACTAAAGGAGACTATATCGTTGATGTAGAATCGCTCGCCGTAGTCTTCCGCTCTGGATCTCTAGGTCTTGTATGACTATTCCTTGGAATGAATCTTCAGAGATTGCTCTGAAAATTATACGTGTGTAGAAGCTCTCCCAAAATTTGTAGCAAACATCTGTATTTATAGGCAAAGCTGAGGGAAATCCTAAGGTTACCATTTTTTGTAATTTCACACCCAACTAAGAAAAATCCATCAATATTATGTATAATATGTCATATACATGTGCATATAGGTGTTGGGGTCGAACACAAAGTCATCTGGGTTAAAATATGATTTTGGCCCGATTATGAAATTTTTAGCTTTTTCCTGTAGACACGTCTCACTCTTTTAATTATAACTAGAGGTATAAATATTGGATGGAGGTGTGTAATAGATTTTTGGAAATAAAACTTTAAGCTCTTGATGTTAGGCTTAAGAATCACTCAATTTGGACCTCTTTTGACAAAGATATGGCCCTATGAAGTTGACTGAAATTTTGACATTGTAGTTACGCGCCGCGCATAGGGAGCTACGCACCGAGCGTAGGTTGAGCGTATAAATGATATTTTCTAGCCACTTTTAGCTACTGGGAGCGTAGGTTAAACATAGCAAAATTCTTGGAAATCATTTTTCTTGATAATTGCTCCATTTGAACCCTCTCGATCTCTTGTTATGATTCTTGAGGTTGCGGCTCCGAAAGATGATATTTTCGCCATTCGGGAGACACTTTTCTCTTGAAAACACCTCTTTAGCTCTCCTCTTTGAATAGACACAGACATTTCTCTAGTTAATTTTCCAAAGTTGGCTCATTTTCTTCATTAAGCTCCTGAAACACACTTAAACACGCAAACCGTATAAAAATATCAAATAATGGAATGTAAAGACATAACAATAACAAGATAGGGGCCTAAAATGAATAACATTCGACACCTATCATAGTGCACCGATTTAAAACAATTAATGTTATATTACAGCTATTGTCAACTTTTACAATATGACATTTATTTATTTTTCGTACTATAAGTGTTATTTTTTTCTCAAATACTCGAATTAATATTATTAAGGTTCTAAGGCCTTAATTTATACAATATTTGGATGGGTTTTTTGAACCTTCTAGCTCATGATCAGATCTCATTATTATAAGGATCTGATTTACATTTCTTTTTCAATTTTGATTTTTCCTAACTAAATTGGGATTTTAACTTGTTCCTAAAGAAATTCTAGAGTTCTCTATTTGACGGGTTGGGCTTCACATCTTCATAAGCAGACCCATTAACAGTTGAATTATTTGGGTTAACCGAACAGGCCTGCAAAATTTGGCCCTTACACTGGCCCTTTCAGATTCGACCCATCTCGATTCATATGGATTGGATTCGAATGTGAATTCTCCAATTCTTCTTTTGTTAAGGCTCTATGTGTTGAGTATTTTCCTACATTCAGAATTTTCAATCATAAAACTTTCTTAGCTTCACTTTCGGCCCCTATATTCATGATTTCTTGTAATTCTTTTTTCTTGCGTATTTGGCAAGAAATCAAGAAATAAATAAACATATATATATATTTATTTATTTTTGCATACTTGGAAAAAATCAAGAAATATATATATATATATATATATATATATATATATTGCTTGCTTTTACATTGGCAGTTAATTTTCTTCATGCCATTTGTCTTAATTTTGGTAATTATATTTTTTGATGTCATTTGCTTTGATCTTTGGCGATTGATTTTTTTTTTTGTACCCATTGCCCTTTTTATTCACTTTATCTTAAAGACGGACATTAAGATATAATTTGCCACTTTTTTATTTTGCAAAATTATATTTTTTTATGCCGTTTGCTTTAATCTTTGGCGATTGGTTTTTTTTTTTTTTTTTTTTGTACCCATTGCCCTTTTTATCCACTTTAACTTAAAGACGAACATTGAAATATAATTCGACACTTTCTTTATTTTTGTAAATAAAATTTTTAGGACAACCCTAATTAAATGGGGGATTGGACATTTTATAGAAGTAAAATGTAAAAATACCTATCTATGAGTTCATTTGATTCCGAGATCAGATTTGGCGATCTGGGTCTGGATTTTGGTGAAACGCTGATTGTTGGTGGAGAAATGATCGTGTACAGCCAAGACTCCAACCATCGTGCAAGTTCTTCTCTTGGACAAGATCGGCTACGTGAATGTTTGGCTTCCCCGTCCCCGGCATACCCGTCACCAGAATGTTTGGCTTTTTCCTGCCGCTGCGTTGCGCCATGCCAAAAACTTTTGCTCTACTTGGAGGTATCTGTATTGCTGCTCCTCAAACCCTTTTACAAGCTGCTTCAACCCTCTCAAGGTAAACGATATATATAAATATATATATATAGGTCAGCCGTTCTTGAGAGAAATCTCTAGGCAATAGGTTTATAGGTCCATGATTGACAATATGGATCACTATAATTTTTTAACCTTACCTTTAATTTTTTTATATAACAAAAAAATATATATAAAAAGACTATCGTATCCTTACTATTATATTTTTTAATTCTTTAATTTATAAAAGTATTATTTTTTTTAGTTAGGATATTAATTCTGTCATTTATTTTTAATATATTAAATTAAATATACTCTCAAATATTAATTTTTTTTTTTATAAGTTTTAATTATTTTATTGGTAAATCAATTAACATGTTATTAAATTTTAGTTTGATTTAAATCATAAAACTCAATCCTAATTAATATATTCATAAATAAATCACAATTTATGAATATATTTTTATGAAAAGAAAGTTTCATTTGGCAAAAAAAAAATTAATTAGGATAATGAATTTTATAATTTAAATCAAAATTAAAATTTAATAACAAGTTAACTGATTTACAAATAAAATAATTAGAATTCATTACCATAGTGTTCATTTTTTTTTTGTTTTTTTTTCGGTAATTAAAACTTATTATATTTTATTTTTCTGATGATTATATATATATTTGGTTATGTTGGTTGAACACTATGTCAGATTCTGGCTAGCTTGTTGAGTCTGAACATGTATTTTTTATTTCTTTGATTTTATTTTGTAGACATTGTTGGGAGGATTACATGTTTGATGATTTTTCATTTTATTTTATGGGTCTTAGTAATTTTTTTAAAAAAGTTATGTTGTAGTTGGTGATTTTTATTTTTTTGGTTTCAATTTGTGATTAGTTGGTCTCGACACCATGTAGATATTTATGGATTTGATTTTTTAATTAATTGTGTGCTTGCTGAAACAAGATTTTAAATAACTAAAAATCAACCTCCATGATTTACATGAAACTGACTTGTTAAAAAAATTGAGAAATTACTATTATTTTAATAATTTTTTATTTGATAATTGAACTAGCATGAACCAATTATTATATTCAACTATTTAACCAATCTCATCTCATTGTATTTTATGATATTTCAAAATCATAATTGAAAATTTAATTATTGTCTATTATGAAAGAATGATAAATGTTGATAAAGAACTTGCTCATACATAATTTTACTTCATTCCTCGTACATTAATTGTCCAATTTTTTAACTATACTTGGTTTCGGATAATTTTATATTTTTTAAAATTGTCCTTTTTCATTAGTTTCAAAAATAATAAAAACTAAAATTATATTATATTAATTAAAATAAAAAATAAAAAAATAATAATAAATATTGAAAAGAAAGTGCTAAAAATAACTATTTATTGTTACATTAATCAACGTAGACCCCTTGAAGAAATTCTAGAATATTCGATAAAACTCTTTAAAGCCGTTGTCCTCTGTTCCTAAAATTCTGATCTCCTCTTCCAGCTCTTGTAAGCTACTTCTCCGATTCCTGAAATTCATTATCCTAATTAATATATTCATAAATATATCACAATTTATTATTAAGTATTTTGTGATATATTTTTTAATATATTTTTATGAAAAGATTGTTTCAATTTGCATGAAAAAGTTAATTAGGATAATGGGTTTTATGATTTAAATCAAACTAAAATTTAATACCAATTTAATTTATTTACAAATAAAATAATTAGAACTTATAAAAAAAAAATTTAACATTTGAGAGTATATTTAGTCTAATACATTAAAGGTAAATGACAGAATTAATATTCTAACTAAAAGAAATAACATTTTTGTAATTTAAAGAATTAAGAAATATAATAGTAAAGGTAGGATAGTCTTTTATATGTTTTTTTTGCCCTATAGGAGGATTAAAGGTAAGTTTGGAGGGTAAAAAGGTAAAATAATTTGAGAGCAAGCCCATGGTACAAAAAAATGAAAGTTCAGGGGGGTATAATTAGTTGAGGGGGTATCCGTGGGAAAGAGAGTAAACTTCAGGGGGTTTCAAGCAATTTACCCATCATATAATAATATAGTCAATGATTTATATATATAGGTAAAGTGCATTAAACCCCCTAGATTATTTTCTCTCTCTCAATTAACCCCCTAAACTACATTTTTTACACAAAATTCCCTAAATTATCCCAAGTTTTACAATTCACTTCATTCCGTTATAACACCGTTAGTTAAATTAGAATAATTTGCACTCAGATCCTCTAAGGTTTTGGTCAATTGCACTCGCCCCCTAAGATTTCATTTTCCTTGCAATGACACCCCTAAATGGGATAAATGACCGGAATGCCTTTGTGTTGTCTCCCTTATTTCATGAGACAAATATCTAGAAATTACCTCCATGCCCCAAGATGAAAACCCTATAATGTATATATATCTATAATAACTATTCTAAAATGTGAGGAGTTGACAATATTTCCAAACATTTTCTTCAAAATAAAAATTAATGAATTAATATGTATTAGTTGAAGTGCAACTTTAAGGAGTATGTCAAAACGATATAGAGTAAAAGAAAAGGGGTTGAAAATATTTCAATACTTTAAAAAAATAATAATAATTAATTAATATGCATTATTTGAAGTGTAACTCTAATGAATATTTCAAAAGATATAGAGCAAAGATATACAACAAGGGGTTATAAATATTTCATATTTGTTTTAAAAACAATTAATTAATTAATATACATTAACTGAAATGTAACTCTAATGGATATTTCATAAGATATAGACTAAAGATATAAGACAAATATATTTCGGTAAGGAAAAATAATATAACTTAAAATACAAAACTCTGTATATTTATCTATCTATCTATATACTACTAATAAAAACACAAGGACTGTATAATATTTTGATTCATTATCACCTTTTACAATATAAAAAATTATAATAAGTAAAGTTTGACATTATTTAAAGTGTAAGGGCTTAAATTAACTTTACAAAAAAATAATAAATAATAAACCATTTGTCATATTTTTATAAAAATATAAAAAATCACAATAAGTAAAGTTTGATATTATTTTTACAGTGTAAGAGCTTAAATTAATTTTACACAAAAAATAATAAATTATAAGTTATTTGTAACATTTTTATACATTTGTCACCTCTTACAATATAACAAAAACTATAATTAAAATGTATTACTACTTGTTTAAATTGTAGGAGTTGTATATTATTTATTTGCAAAATAAATTAAATTATATGAGCTCACAAATATTTTATACATGTATCACCTTTTAAAATAATAAAAAATATATATAATCATATATAAAGTGTATTATTATTATTTAATGTAAAATGTCACAGTATTAGTTTTAGGGAAAAATAAAAAAATGATAACTTTTTGGGCCTATATTACAAAAATGACCATTTTAAAAAAATAATTTAAAGAAATGTGATAATATTTCAAAAATCATTATATCCAAAGTACTTGAAAAGTTTTTCAAATTGAGTTTAAGACATAAGGGTTGTTTGGTCCATTAATTTAGCCAACATATCTTTTACACTAAATCAAGGGCACAAAAGTCATTTCATGGGGTCTTCACCCCTTCAGGGGGTGTCATTGCAATAAAATTGAAATCTCAGGGGGCGAGTGCAATTAACCGAAACCTCGGGGATCTGAGTGCAAATTATCCTAATTTAACTAACGGTATTATAACGGAATGAGGTTAAATACAACACTTAAATAGTTTAGGGGGCAATGCTTAGTTCAGGGGGGTTAGTTGAGAGAGAGAAGAAAGAAAAGGGGGGTTTAATGCACTTAACCCATATATATATTTATATGGGAAAATATCACTAACCTCCCTTGAGGTTTAGTGATATTACATGCGGTACTCCTATTATGATGTTTTTCAAATTTTAAAATATACATTTTTCGAAATTTGTATTTTTTTTCAATTTTTATATTTTCTCAAAATTTATATATATTTTCAAAATTTTATATATATTTTTTAATTATATATATATTTTTGAATTATATATATTTAAAATTTTATATTTTTTTAAATTTTAAATATTTTTTCGAATTTTAGGGGGTGAAACTATAATTTACCCATTAGGGTGGGGGGCAATATGAAATTCAATAGTTTAGGGGGGGTTATTGAAATTAATCATAAGATTATAATATAATATGAAGGGCAATTAGGTAAAATCACACATGAAATCAGAGTTGACTGGTTTGACTTTGGACGGAGGGGTGAAAGTGATACCGAAACTAACCTGGAGGGAGATATCTGCTCGATTTGGAAACAATAGAAGTATCGTGTGTAATATTACTAAACCTCAAGGGAGATTAGTGATATTTTTCCTATTTATATTGGTATATATGATATATGTGTATATGGGTGAGGAGGAAAAATAAGATATTAAAATTAGGTTAGGATGTGTGGAACAACTATTGTTCCCACATTTAGCTCCAAAGTGTGAGTGATATTTTTTGTTCAAATACTCGAATTAATATCATTGAGGCTCTAAAGTCTTAATTTATATAATATTTGGATGGTTTTTTTTTTTAACTTTCTAGCTCTTGATTAGATTCCATTATTATAGGAATCTGATTTATATTCCTGATCTTTCCTAATTAAATTGGAATTTTAACTTATTTCCAAAAAAGTTTAAAATTCTCTATTTCACGGGTCTAACTTCACATCTTCAAAGGCCAATTAACCGAACTAGCGTGATAAATTTGGCCCCTACACGTACAATATTGAAACTCAAATATGAAGTTTGGACAGAGAGCTTTTGATGTTGAATCTTTTGCCTTTTCATACTACGAAGGTGTATGTGTATATATATATATATTATACTATGCAGCCAAATGCTTTTTTGGTGCTAATCAAAATAGACGGTTCTGGCAGCTCATAGCTGTGTGTAGCCAGACTAGTACAGGTTATAGAGTCGTTATGAAATGAAGTGTATTTGAATCTTTAAATTGGAGCTGATATTATTTGTGGCTCCATTCCATGTATATCGTAAATGTCCCATATGTTATGTATAGTGCGATTTGTTATATTTTTAAAATATGATAATATTATTATTCTAATAGTCATTTGATATTATTTTTAAAATTAATATTATACGATTTTGTTATACCGGTATCACGATCATGATTGAAATTAATACTGCGATACTGAATAATATTTCACATCCCAATGTTAATAATGTATATATCGCTTATAAAAAATATCCTCAAACTCGATTTATTTTCCTAACTACAATGAATCATTCATGAATCTTATTTATTTTCTTACCTACTTAAAGTACTCCTAAGACAGCATTATAATAGAATTTGTAGACTTGTTTATCTAAAAGTAATTGACTTCATTTAATTACCACTAAAAACTTTTTTGAGAAGCTTAAACACCATTTAGGCCTTATAAACTGATATACTACATATAAGTCAAATCACCATTATCACCGATTCATCAATCAGAAAAATATCCGACGGCTTATGTTGTGTTTGGTACAGTTGAAAATAAGAATTTTTGAATAATAATTTCTCTTATCATTTATATTTTGTACAAATACATATATATATATATATATATATATATAAGATTACAATGAGGGAATTCTCTAATCAATATAATGCCTACAATCACTCATATTCCTAATTTTATACAATCAATTGTATCCCTGATTCTATGTTATATCATTCATGTAAAATAAAAGAATCTTAAATGACAATAATCCTTTGACTTTCTCAACACTCCCCCTCAAGTTGGTGGATAGATGTCACACATGCCCAACTTGTCAACAAACTTTGAAAACACCTGATTTGATACGGCTTTGGTGAGAATATCCGTCAATTGATCTTCTGACCGAATTTTGGGCAATTCTATAATCTTTGCTTCCAATTTCTCCTTGATAAAGAATCTGTCAACCTCCACGTGTTTTGTTCGATCATGTTGTACTGGATTATGGACAATATCACACACAGCTTTATTGTCACAATATAAATGAATTGGTTGTTTAAGTGGACAACCCAAATCCCTCAAAGTATGACTTAGCCATAATACTTCACAAACCCTATGTGACATACCTCTATATTCAGCCTATGTACATGATCGTGCAACAACATTTTGTTTCTTACCCCTCCATGTAACGAGATTATCACCTACAAAGGTGAAGTAACCTAAAATAGATCGCCTGTCATCTACTGCTCCAACCTAATTAGCATCAGTATATGCATCCACGCTTCGATGATCTTCATTTTTAGTGAATAAAATTCCCTTCCCAGGAGCAGACTTCAAATACTTCAAAATACGCAAAACTGCATCCATATGTTGCCCTTCAGGATTATGCATAAACTGACTAACAATACTCAAGGCATAGGATAGGTCCGGTCTTGTGTGTGCTAGGTACATCAATCTTCCAACCAGTCTCTGATATCTTTCTTTATCAACTAGTACCTGATTAGACTCAATACACAACTTCAATCCTTCTTCTACTGGTGTATCAGCTGGTTGGCATGCTGACATACTAGTTTCTTGCAACAAATCTAAGGCATACATTCTTTGAGAGGGAAATATTCCTATTACAGATCGAGATACTTCAACGAACCAAGATCTTTCATTTCAAATTCCTTAGACAAGTAATTTTGTAGCGCCTTCTTTTCTTCAGGATCATTTCCTGTAACCACCATATCATCCACATACACAATGAGTGCAGTGATCTTACCCCGTTTATTTTTTTAATAATAGAGTGTGATTTGAATTGCTCTGCTTATAGCCAAATGCCCTTATGGATTTTGTAAATCTTCAAAACCAAGCTCTCGGGGATTGCTTTAATCCATACAATGATTTTTTTTATCTTTCACACCTTGCTTCGATATTTTCCTGGTATAATACATCCAGGTGGAAGATCCATATAGACTTCTTCTGTCAAGTCTCCATGCAGGAAAACATTTTTCACATCGAATTGTTGCAATGGCCAATCCAGATTTGCTGCTAGAAACAACAAAACTCGAACAATATTAATTTTTGCTACAAGAGCAAACGTCTCCAAATAATCAATCCCATATGTCTGAGTATATCCTTTCGCTACCAATCTCACTTTAAACCGTTCAATGGTTCCATCAGCTTTATACTTCACTGTATAAACCCATCTACACCCAACTGATTTCTTTCCTGCGGGTAAATCCACCACTTTCCAGGTGTCATTCTTTTTCAATGATTTCATCTCTTCATTCATAGTTGTTTTCCACCTTGGATCGGCTAAGGCTTCCTGTACACTATTAGGAATAGATACAATAGATAATTGATTCGCAAATGGTTTATTTGATTCTGATAACCTATTAGTAGAAACATAATGACTCGTAGGGTATTTGATCTTACTAGAGGGATCTGGCTCATACATAGGTTTAGGGATACCTCTATTGACACGGTTAGGAAGGTGTTTCCTTCGAATTTTAGAGTGTACCTGAGATATTGTTTTAGAAGCATCCTGAGTCGACGATTGGTTGGGTATTAGGCAATTGTATGGGGACCTCGGAAACTGCAGTAGAAGACTGTGGCAACAACTGCATGGAGTTCTCGGAGTCAGGTGTGAGAGACCGTGGCGACAATAGTAACCGGTCTTGGGAAGAACGATTAGTGGCTTCGTTGGCGTCATTTACTGGTGAAACATTATTACTGGATTCGATCATGGTTTTGTTCACTGGTAAATAACTACCACAGGTTTCGTGCATCACTAGTGGACAAATATTTTGTCCACTTCCACATCCAGTGTTGTATTCTTGTGCATGAACTTGAATATTATCATCATAATCAATGGTCTCTTAATCAATGGTCTAAACTTCCCTATGATACTCCCCTTGAAGTTCAGACTCATAGAAGTACATGTATTCTTCATAAAACACGACATCCATAGTCACATATATTTTTCGAGTTGGAGGATGATAACATCTGTACCCTTTTTGGTTCGAGGCATAGCCTAGAAAAACACATCGTAAGGCACGTGAAACAAGCTTACTTCGCTGATGCTTGTGTAAGTGAACAAACACGACACAACCAAAGACACGAGGAGGTAAATTGGGTACAGTAGGAGAGACAATTGCTTCAGTTAAGGCTTGAAATGGTGTCTGAAATTGGATAGTACTAGAGGGAACCCGATTGATCAAATAAGCAGCAGAAGAGAGAGTTTCCCCCAATAAGATAGTGGCATGTGTGCGTTAATTAATGAAGCACGAACCACTTCTAATAAGTGTCGATTCTTCCTTTTGGCGACGCCATTCTGTTGTGAGGTATATGAGCACATTGTTTGGTTAACCATGCCATGCAATTTCAGATAGTGTTGCAATTCAGTACACATATACTCTTTCCCATTATCACTGTGGAAAACTTGAATCTGCGATTTAAATTGGGTGTTAATCTGTTTGTGAAATTATTGAAATAAAGAATTTACTTCAATTTTAGATTTCATGAGGCACACCCATGTCATTCTGGTACAATCATCGATAAAAGTAACAAACCATCGGAAGCCACTTAGAGTAGCAATTTTAGACAGACCTTAAACATATGAATGAATAATCATGAAAGGAACTGGACTTTTATTCAATGTTGGTGAAAAAGAAACACGATGGCTTTTAGCAAGTTCATAGACATCACAACGAAAACTAGAAACATCAAATTTTGAAAATAACTGAGGAACTAATTTCTTCAAATAACAAAAAGGTGTATGACCCAGATGTCGATGCCATAACCAAATCTCAGATTTCTTCTTCTCCCCCTCAACACCATCAGCTTTTAGTGCATGAGTCAATTGAGTTGAACATTCGGACACCAAGTCTAGGTAATACAGTTTCCCTCGCCTAATACCATAACCAATTGTGTGCCTCGTCTGGATGTCCTTAAAGACACAAAAATAAGGCCAAAAAATCACAATACAATGTAAGTCAATAGTTATTTGAACAACCGATAAAAGGTTATAATTTAATGATGGAACAACTGAAACAGAATCTAGATGTAAGGTATCAATGAAAGACAACGATCCCTCTCCATAACTAGAGCTGGGGTACCATTGGCAGTGTAAATAATTTTTTGTGGGGATGGTTCCAAGGATGAGACCTGTTTAGAATGATAAATCATATGGTCGATAGCACCAGAATCAATTATCCATGTTCTATTAGAAACATGTGCAGAAACTTTTAAAACCTTACCACCATTACCTGTAGCTGTAATTGATGCCAAGGCCTTGTTAGTAACATCATCTCCTTCATTAGGTTTAGTCTCACAAACAACTGCAGAGGTCTTTCTACCTCAGTTTTTCTTCCTTGGATCACTGGTATGATCCCATCATTCAGGATATCCCACGAGTTCATAGCAACGGGTCTTGGTATGACCAGGCTGATCACAATGAGTGCAGACTAAGTAATTGTCTGCCTTTGATCAATTATGCCGATTAGTACCACCGTTCGGTCCACTGGTTCGGAGGTTACCAGGTCGGTGCCAACTGACTTGGTTTTGAGCTACCATGGCTGAGGCTTCAGAGTTTTCAGGTTTACCATTCATAGTTGAACGATGTAGGACTTCCCGACGAACAAGTGCATAAGTCTCCTCTAATTCAGGCACATGATCCTTTCTTAAGATTTCTCCACGAACTTGTTCAAATTCACTATCTAATCCAGCAAGAAAGATATGTACCCTTTGTCGCTGAATCGACTTCCGGTAAGATTTAACATCCTTTTCATTCTCCATGACCACCTTATCACGATGATCTAACTCAGTGAAGCTTTTAGTCAAATCTTCATAATACACAGAGAATGCTTTACCATTTTGTTTAGCAAAGAAGACTCTCTGATGTAATGAAAAAACTTGTAATGACTTCGACGGAAGGCTTTAGAGAGAGACCTCCAGATTTCTCGCGCATTGGGTAGGCGGATATATCGCTTCATAATCTCAGGTTTCATGGACATCTACAACCACCTCTTGACCTTCTGATTCTCAGCATACCACTTCTCATATCCATCTTCTGTTTTAGTAGGTGACTTTGATGCGCCATGAATTAAAGAGAGTTTCTCCTTTTCAACAATGTGCATCTCCATGATTTGAGACCACATATCATAGTTTGTTTCATTGAGGATGATCCCTGCATTGAATGAAGATGACCTCTCAGATTGGACGATAATAGGAGGGCTGAATGTGGTTCTAGAGGATTCAATTTCAGAAGGATTCATGTTGGATTCGGGATTCCTGCCTACAATCACTCATATTCCTAATTCTATACAATCAATCGTATCCCTGATTCTACGTTATATCATTCATGTAAAAGGAAATAATCTTAAATGACAATAATCATTTGACTTTCTCAACAGATACCTTAGAATGGAATGGAATGAAATGTCCATTCTAACAATTCTCTTGTTTGGTAGGTATTATAAAGTGAGAATGGTCATTCTCTTAGAATGAAAAATCATTCTAAAGAATGAAAATTCATTCCACTACTAAACCTATGAATGGGCATTCCATTCTTAAAAAATACTTTTAAAACATCAAATTACTAAATAATCCTTTACACATTTTAAATAAACAAACCACCATCTTCACCTCCACCATCACCACCACCACCACCTTTAATAAAAATAATATCATATAATTAAAATAATATATTTGTTGCTAAAAAGATTAATTTTGAAAAGATTTTATTTTAAATTCATTCAATTACTAATATAATTTATTTTACAATCAAATAATAAAATAAAAATAATTATTTGATTTCATTATCATTCTTTTTCATTCATATCTTCCTTCCATTCATACGTAACTACGTAACCTTATAGTTCAGCTTCACTACTCATGCGATACATCAAGCAATTTTATCCACCACGTGACAAACGTCTATAGAAACCACCCACCCACCCACAGCTATAGAAACCACTTTTCACGTCTTTCTCACCATCTTCACTCACTCTCTCTCTCTCACACACATTCACACAGTGAATATACAGAAACCCTAGAAACTCTTCAGTTTTTCAACAATGGCGTCGCCACTATCTCTCACCACCAATCTCTTCCGATCGCACTTCTCACCACCGATTTCCACCCCCTACGCTGGTTTTGCAAAGCTGTTTCGCGCGCAGCTCTCTGCTCCTCCGGTTGGAGCTCGTTCACTTCGCTCACTCGCTTTTCCGGCCACAGGTTCGGAAGCCAAGTCCGGTGATCTCACGAAGCGCCGCTCACAGACGATGCTCACTCTGTTCGATGCTCACTCAGTCCACTATTTTGCTCTTCTGAGTAGCGATTCGGACACGGACACCGATTCTGAATCGGACTCGGACTCGAGCTCCATTCTTGAAGGTTGCATTATTTCTCAAACCATTTCTCTTTGAATCTGAATGATCTCATTTCTGTTTCTTTTACTTTGTTTACTAGTACTACTACTATTTTCCAAAATTTTAAGTTAAGCTCCAAACAGAGCTCTATGCTCAAAGGATTAATTTGAATATATACTTACATATATATATATATATATATTCACAAATATTTTCATATTATGTTTTCTTATTGGTATGATGTGTGTTTGATTTTTTGATTACTTTTTTACTACTATTATCTCCATTTTTCAGGTTGAGCTCTAAACGTAGATCTATTCTCCGAAGATTTGAGTATATATCCATATACAAATATTTTCATCGATATTTTCATGTTATTTCTCTCTAAAAATCTGTTGAATCTGTGTTGGTTTTTTACTCATCTCGCCTATTAGTTATTTGTAACTATATTTTTCGATTTTCTCAAGTTGCTTTCCAATTCCAAACAGAGCTCTACGATTTGAATATATACATTTATAAATATTCTCATTCGTTTCTCTTATGAATTTGTTAATTCTCAGTTCCAATTTCACCTCCAAGCATTGCTCTAATTTTGAATCTGTCTAATGTGTGTTGAATTAATTGTTTTCCCACAACTGTTTTGTTTCAGTTTCAGAGGCTCCTTTCAAGAATCCGCTGGTGGTTGGCGGATCGGCGGAGTGGTACACAATCAAGGTAGACGACGAGGCCAAGTATGCGAGGTTCGACCTGCCGGGGATTGGAAAAGAGGACGTGAAGGTTTGGGTTGAGAAGAACACTCTGATAATCAAAGGAGTACTTGAGGCGTCTGATTCAGAGACGACTAAGAGGAGCTACTTGGGCTCTATCGAGCTCGAAGAGGGATGGTATGTGATTGATCAGATCAGAGCTGAGTTCAACAATGGTGTCCTCAAGGTTGTCATCCCCAAGGTGAAGCTGGAGGACAGGAGTGATGTTCTCCTGATCAAGGTCAACTAAGGTCTCGATCGTCTTTTTGGTGTTCATGTCTGTTTTTGATGAATCATACAGCTGCTACTAACTATTACTTAGCTTTATATGACAATATAAAATTTCTTATGGGCGGGGTGATACTTTTGGAATCAAAGTGAAGCATTGCTTGGCAGTTGTTTTGTTTATTTTCTAACTTTCTATGTAATTTTTGTGTTTGGCAAGGGAGAAAATGTGAGTTGTAGGGACTAATGGAGCACTTTAATTCATATATGTAGACTTATGGGGGAGTAATGAAGTGATGATACTTTTGGGTTTGAAGTGAAGCATTGCTTTATTGTTTGTGTTGTTTATTTTCTGTCACTTTCTATTGAATTTTTGTGTTTGGCAAGTGAGAAAATGTGAGTTGTAGGGACTAATGGAGCACTTCAGTTCATATATGTAGAACTCTTCTGGTTAGTTCCATACTCATTTTCAATTAATGCCAAATTTGTGTTTTCATGTGACTATTATAGTTTTCCCAACCCTTTATAATAGTCATAAACAGTTCACTTTTTCATAAAAACAGAAAGGGTGGTATGAAAAAGGATCTTAGCATGAAAGGAGACAGTGATACCACCAAGAGATGAGTTGCACTGATTTTTATTACTATAATATGTATATTTCCACATCAGTGTGTGTATATTTCTATATTCGATTGCATTAGATAGTGTAGATCCCAACGAATAAAGTAACCTTGTTATACATGCTAAATGATCTTAAAACAAGAAGCTTATGAATCATCAATTAATAAGACTTGTACAATTTGTTGGGTTTTGTTGCGAAGTATAGGGTCTTGAGATAATTTAATATTTATATCTGTTTATTTTTTACAATTTCAGTTTATTATTCTTTTAATCGCAAAGGTAATTTTGTATCAATGTACAACCATTTAATAGTTGAGGGAGTTATAGACCCAAAAAATTAGTTAAGGTGAGTATGCTCTCATATGCAAAATGACACTTCTACTTTTCAAAAGATTTTTACTCCATTAAAACTCCTAGATAAATTTTGGTAATTAAGCTTACTCAGTAAGCTCAACGTTTATAAACAGATTTTTCTCCTCAATTTTATTTTATTTTAAAATAATATTTGGGTATTCCTCGATTAATTTGGTCCAACATCATTTAAACACATGATTAATTTTTATTTTTTCAAAAAAAAAATATTTTAATTCTTTATATGAATTTTATATCAGCTTCCTATATGAAAATTTTTAGTCAAGTGTATACATGCTTTTGAACTAAATCATCATATCCTCATGAGAAGGATCAAAGTATTAAGTTGTATTTTATTATTATTTTGTTTTTCACATTTCCATTTCATTTTACATTTTTCTTACCCGATTAAGTATACTAGACAAATTTTGGTAATTAAAGCTTAGTGAGGAACTTCAACATTTCTAAACATTCCTAAATTTTATTTTATAGTTATTTTTGTTCCCACATTTCTCTTTCATTTCACCATCATCAATTCATCAATCAGAAAAAAAATCAAGGGCTGATAGTTAAGTTTCAAAACTCATGGGACGCATCCGTTAACCTTCCCATGACACGACACGTGTATACTCCCTCTACAATGAAGCACACTTTTTTTTTTTCTTTCAAATTCCCTATTTTAAATAAAAAAGATTGAATTTATGCATTTATGCAAACCACGAATCTAGCCTAATCACTGATTTTTTTTAATCTTAGTTATCCTTACATTTTTACATTTATGTTCTTATTGAATTTTAAAAAAATTACACTAAAACCCCTTTTGAAAATTTTATATTAGAATTATGCTACCACTCACCTAAATTTATAAATCCATCATTGTCTTCAGGTTATGTAATATTAAAATACTGCCTCCATTTATTTGGTTATTCAGTTTGAATTCGTTTGATTTGGGACTAAAGAGTTAAGGTTGTCCATTTAATTTAATTAAGATTATATATTATTTTTAAGTATTTGACATTTTGATGCTTTATAATTTGCCGTGTTTCATTTTTTTAAATGTCACTAAAAACCGGAATCGAACTAAAAAATAGGTTCAGTTCCATTCAATTATAGTATAGGTTTTGATTCCTACATTTAAGGAATAAAAAAATAATAGTATTGTTCTGATTTTGATCGAAACCGAACTCACCCTATTTATATATTCTATTAATTGGATTAAAAGATTCCCCACAAATTTTGATAATTAGTCTTATTGAGGACGATTAACGTTTATAGATTGAATCACTCTCAAATTTATGTTTTTTTTTTTTTTTTTTTTTGTCTTTTCTTTTCACTTTCACTTTCCATCCATTTCCCTCTAACCAAACGGCCCGTAGTGGTAAATAATTAATTATTTTTTGAATAGAAAAGATAGTCTAGTTTAAGGAGAAAAATTCCCTCCAATTTGCCTCTCATAATAGGGGAGTTACGGCCTGTTTGGGAGGTGATTCGTGATTTGAAACAAAAGAAAATCAAGGCGTAGCAAAGTATTGTGGTCTGGTTTTATTTTGAAAGCATATCATGTTGAGAAAAAAATGAAAGATTTTGAAGAAAATTATGAGAATTTGTTGTTTTGTGAGTTTGGATAACATGAAATGGAAAAGAAAATAATTTATATTTGTAAAGCTACCCTTTTGCTTTAAATATGTAAAATGGAATGAGTTTTTTTTTAACATAGTTAACATTTAATTTTTAAAAAAATAAAGAGGATAAAAACTTAATGTAAATTTGTAGAGAAAAGAAAAATAAAAGAAAAAAGAAAGAAGAATTTGTGTATTTTACAAAATATCCATAATTGAATATATGCAATGTAACCTATCATTGATAAAGTAAAAATCGAGCATACAGGATAATATATATCTTTCAACCATATATATATATATACACACACATATAAGAGTCATAAAGAAGTAAAATATGTAGAATTTATATTACATTGGTAAGTAGCTAATAAAGTCAACAATATATAAATAACTAACTAAGGACATACTAGTAACTTCCTTTATAATATAGATAGTTTTGGCAAGTGAAATTTTTCAATGTTTTATAGGTGAAATATTTTGGAAAACATTTAGGAGATAAGGAGAGTTGTTTTCCTCTTTTCGCACAAACCAAACTTTTAACAAAAATAGGATTCTTTTCCTTTTTTGTTACCTCCAGCTAACCAAACGTAGTGCTAAGATTTGTTTTTTAGTGGGATCCATTATATTTTGAATTTAATGAAAAAGGATAATTTGAAAAAATATATTATATATTATAGGATAAATTACACTTTCATCCCTTTTATATTATACAACTTGATCCTCTAAATTGGATAATTACACTTACACCCCCTCAATCCCATCGTGGTCACCTAAAATAGTGAATTACCAAATTACCCATGTCCTTTTATGGTTTTTTTTATAAATAAATAATAAATGACTTAATTACTTTTTGAACCCTAACCCTAAATACATCTTCTTCTTTGTTTCTTCCTACACCACCACCATCACCACCACCACCACCATAATGGTAAGAAACAAAAACATTAATTCTTTTTCTTCAGACAAGTTAAAAATCATTACAACCCCCAGACCAAATACCCCTAAAATAATAAAACTTTTTTAACTTGGGTTAGCTCATAGAATAGAGGAAGAGAATCCAAGTGTCCCCATTCAATTGAGAGAGGAGGAAAAAAAAGATAATTATGATGATGATCTGAGGTTAGCTCCTTCCTCATACTCCTTTTTCTATCAACACCCAAAACTAGATTATCCTTCCGAAAAGGAATTAAAGGTAATATAACCAAAATTATACTCATATATATATGTAATGATGCAAACTCTCACAACAAATCCAGATTCATATATGTTCTATGTCTGCGTGTGTTTGCATGAAATCTGAAAATTTTTAGGGGAGTATATATAGATTTGGTGGTGGTGGCAGCAAGGCTATGGGTGTGGTTGTGGGTAAAACCATATATATATACAAGTGTATTTGGATCTAGGCTTTAGGGTTGTGGTGGTGAAGCCGGGTGGCGGCGGGGTTGTAGTGGTGGCGATGGGTGGCGGCGCGGCAGTGGCGTGGCGGCAAGGCTGTGATGGTGGTGGTGGGCATATATATATATATACAAATGTATATGCATATTTATATATATAAAAAATTTAAAAAAATTGAGAGTAAAAAGGTAATTTTATTGAGTCAAGGGTAACATGGTCTTTTCTCATCTAAAAAATGGATGATTTTATTTTTGATTGGTGTTGACCTTGCCAGAATAATGAGGGAGGGGGGAAATTATTTAAAAAAACCAAACTAAAGGGGGTGTAAGTGTAATTATCCAATCTAGAAGGGTCAAGTTATAATAAATTTTATTTAGAGGGGTTGAAAGTATAATTTACCTATATTGTATTAGGATTCGAAATTAAATAACAAATTCGGAACTGGTAAAATAAGCAAAGTCATCAAAGGGATATCCTTGCATTTAAAGCGAAAGGCCTAAACGGTAATAAGGGTTAGAAACTAGAGAGGGTCAGAGATTTGACACCCACGAAAAGGGAAAACAATCTCCAACTGCACATAACTAGTCACACACTGACGGAACCAGATCGTCTGGGATTAATCACAAGTGTGATTAATCCAAACGGTAACGTTTTGTTAAGTAGTGATTTAAAAATATATATATTTATGAGACGACGTTATCGGATCATGTATTTGGTGGCTATACAGTGAGTCTTGCGTCTAAAACCATCACTTCATCTCTACCTTATCACTTCATCTCTTGCTCACGTCTTTGATTTCTCTCTGTTTCCCAAATCCGATCGCCTTCAATTACACACATATACAGACGCTCATATACACACAGATCGCCTTCAATTACAAACACATACACACGGTCATATACACACAAATATATATATATATATATATATATATATATATATATATATATATGTGTGTCTCTTTTTAGAGCTCTATCTCAGAATTCCATCGGGTCTGCAATCCGATTCAAAGCTGTGTTTGGTGGACTTGATGAGAAGCCCGGTTCGTCACTTAACAGGTAATTACTCTGGTTCTCTTAAAGATAACGGTTTATGCTTGTAAATTTGAAAATTAGACAAATGTTTTGTAGATGAAAATTTTCTAGGGTTTCAAACAAATGAAATAGAAATTAGGGTTTGAAATCAATTTTTTAAATATATGTTCATGAATTTAAAATTTTAGTAAAGAAAATACTATCACAATTGAGTATTTTACAGATTATGGGAGTGATATTCTTTGCTAGCATATTTGGTACTAAAAGCAACTCTCTATTGCCTAAAGGCATTAGTTGTTGTACCGAAGGCATAATTTTTACATGGGATTTGTTTGCTAGTTAACATACATAGTATTTATTTACCGAAAAAAAAACATACATAGTATTTTGAAGAATCAAATCAAATTGTTGTTATCAAGGTATGCTATGATAGGTTGGTTGAACAATGTTCTTAAGAACGTGAAAGAATAAAAACAAAAATTGCCAAATATGTTAACATACATACAAGTTGTGCAAAAGTAATGTAGTTTTTGATTTGGTCATTGATATAAAAACTATAATTATAAATAGTTGTTGTTAGTCTGATTTGGGTTTTTATTTTGGATTTTTATTGTTGTTATGTGTTTAATTGATTAAGCTTTAATTCACTGAAGTAATAGAGTAATATGGCTCCCAAACAAAAGCTAGAGGAATAGACTATCAATAATAGAAGTTCATCAGACGTAAAATATACGGGATGCAAACCTTCTATGACATTCATCCTATTCAAGTAAGTGCTTAAGGAATCGCATGGAATAATATGGATGAGGAAGACAGAAAACCATATCATGACGAGTACAAGAAATTGCTTGACAAATATAATGCAAGAGAAGAAGCCGGAAAGAAGAAAACAGAGCAAAAGATAAAATCAATAAGTTGTATTAAATTAAAGCACTTGGTTTCTAATTGATAAGCACATTCATATTTAATGCATTCTTCTCCATTATGCAATTACATGATGACCGCATATCTTTCATGCCATTGAGCATTTTCTTTTCTATTGTTTCAAATTTGTCGGTTCTAAAAAAGCGATGATTGTTGAAGCAGGGTTCGTAAAACTTTTGGAATTAAAGGTTCATCATTTGGACCAAAATCTTGTGAAAGAATTGGTGAAAAACTTTGATTCGACGCTATGCCGTTTGTGAGTGGGTAAACAATTTGTTCGTATAACTGAAGATAAAGTTGTCGACATATTGGGTGTATCCAACGGTTATTTGCTAGTGCCTGGACCCAAGCAAGCAAAAATTAAGAAGACATGTTCTGATTGGGCAGAGAAAGCTGGTTTGTTGGAAGGCAAAAAAATAAATTTGTCAAAATTGAAAGTCAATGTCACTGAGTGGAAGGAAGGTGTGGACCGAAATGAAGAGTTCGTGCATTTGTTTATGTTGTATGCATGTGGTTGTATAATGAGTCTAGTGAGTAAGCATTATAGTCACGTACGATTTTTGGACGCGATTCATAATGTGGCTTGGATCTCAAAGTACAATTGGGCAAAACTTGTGATTGATGACTTGTTGGCCGGAATTCAGAAATGCTAATGCAAGTCGTTAAGGACTTGTTCTTTATTTGCTACAGATACGGGCTATTATCAATGTCTATGTATTAAGATATTAAATAATACTCATATATTAATATTGCCTGGGTATGCTTGATCTGGTCTTCCTGTGAAAACCCAAGTTTTGTTTCTTGCTTTGGCTTAGTAATTTTGTATTGGGTTCTCAAAAATTTAGATTATTGAATCAATTGAGCCAAGTTATTTTTTTTTTTGGATGAATTTAATTCAAGTAATGGGTAATTTTAGTTTGCATTTTTTTTTGTCGGTCCTCTTCATCAGATTTTAATTTTGTCTTCAAGTTATTGTTATTGATTGTGACTAAATTGTAGTTATTTTTTTCTATTCAGTGAGCAATTTACAGAAAGAAAGTGAAAGTAACTACTGAGATTAGAGACAAAATGTGGAAAACCTTAAGGAAAAAAAATGCATGGGTCAATAACAATCCACTATACGAAAGGAGATTACAGCCAGACAAATACCCCGCATTCCTTGATTTGTTAGTTGCGAACTCTGCTTCTCAAGGCATTGTTCAATTCTTCTTCTTTCAATCGTTGTCTTCTCCCTAATATTTACTTGCTAGTTTTTCTTTCTTCAAAATGACATACTAATCAGACCATGGACATGATTGAGATAACAATTATTTGCCTCTTTTTAAATTATTGTTTTTCTATTTTGTCACTAAGAGGTGCATAATGTCACGGGCCTAAAGTTTTCACGCGCAGCTGCACGGCTCGTGCGGCACCATGCCCCGAATATGAGCTTGCGAGGGCATGGTAAGCCTCGCACGACGTGCCTCGCTCGGCTTGCACATTGACTGGTTTCGACCTACCTTGGTCTCATCAGGGGAACGGCTCCAGCTCCCGACCAGTTTGTGCAGGGGTGGCCTAAAGGAGGTTACCACCTTGTGTCCTGCACGCCCCTTCCCTGGAACCATTCTTGTCATTTGACGTTGAAGTACATCTACCAACCAGCATGTTTGTCTCTCGAAAGATCGAGGTGTGTTGTCACGGGGCTCAAGAATAAGTTCGTGACATTCTCCCCCACTCAATCTGCGAACATCCTCGTCGCAGTCACAAGTGGATCTCATTGCCATATCCTCGAGCAAGGGTCGAGGTCTATGGTAGATGTGGCCAAGAGATCTCAACAGCTCCGCCGCAGCTTCTACCTCGTCGGCCTCCAACGCTACGTTGTCATGGAGAGTCGGGTGAATTCTGCAATCGCCGTGGTTACTTTCTACGGACGATCACGATGTGAACATGGCCCGGGACACCTGACTTCAATGAGATCACCCGATCAGCTTCAGGGTGAAGCGCTTTCTTCGTGGGAGTTGGCAATGGAGGATTATCCTCCGGCATACACGTGTTGCTCCGTCTTGGCCCAAAGATCGACCTGGGGACACAATCGGATGTGCTTACTCCCAAGTCCTGCTCTGATACCACTTGTCACGGGCCTAGAGTTTTCACGCGCAGTGGCACGGCCTGTGCGGCACCATGCCCCGAATATGAGCTTGCGAGGGCATGGTAAGCCTCGCACGACGTGCCTCGCTCGGCTTGCACACTGACTGGTTTCGACCTGCCTTGGTCTCATCAGGGGAACGACTCCAGCTCCCGACCAGTTTGTGCAGGGGTGGCCCAAAGGAGGTTATCACCTTGTGTCCTGCACACCCCTTCCCTGGAACCATTCCAGTCATTTGACGTTGAAGTACATCCACCAGCCATCATGCTTATCTCTCGAAAGATCGAGGTGTGTTGTCACGGGGCTCAAGAATAAGTCCGTGACAATAAGCTTATCTCTAGACTAACTTTACACCTTGGCAAAAAAGACTAATTATATACATTACATTATAGCCAATATAGAATACCTGTGATATTTGTGAAGTAGAACCCTTCTAAAATATTTTTTATAAACAATGCGCGGGGACAGTAATCACCTCAATTTATCCATGAAAAAATTAATGCACTAAAGTTTGGGATTAGAGGAATATATTATTTTTTACCTTATATGAACAGCTTATGTACCTGGTCCACTTTGATATTGATGGACCGAAACCAGAGAACCCCCGTGTCATTTCATCTTGGACTGATGCGTTGGCGAAACAACGATTTAAATATGAAAGAGCTATGTTCGGCGGGTTCAATAGTGGAGAGGTAAGTACATATATCACTAAGACCCTACATTTCTGCATTCATTACACTATTGTATTCTAATATATCCATATAATGCAGTTGATGAAGGGTACGACACATTTCTTTCAGAGCAAGGCTCCCGATGTTGACGTTAATGAGACGACCGGTTCCTCGTCTGACTTTCATAAAGAGTTTGGGGGTACTCAAGCATATATTAATTATTTTGTTTATTATGCAAATATTATAAGGAAATCAACCTTAATTGTTTTCTGTAGGAATCCATTCAGCGCTATGAGATGACCATCGATGTGGTGAAGCAAAATTTATGCGTAATGGAAGCAAGTTGTCTTATAATGAAGAAATGGTACTCGAGGATTGGGAAGCAAAATGAAAGGGCGGTGGAGAGTCCTCGGGTTTATAAAGAGTTGCATGATGTGCTATATACACAAATAATGTGTTGTCTTAGGCATTGCAATTTTCAAAGCTTTGCTCATCGTGGGATCTTGGTCAGTCAATATTGTCTTCGGAGCTTTGAGAGACATTGTTTGTAAAAAAGTCTCAAATAACCAAACAAATGACTATTATCTCATCATACATAAACGCTGAAGAGTTTTCAGAAACCCCTTCGGTACTAATTCTAACCCTAACTCCTTATATTTTTCTTTTTCCTTTCATCTCTATTCATATATATATATATATATATATATGTATACATATAGGAGTGGCTGAAGATGGGAATGGTGAGCCGAGAAGGGTAGAGCGCAAACTACTGAATGATAGGTGGGTTGTGACGAGGGTTGACATGCCAGGTCTAAACTCAGAGAGTGTGGAAGTGAGGTTGAATGAGGATAATAACATTGAGGTTGTGGGAGAAATTGAGCCCATACTGGAGTATGGGTACAAAGGAAGCTTTTACTGAGTGGTATTCCCGGGAGATTCACGGTTCTTCGAAATGGAGCAGTGGAAGGTTGAGGTCGAACATGGAGTTTTCTGGCTTACTCCCCCTCTCTCCCCCTTTGGTCAGGGGGGTATGGAATACTATCACCGTATTCACAACAAACCCTTTCCTTTTTTTTAATAAGGTTAATAAATGCTTCTTTTTTTTTTTTAGAATTTTGGTAGTTGTTGATTTGAATTTGTGGGTCTAATTTCATATATTGTAATTTTTCGTTTATTATGGTGGGCTAGCTCTTCCTTGATATAACGTTGAATATAGGGTATTGTGTTATCTGGTACCTTAACATTTTGGGTAATTATTTTGGAATTTCCTTTTATTTGTTGTTGTTGCTTAGGCCATGTTTGGTAGGAGGTCTTGTCTGATCTGGAGTGGTCTGGTCTGATTTGGTCTGACTTGTCTAAATCCTGAATTTAAAAGTCTATTTGGTAAGCGGTTTGGTCTGATGGCCACGGTCTCACAAACATTGAACCAGACCATATTTGGTAAAGCATTCTGGTCTGATATTTTATCTTTAAAAAAATAAAATTATTTATTATTTAATGTATTATTTACTTTTTTTATTTATTATTTTTTCATTTATAAATATATTTTATTAATTTATTATTTATATTATTATTTATTCATTTATATATTAATTTATAAATATATTCTTTTCATTTATTATTTATTTTTTATTATTTTATTCATTTTATTTACTATTATTTCATTATTTAATTCATTTCATTTATTATCATTATTTATTTATATTATTAATTCATTATTATTATTTATTCATTTTAAATTATTTATAAATATATTTTATTAATTTATTATTTATTAATATATATATTATCTAACACCCCATATTATTTTTCCAATTTTCTGAAATTATTTTTCGATTTAATTTCGGTTGTGACGTCACTCGTTCATGACGTCATGGTTATTCTTGGTATCTCACGTGTAAATTTTTCGCGTTTACGTCTGCACTCGACTGGATGACATTGCGATTTCTCCTCAATGACTTCGTAGACTTTTGTGGCTATTACATGACTTGACATGACAGTATTGTTTCTGACTTGGTGAAACATTGACGTGAGATTCGATAGCACGATTCTGTAATTGTCTCTTTGATGACTTCGTGGAGTTTTTTTAGTGATTACGTTACTTGAGCTGATGTTTTGTATTTCGAACTTAGTGAAATGTTTAAGCCGGCTCTTATTATCGACTCAGTGGATTTGTTTTAATGCTTGACGTTTAGTGCTTTGACTGGTTGACGATACGATTTGTATATCCGACGTTAAATGTTTTGACTCAGTTTTTCGAGTCCGATAGTTAGTGTTTCGGACTTGATGAAACATTGACGTGAGTTTTTCTTATCGATTACGTGATTTTGTTGTGACGATTCACGGTTAGCGCTTTGACTGGGTGGCGACACGCTTAGTATGTCCGACATCCGAGGCTTTGACTCAGTCTTTCGAGTTAGGTATTTAGTGTTGTAAGGGTCCGACGTTCTTGTTTTCCCTTGTAATGGGATTAGTACATGCTTTGTTTATCGTGTTTCTATGTGCCCTATGTGTTGATGTGAATTTATGTGCCTTAGTTGTTTGACTTACGTGCTTATCTGTATTTGTATTATCTTGTTTGTTTTTCATGTTCATACGTACGTGATAAGTGTAATGCGATTTTGTTTAAACTTGTAGCCTTTAGTACTTCGACTTGACGACACGTTTGGTTTGTTCGGCATTTATGGGTTTGATTCGATTGGGGTAGTGACGACTCCGGTGATCGGGTAGTTGAGTCTTGTACCCACAGTATTTATTTTAACTTGTACTATTTCTTGACTATCTGTAGATTTTACGGGAGGCACAAGATATACATTGCGAGTCGATTCTAGATTTATTTTAGTTTATATCCGACTATATAGCCGAAGTATTTATTCCGGACTTTATTAGTTATTCGGGGTACCGTGGGGATTTCAGTGATTTAATTGCTGGATAAATTTTGTGCCCTAGAGTTTTATTTGGGCCTATATTATTTATTTGGAGTCCGGTGAATTTTATGAGCTCACGTGGAATTATTTGAGTGTCTCCGGTATATTTTACGGGACTTATTTTATTTATTCGAATTTAATTATGATTATATATTCATGGGAGTATAATATATGTCTTGGGGTTAAAAGGTGAATTGGCAAAACATGAGAGTTACTTTTGTAATTAGGGAAGACTAGAGAATCACTTTTGTAAATAGCACAAATATAGATACACGTGTATATGTATTCCCGAAGCTTCTATTTCTCTTCATCATCAGGAATTAGTTTTTCCTCTCCTTCACGACACACATACATAGGTAGTTGTATTATCTCTCCCTCATCACTGATCTGCTCCTCTCTCGTCTTCATCATAGATTTTGTTAGAGAGAGAAATCGGAGCAAAGATAGACATGGGTCGCGCAGACAAGAGAAAGAGAGAGCCGCCGACAGCGACCTGGTGAACCGACGATGGCTGGAGTAGCGTCGGCTATAGGTGGTGCGCAACGGCACGGTGGTGGCGCCAGTTCGCTCTGGTGGCGCAACAGCAGCTGGAGTTCCCGCAGCTACAGTTCGCGTAGAAACTGTTCTGGCCGAAACTTTGACCGACGAATTGGCTAACTTCCCGGCCTCGGTTTGGGCTGAAATTCGGAGGGTAGCTTAGCCTAGATGTCAGGTACGACGTGTAAACATTTCGTAATTTTTCGTTGAGCGGTTTGTCGGAAAATTCGATTTGAAGTTTCGAATTTTCGTTTGGGTTATATTAGATCTATTCAAAATTATTAACCAATTGCTAATGAGCTTCGTATATATCGTATAGGTCGTCGAGACGGACGTTTCAGTATATTCGAAATAATTTTTGGGCTGACTTTGGTCAGCGGGCTCTATAATCGAGCGCCGACACTGTTCACTGTCGGACAAATCGGGACTGTCTGTAAGCTCTAAAATAGGTGAGAATTTATATATATATATATTCTTATATATATGCATATCGGACACTCACTAATAGTGCGTAGAAAATTTTAATAAATCCCCGTTGCATGTTTATGAGTAAATAAAAATATTTAATTAAATTCCTAGTGGTAGACGGAAATCTAGGAATTTTATAGAATTTATGGAGTACCCATAAATGAATTAAATGAAGTTGGAGTTGGAAATTCCTTTAAAGGAATTAAATAAATTAGTTCCTTGGAGAAATTAGATAAATTATTTCTCGGATTTAAAATAATTATAAACCTATTTAAATTAAATCGATATAGGCGGTTTAGTACCCCCTTGAGCTCAGAATAGGTTTATAGAAAGTGTATGTGGAAGTAGATCCGATTAATAAGTTTTCCCATGTTGATTATATTTTATTGAAATTAAAAATATAAGTTAGGGGATTTACGTAGAACTTAGACACGATTTCAGTTCCCTTTTTAGTTTATTTTTCTCGTAAAATATAATGAAGTTATATTGTGAATTAAATCGTCCCTGAGGTGGACTAAATTGAAAATCATTTTTTTGAAAATTAAATTAATAGCATGCTAGCATATAAAATCTATAAAGATTGGGTAATCGAAAACCCGAATATTTCTGTGATAAATGGAATTGATTTACTGTATAATTTAAATTAAATTGTGAAGCATGCTTGGTATGAGATTGTTTGGCTTTTATGCCGTTTTATTGAAAATATTAATTTCATAAGGAGACATTTTGCATTCATACAAGACCATGATATACATATTGTTTCGGTGCACGTTGCATGCCTCAGTTATATCACGTGCATGTCATGATCGTTTGGAATGTCGCAACCACTAGCCAGGGGGTGGTCTAGCACCCAGGGAGCTAGTAACTTTCGATTCTCTAGAAATTGGGGGTGATGGTTGGGCCTCACTCGCCGGTTCCCGGGCGGACTTGTGGTATCCGCACTCTGTTTGGCGACGCCCACCCTTCCTGTTGTGGGTTTGTTGCCCCAGCAGTGAACTGTTTCGGATTCCTGGATATTTTTTTCACCCTCTAGCGGTTAGGGTTGCATTGGAGTTGCATTGTCATTGCATTGACATTCATATTGAGCATTTATTCGACATGTGCTTATCTGTTGAGATTATCTGTTATTGCTTATTGATATTGAGCAGGTTATATCTGAATTTTAATAAGAGATTTGTATTATTCTCTTGGGCGCTAGGGCGCGGTGTTTGTGATTAATATTTTAACCGTGGTTAAATTATAATGAAAATTTTGAATTTCCTAGTGTAAAGGAAACCGTAAAAACTTAAAGTGAAAATAAGAATATTAAGAGGCCACGGTTAGCGATTATCTTTGATAGTTATGGAAATATTAAGTGAAAGTGACCTTGGGGCGTAAGGGTTCCCCGTATGTTAGGCTCTAGTTGAGCTGGGTAGTATTATATCGAGACTTAGCTGAAATTGTGATCTTGGCCACATAGGCCTTTGTGATTGGTGATTAGTATCATCTCAATATGATTGCTAGACCTTTTCGGTAGTGTGGAGTATTCCTGTTTCCTTAGCTTCTGTAATTTTGAGCTTATCGCTCATTCTCCCACTTTGACAGTGAATGAGCTATAGACGGTTCTTTGTCGTGTTTATTGAAAATCTCTTTCCGTAAGTACTCTTGTGGAATTAAGTGATTTCAGGGCATGGTTTGTCCTGTTCTTGAATCCTCGGTTATGGTTAGGATCTATGGAGTCAAATATTCAAAGTTTTGAAAACTTAAAGCTTGTGAATTTTTATAAAACGTGTTCTTCATTTACCCCGGGACTTGTTAACTATTTTTGGAAAGACAGAAGTCTAAATATCTATTTTATAAAATATATTTTGAATTCTCAGTACCGGGAGTATCGGTAGAAATCCGTTTTGAAAGAAATTTCAGAAAATTCCATTTGAAGTTGTTTTGTAAAATCGGTGAATTAGGGCACGGGTTGCCCCCTGTTTTAGAAATCTCGATGTTATTTTCGAGATCTCGGCATCGTTAGAGGTTGTTAAATTTAGGTTTCTCCTAGCTTGTTGTCTGGAGTTCCTTCTTGTGCTCGGTTTTGTTTGGTCCTTCTTTCAGAATTATTTTTATAAAATTTTTAAATAAATGTTAAAGGTCTTAGGACCAGATTTGAAAGAAGTTTAAAAGTGATTTTAAAATGGTTGTCAGTTTGAACCTAGTAGTTCTTCTTTCTCCTGTAGTTATTCCTTGGGTTTGAGCCCGGACTTGGGATGTTGAGTCACGCACACCTAGTGTGATTCATATTGTTTCGGTTTAGTTTGGAGACGTTGGAACCAAATAAGATTTGACCGGGTTTTAATTTTTTCTTAAAAACTGGTTGAATCCTTCGGGGTTCAACGTTTTTCTTTAAAAACCCGAGGACCATGGCATCTGTTTGGGACTAAACGACTCCAATACCCCTTTCTAGTGCCTAGGTAGGCAAAATGAGTTAGAGATAGTTCGGTTGGTTACCGAATCCAGTGTGGGGATAGTGTCTTCCCTTTTTATGTCTCTTCGAGTGAACGGGTTGGTTCACTGTTTATTGTAAGTAGATGAATTAAATTGGAGATAGAAATGTGAGAATGACTTTCTCTCTAGGAATGATTTAATAACGATGCTAGTTATGAGTAATGATCGAGTTATGGGTATGATTATGATGATTCACTTTCGGTAGTCCTAGTGAGTAATCTATTTACCTCCTAGGAACCTTGAGCAGCGTGCTAGGTGCACGGTATAGTAGATAGTTAGTCTTGTTATATCTCTAGATGAGAGTGGAATTCAGATTGGTTGTCTATAAGCCTAGGTGACAGACTTAGTTATTTACAGGATGCTATATATATATATATCATATACATACACATGTTTTGCTTATATTTTTGTTGACCTGTAGTTCTTACGATATTCGTAGTGTACTCGAGGTTATTGATGGGGTATCGGATTGGCAGGGTGCCATATGAGACGATTGACTGACCTAGGATAGATGCATGCACACGGGATGGTTAACCTTTTCTAGACGGCTATGAATGTGATGTTTTGATATTATGGTGAGCCCCCGAGGTTGTGCTCACCCCCACACAGGTTGCAGATTTGCAGGTGGATGCAGCACGGCTTATGCTCGGCAGCTACGATACGGGTGATTTGGGACGGTAGTTTTATTCCTCCTTTCGTAGTCATATTTATGTATTCTTTTATTCTCTTGGGAGCCAAACTGTTGGCAGATTCCCTTGTGCTGTATCTTTAGTCTGTGTATTTATTATTTTGGGGTGCCATTGTATCTGTTCGGCACTACCATTGAGTTTTCTGTATTTTTATTTGAGCTTGGTGGCTCAGTCGGTATTTGTTGTTTTGGGGTGCCTTTATACCTTTTTGGCATCGCCATGTGGTTTTCATTACATTTTCATTTGAGCATTTGGGGCTCTATTGATTTTAGAGGGGTTTGGAGAGGTATTGGTGTTCTTTTCCACTACCTCGGCCCTACTAGGTTTCTGGAATGTTGGGCTACGTGCCATTGTTTCTATTTCTGTTATTATGGGCAGGTTCTTTCGTTGTGTTGATTTTGGGTTGTCCGGATGTTCCTTTTATAAATGGAGCTCTGCCGGATTTTCGTTAGAATTCCTTTACTGAGTTTCTATCACTCAGGTGACATGGAATACTTCATTTTCATTCTTATTCCATGTATTTCAGTGTTATCGTTGACTTTGATTGTCATTTTCAGTAACGTCATACATCGGGATTCACTAATTCTCCGGACAAGAGTCTCAGGAATAACGGGGCGTGACATATTATTATACTTATTAATTTATTCATTTTTATTATTAATATGTATTATTTAATTCATTTTTTATTTTTTATTATTCATTATTTTATATTATTTTTAAATATGTTTTATTTAATTTCTTATTTATATTATTAATTTCTTATTATTATTATATTCATTTTTATTATTATTATGTATTATTTAATTCATTTTGTTTATTTTATTTTTAAATATTTGTTATTTAATTTATTATTTATTAATTTATTTATTATTATGTATTATTTAATTCATTTTGTTTGTTATTCATTAATTTTATTTTATTTATAAATATAATTTATTAATTTATTTATTATTATATATTATTTAATTAATTTATTATAGTATTATTTTTATGTATTATTTAATTTATTTTGTATATTATTATTTTTATTCAATTTTGGTTTTTGGTGGTCTTAATCGTTGGTCTCAAAAATCTTATTTTGGTTACCAAGACCAGACCAGACCATGTGAAACCACCAAAAAAATTGGTTCAAAAAATACCACATTTGGTTTAATTCGATCTCATTTGATCTGATTCCAAATTTTGAGACCAGTCCAAACAAACATGGTCTGGTCCCTGAAAACCAAGATCAAACCAGACCAGGTAGAACCATAACCACCTACCAAACAGGACCTTAGGCCATGTTTGGTAGGTGGTCAGTCTAGTATAGTCTGGTTCGGTCCGATCCAGTGTGGTCTGGTCTGGTCTAATCTTAAAAGTTTGATTGGTAAGCTGTCTGGTCTTACTATTTCTTTATTATTTATTATAATATTTATTTATGTATGATTTATTCCTTTATTTATTATTTATTCACTTTATAATATATTTTATTAATTTATTATTTATATTATTAAATTATTATTTCTATTATTATTTATTCATTTATATATTAATTTATAAATATATTCTATTTATTTTTTATTATTTCATTATTTAATTCATTTTATTTATGAATTATTTATTCATTTTTAATTATTTAAAAATATATTTTATTAATTTAATATTATTATACTCATTTTTTGTTATTATTATGAAGTATTTATTTATTATTATATTTACTTATTATTTATTATGTATTCTTTATTTATTATTATATCTATTTATTATTTATTATTATATTTATTCATTTATTATTATTTATTTCATTTTGTTTATTATTTATTTATTTATTTATATTTTTAAATATGTTTTATGTAATTTATTATTTATTTTATTAATTTATTATTATTATTTATTCATTTTTAATTATTTACAATTATATTTTATTAATTTATTATTTAGTCCATTTTTATTATTATATTTATTTATTATTATTGTATTCATTTTTTTATTATTATTATGTATTATTTAATTCTATTTGTTTATTGTTTATTATTTATCTTTAAATATGTTTTATTTAATTTATTATTTATATTATTAATTATTCATTTTTAATTATTTATAAATAAATTTTATCATTTATTATTATATTTTTTTTTATTATATTCATTTATTATTATTATTAGGTATTATTTAATTCATTTTTTTTTATTTATTAATTATGTTTTATTTAATTTATTAGAATTATTATCAATTTATTATTATTATTTATTAATTTTTAATTATATTTTATTAATAAGAATAGATTGGACCAGGTTGAACCATCAAAAAATCTGATTCCAAAAACACCCTCTTTGTTTCAATTTGGTATCATTTGGTCTGATTCCAAATTTTGAGACCAAATCCAAACAATCATGGTCTGGTCCCTGAAAACAAATATCAGACCACACCAGGTGAAACCAAACAGCCTACCAAACAAGGCCTTAGTGATCGTATGGGGAAGATATATTAAAATGTCCAACTACTGTTTTTCCTACTGACTTGGTTAATTACTGTTTTTTATTTTTTTTTGAATTTCGAATTTTGGGGGTAGTTGATCTGAATTTGTGGGTCTAAATTCAATTAGTGTCTGTTTGACAACCGGTGCGGTATGGTGTTGGTTTGTGATCAAGGTTGGTGTACTTTTTGGTTTATCATGGTGGGCTCTTGCTTTGATTTAACTTTGATATTTACTTTTGACATATATAGGAGCTATACTCTCCTATTTACTTTGAAGCACGGATACGGACACGGTGACACGATAAATTTTAAAAAATTAGTATACGACATGGCCCCGACACGTCTATAAAAAATTATGATATTTTTTATATATACATATATTACACAAATACTTCATTTATCACTTAAACAGTGAGAATCAAATAAACTTATAAACAAATAAGTTAAATGAAATGTGTGACATGTTCAAAATTCTTCATTCTACTACTATCCAATGATTCAAATGCATCTTCCCCAACATCCGTCATCTTAGTCTCTTTTTCGCTATATTGTGAAAATTTTCTTGATTGAAGATAAATATTGGAAGGTATAAATACCAAATCTTTGCTCTTTGTGATGTTATTTTGTTTCTCTTTAAATAGTGGATAAATGAATATGTACTCTAATTCCTCTCACAATATGAGGATGAACAAAGATACTCAAGTATCTTCAAAGTTAAAGATTGAATTAGATGTGTTGAAGTTTCATAAGTGATATATTAAATTTTTGGCTCCATAAGACCTTTATCTTTTATTAAATCAATCGACCCATCGCATGTCGGACACGCGGACACACGCGTGTTCACTAAGTGTCCAATTTTTAAAAAAGTCAGGACACGTTTTTGATGTGTCGAACACGTATTTTTGGCATGTCCGCGCGTCCGATACGAGTACGGCGACCCTAGCCGAAGTGTCCGTGCTTCATAGCTTATTTACAACAAGGATATTGTCCATTAAAAATCTGGTTGGTCAACATAGGTCTACAAATGTAGCTTAGATAAGATATATATATTTGTGTATAATTGTATATATATATATATATATATATATATATATATATATGGAATATATGTTATTCATGTACGTATGATGATATAAAGTTGTTTTACATTTCTTAAAGACTATGAATCACGGACACAAATACGACATGGACACGGTGACATAGTAAATTTTAAAAATATAGGACACAACACACCTCAGATACGTTTATAAAAAAACTATAATTATATATATATACAAATTATATTGCTCAAATATTTCATTAATCATTTAAATAATGAGAACCAAATAAATTTATAAATAAAAATAAATAAATAGATTAAATGAAATGTCTAACATCTTCATAATTCTTCATTCCACGACCATCTAAGGTATCAAATGCATCTCCCCCACCATCTTTGTCTCTCTCTCGTTTTATTGTGAAAATTTTCTTGACTGAAGATAGAGATTGGAATGTACAAATACTAAATATTTTGTTCTTAGTAGCGTTAACTTGTTCCTCTTCAAATAGTGGATGATTGAATATGTGCTCCAATTCCTCTCACAAGATGAGGAGGAACAAAGATGTTCAAGTATATTCAAAACCAAATATTAGATTAATGGTGTTGAAGTTCGACAAGTGATCCACCAAATTACCGGTTCCATACATCCTCTATCTTTAATGGAATCAACCGACTCACCGCGTGTCCGACACGTACATTCCCTCTTGGTGTCCATTGTGTATCCAATTTTAAAAAATTCGGGACATGTTTTTGGCGTGTTAGACACGTATTTTTAGTGTATCTGCATGTCCGACATGAATACGACGACCCTATACGAAATGTTTGTGCTTCATAGCTTAAAGGTATGTAAAACATTACATTGCAGTTTGTTGTTGATTGCTTGGGTGATCTTGTGTAAGACTGCGTTGTGCGATGATTATTTGCATTTAAGTACAGTCCAATTTGGGATTAGGAACTTGAACTTGCTTTTATTTATGTATTTTCTTCTTTTCCCAACTCATATAATGATGTTATTTTAGTATGTTGATAGAATATTGATGTTATTTTAGTATGTTGAGTAATTTTTAGGTCACTCATCAATAACAGATTCTTTTTTAATGAAAACATCAATAAGTTAAACTGCATGAGATACATATTTAACTTAGTATTGCTTCCTTTCCGATCTAAATCTATTTACATACACACATATGATTGATGGTGTTATATATATGTAAATCTATTTACATACACACATATGATTGATGGTGTTATATATATAATATATGTATATAGAAGTGTCTGATCTAGAAGAAGTAAGGAAGGCATTTGAGAAGAAGCTAGTGGATGAAAGCTATTAGAGCTTCTATAGAGCAATTTGAAACCTTTATCCAAGCCTAGAGATGGGTGCCCCCCTCTTCTGGATTTTTCAAATTAAATATTGATGTTGCATTCTTTATTTTATCTGGTTACATTGGAGGAGGGTTTGTTCTTCGAGATTGTCAGGGAAGACCCATTAGAGTTGCTACTTGTTTTTTGGAAAATATTTTCTTAGCTTTCATGATTGAAATTCTCATTCTTAGAGAGGGTTTCAAGCTGCTTTCCTCTTGGGGTTATTCCGGTGTGGAAATTGAAGGAGATTGTTAGGAAGCTATGACTCTTTCACCAGCTGATAATCTCTCATTAGCAGTGATTGAAGATATTCAGTTTATGCTCCTTAAGGGCCCGTTTGGAAATGGTTGTTTTTGTTTTTGTTTCCGTTTTTTGTTCCCAAGTTGAGAACAAAACTTGTTTGACACCCAAGTTTTCAAAAATGCCTTGGTGAACAGTGTCAAGAACAAATACAAAAATAACCCCAAATCTAAAAACATGAAATTGGTGTTCTTTTTTTTTGTTTTACACACACACACACACACATATATACATACACTCTTCCCTCTCCACCACCACCACCAACGCCACCCCGCCACCACCATAGATCTACACACACAAATACACATATATATACACACACACATGCATTTCTTTCCCTTTCCACCACCACTACCACAGATCTACACACACACACATACACACCCTTCCCTCACCACCACCAAATTGGGGCAAACTCATCCACCCCTAATTGCCCTAAACCCCCCTTTTGGAACAATCAATACTGAAATTATTTAGAAGATGATGAATTAAGCCTAGAGGGGGGATGAATAGGCTTTTTATGAATTAATTAACAAATTAAAATTTTAATTGCGGAATAGTCAATTTTAATTCAATTCTATCACAATATAAATCACACAATAATAAATATAAGTGTAGAAAATAAATCAGAGACGACACCAATATTTTTACGTGGAAAAACCTTGGAAAGACTCCAAGTAAAAAACCACGGATACGCTCGAGTATCGATGCACTATGAATAAAGAAGTACACAGACTCTATGAAGTTTTAGACTTACAAATCACTCATGATCTGCATTTCTTCACTCGACGTCTGACGGTCTTGAATCACTTGCGCTCCACGAAGCTCTCGCATCGATCTCCGTACTCTCACGGCTCTGCTTCTCAACGAATCAAATAACTACGAAGCCTCCTGCTCCAATCAAGGTGGTATAATGATTTTTCAGCAACGAATCATCTAATTGTGCATAGCGATCTTCGGTGTAGAAGCATAATTGGAGAAACTCAAACCAAGAGAGAACTAGAAAAAATATATTCAATCAATAATTTTCTCTCTATATATATCTCTGTAAAAATATATGAACGGTGGAAAAATCACAGAGATCTTTCACAAAAGTCACATCATTCTTTTGGCATTTCATAAATAAACAAAAACATGTTTTACAAATATATCCTCACGATAAAAATAAAATCTATACCTATGAACACACACCGACAAACATAGACATAGACTTTTATTTTGATCTCATGATGATCTACGAATCCTGCAATCATAACACTTAAACAAACATATCTGTGAAAAGCAAGTGTGAAAAACAAATAGCAGAAATAATCAATATTAAATGATCATAAATAAAACGAATAATTTCAACACAAAGTAAAATGATCATTAATCAGTAACAATTAATTATCCCCCTCAAATAAATACTTCTCCCCCTTAAATGTATATCTCTCCCCCTTACTAAATACTTCTTCCCATTTTTGTCACTGAAATGACAAGGTAATAAATCATAATAAAAATCAAGATATTTGAAGGAGAAGACACAAAGTGTAAACATTGAAAAACTATTCGGGAAGATCAAAGAATCTAAGCAAAACTTATAGAAATACATAGAACTCTAAAGAATATATCCAGACTCTCGGTTTACAAAACAAATCTCTACAATGCATGAACTTAATTCTAATGCATGAATGAAAAATGCTTCAATAAAATAAAATAAAATTTGTTCTTAGAAACATGAGATTTAAATATACTCTCAAAAAATTCTTTCATTCATCATTTTTGTTGAAATCAAATAATCATTACTCGTGCAAATGTTATAATGTCGTTAGAATAAAATGTATACAAGTTATCCTCACTCACTCATACACAATAATCTTCATGAATTACATTTAAAAGAATGGTCCCCACAGTTGTAAAATAAACTTGCTAATTTTTACAGTCGATCCACATAGTCTTCCGTGTTTTTGTGAACATTCTCTATGGTAGACCAATCTCCATTCTTATATTTCATTGATCAAACTTTGTCATGCTAAAAACACTTTTTTTTTATCCCTTTTTGTCTTTCTAATCTACAGACTTTCCTACAGAGATTTTTAATCCCGACCAACTGGGCCCAAGTTCTTCCATAAGATATATGCTCATCAGTTTTTTCCCCTTTTTTGGATTGAAGAATTGCTTTTTGCATTTTTTAAAAATTTTATATATATATATTCAACTTTTCTCCATACTATTCTCTTTCTCATGGTAACAAAGCTAATTTTTCAACTATATAGTCAAAGGTTAATTAATTGTTCCATAGAGAGCATGTGCATGTGCTTATAGGTCAAAACCACCCTTCTCGGTTTCAATTTCACTCATGTGGACCACATCTTAAAAAATTAATTTAATCAAAATATTATATAATCATGAGTGAGGTAATTATATACATAATATCTTTCTAGTCATAATATGTACACAAATCAACGCATACTTTGACTCTAATCATATATTTTGAATGATGTGATAATGATTAACTAAGCTCAACATACAAATAATTTTTATTTTATAATTTTTATGATTTTTATCATAATGTATGCATGAACAATCCTAATAGTATCAAATCATGATGCATGCATAATAATAAACAAAATAAAAATGCATAAATAAAAATGCATGATAATGTATCAATTCTAGGATAAAGAATAATGCAAGATCTTTCTAGAATGAGACATATGAAGACATCTATTTTAATGAGAACATACCACTAGATTTCTTAAGGCTCGTATGCTTTTGAAAATCTAATGGTCTTGTAGAGATGTCTGTCAACTGAGAATCTGTGGATATAAAGTCTATACTTTTCTCATAACAAAGTTTAGGAAAAATGCAATAACGATTATCAAATGTACGTACACCTTCCATGACACAATTTCCAAAAGAATCAATAATAGAACATTTATCGGAAGTGAAATTGACATTATGGTTATTATCGCATATTTGGCTAATGCTAAGCAAATTAGCCTTTAGGCCCTTAACATAATAAACATCTTCTAGTTTAGGTAAACCAAAAGTAACAATGGTGTCCTTTCCTAAAACTTTAGACTTTTTCTCACTACCAAAAGTAGTAGTTCCAACATTACTATCTTTGAAATATCCAAACAATGACTTATTTTTAGTCATGTGCCTAGAGCGTCCACTGTCAAAACACCATGAACTAGAATCACATGCTCTAAGGGTAGTCTTAGCAGCAAAACAATGAAATTCACCTTTCTTAATCCAAACCTGTCTAATTTTCGGTATTCTACTTGCCAATTTAGATAAATTATTTACCTTTTCACTCAAAACCCTAATTTGATCTTCAACATTGGGTCTTCTTTGAGTTCTTTGATTTGTTCTTGAATTCAAATTTCTTCCTCTTAATTTGAAGCATATGGGTCGAATATGACCTTTCACACCACAATAATGACATATAGGAACGAATATTTGAAAAGTATTATTATAACTCTTATGATACTTAGAGGTAAAAGGAGGTTTACTCTCAACAGCTTTTCTAACATAAAATTGAATATTAGAATTCTTCTTAACATGAGAAATGATTTTTGTGGATGGGTCGGCCAGCTGTGCCGGATCAGGAATCGGTTTGGAAATCTTAACACCCGATGGGACACGCCTTCATATGTCAGTGCAACTACAGTTCCTAGCCACGAATAACGAGGCTGAGTATGAGGCCATCGTATCTGGCTTGAGGTTAGCCCAAAGCCTCCAGATCCAAGCCCTAGCAGTACACAATGACTCTCAACTAGTTATTCGGCAAATCAAGGGAGAGTACGAAACAAAGGATCCGAAAATGGAGTCTTACCGGGCACTCGTGTTAAAAGAAACAAAAAGTTTTCAAAAAATAACCTTCACTCAGATCCCGAGGAGCGAGAATTCTGTAGCTGATCACCTTGTCGGTCAAGCGTCCTCAGCTGGAGAAGACCTGACCCGGGTTGGACTTGTGGACTTTATAGTCAGGCCAAGTATTCAGGAGCCTGAACAAGTGATGCTTATCCCATGGGAGCCCAGCTGGATGGATCCCCTAATGGATTACCTACGAAGTGGAACCTTCCCAGAAAACAAAGCTGAAGCTTACAAGATCAGGAGGAATTCAACCAGATACTCAGTTATAAACGAGCAACTCTATTGAAAATCCTTTTCAGGTCCTTACTTGAAATGTGTTACGTCATCAGAATCAAGAGCAGTGATGCAAGAGATTCACAGTGGAGCTCGTGGGAACCACTCCGGGGGTAGATCCCTTGCTAATAAGATACTCTCTCAAGGATACTTCTGGCCCTACCTATCGCGGGATGTCGAAGAATACGTCCGAAGGTGCAGGCCATGTCAGATGCACGGAGATGATATCCATCGGCCACCTGAGTTCTTACATCCCACCATAGTACCATACCCATTCGCCCGATAGGGGATGGATATAGTGGGACTACTCCCGGAAGCAATCCGGTCAAATGCTTATGTCCTTCTAGCCACTGATTACTTCACCAAATAGGTGGAGGCTGAAGCCTATCCCACCATCAAGAGTGTCCACGTCATCAAATTCATATGGACCCACATAATATGCAGATTCGGGCTACCAAAAACAATCATGATGGATAACGGAACAAATCTGAACAACAAAGAGATTAGAGCATTCTTTACCGAGCATGGTATCAACCAGAATACGTCTTCCGTCGGGTACCCGTAAGGGAATGGACAGGCGGAAAGGACAAATCGAACCATATTCAACACCCTGGCCAAAAAACTTGAGGAAACCAAATAGGCTTGGCTAGAGAAACTACCTGAAGTTCTCTGGTCATACAGAACGACTCCCAGACAACCCACTGGGGAAACCCCCTTTGCCATGACGTACGGCGCTGAGGCTGTGATCCCAATGGAGATTAGGGTTCCAACTCTCCGGAGCCAAGCCTAGGTTGAAGGACCAAATAACCAATACCTAGCTCAAAATCTTAATCTACTGGATGAAAGAAGGGATCCCGCCGGGATCAGGCTCGCCGCCTACCAACAGCGCATCCGGAATTACTTCAATCAAAAAGTCAAAAGAAGAGAGTTCCAAGTCGGAGACATGGTCCTTAGGTGAAAAATCAGGCTCGTAGGCAAGCTCAGGGAGCCTTGGGAGGGCCCGTACACCATTACCGAAGTCATCGGTCACGGGGCATACCGCGTTAGAAGAAATATTAATGGCGGAATGGAAACAAACTCCCAGAACGCCTCTCGCCTGAAGAGGTACTACCCTTAAAGGGCCAAATTTTGCCTTTACTTTGATCTTTTTGTAAAAAGGCTATAGTACCTAATCAGTAGAAAATCATTTTTATGGCAAAATAACTTGTATATATCTACTAAAACAAAAAATAAACCAAGTGTTGCATTGTCTATCGCATGGCCTGAAGTGCCTGAAAGACACAACACTGATCCTAAAGAGATCACAAATTTGAAAAAAATAAACCAAGTGTTGCATTGTCTATCGCATGGCCTGAAGTGCCAGAAAGACACAACACTGATCCTGAAGAGATCACAAATTTGCAAAAAATAAACCAAGTGTTGCATTGTCTATCGCATGGCCTGAAGTACCCGAAAGACACAACACTGATCCTAAAGAGATCACAAATTTGAAAACAATAAACCAAGTGTTGTATTGTCTATCACATGGCCTGAAGTGCCCGAAAGACACAACACTGATCCTGAAGAGATCACAAATTTTCAAAAAAATAAACCAAGTGTTGCATTGTCTATCGCATGGCCTGAAGTGCCCGAAAGACACAACACTGATCCTGAAGAGATCACAAATTTGAAAAAAATAAACCAAGTGTTGCATTGTCTATCACATGGCCTGAAGTGCCTGAAAGACACAACACTGATCCTGAAGAGATTACAAATTTGCAAAAAATAAACCAAGTGTTGCATTGTCTATCGCATGGCCTGAAGTGCCCGAAAGACACAACACTGATCCTGAAGAGATCACAAATTTGCAAAAAATAAACCAAGTGTTGCATTGTCTATCGCATGGCCTGAAGTACCTGAAAGACAACACTGATCCTGAAGAGATCACAAATTTGCAAAAAATAAACCAAGTGTTGCAATATGTTTTACAAACGAAAAATCCTAAGGGCCAGCACCGGTGCCCGCCTCGTTGGAGTTCACTGGAACGAACATCATCTGGACCTCCAACCGGATCATCGTAAGGTGGTGCGATGCCCGAATTCTCATCCAACTCTTCCACTGAGGCGAAGTCCCTCTCCTCAATGGGTTTTTGCATGTAATTGAAGCATGACCTCCATCCGAACCCGATTCGGTACTGGGAGGTGTCACAGAAGCGTTTGTACATCTCATTACCACCCCAGTGACACATCTCCACAATCAACCTCTCCATTGCAAGGAGGTTCTCGGTCTCATCCTTCTCCTCCAGAAGTTTCACCTTGGAAGCCTTCAGGCCCTCACTTTTAGCCTTCAGGCTTGCATTCTCAGTTTTCAGGGCCTCCGTTTTTTAAAATAGGGCCCGCCGTACCGCCTCCATCTCCTGAATCTGATCACGGGCAGCCCGAAGATGTTGCTCTGCAGTTATTGCCCTCGTTGTCTGAACCTCCAATTTTTCATTGGCTATTAGCAACAGGGAGGCAACCTTTTGCTTGGCATCCTTTTTCACCTTCAGGAGCTCGTTAGATTTACGAAAAATCCTAGCGTCCTCCTCCATCTTCACATTATAGGCTTGGGTCAGATAAAACATCTACCAAAAGAACAAGTGTTAGCTTGATCAAAGAATAAAGGAGAAAAATACCAAGTATGACTGATGAGACAGTATATTGAAAAGGTATCTTCATAGCAATCTCAGGACCGGTTAAGGTCAATTCTGCCCGATCGATCTGTCTCAGTTTCTTTCTATCAGCAAGAGTCCAAATCTGGGCACCCATTTCCCGAAGGGCTTCGTCATTGTCGACAGTTTCACTCCCCTTAACCAAAAATCCACCACCAAGAAGTGTTATCTTTGGCGCCCATGGGACGGGTCGCTCCTCTTCAGTTGTAGCCCCGGTGTCCTCTACTATGATGGGAGACGACGCTGTGATCAGTCGGGGCTTGACCGATCGGTCGGGAGTAACCTCCTCAGATCTGGGATGTCGTGTCCCCGACAAACTAGCTTCTCCCTCAATTAGTTAGGATTCAGGAACAGGAATGTCTCCTGAAGGAGGAGCGAAGGGCGCTACGGCAGTTCCAGCTCCTAAAGCAGGGGGCAGAGTGACCTGAACGTTTCCCATCGGGGGCGGTGGAGTCACCGGAATGTTTTCCACCGATGGTGGAGGATCGTTCCCAGATGTAGGAGTTGGATCACTTTGCAACCCCTGATCGCTTTGAACCTCACTCGATGCTAAAGGGATCACTTGAGGGCCAGGTGCCCGTTTGTTCTTCTTCTTAAGCACGGCTTGAGGGAGTCTCAACATTTCTGATGTGAGTGCCTGCAAATTAGAATTCGTCAGGAAAACACTACACATCCTCAGGGGCTGCCCCCATATTTTTGATTTAAGAATACCAAATCGGGACTTTATGTATCTTGGAGTTTTAAACTGGTCGGGAACTCCCAGAAACTCCAGCACGTGATGGCCCAACTTATCATTGCACTGTTCACAGTAGCAGGACCCTTTATGGTAAGGTTTGAAATAAGGGAACAAGGATCTATCAAACTCACTGGGGACATTGAATCCGGCTGAGCCAGGAAGCCTCCAATTCCCGCTCACTAAGATCATTCTCTCCATCCACACCTTGTTGGACTTCTCGGTGCCGTCGTAAATTTTTCTCCCACTTAAGGGAAAAAGATTATACCGACCCCTACAATCCTTCTGGTCCTGTATCTTGTAACAGAACAAAAGCTCAGCTAAACCTAAGTCAAGACCCAACTCCCGATTAATTATCAGGAGCATGGCCATGATCCTGAAGAAGTTAGGCCCCACCTGAAGCGGGGCCAGACCCAAAGTAGCTAAGGTGTAAAGGAAGAAATGGTGAATCGGGAATTTGAGAACCTAAAGATGGAAGGCTGACAATAAAATATGATGGTCCATGACCCCCTCACCCTTCCTAAAGTCATATTTTTTGGGGTAATTCTTAATGATAACCCCATCGGGTATCCCACATTTGACCCTTAGTCTTTTTAGTATTGTTTCTACCCTATGTGTAGGAGGGAGGGGGTCGGGATAAAATTGGTCTCCCGAACTCCCTGCAGCCGGATCCCCAACCGCTGCGACGTTTTGATTGACCTCTGGTGGGCTAGACCCGACTGTCCTAACCACCTCTACTGAAGGAGAACTAAGAGAAACATCTGGGTTTATAGAAAAGGGGAGGCGGTCGCTACCCGACCGGGTGTCATCACTATCGGACATATTGAAATATACGTATGAAAGCTGAAAGAAAAGCATTTACTCTAAGATGAATCCCGAAGTAGTTTCGGGCGCTTTCCTGAAAAAGAGAGTGGATTCTGGCAATGATAAGCGAAGAGCTCAAGTGTAGAGAGTTTTCTGAGAGTTATAAGTTTTGAAATGCAATGAACATTTGACATATGCAGTGGGTATTTATAGAAGTTTTTGAAACGCTTGAAAAGTTGTGCGCTCGAGAAGCGAAGCGTCGCATCGTTTCACGTGCGCCTCCTTAGCTTCCTTCTCGCCAATAAAGGCCACCCGGACCGTGACTTTCAAATATTCGAATAATGATACAGCCGTCGCATTAATTACATCATCCACGTCACCCCGACAGGGGTAATGTATCTTGCTCTCCACTCTATCTCCTTTCTAATGGGTCTGACCGCTCGACGACCCATCACAAAGAAGCGGGCCCGTGTAAGAGTGGAAATGTCCAAGCCCACTTAAGCCCATCAGGCATCAAACCCATCGGGCTGATGGCCCAATAAGATTTTTACAAGTCTAATTTCTAGGCCCATTTCATTTGTGTATTTCTTTGGCAAGTAGAAATAGTGATATCATGGTGATGTAATCAAGAGGGTATTGCCCTAATGGGCCTAAAGCCCAAAAAGAAAATGTATATAAGAAAAGTCAAGAGTTAATAAAAGAGGTCTTTTTAGTGTTGTGCATTTTTTGGCATTTACAATTCTTATATTAGAATTACCTAGAGAGGAACTAGATGCTACTTAAGAAGCTTTAACAAAAGTAATTTTGGGAATGACATTTGAATTATTCATTATTCCTACAAATCCCAATCCTTTAGTGTTTTCCACAGATTTACCTATACTCAACATATGATCAAGTTTAAGGGTTCCACTATACCAGTTACAAATAGTTGAGTTAACATCCTTCAATTCTTTTTCTAACACCTTAATTCTCATAGATTTCTCATTTATATCAGATCTTAGAGTGACTAATTCCTTATTGAGATCATTTACACTATTCAACACATGTTTCCTATCTTTTTCAGACTTAATCAATTCTTCAGACCATTGATATTTTTATGTCTCAAGTTGATTTAAGGAAAAAATAGTATTGGTTAAATCTTCTTTTAAGGATCGTCTTTCCTTATCAACACTTTTAAGTTTAACTATACATTTTGAGAATTCTTGAGCAATATGTGTGGACTTTTCATAGAGTTTATTCTAAGCATCTTCATACGAGTCAGCACGATCTTCATTATCCTCAGAATCTTCATCCCCAGACATTGTCCATCTTGTAACAACTTTTTCAAATTCCTTACTTTGCGCCGCAAATGCAATCAAATCCTTATACCTACTATCCAAATCAAACTCAGCAGAATCACTAGTTGTTCCATCATCCCAAGTGACAGCTAGACCTTTGGTTCTTTTTATCTTATTAGCACACTCCGCAGCCATGTGACCAAATCCTTGACACTCAAAACATTTTGGTTTCTTCTTCTTAGGGTCAAACATGTCATCTGATTTTGAACTTATTTTTATTTTTAAAATCATATGATTTATCTCCAAATTTTTTTACCTTTAATCATTTCTTGACTACAAGAAGATTTTAAAAACTTATAAAATTGTTTCATGATCATGTCACACGGTCTTGAATTAGTATCACCTTCCTTATCAGACTCAATAGGATCCTCCTTAGTGGTTTTAAAAGTTATGTTTTTCTCTTTTACACCACTAGACTTCTTAGGGGGATTTTTAAACATTTCCATCTCATAAGATTTTAAATTCTCAGCCAATTCTTTAAGTTTAATTTCTTTAAGACTCATAACTTCCAAGATGATAGTAACCTTAGACCGAAAACGTTCAAGGAGAGACCTTAGAATCTTTTTCACTATAGTAGTCTTAGGAATGGACTCTCCTAGATTATGACAACTCGTTACAATATCGGTTAGTCTATCCTCGAAGTCAACAAAAATTTCATCATCTTCCATTCTAAGCTATTGAAATTTAGAATTTAATATTTACAGTTTCGATTATTTAACTTTTGAAGTCCCTTCATGAGTTACTTGAAGAATATCCCAAACTTCTTTAGCATTATTGCACGTAACAATTCTTTTAAATTCACTAAAGGTAACGGCATTGTTTAAAGAATTCAAAGCTTCAGAGTTCGAATTAGAACTGTTTGTTTCAGCAGTAGTTCACTCGTTAGCCGGTTTTAATTTAGATTTATTAATAGTCGCGTCAATCACAGTGGGAGGTGAATACCCTATTTCTATAGCAAGTCATGCTCTCTCATCAAGAGATTTTAATAATATTGTCATCCTAGCTTTTCAATACGTATGAATAGTGTCATCAAATAAAGGGGACCTAGATATGGAACCTCCTTCACGAGGTAAGTCCATCGTCTAAGTTCAAGATCTAACCCTAGGTTGTTAACCTAAATTAGAGCAAACCTTGCTCTGATACCAATTGAAATTACTTAGAAGATGGTGAATTAAGCCTAGAGGGGGGGGGGGGGGGGGTGAATAGGTTTTTTTTGAATTAATTGACAAATTAAAATTTTAATTGCAGAATAGTCAATTTTAATTCAATTCTATCACAATATAAATCACACAATAATAAATATAAATGTAAAAATAAATCAGAGACGACACCAATATTTTTACGTGGAAAAATCTTGGAAAGACTCCAAGTAAAAAATCACGGATATACTCAGGTATCGATGCATTATGAATCAAGAAGTACACAGACTCTATGAAGTTTTAGACTTACAAATCACTCATGATCCGTCTTTCTCCATTCAATGTCTGACGGTCTTGAATCACTTGCGCTCCACGAAGCTCTCGCTTCGATCTCCGTACTCTGACGGCTCTGTTTCTCAACGGATCAAATAACTATGAAACCTCCTACTCCGATCAAGGTGGTGTGATGATTTTTCAGTAACAAATCATCCAATTATGCATAGCGATCTTCGGTGTAGAAGCACAATTGGAGAAACTCAAACCAAGAGAGAACTAGAAAATATATATTCACTCAATAATTTTCTCTCTATATATATCTCTGTAAAAGTATATGAACGGTAGAAGAATCGCAAAGATCTTTCACAAAAGTCACACCCTTCTCTTAGATTTAACTCTTATATATATAGAGAGAAAAGTCTTCAATTAATGGTAAAAATCTTTTTCCAATCAAGATTCGTATTTCCACCATTTAAATCTTCCAAATATAAATAAATATATCAATAATGGTCCAATATACTGATAATAGCTTCTAAGCATGTCCCAAAGTGGTTAGGAATTGATTGCATTTCAATTTAATACTTCCCACAAATAAATATGCGTAGCCACTTACTGAGTAATCGGTGAACACCCAACTGCGCAAGTGTGTGCAAGTTCACAAAACGCTCTACCACTTTTGCGCAAACAGCCACAAGTTCGCACTTCACTGAGTACTCGGTAACACTCCCACCGAGTACTCAATGGAACAAAATACAAATTTCTTTGAACTTGTTTCTCCATTGCATTGATGCTTCCAGCCATTATTCCACTGAATATCCTTTGTATCTTCACCACTTTGTACACATATTTAATACTTAACAACTCAATCTAAAACACCAAAACTCTCAACATATTTTTTTATCAGAATAATGTCATTACATAAATAAATGTTCTTGCAAATACAAATTGGTCTCAAACACATATTTGATTTTGTTTTTTGGGAAAAAATACAAAGACAGATACAAATACATATTTTTGTTTTTTCAGCCAAAAAACAAATACAAAAATAGGGGTATCCAAACAGGGCCTAACTCTAGTAATTCTTTATCTCTGAAGTAGACTCCTAGGCTTTGTAACCAAGTGGCTCACTCCATAGAAAAATGGCCGCTGATTTGCAAAAGAGGGGATAAAGAGTGGGATGTATGGCCCGAATGGCTCCTTAACCTTTTTTCTGTGGAGATGTCTTGTAGTGTTTAGTGTTTTTTAGTTTTTTCCTTTGTAGTTGGTGGGAAAAAAAAAGTGTGATAAAGTGATAACATGCAGTCTTCTCAAAGATAAATAATTTATATATATATAAAAAACTAAATCACAAACTAATTTATATATGTCAAATATTATAAACTACAATTGTAAACATTTACATGCGATATGATATATTCGAGATATAATAATATAGAATAAAAGGTACAACATATGTCATATATATTTTTTAAGGGGTTTAGCCACCAGAAAAGGCCTAAACCGAAGAAAAAAGAAAAAAAAAAAAAAAAAAAAAAACAGAATTTTCAATTTTATCACATTTTCTCCATTGTAAATACTTATGAAAGACATGAACGTAATTAGGTTGAAATGCAAATATCCGGCCTTAATGTTTTATCCGACAATGAAGGGTTTCTACTTTCTACTCCCATGCATCGTGGAATTCCTATTCGGTAATGAACTTGAAATTATAAGTTGTTTGTTTTATATTATATTATAATAAAAATAATTTTGTAAAAATAATTATTTACGAGTAATGATTTAAGCCCTGTTTGGCATAATTCTGCTTCTGGCTTTCTGCAGAAGAAAAAGAGAAACAGAAGTTGTTTTGAGAAGCTGGTACCCCCAATTTCTTTAAAACGCTCTTTCAAGTCCCAGAAGCTCTTCTAAAAAATTTATCAAACACCATTCAAAACAATTTTTTCCTCTAGAAAGCCAAAAATAGCGTTTGAAAAGTCAATCCAGGTTATAGTATATTTGTGAAAGCCAAATGCATCCTTATACAAACCACCTTATAATTGTTTAGAATAATAATACTTACAGATAATTTTTAGGATAAATTGCAATGACACCCCCTGAGGTTTGGGTCAATTCTACTTAGTGGATGGTCAACATTTTTTTGATAAAGACACCCCTTGAAGTTTGCAAAGTATTACAATGACACCTCTTGAAGGCGTAAAATGACTTAAATGCCCTTCATTTTATTAATGTGTATGCCAAATGTCTAAATTACCCTCATGCATAAATCCTACACTTCACCCCTATTTATTTTTTCTGTAGTTTTTTATTATTCATTTTATACAATATACATAATTCAAATGATAAAAATATATGGGATGGTGTAGCATGGATAAGATTGGTTAATTGTAATATATTTCAAATGTAACTTGTGAAAACTACAAAATGTTATGAAATATTTTTAAGCATAACTTGGTTTATATGTTGCAACACATTTAATACTGTTTTTAGCATGTTTTTTTTATTAAAAGCAACACTTTTTCTAACAAAATCAGTAATCTAAATATTTTGAGATCTTCAATTTTGGTTGTAATTGTTCCCTAAGTTGTAAAGACACTTATTCCTTTTTGGATGTAATTGGAAGTAAAGTACTATACAAATTATATTGTTGTTATAATTGAGCTAACATATTTTCTAGTAAAAATAGCATAATTTGTTAAAAACGCATCATATAAGACTACTATTGAAGTCAATCTCAGTGATAAAACTAAATCAACATTTTAGTTATGGCAACCTTATTTGTATTAGATGCGGCACATATAGTACTATAGGCAACAAAATTTGTACTATGAGTAAATAAGAAATGATATACTATGGATAGAATTGGTTAATTGTAATCTAAACAAATGTCTAACCCCAATATATATATTTAAAAAAAATATTAAATTATACTATATGTTGATCCTAAGTGATAAGGGTACTCTTGGAAAGTTATATTATTCATAAAGTAAAAATTTAAAACAAATTGTTTCAATTTTATGAGGTGTTTTATACGGGGAAATACATTTTGTACCGATGTTAGCATATTTTGTACAAAAAATAGCATTATTAAAACTAATTGAAAAACTTAAATAAAATATAATTAGTCAACCGTAATAGGTTTGTGCATAGTCGGCCTTACCCAAACCATTTGCAAACTTGAATGAACATATAAAATCAAAATAATAAAAAAATAATCTTAATAAAAATAGTACAAATAAAATTTTTAATATTGGTAAATAAAAGGTTTGTGAAAAAATGAAGAAAATGCAAGTTGGAGTATAAGATAGGGTAACCCCCCGATACCCTAAACCAACTCAAAATGAATGTCTATTAAAATGTCGTAACTGTAAAGGGGTCGATTCGCGAATTAGCATAAATGGCCCAAGGATTAAATTATCTGGGATATGGCCCAAGGCTTAGTATATTTGGGGAAACCAGCCCAAGTAAAAGATTATTTGGGAGATTGGCCCAAATAATTGATTACTCGGGGAAATGGCCCAAATAAGGTTTTTACGCGAGAGCTTGCATTATACAGAGAAAGGTATGAGGGATTGATGTGTTTTATAGCTCGCATTAGTAACTCATAACCCTATATGATGCTCGCGTAGCGAGTACTACTCGGAATCTAGGGGAAATGTTTGGATGAGTAAATAGTGAGTTGCGGCCTTATTTACACCGTCTTGAGCAAAAGTACCTTAGAGAGACCAATAGTATTCAGGGTCATGACCAAGGCATGCATGATTGGTAATGACCCAGCAAAGCTATAACAACATCATTGGCTAAGGATGAATCAGATCCGCGATACAGCATGCGCGGATCACAGGACACGGCGCACAGTATGATCCGCGATACAACAGGCGCGGATCACAGGACACGGCGCACAGTATGATCCGCGATACAGCAGGCGCGGATCACAGGACATAGCGCACAGTATGATCCGCGCATAGAATCCGTTTCGCGGATGATACTGTGCAAGGTATTTATGTCGCGGATTTGTAATAGGAATCATGTCGCGAGACAGGTGCTGACGTGGCAATACAATCCGCGAGGACTACTGGAAACTCACGTCTATAAATAGAAGTGCGAGAGCTCACTTCAAGGGACTTTTGGAGGGGGAGAGACGAAGGGAGAGAAATTCCTAGAGAGAGAGTATTTCGTATCACTTGGAACTGTTTGTTTTCACTTCCATTTCTCTTTCATTTCTCTTTCATTTCTCTGTAAAGCAAATCAAAAGCAATAAAAAACATCAGCGCTATTATTTTACTGACGAAGTTGTGTAAAAACCATCTTCACATCATTAAATTCATTCGAACCCATACATAAAAGGCGACTCCGCTGGGGAGAAGATGTCTTCTGCACAAGTTGAGCCTCGTCAGATTAGCCGGAGAGGTCGACCACCAACCCGGCACAACGAGCAAGCTGAAGAGGAGGCAACAGCACAGACGCAAAGAGGTGAACCAGTCCCACCAGCACGAAGACAGCGTCGTCGCGCGAATGTTGGTGCGGATCAGGCAGAAACTCCTCCGATGGCAGAGCCAGTACATAATTCAGCAGAATTGCCAGCAGCTCTGCTGCAAACTCTTCTCAGCATCCAAGAAACGCAAAAGGCTATACTTCATTTCATGGAGGCCTCGCGAGTTTCAACACCAAATCTTGAATCACCACGGATGGATAATCAAGCCATACCAGAATTATCAGCGCATGAGCTTTTTTGGGAGGCACCACGGGCGCGATCAGAGGCGCTAGAGAAAGAGTCATACATCACCAAGGAGCAGCTGCAGGCTATCTTGAACGAGAAGTCTGAAATAGAGGAAGTGGAAATTTCCCCACCATACCATCCCAGCATTATGGCTTAGCCTTATCCGGAAGATTATGGAACACCAAGCTTCCATCAATTTGATGGTAAGAAGGGAAATGCAAAAGAGAACATATCCAGGTTCGCGAATGCCATGAGACCCCACAGAAATAACGAGTATTTGAAGCTTAGAGAGTTCTCTAAATCTCTAACTGGAACTGCATACACATGGTATAATGGTCTCGCTCCAGCTTCAGTGTCCAGCTGGACGGATATGGTGCTCAAATTCTACACCAAGTTTTTCCAGGTAGACGAGGAGATCTCGATGATTTCACTCACAAGGCAAAGGCAACGCTTTGGGGAGGAAGCGGCAATCTATGTCAAGAGATTTCGCGAGGCTGCTCTGCAATGCCATGAGCCAATTTCCGAACTGCAATTGATCAAAATTTGTATAGAAGGAATGCTGTGGGAATATAGAGTGCATTTGGTCAATCACGAGTTCAAAACTTTTTCTGCACTTGTTGATAATGCCCGAAGATTGGGAGAAGTTTTGGTTCCCCCAATACGACCAAATACCAGTACTAGGCGGGTAGCAGCAACGCAGAATGAAAGGCCCAAGGAAGAACATGCCAGGAGATCTGAACCACCTCCTTTACCTTTCAGTGAAAAAGAGGCAGTTGCTTTACTGAATCAATGGATCGCAGATCATGTCATATCGCTACCTCCAGTGCAAAGGCTACCGCCAAGAGAGGAAAGGATGAAGAGCAACTACTGTCCCTATCACAAGACTGTGCGGCATTCCCTGATGGGCTGTTGGGCGTTTCGCGGATTGGTACACCGGAAAATAGCATCGGGAGACTTGGAAGTGACAAAGAATGTAGTTCATGAGCCTTTCCCTGCACATGTGGCTGTGGTGACCACCAGAGACAGTTCTGAGGATATGACCAATGCCGCCAAATGTGAATGCCCGCCAGCGCGTGAAGCCAAGGAAAATGCTAAGATAGATGTTTTCTTCAATGAACTCCCAATACAGGAACATGTGAAAGAGTTCTTGAAAGAGCAAACAGTTGTCACACTCAATCATACCATTGTGATTCCGCAGCATGAGAAAGCCTCCAGTAAGATCACATTTTCTGAAGCAGACAGACAAGTGTATTTCCTCCACAATCGGCCTCTATATGTACCAGCCACGGCAAACGGTCGGGAGATGAAACGAGCTTTCTTGGATGGGGGAGCGTCAGTCAATTTGATCCCACTGGCCACTTTGCAAATGATCAATTTTCCTGAAAGCAAGATCGTGAATCATACTATTTCAATTACTGATTTTAATGGAGACCAGCAGACCACTATGGGATTCGCGACATTGGACCTTAAAATTGGGAAGATCAGGGGGGCCACCAAGTTTCATGTCATCAAAGGGGAACCCTCATATCAATTGTTGTTGGGCAGACCGTGGCTGCATGTATATGGCGTAGTGTCGTCATCCTATCATCAAATGATGAAGGCCAATTGGGGAGAAGGAATAATGACTGTAAAAGCATCTACGAGCCCTATACTTTTCAATTAACTAATCCCCACTGTGTCCACTTTGTCCCCTATACTTTTCAATTTCATCATTATGCCCCCTCACCTCACATTTTGAGTCAAAATGCCTAAACTACCATCAATAGTATAAGGGGGTTTAGTGAAATCAATCATTTAAAAAATTATTTTTTGAAAATCAATTATATTTTTCACAAAAATTATAAATTCAAAAATATATATATATTTTTTGTAAAAAAATTATTTTTCAGAGGGAGTATATTATTTTCCAAAATATGAATTATTTCGGAAAAAATCATATTTTGGAACATAATAGTATATATTTTTTGCAAAAAAATTATTTTTCAAAAAAGATCATATTTTGGAACATAATAGTATATATTTTTCGGAAAAGATCATATTTTGGAACATAATATATATTTTTCGCAAAAAAAGTATTTTTCGGAAAAACAATTCATATTTTCGAACATAATAAATACTTTTTCGCAAAAAAAATATTTTTCAGAAAAAAATCATATTTGGAACGTAATATATATTTTTCGCAAAAAAAATTCATATTTTGGAACATAATATATACTTTTTCGCAAAAAAAAATTATTTTTCAGAAAAAATTCATATTATGGAACATAATATATATTTTTCACAAAAAATATATTTTTCGTAAAACAATCATATTTTGGAACATAATATATATTTTTCGCAAAAAAAATTATTTTTCGAAAAAAATTCATATTTTGGAACATAATATATATTTTTCACAAAAAATATATTTTTCGTAAAAAAATCATATTTTGGAACATAATATATATTTTTTGCAAAAAAAAAACATTTTTCAAAAAAAATTCATATTTTGGAACATAATATATACTTTTTCGCAAAAAAAATATTTTTCGAAAAAAATTCATATTTTGGAACATAATATATATTTTTCACAAAAAATATAATTTTGGTAATAAAATCATATTTTGGAATATAATATATATTTTTCGCAAAAAAATTATTTTTCGGAGAAAATCATATTTTCCGAAATATATATATATATTTTGAAATTTATAGTTTTTACGAAAAATATAATTTATTTTCGAAAAATAATTTTTTTAAGGGTTGATTTCACTAAACCCCCTTATACTATTAAGGGAGGGTAATTTAGACATTTTGACTTAAAATGTGAGGAGGAGGGGGCATAGTGATGAAATTGGATAGTATAGGGGCAAAGTGAACACAATAGGGGTTAATTGATTAAATTGAATAGCATAGAGGGGTTTGTTGAAGTAAACCTTTTTTGAAACTACTATGTTTAATGTATTTTTTGAAAAACTATGTTTAATGGTTGGAGTTGAAATATTTTGGAAAATATTTAGAAAATTAGAAAAGTTGTTTTCCTCAAAAAATTTTTTTCGCCCTAATCAAACTAAAAAAAATAAGATTCTTTTCCTTTTTTGTTAATTCTAGCTAACCAAACATAGTTCAAAGATTTATTTTTTAGTGAGGTTCATTATATTTTGAATTTAATAGAAATGAATAATTTAAAAAAATATGTAATATATTATATTGGGATTCAAAATTAAATAGGGTTAACTTCATTTACACCCCCTAAGGTTTGTCCTATCTTCACTTACACCCCCCCAGGTTTGCATATCTTCATTTACACCCCCTCATGGTGTGAAATGTCTAAAATACCCTTATACCAAACACCCCTTAAATCAATTTAATCCCTAAATCAATTTAACCACTAAACCAAACACCCCCTTAAATGAATATATCCCTCCAACCAAACACCCCAACCCAACCCAACCCTAACCACCACCATCGCCGCCGCCCGTCGCCACTACCACCACCACATCATCCACCGACACCACCACGAGCAACCCTTAAATCAAGGGTTTACCACCGCCATTTTCGGTATATATATATATATATATATATATATATATATATATATAGGTGGGGGGAGGGTGGCGGCGGCACCGGCAGTGGGAGTGGGGTGGTGGTGGGAGGGGGCGGCGCCGACAGGGGGCGGTGGTGGGAGGGGTGGTGATATATATATATATATACGTGTGTGTGTGTGTATATATATATGTATATATGCGTGCAGAGAGAGAGAGAGAGATTAATTAATTTATTTGTAAAAATTAAATGTGTTTGTAAAAATTAAATATTTGGGGTTGGGTTAGGGGTTTTATGATTTAATTTTTATTCACAAATTAAAAAAATTAGTTTTCAAAAAATTTAAATATTTGTTTGTGAATATTTGGGGTTGGTGTTTGGGGTTTTGGATTTTATATGTTTTTATTTTATTTTATAATTATTTTCGAATTTAATAATTCTTTTCAAAATTTAATATATATTTTTGAATTTTATATGTTTTATTTTTAATTTTATATATTTGTTTCAAAATTTTTTTATGTTTTTTGCGATTTTTATATTTCTTTTCAAAATTTAATATGTTTTTTTGAAATTTTTTTTTTCTAAATTTATATTTATTTTTAATTTTATATTTATTTTCGAATTTATAATATTTTTCAAATTTTAATATATATTTTTTCGAATTTTATATATATTTTCAAATTTTAATACAAATTAAATTATTAAATCATGGGAGGGGGTCTAATTGATAAAAACACTATCCTTGTTTCCAAATAGAATAAGGATAAGACATTGAGAGTAGTTTATGAATTTTAAAAAAAATTCAGCTGATGTCATCATTCAGGGGGTCTAAGTGATGAGAATATTAAAAAATAAAGGATGTAAATAAAAATATACAAACCTAAATAATATAAGTGAAGATAAAATAAATCTCAGAAAATATAAATAAAATTAACCCAATTAAATAACTAATTGGACATTAGTAAAATAGCAAAGTGGATAGATATCCTTGCATTTAAAGCGAAAGGCCGAAAGGTTGATAAGGGTTAGAGACTAGAGAGGGTCAGAGATTTGACACCCACGAAAAGGGAAAACAATCTCCAATTGCACATCGCTAGTCACATACTGACACTATCTTTTTTTCCAGGCAGAAGCATGGTTCCAAAAATAAAACAAGATTCCTTGTACCAAGGAAAAGATATGGTCATATATATATATGTATTGTACCAATTAAATCCATATTTATATCTAACAAAATTTCTTTTGGCCATGTGAACAAGTCAAATCTGAAAAGTTGATAATTTGATTTGATGATTCAGAATGATGCTCGCCGAACGAACCAATTGCATTCCTGTAATTGTATTTAAATCTTTTAAATGTAGCTGATATTATTTGTGCCACTCCACATATACCACATCCCAATGAAACGCAATGACGTATATGTAGCTCGTGAAATAATTTTTTGGTTTAAGTGCATTAAGCCCGTTTCTTTCTTCTCTCTCAACTAACCCTGAACCAAGCAATGTCTTTCTAAACTATTTTAAGTGTTATATTTAACTCCATTATATTATAACACCGTTAATTAAAATTATGATAATTTATATTTAGGTCCTTTAAAATTTTGATCAATAGCACTTATTTTCTGAGATTTTATTTTCTTTGCAATGACACTCCCTAAAGGGGTGAAGATTCCATAAAATGTCTCTTGTGTCCTTGTTTTAGTGTAAAAGATATGTTAGCTAAATTAATGGACCAAACAACCCTTATGTCTTAAGTACTTTGGATATAATAATTTTTGAAATATTATCACCTTTCTTTAAATTATATATTTTTTAAATTATCATTTTTGTAATATAGGCCCCAAAAGTTATCGTTTTTTAATTTTTTTCCCAAAACTAATAATATGACCTTTTATATTAAATAATAATAATAATGCACTTTATTTATGATTATATATATATTTTATTTTAGAAGGTGATACATGTATAAAATTAATTTAATATTTATTATTATTCTTTGTTTATAATTTATTATTCTTTGTGTATAATTAATTTAAGCCCTTACACTATAAAATAATAACAAACTTTACTTATTGTAATTTTTTATATTTTTATAAAAATATGACAAATGGTTTATTATATATTAATTTTGTTGTAAAGTTAATTTAAGCCCTTACACTTTAAATAATGACAAAATTTACTTATTATAATTTTTTATATTATAAAAGGTGATAATGAATCAAAATATTAGACAGTCCTTATGTTTTTATTAGTAATATATATATATATATATATATATATATAAATATACAGATTTTTGTATTTTAAGTTATATTATTTTTCCTTGCTGAAATATATTTGTCTTATATCTTTACTCTGTATCTTATAAAATATCAATTAGAGTTACATTTCAATTAATGTATATTAATTAATTAATTTTTTTTAAAAAATATGAAAATATTTATAATCCCTTGTCTTATATCTTTACTCTATATCTTTTGAAATATTCATTAGAGTTACACTTCAAGTAATGCATATTATATATTATTATTATTATTTTAAAGTATTGAAATATTTCTAACCCCTTTTCTTTTACTCTATATCGTTTTGACATACTCCTTAGACTTACACTTCAACTAATACATATTAATTCATTAATTTTTATTTTGAAGAAAATGTTTAAAAATATTTCCAACCCCTTACATTTTAGAATAGTTATTATAGATATATATACATTATAGGGTTTTCATCTTGGGGCATGGAGGTAATTTCACTACCTAGATATTTGTCTCATGAAATAAGGGAGACAACACAAGGGCATTCCGGTCATTTCTCCCCTTTAGGGGGTGTAATTGCAAGAAAAATGAAATCTCAGGGGGCAAGTGCAATTGATCAAAACCTCAGGGAATCTGAGTGCAAATTACCCTAATTGTAACTAAACGGTGTTATGACGGGAGAGAGTGAATTGTAAAAATCGTGATAGTTTGGGGGGTTTACAGTAAAAAATATAGTTCAAGGGGTTAGTTGAGAGAGAGAAGAAAGAAGAGGAGGGTTAATGCTAACCCTAAGATTGCGTTTGGTAACAGTTTGGTGCGGTGTTAGTTTTTAGTTTTGGTTTGAGTTGGGTTGGATTTGGTTCGGTGTGGTTTTATTTTGGTTCCAAACCATGTTTGGTGCAGATGGTTTTGGTGTGAGAAAAAGTGATGCTGAAAAACCAAACCATGTTTGGTAGAGTTGATATGGGTTAAAATATATTAATATTAAAATTAAAATATACTAATATACTAATATATTAATATTAAAATTTATTAATATATTTTTATTATATTAAAATATATTAATATATTTTAATTTTAATATTAATATTAATAATAAAATTTATATTAATATTAATATTAAAATAATATATTTATCAATTTTAATATTAAAATATTAATATTAAAATTTATAATAAATAAATTTTAATATTAATATTAATATTAATATAAATTTTAATATTAATATATATATATATATATATTAATATTAAAATTTATAATATTAAAATATAAATATTATATTCGGTGCTATAGTGATTCGGGTTGCTACAGTGCTACAGTGGTTTGCTACAGTACCCGCACCATCCAAAACCATCAAAAAGATGGTTCCAAAATCCTTCATAAATTTGGCACCATGGTTTGCTACAGTAACGGTATCATTTTTTGGCACCATTTTACCAAACATGGTTTGGTACCATTTTTTGGCACCAAAATCATATTTTTGGCACCAAACCTGTTTACAAAACATACCCTAATTTTTTTTGTATGATATTTCAAAGAACTTTTTTTATATTTAAAAACAATATAAGTTTATGAATCCAAATTAATCTAAGAAGTAGGAATATAGAAAACATATAGGAGTAGAACATTAACGTGGTACATGTTTATAGTTATATACTGGTTTTATAATTTTCGTATGATATTTTTATGTTTATTTTTATTTGTTTGAAACTAGTCGACTTTGATAAAAACATTACTGTGGAAATCAACTCAATATTCAATCAATGAATAGGTATAACTTAAATCAATGCAAAAGACAATAGTTATCAATAAAGCTCATTATTATCTTGAAAATGATGCAATGGAGCTCATACATGGTAAATGATGCAAAGTTTTAGCTCTCAAAACACTGGTGAAACTCTTATTGCATAAGAATTATACAAAATTGGCTACAATATTGATGAATAATTTAAATAAATAAATATATTTTATATATAGAGGCCGAAAATGTGATATGAAATTGGGTAAATTATACTGATTTTCCCTTTGTTTGGATAAATCTCACATAGTGAATCATTTGAGATTTATTATAATTATCTCTACTAATGTTTGGCCAAACCTCACAGAGGAGAAGCGTTCATGTCAAATTGAAATAACAGTATTCTATTAAATGATTCAACTCGTACACGATACGATTAATATACGCGTTAAATATGTTTAACACTAACATAATCCATGACTTCAACAGGTAATCCAAGTCAACCCGTTTAATAATTGAATCGTGTTTGATTGAACACAATACAAACTGTTTAACTTATTTATCAAAAAAATTAAATTGAACTTGACACAATCCAACACGACATGAACTTTTTAAGTTATATATTAAAAAAGTAAAATTGTATTGGACATGATCCAAGTATAATTTTTTGATATATCTCAACACATGAGCTGTTAGAGAAGAGGAAAAAATAAAAATAAATTTAAATATAATCAAGTCAAACAAATTGTTTGTATTACTTTAGCTTGATCCGATCATGTCGTGTTTAGATTGACTCTTTTATATCTTTAACCTATTTATATCAAACTTAGACTCTTTTAATTAATGTGTCGTGCAATCGTGTAGTGTCACATTTAACGGTCCATCATTTCAAATAAAAGTCAATCCAAACAGTTATTTTATAACTTAATTTAATAAAGCAATTTTCATTAATTGATTGAGCTTTTGTATACTTTCTAGGGTTAAGTACTCAAAATATTCTTGTAGTATAGATATTGTGCATATAACATCTATTAATTTCAAAATATGTGTATTGACATCTAATTTTTGGAACAAGTGCTTAAAACACTCCTACAATATGATATAATGCATATAACACCCATTAGTTTTAAAACATATGTTTTGACACATATATTTTTTTGACAAGTGCTTAAAACAACCCTATAATATAGATAGTATGTTTATAACACTCATTAATTTAAAAATGTGAATTTTGTTTTGAAGTAAGCTTTATATATAATATCAAAGAAAATGCCTAAGCCATAGAAAAAAAATATGTGTATTGACACTTAAGTTATTATGAATCACTCAAATTGTATATTTTTTTTTGTTAAGTTTCATGAGTTTCTAAATTAAAATTAATTATCCATTTTTTGTATTCATATGTTTTTATAAGGGGCAATTTTTGATTTTTCACATTAAAAATCCAAAAATATGATGTCAACGATTATTTTGGTATTAATTAAAAAATCTATTTTTATTTATTTATTTTGTTAGTAAATAAACCCACATAATTTCTCAAATAAGTTGGTAAAAATTTATTTACTATCATTTTTGTTTGTTTCAACAAAATATATATACACTACAAGAAATTATGGTTTTTGGGACGGTCAAAACCGTCTCTAAAAGTCCAAAAACCGTCACTAAAAGTCATCATGGACCGTGCTTAAAAAAAGCGTCTTAGCTACTCTTTTGGGACGGTATTTTTGGAGCGTCGCTAATAAAGACGTTTTAGTGACGGTATAGACCGTCGCTATTAAATTTACTATTAGGGACGCTTTATACCGTCACTAATAACACCGTCCCTAATAAGTGACTTTTTGGGACGGTAGATAGTGTCACTATTTAATTTACTATTAGGGACGCTTTATACCGTCACTAAAAACACCGTCCCTAATAAGTGACTTTTTGGGACGGTAGGTAGTGTCACTATTTAATTTACTATTAGGGACGCTTTATACCGTCACTAATAACACCGTCCCTAATAAGTGACTTTTTGGGACGGTAGGTAGTGTCACTATTTAATTTACTATTAGGGACACTTCATACCGTCACTAATGACACCGTCCCTAATAAGTGACTTTTTGGGACGGTAGGTAGTGTCACTATTTAATTTACTATTAGAGACGCTTTATACCGTCACTAATGACACCGTCTCTAATAATTGACTTTTTGGGACGGTATGTAGTGTCACTATTTAATTTACTATTAGAGACGTTTTATACCGTCTCTAATATGTGACTTTTTGGGACGGTAGGTAGTGTCACTATTTGTTATATTATTCCGTCACAAATATTATTTGTCACGGTTTTGGAGTGTCTCAAATAATTATTTTAACTGTCATTAATAATTCATTTTTCTCATATTACCATTTTCAATATGAATCATAAAATTATAAATACCTGATTCGTAAAATAAATAACAAATATAAATTTGGCACAATACAATAAAATAATAAACTTTCATAAATCCATTTAGATGTTTACATTAAAGCAACACCTATAAAGGAGCAACATGTACAAAATAAATAAGAAGCTCCATCCAACACCTACAAGAGAGCAAACTGTTCAAAAAAAAAATTAACCATCCTATCAACTTCCCAGCACTAAAAGAGTTTCATGACCAAAAAAAGGAAGACAAATAATCTAGAAATTAATTCAAACTTCCTACAAAAGTGATCACTCCCTCTCTAACTATAATCATTTGGCAATCACGTGGTAGTGTCGGGGGTGGTGTCGGTGGCAACTGTTGTTGCTACTGGTGGTGGTGGTGCTGTCGTCGACTGGTGGTGCTGAGAGTATTGGAACCATGGCGGTGCTGAAGATTGTTGATACTGCCACGGTGGTGGCTGCTGACAGTTGTTGAACCACGGTGGTGGCTGTTGATTTTGTGCAACCAACATCTCTAACATTTTGTTTGTTTTCTCCTGTTGCAGCCGCAAATTTGCCACTTCCTCCTCCAATTTCTCAGCTCTTTCTTCACCTCTCTCGAACCTTTTCCGAGACGCCTCGTCGTAAGATGATGATACACGCTTTCGATTAGGAACAATGTAGCCATTTCCAAGCCCACTTGGATATCCTTTCCTAACACCCATGTGTTCAAGCAATATCTCCACATCATTTGTGCTTGAAATGGTACCATCAGAATTATTTGAAACTTGAGCAAATTTTTCCTTCATTTCCTCCTACAATAAAACATATTTGACAAACATAATTAATTTCACAATGCACATACTAGTAAAAGTACAATCCTCGTAATTAATTTTATATATGCTTTCAAAGATAATCAACATTAGTGGCTATGTAAATCCTAATACATAGAAACACCATTCGCCTGGTACAAAAGCAAATTCTGATGATGATTTATGATAAAATGACTTCATTTCTGTGTTACTATTCATTGAACATGCTGATCCAACTTTCATGGGTCCTTCAGTTCAGCACATACACAGATGCATCGGGGATTAATCCCGAGACGTGCAAACACTAAAATACAAAAAAATAAAATAAGAATAATAATAATAATGCAACCATCAGAAGCTATACAATAGAACTGCTGACCTCTAATTAATCGTTTCTGTTTCTTAACATCAAGTCGAACCCCTATGCTGTACAGCCAATTCATCGCGACAACAAACGGTCTTAATTTGCTAGAATATGACATTCGAAATATGATTTTCTATAAACAAACAGTAATACATTGGTTCATACCTTCTGGCAACTAAGCTCCCACAAAACTATATGCACTAACTATGCAAGGAATGAAAAGCATAGCACTCCCCTAATTCAAGTAGGTTATGAGTTCCTAACTATGCTTTTCATTTAATTTATTTTTTTGGACTCCACTGAACAATAACATATTAAGAATAAGAATATTGGTTTACAAGTGTGAATAAGAATATTTGGAAGCTTAGTTCATTAGTTGCTTTATGGAAATTCCACATGCAATGTTCTAAACAGGTTTGCCAAAAGCATTATCTAATCCACATAACCTACTAAAAAAGAAGTATTATCCATCTTTAAAGCTAATGAATAGTGTGCTTTTGGAGCCCTAAGCAAAGCCTAAGAACCTTTTTATGTGCTATTTTATCATAGATATAAACAATATTTTGATATTTCTATGAAAAGCAGGGCCAGTGAGAGAAAAACAGAAGCAATGAATTCACACTTCTATTCATAAGTCATAGTTCACTGTTGTGATAGAATTGTTATAGACTCGGCCAATATTAATTTTAAAAATAAATGTTAATATTGCGTAACAAGATTCTTCCAAAAGTGTCATAAACCGAATGGACTCGGCCAATATTGATTTTAAAAATAAATATCAATATTGCATAACCGGATCCTTCCAAAAGCGTAACGGTAATGGAAAAATACGTAAGGTATACCAACCATGTTCCTCTCTATTTTCCAGCTCAGTCCCCATTCTTATAAGGCGCAGTTGCCGGGCAACATGAATCAGGTTCATTCCATATGCCCCCCAAGAGCTAAAGAGGCGAAAATTTCACTGTCCGGTGCCTTAATTTGTTTAGGAATAAGAGTAGTAGCAATAAATTGAATTCTCAGATTCAATAAAAACCAATCACTGCAAACAAAAACTAAGCTAACAAGTACAAATAACAGATTATAAGCCAACAAGCACCAATACTTATATTTATATAAATATATAGATGTATCATGTATGTATATATTTAAAGGAGCATAGCTCATATCAAACGAGGGAGGAGAGAAAGCCAAAGCAGCAAGCAGAAAACTATTGGGATTGACCAAGTGTCGGGAGTCATGGCGTTTTCTTTGGCTTTGATTAAAAAATATTAACGTGAAATACCCCCTCTGTCTCTTTCTTTGACCACTTTGAAATTGCAATTTGTCATGATCTATTTATGCAATTACAATATGCACACGCACAAACACATATAGTTCATTTATATAATCTTTATCTATATCTCTATTGCATTTGAAAATATCAAGCAAGCAAAAAGACATGAACCCACAAAATTCTCTCATCTGTGTTTCAACTTATTTGGGGTTTTTCTGATATATGTATCAAAGACTTCAAAATTTTGTTCCAAGGTTTTCATGGGGAAAAATGGGGTTAGCTCTTGGTTGACTATAGTGAAGAAGGCTTTCAGATCACCGACAAAGAGCAGCAGAAGGAGAGAAGAGCATGAACAAGAAGAAGAAGAGAAGGTAATACTAATTCATTAACTCAAATGCTGCATATGTACATATAAATATGTTTAGTACTACAATGAATGGTTAATTTTGATGGGTTGATGCTAAAATATATCAAATGCAGATAACATGACATAGAAGTTATAAACTTCAATCATCTATGGAAATCATATTGTAGAAAGAAAACTAGTACACCCAATATTTGTCATATTCATCAGTAATAGACAGTCAAAACACTTCATATTATATACTATTGATGACATAATAATACTAAATTAACCATGTGTTTCAACCATGTGTTTACAATCAAGAGTGGTGAGATATAAACTAAACACACACACACATACAAAATTATATAAACCTATGTAGACAACAGAAACTGAATTTCCAGAGTATCTGATTTCTACTAAATACATATCCAATCAAACACAGATACACTTGTACAAAACACACCCACGCATATAATTATATATAAGTGAACATATATAAAACAGTGTGATGGAGCGATCAAATTCCCAATTACTCAAGCCACAATTGTATGACTCTTTAATTCATACCAAAAAATACATGTGTGTGTGTATATATATATATATATAGAGAGAGAGAGAGAGAGAGAGGTGGGGAGAACCAGGGAGTAAGAATTGGCCATGGAGATCGATGATTTGACTTGCCACAGTAGAGAAATGGTGGAGGATGTGAGATGATTGATCGATTGCTTTAATTTTATCATCTTCAATTTGATATGGGTTTGAGCGATTTCTTGTATTTTCCTCTGTTTTCTCAGCAAACAAACAGATGGCAGAAAATTCACAGAATTTGGGGGATCGATAAATTGCAAAATGAAAGCGAAAATTACCTTAAAATTAATGAATGGGTGGATAAAGAAACATATATACCAGAATACTAGGGTTTCAATGCCGACATACATCATCTTCAATATACATATATATTTATGCATATATCTATGAAATATAGAAAGAGAAAGAGAGCAGTGGATCGATCATACCTGGATCTGAAAGAGGTGAGGGTGTGTTGAAGGTCGTGAGAGGTGAGGGTGTGTTGATCGCCATGAGAGGTGAAAGTGTGTTGATGGGTGAGGGTAGGGTTCGAATCGTACAAGAACAAGGCTAGGAGAGGTAAGTTTGATAAGGGTTGAGAAGTGGATGAGAATTGGTTGAATGACGTGTAACTCTCTCATCCATACATATAATGTCTTATTTTTCATTTCTTTTCAATATATATTTTATTTCTTGCGTAATGTTTGGCGCTAGGATTTTTTCACCCTTTTTGGCGGTATTTTTTGGCGCTAAAAGAAGCATGCCTTTTTAATTTCACCAATTTTGGGTTTCAGGCACATATTAAAATTAATATGACTAAAAATGGGGTCTTCAGAACGGTTCAAAAGAGTGTCACTAAGGCCTGTTTCGTAGGTTGTTTGGTTCCACTTGATTTTGTCTGGTTTTTATTTTCAGGGATCAGACCATATTTGTTTGGATTTGGTTTCAAAATTTGGAACCAAACCAAATGGAGTTTTTTTGGAACCAGAATTTTTGAAGATTCAACCAGGTCTAGTCTGTTCTTATTAATAAAATATATATATAAATAATTAAAAATGAATAAATAATAATAATAAATTAAGTAAAACATATTTTAAAAATAAAATATAAATAATAATATTAAACAAAATGAATTAAATAATACCTAATAATAATAATAAATTAATATAATAATAATAAATAAATGAATAAATAATAAAATATATTTATAAATAATCAAAAATGAATAATTAATAATATAAATAATAAATTAAATAAAACATATTTAAAAAATAATAATAAATAATACATAATAATAATAAAAAATGAATACAATAATAATAAATAAATATAATAATAAAAAATGGACTAAATAATAAATTAATAAAATATAATTGTAAATAATTAAAAATGAATAAATAATAATAATAATTTAATAAAATAAATAATAAATTACATAAAACATATTTAAAAATATAATAAAAATAATAAATAATAAATAATAAATAATAATAAAATGAAATAAATAATAATAAATAAATATAATATTAAATAAGTAATACATAATAAATAAATATACTAATAAATAATAAGTAAATATAATAATAAATAAATACTTATTCATAATAATAACAAAAAAATGTGTATAATAATAATAAATAAATATTAAATTAATAAAATAATAAAATATATATTTAAATAATTAAAAATGAATAAATAATTTATAAATTAAATGAATTAATAAATAATGAAATAATAATAAATAAATATAATATATTTATAAATTAATATATAAATGAATAAATAATAAATTAATAAAATATACTAAAAAGTGAAGAAATAATAAATAAATAATACATAAATAAATATTATAATAAATAATAAATAAATAGTAAGACCAGACCGTATCAAACAGACCAAACCTGACCACATCGGATCGGACCAAACTAGACTAGACAGATCGCCTACCAAACATGGCCTAAAAGGTCTGTCCCTAATGGGGTATGTTTTGTTTTTTTTTTTCAGATTAATTAAAATTTTATAGGGGAATATTTTACCCGATTTTGTTTTTATTGTTTTAATGAAAAACTCAAATTTTGAAAAATGAGATAATAATTAAATATTAAAAAAATTAAAATGCTAATAAATAATATTTTTTTATAAAAGATCATTGGTGTTATATCAAATAAAATTAATAAAAAATTTAATAATATCCTAAATATAATGTCATTTATTATTTATATCATTTATAAATGAGGAATACAAAGTTCATATTATCATATAATTAACATTGTGAAAATGTACAAAAAAGAATTTAAAAAGTATTTACACACTTGTTCGTATAGATATATATATATATGGAGTTGGTGTTGTCCACACAGTGTTTTACGTCCCGTGCAATTTGAAATATTTACACACTTTTTTCTCACACCAAAACCATCTGCACAAAACATGGTTTTAGTTCAGAATAAAACAACACCAAACCCAACCCAACCAAAAACCAACACCGTACTGCTCCGGTTGCCAAACAGGCACTACCCCAATTTTTTTATAAATTTTTTTTGAAATATTTAAAATGTTAAGTTTGGAAGCAATATAGTAGCACTACAAAAATAAAATAAAATAAAATTCTAAGACCAATTACTATATATTTCTCTAGCCGTTTCATGGATTCTCTATATCTTATAAGGCACTCACTCGTCTTATTCAAAATAGTGACTTCAATTGAGTAAATCCTCAATTCAAAGTACGTAGTTTGATTGAGTTTAATTGAAAAAAATTCTCAATTAAAAATAGTGAAATTGATTTCAATTGAGTGAAATTGAGTAAATTAATCTACAATTCAAAATAGTAAATTTGAATTCAATTGAGTAAACCCACAATTAAAGTAGTATAATTGAGTGAAATTAAGTTCAATCCCTAATTCAAAGTAGTGATATTGAGTAAATATCTCAATTCAAAGTAATTTAATTGAATGAAATTGATAAAATTCTCAATTCAAAGTATTTTAATTGAGTAAAATTGAAAAAATCCTCAATTTAAAATAGTGTAATTGATTGAAATTGAGTAAATTCTCAATTCAAAGTAATAAAATTGCGTAAATTCTCAATTCAAAGTAGTGAAATTGAGTAAATTCTCAATTTAAATTAGTTTAATTGAGTAAAATTGAAACAATCAACAATTTAAAGTAGTGTAATTTAGTGAAATTAAGTTCAAATCATCAATTCAAAGTAGTGAAATTGAGAAAATCACTCTATTAAAAATAGTTTAATTGAGTGAAATTAATAAAATCCTCAATTATTCAAAGTAGTGAAATTGAGTAAAACCCTAATTCGAAGTAGTTTAATTGAGTAAAATTGAAAATTCCTCAATTCAAAGTAATGAAATTGAGTACAACCCCAATTGAAATTGTTTAATTGAGTAAAATTGAAAAAATCCCTAATTTAAAGTAGTGTAATTGAGTGAAAAAATAAGAAAAAATAGAGTATTTTACAAATACCCTTTTAGTGACGGTTTGTTTGGACCGTCACTAATAGAGTCCCTTTAGTGACGGTTTGTTGCGACCGTCACTAATAGGCCACATTTAGTGACAGTTTTTCCGGTCCGTCACTAAAAATGACCCCTTTAGTGACGGTTCATTTGTACCGTCACTATTAGACCTTTAGTGACGGTTTGTTTGGATCGTCACTAATTCAGCCCTTTAGTGACGGTTTGTTGGGACCGTCACTAATAGAGATCCTTTAGTGACGGTTTGTTTGAACCGTCACTAAAAGTCCACATTTAGTGACGGTTTTCGGGACCGTCACTAAAAATGACCCCTTTAGTGACGGTTTTTTTGTACCGTCACTATTATCCCTTTAGTGACGGTTTATTTTGACCGTCACTAATAGACACCCTTTCGTGACGGTTTATTTGGACCGTCACTAATAGACACCTTTCGTGACGGTTTATTTGGACCGTCACTAATAGGTACCCTTTCGTGACGGTTTATTTGGACCGTCACTAATAAGCAACCTTTAGTGACGGTTACTTTTGCCCGTCACTAATAGGCCACTTTTAGTGACGGTTTTTAGCCCGTCACTAATAGACCGTCCCTAAAAGCCTTATTTCTTGTAGTGATACAAACAAAATGGGGTCAATGCAATCAATGGTGAAGATCGTGAAAAAATATGACCAAAACTAACTTCAATAAATATTTTCTTTTATTTTTTTTTAAAATTAAAAAATAAATGTGCGAATTACCCCCATAATAATAGTTCGAGCTTTTAACCCTTTATACTATTCTTATAATGTGATGGGGGCATTTCGTACTACATTAAAAGATTTAAGATAAAATAGAACCGCAAAGGGTTTATACGCCCTACATGAATACCATAAGGGTTAAAAGCTGGCTACCCTACTTTCTACAATTTTGATTATATTTGAAAACAGAAAATTGTTTGAGTCAAACTAAACACATGCTTACCTTTTGTCTAAAATCCTGGAAGGCAAATTGTAACATCAAACCATTGTGGGGGACAAAAGAGTATTTTTGTTATGTTTTTTGTTTTTTTGCATTGTTCAGGAGAACATAACATGTTTGACAATCTTTTTTACTGTTTGTTCTGTTTTCAATTTGAAAACTGTTTTCGTGAATAGTAAAAAAAACAAAGAACAACAAAAACTTGTTTTTTTGTTCTTTTTGTGATTTTCCAAAAAAAAAAAAAAAAATTTGTGGTAGAGAGGAAAAATTGTGTGAGAATATGTGTGTGTTTTTGCCCCAAACATGTTTTTTGTTCTTGTTCTTTTGGGTGAGAAAATAAGAACAAAAACAAGAATTGTTCTTGTTTTTTTGTTCTCAAAACAAAAACAAAAACGATGATTCTCAAACGGGCTATATCTCTTTTAGGTTGCAACAGTATTTTACAATTATTTTTATTATTAATTTTGCAACAATAAATAATCATGGCAACAAAAGAATATATTTTTGACTTGAGGTTGCATAAATATTTTACAATTATACAATATTTTTAAATTTGGTTCAACTCGGCCAAAGTTATTCAATAAAAAGTGATAGTCTACAAAATTTGATCATGGTGACATGTTACTGTATTGAAATTTGAAACATGAAAAATATGTAAGTCTTTATCTTTAAAGTGATATTTTTTAAAATACTATACAATATTAATTTTTTTAAAAAAGAATTTAACTCCTCTAAATTGTGTATGTCTAATTATATATGGAAATGAGAGGTAACATGGAAAACCAAAAATATAAACAAAAAGACCCGAGTATTACCTAATTTACCTTAAATAATTTTTAGTTTTAGGCAAATTAATTTCTATACACATTAGACAACAAACATAATTCTTTTAGGATAGGACATAAATATTTATCCATATATATATGTATATATATTTTTCTTCTATTACTACTTTGTTTTGTTCAAGAGAATTTGACCCTATTTGATATAACTTCTGTTTCTGACTTTTCGCAGAAGTAAAAGAGAAGCGGAAGCTGTTTTGAGAAACTGATACCCCCAACTTATTTAAAACGGTCTTCCAAGACTCAGAAGTTCTTCTAAAAGTTTTGTCAAACACCGTTCAAAATAGTTTTTTCCTTCAGGAAGGCAAAAACAACGTTTGAAAAGCCAATCCAAACAGGGTTTTTGAAACTTAATGAGTTTACAAACTTGTTCCGAGAACAAGTTTAATTAGCAATAAAAGCTTTTGACAATTAAGCTTAATCACTATTTGACATATATTTTCTAATTCAAATCACTATCACCGCATGGTCACCGCATGGTCATCCATCAGAAACATATCAACGGCTGAGAGTTTCATCCCAAAATTCATCAAGCACTTTTACACATGACACGTGTCCACTCCACTATAAAACCCACTTTTTCACCTCGGACCTCTGCACTCACACTATCCCTTACACAGAAACCCTAGAAAATCTCCAACAATGTCTTCCTCTACCACCGCCACCACTCGTCTCGTGAAATTCTTCCTTATCACACACAAGCACACAGTGAAAGACACACACAAATACACAGCTCCAGCATCATTATTGGCATCCGCAACATCTCTCACCCCCGCGAAAAGGCTCTTCTCCACCTCCCTCCGCTGCCACTATAACCACACCGATCACACCAGCGGCGAACACCCCTACAGAGTTTTCAGAAACCCCTTTGGAACTAAATATAACACTAAATCCTTCTAATTTTGTTTCCTTTAAATCTATATCTCTATTCATACATATATTTATATATATAGGAGTGGCTGAAGATGGGAATGGTGAGCCGAGAAGGGTAACTGAGCACAAACTAGTGAATGATAGGTGTGTTGTGACACGGGTTGACATGCCAGGTGTAAACTCAGAGAGTGTAAAAGTGAGGTTGAATGTGGATAATAACATTGACATTGTGGGAGAAGAGCCCATACTCGAGTATGGGTACAAAGGAGGCTTTTACGTCATGGAATTCCCGGGAAATTCACAGTTCTTCGAAATGGAGCAGTGGAAGGCTGAGGTCAAACGCGGAGTCCTCTGGCTTACTCTCCCTCTCACCCCATTCGCCCAGAGGGGTATGGAGTACTATCACCGTATTCACAACAAACCCTTTCCTTTTTTTGAATGAGGTTAATAAATGTTTTTTTTTTCTTTTAGAATTTTGGAGGTACTTGATCTGAATTTGTGGGTCTAATTTCATATATTATTGTAAACACAAATTTTGTCTCCGAAATTCTAGGAAACAAAATAAGAGCAAACAATTAATTTTATTGATAATAAATAATGAAATAAAGTGGTACAATTCTCTGTGGTCGATTATTAAATAAATAAGAATCTTCCTCTGATTAAATCTCCTAAAATGCCGGTGCAAGGGCTTTGAAAGCTTGATCTTGAACCGTTATTTGATTGTTGCTTGTGTTCTTCGGGATTGAAGAGATCTTGATTTGTTGAAAGTCTTTGAAGAAGAACGGCACAGGTGTGGCGAGCTTGTTGTTCTTCGTCTTCAAGAATTTCAGAGATTTTTGTTGAGTTGGAGTCGGCAGAGCTTTGTTGCAGTCTTCTTCTCCTTCTCTCCTTTTTCTCCTTTCTTCCTTTAAATGTGTTGGGTGACCTTGTATTTATAGGCCAAAGGTGGAGTCTTAATTTTGGAAAGTACCCACCAATTATGCTTAAAATTCCATAAAATAATATATATTTATTTATTTATTATTTATGGGAATAAATCCAAATTTAATTTTGAATTAAAAGCATATAAATCCAACCTCTGAGAATTTGACACGTGTCCATTTGTGGGACCCGTAATTGTCAATGAATTTGACCGAGACTTATTGACTTAAGTTGACCGATCCAACGGTGATTAAATCATCACCAAATTTATGTGTCTACAATTATGATCAATGTTATTGTAATTTTTGGTTTATTATGTTGGGGCTCTTGGTTGGTATAACTTTGAATATAGGTATTGTGTAATGTGGTACCTTAACATTTGGGGTTATTATTTTGTAACTTCCTTTTATTAATTTGTTGCTGTTGCTTAATGATCATATGGGGAAGATTCAAATGTCCAACTACTGTTTTCCCTACTGACTAGGTTAATTACTGTTTTTTTCTTTCTTGAATTTCGAACTTTGGGGGTAGTTGATTTGAATTTGTGGGTGTAAATTCATATATTGTGATCAAGGGTAGTGTAATTTTTGGTTTATTATGGTGGGCTCTTGCTTGATGTAACTTCCATATTTACTTTTGCCATATAGAGTCCCCGGATGTGGTACCTTAATGTTTGGAGTAATTTGTAATTTCATTTTATCTATTGATGTTGCTTAATGAGCATATCGAGAAGATTACATTGCACAAATATTTCATTAATCACTTAAATAATGAGAATTAAATAAATTTATAAACAAAAATAAATAAATAGATTAAATGAAATGTCTAACATCTTCAAAATTCTTCATTTTACTACTATTCAACGAATCAAATGCATATCCCCCATCATCCGACATCTTTGTCTCTCTCTCGTTTTATTATGAAAATTTTCTTAATTGAAGATAAAGATTGGAATGTATAAATACTAAATCTTCTGTTCTTAGTGATGTTATCTTGTTTCTCTTTAAATAGTGGATGACTGAATACGTGCTCCAATTTCTCTCATAAGATGAGGAGGAATAAAGATATTCAAGTATCTTCAAAGCCAAATATTGGATTAGCGGTGTTGAAGTTCAATAATTGATCAACCAAATTACCGTCTCCATACATCCTCTATCTTTCATGGAATCAACTGACTCACCGCGTGTCCGACACGCGCACGCCTTCTTGGTGACCACTGCGTGTCCAATTTAAAAATTATTCGGGACATGTATTTGGCGTGTCGGACACGTATTTTTAGCGTGTTTGCGTATCCAACACGAGTACGACTACCTTTAACGAAATGTTTGTGCTTCATAGCTTAAAGGTATCTAAAACATTACATTGCAGTTTGTTCTTTATTGCTTGGGTGATCTTGTGTAAGACTGCATTGTGCGATGATTATTTGCATTTAAGTACAGTCCAATTTGGGATTAGGAACTTGAGCTTGCTTTTATTTATGTATTTTCTTCTTTTCCCAACTCATATAATGATGTTATTTTAGTATGTTGAGTAATTTTTAGGTCACTCATTAATAACAGTTTCTTTTTTAATGAAAACATCAATAAGTTACACTGCATGAGATACATGTTTAACTCAGTATTGCTTCCTTTCCAATCTAAATCTATTTAGAGACACACATATAATTGATTGTGTTATATATATGTTATATATATATATATCTAAGTGTCTAATCTTGAAAAATTATTCATTACAACGGTGATACACATCATTAAGGCTGACATGGTATCACCATCCAATTATATCGTATCTTTTTGCATGTGTCATATTGACACATATAACTTACAAAGTTACCAATATGACACATATGGAAATAAATAAAAGAAATAAAAAAAGAAAATTCAGCCGTAGAAATCCCCACATATTCAAGGCCAATTGCCAATTATGATCAAACAAGTCCAAGCTCCAATTACACCATAGTCAGAGGATTGCGCACAACTTTTTGGGTTCCGTTATATCTACAAATTTTTACACTTTTGAATTCTGGACTTATTGGATCATCATATATACAGTGAAAGAAAAAGAAAAAAAAAGTCATAAAAAATTTCAGCTTTTTCCTCTCCCATTGTAGCTGTCTTCTCTTCTCTTCTCTTCTCTCCTCACATATTGTTTCATCATATCCTCACAATATTATGTATAATGTATTATACTGTATAACCTATGTTATTCATCCTTTAAATTTGGTTGGTTTTTTCTTCTTTTTTTTCGTGATTTAATTGTAATTTGCTTTCTGAGTTGTGGAAGATGGTGATCCTCTATACACATGATAATAGGAATTTTCCATGAAAGGAAAATAAGGTTGGAATGAATTAAAGGGACAAAATCAGTTAGATTTGAAATTGAAGTTGAAAAATAGATGGGGTTTCTTGAAGAACCGAAAACTGAAAGTAGCAGTCGAGAGACATATTTTATTTTAACAAATCGCTAGGAGAAACAGTTTCCGAGCTTTTGGGTTTAGGAGAGAAGAGGGAGACAGCTGAATGTTGTTGTTTTTTTTTTTTTTTTATCTTGGACGTGAAGTAAATTGTGAGGAGAGGAGATGGAGAGAAGAGGAAGATGGCGATGGAGAAACGAATGACGATGACAAGGAGAAAAGATGACTGAATTTTCTTTTTCTTTTTATTTATTTATTTTCATATGTGTCATATTGTTAAGTTGGTAAGTTATATGACACATATGCAAAAAGATATGATTTGATTGGATGGTGATACCATGTCAGTTTTAATGACGTGGTATCACCGTTGTAATGAATAATTTCTCATAATCTAGAAGTAGTAAGGATCGAAGGCATTTGAGAAGAAGCTAGTGGATGAAACTACTAGAGCTTCTATAGAGCAGAGTCTAAAACCATTATCCAAGCCGAGAGATGGTGCCCCCTTCTTTTGGATTTCTGTATTTAAATATTGATGTTGCATTCTCTATTTATTTTGGTTACAGTAGAGGAGGGTTTGTTCTTCGAGATTGTCAGGAAAGACCCATTAGAGTTGCTACTTGTTTTCTAGAAAATGTTTCCTCACCTTTCATGCATGAAATTCTCGTTCTTAGAGAGGGTTTCAAGCTACTTTCCTCTTGGGGTTACTCCGGTGTGAAAATTGAAGGAGATTGTCAAGGAGTTATGTCTCTTTCACCAGCTAATAATATCTCATTAGCAGTGATTAAAGACATTCAGTTTATACTCCTTTAACTCTAGTAAAAACAAAGTGTGATAAAGTGATAACATGCAGTCTTCTCAAAGACAAATAATTTCAAGAGTTCTTTTTGTGATGAATAATTTATATATATATATATAAAATTAAATCACAAAATAATTTATATATGTCAAATATTATAAACTACAATTGTAAACATTTACATGTTATATGATATATACGAGATATAATAATATGGAATAAAAGGTACAACATAAGTCATATATATATTTTAAGGGGTTTAGCCCTCAGAAAAGGCCTAAACCGAAGAAAAAACAAAAAACAAATAACAAATAACAGAATTTTCAATTTTATCACATTTTCTCCATTGTAAATACTTATGGCTTTGTAATTAGGTTGAAATGCAAATATCCGGCCTTTATGTTTTATCCGACAATGAAGGGTTTCTACTTTCTACTCCCATGCATTGTGGAATTACTATTTGGTAATGAGCTTGAAATTATAAGTTATTTGTTTTATATTATTTTATAAAAAAAATAGGTTTGTAAAAATAATTATTTACGAGTAATGATTTCTTTCCAAATTTGTTTTGGCAAATTTACTTTCAGGAAGGAATTATCCTAAGGGCCCGTTTGGGAACTTGGTTTTGGTCTTGGGTGCTTTTAGGTAAATCTAAAACCAATATATAATGTTTGGTAAGGAGTTGGTCTTGGTCTTGGTCTTGGTATAATTATATATATATATACTAATATGTATTAAAAATATATAAATATGAAAAATATATATATATAAAATTGGAAAAAAAGTAATTTTCGGGGAAAAATTATTTTTCCGAAAAATATAAAAAATAATTTTTCCGAAAATAATTAATTTTCGGAAAAAAAATAATTAATTTTTTCCGAAAAATAAATTTTTTTGAAAAAATAATTTGTCGAAAAATTAATTATTTTCCGAAAAAATAATTTTTTCACAAAATTTAATTTTTTTCCGAAAAAATAATTATTTTCCAAAAAATAAATATTTTCTGAAAAATAAATTTTTTGGGAAAAATAATTATTTTCGAAAAAATAAATTTTTTCCGAAATTTAATTTTTTTCCAAAAATTAATTTTTTTCCGAAAAAATATTATTTTCCGAAAATTAATTTTTTCACGAAAAATTAAATTTTTTCTGAAAAATAAATTTTTCCGAAAAAATAAATAATTAACGAAAAAATAAATATTTTCCGAAAAATATTTTTTTTCCGAAAATTTATTTTTTGAAAAATTACATTAAATTATGATTTTTTTACAAAAAAAAATGTTTTCCCAAAATTAATTTTTCCGAAAAATATAAATTCCAAAAAATATAGGTCTTCCAAAATATTTTTTTCCGAAAATATGATTTTTTTTCCGAAAATATGATTATTTTCCGAAAATTAATTTTTTTCCGAAAAAATAATTTTTTCCTGAAAAAATAAATATTTTCTGAAAAATAAATTTCTCCGAAAAATATAAAAAAAAATTCAAAAAAATTCATATTTTTTGTCATAGATATATATATATATATATAGAGAGAGAAAAGTCAAAAATAGTGGGCCAAAACCAGGTTTTAGTGGTTGGTTTTAAAAAGCTCAAAACCAACTTCAAAACCTGCTTGCCAAACATGGTTTTGGTCTTAAAATCCAAAACCAAGCCCAAAACCGGGTTGCCAAACAGGCCCTAAAGGACTTTTAATGTTGAAAAGTTATCCCAAACACTAAAGGGCAATGCTTGGGTTCTCACCCCTTATTTGGACCAATAGAATTAAGATGCTTGACATATATTAATTAAAAAATAGAAATGGGTATTACCCATTATTTATGGGATTCAACCCGGATTTGAAAATTTTTTTTTCTTATTCACTTAAAAAATAAAAATCTAATGGGCAGTTTAACGTCATATATATATATGCATGTACACTTTCCTTAAACACGAATAAGAAAAATGTCACAATGCACGAATATTATTCGATATTGTGATGGATACTTCTCCATATTTTGTAAAATCCAAAGATATATAAATGAATTGGATACAAAATATTATGAACACAAATAAGAAAAAATAAAAATAAAGTGATTGAAGTATAGAAATTTGGAGAAAAAAGTCAGAAATCTCGTGTGTAAAGTGCCGCTCACCGCACTAAATTGATGATATTACAGAAACAACACAAAAGATTTTATCATCCTTTGGATTCAATTGCAATATACATAACATATATATATATATATATATGTATCAATCTATATATAAATAAAAATGTACACGCATATATCAATTTATATATACAAATAAGTGTACAGGCATATGTAGACGTTAAACTGTTCATGAGATTTTTTTTTAAGTGTAAGAGAAAAAAGAATAATTCAAATTCGGATTGAATTTCATAAATAATGGGTAATACCCATTTATATTTTTTAATTAATATATACCACGTACTTTAATTATATTGGTCCAAATAAAGGATGAAGACCAAGTTGATCTCACAAGCATTGTCCAACGCTAAATTACCACTAAAAACCTTTTTGTGAAGCTTAATCACCATTTAGGCCTTATAAACTGATATACTACGTATAAGTCAAATCACCATTATCACCGATTCATCAATCAGTAAAATATCGCACGGCTTAGAGTTCAGCTTCACTCCTCACGCGACACATCAAGCATTTCTTAACCACTACGTGACAAACGTCTATAGAAACCACCCACACACCCACAGCTATAGAAACCACTTTTTCACGTCTTTGTCACCATCTTCACTCAGTCTCTCTCTCACACACATTCACACAGTGAATATACAGAAACCCTAGAAACTCTTCAGTTTTTCAAGAATGGCGTCGCCCCTATTTCTCACCACCAAGCTCTTCCGATCGCACTTCTCACCACCGATTTCCATCCCCTCCGCTGGTTTTGCAAAGCTGTTTCGCGCGCAGCTCCCTCCTCCTCCGTTTGGAGCTCGTTCACTTCGTCCACTTCGCTCACTCGCTTTTCCGGCCACCGGTTCGGAAGCCAAGTCCGGTGATCTCACGAAGCGCCGCTCACAGCCGATGCTCACTTTGTTCGATGCTCGTTCAGTCCACTTTGTTGCTCTTCTGAGTAGCGATTCGGACACCGACTCTGACTCTGATTGGGAGTCCGATTCCGAATCGGACCCAGAGTCGAGCTCTATTCTTGAAGGTTGCATTAATTCTCAAACCATTTCTCTTTGAATCTGAATGATCTGTGTGTTGGATCTAAATACTATTCAAACACACACAAACACATAGACACAATGATTTATACGTGGTTCCCCAAAAAACGGGTACGTCCACGGAGGGGTAGCTCAATATATTTTCTTTCGGTATTATCTCTCACCCTCACACTTGCTCTCTAACATACAGATTGAGCTTAAAAAACTTATACAGAACGTATAGCTATATTTATAGAGGAGCAAGGAGGAGTTGTTGGCCAAAGTCTTGAATGGCAACTCGGTGGGTGGGTGGCTGCCAAGCTTAAAGTCTTCAATGGCTGCCGAAGGAAGCTTCTTGCATATAGGTCATCCCATGCATCATCATATGGTATTTACATCACTGCATGCATCACCTACTCTTCTAGATTGCTTGAGTCATCACATGCATTGCATGCATGGAACTTAGTGCATAAGTTTCACAAATCTCCACCATGACGAAAGAGTCTACTGTCTGAGTCTTCTGATTGACGCTACCCCCCATTGCGCCTTTAGGCGCTATAAGTCCGAGAGATATTGATCAAGTCCAAACAGTATTGAAACTTGATCCCTGTAACCACTTTGGTAAGCATGTCTGCAGGATTATCTGCAGTTCCTATCTTCTGTAGTAGAATGTTCCCATCATCTACTACGTCTCGAACAAAGTGGAACCGAACATCAATATGCTTGGTACGACTGTGATGGACCTGGTTTTTTGCCAAACAAATGGCACTCTGACTATCACAAAAAACCTTCACGGTTTCTTGAAAAATACCCAAGTCTGTAGTCAACCCTTGAAGCCAAATAGCTTCCTTGAAAGCTTCAGTTACAGCCATATACTCTGCCTCTGTAGTAGACAAAGCCACCGTTGACTGTAATGTTGACCTCCAGCATACTGGTCCGCCTGCCATAGTGAATACATAACCGGTAGTAGATCTTCTTTTATCAAGATCTCCAGCATAGTCGGAATCAACATATCCAACTAGATGCTTACCCACTGTCTTCTCTCTCTCAAATTTTAACCCGATATCCACAGTACCATGAATGTACTGTAGAATCCACTTCACTACTTGCCAATGGCCTTTACCAGGATTGTGCATGTATCGACTCACCATACTTACAGCATGTGAAATGTCAGGTCTGGTACATACCATTGCATACATAAGGGCACCAACTGCATTTGCATATGGAACATGCTCCATTTGCCTTTTCTGATCATCTGTGGTTGGTGACATCTGTGCACTCAGTTTGAAGTGTGAGGCCAGCGGTGTGCTTACGGATTTGGTGTTGCCATCAATGGCAAATGTCTGAAGCACTTTCTTTCTGTCTGTCTCGCTTGATCTCCATCCCAAGTATCTTCTTAGCTTCGCCAAGATCCTTAATCTCGAACTCTGAGCTTAATTGAGTCTTCAGTTTATCGATCTCCACCTTGCTCTTAGATGCTATCAACATATCATCTACATATAAGAGCAAATATACAAATGTACCATCTGGGAGTTTTCGAAGGTAGACACAATGATCAAAATGGCTTCTGGTATACTTTTGTTGCTTCATAAAGTAGTCAAACCTTTTGTACCATTGTCGCGGGGACTGTTTCAAGCCATACAGTGACTTGCTCAATTTACATGCCCAGTTCTCATGTCCTGGAACTTTGAACCCATCGGGCTGAGTCATGTAGATCTCTTCGTTCAAAGTGCCATGGAGAAATGCAGTTTTGACATCAAGTTGAGCTAACTCAAGATCAAACTGTGCTACTAAAGCCAAAAGTATCCGTATAGAGGAATGTTTAACAACAGGCGAAAATACCTCGTTGTAGTCGATTCCTTCCCTTTGAGCATAGCCTTTAGCTACAAGTCTGGCTTTGTATCTGATCTGGTTTATGCCGGGATCACCTTCTTTCTGAGCATAAACCCATTTACAGCCAATAGCTTTCTTGCCCTTTGGAAGTTGAACTAGCTTCCAAGTCTGATTTTGATGTAGAGACTTCATCTCTTCATCCATAGCTGCCTTCCATTTCTTACTATCAGTACTGTGTACTGCTTCCCTGTAAGTGTTAGGGACATCATCTTCTGTTGCTGGAAGTGCAAATGACACCATGTCAATAAATCGGGCAGGCTTCTGAATGACCCTTCTGGGTCTGCTGGCTGTAATAGAGTCTGGCTGTTGATGAATCATCTGTACTGGAGATGGAGTCTCCACCTCAACTGAGTCCTCGTCCTGACTATCAGAATCATCTTCAGAACTATCAACTGGTGGCTCAGTATCTTCAAGACTCTCAAACTCCACCTGCTGCTGAAGACTTGGATTCACTTCTTTTTTAGCTGGAGTTGTCTGTCTCAGCATGACAGACTCATCAAAAGTAACATCTCTGCTACAGATGATCTTCTTTGTTTCAGTGCACCACAACCGGAATCCTTTAACTCCTTCACTATGTCCCATGAAGAGAGCTTTCTTGGCTCTAGGATCCAGTTTAGATTCTACAACATGAAAGTATGCTGGACACCCAAATATATGAAAAAAATCATAATCAGAAACTGGATATCCGGACCATACCTCCTTGGGAGTTTTCCCATCTAGGGCAGTTGTAGGAAGTCGGTTGACAATGTGAGTGGAGTATACCAACGCCTCTGCCCAAAATGCCTTGCTTAGCTCAGATTGAGATAGCATACATCGTACTTTTTCCACCAAAGTGCGATTCATTCTTTCTGCTACTCCATTTTGTTGTGGCGTTCTAGGCACTGTGAAGTGTCTAATTATCCCTTCATTCTGACAGATTTCCATGAAGGGATCTGATTTGTACTCGCCACCGTTGTCTGATCTGAGCCTCTTGAGCTTCCTGCCTGTCTGGGTCTCTATCATTTTCTTCCATTTAAGAAAGATATCTAGCACTTCATCTTTATGCTTCATAGTATAAACCCAGACATATCTAGAAAAATCATCAATAAACGTTACAAACCAACGTTTACCTCCCAATGAAGCGATTCTGGATGGCCCCCAGACGTCTGTATGAACATAGTCCAGTGTTGCCTTTGTTCGATGAATCGCCGTGCCGAACTTGACCCTTGTCTGTTTGCTTAGCACACAGTGCTCACAGAAGTCAAGTTTGCCAGTTTTGGCACCTTTTAGTCTGCCTTGCCTCACCAAGCCTTGCAACGCTTTCTCACCCGCATGCCCTAAACGCATGTGCCAGAGTCGGGTAAGATCAGCTGACTTGTTTTCAGAATTGTTCACCACAGTTGCTCTTCCGGTTACTGTATACCCATCTAGGTAATACAGATTTTTCTTCAAAGTACCTCTCATTGCCACGAATGCACCTCGAACTACTTTCAGAACTCCACCTTCCATGGTCACCTTGTAACCACTGGAATCTAAAACCCCTAATGAAATGAGGTTTTTCTTTAGGTCTGGAATATACCTGACATCGGAGAGTTTTCTGATTGTATCGTCGTGCATCTTCAGACGGATTGTTCCGATCCCTTTGGTCTGACAGGTGTTGTTGTTGCCCATTAGCACAACTCCTCCATCCAGCTCCTCGAAGCTAGAGAACCAATTCCTGTTCGGACACATATGATAAGAGCAACCTGAATCAAGAATCCATCTATCAGACTGATCAGTGTCTGATGATGAAACAGTAAAGGCTGCTTCTTCTTCGTCTTCCCTCTTTCGGGCAATATTGGCATGTGACTTGTCCTTGTTTGGACAGTCTCTCTTCCAGTGCCCTTTCTGGTGACACTGGAAACACTCATCCTTCTCTTGCCGTCTTCTGGATGATTCAGATCTATTTGGTTGTGATCTGGATTTGGACCGCCATCTCCCCTTTCCTTTTGATCTGTTATTCGACCTGCCTCTGTCTACAGTCAACGCCTCTGAAGTATTGTCCCGGTGATCATGTTGATCCTTCTTCCGGTACTCATTGTTTACCAAAGCGTTAGCAACATCTATGTATTTAACCTCATCTTTTCCATACATTAAAGTTGTGGATAAATGATCATAGCTTTCAGGTAGGGAATTTAATAAAATCAAAGCTTTATCTTCATCAAGAATTTCAACATCTAAATTCTGTAAATCTGCAATTAGTTTGTTGAAATTGTTTGAGTGTTCGATCATAGGGGTACCTTTCTTGTACTGGAATCTGAAGAGCTTTGACTTCAGATAAAGGCGATTTTCTGGACTTTTCGTCATAAATTTGTCCTCCAGTTTCTTCCATAGATCTGCCGCCATATTTTCTTTCATCACAAAGTACTTCTGATCTTTCGCTAAACACAATCGGATTGTGCCGCAAGCTTGACGATTAACGAATGTCCAATCTTCATCCGAGATATCCTTGGGCTTAGCATCCAAGGCAATCTGGGAACCATCTCGAAATAGAAGATCCTGGACTTCGCATTGCCACATGCCAAAGTTATTGGTGCCGTCGAATTTCTCCACCTCAAACTTTGCATTTGACAGCATGGTTCTCCTAATAGAACCGCTTGTCCCAACAGTATTCCCTCCAGTATCTCTGGTCACTGATTGCTCGGTATCCTGTACTTCAGTCATGACTTGAAATAACAGATATTAAAAGATTGATGAAATTAACTCACCAACTAGGAGCAATAAAACTTCAAACCGGGTTTTTCCAAAATTAGAGTACTAATTTCGAAAAACGGAGCACACCGTTGAATCCGGAACGGTTGATTTAGCTAGGATCGACCTTTCGTTTACTCAAAACGGACTTAAAACGAGCTCGGAATGATCAAAACAGTATAGAAGGGCAAAACTGTAAATATCAGAAATTTGATGACGTGGCAGCTGACAAAAAATGACACGTAGCAGCTTCTGGATGGTGACACGTGTCAATCACTGGTTGGTGACACGTGTCATCATATTACTGGCACACATGGATGCTGACGTCATTGCTGGAAAAAAAAACCAGTCGCCGGAACAGTTGCCGGAAAAACCAGGTTCGCCGGAGAAGGCGCGTGTCCGCGCGTGGGCCTCAAGCGCGCTGGAGGAAGAAGGAGCGTGGGCGCGTGCCGCCGATGCCCCTTGACGCGCCGTTCTTCTGGAGGCGCGTGAGGGCGCGTGGATGGCTTGTTTGGCCGGAAATGAACGGGAAAAGCTTCCTCTCTTGATGGGCAAGCTCCCAGTGTATTTGGTGTTTGATTTTAAGGCTTGGTTTGCTTCGAAATAGAGTCGAAAGGAACGGCTCTATTTTGAACAAAAATGGCTCTGATACCAATTGTTGGATCTAAATACTATTCAAACACACACAAACACATAGACACAATGATTTATACGTGGTTCCCCAAAAAACGGGTACGTCCACGGAGGGGTAGCTCAATATATTTTCTTTCGGTATTATCTCTCACCCTCACACTTGCTCTCTAACATACAGATTGAGCTTAAAAAACTTATACAGAACGTATAGCTATATTTATAGAGGAGCAAGGAGGAGTTGTTGGCCAAAGTCTTGAATGACAACTCGGTGGGTGGGTGGCTGCCAAGCTTAAAGTCTTCAATGGCTGCCGAAGGAAGCTTCTTGCATATAGGTCATCCCATGCATCATCATATGGTATTTACATCACTGCATGCATCACCTACTCTTCTAGATTGCTTGAGTCATCACATGCATTGCATGCATGGAACTTAGTGCATAAGTTTCACACTGTGTTCATTTCTGTTTCTCTTACTTTGTTTACTACTACTACTATTTTTCAAAACTCTAAGTTAAGCTCCAAACAGATCTCTATGCTCAAAGGATTAATTTGAATATATAGTTACATATATATATATATATATATATATATATATATTCACAAACATTTTCATATTATGTTTTCGTATTGGTATGATGTGTGTTTGATTTTTTGATTCGCTTACTTTTTTTACTATTATCTCCATTTTTCAAGGTGAGCTCTAAACATAGATCTGTTATCCGAAGATTTGAGTATATATACATATACATATACAAATATTCATCGATATTCTCATGTTATTTCTCTCTTCAAATCTGTTGAATCTGTGTTGATTTTTTTTGCTTATCTCGCCTATTATTTATTTATTTATATTTATTTTTTAAAAGTCAATCGCCTATTAGTTATTTGTAACTATATTTTTCGATTTCTCAAGTTACTCTTCAAACAGAGCTGCAGGATTTGAATATACACACATATATATATACACATTTATAAATATTCTCATTCGTTTCTCTTATGAATTTGTTAATTCTCAGTTCCAATTTCACCTCCAAGCATTGCTCTAATTTTGAATCTGTCTAATGTGTGTTGTATTAATTGTTTTCCCACAACTGTTTTGTTTCAGTTTCAGTTTCAGTTTCAGTTTCAGAGGCTCCTTTCAAGAATCCGCTGGTGGTTGGCGGATCGGTGGAGTCATACACAATCAGGGAAGACGACGAGGCCAAGTATGGGAGGTTCGACATGCCGGGGATTGGGAAAGAGGACGTGAAGGTTTGGGTTGAGAAGAACACTCTGATGATCAAAGGAGTACTTGAGGCTTCTGATTCAGAGACGACTAAGAGGAGCTACTTGGGCTCTATCGAGCTCGAAGAGGGATGGTATGTGATTGATCAGATCAGAGCTGAGGTCAACAATGGTGTCCTCAAGGTTGTCATCCCCAAGGTGAAGCTGGAGGACAGGAGTGATGTTCTCCTGATCAAGGTCAACTAAGGTCTCGATCTTCTTTTTGGTGTTCATGTCTGTTTTTGGTGAATCATACTGCTGCTACTAACTATTACTTATTTTCTTTTTGGTGTTCATGACAATATAAAATTTCATATGGGTGGTGATGCTTTTGGATTCATAGTGAAGCATTGCTTGTCAGTTGTTTCGTTTATTTTCGAACTTTCTATTTAATTTTTGTGTTTGGCAAGGGAGAAAATGTGAGTTGTTGGGACTAATGAAGCACTTTAATTCATATATATATGTAGAACTCTTATGGGGGAGTAATGAAGTGATCGATGATACTTTTGGATTTGAAGTGAAGCGTGTTCTCTGTTGTTTGTGTTGTTTATTTTCTGTCACTTTCTATTGAATTTTTGTGTTTGGCAAGCGAGAAAATGCGAGTTGTAGGGACTATTCATATTTGTAGAACTCTCTTAGGGGAAGGAATGAAGTGGTAATACTTTTTGGATTTGAAGTGAAGCATTGCTTCTCTGTCTGTGTTATTTATTTTCTGTCACTTCGAATTTTTGTTTTTTGGAATGAGAATGTAGGGACTAATGAAGCACTTCAATTCAGACACAGAAGCAAAGCCTCATATTCTTGTGCCCTAGTTTAGAACCCTTATGTAAATAATGTAAGCATCATCCAATTTTTAGAATCATTACTGTTAAATTGATGTCTAAATTGAACAAAACTGTAAATTGGTATGTTTATGATATGCCTCTATAAAAAAGTGTCCATTTTTGTGAAACTCTTTTGCATGAAAAAGGCTCTTAGCATAAAAGGAGACAATGACAAGACCTAGAGATGAGTTGTTCTCATTTTTACTATAATATGTATATTTTCATATCAATATATGTATATCTCTATATTCAATTGTATTAGATACAAAATCAGTATGGAATAAACAAATTCCAAAAGTAAGCTCAAAGTTTATAAACAAATTCGTTTACAATTTTATTTCATTTTGGGAACCAACTTGGCTCCCATGGTGCAAGAACCTAACTATTATTCCAATTTTTTTTAAAAAAATTTCATATTTCCCTTTCATTTAACATTTTTCTTACTCGATTAAAACTATTAGACAAATTTTGGTAATTAAGTTTATTGACGAACTTTAACATTTATAAACAGATTATTTTATTGTATTGTCATTTTCATTTTCACATTTCTTTTTCATTCCACAATTTTCATATTTGCGTGCTATACCATATACCCTAAATAGCCTACTTCACATGAATTTTTGTGTTTGGCAAGCGAGAAAAAGTCAAGTTTAAGGCCTCGTTTGGGAGCCCTTATTTTTGTTTTTGTTATTGTTTTTTTCACTGTTCACAAGGATAAAAACGTGTTTGGGAGCCCAAAATATGTTCTTGTTTTTGTGAACAGTGTTGAGGACAAAAATCATGTTTTTTCATCCTTAGTTCAAAATTTAAGGAAAAAAAAACCAATTCTTTTATTCTTGTTCTCAAAGAAAAAAAAAAAACAAAAAACCAAGCCCTGCACATCCTCTCCTTCGATCACCACCACCACCACCACTCCTCCACCCCCACCACCACCCACCACCGCCACCAACACCACCACTAATCCTTCCTCTGCAAATACACACACCTTTATATGTAATACACACACATACCTGTATATACACACAATTTATATATATATATATATATATACATACACAATTGATATTGTTTTCCTTTTTTCTATATTTCGCAGTTTCTCTCTCTATATCGAAAGGCGGCTCTATCTCCTTCCATCTCCGTCATTCTTTCTTCGATCTGGAATTTGTTGATTCTCAGCTTCAACAAGATCGATACAAAGGGTTCAATCGATTTGTTTTGCGGAGAATTAAAACCCTAGCAGTGGTATTTTTCAATTGGTTTTATTCATCGGGTGTGGATGAAAATTAGGGTTCTTTGATTTGAGATGGGGCTTGGTGTGGCGCGAATTGGATTGGGATTTCTAGGGTTTTGTTGGTGAATTGGATTGGGATTGATGGTTTTGGATTTGGGGGAGAACAATAATGAATTTTGATTTTGCCCCAAACAAGGTCTTCTTTTTTTGTTTTTAGGTTGAGAAAAACAAAGACAAGAACATGAATTGTTCTTGTTCTTTCATTCAAGAGACAAGAACAAAAACAAACCCTTTCCAAACGGGCCCTTGCAGTAACACCCTCTTAGGTTTGAGTCAATTTTACTTAATGGTTGGTCAACTTTTTTTTAACAAAGACACCCCATGAGATTTGTAAAGTATTGCAATAACACCCCTTGGAGGCATGAAATGAATCAAGTACCCTTGATTATGTTAATTTGCATACAAAATGTCTAACTTACCCTCATTCTTTAAACCCTACACTTCAACCACTATATCAACTTTAATTTATTCTTTTTATTTATGTTTTATGTAATTTTTCTATATATATAAATTTTTATTTTTATGTATTAAATAAATATAATTATTCATTTACTTCACATTTACACTAAATGTTACATATAAAAATGTATTAAATATTACTAAATTCAATTAAACTATACTTACATAAACTAATATAAATTCTTTTCAACTTTTCACAAAATCCATTAATTATTACTACATCTCACTAAACTAAAATACCAAAGCCATATTTATGTTTTCTATAAACCTTTTTTTTGTGTTTGATATTGTTACTTATTTAAATATCATAGCCAATCACCAATTTTAGTAGAATTTGACAATATAATTTAATAATAGTTACTAATTTTAGTGGAAATATCGAAAGAGTTTTGAAATATTTAAGTAAAAATATATATATAAAAATAGCTATATTTATTTAAATAGTGCTTTGGTATTTTAAGTAGTATGTAGTTTAGTGGGATATAATAATAATTAATGTATGTTGTGGGAACTTAAAATTGTTTTTGTATTAATTGCTGTAAATATATTTTAATTGAATTTCAAAATATTTAATACATTTCTTGTGTAACATTTAGTGTAATTGTTAAGTAAATGGGTAATTATAATTATTTAACAAATAAAAATAAAAAATTTGTATTAAAACATAAAAATTATTTAAAATACAAATAATAAGAGGAAATTAAGATTGGTGTAGTATGTGAAGTGGGGTTTATGGAACAGGGGTAACTTGGACATTTTGCTTGAAAATTAATGTAATCAAGGGTATATAAGTCATTTCACACCTCTAAGGGGTCTTGTTGAAATACTTTCCAAACTTCAGGGGTCTCTGTTAAAAAAACATTGACTCGCCACTAGGTGAAATTGACTTAAATGGCCGTGTCACTGCAAATTACCCAAAACTTTTTAATTCAGACAGAGAAATCAAATCAGAGGGATTCATTGAGAACTGTTAATTAATGGCTAAATTGCACAAAGCAGTGAAAATGTGGATTAAAAAAATGTCTAACCGCAAAGGACAATCTCCTTGAGGATATTACATGAACCGGTTCCACAACTCGTGTAACGTTAAGTCACGATACACAATAGTTAAGATTTGAACCCACGTTCTAAAACTTAGATATGATTGGTCCAAGTTTTAGAAGGTTCATCCATACCAACTGTGATACGCCCGCGGAAGCATGAAAATGTGCATTTAGGTGTCCAAATTTGAACACTCTTGCGCAATGAACACTTTCTCATAAAATTCTTACCAAATTTAAAAATGTGTATCTAATTTCTAAAGAATAACACAATCTAATAACATTCTGCTCAAATTAAGACAATAATCCCCATCGAACTACCAATCCTATTAAATTACCAAATTATATATATATATATATTTTTTTCCTCACCAATTTGTAAAATCCTCAAGTAACTAGTAATTCTATTATATAACCAATTTATTCCTTTTTCTTTTTAGCACATGTTATATTTTAAGGTCAAATAATTTTTTTTTTTTTTAAATAATTCCTTTTCTCTCTTGCATGTTAAAACTAAACCTAAAGGAATTTGAGTAATATGAATGTAATATTTTGTTTTTTTTTAAAAAAAAAAACATGCCTACTGCACATATGTACTATATAATAATAAAAAAATGTAATTAGAGTAAATAACTTTGATAGAAGAGCTCGGTGTAATTAACAAATAAGAAATGACATGCTCTACCAGGGATCACGTGACACGTCCCCTTATATCATCTCCACTCACCCCTCTCCGAAAGTGGAAAGTATTTCAATAATAATTACGGTAACGGGCTCGGGCAATAAGTTTTTGACAACTGTATCTTATAGTGTTGCTGATATTTGGGGATGGATAGAAAAGGATTCCAATTTTCAGTTGTTTCTGTCTTCTGATCATTTAATCAAGCAATTTTCATACATTGATCTAGAGACTAGAGCTTTATATAGTTTTTCAATTTTTTGATTCCGTGAAGGAGTTTATTACTTGGATTAGTGAATGATAAAAGAGACATCTAAATACAATTGAAAGGGAGTCAACGAGGAAGAATTTGATTAATTATTTGATAAAATAATCTTTAAACACAACCGAGAGGGTTTGGGAGGAAAAATGTGACACTAGTCTCGTGCTCACTTGAAGGATAGGTGTTTTACCTCAATTCGAATTTGATTGGTGTTTTATTTCAGTTCAAGTTTGATCGTTCCTATTAATCGTGGTCATGTGTAGATTTAGAGGAAATGAGGAAAAATGTAAGATTAATATAGTGCTAGAGTGAGATCGTAGGTGTTTTACCTCAGCTCGAGTTTGGTCCTTACGATTAATCATGATCACATGCCTGAAGTCCACTTGGAATATTGATGCATTGTATGTATTTTTTCTTAGACTTCGTCATAGCACGGAGTAAGTATTTTGAAATACATAATAATTGTTAGAAGAAAAGAAGCTTTGATAATATAATAATGGAAAAAATATAATAAAGACAATAAAAATGAATAATATATATGAAATTATATTGAATTGTATTCTGAAATATATCTATTATAATAGAGATGACCCCTGTATATAGGAAAAAAAGTATGGAGAACAAGTAAAATAAAATATATAACTATGGAGTGGTGAACAAGCCAATGTAAAATAGGTAACTAGGGTGTGGTGGATAGAAACTCTAATTCTAGCCTAAACATATGTGGACCAATATAAATAGGCTAAAACCCTAATTTATTATAATAATATAAAAGATAATCTAACAATAATAAATTGAAACAAAGGCATAATACCAATTCATTTCATCATTTTTTTCTCCTTAATTTCTATGTGAGGATCAAAAGAACAACTACTATTTGGTGCATTGTGTTAAAGGTCTGCAATATGAAAACCTAAAAAATTAATTTATAACTGAATTCAATAAAGCATATTTCATTAATTGATTAAAATTTGTTTAATTTTTAGAATTTTGATTATATAAAAATATAAAAATATGTTTATTCAAACTAAAATCGTTCTTACCTTTTGTTTGAAAAGTCTGGAAGACAAATCGTAACAACAAATCATCATGGGGATAAAGTAATTATTTTTTTTTTTAATTGAATTGGCTTCAGTATTTTATCATTATTTTCTGTCTTTTGGTACCAAAATTAGGACTTTGTATGAATTTTAGGTACTGTTTGGTAGATAATTTTGGTGCCATTTTATTGGTTTTAGGCTGAAAAATGTAACCTAACCCATGTTTGGCAAGCTTGATTCTGGATCCACAGTGTTAAATCATGGTGCACCAAATGAGACAATACTCAACACATCTCAATACATGGTTTGTGTTGGTGCGATTACTGTAGCTCCACCCAAAACAAAACAAAACTCATTCCATAATCCTTAATGTATTTTTATTTATATATTTTATTTTTTAAAACATATATTTTTATAAAATTTTATTATAAATAAATAAAATATCAAATCATTCAAAGTTACCAAACATGGTTTGGTTTTGGAATTTGGTTTGATTTTTGAGCTTTATTTTTTCTCACACCAAAACAATCTGATTTCAGTTCAAAATAAAACAAAACCAAACTCAACCCAACACAAATCAAACCAAAATAAAAAACCAAAACCACATTAATTGTCAAACATGTACGACATTTCTCTTTCATTTTAAACCACAGGATCCGAGTGCAGTCTAATAAAATGGCGATACACAAGATCATTCCTCTTGCCAGCTGGTAGCAAATAACACAACGCACACAGTCACGTGACACGGTCACGCCATATACATTCTCTGCACACACCCAAAACACACACACTTACAGTGATAAACACATACACACACGCACGTAGAGCTCCACCTCCATCAATGGCGTCCGCAAGATCTGTCGCCACCGCGTCAAGGCTCTTCTTGATGCAGGGGGATCCGAGTCAGACGATGTCGAGCTGTTAGATTGCTCATTGATGGCGCTGGATTACCTGAAACGGAAGGATCAGTGCAAGGATGACAAGAAATCGTGATCTAGCCTAATTGGGGCGGTTTCCGTGCATGTGTCGGTTTTTTGGCCATAACTGTGGCTACAAGTGTCCGATTCGTGCCCGTGACCCCAATTCGGAAAGCTAATTTCGGCGCGCACGTCATGGCCACCCAGCACAGCTGGGTGCACCTCGTTTCGAGCCCTAAATATGTTGTTTTTCTTTTCAAATATCTATTTTTAGTTCATTTTTGCTATTTATGATAATCTTCTATTTGTCGATTAGGAAATGATTCTGAACCCAATTTGGGCCAGATTTTTGGCAATCTTTTGATTTCTTTTCGTATTTCGTTTTGGTAAGACTTTTAGGGTTTTGCTATTTTTGGTAAAAATCCTATTAAGGGTCGATTTTCAGCTATTTAAACCCGGTTTGTGGGTTGTTTTTGGTCATTCCCGAATATAAAGAATTTTATTGAATTCCAGAGTGTTCTTTGAATTTTGGGTCGAAATTCTCCCGTTTGTTTTCTTGCAAATTACCTATTGCACTAGCTTACAGAATAATCTCTATTCTGTTCGGTGTCACTTCTCCACCTCCCTCCATAACCGCCACACCAGCAGCGATCCCCCTCTCCCTGATAGAGTTTTCAAAAACCCCTTCGGTACTTTCTCCTAACTCATTCTCATAATGTTTTCTTTAAATCTATATCTCTATTCATATATAAAAATATATATGTATATATATATAGGAGTGGCTGATGACGGGAAGGGTGGGCCGAGAATGACCGCTGAGTGGAAATTTGTTAATGAGAGCTTGTTTATTGCGAGGATTGACATGCCAGGTATAAATTCTGAGGGTTTGAAAGTGAGGTTGAATGAGGGAAAAAACCTTGAGATTGAGGGAGAGTATGATCACATACCCAAGTTTGGGCAAGGAGGAGGAGGCTCTTACAAGCCGGTGGTTCCCGCTAGTCCAGAGATCTACGAATTGGAGCAGTGGAAGGCTGAGGTCAAACATGGTGTCCTCTGGCTTACTTTCCCTTTAACTCAAGAAACCCAGAGGATTATCAAAGATTTCCACAACAATCCACCTTCTTGATTTGCTTCAATTGCTGATTTAGTTGTTTTATTACATATATATATATATATATATATATGGGAGAATGGCAGTAAACACCCTGAAGTTTGAAAAAGGTGCAGAAAATCTCCTTCAATTTCACTTTGTGCAAATAACCCCCTAAAGTATCATCGATTGGGCACTTTGCACCCCTGTAACACTGTTCAGATAATTTTTTCAATCACATGACTTAAAAAATTAAATTCCAAAATTGCCATTGCCTAATGACTAACATACCCCTCTAGTAAATTGCTTAAACTCCCCTCAAATTTATTATCTCTCTCTCCCTCTCCTCTCTCTCTCTCTCTCTCTCTCACACACACACACAGACGCACACATATACATATACACACACATATATATATAGATCTATAAATATATATATATATACACACACACATATATATACACACCATCCCATCCCACCACCTCTCCCGTCGGCGCCGCCCCCTCCCACCACCACCTCCCTCTATTTTCGACTGAGGGGAGGTGGTGGTGGGAGGGGGGCAGCGCCGACGGGGGAGGCGGTGGGAGGGGATGGTGTAGATATATATATATATATATATATTTATAGATCTATATATATATGTGTGTGTATATATGTGTGCGTCTGTGTGTGTGAGAGAAAGAGAATTAAATAAATTTTAAATATTTTTTTAATTTTATATTTATTTTCGAATTTAGTATTTTTTTAAAAATTTAATATATATATATATATATATATATATTTGAATTTTATATTTATTTTCAAATTTTATAATTTTTTTCAAAATTTAATATATATTATTTGAATTTTATATAGTTTTTTGGGTTATTCCCACCGACACCCCTCAAAGAGACCATAATCCCACACGAACCCCCTCGATATTGAGTATTCCCACACAGACCCCTCTAACAGACGGCCGTTAGATTTATTGACCTTTTTATTGTGAAATTACTAATTTGCCCTTCGATATATATTTAAAAAAAGGGTAAATTGCAGTAGCACCCCCTAAGGTTTCACTTATTACATTAAGGTAATATATAAAGTATGAAATTACCCATATGCCCAAAATATATATATATATATATATTACGAATATATATATATATATTAGAAAAAATATATAAATTATAAATTTCAAAAATAATATATAAAATTCAAAAAAATTATATAAAATCTGAAAATGCAAAAAAAATATAAAATTTTGAAAAATTATATTAAAATCTAAAAATATATAAAAATTTAGAAAAAAATATATAAAAAGGGGAAAAATATATAGATTCAAAAAAATATTTAAATTTCAATAAACATACCTAAATTATAAAGTTCAAAAATAATATATAAAATTTGATAGAAATATTTAAAATTCAAAAATAATTGTATTAAATTTTCAAAATATATATAAAATTCGAAAAAATATATTTTAAAATTTGAAAAATATTATAAATTCGAAAATAAATATAATATTAAATATATATAAATTTCGAAAATAAATATAAAAATCCCAAAAAACATAAAAATTTAAAAATATATATTAAATTCGAAAAAAACATAAAAATTTATAAAATTTTAAAATAAATATAAAATTGAAAATATATATATATATATTAAATTTCAAAAAAAATACTAAATTCGAAAATAAATATAAAATTAAAAAAACATTTAAATTTCTCTCTCTCTCTCTATCTCTCTCTCTCTCTCTCTCTCACACACACACACACACACACACACCCACCTTCCAGCACACTGACGCACACACACACATATATATATAGATCTATACATATATATATATACACACATATATATATATGGGTATATATATATATACTGGTATATATGTAAATATACGGATATATATGTATATACGGGTATATATATAGAAGCTATATATATATATATGTATATATGGGTATGCAAAATATATAATCTCCATCTTCAATCTCTCTCCCCATTTTTCACTTCCAATCTCTCTATATATATAAATTAGGGTTAGGGTTTTGAGATGCCCAAATTGAAGAAGAAGAATGATATGCAGGTCATTTTATATCATTTTGAGGGCAAAATAGACAATTCACAGGGTGGTTAACGGCGTGGAGACGGAGGGGGTCTTTGTGGGACAAAATTCAATTTTGAGGGGGTTCGAGTGGGAATAGTGAATATCGAGGGGGTCTATGTGGGATCAGGGTATCTTTGAGGGGGTGTCAGTGGTATTTACCCTAGTTTTTTTTTTAATTTTATATATTTGTCTTGAATTTAATATGTTTTTAAAAAAAATTCAAAATTTTTATATATTTTTTAAATTTTATATATTTGTTTCAATTTTTTTATGTTTTTTCCGATTTTTATATTTATTTTTGAAATTTAATATATATTTTTTTAAAAAAAAATAATTTCAAAATTTATATATTTTTTAATTTTATATTTATTTTCGAATTTATAATATTTTTCAAATTTTAAAATATATTTTTTCGAATTTTATATATATTTTGAAAATTTAATACAAATTAAATTATTAAATGATGGGAGGAGTCTAATTGATAAAAACACTATCCTTGTTTCCAAACAGAATAAGGATAAGACATTGATGGTAGTTTAGGGATTTTAAAAAAAAATCAAGATGATGTCATCGTTTAGGGGTCTAAGTAATGAGAATATTGATTTACAAATAAAATAATTAAAACTTACAAAAAACAAAAATTAACATTTGAGAGTATATTTAGTCTAATACATTAAAGGTAAATGACATAATTAATATTCTAACTAAAAGAAATAATATTTTTATAATTTAAAGAATTAAAAAATATAATAGTAAAGATATGATTAAAGGTAATGTGGAAATACAAAAAGTTTGGAGGGTAAAAGTATAAAAACAATTGAAGGCAAGCCCATGGTGCAACCTTTGTGAAATTTTAGGGGGTTCTAAGCTCATTTTATAATTGAGGGGGTATAGTAGGAAAAGAGAGTAAACTTGAGGGGGGTTTTAAGCAATTTACTCTATTTAATTTAAACAATTTAAATAAGGGCATAAAGGTAATTTCCCTTTTCCGTCACCGGAAAAGGTGTTTGAGGGTATTTAGCGCCCCTTTTTGAAACTTGAGGGGTTTTTTTAAATCATTAGGGAAGTTTTCGGCACCTTTTTCAAACATCAGAGTGTTTACTGTCATTCTTTCATATATATATATATATATATATATATATGCACACACATATATTGAGATGTGGAATGAATGTTAATTTTTGGGGATGAGTAGTTGATCTGTTTTGTAAGTCTAAATTCGAACATTGAGACCAACGGTAATGGAATTTGTGTTTTATTATGTTGGGTCCTTGCTTAATTTAACTTTCAATATAGTTTCTGATTTATTGACAGCATTTAGTATTATATGATATGTACTGATCACAAAGCTTGTAAACAGTTGTGTTGTGTGATTTTATATTGGGTAAATTCCCCAAAGACCCTTTTTGATTTGATCATATTCCAACAACACCCCCTCTATTATGGAATATCCTAGATACACCCCCTGCCAGTGACGGCCGTCAGACCAACTAACGGATTTGTGTGAAATGTCTATTTTGTCCTTCAATATTTTATTACTTTAACATTTTTAAAAGGGTAAATCCCACTTACACCCCCTGTGGTTTGCATATATCCACTTTTTATAGATATAATATTTAATTTAAATTAAAAATTAAAAAAATATAAAGTTCTCTAATTTTAAAATGTTAATAATATAAACATTAATTATATAGTTCATCTTTAAAAATTACAAAAAAAAAAGTTATTTAATTTTAAATCTAAGTTAAGAGAATATATATATATATATTATTTAGTTGAAATAAAAATTCAAAACAAATTATAAATTTTTTTAATTTTAAAGTGTCAAGGATGTATAAATTTGTTATTTAGTTCAAATTTAAAATTAAAAAAATTTGACATTTTGTAATTTTAAAATTAAATCAAGAGTATGTTGGAATTTTCAAGAAGGAAAGGGGGTTAAATAAGTCATTTGACTACAATGGGCAAAATAGACCATTTATCACTTTTTTACTGATGACATCATCACATAACGGTCAACAACTAATGGTTAACTAACGGAGGGGAGTGTTCGATACACAGAACCAAAACTGAGGGGGTGTAACTAGGATATACCATAGTAAAGGGGGTGTAAATGGGATATGGTCAAATCAAAGAGGGTGTAATTGAGATTTATCCTTTTATATTTCTTTTCTTTTGCCATATCTTATGGAGGATGTACTACCTTGTTCTATAGACTAATTTGTATTTTACCCACTATTTGTTGATGTTTAATGATCATAAAATGGAGTCTAAACTGATCTTGCAAGAAAAAAAGTTAAATACAGGAGTGTTTAAAAATAGAACAAATAAATTTTCAAACAATTATGTTTTCTAAATTTTGCAAGGAATGAATTTTAAAGAAAGAAGATTTTGGCTTGTCCAACCAGAGTAAGACCCTGTTTGGATTGACTTTTTAAATGTTGTTTTTGGCAACCTAGAAGTAAAAACTGTTTTGAATGGTGTTTGACAAAATATTTAGAAGAACTTTAGGGCATTGGAAGACCGTTTTAAAGAAGCTGGGGGTATCAGCTTCTCAAAACAGCTTATGTTTCTTTTTTTCTTCTGCGGGAAGCCAGAAGTAAAAGCTATGCCAAACAGGGCCTAAACCATGTTGAGCAACATTTGTTTTATTTAAATCATCTCTTTGATGATAAGTCGGTTTAGGTTCACTTGTTCCTGCGAATTGACTTGGTTCAGTTAATTCTGGATATTCATCACAGATTTGTTCCCGTAATAATTCAGAAGAGGTTTTTCTCTTAGGGGATCTATGTAGATCTATCATGTATGTGTCTATTTTTTCATCTACTGAAGAATCAAAGTCTGATTCATTATTCTAATTCATTATTAAGAGCATTTATTTGTTTTTCTTCTGTATCACTATCAGATTAAGTTATCTGATAATTATAATGTAATAATAAATCTTCATTTTGAAGAGAAGTTGTATTTATTTGTTTGATTATATAATCTATTTCTTCTACTGTAAGATCCCCGGATCTTTGTAGATCATTCTTCAATAATCAAGAATTTCAACTACATTTTTATATTCTTGATGATTATATATTTTAGAGGGTTTTACCATATTTATGGTTCCATAGTAAAGTCCTTGTCTTGAGGTACTTGGTTTATCCTTTGCTGGATAAATATTAGTTAAATTTTTATTTTTAATTTCAGTTATCTTTTGAATTAATTCAAGAAGATCCGTTTTTCCTTCTTTTGTTGTAGTAATCGTCAATAGATTTTGAAGATTGTTAATTTTATCATTAATAATTTTTATTGCCTGTGGTATACAGTCAAGAGAACTCTCAATATTTTCAGAATTTTTCTAGAGCTTTTTTATCCAATTGCTTACTAGATCTATTAACATATTTATACCTGCACTAATCTGGTTTAAATTAGTTTCCTCATATTTGTTTATATGAAAAGAGTGACTGTAATCATTTTGTTATTTGTTTAACCATGTACATATACATTTCATATCTTCATTTTCTTCTGACATGTTTGGATAATGGTTCTTAAGTGGTTTGTTCCATAAAGGGTAGGTGCTGAAGGTTCAGTGATTTTAAGACTTGCTGGTTTAGAATTTTGTGAAAAAAGCTTAGAAGGAAATTTCTCCTTTGTCCATGAAATCTTTTATAAACCTTTGTTTTGGTAATTCTAAATCAGACATATTGATAAGTTGGGGTAATAATTGAATCATAAGGTTTTGATTCAAATATTTCTGCAGTTTATTACATGGTTGCATTGAAGTTTATGTTTCTCTTGTTAATTGAAGGATTGTTTTCAGTTGGATTGAAAGATCAAGAGCTTTATCAATAAGATCATTATTTAGCATTTTTATTTTTATTTTTAATAATCTTTCAAGAGTTGGATCATTTATTGACACAAAAAAATCTGGTTTTATATTAAATCATATTACTCCATTTACAAGGTTAGATTGAACACCTCCAATAACTTCATTCATTGAATTTTTAAACCGATTATCCATTACTAATGCAATAATTGGTGTATCAAGTCCTCGATTATGTAAGGTAGTATTCTTGATTTGGATTACTCCTATATGAATATATCTTATTTCAGGAAATTTTAGTTGGTGTAAATATAATTTAATTAACTTTAATAATATTTCATACATTTTGTGTGTAATCTTTAGTATAAATGTTAAGTAAATGAATAATTATATGTATTTAATAAATAAAAATAAAAAATTATATAAAAAAATTATTTAAAACATAAATAACAAGAATAAATAAAAATTGATGCAGTGGGTGAAGTATAAAATTTAAAGAATGGGTGTAAATTAAACATTTTGCATCTAAATTACCATAATCAATTATACTTAAATCATTTCGTGTTTTTGTTAAGAAAATGTTAACTGAAATGACATGCTCAACCAGTGACCACTTGACATGTCCTCAACCCCCTTATATCAACTCCACTCCACTCACCCCTCACACACTAACATAGTGAAAAACATAAACACAAACACTGCTCCAGCTCCAGCTCCATCAATGGCCTCCGCAAGACCTCTCGCCGCTGCGTCAAGCCCATAGTCAAGTTTGTGTATGGAGGAGGCGTTTACAAGATGGTGTCTCCGGGCGATCCACAGATCTACGAAATGGAGCAGATGAAGGCTGAGGTCAAACATGGAGTCCTCTGGATTACTATCCTTTTCACCCAAGAGGCCCAGAGGGCCCTCAAATATTACTACAACCCACCTTTCTAATTTGCTTCAATTATATATATATATATATATATATATACACGTGTGGGTGTTTTTGGATGTGAAATGAATGTTGATTTTTGGGAGTTGGTTGATCTGTTTTGTCACTCTAAGGGACAAATTTCGTCTACTGTACAACCTGTCTCCAATTAGCATCCAATGGCTAGTAAGAAGCCATGTGTCCTGGGTAAAAGCGTGGTTAAAGTCAGCAAAAAAATTGTGTATTGTTCAACTCTTTACCACATTTCATCTATTTAGAATATACGTATTTAAATATATATACGTATATATATATATTGTGATAGATACAGACATACATAAACATATACACCCCAAATCTCTCTCCGAAAATGACTCCGAAATCTGCCTATACATGAAATTAATTTCAAGTTTGTTTTCCCCCAAAAGCAAAGCAAACGAAGCCTCCCAAAACCCAAAAATAAAACCCTAAATTTCGAACCCAATCTGTTGAAATCTTGGCATGTTCGTCGCAGTGTTCGTCCGTACTTGGTTCGACGAATCCGGAAGACCATGATCATCGTCCATTGCGCTTGATAGTTCGACGAAACCTCCGTAAACCCCAAAACAAAACCCTGAAATTCGAACCCAATTTGTTCAAATCTTGGAATGTTCTTCAGAGGTCGTCGCAACGTTCCTCCCTAGTTGGCTCGACGAAGCCCTAATCGCCGCCCCCGCGCAAAAAGCTATTCGTCCTGTATCGGCGATCCATTCGTCCACTGATCGCTTCATTGGGATTGATTGAACAACTTGCAGGTAATCATTTTGTTTGATAACTAAGAAGATGAAACAACTTTCATGGTTGTACTGATGTTAAAATATCTGTAATAATAACAAACCTATGTGAAAGAAAATTTAATTAAATTTCCAATTTGTCCTATAAAGTACAAATAGTAATCAAATTATGGATCCCAATTTGTATGATAACCTTCTAACATGATACATTAGTCTGAAAAAATTGTTATGTCTTTTTGTTTAGGAACTAACAGTTAATTTTATATGTCCATGCATTCCTGATTAGATGGCCCCTCCAAAAAAAGGTTCTAAAACCAAGGAACCTGAAGCAAATTTCATTGAAGTTGAAAATAAGCGTAAGGGGAAAAACAAAATCCATGGCAGCTGTTCTAAACCCCCCACGAAAGAACTTGCCAAACGCCCAGCTGGTGTGTTCTGCTACTACAGGTAATTTCTCCTGAATATGATTAGTCCAAATATGAAATATCCTAAAAATTCAACAACTGTACAACATAATTAAGCAACAACAAGCAATATTTTATTTTTGACTTAATTAGCATGTGGAATATTCTATATATATATCTAAGATATTGGTATGACATTCTTGAGCCGATTCTCAAATTTATAAGTTGTTGGTATATAAATAATTTATTGGTCAGTAAAATATAATTTATTCGATTTAAGAGTATATCATTTGGCTCGAAAATATCTATCATACGTGAAGTTGAAGCTCTAACCTTTGTGGGTCGATATTTTAACAAGATAGTAATTATCTTACCCTTTTTAGTAAATGAGTACCTCTAATATGACCATTAATAAGGAAGTAATCTTCTTAGCTCCTTCAAATAAGTAGTGCAGTTATATCGAGCTTCACTCAGTCCATTTCATAAGCGACGTATATATTTCCGAGCTTTTCTCAGGCCCCCTTTAATTAGGAAGGAAAATTTTACGAGCTTCACTCAGCCCGTCCCTTTAATAAGGAAAGTATTTATCACGAGCTTCATTGAGCCCGTCCCCTTCATTAGGGAAGTTGATATTATTTAGCTTCGTGAGATCACCCTTTAATAAGGGAGTGGAATTGCCTTGTTAGCGTCCCTTTAATAAAGGGAAGTAAAAAATTTTGAGCTTTTGGAGCTTGCCCTTTAAAAAGGGTTTAGAAATTTATCAGGCCCATCCTTTCGTAATGGAGGTAGCTATATTAGAGCTTCGTCAGCTCGCCCTTTAGTAATTGGGGAAACAAAATCTCTCGTTCATCCCTTTGATATAGGGTTGTTGACATTATGGAGGTTCGTGAGCTCGCCATTTAATAAGGGATTAGGGTTTCCTCTAGTTCAACCCCTTGATAAGAAGGGTTGAGATTTTCAACCTTCATGAGCTCTGCTTCCTTTAAAAATTGATGTAGACACTCGTGGAAATTTTGAACTCGTCCCTTTTATGAAGAAGATTAATTGAATTTCCTTACCATTGTGACTTTGTCCCTTTAAAAAGAGATGAAGATTATCCTCAATATTCTGAACTCAGCCCTTGTATAATAAGGGAATTATTTAAATTTTTTGTGAGCGTTTTCGTATACAGCCAAAGACCAATATAGAGTCCCAAACTTGTAAGCATTATTGCATGCCATGCCATTTTTCTTGTAAAACAAAAGACCAATGATTTTGTCAGCTCATGTCAACATGTTAAGTTGACATTATAATTTTACAGCCATCCGTTGAGCTTGTGAATGATGAAATAAATAAAGCAAATGGTGGAAGTTTCCAAAAGTTGTTCATTGTTTTGTTAAGTTGTATTTCGAGAGAATATCAGCCGAATCTAACAAGTGCTCATAAGACTAGAGGATTCCTTTCAACAGCTTAGCATATTTGTCATTTTGAGTAAGAATCCTATTATTGTAGTACTCCACTATTTCTTTATAATGCTGCCCAATCAATCCCTGCTAAGCATTGACTCAAAGTCACCATTCGCTGAGCCCTTATCCTTTAAAGCAAATAATAAACCACATTAAAATGGATGACTAATTCACCGTATAGAAAAATAACTTTGAGACCTCTTAGCATCAGAACCTTATAAAGGGTTGATCTAAGGTAATGCATGTGTGTTCTATTATGACATCCACATGACAATGTATGAAGGAAAATTGGATGCAGGATTACTTAGCTTAAAATGAAATTAAACGTAAATAATTAGCAATTACCGTTGCATAAATTGATACTGTCATCCTTGTTAATATTGGAGACTTTAACAATGATTATAGAAATACAAACAATTAGAGACTCTACAAGAATCCTTACATTCTCCGACTCAGCATGTAATAATACTCACTTTTAACAATAATGTTCAATATCTTTATCAAATTTAGCAGGACATATCTACGCATGTTTCGTTTGGCTTTTGATTCTTGGGTATAAGAGCATGCATGCAAATTATTTGTTTCAAGTGTTACTACACATGTATGAAGTTATAACGACATGCTTGGGAAGTAACTAAATACAGTGGTAGTTATTCATGTGTATATATATAGAACAATAATTACAGTGATACTGTAACTAAAAGTTGGAACATGTTATTAACTGTGAGTCTGTGACCATGCCAACAAGGAGGTCTTCGAGTCATTAGTAGTAGTATTGATTAAACAAACTCCTAATAGTATTTGTTATTAACTAATGGACTGTGTATTATTAAGATCGCTTATCCATGGGCACAATATTATAGGTTGCCCGCAACTTCACGGAGCTTAAATTTACAAACAACTGTCGAGGTAGACACATACAGGTTCTTAGATGTGTGGAGTCTAATAAACGCTATTTCAAATAAGTGTTATTCCCACTCCTATGTATACGTAAATTGAAGTATTCTGTGAATTCAGATCATGTGTACCTGACTCTGAAGGAACTCATAGCACATGCTCTTGGATGGGAGCTAGATTTGGAGATGTTTCGTGCGAAGTTGTCTAAGTGCAACTCTGCCATACAGATATATAGACATATCTATATATACAAACAATATGTATATAGATACGTGGAGGTATTGAGAGAGATTATCACTTTGTTATTTTATTTATAAATATGACAAATGTATGGAGACAGATGTAGGACTCCAGGAAGAAACCACACAATTATGCAGTAACAATTGTTGAAAATGCGAATACTTGATTTCGAATCATAAGTAAATTGCTACGAATTATTAATTGAACTTGTATTAATAATAATACGTATTGGGTTTGGTTACTTAATATTTACATTGATTGTATACAAAGCTTAAGCTAACACATTACCAATACAAATATAATCGAGTAGATGAATTTACTTATCTTCGCGAAGAAGCGTTATGCCCCAATCAACATGTAATATTTGTTTTGGGTACTGCCTCTGCAGCAGTTATTTTGGGTTGTGCCTTCTAGTACTGTGCTGCTTTAAGCAGACTCCTTTTGTGTTCCATGTTCGGAGCGACAACCTACAGAACGTGTAGGGGCTATGAGAATGATTTATAAAATCTTCTAGCCACTGAGTTTTTTGTTAAATCAGCGTAGTTAACCTAATATTCACATGAAGACTTGGGCCTTATAAAAAATATACATCCAGCATAAAAGGCCCAGTTTACTAAAATTTTGGTCACTATTTGATTGAAATATTCATTACAAATTTAAAATATTTAGGGGAGATACCTTTCTAATATATGATCATAAGCTGTTTCTGGTAATTCATATATTCACGTAAAGATTATATGAGTTTAGTTGGTTGCCAAAGCGCGTTGGTCCAGTTAAAACATTCCATAATTTTAATCAATAAATGTATAAAGTAAATTGAGAAAAAGTACTTGTTTTTTGATTGTTGATACGGCTGAATAAAGTATTCATTAATTTGTTTATAAATGTTCTATTCATCCACGCATCTCCTGTAGAAGCCCTCTCCAATTACCCAACCTAGATTATATAATATTTTATTGTGTACCCATCCGGGTGTTTTGTTTGCAGATGGGTTCATGAGTCCCTGTGTTATTGGTTGCATAAAGTGAAGTAGCATGGACACTTAAGCTAAAACAATATAGGTTTCAATTGTAATCAAAAATTTTGTTACTAAATTTTAATGAAACCACACTGGTGTGCCTAACAATACCTACAGGGTTTTTTTTTTATTTGGTGCTTACTGTACTTGTATATTGTATTGTGTTCTATATCATACATGAACTAATAGGGATAGATAAATTATACAACTTATTTCAACTTGGATGGCTATATATGTATATGTGTGGTTGTTCGTGACAGTGATGTATTTTAAGACATTATAGGGTTAAGTTATGATTCAGAAATCCTATGTACCATTGGATAAGTCTTAATGTGTTCTATAATATATATGGCTACATAGATCTCGTGGTTAATGTAATTGTATATTCTATTGTGTTGTATATCATACATGAAGTGATAGGGCTAGATAAATCAAAAAGTTTATTTGAACTTGGATGCCTACATATGTATATGTGTGGCTGTTCTTGAGAGTGAGTCATGTAAAGACATGTATATCTTTAAGTTATGATTATGAAATCCCATCTAGCATTGGAGAAGTGTTTTTGTGTTTTATAATGTATATGGCTACATATATATTTCAGTATTTAAGTTGTTTTGTATTGGTTGTTACCACATGTGATCTAAAGTTATTTTTTCCAATTCCTCTGTCCTCACCTCTCTCTTTCTCTCTAAAGTAGTATAGCTACAACCCTTTTCAATATTTCGTAAAAAATATATCTTTCAAGTATTTCGCACCATCAATGAAGGATCTTTGTCCCCCAATTTTAACGCAAACATTCGTGAACATGCTTAAAAAATAAATATTATATTGTTAGGACTATGTTGGAAATTTAACACTGACACGTATATATATTATATTGATTGGAATGTTTTGTTGCAAATATCTATCTTTCATGGCATGTTTATATATAATTTTGGTCCTCATTCATTGTACCATAAACTATTTTTGACTCACCTAATGGGGCTTTCCTCCCCTGCATAGGTTATTGTTTGGCTTCATTACATAACTTATGACTTAACTGGAATGAATGTATATAACCGTAAATACATACTTCAGAATTTATAATTGATTGTTGCCATCATAAGATTTAAATTCCTTAAATGGCATTGACTCCATTCCCTTTAGTCTCAATCTCGTATGGGGTATATCCGTCCGCTGAATTTATTATATATTTATGGCTTCTATATAATCGTATTTAATTAACTTCCTATGTAACAACTTCCATAAGACTTTTTCGTTCTCATGATAAATCATTACATGAAATAAATTTTGTATCACTCCAACCAATATTGGAGGAATCTAAAGCTTATTTTGGAATAATTTGGTGACTATATATCATGGGACGTTTTGTTGTTATTTAGGGCTCATTTGGTTAAAGAGTTCCGTTTGAAATACGGGCACAACAGAACTACTGATTCCAAGTACAGAGGCATAATGTCGAGTGCCAAAAGTACTTGGGAAGGAATGACAAAGGAGGAGAAAGCTCCTTTTTTCGAGCAGCGTGTTGCTGATATGGTTGCTTATAATAACCTACCTGTTGAAAGGAAGTTGAAAACTCATCGAACGAAGGTGAACTTTGATATTTTACTATGTAATTGTTCTTACTCTCCAATTTTAACTCTTCTTGCAATTGAATAGATTTCTTCATTCCGTGTATCTGCAGGATATACACAGCAGTGCCTGGGAGTTGTCGGTGAATTTAGTCGGTGGATGGCATAAGAATGGACTTTCTAAGTTCATTCAAGTAGTTGGGAAATTTGATGTTAAGAAGCAAAATGCAGTGAAGGAGATGGGGTTTTCTCAGCTTCTAAATCTGCAATGTGATTATTTATCAACACATTTATTTGCCTTCCTGATATCTAATTTTGATCCAGTTCACAGCCGATTTAAATTCATAAACAGTGGATATTTACCTCTAAGCGGGAACGATGTGCTATCAATTATGCGTCTCCCTGCTGGATCTAACAAATTGCCTTTCAATGTCCACTACACCCAAGCAACGTGGATAGGCGAAGGAGGTTATAGTGCAAGTACCGGCATGAAGCTAGAGCGTCTTCTTTCATTGGTGGAGAACCTTGAGGCTGGTGTGGACTTCAAGCGTGCCTTCGTCTTATTTGCTTATGCAGCTGTGTTGTCTCCGAATGGAAAAGGTGAATGCCATCGCGGTTTGTTGGCAGCCGTTGAAAATGTGGACCTTATTCCAACCTACAACTGGTGTGCCTACGTTGCGAACTGCTTGATAAAGACTTTGAAGCAGCCCGTGAATGGCAATGTTAAAAGAACCTATGGTGGTTGTATGGCATTCCTTCAGGTGAGCTTTCGTTATGTAATTCATAATTTAATTATGAAGAATCTAGGCGTATTAATAATTCAATCTACTATGAATAATTACCTTATGTGGGTGGTATGGTTTTATTTCCAGCTTTTCTACTTGATGCGTATGTCATATATATGGCCCGATTGCCCTACACGGGGTGATAAGCACGAAGTGAGTTTTTGGAAGTCGGATGTAGTGCAATCACGTCTAACAATAGAGATGGAGATGGGAGGGTTTGGTCTCGGAAAGGTGTAATATTGTATTCTTTTAAAAATCAGCTTTACATACTGCTTATACAGCCTTTACATACTGCCTATACATGAATGCCACGAATACTAAACTTTATTATGCTTTTATTAATCCGTACACATCCAGTTAGTCGAGATCCGTCCCCATCTACACTGCCCAAACTGCTCAATTCGTGCAGATGAATCATCAGATGCAAATGTTTCCAAGGTCTGGCTGCTTGCTCTATTCTTCCTACATGAAAAGTATCAATCATTATTGTACTTATATTCATATGTTATACAACATTTGATGTTCCTAACAGCTGAGCCTGAAGAGGCTGCGTAGCGACGTTGAAGCGCTAGAAAAATACGCAGCGCGAGTTAAGTGCGGTATTGCACTTATTGAGGAAGGAAATGATGATAAAAGCAGCACACAAAGGACTAAGTAAGCTGTTCGAGATGGTGACTCTGAGGGAATGAATGGAGAACAGCAAGCTCAACGGCCTTCAGACAATTGCCATCACAACTCAGGAGTTGAAGCTATCACCGGCGTTCGGGCAGTTCACTCTGCAATCTCCTCTGATCAAGAAGAAGAAACGGCATCAGAAGATGCTTCAATTCATAGTAGTAGGGAGGAAGAACAAATTGTGGACGGTGATGATTCTTCTGATTCCAAGTCACCCGAATCCGACCCCAGCATGCCACATGCATCTGAATGTAATTACAGTGAAGACAAGGGGACTAATGAAGAAGGTTACGGAGGAGCAGGGATGTATGCGAGCAAAGGGTCTGCTCATGACGGTTGCGAGGATGGCGGAGCAAAAAATAGCGTAGGTAGGTAAATGCCATTGGTTATCTTAAAATATAACATTTCAGTTAATTATCTCAAAGAGGTTTGGGAGTAGATGTTTCCTAAAGTAGTTAACAGAAATTATTTACTGACCTACCAAATTGAGCAACCATGCAAGATATAAAATATATATGAACATATGTAATTTTTACAATTCTTTTTTGAATTTTGATCCTATTTAATCAAAGTGTGTTTGTTTATATATATTTTATATAATCACACCGTTAACTCCCTTTGAATGTGTAGTCATTGGCTAACAAAAAATTCTTCTTGGGCAGCTGCGGTGGGTACCATATATAATGACTCTTTTCATACGGATACGTGTACTGAGAAACTCTTGTCTCCAGAACATGGACCACATTTCAGCCCCCTTGCAATGGAACAAACAGTAGCTAGCAGTGTCCTTCCATCGGTATTACTAAGCCGCCAGCAATTGATATGTGATGATGTCTCTCACACAATTGATTCTGTAGTAGGTGTTGTTGTTGCCATGGAGCTTGGTGATACCACAACACCCTCTGCAATGGTTACTCCTATTGCTGTTGAGGTTACTCCTACTGCTGTCTCAACAGAAGACCTTGGTAATGATGAGAGGGAACCAACATATAATGCTGTTGAAGCAGAGAAGCCAGGAAAGTCAACGAGGGTTGTCAAGCGAGGAAAGTCGACGAGGGTTGTGAAGCCCTCTAAGTATGCGTTTTCCCCTTGGATACGGTTTGAGAAGAACAAGTTGTCTCTTTCCGAAAACCAGATTAGATTGTTGGAGTATGCTGCGCTGGAAGATAAGCGACCCCGGTAAGAACTTCGTAAGTTCAATTCATTTTACATTTACACGCTTCTTACACGTGTTGACACAAAAAATACTTGTTACAGTGATCAGTCCATGGTTATTGCTTATGACGTGGAGTTAATAAGGTGTCATCTCCAAACTCTGTTTCATCCAGGCTGCGTTATAGATCCGGTGTGATATATTTTTCCTTCTTCGTTCAACCCTCTATTCCGAATCCAAAGTCTTAATGTGGAGTTTGTGTTTTATTGCATATATTTAGGATTCATCTAATTATTCTATTCTCCTAGGTAATTAACATGTTTGGGACAATGCTAAACCACCAGAATGTTGAGTCCAGCCTTAGTTATTACTTCAGTACTAAGGCTATTCAGTTACTTGACAACAAAATAGGCTCCAAGCCAATTAAAGCGGAAAAAAAAAACCTGATTGCAACTGTTTGGAATGATTACAAGAAGGTGGTTAGATGCGAACTCTGCAATGGGGCCCGCGAAAAAAAACTGGTATCATTTCAGATTATATTTGATTCATCTACTAAACATTTTTGCCTTCATCTCGTTGTAATAGAATTGAACATTTGTTTTCCTACTGGTTAATGACAGTTTTTTTTCCCCGGATGCATCAACGATCATTGGGTTGTATTCGTAGTAAACGTCGCTCGCAGCAGAATTGACTACCTTTGCTCGCTTGGCAAGCCATACAGACTGAAATACATGGGAGTTCTACTCGTATGTTTAGTATCTATTACAAAGTGCATAATTGCCTAATTCCTTTGACCTCTAAACTATTTATAGGTCCATTACGCTTTAACTTTTTTTCTGTTGCTGCTGCGCAGAAGCAGTTCCTTGAATTTGGATTTGGATTGGATTTGGGCACTTTGGATCCTCACTACCCCACAAACATACCTACGCAACCCGATGGGTAAACCTTGATATTCTTTTTCCCCTAACTTTAAAAATATATATCATTTATTTCCCTGCTGTAGTAGTAGCAGAACTTTAAAGAAAAACTATTTTTTGTCATGTCACCAGTGTGGCTTGTGGAGTTTTTGTAATAAAATTCATGCAGCGGTGGACGGGTGACGAACTTCGACCACAGATTATGAAAGTATGTGCAGCCCTTTCTCCCCACATTAACTGCAATGTTATGTACTGATGTTGATTCAATGTCAATGGATCAAAACGTTTATGTTTCACAGGTAAGATCAGAAGACATTAAGGCCCTGAGGTCAGAGTTAATTCTCGAACTTCTCGAATCACCAGCCAATCGTCTCCGGGATGAACTCTATGCTGATGCGGCCAAATGCAAGTCCCAGCAATGAATTCCACTGTATGATGCAATCTTTTGGTAATTTGCAAATTTTTTGGTAATACAGAGGAGTTGTTAGAGGTGTTTCCAATTTTTTATTAAATGATCCTACCTTACCTCATTATGGGACTTTTCCCACAATTATGTTAAAGGCCTTAAGCTCATAATATTGTTAACAGCCTTTCAAGGGGGTCTTCTGTGGTGAAGACTTAGGTGCATATGGTTAAGTTTTACGGGTTATTAATCAAAAAATTTCTCACCTTACATGATACTCGGAGTCTTCATTATATTTTTGTACAGGGCTTAAATTGTGGTTGTTTTCTCCTATGTGGACACAATCATTCTCATTAACTATATATATTTAACCAATTTATAGGCAACCTTTTACTCCATGTTTTGCGTTTAGGGTTTATCATATGCCTTTGTAAGCAGTTTATGATGCAATCACTAAATTGTTACTTAACTGATTGTATATGAAAATATACAACTTTAACTCAGGGAAATCTTAATTTTCTAACATAAACAACATATTTCATTGACACCACGTTTCACAGTAGTTTCATACATTTATGTTTCCGTTCTTTTCTTAATAAAACTGATACAAAATATGAGGTATATACAGTCATACTGAACACCTACAGTCCTTGTGACTTAATTTGGCCATAAGTGGATTTTACCAACTACATGTGGATATTTTAAACTTTTACCTTGTAAGGCTTATGGGTTGCCACATCAGTATAGTTATTGCTTGCAGAATGAAGTATATAAACCAGGCGCAAGTGTAGTTAGTTTTATAGTATACTCTGCAAAACAGTAGAAAATTTTCTCCCAAAACCCATATCTTCTCCATCACTCACAATCATTCCCCGTTATCGATTTCCACCCACATGGATACCTTACCACCTGATTGCTTGACAACAATTATGGCGCAATTGGCAAACACGTCATATAGGAGCTTTACGTCTCTCCGTCTGTGGTAATCAAAATACATCCTTTCATTTTTTATTGAATTTCACCAACTCCTACGTTAATTTCTGTGACTTGTAACTTATTTCTCTCCATTGTTGTAGTTCTTGGACCTTGTACAGTACTGGCCTTGAAGCTCATGTACTGTACAAGCTTAGCTTCATTGCATGCCTACACATTGTATGCCAGGATCCCAATGGAGATTTCATTCATCGAGTAATGGCGTCGAGAAACCCTAACGCCTTGTACCTGACAGCTTGTGCAAACTTTGTTTCATTGGACACTTTGATATCCAGTAATGGGTATAGTATGCTTGAGAGTCTCAAGATTGAAGGTCACAGACCGAGTTTATTCGCATGGGCCATTGCATCATTGTTTTACAGCAACAATAGGCTGGAGGCTGTGAGAGTATTGGAGCAAATGGACAGTTACTCTAGATGTGAAGTTAAAGTATATCGTTTGATGCTGCGTCTATCAATGGTGAGCCTGAATGACAGGTTGGTAGTTGTCGAGAAGTTTAGCCGATTCAATAATGTCTGTGATGGAAGTGGTCTTCACCAATATGATGGACCTTTCATTGACCCTTGGGGAACTAAGATAGGGTATTGCAGTAAATGCCTTATAGATTACCATGTTTGGTCATTAACTTGTACTGGTTTCTGGGGTTTGCCCTTTTTCGAATACAGGCATGAGTTTTGTGCACACGTCCAACAAGGGGTTGTCAATTGGCTTGAGAACTGGGAAGGAAACCCTATCCTGAACGAGGTGTTCGATTCCGACGACGAAGATTCTGAAGACGACAATTCTAACCAGGATTTCCCTTTCTGAGGTTCACTAATACATGGTCTACTATGGCAGGTAATTCCCCAGCCATGTATCCCTACTATTACAAGTAATTCCCGATCCCTGTAGGCCTTGTTTGTTTGAAAGTCCGACACATTTTGCATGGGCGTTATGTGGGAAATGTATGTTGTATTCAAAATATTTCAACTGAATGTAGTATGGTTTTATTTATACTTACAAACTGCCTTATAGTCCATATAGAACTATATTAGTGAACATATGAAAATTGTATATGTTCCAGGTTTTATTTTTAAACTTCCATTCACAAGACCATTACACCATTTTGACAGCTAACACATAACATGAGTCAGATATTAAGTCCTGACGAACACAGAGACTAAAACACCTCGTTAGGCGCATACTAACGCCGTTACATCATAACATTATAAAAACAAAGGCAATCACAAAACACGACGTTATCATAGATGATGATTACACACATACTAACCCTCCACAATACCATACAAACAAACACAAACACCAAACACGAATTTATCATATGCAATGATTACACACATACTGACCCTCATTTACTTAACATAATAACACGCCTTACCATAATAACACGTAAGACCTACGTGTAGAATACACGGACTTATACCATATTTATAAGTCCTATTATAAGTGAGTGCGCCATGCAACAACATGTCTGAAAATGTCTCCAACCAACTTTGTATATATATAACTTATATTTCGGGAGACAACCCTTCATCAAAGTCCCCGGGTGTCCCGGGTGGTGCTGAGTTGGCGGGAGTTCAGGGACTAAGCTCGTCGATGCGCCGGACAAGATCCCACACCGCCAGCTCCAATGTGGCCAAACGACTCTCAAGTGCCTCTATCTCTCTCTGCAGGGCATCAAAGGTCTGCTGATGTTGTTGGTCGAGGTTTCCGCCTGCGTAGACACCATTGCGGCCACCATAGTGACCATTTCCATTGGAGTTTGACATGTTTAAATGGGAACTCTTTATCTGCTATAACACTACTGCTGCAATGTGGGAGGAGTACTGAAGTAGAAACACAAAAGACATTAAACCCCATATATATAATGTCACACATTGAGATTTTTTTAAATACTTTCACTCCAAACTTATTACAATTACTGTATTGTTAAAATTACAACCAGTAACATCCTCAGTGGCAACCCAGTAACTAGGGAAGGCAATTCGCCTACATATTTCCATAACGCCTTGGGTTGACAACGTGTCGGGTTGAAAAGGGTTTTCTGGAAAGAACTCCATCACATCACATGTCGCGATTGTTTATTTCATCTTTCTTAACTTACTTACCCTAACTTAATTGAATAATTGCTTGAATGGTAGGTATTTTTTTGGAAAATCTTACTTTATTTAAACAATTTGGTTTTTGTTTCCCTAATACAATTCTAAACATATTGACAAATAAGTGGACATGAATGTCGAATAGTTCATTTTCTTTGGAATTGTGTGAAATTTAACTCATATTTACTTATACTACTATTCACGATATGGCACCATATCCTATAGAGATCTACAGACAATGTGATTAAAGCTTTTCAGCACAATTCATGCATACTACTATATACTCTTGTCATTCATACTGCATTTCATATCTACTTATACTACTATTCACGATATGTCACCCTATCCTATAGAGATCTACAGACAATATGTACCATGTCTGAATCCACTTTAGTGCAGAGATTTCTACCTAATCTATCTGCTTCTGATTTTATTTCTCCAATAAAATCGTACAGAACTTATTGTTTTGTAATGAACTATTCATGCATACTACTTCATTGATCATCGATACTACTAACTATATCTACATCTAATACTTTTTGACCATGAAACCCTTTCATGGTCTTTTATTCAGCATACATTATCTATCATGTCAGAAACTTTACGTGGGGAATAAATGTACTATGCCTCATCACATATTTTGTGGTGATCAAAACATGTTGCTTATATAACTGTAGAATAAATGTTACCCTTACGTTTTCCCAAACCAATTTCAGGCCAGTACAAAGTGCCATAATTGCGTTTGGTTTTCCCAACTGCTAACATCGACATGTTCAATGAAAGGTAAGCTAACAGGACGTGTTAATGTTATTCTGTTTTGTATGGACTTGGGGCACATTCCAATATGTAAATTGGTGAACATATATATTGCTTAAATATTATTTTAAGTAACATAAATTTAAATACATGCTAAAGGAGTATACATTTTTTTGGGCATTCTGACATCATTATGACACTAAACTGTCATAATCCAGTAATTCATTTATTTTAGGGGTTTATGGTCCTATAAAATTTCTATCGTGTTGGGATGATACTACACATTATAGGAGGGGCTGAGGGACTTAACCTTCTCTCAAAGCTATATATCTCTGTTATTTAGTTTCCCAGTTATGGATGCTCTACCAGAAGATTGTTTGCGCTTCATCATGTCCAAGGTGGCTGCAAAGTCATACAAGAGCCTTACCAGCCTCCGACTGTGGTAAGCTATACTGGTTCCTTATGTTTCGTATTTGAGATACTATTGCGAGTTTCGTTTCCTAACCTCTCCTCTTTTTAATAGTTCGCCCTATCTCTACGTACATGGTTCGCACCCAACAGTTCAGAATGCAATTTCCTTCATTGCTTGTCTACGAATTAGTCGATTAGAAGCGCAACGGCCTTTATCCGAGTCCATACTTGCATCGGGAAACCCCAGCGCTGCGTACATCAGGGCTGTGTCAAATTTTGTGAGCACCGACTTCCGAGTTCAACAATTAGGGTTTGCTACGCTTGACATGATGCGTTTAGATGGTCATAGGCCGAGTCTTTTTGCATGGGCCATTGCATGTTTGTTCCAGGGTGAGTGGGGGACTCAGCAAGCGATCGAAACCCTAACTAGTATGCATGAGCAATCCATACCCGAGGTGAAAGTTTACCGCTTAATGATGAGGCTTGTTATGGTCAGTTGTATTCCAGAACTGATGATAATATTATCTCTTGGAACCATTAAACTTTGTGTGTACCAACACTCATTTAATTTCTCCCCATTCCCTTGAACCCTTGGTAATGCTCCAAGGCTTCTGCCACGGTTGCCTTATAGACTGCCATATTCTTGTGCTTTGCTCCGTTAATCAATGGGGCGTGCCCGATCGCCATGACATGGAGGATTATTACGCTATAGTGCAGCGTGGTTTTGTGGACGTGCAGGACTGTGTGCTAGGAAATCCTTTAGTTGATTATGATTACGTGCATGCCAATTTGGGTGATATTATATTCTGATATAATATGTATGTTAGTGTAAACAAACCTATGGTTTGGATTTAGTTTATCGATTTAGACTATGTAATGGTATGTATTGTCTGTGTAACAGTTGTAATATATTTTGCATAAGTTTTCTATGTATCTGAATGCCACCCCAATACAGTAGGCCATTTCTGTATTATCTATGCTTTAAGCGTGTCAAACTATGTTGCTTAAATATTAAGTGGTTTTTTGGTATGTACTGAATGAAGCAAAACAAATATCAGTTTCTTCGCTTAGGGGTTACAATTGGGGTCTTTATTATGCGATCTGCATTTAAAAAAAAGGATATTACCATATACTGTACTGCAAGAAAACCCATGTATTTTCACCATTTTTAAAATAATTGTTCAAAATTAACTTTGCCTTAGTTCATTAAATTCATTAATTAGACGCCTAAGGGCCATTAGTTATGAAACTAACTAATTAATCATTTCGCTCCTTACCTACTGCATTTCGCAACTACCCTGCATCCTCTCTTAGTCGACTAAAACCCATGAATGAGTCGACTAAAAGTCAACATTTAATCGACTAGAGCAACAAAGATAGTCGACTAAAATACTTTAAATTTAGTCGACTAAAACCCAATTTTAGTCGACTGAAAGTAAAACATTCTAGTCGACTAAACCCGTCTTATTTAGTCGACTCAATGTATTTACTTTTAGTCCACTACAAATCAATTTTTAGTCCACTAAACCAGTCAATAAATTTAGTCGACTAGAACAAAATAATTAGTCGACTAAAAATATACAAGTTAGTCGACTATTTGCCCAATATTTAATCCACTAATTTATTGAATGACCTTTTGCTTCCTTAGGCGACTAAAGCAAGGTATTTAGTCTACTATACACCTATTGGAGATAGCATTAAAACTTAGTCGACTAAACACCAATACTTAGTCAACTAAGGGATCCTTATAGCCTCCTACTACTTAACCTAGCCTCCACTTCATCTTCTTCATTCCCCTCTCCCACAACCCTCCACCAAACTCATTCCCTTTCCTTTGTATTACTCTGAAACCCTCATTTACACATTCATTCCATCTATATTTTTCATTTATTTCGCATTTCCATCCATTGCCCTAAATTATTGACCGAATTTATTCAATCCCAATTTTTTTCATTATATATATATATATATATATATATATATCTATATACACCAATATATATCAATACATATATATATATATATATATCTATTTTCGAACCCACTCTTCTACAATGGTACCCAAAAGTCGTGGATTGAACCGGAAACGATCACGATTTGAAGGTGGGCAAAGCTCCACCACTCCACGTATACCACCTGCTGCAGAGGAAGAAGACTCAAATGCACCTCTGGTCCTTGAGGATCTTCTTGTAGGTGATACTGCTCGTACTCGATTTACCACCACATTTGATCATCGTGCTCCTACCCCGTGCCGAATCGTCAATCAAGCTCTCTGCAATGAAATTGGGGCTCGAACTTTCGAATTGTTCCGAGCAATTGGTTGGGATTTCTTCATTTCCCTCGACATCCCGGTATTTCCTCGTGTTGTAAAAGCTTTTTATGCTTCTCTAGAAAATCACAAGGATTACATTCTCCCACATCTTCGGATTAATTTGAAGGGTTGCGACGTGACTTATCCCGACAGTGAAATCAATCGCATATTTTCGCTTCCTGCTGACGGTGTCCGCCATTTTTCCAACCAGGATTGGTACTCTGCTGATGGGTTCGATTGTCTTGAGGCTGTTCAGACTATTTGCATTGACAAAGAGACCACCCAGACAGCCTGCCTTCTCACATCTCTGCTCCTACCCGAGGCAAGGTTAATTCATAATGTCATTACTTATTCAATTTTGCCTAAAATTGGTAGTCGTAGTAGTGTGTCGCGGAGGGAGGCGTTTCTTGTCTACTGCATCATGACAGGAAAAAGAGTTGATTTAGCTACTATATTCCGCTCTGTTATTCTTACCTGTCAGCGCAAACCATCCGGTCCGCTTTTCTTTCCAGCTCATATTACATATCTACTTCAGCAGGACGACTTTTCTTTTCCCAATGAGGTGTCCGAGCATCATCCTATTTTTCTCGACCCTACGCATCTCAAGCATATGCAAATCAGCTATGATGCGGAAGGCAATTTAATTGCCGATACTATGCCTATTCCTCGTCCGCGCCCTGCCACATGCACTTCTGCACCGCGCGTAGAAGCCTCTTCCTCGGTTCCTCTTTTTCACAGTGGTTCTGCTCCTCCTGTTTTCGATAGTAGTGCTCATGCTGGTGTTCTAAACCAAATTCTTGGGGTTGTTAAGAGCAATGCGGACATACTTAAGCAACAGGAACAACTGCTTCAGCGCCTAGATGATACTGTCACAAAGAATACGGAAGCTATTGAAAAGGTCATTGCGGAGCTTTATGAATATGATCAAGAAATCTCAGGCCGTATCACTGCTCTCGCTTGTTCAATTGATGATCTTCGTCTTGAACGCGCCCCTCGTCGCTGATATGGCCCTCGGCGCTGACAATAAGGTGGAGAAAAAAAAAATCTTAGTATGCAGTACTTCATTATCTGTCATTACCAATTTCTGTTTTTGTGTGGGTTGTCGTTGTTATTTTGTGGCTTATTGTTCTTATTTCCTGTTTCATTACTATAACAGCTTGTGCTCAATTCAAATCATCTATGATACGCTGTTCTAATTTTCTCAATTGTGCCTATACAGTACTTGTGCTCAATTCCAATTTTTTTCCTGTCATATTTATTATAATATTATGTACTATGAGTCCAGTAATTGTAAATTGAACTGCCAACGACGAATTCCAGCGGGTTAACCAATGCAAGTGTCACTCCAATTAGTAGTTTGTCTATATGAAACGGCTTGCGAATTGGGAAACTTAGATCCGATTAGAGTAGGTCGTTCTTCCTCTTAATAACCCAACAGTTCAGAAATGAATATTGTTAACCTCATACAATATTCCCTCCTTTAAGATGGATAGTTGATTGGGACAATTGGAATTTATTAGAAGAATAAAAATGGCATATAATTTCTCATATCCAGAAATGGAAGGTTTAGCTTGCATAATATATGTTAATTTCATATCATAGGAAGGAAAGTGCGATACACTTACTGCTCCACTAAGACAGGCAGTCAATTAGATGAGCATTGTAAGTCTTTAAATGGATGGAAAAACACATAAATGTAAACAATAGTACATCAATGCCTTTTCCTTTGCGATGTCGGGGGCGGAATGACAAAGTCATCATCGCCGGAATCTTCGTAGTCGGACATGTCTGGATCTGACATAAGTCCTGGATCGTTGAGGATCCGTGCATATTGTTCGGATGGTTGGTCTAGTTCATCGGTGGCTTCATTAAGCCTCTGGATCTTTCGCCATCTCACATATAGCTGATGCAGTTCTCTGTTGAGATGAAATATTACCGTATTGAGGTTTTTATCTCCCATCACCTGAAGCTCGGCTGCCCGGCCCTTAGGTATCGGCAAGCCAATGCGCCTAAACTCTGCCACGATAACACTTCGTGCTTTAATTAGTTCCTTGTATCGCTACTTCAACCAATTCATCGTGACCCTTTGGGTTTTGGGCTTCTTTTCAGGAATCCCAGCAGATGACCCCCCTAACTCTGCATTAGGATGTTTGCATTCATGGAGAATTCTCCACCTTTTTAATGCTTTCCGGGCTTTGTCAAGACTGTTGTAAGAGTAGTACAATCCACCGGGATACGTACATGTTTGCTTCTTGGCGTCATTGAGATTATCAAAGACACCAACTTCATGCCATTTGAATACAGCAAAAAACCTATTATGTGCCATGTATGATGGACAACAGGTACCCGAGCTGTAATAAAGTTATGTGTGAGTTCTTTGACTATAGTTTCATAAAGTCGAAAATTAATTACTGAACCCACCTATATAGTTCATATATTTATTCTTTTACTTTAATGATTCAACAACCTTCACTCCCGTGATCCAGTCTTTAATGATTCAACGACCAAATGAAGACAGATTAATTTTTGTACACATTTCTTATACATATCTACCTGCTGCAGTGTAACAAGTTCATTTAACATAATTTAATACAAATATGGGGTTTTATATTTGAACTATAGATGAAAAAGTAGTACTTTGAGTTAGAAGAAAATATCAGTACGTAAATTGTAAACTGATAACGGCTCAAACAACATAACCTAATACTACTCCATTTACAAAAAAAGGGGTGTATGAATAGTTAAGGCACATGTTCGGAACCCTGGTGATAAGTATATATAAAACTTGAAAAATAAGGCACATGTGCCGGCTGAAGCCCTTGAATGTTATAATTAAGGTAAAAGAACAAAATCCTTAGTCGTCAAATAGACGAAAGGGAACAAAACCTTGAGAGGTTGGGCCTTGTTTAGAAGGCATTGGCGTTGTCGGCGAGGGCTCACACGTGAAGACAGATTGCCGTAATATCTGTGGAATCATCAAAAAGCGAATAAAAAAATAATTACGGCTGGTTTGAGAAAATAAATTTTCCAGAACCATAACCAACAAAAGAAGCAAAAAATAATTGCAATGGATCATTAAATTATGATGTCATACATTATATTGAGATGCAGAAGTTGATCCAGAATAAGAAGAAGGCGTGTTCAAGAGTCTAGCTGAAAATGTTTGCGGTTCCAAGTTGATGTCCTACATATTGAATGCAACGACATGGTTAAAAGAGATGGTACTGTATTATTTACATTTCGCACAATTGCACTTCACAAATAACAAACCTGGGGACAATTTCCCGGCGGAGTGAAAGATAGATTCAAAGATAAGTCATCCTCGCTCCGTAAATGGCAATCGGAGGATTGGGGTACATCTCCACCGAAAATACGAATTCCCTCTGATACTAGTTGTCGTTGTTCACAAGTCTATCACATAAATAAGGGAAGTGACATCATCCTTTCATTTTTTTATTTTCCAACAATAACAACACATGACCACTCAATTTGTAATGAAGAAAACTACTCACATCATTGAAGTTTTGTGCCGGATTTGTTCCGTGTTCGTCCAAATTGGGTATGACACCGGTAGTATTGGGAGGGGGAATCTGGTAAAAATTAACAACATACATATATATTAACCGTAAAACCCATCAAGTAAAAGTATACAGAAGAGTATTAAACTACTCAATTGTGTAATATTGTGTGACCAGAGATTTGTATAGCACATTTTTACTACGACATGCCCTCTTCGTACGAGCTACCGCTTTCGACATTGGACCCGTGTGCCTTCGCCTCTGTCCTTTTGAAATGTCCTTCTTGGCAAAACCGTAGGGCATTTTCCCATCAGCATTTAGGACATGCGTATCTTCATTGTCGTCTAAAACAACTGTCGATGTCCTCGTGCGAGATTTTGGAGGAGGAGGTGTGACCTCTAAAACTGAAGGTACAAAACCTTCTGCAATCTTTTTCAACTTAAGTAAATGGCACATAACATTTTGATATCCCTCCTCGCTGCAACTAGCAATCGATGAAATTTGATTCATGTAGCGGCACATACTACTGTGACGTCGACGTATTTCTAGTCTTGGGTCAACAACTTGGTCACGTATGGGTACCATATCGGATATGCCCCCCGTTGCCTTGATGATCCACCTTTTAAGTATGTACCGCTCTGGTATTAAGTCAATAAACATTACGTCTTTCATTACCTTCAAGATATGTCTACATAGTACGCCAAACCTTTCAAATTTACCACATGTACATAGCAGCTGCTCGTCAGGAGTCCTTGTCACCCGGCGCGGCATTCGCTGGTCATCAGTGCCGACCTCGTATACACAAATACCGGATGGCAATTGGGTCGAGCTTTTCAATCTTTCGTTTAAGCCAGCAAATAACAACTGCTCCTCAAAAATATCAAGGATCTTGGCAATGTACAACTCAGATACATGGTTCAGAATAGGGCAGGGGTGCTTTAACCTTGGGAGCTTCTGCATCAGACCATATTGTGCTTGTGATTCCTTATAACGCTTGTCATGCAATAAATTTTCAAAATGCCTGAAAAAGTCAGGGAGTTTATATTGTCGCGCTAAATATTGCTTCAGACTAGCATTGAAGCTTTCACTAAGTTGAGTGGTGCGGATACCTCCAGTCCATACATGTTTTATATATGCCAAACCCCATACATGTCTCATTGAGAACAAATTAGCCAGCCAACTATTATTCTGGAGGTTGTAATTTTGCTCCATTTTTTTCCATTGCATTTCAAATTCATTAACCTCTTCAATTGTGTACATTAACCTAGAGATAACACTTTTAATTCCCACATTCTCAAAAACCAGGTTGCCTAAATTTTTTTGGGCATTCTGAAGCAGGTGCCATGTGCACAATAAGTGTTTTGTGTCGGGCATTATTAATACCAAAGCCCTTGCCATCGCTGCATCTTGGTCGGTGAAGATCGTTTTCGGGTATTGGTTTTGCATGGACTTAACAAATGTCTTGAACAACCACACAAAGGAATCGGCTGTCTCGTCGTACATAAATGCAGCTCCAAATATTGTCGTCTCTCGATGGTTGTTCAGACCAAGAAAAACACCGAACGGTCGGTTGCCATCAACCAATTTGTATGTGGTATCAAAGGTGACCACATCCCCAAAGTTTCTGTAGTCACTCAGCATCTTTGAATCAGCCCAAAACACATTCGTAATAAGCTCCTGGCTGTCCAATTGAACTGCATGTATAAAATACGGGTCCTCGCATTTTTGGTCCATGAAGTAATCGGTTAGACACGAAGCCTCTCCCCTTTCTAGCTCACGCTGCCTTCTCGTGCGAATGTGGTTTTGTATGTCTGCTCTCATGAAACCAACAACTTCTCTTCCACCGGATTCACGTGAATTCAACTCGTACGATTGCCGCACTGGAATCCCTGAATCTGCAGCGAGTTCCACATCTATGGCGTTGGCAGAAGTTATTTGCCTCTGGGATCGCAGCATGTGGCTGCATTCCGGTGCCACCAAAGGATGGTTGTGTTGAAGATGCAATTCTGTAGCACGATACTTTTGTAGGGCGGGGTCGTATTTGATTTTCATGCGAGCCTCGCCTCCAGTACGCGTTTCTGCCCGTGCCTTTTTCGTCTTGAAGTCACGCTTGTCCTTCGTCCTAAAACCCTCTTTGGCGCATACCAACAGTCTTGAGGTCAATTTGTTGTCAACACGGCTGTTGTTTTTGTACTCCCGCCGTATGCCAAAGCCAAGCCTCAAGCCGTAGGCATTGTAGTAATTGTAAGCGTCTTCTTCAGAATCAAAATGCATGTTCAGCCAAGGAATCCAACTGTCTTCACAGCTGGCATATTCACTGTCTGATACACTGTCCGAAATAGGGACTACAAGTTCGGGCTCCATGAAAACCTTCTAAATCTAAAAAATGTCATTCATTAGTTTGGCAGATAAGAAATTTATTATGTCATGAGCGGAGCATTATTGCAAAATGTTGTGGCAAATGGAAGGGAAAAAATTGAACTATGCAAAGGCATATCATGGTACCTGTTTAGAGGCATTTTTATCGCAACGTGAAATTAGTAAATTGAACTATGCAAAGGCATTTTATTTTTTAATATCCTGATAAATTATTTTTCTTAAATTACAGTAACATTTACTACACATAATATGGTAAAGTATTATGAATGTCAAAGCTATGGGACACATTTGGCTCTATAAACACAGAGACTATGTGGACGTAAAAGAACAAGAACCCTGTAAACGAATAAGACTCAAATGCTCATATTTTTTTCTCACTGCTCAATTGTTATCTGGTCAGAACAACATTGATATATACATCAATACATATGGAATTAATTCATACATTGGGTTGTTCACTACGAGTCTATCTTCATTTAGTCAATCCTAGTACAAATTCCGTATTTACATGTAAATAGCATATCATATTTGAAATATACAATTATTAAATTATGCATTTTATAAGTAATGGAAACATTTGACTCATGTTATTATTACACAATTATATCAGAATCGCATCCATAATTGAACATGATCTCATTCGTTCATACTACACGAAGCTATCATCTATATGGAACTTGCAGCAACATTCCAAGTTACAAGACATTAGGGATTTAATTCACCGTGAAAATTTTCAATTAACATCATATATAACTATTCCAGCGGTAGTAAGGCTACTACAAGGATTCACATAACTCATATTTCAATTCTGCTTATTCATGATGGTTCAAAAGAATAAGCAACTATTATTTCGCAGGGGTAGTATAATTGTAGTTTATGAAATATGAATACTCCACGATACTGCATAGTGTCACAAGTTATTTACTCCTGACAGTGTGATAGTCCATAACATGTTCTTATAACTTTGTAAAAACTGACGATTATGTAGCAGATTATAATACTATATGTTTATTGCCATAAAAATATCAACAGATGTTATTCTAAGTTTAGAATTGCAGAAATGATATGCAATCAATATTACAGAAACCAGAAACCAGTAGAAAATAGAAATATGTGAGATGTTTTAGTAAGTTAAGAATTGCAGAAATGATATGCAATCAATATTAGAGAAACCAGTAGAAAAATGAAATTTTTGAAACCTGAAAATGATGCTTCGTAGTAATTGAGTACCCGACAAAGAAATCTGGGTTTACTCCAAAGACAACATTAAGGCTCCTGAAAAGTTTTGGAAGATGAAATTCAAGCCCAAAGAGAGAAGCCAACCAATTTCAGCCCCAAATTGAATTGAACCCTGGAAATGATGGTTCATAGTCTATGAATGCCCCAAATTGGAAACTGGGTATACTCCAAAGACAACATCAAATAGATTCAAATTTTTTGGGACGATGAAATTTAATCACAACACAAAGAAGCCAACCAATTTCAGAGAATACCAGATGTCTTTGAAAGCCCCAAAATTAAAATTGGGATTTAATCCAAAGACGTAATATTTCAAAGCTAAGGGATTGTTTTTGAAGATGAAATTGAAGCCCAAACACAACCAAGCAGAGAAATCCAGAAGTCTTTGAAAAACCCAAATTAAATTATGGGATTTAATTCAAAGACTGAAACTGAAAATACAAACAACATCAAACAAAGAAGGCCGACTCTGTTTGAATACCCTTGAATACAGCTGGGTTTTAAATCCAAGACCCAAACCACCCAATTTCATGACAATATTTATTACAATTCTTCAACAAAACTATCTTCAATTGGTCCCTCCTTTACCCTAGTTAGCAGAACCTTTTCAAACCCTAATACAGAACAATTTCTTAATTCCACTACCAAGCAACCAGAACAGCACGACGACGAACGATGCTTGTTCTTCAACACTCTGCATAAACACCCCTGCTCGATCTTCCGTCTTCTTACAGAACACCAAGGATTCGAACGAACCACTCTCTCTCTCCCTCTGTCTGTCTGAAAATCTGAAATAAGAAATAGACATTGTTCAAACCACATGGGGTATATCTTCATTTTTGTGGGAAAAAGTGAAGGAAATTGGAGGGAAATTGTGATTTAACTTTGAGAAGATTAAAAATTTTCAAATTTTTGGAAATTTGGAGAGGGAAGCTTTCGTCTTTTATTATTCTCTTACCGTATTTGAAGCTGATATATATATGTAGGGACATATATATATATATATGTATATTATATAAGATTGTGGAGTTCCAATATATACTATGTTCCTTTGGCAGCCATCACATAATTGAGTCGACTTGTGCCTATTAGTAATCGACTAATCAGTACCCTCTAGTGACCTAAATTTCCCCCATGTAGTCCACTAATTCCTCAGTTGATTTAGTCCACTAAGTACCTCCATATAGTCAACTAGTGAGCTTGATATATAGTCGACTAAGAACTCAAATATAGTGGACTAATGACCATGCTGTAGTTTATTATACCAAGACAGCCCAATCTGTACAAATAGTTCTTGCTTTTTCCGCTTAGGGGTTCCAAATGTGGTGTGTAATATGCAGTATGCGCTTTTCTAATATAAGTCACCAGCTTTTGTAGTACATGTAGATGTTTCTCTAGTATGAGTTAAAAATTTCAAGAAAGAGCGATAAATTCGTAATTGTGGGGATGGCGAGTCCAAGTCCGAGTCCTAAAAATGGGGTTTTGATTTATATAACTTTAGAATCATCTTCGCGGGTTATGAAACGTGGTAGAGTTTGTTCTTTAACTTGTTCTGAAAACAAGTGGATTTTAGAGCGTATTGTCACGGGCCTAGAGTTTTCACGCGCAGCTGCACGGCCCGTGCGGCACCATGCCTCGAATATGAGCTTGTGAGGGCATGGTAAGCCTCGCACGACGTGCCTCAATCGGCTTGCACACTGACTGGTTTCGACCTGCCTTGGTCTCATCAGGGGAACGGCTCCAGCTCCCGACCAGTTTGTGCAGGGGTGGCCCAATGGAGGTTACCACCTTGTGTTCTGCACGCCCCTTCCCTGGAACCATTCCAGTCATTTGACGTTGAAGTACATCCACCAGCTAGCATGCTTGTCTCTCGAAAGGTCGAGATGTGTTGTCACGGAGGCTCAAGAATAAGTCCGTGACAGTATGGTCATGTAAGATGCAATGAACCATGTCGGGATGGTCACCGTGGTAGCGAAGAGGACCTTGGGGTTCGGGAACTTTAATACATGCCCTAACCCGAAACGCAAACCCGTTGAAAATATTTTTTCTTGTTTCCGCTTAGGGGTTAGTAATGTGGTGTGTAATATGCAGTATGCACTTTTGTAATAAAGGTCACCAGCTTTTGTAGTACATGGTAATGTTTCTGTAGTATGCGTTAAATATTTGAAGAAAGAGCGATAAATTCATAATTGTGGGGATGGCGAGTGCAAGTTCCAATCCTAAAAATGGGGTTCTGATTTATATAACTTTCGAATCATAATCGCGGGTTATGAAACGTGGCAGAGTTTGTACACCACTTTTGTTGAAAACAAGTGGATTTTAGAGCAATCTTTTGGTAAGTTGCAATGAACCATGGCGGGATGGTCACCGTGGTTGCGAAGAGGACCTTGGGGTTCGGGAACTTTATTACATGCCCTAACCCGAAACGCAAAAAGAAAAAATATTTTTTCTTCTTTCCACTTAGGGGTTAGAAATGTGGTGTGTAATATGCAGTATGCACTATTGTAATAAAGGTCACCAGCTTTTGTAGTACATGGTAATGTTTCTGTAGTATGAGTTAAAAATTTCATGAAAGTGCCATAAATTCGTAATTATGGGGATGGCGAGTGCAAGTTACAATCCTAAAAATGGGGTTTTGATTTATATAACTTTCGAATCATCATCGCGGGTTATGAAACGTGGTAGAGTTTGTACACCACTTTTGTTGAAAACAAGTGGATTTTAGAGCAATCTTTTGGTAAGTTGCAATGAACCATGGCGGGATGGTCACCGTGGTTGCGAAGAGGACCTTGGGGTTCGGGAACATTAATACATGCCCTAACCCGAAACGCAAAAAGAAAAAATATTTTTTCTTGTATCCACTTAGGGGTTAGAAATGTGGTGTGTAATATGCAGTATGCACTATTGTAATAAAGGTCACCAGCTTTTGTAGTACATGGTAATGTTTCTGTAGTATGAGTTAAAAATTTCATGAAAGAGCGATAAATTCGTAATTGTGGGGATGGAGAGTGCAAGTTCCAATCCTAAAAATGGGGTTTTGATTTATATAACTTTCGAATCATCATCGCGGGTTATGAAACGTGGTAGAGTTTGTACACCACTTTTGTTGAAAACAAGTGGATTTTAGAGCAATCTTTTGGTAAGTTGCAATGAACCATGGCGGGATGGTCACCGTGGTTGCGAAGAGGACCTTGGGGTTCGGGAACTTTAATACATGCCCTAACCCGAAACGCAAAAAGAAAAAATATTTTTTCTTCTTTCCACTTAGGGGTTAGAAATGTGGTGTGTAATATGCAGTATGCGCTTTTCTAATATAAGTCACCATCTTTTGTAGTACATGTATATGTTTCTCTAGTATGAGTTAAAAATTTCAAGAAAGAGCGATAAATTCGTAATTGTGGGGATGGCGAGTCCAAGTCCGAGTCCGAAAATCATGGGGTTTTGATTTATATAACTTTAGAATCATCTTCGCGGGTTATGAAACGTGGTAGAGTTTGTACACTGCTTGTTTTGAAAACAAGTGGATTTTAGAGCGTATGGTCATGTAAGATGCAATGAACCATGGCGGGATGGTCACCGTGGTAGCGAAGAGGACCTTGGGGTTCGGGAACTTTAATACATGCCCTAACCCGAAACGCAAACCCGTTGAAAATATTTTTTCTTCTTTCCGCTTAAGGGTTAGTAATGTGGTGTGTAATATGCAGTATGCACTTTTGTAATAAAGGTCACCAGCTTTTGTGGTACATGGTAATGTTTCTGTAGTATGCGTTAAATATTTCAAGAAAGAGCGATAAATTCGTAATTGTGGGGATGGTCAGTGCAAGTCCCACTCCTAAAAATGGGGTTTTGCTCATATATATAACTTTCGAATCATCTTCGCGGGTTATGAAACGTGGTAGAGTTTGTACACCACTTGTTTTGAAAACAAGTGGATTTTAGAGCGTATGGTCATGTAAGTTGCAATGAACTATGGCCGGATGGTCACCGTGGTTGCAAAGAGGACCTTGGGGTTCGGGAACGTGAATACATGCCCTAACCCCAAACGGAAAGTCCCCCAAATATTTGTTGTTTTTTCCGCTTAGGGGTTAGAAATATGGTCTGTAATATGCAGTATGCACTTTTGTAATAAAAGTCACCAGCTTTTGTAGTACATGGTAATGTTTCTGTAGTATGCGTTTGGGGTTTCAAGAAAGAGCGATAAATTCGTAATTGTGGGGATGGCGAGTGCAAGTCCGACTCCAAAAAATGGGGTTTTGCTTTATATAAATTCCGAATCATCATCACGGGTTATGAAACGAATGATAGTTTGTACACCACTTGTTATGAAAACAAGTGGATTTTTGGGTGGTATGGTCATGTAAGTTGCAATGAACCATGGAGGGATGGTCACCGTGGTTGCGAATAGGATCTTGGGGTTCGGGAACTTTAATACATGCCCTAACCCGAAACGCAAACCCACAAAATAAATTTTTTTCTTTCCGCTTAGGGGTTAGTAATGTGGTGTGTAATATGCAGTATGCACTTTTGTAATAAAAGTCACCAGCTTTTGTAATACATGTATATGTTTCTGTAGTATGAGTTAAAAATTTCAAGAAATAGCGATAAATTCGTAATTGGGGGGGATGGCGAGTGCAAGTCCCACTCCTAAAAATGGGGTTTTGATTTATATATCTTTCGAATCATCTTCGCGGGTTATGAAACGTGGTAGAGTTTGTACACCACTTGTTTTGAAAACAAGTGGATTTTAGAGCGTATGGTCATGTAAGTTGCAATGAACCATGGCGGGATGGTGAACGTGGTTGCGAATAGGACCTTTGGGTTCGGGAACTTTAATACATGCCCTAACCCGAAACGCAAACCCGTTGAAAATATTTTTCCTTGTTTCCGCTTAGGGGTTAGTAATGTGGTGTGTAATATGCAGTATGCACTTTTGTAATAAAGGTCACCAGCTTTTGTAGTACATGGTAATGTTTCTGTAGTATGCGTTAAATATTTCAAGAAAGAGCGATAAATTCGAATTTGTGGGGATGGCGAGTGCAAGTCCCACTCCTAAAAATGAGGTATTGATTGATATAACTTTCGAATCATCTTCGTGGGTTATGAAACGTGGTAGAGTTTGTACACCACTTGTTTTGAAAACAAGTGGATTTTAGAGCGTATGGTCATGTAAGTTGCAATGAACTATGGCGGGATGGTCACCGTGGTTGCGAACAGGACCGAAGGGGTTCGGGAACTTTAATACATGCCCTAACCCCAAACGCAAACACAATATATATTTGTTGTTTTGTCTACTTTGGGGTTAGAAATGTGGTCTGTAATATGCAGTATGCACTTTTGTAATAAAGGTCACCCTATACTGTAATACATGAAATCAAATGACTAGTGTAATAAACGTTACCAGATTTTGTAGTACATGTATATGTTTCTGTAATATGCATTATAAAGTTCCAGAAATAACGATAAATTTTTAATTGTGGGGATTATTATGCAAGTCCCACTCCTACAAATGGGGTATTGATTGATATAACTTTCGAATCATCTTCGCGGGTTATGAAACGTGGTACCCATACTAAAAATCCACTTGTTTTGAATACAAGTGGATTTTTAGTATGGTAAAGTAAGTTGCAATGCACTATGTGGGGATGGTCACCGTGCTTGGGAATAGGATGAACGGTTTCGGGAAACTTGATACATAGAGTATTTAACCACAAACGCGAACAAAAAAAATATTATTCTTTTTCTGCAAGAGCGTAGGTAGAATTGGGGTTTGTAATATGAAGTATGGATTTGTGTAATAAAGATCACCCTATACTGTAATAATACAAGAAAACCAATGACTAGTGTAATAAACGGTAACGGATTTTGTAGTAGATATATATGATTCTGTAGTATTAGTTTTAAAATTTTATAATGAACGATATATTCGTAATACTGGGGATGGCGAATGCAAGCTCCACTCCTATAAATGGGGTTTTCATTGATATAACTTTCGAATTATCTTTGTGGGTTATGAAACGTGATAGCCTTTGTACACCACATTACGTGTATGGTCCTGTAACTTGTAATCAATTATGGCGGGATGGTCACCGTTTTTGCGAATAGGACCGAAAACTAATCCCAAATGAAGCAAAACATATATTTTCGATGTTGTAATAACCATAAAAAATTGAACATTTTGAACTAAACATTTGTGAAAGTAAATTTCCAATTTCTATATGGAATGTTTCATTAAAATTTTTAAAGGTTTTTTTTTATATTTTTAACATGATAATGTCATATTAATTATGAAAAAAGTTTGATAGAGCTCCACATAATATGTTCAGAAAGTAGTTTTATACTTGTCACAATTTATTGAATTAGATTATTGAGTTAGTGATGTACAAAAAAACAGCTGTCAACATATACATAGATATTGCAAAAAACCAAAACTTATTTAGTATTAAACTAAATCATTACAAGAAATAAGTATATATATGTTAAATGTCTTTGTATCATTCACTATTACAAAAATTATTAAGAAAATAAATGCCCAAGTCCTTCTCATGCCCCCAACTCAAAATCTAGAAGAAAAAATAAGAAAATAAAAATTTTCTTCACCCACAACTGAGGAGAAGAGTATAGATCCAATATGTTTATCCGGAATTTCTTCTTAGGACATCCACAGCCATCATGTTCTTGAGCAGGCAAACAAATCTGTAACTACCCTTTATCAAACCCAAAAAAACAAGAAATATATTTAAATAAAATTACTTGAATTATGATGAAAAATAAACCTTGAATGAGACAAGCTAAACTAAAATCATATTAAATTCCTCAATAAACAAAAACAATTTGAACTACATAAGCAATCAAAACCTAAAAATCATTCAGCCAAATATGATAATGTTGTGCATCAGAGAGATTCCGAAGACAAATCATCTACTCCATTGTGGAGTTCTTATGTCCCTGTCTAATTATTTAACATCACTTGCACAAATATATTTCATAAGAAAAAAAAACATCTGGATAAATGGTGCTGACGGCAAAATGCAAGGAGGAGATCCTTTGGAGAGGAGCCCCGCCAATTTGTTCTCTTAGTGAACGCTGCAGGCAAGTCCACTGAAACTATTGCATATCTAGATTTCTTGTAACATAGGCGGATGTAACATACCCTCACATTTAAGGAACCCTCCCGTTAATGACAGTTTTTGTTTGCAGAGTTTCTGATGACAGATCCAGCTGAACCAATTTGGGAGCACGATAGTACACTCTTGTCTCAGAGGAAGCTCTGCCAATAGTCCTGTGCAAAATTGTGTAGTTCTTCAAATAAACTGATTTGCGCAAGGTATATCTATAAAAGAAAGAAAAGTGTCATCCTATCCCACTCTACCCTTCATTCCCTTGCTTCTCAAGCATGGAAAATTAATCTTCAGTGATCAGTCACCGGATTGCCCATCCTTTCTTAATAAAGTTTTATGTAAATCGTTTAGAATAAAAATTGTATTATGAAATGCACAACTATCCGTATCGGTCCAACACTGAAATTTGACATGCATAATAAGCATGGCAAGGATGTATAATGCAAGTTCAGAACAACAAAATTAAGTAGCATAAAAATTTATGGTTGAAAATATGGCCTACTTATTCAAACAATAACTGAGTAGTATAATTAAATTTCAAGTATAAGAGGATATTCATGACGAATTACGCACACCAAAATATAACGATTAAAATGTTTGCAATCCCTTACCTATCAGAAGCTTGGATGCATCCGTTACACCAAGTTCTTGTGCAATAACATCCAAGTAATAACCATTAGAGGAGACAGTAAGAGTTCTCAGCACAAGAGTCTGGTCAGCTGAATATGGTATATAAATGGCTTCAATCGAAGTGCTTTCTGGCAAGTTAGTCTGTTGCTTTATTACAGACTGCATAATCTCAGGATCGTAACAATCTCGTCTTTTCAAGGAAAACTGATCTTCAGAAACAGAAATGAAACCAGATAATGTTATCGCAACCCTCAGCAAAAGTTATACAATCAACACTGGATGTGATTCAACCTCAGGATTTATGTATTTACAATAATTACTAATCTTTCCATAACATATGGAAATAACAGAAACTGGAACTGAACCATTCAGCTGATCCTCTATCCGTAAAGCTGCTCTTAAGCGACCAGTCAACGGGTGAAGAGATGAAACAAACTTCATAATAACAAAAAAGTAAAGCAGAAATCTCATAATCAGCGCAATTAATAAAATATAAGGCACTACGAATCAGATGTTTTAACTGATGAATACAGATGATAGACACATGTCCCAAGATTTCTGATCAATGAATAAGAGCCATATATTTTTTTGTGGTAAAATGAAAGCTTCTTGACAGTAGTATATCCAAGTTAAAGTGACCTACCTCGTTTCAGATAAAATATTTCAAACGTAGAAGAAAATCATCCCATGCTTCTTGTACAGTGGGAGTATTGGTTGTAGGATTGATGCCTAGCTGTAACAGAAGAATATAACTGATACAGATATGTGCTTTATAGGTCAATTGCAAATTAGAATTACGTTTCATAGTTTGGGCTGACAAATCTTCATTGCACGCTATAATTGAACCAAATGGATATAATAGAAAAATAAAAGAGTGAACACGGAGAAAGGAAAACTATAAATTGATCATACAAGGTAAATGAAGCGATAACTTTTCTCATTTTCAGAACATAATAAAAATCGTTCATCATTCAAGTTAACATGGCTGAATCTCATAAACACCACTTTATGACTATCAATGGTAATGAAACCATATTTCAATTGGCAGACATACTGTCTGCCAATTATAAGAGCCTCATACTAAAACCATTGCATTAATGTTCTCGGATTTCATATTTCCATTATTTGTATTATTGGTTCATTATTTAAAATTTTAAACTGGAACGGTTGGTCACAGATCATTGCCACTACAATTCACAGGTAGAGTGGTGGCAAATGTGACAATGAAAAAATAAGAAAGATGAGGTTTATAATTAACAAATATGAAGCAAAACCTTTTCCAAAGCCATTTACGCAGCAGATTGCTCTGCCTCCTTCTTCATTTTAAAGGTTTCTGACACAACAGATAATTCTGGAAGTTGCAAACCGCAGCGTTAAAGGCACGGGCCCTTCTGTGAGATGGCTAGCCCTGGGCATCCATTTTGATTGGATTCCTGTACTTCCTCGACCTTATAGGACGCCTTCGTACGGAACATTTGGTGTACAATACCCTTCGGTATAAGACCTGTCTTCTTTACTACAAGATCTGGGCATCCTCCCATTTCCATCGAACACTCTCTAGTCTCCAGGTAACAGAATAAATAGATAGTTGATAAGATAAATTAGCTTACTTCTAACTTCCACCCGTGTTGAATAATATCTAAACCAAAATCAATCACGAACAGAATTCATTGACAAGCAAACAAAACACCTAAAATTTATATTTTATTAAAAATTAAAAGTTTTACACTACACTAAATTGTCCTCAAATTCCAAATCATAAAAATAAACTATAAGAACAGAAAAAAACTAAAGACCAGTTCACAAATATCTCTAATATGTCTATAAGTTCTTCTAAAGGAACAAGCTTCAGAGATCAATACGTTTTATGTGCAAACCAATACTTTGTTACTGATGTCATGTGATAATATGATATAAATCATGACAATGTTCACCACAAAATAGACAATGCAAAGCTAATCTTCAACGACAGAAACATCTTTAAATTTTGCAAGCATGTTAAGTAGCAAACAATTATCAATCCCAAGGTTGTTCTTTACATAATTGATAGCATAAAGCAGCAATCATGATAGCCATATTGGTATGTTGTACAAGATTGCACATACTCAACGTAGATATGAAATCAACTATATCTGTGATGATACAAGAAGTATTCTTTAAATGGAATAACAAAAATATGATCTTTCAATGTTCAAAATGCCTTCATCATATCTCCCTTGTATTCATTAACTTCTCAACAAAAAAAAAATTAAAACAAAAATAATACTTAAATCACTTTTAACATAGAGGTGACATTGCTTATCAGGGGAGACTACAGTATATGTTGTCAACATGTCAGGCATTCTCGTATGTAAAAATATGGCTTTGTAATTCGAGACAACGCCTACACTAATATGTTTTTGCTACATAAATTCACGAAAAATCATTAAAACTTTAAGGAAAAACTATCATTCATGCCAAACTTTTTTTATAAGGATTATTGCAATGACATGGAAATAATGCTACTTGCATCCTTCAATTATTAGACAGACAAAAATCAACATGATAATACATATATTATTCAACAGGTCTTTATGCAATCTCAGTACTAAATTCATCTCCTTCCCTGAAATACCCCACCCACAACCACCAAAATGTCTAACTTTATACCCCAAATCAGCTTTTCTCTTCCAAATTGTAACCCACAGTAGATTTTAATACTTTGTGCAGAATAAAAAAAATTACACTTTTTAAGCCATATGTAACTAAAGCTCAATGTTTTGTAAATCCATGATTATCAGAAGCAATATAGACAAATACTATGTAACAGGAAAATCACAAAACCTACACCCCAAGATTCTGATACAAACCAGCTAAAAGTTCCACAACTTCTCTCTTTATATTAATATATGAACGAAAGAGAAAATAAATAAAAACTTCCTTTTAACACTATTACATAAAACTCAAAAATTTATATCATTTTGTATAAATTCTCGTTATGAAACTAATATTTTGACTTATATTAGCCACAGAAGAAAAATAGATAGGCAATGTACCAGGATATTCACAAAACCCTAAACAACAAAAATGCGTAGAAGTTCCAAAAAACATCTATAAATGTAACGTATAATCAAAATCAAAACTTTGTACTAATTATCACATAAAAATCAAACCTTTGTACGAAGTACTGCATAATCGAGTGATGAAAGTGTCAATCGGAATAATATTAGACATGACCACAACAAAATTAGTAAATTGAAATAGTAGCAAGCAAAATCAAAGAGACCATAAATTAATTCGTAGAAATCAAAAACTACGAAATTGAAATACAACAACACCCTAAAAAAAGAAATTTTCCTTATAAAAAAACATACAGAGGCATATAAAAATGACTTAATAATCACAAGAAAAATGAACAATACCTGTCTACATAAACAATGGCTGAGAGATAGGGAGGATGGTGGGTATTGGGTGTAAGATTAAAGGGTTTTGAGTCTTTCAACGTTTAGATTCTCAATTGGTTTAAAAATTTGTTCATTCATAATTAGTATAAATTAGCACTAATTGCAGTCAAAATTATCTAATCTCATGACTATTACACATTTTCTCTTGGTAGATTAACACAAACCATCTCATAAAACAATGTACCCAGAAACCAATTCATGAAAATATTATAAAAAACACCCCCAAACCAGAGACATAATTAAAATCTTTGCAAACACACACACATGTATATACAAATATATATACCCACATGGGAGGAGAGGCCACACGAACACTATTGCTTTTAGTAGGCTATAAGAAGCGAAACGGGTCTTCTTCTCGAGCTGTAATGCCAAAAATCCCACAAAATTTCATATCTATTTCACAATTTTCAATCACATTCATTGCATTGAACCAATCGTACGCGAACGGAGAGAAAAACAAAATAGTACCTTGACCGAAGGAAGACACAAGTGTCTCTGGTGCTCAGCGAATAGAGGAGAGAGAAGGGTCTGAACGCCACGAGAGTTGCCGATGAGAGCGGTGGTGGGGTTGGCCTGAAGCCCAGTGAACACGGCGGCACTCTCCATTTGTTTCTCTCTCTCTCTAAACTCCTCACCATCTCACTCTCTCTCTCATTCGAACAAATAAGGAATCCAAAATTTGTGGATTCAAATATCTAGGGCCAACTTTCGGCTTTTTTCATTCCTTTCCGAAGGGATATATACATATACAGAGATACATACATAAGTATAGGTATATTATATACGGTTCTGAAGTTACAATAATGCCCATGTAGTAAATTCTCATTTTTTCACCCGGTGGGGCCCGAACCGCACATCTCCAGTGAGAAGCTGCCCGGAGAGGATTTTTTTCCCCACTCTAAGTGCTTGTTTGGTAAGAGATTTTAGAGTGAAATTTGTGATTTTTGGATGAAATTTATGGTTGGACCCATATTTGATAGAAGGAGTTGGGATTGAATGGTATTGCACCATTGATACCAAATTCATCATTTTTCACACCATTGAGATAGATGATTTGGATGGAGTTGGTTTGGTTTTCTCACACTAAAATTATTCTTTAACCCAAACCAATTCAATTTGGTATACTATTATTTAACACAAACCAATTCTTTTATAATATTATATATATATATAAATTCGAAAAATAAAATATTTATGAAAAATAAAATATTTAAAAAAAATCAAACAAAAAAATATATTTCATAAAAAATAAAATATTTCGGGAAAATAAATATTTCTAGAAAAAACAAAACATAATAAAAATATATTTATTATTTTTTAAAAAATATACAAATTATATGTATTTTTACTGAAATCTTTTATTTTTTCAAAATATTTTATTTTTTTAAAATATCTTATATAAAATATTTTATCTATAAATATTTCAAAAAAATATAATATTTATGAAAAATTAAATATTTCAAAAAAATAAAATATTTATATATTTTTTATTTTTTAAAACATATATATTTACAAACTGTTATTTTAAATTTTAAAATGTCAAACTATTACAAGTTACAAAATATGATTGGTTTCAGAATTTCAGCTCATACCAACTCTACCAAACATGGTTTGGTTTTTCAGTTTCACTTTTTCTCACACCAAACATAATTTCAGTTTAGAATAAAACCACACCAAACTCAACCCAACCCAATTCCACACCGATTGCCAAACAAGCACTAAATTCATACATTGTGATCAAGGTCAATGTAATTTGTGGTTTATGTTGATTTTGGGGGCGAATTTATCTGTTTTGTCACTCTAAATTGATACATTGAGATCAAGCTTAATGTAATTTGTGGTTTATTATTTTGGGTTTTTGCTTTATCTAACTTTAAATATTTGTGGATAGTATTTTTTTTTTTACTGACCAAACATTATAAATATCGGATAGAGTTAAATTCTGTGTTTTCTTGTTGAAGAAATGCACATGTTATTGGTTTGGGGGATTTGGTAGGGCCCGTTTGGGAACTTGGTTTTGGTCTTGGTTTTGGTTTTGGTTTGGTTTTGGTTTTGGTCTTAGTTTTGGTCTTGGGTGGTTTTAGGTAAATCTAAAACCAATATATAGGGTCCGTTTGGGAACCATTGTTTTTGTTTTTGTTTTTGTTTTGAGAACAAAAAAACAAGAACAATTCTTGTTCTTGTTCTTATTTTCTCACCCAAGAGAACAAGAACAAAAAACATGTTTGGGGACAAAAAATACACATATTCTTTCACAATTTTTCCTCTCTACCACAATTCATTTTTTTTGAAAAATCTCAAAAAGAACAAAAAAACAAGTTTTTGTTGTTCCCTTGTTTTTTCTACTATTCACAAAAACAGTTTCCAAATTGAGAACAGAACAAACAGTAAAAAGGGTTGCCAAACATGTTCTGTTCTCCTGAACAGTGCCAAAAAACAAAAAACAGAACAAAAACACAGTTTTCAAACGGGGCCATAGTGTTTGGTAAGGAGTTGGTTTTGATCTTGGTCTTGGTATAATTATATATATATATACTAATATGTATTAAAAATATATAAATATGAAAAATATATATATAAAAATTGGAAAAAAAGTAATTTTCGGTAAAAAAATATTTTTCCGAAAAATATAAAAAATAATTTTTTGGAAAATAATTAATTTTCGGAAAAACAAATTTTAATTTTTTCCGAAAAATTAATTTTTTCAAAAAAATAATTTTTGTCGAAAAAATATTTTTTTCCGAAAATTAATTTTTTCGAAAAAATATGATTTTTTTCCAAAAATTTATTTTTTGACGAAAAAATAAATTTTTCCGAAAAAATAAATATTTTCCGGAAAATAATTATTTTCGAAAAAATAATTTTTGTCGAAAAAATATTTTTTTTCCGAAAATTAATTTTTTCCCAAAAATATGATTTTTTTCTAAAAATTTATTTTTTGTTCCAAAAAATAAATATTTTCGAAAAAATAATTTTTTGGAGAAAATTAATTTTTGTCCGAAAATATGATTTTTTCCCGAAAATTAATTTTTTTCCCAAATTTTTTTTTTCCCAAAAATTTATTTTTTCCCGAAAAAGATAATTATTTTCGAAAAAATAATTTTTTCCCGGAAATTAATTTTTTTCCGAAAAATATAAAAAAAAATTCAAAATAATTCATATTTTCGCCCATATATATATATATATATAGAGAGAGAAAAAAAAAAGTCAAAAATGGTGGGCCAAAACCAGGTTTTAGTGGTTGGTTTTAGGGTGTCCAAAACCAAGTGAAAAACCGGCCAACCAAACATGGTCTTGGTCTTGAAATCAAAGACCAAGACCAAAACCGGGTTGCCAAACGGAGCCGTAGTGTTTTGCAAATAGGGGTTTAAGAAGGGTTTGAAGAATATTATGTTTTACTGACGGGTTGAGATTTGATGATATTGTGTCGTTGTTTCACCACACCCCGATCAACAAGAATTTATACCTACTAATACTTTACTTAAAATAGTATAGCAATAAGTAGGGTCGAACCACTCTCAACTTGGAACTCGTTTTGAGACAAGGATCCAAAACTTTACTTTTCGAGATAAAAAGAAATCACTTAAAACAACTCTTGAATTTTTTTAATAGTAAACTAAAATAACTAGATAAAATTATCAAATGGTGGAAAAAATCTCAAGGGAAAAGAATCCACCACCCGGGTCTATACAAATAATGTTATATATTTCTATTGCAAATTCTCCTCCAACCTATTAAACATAAACATAGATATTAGTAGGCATTCCCCGTATTTCCATTAATTGGTAATCACGAAGAATCCTCCCTCTAATGTTTTGGTTTAAATAAATTGTAAATAGTAGTAGGCATTCCCCGTATTTCCATTAATTGGTAATCACGGGAAATCCTCCTTCTATTTTTTAGTGTCCAACCTCTATTGTAAGGTTTTTGTTCATTGAGATTCATATAATGAATACTCTCGGGACGAGAATTAAACAATACGAAATAAAATAAAAATTATTTATATCTTACCCATGGTGGCTTCATCACCCCCTTGAGAAGAGTTTTAAGCTAGCATGTTGATAAAAAAATGATACAAGGTAATAGAATAAAATTCCATTGATAGAGCAAAAATTACACAAAATATGAAAATGGTACAAAAATATTCTAAGCTCTCATTACTCAACTCACCATCCTCCTTCTGCAGCTCTAATTTGCGAATATTTATAGGCCTATTGCATACTGATGGATTTAATTTTACATTAACTCTCAACCACTTCTCTCACCAACCCTCTCTCTCTCTCTCTCATATTTAATATTCCTCCCACCAACTCACCAACTCTCTCATAAATATATATATTTTTCTTTCTTTTACACACATACACACGTACACTTACACATACATATATATATGCATTTATTACATTATCCCCCTCCAATTATTTCTTTTTCTTCATTTTCATCCTTCTTGCTTTCTTTTTCTTTTCTTTTGTAAATCAACCCCTGCATGAAATAAAAATATATATATATTAGGACATTATGCTAGATAAATTACTCTATTTTGTGCACTTATCATTTACACTGGCATAGATACATGTATGTTATATGTTTATAATTTTGTATTTTAGAAATCACTATCTGTTTTATGACTGGTTGATTTCTGTCATTTTATTGGTTTCTTAGTATGTTAATGTAGGAGTTCGCAAGATTTAGATGATCCGAAGATAGTTTCTACACAAGTTCGTCAGTAAAATAACGGCAATGATATTTTTATCGCTTTTGATTTGCTTTTACAGAGAAATGGAAGAGAAAATGGTAGTTACAAGTGTTTGCGAAATACTCTCTCTCTAGGAATTTCTCTCTCTTGATCTCCCCTCCCCCCAAAAGTCCTCCTGAAGTGAGCTCTCGCACTTCTATTTATAGATGTGAGTGCCTAGTAGTCATCTCGGATTTGTATTGCCACGTCAGCACCTGTCTCGCGACATGGTCACTGCGTACCAATCCGCGACATAAATACATTGCACAATATCATCTCGCGCTCATGACTATGTGAAACGGATTCGCGTAATCTTATGCACGGATCATACTGTGCTCCATGTCCTGTGATCCGCGCCTGTTGCATCGCGGATCTGATTTATCCTTAGCCAAGGATGTTGTTATAGCTTTGTTGGGTCATGACCAATCATGCATGCCTTGGTCATGTCCCTGAATACTATCGGGCTCTCTAAGGTACTCTTACTTAGAACTGTGTAAATAAGGTCGCGACCCACTATTTACTCATCCCAAGCATTTTCCCTAGATTCCGAGTATTACTCACTACGCGAGCAGCATATAGGGTTATGAGTTTCTGATGCGAACTATAAAACACATCAATCCATCACACCTCCCTCTGTATAATGCAAATTCTCGCGTTAAAATCTTATTTGGGCCATTTTCCCAAGTAATCAATTATTTAGGTCAATCTCCCAAATAATTTTTTACTTGGGCCGGTTTCTTCAAATATATTAAATTTTGGGCCATATTCCAGTTTAAATAAATTCTTGCGGATTAACTTGTCGCGAGTTACCACTTTACTGTTAATGAGTTTTGGCATAGAAATCTTGTAGTGTTGATGATATTTGGGGATGGATAGAATATATAGGATTCCAATTTTCAGTGGTTTCAGTGAGCTGATCATTTAATTAAGCAATTTTCTTTCATTGATCCAGAGCTTTTAAATTTTTTGATTCCGTGAAGGAGGTTCTTACTTAGATTAGTGAATGATAAAAGAGATATCTAAATACAATTGAGAGGGAGTCAAAGAGGAATAATTTGATTAATTATTTGATAAAAGAATCTTTAAACACAACTAAGAGGGATTCGGAGGGAAAATGTGACACTAGTCTCGTGATAGAGTGAGGTCGAAGGATAGGTGTTTTACCTCTCAATTCGAGTTTGGTCGTTCCTACTAATCGTGGTCAATGTGAGGCTTAGAGGAAATGAGGAAAAATGTGAAATTAATATATATGGTGATAGAGTGAGATTGTAGGATGGGTGTTTTACCTCGGCTCGAGTTTGGTCCTTCCGATTAATCGTGATCATGTCTCAAGTCCGCTTGGATCATTACATGACTAAGGTTCTATTGATGCATTATATATTTTTTTCTTAAACTTTATCACAACACGGCGTAAGTATTCTTAAGTACATAATAATAAATCGAAACAAAGGCAGAATATCAAATCATTTCATCATTCCATCTGGTATTCCATTCTCCAATCTTTTCTCCTTAATTTCTATGTGAGGATCAAAAGAATAACTACTATTTGGTGCATTGTGTTAAAGGTCTGCAACATGAAAACATTTTTCTTTGTTTTAATTTTTAAAATTTTGATTATATAAAAATATAAAGGGTTATTATGAGTAAACCCCCCTCCGTTTTAAAATGAATCAACTAATCCCCCCTCCATTTCAGAAAAACCCTCTATCGTTATCAAATTATATCAACTTGTTCATTTCCTTCAATTTCAGACAAAACTGCTCTTGAAATTAGAGGGGGGTTTACCGATAAACGAATATTGTTTTTTTATTTATGTCCCAGAAAAATATTAATGCCAAAATATTTATAAATAATTGTGGGATATCACTAAAAATGAGAGGTAGATATTTTAGAGTTGTATAGCTCAGTTTGTAATATTTTTGAAAAATATTACAAACTATTTATTTTTAAAATTCATTCAAAATATTTATTTTTAAAATCGATATTGTCCCAGTATCATAATTATTATTGAAACCAATGTTACGACAACGAACCATGGTATGGAGATAGAAGATGACTTCAGAGCTCTCAAGCCAATATATACCGATATAATGATGTATGAATAAAGTTGAGACCAACATTTGAGCTTCGTTTAGATCCGCAACGTTGGATTTGCACTGGCTCCGCTCCGATGAGAAGCAAACCTGAGAAAAATTTTGTCCTTAATTTAGACTATCTTTTGTAATCAGAAAATAAACCCAAGAGGTTTTGCATAAATATAGAAAGGGTAAATACCATCTAAACCCCTAAGGTTTTGCGTTTTGTGCATATCCCACCTAAACTCCTTCCCTTTGTCATATTCCCACCTAGACCCTCAGAGGTTTGGCCCATTATATTTTTTAGACCTCTTTTGTTAGTTGACCAATGGATTCTGTTAACATAAGATTGTAAAAATTGTTTTATGGACCATTTTGCCCTTTAAAACTCTTTTTATCCGTTAGTTGACCAACGGATTGTGCTAACATAAACTTGTAAAAAGTGTTTTATGTACCATTTTGCCCTTAAAAATTCTTTTTTTATTAAATAGTTAGAGGCATCAATGTCATTTCACTGTATTTCGTTAAGAAAACTGACAGAGTTAATGTCATGGGGTCTAGGTGAGCATATGATAAAGGGAGAGGGATCTAGGTGGAATATGTGCAAACCTCAGACAATCTTGGTAGGGGTGCACATGGTTCAGTTCGGTCCCGGCCGGAACCAAATCCTTTTTTTCGGTTCCTTAAAAATAGGAACCGGAACCGAACCGAATGGACAAGGAACCGGAACCTAAATTTCGATTCAATTCCAGTTCCTACTTTCACATTTGAAAAAAAAAAAATTCATAGAGGGAAACAAAGAAGCCCTAAATAATTGACAAATTAAGTGCAACTACTGAACTACGGACTAAATAACAACAAAATTAAGAATGAGACAACAATTTTCACAACAATTCAACCCAATAATAGCATAAATGAATCCAAGTATACATAAAAAATAAAAATAAAAAACAAATTAAGTGCAATTACAATAGAGACTAAATAATTAACTAATTGAATCAGTACTTAGTAATAAGCTAATCATGCTCAAACCAAATTCGTGCATTAGGCCATCAGCAAGGAAGTGAATCAACGTGACCGTGAGAGAGAGAGGCAGAGCTAGGGTGGTATAAAGAGGAAGAGCGGCGTGAGCTAGGGCTTAAAGAGGCAGAGCATTAGGTTTAGAAAATATAACATTATATATGTAGTATATATATATAACAAAAACCGGTTCAGTTCCAAAGAAGTAGGAATCGGAACCGAACCAAAAATTTCGATTCTTTGATTTTAGGAACCAAAACTGAACCGAACCGCCAGCTCCAGCTCGGTTCCATCGGTTCTTTGTGCACCCCTAGATCTTGGTGGTATTTACCATTTAAAAATTATATTTAGAAATTATCATTTTATATAGGGTTAATTTCAGAAAACCCTCCGTGGTTTCAAAAAAGAACACTTTGCCCCCCTCCTATACAGAAAACCCTCTTGCACTTATAAAATTATATCAGCTTGCCCTCTTTTCTATAATTTTGGACTAAAATACCCTGACATTTAATAAAAAATGATTTAAAATTCAAAAAAACATATAAAATTTTGAAATATATATATATAATTTGAAAAAAAACATATAAAATTTGAAAAAAACATATATAATTAAAAATATATATATATAATTCAAAAATATATATAAAATTGAAAAAAACATATATAATTAGAAATATATATATATATAATTCATAAAATATATATAATTCGTAAAAAATATATAAAATTCGAAACAAATATATAAAATTCAAAATTTATATATTCATACTTGTATTTTCTTGTAACATTAATATATTATCTTGTTTTTACATCTTCTTACTTGTTTTTTCAAATTTTATATGTTTTTTTCGAATTTTATATATTTTTCTAATTATATATATATTTTTTGAATTTTATATATTTTTTACGAATTTATATATATATTTCGAATTTTATATGTTTTTTTTTAATTTTAAATTATTTTTCATTAAATTCTAAGAATATTTTGATCCAAAATTATAGAAAAGTGGTCAAAATAATACAATTTTATAAATATAGGGGTTTTTTTTATATAGAAGGGGGCAAAATAATTTTTTTTAAAATTACATAGGATTTACTGAAATTAATCCTATTATATATATATATATTTAGAAAGTTAAATATCATTAAATAAAAGGGATATGCTTGCATTTAAAGCGAAAGGCCAAAATGGTAATAACTTTGGTTAGGACTAGAGAGCGTCGGATATTTGTCACCCACAAAAACGGAAAACAACCTCCAACGTACACAGCACAGACTGACACTATCTTTTTGCAGGTAGGAGGATGCCTCGAAAAGTGAAAGAAAGTTTCTTGGTTAACAAGGTAAAGATATTGTCAATTCCAAGGTGGATAAATAATATATATATATTTATGTATATTTATTGTACCAATCAAAACCATATTTTTTTTACAAAATTTCTTTTGACAATATTATACATTTTACAATTTGCAAATAAGTCAAATCTGAACAGTTGGTACATTTAATGATGTTAGGCCGAAACGTGTTGGGTGCGTTTGGAAAGTGTTTTTATTTTTGTTTTTTTATTTTTTGAGAATAAAAATATTTCTTGTTCTTATCTTAAGAGTAATTCGGAAATAAAAATATATTTGGTTAAAAATTTTGTCTAAAACATTTTGGGAACAAAAAAAAAAACACGTTTTTGAGATTTATTTGGAATAAAAAGTATAAAACAAATTGTCAAAGATTGAGATTAAGTTTGACTTAATTATCATCCCTTGTACAAACCAGCTACAATGTACACTTCTAAGTCTTCCATACAACAATGAACATGATCATTCTGTTGTTGTTCAAAAATTTAATATACAAAAATATATATATATATAAATATATAAGTAGTAGCATGTATAAATACCACATCACCTCAATTCGATTGGGGCGTCAAGTTGCAAATGTATGGGTTTGTGTTGGTGGTGGTGTCGATTTGCAATGGTAGTGGTGGTGAGATGGCGGCTGGTGGTGGTGGTGGGGGTTAGGGTTTGGAGGTTGAAGATGACAGTTAAGGAATCTGCAACAATTATTATTATTTTTTGGTTGAGAACAAACAGTGCCAAAAACAAAAAAAAAAAAATACCATTTTGGTGTTCTCAAATTTTGAACTAAGAGTGAGAAAATATTTTTTTACTGTTCACGAAAACAAAAATCATCAAAGACTTTCAAACGCGTTTTTATTCCCGTGAACAATGAAAAAAACAAGAACAAAAATAAAAACACCAGTTTCCAAACGCACCCTTAGGGTTTGTGGGTGTGTTGGTGGGTATTTATAGATTAGATTATATTTTTAATATGTAATATATATAAATGATATTTTAGTAACTTAATACACGGGGCGGGGCAGAAGTTCCCCAGAACCCGACCGAGGAATTTGTTTTCCCCCCATGCCCACCCCCATTTATGTAATTTGTTCCCCAAATCCGGACTAATCGGTGCGGGTATAATTATCATCCCTATGTAGGAGGGGCCACAAACAATTTTTTCTAAGTTTATTCATAAAATATATAGGTGCGTTTGGATAAGGGTGTTTCCGTTTTTGTTCTTGTTTTTTCCACTGTTCACGGAAACAAAACTCGTTTGGGAGCCTTTGATGGTTTTTGTTTTCGTGAACAATAAAAAAATGTTTTCTTACCCTTAGTTCAAAAATTGAGAACACCAAAATGATGTTTTTTTGTTTTCGGCACTGTTTGTTCTCAGCAAAAAAAAAATTTAATTGTTGCAGATTCCCTAACCGCCATCTTCAACCTTCAAACCTTAACCTCCATCTTCAACCTCCAAACCCTAACCTCCAAAAAATTAATATTTTTTGTTCCCGAAAATTTTTTAGACAAAATTTCCAACCAAACGTGTTTTTGTTTCCGGATTACCCTTAGGACAAGAATAAGAAATTTTTTTGTTCTCAAGAGATAAAAAAACGAAAACGAAAACGAAAACACTAGTTTTCAAACGCACTCATAATTTTTTTGGGGTCCTAAATGATTTTTTTTTTTTTTATTTTCCTAAATTTATTTATCAAATATATAATAGTAAAAGTATAAATTTTATGAAATTATTCATAAAACATATAAATTTTTGGAATAGTAAAAGTAATTTCTGAAAATTTTGAGAGAGGTCATTGTCCCCCCCCCCTAGCCAACATATGGCTTCGCCCCTAGGTGTAGAGAGAGGGAGATAACATGGGTGTAAATTGAGCTGGCAATTTCTAACACGAATTGACCCGTTTGACACGATTACATTTATTGTTATATTTATTTGCTGATTTTTTATATTCTCTAATTGGTCATAGATTGAAATACATTAATAAACTATTATTGAATTGTGTCAAATTCAAATTTAATTTCATTCTTTTTTTATTTTTTATTTTTCGTGTTGGATTGTATCATATTTAAAATGTTTGATTTTCGTGTCAACTAGTATCAGATTGCCCTATTGACCCGTGGATCGACCTGTTAACACGAATTGCCAGTCCTAGGTGTAATGTATTAATATAATAGTATATGATACTTAGGGGTAAAATGGGTACATGAAAAGAGTATTATTGGCATTAACAGGTCATGTGCACCTAACATGACCAACCAATCGTCATTTTTTAACAAATGGGTGGTGTTTAGCTCACTTTTAAATATTTAAAGGATTTTTTCGTCTAAAATAAAGGATAAGAATATTTATTGTCCATTCGTGACCTGAAGGAGTGTTTTATACCCTTTTCCTTTAAAAAAATAGTATCAAATGACTATATGTACAAAATAATAATATTATCATATTTTAAAAATATGACGAATCGCACTATACGTCACATATGGGACATTTACGACTATACGTGGAATAGAGCCACAAATAATATCAGTCTGGCTACACACAGCTATGAGCTGCCAGAACTGTCTATTTTGGTTAGCACCGAAAAAGCATTTTCGCTGTATAGTACAATATATATATATATATTATATATACCTTCGTAGTATGAAAAAAGCAAAAGGTTTTGCAGAGTATAATTTTGTATCACTATATAATAAATGCACATCCCAATCAACATCAAAAGCTCTATTTCCAGTCCTAACTACAGTCATGTTTGGTAGGTGGTCTGGTCTGATCTTGCATTTTATGGGATTAGACCGTATTTGATAACATTGATCTCAAATTTTTGGTTAAACCAAGTAAGACCAAATCAAACCAAAATAACCTCATTTCAAACAAAAAAAAAGGTGATTCCTAGTGGTCTGGTCTGTTCTTATTAATAAAATATATTTATAAATAATTAAAAATGAATAAATAATAATAAAATTAATAATAATAAAAATTAAATAAATAAAACATATTTTAAAAATAAAATATAAATAATAAAAAATGAATATAATAATAATAAATAAATAATAAAATATATTTATAAATAATTAATAATATAAATAATAAATTAAATAAAACATAATAATAATAAAAAATGAATACAATAATAATAAATAAATATAATAATTAAAAAAATGGACTAAATAATAAATAATAATAATAAATTACATAAAACATATTGAAAAATATAATAAAAATAATAAATAATAAAAAAATGAAATAAATAATAATAATAAATAATAAATAGATATAATAATAAATAAATATAATAATAAATGAGTATAATAATAATAAACTAATATTAAATTAATAAAATAAATTTTTAAATAATTAAAAATTAATAAATAATTTATAAATAAAATGAATTAAATAATGAAATAATAATAAATAAATTGAATATATTTATAAATTAATATATAAATTAATAAATAATAATATAAATAATAAAATATCTTATAAAGTGAAGAAATAATAAATAAAGAAATAAATAATACATAAATAAAATATTATAATAAATAAATAGTAAGACCAAATCACTTACTAAACAGACTTTTTCAGATCAGAACAGATCAAAAAAACCTGACCAACATATTTGAGGTCCCATATTGTCCGAAAAATAAATAAATGTCATATCGAAAACGTTGACAACAACTGCATAGAACATTAATTGGTTTAAATTGGTACACTACATATATATATATATATTATTATATATACAGATAAATAATATTTATCTACCGTTGAATGGACTATCTCTTTTCCTTGTTGGCAAAGAAACATAATTTCATTTTTCGAGCCATGGTCCAACCTGCAAACACATAGCATATGGTGGCAGAACAGACCCGTCCCATCTTCAGCTCTGTGACTGTTTGCAGTGGCAGGTTGTTTCCTTTTTTTTATGAGTAACAAATCTCACTTTTTCTAGTCCCTAGCCAAGGCTTATACCATTTTGGCCTTTCCCTTTAAATGCGTATCAGCGTGTGTGTTTACGAATACAAAATATTTTTTGTTTTTTGTTTTTACTTTTTAAAATAAGAAAGTAAAAATAAAATTTTGTTTATTAATTTATTTTTATATTTTGTTCTTAAGAAAATATTTTCTCTAATTGTAAAGAAAAGAGGAAACAAGAAAAATAGTACTTCATTTTTTTGTTTCCTCCCGCCTTCAAAATGACCAAATTTCAAAATTGTAAAATTGAGATTTTCATGTCTTTTGCACTAATAAATTTAAATATTATATATAAATAATAAGTAATAATAAATAAATTAAATATTTTTATAAATTAAATAAAAATATAATAAATAAAAAATATTTATAAAAAAATGAATAAATAATAATAAACAATAATAAAATAGATTAAATAATACATAATAATAATAAATAAATAATAATTATGATAAATAAAAAATAAAAATAATAAGAAATACAAATAATAAATAAATTAAATAAAAATAATGAATGAATAATAATAAAAATAATAAATTAAATATATTTATAAATTAAATAAAAATAATTAAATAATATACAAAATTAATAATAAATAAATAAAATTTATGATAAATAATAAATAAAAAGAAATACATATAAATAAATAAAAAGGAAGAACAAAATTTTTTTAGTAAACATAATTTCTATTTTTTATTTTTGTTTCTGAAAAAAATCAAAATTTAATAAACAAGATTTTACTTTCTGTTTTTCTTAAGGAATCAAAATTAAGATTCTATTTCTTCAAGAAACGAAAATAGAAAATATTTCCTATTAATAAACATATCCATTGTCAATAGTCTCTATTATACGTAATGATACAAATGATGTTATATATATATATATATATATATATATATATATATATATATATATATATATATATATGCAAACTGAGACTCCAATCAAACCTAACCATTACGGGTGCGTTTGGAAAGCCTGTTTTTTGTATTTGTTTTCTGTCTTCAAATATAAAAACTGTTTTTGTATTTGTCTTTGTTTTTTCAGGAAAAAACTAAAAACAAAAAAACGTTTGGATGAAGGTGTTTTCACCACTTTTATTTGGTGAAAATTTTATTTTATGAATTTGGTGTTTTCATTATTTTTACCACCTAAACAGTGAAAAAACTCAAAAGACAACTAAAAGTTGTATTTGGTGTTTTCATCACTTTTACACACTATTCACAGAAAACAGTTTTCTTGGGGGAAAAACAGTGAACAATAAACGCGTTTGCTAAACGTGTTTTTTTTTTAGTCTTGTGAACAGTAAAAAAATAAAAACAAAAAACAGGGTATCCAAACGGACCCTACAAATTTACAAGTGATCAAACCCATTTGCACGTTGAAAGGTAAATTTGTGAGAATGGTAGTTCAAATACTAGTTGCTTAGTGGTAGATTCAAAATCATATGAAGTATCTTGAGACTGACTATAAATAAGCATTATGTATTCACAAAATAAGCAGAAGCAAAGTGAAAAAAAATATTAAAGTGGAAAAGAGAGTTTGAGAGTGTATTGTATTTATATTTGTGTGTTTGCAATAAGATTGAGTATGTTTTATCTATCTCTCAATACATGTGGGTATTATTTATACAACCATCATAAGTGAGTTGTGAGTGTTTTCTGCCACCAACAATGATATCAGAGCAAGGAAGAGAGTGAACCCAAAAAAATTTCAAAACATAGCATCAATCTTTCTAGGCATATTCGTGCTCCTAAACATGTTCAAAAACTCATTTTGAACACACAAAAAGCTTCTACGTCTCAATACAAACACGATGGTGTGAAGAACAATCCAAACGGATACCACACGCGCCCGCACATGTCCCTGGAAGTTTTCTACATTTTCCAGTGACATTTTTCGGTGTTGGTCATTTTCTCCGACAACTTCTCCGACGACTAAACTTTCCGACAACCTTCATTATAAGATAAAATCAATTGCGAGAATTGGTGTATACAGATAAGACTCCTTGCCTCACAAGATTTGTAGAACTTGATCGAAAACGGGTATGAGAAACCCGAAGATGGAGATAGGCTGAGCAAGACTCAAAAGGCAATGCTCAAATAAGCCTGAAAGAAAGACAAGAAGCGTTGTACCTGCTTTATCAAAGTGTCAATGGAGCAAGTTTTGAAAATATCTCCGTCGTCAATACCGCCAAACAAGCATGGAAAACTTTTCGAAATGCACATCGAAGAATTGAGAAGACAATCAAAGTTCGACTCCAAGTCTTAAGGGGAGAATTCAAATTGCTAGAAATAAAAGATACCAAGTCATTTTTTTGAGTACTTCACAAGAACATTGACTATTGTGAATCAAATCATAAGATATGGCAATAAAATTGAAGACGTCCGTGTGCTTGAAAAAATTATGCAATGTTATAAGTACAACAAGTATGACCACTACAACAACGAATGCAAAGGTAAACAAGTAACTGAAGTCGGAGGACAAATTAGGAAAGGAATAAAATGAGACGAGATCAATGGTGTTAATGGCTCAAAATGAAAATCCTGATGAAGAAAATATTTGGTATCTAGATTCAGAAAACCAACAATCATATGTGTGGAAACAGGCACATGTTTGTTGAGCTTGGCGAGACTAAACAGGGGTAAGTCTCATTTAGCGATTTCACCAAAATTCCAGTAAAAGGAAAGAGCAATATTCTGATCAAGCTCAAGACTGGAGACCATGAATTCATATTCAATGTCTACTATATTTCGGATATGAAGAACAATATTTTGAGTCTCGAGCAGCTTTTGGAGAAAGGCTACGACATCAACATGAAGGATTTATATTTAACAATTAGAGATACAAATGAAAATATCATTGCTCGAATAAAGATGTCAAAGAATATGATGTTTCCTATTCACATACAACACGATTCAACGAAGTGTTTAAGTGTTATTGTTGAAGACAAGGACTAGCTATGGCATTTGAGATACGAACATCTCAACTTTAAAGGCTTGAAACTACTTGCAAACAAGAAGATGGTGAAAGGTCTGCCCTATATCAACCATCCTAATGAAGTATGTAAAAGTTGTGTACTTGGGAAACATCACAAACTAAGCTTTGTTAAAGAAGTCAAATGGAAAGCAACAAAGCCGCTAGAGGTAGTTCACACAGACGTGTGTGATCCATTGAAGCCAATGTCATATAGACAAACATGTATTTTCTTACATTCATTGATGATTTTAGCTATAAGACATGGGTGTAATTTTTGAAGAAGAAATCATAAGTATTTGACAAATTCCAAGAGTTTAAAACTCTTGTCGATAAGTAGAGCAATTAAAATATCAAGACGTTGCGATCAGATCAAAGAGGAGAATATATGTCGAATGTATTCCAGAATTACTGTAAAGAGCACGACATCTGACAATAAACAACACCATCCTATACACCGCAACCAAATGGTATTGCTGAAAGGAATAATCGCATGATTCTAGACATGGTCATAAGTATGCTGAAAGGAAAGTCATTGCCCAAGGAATTTTGGACTAAAGTAGTATCTTGTACTATTTATCTGCTGAATAGGTGTCCAACCAGAAGACTCTGTTTCAAGACACCTGAAGAAGCTTAGAGTTCGTACAAGTCGAGTGTCAATCACTTTAGAATTTTTGGGTGTATTGTTTATACCAAGATTCTAGAAGCTAGAAGAACCAAGCTTGATGACAAATGACGAAAATGTATCTTTATCGGCAATGGTGACAGAACAATAAGATATAAGTTATTTAATCCCATCACCAAGGAAGCAAATTCTACCATATCAATCACATGTACCTGCAAGAAATGATTTCTCATCATCATCAAATGAGAGTTCAAGTGAAAGATCTAGAAAAGTGAGAAGCCTGAAAGAACTATATAAAGCCACTGAAGAAGATGAATACCATAATTTGCTATGTTTATTTCTGGATAGTGATCATGTCAGCTTCACAGAAGCCGTCCAAATGAGGAAGTGGAACACAACAATGGATGAAGAAATTAGGGCCATAGAAAAGAATGATACATGGGAGTTGTGTAGTCTACCAAAAGGTTAGAAGCCTATTGGAGTCAATTGGGTTTACAAGACGAAGAAGAATGAAAAATGCGAAGTTCAGAGATACAAAGCTCGCCTAGTAGCAAAAGGGTACAAACAAAGAAAATGACTAGGCTATGGTGAAATGTTTGCTCCTGTTGCCCGATTGGAGACAATCAGGCCGATGATATCTGTTGTTGCTCAAAATAGATGAAAGTTATACCAACTCGATGTGAAGTTAGCATTTCTGAACGGATTTATAGAAGAAGAAATCTATGTTAAACAACCATTGGGATACATAAAAGATAGCTATAAAGACAAGGTGTACAGACTGAAGAAATCTCTCTATGGACTGAAGCCAGCTCTACGAGCATGGAATATAAGAATTGACAAGTATTTCCATAATAATAGATTCGAGAAATATCCATATGAGTATGTATTATACATGAAGAAAGATGTAGAAGGAAACATACTGTTTGCAGGACTATAGGTTGATGACTTTATCTTCACAGGAAATAATCCAGCTATATTTAAAGAATTCAAGAAGACCATGATCAGAGAATTCGAGATGACAAGCATCAGTCTGATGACACACTTTCTTGGAATTGAAGTGAAACAAAGTGTTAAAGGAATTTTGATATGCCAAAGTAGATATGCAAAGGAGATCCTCAAGAAGTTCAGAATGGAATCATGTAATCCAATGTCAACTCTTGTGGAAAGCAACTTGGAACTCAGAAAGAATAAAGGCGAAGGAAATGTTGATCCAACATACTTCAAAAGTTTAGTTGGAAGTCTACGGTACCTGACTCGTACCAGACCAGATATACTCTACGGAGTTGGATTGATCCGCAGATATATGGAGGAACCATATTAATCACATCTGAATGTTGTGAAGAGAATACTCTGTTACCTCAAAGGTACGATCAATGATGGCTTGTTATATACCTTAACTGATGAATTTAAATTAACTGGCTATTATGGTAGCGATTGGGGTAGAGATTTAGATGAAAGAAAAAACATAACTGGATTTGTGTTTTTCAATGGAGATACAACATTCACATGATCATCAAAGAAATAACCAATGATGACTCTATCATCATGCGAAGCTGAATACGTAGCAGCCAACTCAACTGTGTGTCATGCCATTTAGTTGAGAAATGTGTTGGAGCATCTGAGATTTCCACCAAGAAAAGCCTACTGAGATATTCATCGATAATTGTTCAGCAATTGCACTTGCAAAGAATCCAGTCTTTCATGACCGAAGCAAGCATATTGATACACGATATCATTCCATCAGGGAACATGTGCAGAACAAAGAAGTGAAATTAATATATTGCAAGACGAATGATCATTCAAGTTTGCAGCAATGTGGAGAATCAAGTTATAGAGGGGGCGTTGAAAGGTAAGCTTGTGAGAATGGTAGTTCAAAGACTAGTTGCTCAACTAATATATGGTAGCTCAACTACCAAAATAAGTGCTAGAAGTCTTAGCCACAAAATGAAATAGCTACATGGTTGATTCAAAATGATATGAAGTATCTTGAGAGTGACCATAAATAAGCATTTTGTCTTCACAAAATAAGCAGAAGCAATGTGAAGAAATATATCAGAGTGGCAGAGAAAGTTTCAGAGTGTTTTGTATTTGAATTTGTGTGTTTGTAATAAAATTGAGTGTGTTTTATCTATCTCTCAACACATGTGGGTATTATTATACAATCACCATAAGTGAAGTGTTCTCTGCCACCAACATTGCAGCCATCTCTTTGATTGTATTATTCTTTGACTTTCTTATTTATATTCATAAATACATATATATATATACACGCGCCAAAAACCTAAATTTAAAATTTTAATTTGGCATACTCAATGCATGTGGTGTACAGTAAATTATTTAGTGAATACAATGGATTGTCTATTTTGAGTAAAATGCAGAACGTTACAGAATCGATATGATTAGGTTGTTGCCCGAGTGTAACAAAATATTCAAATGAAATTACAAGCTCAAGATAATAGCTTATAGTAAGGAGGCCCAAATTCTCAAGGCAGAGTTATTGAGATCTAAACTTGGTTTATTCCATATTTGATCTCGTACACTAATACCTTTAGATTCAGTAATTAAAATGAGGTTTTTATCCTTGAATGTGGATTGCTGAAGTTAAATGTCCAATGATAATGAAGAATATATGTTATAAAATTATTAGTAATACAAAACATAAAAATAGAGGGCAAATAGACACTAGAATGATTGTTTTTGTTTTTTTGTTTTTCCAGAATGGAAAGTAGTACTAGTACTAGTACTCCTTGATTGCTTGTTGTTTGTGGTAATTTCATTTACAATTTTAAGTATATGATATTTTTTTATTTGATCCAAGATTTATTAATTCAATTTCAGTAATACTTGACAATTATTACAGTAATTAAAATAAAGAAATAAATCATAATATTTAATTCATTATGGTACTCACAACTCAATTTACATGACTTGGAAAGTACTTCATATGTTTTCAAGTCGAAAATAAGTAACAAAGTGTGTTAAGCTTAATAATAGGAATGAAACTCTATTTCAAATAGTAAGATATGTTCATGGTTATTTAACAAGTAAATGAACCAATATAAAATTAATAATATGATTGAAACTCTATTTCATATATGGATCATAGTAAACAACCATATGCATCATTTATGTTCAAAATTTTCAAAAATTGATATGAAAACCAATATAATTTCCCTTGATTAGCAAAAATAAATTATATACCATTTTTCAAGATTTGTAAAGCTTTAGCACATGGGAAGATTAATTTCCTTTCATTTCAAAATTCTTAGAGCATTTGAAAGCTTAATGAAATGTTGTTTTTCATAAGAGTCACCTATTCAAACAAATTTCTCTCTAATCCAAGGTGTCACTTTTCTCATGCAATTTCAAGATAATCAAAAGAATGTGATGCATGAACAATGATTATTCATCAATCAATGAATACATTCATAAAACACACATATATATATATCAATGAATATATAAATACAAGTATCAAGTCAATAAAATGTATAAATTTTCAAAATTCACCTAAACATCTCAATCATTGCATTCCATCATCAAAATTAATCTTTTATGAAATGTGCATGTTCAATGGTCATTGGGCACTAAAGATCTTCTAAAAACACTTACCCTTATAAGAACATTCTCCTTTAGCCTTTAAATGCATATAACTAACTTGCGAACATCATAAGAGAATAAAATGTCAAATAACCTTACGTAGGGAAAATCTTTCAAAGTTTGTCATGAATCAACTCTAAACCGGTTAAGGCAAAAATAGAGCCGAGGGTCTGATACCAATTGTTGGCCACATATTGACACCTAGAGGGGGGGGGGGGGGGGGGGGGGGGGGGGGGGTGAATAGAGTCAATTACAAACTTTGAGTCTTTTTTGGTTTGACTTTGTTTTAACAAAAGTAATCTTTGTAGAGCTCTAGTCAAACACTTATTTAGATAGATGATCCTTAAGTGACTACCTCATTTCATACATTGAATCATGAACAATAAATTGCATTAACAAATATATACATAATGGATTCAAGAATGAGAACTAGTTCAAGCATTCATTACAACTTAATATGTATAAGCATTTTTCTCACGTATGTATAAAAATAATGCAAAGTGTTATTTGTCATAAAGAATAATTTGAAGAGTTTACAAAAAGTAATTAAACATTTTGTGTATATAAACTCTTAAGAAGAATGATATATTCAATATGCATTGTGTCAAACACTTGGGGTGCATATGAACATATTATGCTAAGGTGTGTTGAATATGAATTTTATCAAACACTTGGTGTGCACATGGATTATATCTAAATGAGAAGGTAGTCTAAGCTATAATATAATCATGTTCACAATTTTAATTCATTTCAACTATGCTTTTTCCTAACCTCTTCATGGATACACAAACACAAGCAATTCCATAACATCGATATATATAAATCTCAAGATTATAAATGGAAATTGCTTTTAAAGTAAATAGATAAGGGTTAGAGAAAATGCACACCATAGACACCGAGATTTATACATGGTTCAACCAAATCTTTGGTCTACTCCATGCCTTGAGATAACCTCTCAAGGATTCCACTATTGTGCTTCTCTTTCCGGGGATAAGCAAACCCTTACATGCCTTATTCTTCCGGGTGAATAGCAAACCCTTACACGCTTCTTCTTCCGGGTGAAGAGCCAACCTTACTCACTCTTGCGGGTGGAGAGCCAACCTTCGAACACTCTTGCTTCAGGGTGAAGAGCCGACCATTGCTCACTCTTGCGGGTGGAGAGCCAACCAAATCTTCTCTTCTTAAGGTTGAGATAAACCTTTACAAAGCTTCAACAAGCCATTCCCATGCCAAGACAACTTCTTGGACTTTCACTCTCAAATGAATAAGAATTGAATTTGAGTGTACAACAATATCTCTCAATAGATGGATATAGAAATTCAAAGCTCACTTCCTCACATATTTAGAGTCATAAATGAAATACTCAATTGAAAATATCAACTCAAGTATGAAGAATGAATCACAAGAAGAAAATATGAATGATGATCATGTAGGAGTTTTCTACCCAAAAATAATTTCAAAATTGAAGCACAAATGATAGATCTTTCATACTCATATCTCCCACTCTTCTCTTAACCATTTTTGGCTCATATAAGGCATATATATAGTATAGGAACACAATATAGCCGTTTGGGGGTGTTTGGGGATGTTTTGGAACGCTTTGGATCCGAAACTAGCTGTTAGAATTCAAATTCCGGATGAGGCAGTCGACTGGGTGTTTTGGGGCAATCGGCTGGGTCTTCAAAAATTCATTCTGAAATTTATTTGTAACTCTCTGACTCAGCCAGTCGACTGGCCTTCTTGGCCCAGTCGACTGGGTCAACAGGCAGTCGACTGGGTGGTTACCCAGTCGACTGGGCTGTTCAGCCCAGTTTCGACACAGTTCACTCTTTTGGTCATAACTAGAGTTTCGTAACTCAGATAAATGATTTCTTTAGATTTTTGGAAAGAGGACTTCAAGATCTTGATTTTAGGATTTTTAATCACTCCATTTGACCCATGTTTGAGTGCTATATGATCGTTTGAATGTGACGCTTCATTTCGAACTTCTAACCGACTTGATGGTTTTTCGTGAAATCTTTTGGGATTTTTCCGAAATGACTTAGACACGCTCCTAGGATGTCTTAGAAACTTATTCAGGTCCTTGACATGCCTAAATTCAATATTGAGATCATAAAATATTTTTCCAATTTAAACAAATTCTCAATATTAGACAAAAACTTTTCATGGTTTAACAATTTTGCTTAAAGCTTTAATATGCATCTAGAATCCATTTCAAGTTATATGAGTTAAGTTAATGGTTCTAGGACAACATCTTTGTTGAGTTCTTCCATAGCTTATGAAAGCTTGAACTAACTCAACTTTAGCAAAGACTAAATGATGTTCATAGTCTAATGCTAATGATGCAAGGACTCATGAATGATATGCATGATCCTATATGTTATATGGTTAAGAGTTGAGCTTTCAAATAAGTTATTTCAAAAATAACTTTACATTTAATCTAACACTCACCCAAGACTATTTTACCCATTTCTTTGATATTCAATTTCTTTAAGCTTTGGGTTGATGTCTCCATCCCTGTCTCCAATGTCTTTTGAGCTCTAAGCACATTTGTTTGATCTTCTCATAGATCCACTAGCTCTCTTGAGTTTATCTTGAATCAATAACCTATTAAGCATAACTCAAGTAGACATTAAATTCACCACATTCAATGGTTTGTTATCATCAAAATGTCATGTTTACCCATGGTGGAAAACCTTGGGTCAACAATCTCCCCCTTTTTGATGATGACAAACATTGATGTGTGCCAATAAACAATTGAGGGCATTTTATAAATGCTTCCCCTATCAATATGCAATCAATGAATATAACAATAGCACATATGCATAAAATTTGGGAGTTCTTCCCGTATAACCATGTTCTAAATGATGTTAACACCTAAACATGTAGCATGTGATCATTTCAAGGAGCAAAGCTCCCCCTAAGAATGTGCATACAACATATACACATCAACTAATTTTTTTCCCCCTTTGACATCATAAAAAAAAAAAGATATAATAAAGTACAAGGAGAGGATCATCACATCAAGTTGCATATATGAATTGTGATCATAGAATATATCATTTGAAGTAACACAATCTCATATTGTCCATACATTTCATGAATATGCTTAAGATGATACCAAATTGCAAACATAGCTTTGCATTCATGATGGTAACAAGGACATGCTAGCACGTGTAATTAATGATGACTAAATCATTTGCTTGTTTTTCATAGACAAATAGGATACATGATCAAAATAGATTTTCGTGCATGAAGTACATGTATCAAGTGAATGACTCAAACAGAGAGTGACTTAATGTTCAAGTGTGTGTGTTTGAATGAAAACTCAAATCATAGTATTCAAAATACTATATGCAAACATGAAACACTCAATCACTAGATCATTTAAAATCACATAGTCATGTATGATGATTCACTTAACATCACATATGAGCATTTAAGAACGAGTCAACACCACCTTCATCTCAACCATTTGAAATACAATAAACACATATGCAATAACTAATCATGGAATGTAATGTGAATAATGTAAAAATCATAATGATGAGTAAGAGATGAGTATCCTAAAATAAGCAAGTGAAAGATACACAAGACATATGCTAACACATTAATATTCAAAGACATTTCCATTTCTCTATGAATTTTACACAATGAGTTCTCTTGGAGAAAAATGGTGAGAATATTGACGAAAAAAATTATAATCATGAAAATGAACTCAATATCTCTCATAAATGGATGTCTTTGAAAATTTAATGTAATGACAATGTTATGTATTCTTCTCAAGTGCAAAAAATATTTAACATAAAATATATCTATTATATATATGGTAAAAATACTTATCTAAAATAATAAGAGATGAACCAAGATAATGAACAAAATAACACATAATATATACTTTTATTTATGTTACTATAATCATCTAAGTCCAAGAGTAGTCAACCAAAGAAACCATATATTCCCAAAACCAAAGTGTCAAAAAGTATTTGAAATTATTTTCATGACACTTAAATGAGCTTTACCCATGAAGGAAATAAGTTCATCTATCATGCTCATTTTGAAATAATTTACATGTTTATGATAAACTTCTTTGCACAACACATCAAATATTGGTAAACATGATATTCCTATATAAGTGCAATAACCAAATTTGATAAGTTATAAATGACAAACAATAAGAAGAATGATTATCAATATAGGTTCTAAAATAACCTTCATCTATGAGAAAATCACTTAAAGTCATTCAAAACATCCTTTTGGAGCATATTTCAAGTTAAACACGGCTTATGATAGTTTTAAAACCAATTGTCTAAAACTTATACATTTCAAAGCATTGTGATTCTCCACATGAAAATTTTTCATTGAAGAATTGCATAAGAATGCATTAAAAAAAAAATTCATGCAAAGAGGCATGTGACATTCTTAGAATTTCAATTCAATTTACATGTGCAAAGAATTAACTATATCCTTCTTAATTAAGATCATGGAATAATAATTGTCAAAACCTTGGATCACCACTATTAGACTTAGATTGCAACATTATTATGCAATATACAAGAATATGCATGTATGATAAATATATAAAATTATAAAATATAGGAGATTAAAAACATTATATATATATCATTGAAAAACTTATATAAAAATAATAATTATATAAGATACAAACACAATAAGAATTTATGTCTTTCATGATATATGCACATAAGATTCATGATTCATGCTTGTTGGCTTTGAAATTTACTTTCGGCAAACAATTCCAAAATTGATGATAACAAACCATTGAAGAGTGTTTGATACTAATGAATTATCGAGTTTATATTTTCAGCAAAAGACAGGTGAACGACTCAGAAATCAAACTCGAAAAGGAAACTACTCGAAAAACAAGCTCGGAAAGAAAGCTTGATTTAAAGCAAAAAGCTGTGAAAGAAATTGAAGCGCAAATGGAAAATCAATTTATTCAACGGCATAAGCGAAAGTCGAAGACTCAAGACTCGGGGTAGATAGGTCGGGGAGCGATCACTGTAACAAGGTAATTTTATGTGTCGATTTTATCGTATAAGCTCAAGTATAAAATGAACCGAACTCAAATGGAATGGAAAATGCTTTACCAAACTTAAATGGAAAGAAAAATATTTTTATTAAATATTTTTCATGTTGTAGTCGACTAGAATAGACCTGTGTATTTTCTAGTAGTCGACTAGAACAATCAGTAGCTATTGGTTTTTCATCCACATCAAAAGAGTCGACTGAATGACCATTGAGTCGACTAGACTACAAGAAGTAGTCGACTAGAACTCATTCTAGTCGACTAGATTAACCATTGTAGTCGACTAGAACTCAATCTAGTCGACTAGATGAAGCAATGTAGTCGACTCAAATGCAAAGGAGTCGACTAGTTCATCCTTAAAATCTGCAGATTTTTCAGAAAACATTTCCCCTGTTTTGTGGATTGTTTGTAATGGTGTTCAAATGGCTCTTGTCTTTCAATTACAATATTCACTCTTCAAAACCCTAATACAATGCTATATATAGAATGAGATGTGTATTGTGAAGACTAAGAGATTGAAATACAAAGAGAAAGAAAGCTAGCAAAAATTATGCAGAAATTTTCTCTACAAAAGTCATTGAAACCAAGCTTTGAAAATCTGATTTTCTTCAAGTTTCTTTGAAAATCAAAACCTCTAGTATCTCTTCTTATTCTCCAAATATCATTCATTGATTATATCCTTTGAGAATACATTTCTAGAGCTATTGTAAAATCACCAAAAACACTTGAGCTTATATTGATTTATCTTCCATAAAAACCTTTGGGTTTTGAGTGTTTTTGTTCTTGAGTGATTTTATTGATTACATACGAATTTGTAATCTCGGACAAGTGAAGTCCACCGATTGTTCAAGAGAGGGTTGTTCTCTTGATTGAGAGACAAGCTCGAGAGGCTTGTATTGTAAAGGTTGGCCATTCCACCTGTGAAGGAAGGGCCATAGTGAAAGGATCGGGAAAAGTCTCAAGAAGGGGTTCTTGAGCCGAGGAGTAGGAGTTACCGAACCTCGAAAAAATCACGGTGTCAATCTCTCTATCTCTTTCTCTTTACTTGATTTATTTGCATGCTATAATTGCTTAAATATCTTGTACGCTATCTTGTCTTGAAATTAATAGTTAGAAAATTTTAAATTGAATCATCCACTTGATTTTTGAGAAATTGATTTTTGTTTAAAGTGTATTCAAATTTCGAAAAGAATTAGAATTATTTTTGAACACCCTATTCACCCCCCCTCTAGGGTTAATTAGTGACTAACAATTGGTATCAGAGCCTAATCTCTATTTATTTTAGACTTAACCGTCTTAGAGAACGATCATGTCATCAAATTTAGTCACTCATGTTGAAGGACAATCGAATAATAGGCCCCCATGGTTTGATGGATCAAATTATAGCTATTGGAAAACTAGAATGATAGATTTTCTTCAAGCTATCGATTACCAAATTTAGCAAGTAGTTCTTGAAGGACCATTTGTATTGACCAAAATTGTTGATGGAAAAACCGTCCCCAAATTACCCAATGAATGGGATAATGATGACCGTAAACTCATGTCGTACAATGCTAAAGCCAAAGTAAATTTAAATTGCGCTTTAAGTCCAAATGAATTTAATCGTGTATCTACTTGTTCAACGGCAAAAGAAATGTGGGATAAACTTGAGGTAACCTATGAAGGTACATCTCAAGTACGAGAATCTAAAATTGACATACTCATGCATGAATATGAATTATTTGCTATGAAAGATGATGAAAATGTGAATTCCATGATGTCTCGCTTTACAAATATTTTGAATGGACTAAAGCATCTTGGTAGAATTGTTCCTAGATCCGATGCGTCACGAAAAGTGCTTAGAAGTCTCCCGGCAAAGTGGGATGCAAAAGTAACGGCTATCAAAGAAGCTCATGACCTCAACACCATGAGTCTCGATGAAATCTTCGGCTCTCTACTCACTTGGGAAATAACATTAAAAGCTCGTGAAGACGACATCAAGCCAAGAAAGGGGATAGCTTTGCAAGCCTTCACCAAAAATGAAAATAATGAGCCGAGTGAAGAAGAAGAGGATGAGGACATTGCCTTGTTCACCCAAAAATTCAAGAGACATCTTCAAAGAAAGAAAGCAAATGGTGGAAGATTCGTGAAGAGAATCGAACCAAGAGGTGAGCCTAGCAAAAGAGAACCCCCAACGTGTTTTAATTGCGGAAAGCCGGGACACTACAAAAGTGATTGCTTCAAGCTCAAAAAGGAAAACGAGAAAAGACCTAGCAAGATGGCAATGAATGTCACATGGGAGGACTATGACTCATGCGACTCGGATGAGGAGAAAAGTAGTGAGGAAACGGCCAACATTTGTCTCATGGCAAATGAAGAAGAGGTACATTTAAATTTAAATGATTTAGATAAACTATCATATGATGAACTTCTTCTTGATTACAATGAATTGCAAGATGTGTTTGAAGAATTACATGATGAATTCGAAAAATTAGCTAGAAAATATATCCTTCTTAAGAAAGCTAAACCTTCATGTAGTCTCACTAGTGCAAGCTTAGAAGTTTCTTGCAATGACAAAAGCATTGAGCTAGAAAAGGAAAATATTCGTTTGAAAAATACTATTGATGATCAAATAAATGTTTTAGCAAAATTTACAAAAGGAAAAGATAACCTTAGTATCATGTTAGGAAGACAAAAATGATCATTTGATAAATGCGGTCTAGGGTATGATGCTTTTGACAAAAATGCTCTCATTTTGAAAAAGAGAAAATCACTTAGCTCTACATTTACTAGAAAATCATCTCATGCTTCTTCAAATGATTATAAACATGTTACTTGCTACTATTGCAATAGAAAAGGACACAAAGCAAATGTATGCTTTCATAGAAAGAAGAAAATTATGTCAAAAATGGTTTGGGTTCCGAAAGGATCTATTGCATGCTCTCATAGAAAAGAAAATGTTGTAACAAAACAAATTTGGGTTCCAAAAGGAACTATTGCATATCTATCTAACCAAAATGGACCCAAAACAGATTGGGTACCAATAAAAGTTACTTGAACTTGTTTTGTAGGTATGCTTGAAGTCCGCATCAAAAGAAAAATGGTTTCTCGATAGCGGATGCTCAAGGCATATGACGGGAGATAAATCAAAGTTTATTTCACTAAAAACATATGAAGGAGGAAACGTAACTTTTGGAGACAACTCTAAAGGCAAAATTATAGGAATTGGCTCAATCGGTATTTCCTCTTCTCTCTCTATAGATGATGTGCTTTTAGTTGATGGGTTGAAGCATAATTTGTTTAGTATTAGTCAATTATGTGACAAAGGCTATGATGTTATATTTAGGACAAATGCATGCATAATCAAGAAAGATGGGAAGCAAATGTTCAATGCCAAAAGAAATGGAAACTTGTATACTTTGTTGCTATGTGAATTGCATGATCAAGATGTTAAATGTTTTGTCACATCTAGCGAAAATAGTTGGTTATGGCATAGACGTCTAGGACATGCTAGTATGGACCTCATTCATCGTTTATCCAAAAATGATTTAGTCAAAGGCCTCCCAAAGACTAAATTTTCGAAAGATAAAATATGTAGCGCATGTCAAGTAGGCAAGCAAGTTAAATCCTTTTTCAAGAGAAAGAAAGATATTACCACTTCTAGACCTCTAGAGTTACTTCACATGGATCTCTTTGGTCCGGAGAGAACGGCTAGCTTAGCCGGGAAACTCTATGTACTTGTTATAGTTGATGACTACTCTAGATATACTTGGGTTCACTTTCTTGCTCATAAAAATGAAACTCACTCCATTCTTGAAAGATTTTATAGAGTCATTCAAAATGAAAAAGATTTGAAGATCAAGAAAATAAGAAGTGATAGAGGTAGGGAGTTTGAAAATCAAGACTTAGAGAAATTATGTGATGACCTCGGTGTTTCTCATGATCTCTCGGCCCCTAGAACCCCTCAACAAAACGGTGTAGTTGAAAGAAAGAATCGATCTCTACAAGAGATGGCTCGAACCATGTTAAATGAGCACAACCTTCCCCGAAGCCTTTGGGCGGAAGCGGTAAACACCGATTGCCATATAATTAATCGTGTTATTATTCGGATGAAGTTGGGGAAAACACCATATGAGTTGTGGAATGGTCGAAAGCCCAATATTGGGTATTTCAAAGTTTTCGGGTGTAAATGTTTTGTGTTAAATGATAAAGATAACCTTGGAAAATTCGACTCCAAATCGGATGAAGCAATTTTCTTAGGATATTCTACAAGAAGTAAAGCATTTCGGGTTTATAACAAAAGGACTCTAACCATGGTTGAGTCTATTCATGTTGTCTTTGATGAATCACCCTCACCACCATCACCTAGAATTGACCTAGAAGAAGATGAGGTTGTTGGGATTGAGGATAATCTAAATACTCTCAATATCTCCAACTCATCATGTAGCCAAAAGGAAATGAGGGAAGTTGAGCATCAATCCAATGATGACTTGACCAACTCAATGCCTAAAGCATGTAGGATTGTTCACAATCATCCTCTTGATCAAGTCATAGGTAATCCTTCAAAAGGGGTTAGTACTAGATCTCAACTTAAAGATTTTTGCAACCACATGGCCTTTGTATCGCAAATCGAACCCAAGAACTTCCACGAAGCTCAATGTGATGATTCTTGGATCGTAGCAATGCAAGAGGAACTAAATCAATTTGAACGCAATCAAGTTTGGCGTTTAGTTCCTAGACCCGAAAATCAAACTATAATTGGCACAAAATGGATTTTTCGAAACAAAAAGGATGAGAATGGAGTAATTATTTGAAATAAAGCAAGATTGGTAGCTCAAGGATATAATCAAGAGGAAGGCATTGACTACGATGAAACCTTTGCACCGGTAGCTAGATTAGAAGCAATTAGAATGCTTCTTGCATTTGCATCATATAGAAATTTCACTCTTTATCAAATGGATGTCAAAAGTGCTTTCTTAAATGGTGTCATAGAAGAAGAAGTTTTTGTGAAGCAACCACCCGGTTTTGAAAATAATCTTTTTCCAAATCATGTTTTCAAATTGGCTAAAGCTCTATATGGTTTAAAGCAAGCTCCTCGAGCTTGGTATGAGAGACTTAGCGGGTTTTTAACTCAAAATGGTTTTACAAGAGGGAAAATTGATAACACACTTTTTACAAAAACCATTAAGAATAATTTGTTGATTGTCCAAATTTATGTTGACGACATTATTTTCGGCTCAACAAATAATTCTTTATGTAGGGAATTTGCCACAAGTATGCAAAACGAATTTGAAATGAGCATGAAGGGTGAATTGACTTTCTTCTTAGGGTTGCAAATCAAGCAAAGCTCGGATGGCTTATTCATTAGCCAATCCAAGTACACTAAAGATTTGCCAAAGCGATTTGGTATGGAGGCTACCAAACATGCCATAACTCCTATGAGTTCCTCTATTAAGATTAATAAAGATGAAAATGGTAAATGTGTTGATATTACTAATTATAGAGGCATGATCGGTAGTTTGCTTTATTTAACCGCTAGTAGACCGGATATAATGTTTAGTGTATGCTTATGTGCCCGGTTTCAATCATGTCCTAAGGAATCTCATTTGCTTGCGGTCAAACGCATTTTTCGCTACCTAAGTGGTACAATAAACTTAGGGCTTTGGTATCCACGTGGAACTTCAATTGATCTTATTAGTTATTCGGATGCCGATTTTGCGGGATGTAGAATTGATCGTAAAAGCACAAGCAGTACTTGTCATTTTCTAGGACACTCACTAGTATCTTGGTCAAGTAAAAAGCAAAATTCCGTTGCATTATCTACGGCCGAAGCCAAATATGTGGCAGCCGGTAGCAGTTGCGCTCAAACTCTTTATATCAAGCAACAACTACTTGATTTCGGTCTTACCTTCTCTCACGTGCCTATTAAATGCGATAATACGAGTGCGATTTGTATTTCAAAGAATCCTATTCATCACTCACGCACCAAGCATATAGAGATTATGCATCATTTCTTACGTGATCATGTTGCTAAGGGTGACGTTGAATTGGTTTTTATCGACACTAAAAATCAATTGGCGGATATTTTTACAAAACCACTTGCGGACGAATCATTTTCTAAAATACGTCGAGAAATCGGAATGGCCATGGATTTTGATGTTTTATCTTAATTTCTGTCATAATATTTATTTTTCATATTTTTGCTATTTTTGTGTATTTATTTCCTAATTTTTATTCTCCCTTTTCTCTTCTAGTCGACTCATCCTGTGTAGTATAAACCATTCTAGTCGACTACAATGATCAGTAGCTACACCATTTCATGGTCTTCACCTTCAAGTCGACTCAATCACCTTCTAGTCGACTCATTGCCCATTCTAGTCGACTCAAACACTATTGTAGTCGACTACTTTGCCTTCCTAACCGACTCAACCCTTGCCTAGTCGACTCAAACCCTCTACCTAACCGACTCAACCTAGCCCTAGTCGACTCAAGCCCTATAAAACCTAACCCCCTTTCATCTTCTCCATCCGCCTCCTTCAAACCCTCACCCACATTCAAACCCTCTCCTCTCAATCCCTCTCCTACTACCACTTATATCCTCAAATCTTCACCTATCTCTCATTAATTTCACATTTCCATCATCCTCCACCCATTTCCTTCTCCAAATTTCATCATTCTCACTCTCTCACACATCTATATATATACACCATCATATATCTATATATCTCTATATATTTGTGCATCATCTTCTACAATGCCACCGAAGACTCGAGGTCTATTTCGGAAACGTTCACGCATTGATGGAGGCCAAAGCTCCACCAATCCACACATTCCTACGGCTATTGATGAAGAGGAGTCGAATGAACCTCTTCTTCTTGAGGTACTTCTTCTTGATGATGATAATAGAAATAATTTCATCACTGTTTTTGATCACCGTGCTCCTACACCTTGCCGTATTGTCACACAAGATTTATGCACTGAAATTCGGGCTCGAACTTTCGAGTTATTCCAAGCAATGGGTTGGGATTTTTTCGTTTCTCTTGACATTCCGGTATTTCCGCGAATCGTCAAAGCCTTCTACGCTTCTCTTGCAAATCACAAGGAGAAATTACTCCCTCATCTTCATTTTAATCTATGTGGTGAAGACGAGACCGTTGATGACAGCGAAATCAAGCGCATTTTCTTGCTTCCAAATGACGGCATCCGCCACTTCTCCAAGGATTGGTATAAGGCTGATGGTTTCGATTGTATTGAGGCTGTTCAGGCAACATGCATCGACAAGGAAATTTCGCAAAACGCCGGTATTACCTCTTCTATGCTACTACCCGAGGCTAGATTAATTCATAATGTTATTACTTACTCTATTCTGCCTAAAACTGGTAGTCGTAGCAGTGTTTCTCGTATGGAGGCTTTTTTGGTTTATTGCGTTTTGACAGGAACCCGTGTTGATTTAGCTCATATTTTTCGTTCCGTCATCCTCACATGTCAGCGCAAGCCATGTGGCCCACTTTTCTTTCCTGCACATATTACATATCTACTGCAGCGGAAAGGTTTTAATTTTCCGAATGAAGTGTCCGAGCATCACCCTATTTTTCTTGACGCCACTCATGTCAAGCATATGCATATTTCTTCTGATGCGGAAGGAAATTTCATTTCTGAAATTGCACCTGCTCCTCGTTCGCGTACCGCTCCTAGCGGTTCTGCATCGCGCCAGGAAGCCTCTTCCTCGGTCCCTTCGTTGGACGGTGCTTCGGCTTCTCAGGCTGCTTTTCTCAACCAACTTCTTGGGGTTGTTCAAAGCAATACGGAGCTACTTAGGCAGCAGGAACAAATGCTTCAGCGCCTTGATACGACCGTGAACCAGAATACGGAAGCCATTCGTTTGATCAATGAGCGCCTTGTCCTTCATGATGAGGAAATGTCTACCCGTATTACAAATTTGGCCGGGTCACTTGATGACCTCACTCTTGCACACAGGAACCCTCGCTCACGCACCCCTCGACGCTGACAAAAAGGGGGAGAAATTATGCTATTGTACTGTCATGCATTTAATTATCCGACATTAGCAATTTCTGTTTTTGTGTGGCTTGTTATGGTTATTTGCGAACTTGTTATGGTTATTTGCGAACTTGTTTGTTTTCCTTTCCATGTTTTTCATTAGTATAAGCCGCTTGTATTAAACTGAAACATCTATGATAAGCTGTTTATTCTTGCTATCTCAAATGTGCGCCTATTGTTATATATTGTATCAAAATGCCTATTAAACTGCAAATTTCATTTACTAAGGGGGAGCATTTGATCAAAATATTATGCACATGTTGAGGGGGAGCATCACTTGATGTTTCGCCAAATGCCAAGCAAACACAAAATGTTTTGTCATCATCAAGGGGGAGATTGTTGGCTTTGAAATTTACTTTCGGCAAACAATTCCAAAATTGATGATAACAAACCATTGAAGAGTGTTTGATACTAATGAATTATCGAGTTTATATTTTCAGCAAAAGACAGGTGAACGACTCAGAAATCAAACTCGAAAAGGAAACTACTCGAAAAACAAGCTCGGAAAGAAAGCTTGATTTAAAGCAAAAAGATGTGAAAGAAATTGAAGCGCAAATGGAAAATCAATTTATTCAACGGCATAAGCGAAAGTCGAAGACTCAAGACTCGGGGTAGATAGGTCGGGGAGCGATCACTGTAACAAGGTAATTTTATGTGTCAATTTTATCGTATAAGCTCAAGTATAAAATGAACCGAACTCAAATGGAATGGAAAACGCTTTACTAAACTTAAATGGAAAGAAAAATATTTTTATTAAATATTTTTCATGTTGTAGTCGACTAGAATAGACCTGTGTATTTTCTAGTAGTCGACTAGAACAATCAGTAGCTATTGGTTTTTCATCCACATCAAAAGAGTCGACTGAATGACCATTGAGTCGACTAGACTACAAGAAGTAGTCGACTAGAACTCATTCTAGTCGACTAGATTAACCATTGTAGTCGACTAGAACTCAATCTAGTCGACTAGATGAAACAATGTAGTCGACTCAAATGCAAAGGAGTCGACTAGTTCATCCTTAAAATCTGCAGATTTTTCAGAAAACATTTCTCCTGTTTTGTGGATTGTTTGTAATGGTGTTCAAACGGCTCTTGTCTTTCAATTACAATATTCACTCTTCAAAACCCTAATACAATGCTATATATAGAATGAGATGTGTATTGTGAAGACTAAGAGATTGAAATACAAAGAGAAAGAAAGCTAGCAAAAATTCTGCAGAAATTTTCTCTACAAAAGCCATTGAAACCAAGCTTTGAAAATCTGATTTTCTTCAAGTTTCTTTGAAAATCAAAACCTCTAGTATCTCTTCTTATTCTCCAAATATCATTCATTGATTATATCCTTTGAGAATACATTTCTAGAGCTATTGTAAAATCACCAAAAACACTTGAGCTTATATTGATTTATCTTCCATAAAAACCTTTGGGTTTTGAGTGTTTTTGTTCTTGAGTGATTTTATTGATTACATACGAATTTGTAATCTCGGACAAGTGAAGTCCACCGATTGTTCAAGAGAGGATTGTTCTCTTGATTGAGAGACAAGCTCGAGAGGCTTGTATTGTAAAGGTTGGCCATTCCACCTGTGAAGGAAGGGCCATAGTGAAAGGATCGGGAAAAGTCTCAAGAAGGGGTTCTTGAGCCGAGGAGTAGGAGTTACCGAACCTCAAAAAAATCACGGTGTCAATCTCTCTATCTCTTTCTCTTTACTTGATTTATTTGCATGCTATAATTGCTTAAATATCTTGTACGCTATCTTGTCTTGAAATTAATAGTTAGAAAAGTTTAAATTGAATCATCCACTTGATTTTTGAGAAATTGATTTTTGTTTAAAGTGTATTCAAATTTCGAAAAGAATTAGAATTATTTTTGAACACCCTATTCACACCCCCCCCCCCCCCCTCTAGGGTTAATTAGTGACTAACAATGGTTATCAATACACATTCAAGATATCCACATATAAGCACAATATTTCCTCTTATCAACATGCTTCATTCAATGATGGACTCTTGGTCCCTTTTGCATCATAGAGATCCAAGCATGACAAATTTAGCATCAATTAATATTTTAATTTGAAACACAAATGCTAAACATTATAGATAAGACATTAAGAGGATCATATACAAGCATCTTTAGAATGTTCACAAAAATAAATTTCCAAAAGGATAGTGGTGCAACATTCTACAAGTCTTAGGAGCCCAAAAGGTAATTCTTATTCTCATTTTCATGAATTGGCTCTTCCAAAGAGAATTACTTTATCTTGAGGTTTACTAGTGTGGGCTTAATTGCTTACTCATTTATTTCAAGTTCATCTTCATTTCACTTCAAGTTCAAACACCTCAATTCAATGTGCAATAAATGATATCAAGAAGATTTAGATAAAACACAAAAATCATAGAATCACATGGACAAATATCTACTCAAGAAATCAACTAAAATCAAGTGAAGTAGTCTTATGAGTCTAGAGGTGGTCATGACTATATTATTTAAATTTCATGCATGCTTAAGATTTTCATTCATAAAACTAGTCTTTGAAAAATATTGTCTTAAATGTACTTGAAAGGACAAAAGACAAATATTATGACATCATATATCCAAGTCTCATTTCAAAGCAAGCCACTATCAATAAATCATCAAAAACATATTCAATTGCATGCACCAAGTAGCCAATCACTCTCATTACCAATCATCAAATTTGTTTCATGACATATCAATAAAGATTCAACACTCTTTAATAAACATATGTATGTCATGTTTGATTTCATCCATGAAAGCATATTAGTAATGGAGGTTAGAAAATGTGTATCATGGTGCTAGCACTACACATTTTACTTGGAGTTGCTTGTGGATGATTTGCATCATCTACTTATCTTGTGAGAGACCTTGATTTCATCTCCCATTTTGAATTGAAGCATTACTATTGAGGAATTGATAGTTCTTGAGTAAGGAATCAATCCAAACCTACAATACACTCAAGTAGCTTTCTTTGATACCCATTTGCTATTGGGTCCATTTGTGATAGCACAATCATGGACATAAATCTCTATAAGCATATTAACATAAAATGAGTGATTTTTCTACAATGAATATGCTTCACTAGAGTTTATCATTCAAGAACATTATCATGAAGTGTATTTGTCAATTCAAATAGTAAGATATGCTCATGGTTATTTAACAAGTAAATGAACCAATATGAAATTAATAATAGGATTGAAACTCTATTTCATATATGGATCATAGTAAACAACCATATGCATCATTCATGTTCAAAATTTTCAAGAATTGACATGAAAACATATATAATTTCCCTTGATTAGTAAAAATAAATTATATACCATTTTTCAAGATTTGTAAAGCTTTAGCACATGGGAAGATTAATTTCCTTTCATTTCAAAATTCTTAGAGCATTTGAAAGCTTAATGAAAGGTTGTTTTTTTTATAAGAGTCACCTATTCAAACAAATTTCTCTCTAATCCAAGGTGTCACTCTTTTCATGCAATTTCAAGATAATCAAAATAATGTGATGCATGAACAATGATTATTCATCAATCAATTAATACATTCATAAATCACATATATATATCAATGAATATATAAATACAAGTATCAAGTCAATAAAATGTATAAATTTTCAAAATTCACCTAAACATCTCAATCATTGCATTCCATCATCAAAATTAATCTTTTATGAAATGTGCATGTTCAATGGTCATTGGGCACTAAAGATCTTCTAAAAACACTTACCCTTATAAGAACATTCTCCTTTAGCCTTTAAATGCATATAACTAACTTGCGAACATCATATGAATAGGGTCAATTACAAACTTTGAGTCTTTTTTGGTTTGACTTTGTTTTAACAAAAGTAATCTTTGTGGAGCTCTAGTCAAACACTTATTTAGATAGATGATCCTTAAGTGACTACATCATTTCATACTTTGAATCATGAACAATAAATTGCATTACCAAATATATACATAATGGATTCAAGAATGAGAACTAGTTCAAGCATTCATTACAACTTAATATGTATAAGCATTTTTCTCACGTATGTATAAAAATAATGCAAAGTGTTATTTGTCATAAAGAATAATTTGAAGAGTTTACAAAAAGTAATTAAACATTTTGTGCATATAAACTCTTAAGAAGAATGATATATTCAATATGCATTGTGTCAAACACTTGGGGTGCATATGAACATATTATGCTAAGGTGTGTTGAATATGAATTTTATTAAACACTTGGTGTGCACATGGATTATATCTAAATGAGAAGGTAGTTTAAGCTATAATCTAATCATGTTCACAATTTTAATTCATTTCAACTATGCATTTTCCTAACCTCTTCATGGATACACAAACACAAGCAATTCCATAACATCGATATATATAAATCTCAAGATTATAAATGGAAATTGCTTTTAAAGTAAATAGATAAGGGTTAGATAAAATGCACACCATAAACACCGAGATTTATACATGGTTCAACCAAATCTTTGGTCTACTCCATGCCTTGAGATAACCTCTCAAGGATTCCACTATCGTGCTTCTCTTTCCGGGGATAAGCAAACCCTTACATGCCTCATTCTTCCGGGTGAATAGCAAACCCTTACACGCTCTTTCTTCCGGGTGAAGAGCCAACCTTGCTCACTCTTGCGGGTGGAGAGCCAACCTTCGAACACTCTTGCTTCCGGGTGAAGAGCCGACCATTGTTCACTCTTGTGGGTGGAGAGCCAACCAAATCTTCTCTTTTTAAGGTTGAGAGAAACATTTACAAAGCTTCAACAAGCCATTCCCATGCCAAGACAACTTTTTGGACTTTCACTCTCAAATGAATAAGAATTGAATTTGAGTGTACAACAATATCTCTCAATAGATGGATATAGAAATTCAAAGCTCACTTCCTCACATACTTAGAGTCATAAATGAAATACTCAATTGAAAATATCAACTCAAGTATGAAGAATGAATCACAAGAAGAAAATATGAATGATGCTCATGTGGTGATTCATGTAGGAGTTTTCTACCCAAAAATAATTTCAAAATTGAAGCACAAATGATAGATCTTTCATACTCCTATCTCCCACTCTTCTCTTAACCATTTTTGGCTCATATAAGGCATATATATAGTATAGGAACACAATATAGCCGTTTGGGGGTGTTTGGGGATGTTTTGGAACACTTTGGATCCGAAACTAGACGTTAGAATTCAAATTCCGGATGAGGCAGTCGACTGGGTATTTTGGGGCAGTCGGCTGGGTCTTCAAAAATTCATTCTGAAATTTATTTGTAACTCTCTGACTCAGCCAGTCGACTGGCCTTCATGGCCCAGTCGACTAGGTCAACAGGGTTACCCAGTCGACTGGGTTGTTCAGCCCAGTTTCGACACAGTTCACTCTTTTGGTCATAACTAGAGTTCCGTAACTCGGATAAAGGATTTCTTTAGCTTTTTTGAAAGAGGACTTCAAGATATTGATTTTAGGATTTTTAATCACTCCATTTGACCCATGTTTGAGTGCTATATGATCGTTTGAATGTGACGCTCCATTTCGAAATTCTAACCGACTTGATGGTTTTTCGTGAAATCTTTTGGGATTTTTCTGAAATGACTTAGACACGCTCCTAGGATGTCTTAGAAACTTATTCAGGTCCTTGACATGCCTAAAGTCAATATTGATATCATAAAATATTTTTCCAATTTAAACAAATTCTCAATATTAGACAAAAGTTTTTCATGGTTTAACAATTTTGTTCAAAGCTTTAATATGCATCTAGAATCCATTTCAAATGATATGAGTTAAGTTAATGGTTCTAGGACAACATCTTTGTTGAGTTATTCCATAGCTTATGAAAGCTTGAACTAACTCAACTTTAGCAAAGACTAAATGATGTTCATAGTCTGATGCTAATGATGCAAAGACTCATGAATGATATGCATGATCCTATATGCTATATGGTCAAGAGTTGAGCTTTCAAATAAGTTATTTCAGAAATAACTTTACATTTAATCTAACACTCACCCAAGACTATTTTACCCATTTCTTTGATATTCAATTTCTTTAAGCTTTGGGTTGATGTCTACATCCCTGTCTCCAATGTCTTTTGAGTTCTAAGCACATTTGCTTGATCTTCTCATGGATCCACTAGCTCTCTTGAGTTTATCTTGAATCAATAACCTATTAAGCATAATTCAAGTAGACATTAAATTCACCACATTTAATGGTTTGTTATCATCAAAATGTCATGTTTACCCATGGTGAAAAACCTTGGGTCAACATAGATATATATACACACACATATATACTTTTTATGAATTCAAAGTGTGATAAAGTGATAACATGCAGTCTTCTCAAAGATAAATAATCTCAAGAATTCTTTATGTGATGAATAATTTATATATAAAAAAGTTTTAAATCACAAAATAATTTATATATGTCAAATATTATAAACTAAATATTGTAAACATTTATATGCAATATGATATATACGAGATATAATAATATAGAATAAAAGGTACAACATAAGTCACATTTTAGCCCTCAGAAAAGGCCTGATCCGAAGAAAAACAAAACAAAACAAATAACAGAATTTTCAACATTATCACATTTTCTCTATTGTAAACACTTCTGAAAGCCATGAACGTAATTAGCTTGAAATGCAAATATTCGACCTTTATGTTCTTATCCGACCATGAAGGGTTTCTACTTTCTACTCCCATGCATTGTAATTAGCTTGAAATTATAAGTTATTTGTTTTATATTATTTTATAATAAAAATGATTTTGTAAAAATAATTATTTACAAGTAATGATTTAGTATACTTGTGAAAGCCAAATTCATCCTTATACAAACCACCTTATAATTGTTTAGAATAAAAATACTTACACTTAATTTTTTTTTCTATCTAATGATGGAAATTATTTAAATAAATAAAATGTGTAAGAACACTATTGAGTATTGTTTATTTATGTCATGTTCTAGACAATAACCATGTTGAGTGTTAGATAGGTCGTGATGGTTTCAACGACATCTATAAACTTCGACAAAGGCAAAATCAAACATTGAAGAAGTGAAGAATACAAGTGAAGTGTAAAAATGAGTGTATTAATAAAAATGTCTCCCGAAGGGCAAAAATGATATTTCTCAAAGTTGTCAATTCAAGCAAAAAGTATTGGGGAGTCAAGAGGGTCATTTTGACACAGTTGCGGAGAAAAGTGGTTTTCATGAAAAAACCTACGCTTTCAGAATAAAAAAATGGCTGGAAAGTGGAATTTTATGCTTGAATGTACGCTCCAAGCTATGCTTGGACCTACGCTTCAAGTGTAGATGTAGCATAATGGTTAAGTGATTTGTTTGTAATGAAAATTTGTTACGTATTGTGACCTATTATGACTTAGGTTACACTCCAATATATCATTGGACGTGTATAAAGGATATATATACTCCAAATTACAAGAGGATTAAACAAGAGATGAATCATAGTTTAATAAGGATACAAGTTTACTCAAATTATGATTCATCTCTATAAATAAGAGGGTTCTCTACATAATTGGGTGACGTCTTAGAAAGATCTCTGCAGTATTCTATCGTTCATATTCTTCTACAGAGATAGAGATAGAGAGAGAAAATTATTGAATGATTATATATCTTTTACATCTTTCCTGTGTTAGGGTTGATTCAATTGTGTTTCTACATCGACAATCTTATGCACGATTGAATGATCTAGATTCTAAAAAATCTACACACCGCTGATATCAACGTGGTTGCTTCATTCCGTTTGAGAAACGGAGTCGTCTGAGTGCGGAGATTGGAGCAGGAGGCTTTGTGGTTATTTGATTTATTGAGAAACAAAGCCGTCAGAGTATGGAGTGGAGCGAGAGCTTCGTGGAGCGCGAGTGATTCAAGTTCGTTAGATGTCGAGTGGAGAAAGGCAGATGTGAAGTGATTTGTAAGTCTAAAACTTCATAAAGTCTGTGTAATCTTTGATTCATAGTGCATCGATACCCGAGTGTATCCGTGGTTTTTACTTGGAGTCTTTCCAAGGTTTCTCACGTAAAAATATCGTGTGTCTCTATTGCTTTATTTTCTACACTTAGATTATTTTTTGCATGATTTATCTTAATAAAGAATTGGATTAAAATTGATTTTTCCGCAATTATTATTAATTTGTCAATAAATCCACAAAAACTTATTCACCCCCCCCCCCCCCCCCCCCCATCTAGGTTTGTTTTCACCATTGTTTAGGTAATTTCAAAAAGATTTTAAAATGTATGAAAAAGATTGAAATTGCTTGTAATATAGTGTATAAATAACAAGGGTGTGGTGTGATAATAAGGGTTGTTGGTATAGTGAGTGAGGAGTAGGGTTTAGGCGTGAGGGTAACTTAAATATTTCACGTGCAAATTAAAATACTTAAGAGCACTAAAATCATGTTATGCCTATAGAGGGTGTTGTTGAAATAAAATTCAAACTTCAAAAGGCGTTGGGACTACACTTGCATTGACCGACATCCAGAGGTGGGGCCATGAATCATATGCAGGAGGGGCCATAAAGAATTTTTTGTGAGTTTATTCATAAAATATATATAAAAAAATTGGGGTCCTAAAGGAAAATTTTGAAAATTTTGGGGGGCATATGTGTGACGTCCCACATCGCCCGGGTATAGGTCTGGTGATGTGTTTATATGTGCATGTGTGTCTCCAATTGGTTTGAGAACTTTTGGGTAGGAGCCCAAGAGCAAAACTGTGCGAGTTGGGCCCAAAGCAAACAATATTGTACCAAGTGTTGGAGCGGGGTGTTACAATTGGTATTAGAGCCAGAACCCGATCAGAATCGAGTGTCGAAACGTGCACAAGCCCGTGGGTAATTCCAGCAAGGACACTGGGTCCCAAGAGGGGGTGATTGTGATGTTCCACATAGTCCGGGTATAGGTCTGATGATCTGCTTATATGTGCATGTGTGTCTCCAATTGTATGAGACATTTTGGGAAGGAGCCCAAGAACAAATTTACCCCCTCAATTTAGAAAACAATTATATTATTCAAAATTTGGGGGTGTAAATTAAATTGATAAAAAAAGAATTATTCACATATTTGACTAACACAAGTATTTATATTTAAAATATTTATGTTTATATTTATCAAACTTGTAAACTAACAAAGTTTTCATTATTTATATTCACATTTAGTTTTATTTTAAAATATTCATATTTATATTTATCAAACTTTTAAACTAACACAAGTTTTTATTTTTTATTTTGATCTTGAAATATATTTGACTTTAGTAATACATATTTCTAATAATATTAGACATATTTCATAAAATAAATTTAAAAATATTTAATTTTAAATCAAAATAAAATACAAAATATTTGAATTCATCAAAAAAATATTAAATTACGAACATAAGTAGCAATTTTTGGCCATTAAACAAATTTACTTTCATTTTTTTATGTAAATGAAATATTTAACTTGTCCCTTTTCAAAAAAAAGAAAAAAGATTTAACTTATCAATTTTAACTTTAATTTTATTATAATTGTACGAGCATCAAAATCACACATATAAATTGTTAAATAATAATAATATAAAAAAATATTTAGTAGTGAAAATATAATACCTTTGAATTGTTTTGCAATTGAATTGTTTAATACTATCAATCTAGAGAACAAAAAAGTAATCCAAAGCCAATTCGGTGAAATTTAAACATACTAGAAGCTGTTCGATTCCACAAAAACCCAATTCAGCAATCCTCAAACACAACTAAACCCAAAATTTTAAGATTAAACTGGCATATCTGCGGATAAAAAATTCATTCAAATAATTTAATGATAAGAAATAATTAGTCGAATAACAAACCAAAACAAAAACACACACACTGTGTGTGTGAAATGGGATTGAATGTCTGGAGAGTAAATTGGAACCTCTAGAAGGAAATTGCTAAGGTATCGACGAGCAGATTCTCTTGAAGCTCCAGAATAACTTCTGGAATCGCCATTGGGCTATTCGTCCATTGAATTTTGTGCTTCTTGTTTACACTTTTTCGACCTTTTGATTTCACTAAATCTGAGAAGATTAAAGACCATGTTATGCCTATGAATCCATGAAAATTGGGTTCGTGTGCGTTTGTGTTTGTATGCGTGTGTAATATAAATATATATATATATATATATATCGTGTATATGTGGGATTCTTCTGGCTCACTAAGCCTTTAAGCTACGAACTGGATGGTCCATCATGTATGACCGAAGTCTACTATAGAGGCCCATCAACCAAAATGTTCTAGAATAAACTTGAAGAAGAAGCTAGTTACGTGACAAAAATACTGATGTGTGAGAGAATGTTGTCCTAATGGGTTCAATGTTCAAAAAGGGAATGTATATAAGGAAAGAAAAATCTGAATAAAATGGTATATTCTTGTGTTGTGCATTTTTCAGCATTTACACATTGGAGCCGTCTGTGGGAAGGTTTTTGATTTTCAGATCTGTAATTCTTCATCTTCCAGATTAGTAAATCATCCTCCCATCTCTATAGCTAAGTTTGTTTCTATTTAATATTGAGATATGTAGTTCATCCTCGTCTTCCGGATCTGTGAATCGCCTTCCCTTCCTCACAAGTTAAGCTTACTTCTGTTCATCTCCGTCTTCTGAACCTGCGTTCGCATGATTCTATTACTTTCCAAACAACCATGCCAGTCACCCGCTCGCAAGCGGATGTTTCGACCACCGGGGACAACCACGTAGGTGGACCTCAAACCATTGAGCAAATCCTGCAACGCTTGACAGCTGCTGAGGAAAGGAGCCAAGGTCTTAAGAAGTGGAACACAGAGCTTATGGCGAGGGTGACTCTACAACCGCCTGCTCTTCTGGCAGTGGCGCCCGACCATTCTCAGAACCAGGAAGGTGGCGCCGGGCTGGAAGAACATGCTGAGTTCTCCCAGTGCTTAGGCAAGGTTCCAGTCACCAACAATAACCCTCCAGAAGCTCCAAGCAATGATGGCTGAATTCCAAAGAAAGGTCTTGGGGGACTTGAGGACCCAGTCCATTGACGATCTGGCTATCCAAGCCTCCACTGAGTTAGTACAGTCACCCTTCACTCTTGAGATCATCCGAGAACCCTTCCCAAAGAAGTTTATCATGCCTCGATTCACCCCCTATAATGGGACTAAGTATCCCGAAAAACATATCTACCAGATCCATCAAAAGATGACCATATACGCTGAGAACGAGTCCCTGCTATGTAAGGTGTTCTCCACAAGTCTTGCTAATGGAGCTCTACTGTGGTTCAGGAAGCAACCACCCGAATCTATCGGTAGCTGGCAACAACTGACCAAGCTCTTCGTTGCCCAGTATTACAGGAACAAGAGACAGAAGAAAACCATATCCTACTTCTTCACGATGATCTAGGAGAAAGGGGAGTCCCTGAAGAGCTTTCTGTCCCGATTCAACATTGAGTCTTCGTCCATCGATAACTGTGACCAACACTCTGCTGTTGAGGCTTTCCGGATGACCCTGATTCCCGGAACCAAGTTCCACCAGTCTCTAGTAAAACACCTTCCATCGGGTATTGGGGAGTTAAAATCCAGAGCCCAGGGATACTTGAGGATTGAAGAGGAAGAAACCATCAGGCAGAAGATGGCTGCCTTGGTCAGTATTGAGGCCCGATCGAGGGAATAGGCGGCCGATCGAAAGTGTCCAGCTTAATCGGGAACTTCAGCCTCTTCAGGTCCTTCAGCCCTGAACACATTCAAACGTCCCATATCTGAAAAGAGAGTGACCCCCCTGAGGGTTAGACTTGCCAAACTTTACCAGGAGAATAAGGCCAGAAGGGATCTTCCAGCAACCCCCGCTTATCAGACAACCTTTGGATCAAAGGGACAAATCAAAGCCCTGCGCCTTCCACAGCGATTTTGGGCATATTACCAATGATTGTCGGAACCTCAGACGACAAGTGGAAGCAATGATACATCGAGGTAAACTCCGAGATTACGTCCAACGAGACAGACCGATGGCCGATCAACAAGCTCCCAACGCCCCCCGAAATCCCGCAGCCGCACAGCCAGTCAAGATCGTCAACATGATTCTTGGTGGTCTACCTCTAATGAGATGGAAGGGTCCAGTAGGAACCAGCTGCGAAGAGCCCGAAAGGTGAGGAAAATAAACAATGTTAGTGAAGTCCATCGCAGGATAGGTGAAGCACAAATTACTTTCTCTAAATTAGACCTTCGAGATATCCAGACCCCTCATGATGACCCTCTAGTTGTGACATTGATGGTGGCCAACTGTCTCGTTAAGCGAGTCATGATTGACCCCGGGAGCAGTGCAAACATCATCACCAAGTGGGTCTTTGAGAAGCTTGAAATCAACCCGAACGAAGTAGTGACCTCCCAAAGTCCTATTACAGGATTTGACGGATAACAAGTTGAACAGATCGGGGAAGTCTAGTTGCCAGTGTCTGTTGCGCAAAGGACCCTGATGGAAACATTTGTCATAGTGGATGTGAAACCATCTTACAATTTGCTCTCATGAACAATGGAAAAAAATAAAAACATGAGTTTCCAAACAGGCCATTTATCTTTCCCGTGATCTGTTTTAGAAAATTATATAATATTTAGAATTTTGAAAAAAGATTTAAACTTATTTAAATAGTTTTACGGATACTAAACCATCTATGTGTAATTAATTATATATGGAAATGACAGATAACATGGAAAAAACACACACAAAAAGACCGAGTATTATCCTGAATAATTTTTAATTTTAGACAAATATCTATATGTTAGGACATTAGAGAACAAAATTAATTTTTTTTGCTACTATTATTTCCATATAGATATATTTATCATATTATTTCTCTCTTTAAATCTGTATAGTCTGTGTTGAATCTGTTGTTTATCTTAGGGTAATTTGCACTAACACCTCCTGAGGTTTGAATCAATTCCACCTTTATGCTGATTTTCGAAAATTTTGCACTAACACCCTTTGACGTTTGGTTTTGCTTGCAATGACACCCCCTAGGCCAATAAAATGACCAAAATACCCTTGATAAAATTCAAAAATATTAAGGGTAATATGAAATGACATTTATGCCCCAACCCCAAATATATAAAATATCGAAAAACACATATATAAATTCAAGAATATATATAAATTTCGAAAACAAATATTTAAATTTTGAAAAATATATATAAAATTAGAATAAAATATATAAATTTCAAAATATATATATAAAATACGAAAATATATATAAATTTTGAAACATATTTAAATTCGAATATATATATTTCAAAATATATATATAAAATTCAAAATATATATATTTTCAAAATCAAAATTCAAAAAATTATATAATTTCGAAAAACATATATAAATTTCAAAAAATATACATAAAATTCAAAAAATATATAAAATTTGAAATATATATATATAATTCGAAAATATACATATAAAATTTGAAATATATATATATTCAAATATATATATATTTCAAATAAAAATTCAAAAAATATATATTTTACAAAACAAAAATAAAAAATTATATAATTTCGAAAAACATATATAAATTTCAAAAAATATATATAATTCAAAAAAATATATAAAATTTGAAATATATATATATATTTCGAAAATATATATACAAAATTTGAAAAATATATAAATTCGAATATATATTTATATTTCAAAAAAAAATAAAAAATTCAATATATATATATATATTTTCAAAAACAAAATTCAAAAAATTATATAATTTCGGAAAACATATATAAATTTCAAAAAATATATATATAATTCAAAAAAATATATAAAATTTGAAATATATATATAATTTGAATATATATATATATAATTTCAAAAATATATAAATTCGAATATATATATATTTCAAAAAAAAATATAAAATTCAAAATATATATATTTTAAAAAATAAAATTCAAAGAATTATATAATTTCGAAAAAAATATATAAATTTCAAAAAATATATTTTCAAAAACAAAATTCAAAAAATTATATAATTTCGAAAAACATATATAAATTTCAAAAAATATATATATATATAATTGAAATAAATATATAAAATTTGAAATATATATAATTCCAAAATATATATATAAAATTCGAAAAATATAAAATTGAAAAAATTATATAATTTTAGAAATATTCAATATATATATATATATTTCTAAAATTATATAATTTTTTGAATTTTATTTTTGAAAATATATATTATTTGAATATTCGAATTTATATATTTTTCAAATTATGTATATATATTTTCAAATTTTATATATGTTTTTGAATTATATATATATTTTTTGAAATTTATATATATTTTTCGAAATTATATAATTTTTTGAAAATATATTTTTTGAAAATATATTTTTTGAAATTTATATATTTTTTTCGAAATTATATAATTCTTTGAATTTTGTTTTTGAAAATATATATATTCGAATTTAAATAATTTTCAAAATTTATATATATATTTGAATTTTATATTTTTTTATGATTTAATATATATTTTTTGAAATTTATATATATATTTCAAAATTTATATATTTTATTCTAATTTTATATTTTTTTTTCAAAATTTAAATATTTGTTTTCGAATTTTATACATTTTTTCAAATTTTATATATGTTTTCGAATTGATATATATGTTTTTCGAAATTTTATATATTTGGGGTTGGGGCATAAATGTCATTTCACATTACCCTTAATATTTTCGAATTTTATCAAAGGTATTTTGGTCGTTTTATTGGCCCAAGGGGTGTCATTGCAAGCAAAACCAAACGTCAGAGGGTGTTAGTGCAAACTTTTCAAAAATCAGCATAAATGTGATGTTGATGCAAACCTCAGGGGTGTTAGTGCCAATTACCCTTTATCTTACTTATTAGTTATTTACAATTATAATTTCAATTTCTCAAGTTAAGCTCCAAAGGGATTAATTTTTTTTTGTTTTTTCCTCTTTTAATATTTGCCTTTCAATTTAAACCACATGATCAATCATGGGAAGAATCCAAGAGCCGCAAGTGCAGTCTAATAGACTCACGCGCTTCAGCAAATAATCCCTCCTGCTAGCTGGTAGACTGGTAGTGGTAGCAAATAAAGCACCGTACCGGTAGTCACGTGACATGGTCACGTCTTATACATTTCCACACTCCCAAAACACACACACTTATAGTGAAAAACACACACAACACACAGAGCTCCAGCTCCATCAATGGCGTCCACTAGATCTCTCACCGCCGCAGCAAGGCTGTTCTCCACCTCCCTCCGCCGCTACCACCACCGCCACCTCCATCTCCACCACGCCTCTCACCCGTTCAACACCAGCAGCGACCCCTCTCGCCCCGTGAAAAGGCTGTTCGCTGGTGTTCGTTGTCTTATCACCATCCCGGTTCAGAAAAGAGGTTCCGACGCCGACGCCGAAACCGATTCGGACTCCGACGGCGAACTCATCTCCGAACGGATGTCCATTCGCAAAGGTCGAATATAATTGCATATTACCTATATCTGAATCTATATTATTTGTGCATAAATGGTATTTGTATATAGACACACACGCATTACATATATGATTAGCTTTGTTTATGTAAATGTCTGTATATTCTCATCTAAGATTTCTTCCAATCTGTATCATCTCTGTTGATTTAGTAACTTGGTACCATTGCTTCAACTTGAGACCCAAACAGTGCTGTATTTTTTTTATTATTTCTGTTTTCTAATATATATATAAATATATCTTAGCTTGAATCAATTTTTGTTCCTATCTCTATATATTCACACACACATACATATTGTTGATTTTGTTATTTGTAATATATATATATATTTGTATATTTTGTTATCGTTTCCTTTGCCATTTATATACATAGATATGCATATGTATACATTGATTAACTTTTGTCTGGAATTAGCTAGCACTCTTCACTCTCGGTTATTATTTCTCTCTCTCTCTCTGTATAAGAGTATACGGGTCTTGACTCTGGAATTGATTGTGTTAATGGACATATTATCTGTGTTTAATTTGATGTTTCTCTAGCGCGTATTTATGGTCAGTACTCTTCTGCCAAACAGTGCTTTACTCTATTGAAAATCCCTTGTAAAATGGTATGCTAATATGGTCTGTTTGATACAGTATGCTGCTTTACTTCATTGAAAATACTCTGCTTAAAATGATATGCTAATACGGTCTGTTTGATATAGTATGCAAAAGCATAGATTGCATAAATTTTCATATTATTTCTCTTCAAATTTGTATGATGTGTGTTGGGGTTGTTGCTTCTCTTTACTTGGTACTATTGCTTCAACTTGAGCTCCAAACAGTGTCCTATTCTCATATCAATTCTCTCTTCTAAAATGTATTATCTATTATACACATACACACACATCATTGATTGTGTTATTTGTTTTACATATATATGTGTATATAGAGGTGTCGAATGTGAAAGGAGTGAGGAAGGCATTTGAGAAAAAGCTAGTGGATGAGAGTTACTACAGCATTAGGCTTGACCTGCCTGGACTAAGCTCGGGAGAGCTGAAAATATCGGTGGACGAGAACAAAGACTTGGTGTTGGAGGGGAAGTGCGAGAGTGAAGACGAGTACGGGTACGATGGAGGCATGTACAATGGGACCATTCCGGGGTGTCCATTGATGTGTGATATGGAGCAGTTCAAGGCGGAGTTGGATGATGGTGTGCTCTGGATTACTCTTCCACTCTCCGAAGAAGGCAAGAGGGCCATCAAGTGGCAACGCAACTTGTTGGTGAATGAGGAGGCTTGATTTATCCATGTTTGTTTTGGGTTTTTTTTCAATCAATGTGTTTATGGTGTTTTGGACATTGTATTTTGAATGCATTGATTTTGCTTTTGGTGTTTTGGACGTTGTATTTTGAATGCATTGATTTTGTTTTTGGAGGCTAAATAGATCATGCAATGGAGTAGTTATATTTTGTTTTTGCTATTGACTTGATGTTAGTTTGCTTTAACTTTATTGCAATTGTGATATATATTCAATGTTTCTAGTGCCATACATATATATGGTACTGATATGTATGATATACTGTGTGATTGACACTTTCTGTTATTATGTGATGACAAGTACGGGCCATAACCTTATATAAATTGTATTTTGTTTTTAATTGTTGTAATTTTATTCTTATTTTTATATTCTTAGAACTGTTTTTTGTCTGTATCTCAGAAAAAATAAATAGTCATTTTTATCATAGAACGTTTGGAAATTAATTTTCAAAAACATAGAGAAACAGTACAGAATTTATAAATTGTCAACACTTATGTTCCATCAGGAAAATAGGTATAAATGCCAGTGTTTTAAAATGAAAAAAAAAATTATGAAGTAAGTATATTTTCTAAAATTTGGAAGGAAAATTAAAAACGTGATTGACGTGTTTTCACTGTTTCGTCAATTCCACTAGCAAGTCTTTTGTTCCGTTATATATTGTTGGGTTAGGGTATCCAATCTAGAAGCTAAACACATTATAGCTACTTCATGTAAATCGAGTTGCGAGTCCCATAATGAATTAAAATTTAGGAGTCTTACCTTTATTTTAATATTGTGTGAGGCTAAAAGTAATATTAACAAGTTCATTAAGAATCTAAGATCACTGGACCCAACTCATACAAGGACCGCAAAGAAGACTATCCACGCATATAGCCGAACAATCATCAAGCCGTAGAACTCCCACAAGTCAGGAGGTGTATCTCATTATTGCAGCGGCCAAGGCAAGATAAAATGTTGAAGTGTTGGTGAAGAAATTCACACAATTCGGAATCACGTCGCTTCCTGCAAAATCAGAGATAGATGTCACTTTGAGGGCACTGGTATGGTGCCGGCCGAGGACCCTTTGACGATCAAGACAGTCAACTCGTCTTTTGTGAGAAGAACATGACATTAAATATACTACAAGAAAAATGACTTTTTACGATCATGTATTTACGAGATGCCAATGTTTTAGCTCGTAAAAGGTACTTTTTACGAGGTTGAAACAAAACTTCCCGTAATAAGTTCATAAAATTGAAGTTTTTACAAGTAACTAATAAACTAGTCGTAAAAACAAGTATTGACGAAGAGTTAAAAACCTCGTTAATATTTTTATTATTAACGACGTACTTTTTGTTTATAACATGAGGTAAGATATCTCGTGAATAATTGAATAAATATTTTATTTACGAGGGTTTATTTTACCCATGGATAAGTATTTATTATATTTCTTAAAAACATTCATTATCCCGCTAAAAAAATTATTTTTATTTTTTACTTTTGAAATTTTTTTTTACGAAGGGCTAAACTCTCGTCATTATTTTTATCTATTAACGGGATACTTTCGAATTATTAACGACCTTTATTTTTCCTCGTAAATAAGCAAAAAAAATTTAATCATTCCGGCGCCACAAACATTGCGCCAAGCACTTTTATTTTTATTTTTGAATAGTTTTAAAATATTTACAACTATACCCGTGTCTATACGTCTTTGTATCACAGCTCTTTAGATCATGACCTTAGGGTTTCTAGCACGTTTTCCATTCAACCCCAGACTACCCATCTGCGCAAGAGACGCTTCGACCCATGGATAGGCGAATCTGGTGGTGATGACCTTCGACTGATCGACGGTGGTGACTGATTGGCGCCGACCCCCATAGTTGATTGTAAGTAAATGTTTTCTATTTGATTGTAAGTAAAAAATTGGTTATTTGTGATCTTGCGAAGTGTTTGTGTGTAGGGGTTCGCCGATTTTAAGTGATGTGAAGATAGTTTCTACACAAGTTCGTCAGCCAAAACCACAGTATTGATGCTCTTATTACTTTTGACTTTCTTTTACAGAGAAAAATGAAAGAGAAATGAAGGAAAAGACCATGAGTACAAGTAATTGAAATATTTTCTCTCTCTAGGAATTTCTCTCTCCCAGTCTCTGAAAAGTTGTCCTCCCCCCAAATGAACCCTCGCACCTCTATTTATAGACGCGACCGCTCAGTAATCCTCGCGGCTTGTATTGCCACGTCAGCACTAGTCTCGCGACGTGGTTCAATCATCCTCGCGGATTCCATTGCCACGTCAGCACCTGTCTCGCGACATGTTTCCTGCGTACTTAATCCGTGATATAAATACCTTGTACAGTATTATTCTACGCCCGCGATTACGCAAAACGGATTCGCGTACTCTTATGCGTAATTAATACTGCACACCATAAATACCTTTGCACAATATCATCTCGCGCACTTAACTTCGCGAAACGGATTCACGTTATCCTATGCGCGGATTTATACAGTGCACCATAAATACCTGGCACAGTGTCATCTTGCTTTTGATTACGCGAAACGGATTCGCGTAGTCTCATGCATAGGTCATGCTGTGCGACATGCCCCGTGATCCGCGCCTATTTCATCGCGGATCTGATTTATCCTTAGCCAAGGATGCCGTTATAGCTTTGCCGGGTCATGACCAATCATGCATGTCTTGGTCATGTCCCTGAATACTATCGGCCTCTCTAAGGTACTCTTTGCTTAGGATTGTGTAAACAAGGTCGCGACCCACTATTTACTCATCCCCAGCATTTCCCCTAGATTCCGAGTAGTACTCCCTACGCGAGCAGCATATAGGGTTATGAGTTTCTGATGCGAGCTATAAAACACATCAGCCTCTCATACCTCCCTCTGTATAATGCAAGCTCTCGCGTAAAACCTATATTTGGGCTATTTCCCCAAGTAATCAATTATTTGGGCCAATCTCCCAAATGATCTTTTACTTGGGCCGGTTTCCCCAAATATACCAACCCTGGGCCATATCCCAGATAAATAAGGGTTGGGCCATATCCCAGATAAATAAGGGTTGGGCCATATCCCAGATAAATAAGGGTTGGGCCATATCCCAGATAATTTAATCCTTGGGCCATTATCCCAAATAAATAAGTCCTTGCGGATCAACCTTTTCGCGAGTTACCACCTTTACATTTTTTCCCCATTGCGCTTTGATACTTCGCCAAGTATTAAAGCGCAATAACCTGTGACCTTGCAAATGATAGTGCCATATCTTGTTGTTTGAGGGCTGTCTTTCCCCTTGCCGATTCTCCGCTCTCTGTTTTTATGGGTGAAGCATGTTTTCCGTCTTTCGCGACTATTATTTTCAATCCGCGACCCTTCTTCATCTCGCGACTATCATTTCTAATCCGCGATACTTCCTTATTTGCTTTGATGTTTTTCAGTCAAACTTATGTATGTACAGATTTCGCTTTTAACCATATCCTTGTTGCTTTTTCCAATTAGTCCATTTTTTCAGATTCGCGACTCTTTTTTAAGCGCTTGGCCAGACGACCTTTCGCCTTCCTCGCGCATTTAATGCGCTTCTTCGGTTTTTGCGCCCATCACTTATATATTTCTGTCATGTCATTTTTGTTCCCACACTTATATTTTCCTCAGAGCACTGTGTTTTCTTTCATTTTGCACCCGTTTCTCATAACCTATTCCTTCTTCGCGCATACCCCCCCTTAATTTTCAAAGCTTATTCACAAGTTTACTCCACTATGACAAAAACTTCTACACCAAAACTTCTTGCACCTCCTTCCGGGATTGCTCCCTCTGTTCCTAATGTTTCAGAGTGGAAGAAAGCTCCTTTCTTAAACTCTCAAGACATATTCTGGGATTCCGCGAGAGATTTTACTTCCCCTTCTATTTCGAGTCCGCCTCTTACCCTTGATCCTGATAATGAAGCAAAGACTGCTTTTATTCCTCCACTCTCTATTCCACGCCTTCTTGTGGAGAGGGGTGACACACCCTTTTCCTTCATTGAGTATGAGGGACATGTTGCCCCCATCAGTGACTGGAAGATGTGGTCTAGTCACATTCTTAGTCAAGACCGTCATCGCGCCACCTTGGCCAAGGCTGGCATTCTTGAATCCATAGAGCTGTTTTCGGACTTCTATGTCCGTCGTGATGTGGATGCGCTGACAACTTTGATCTCGCGCTGGAGCACATTTTCCCATACCTTTGTTGCTTCTTGGGGGGAGTTCACTCCTACCATTGAAGATGTGGTGGTCCTATTTCGGCTACCTGTACTCGATTCGCGCCCTATCAAGGCGCCTCTAGTTGAGGATGAAGACAAGAAGATTCTTAATCAACTTCGCGATTGTGGTAAATATGCCTGCAAGCGAGGAAGCTGGTTTGATAAGGGCGTACTTCTTCCTGAACAAGCCATATCCAGTCGCCCGAAGTTGTCCTATGCTGCCTGGTGCCACCACTTCTTTCGCGAGTATTCTCCGCGAAAACCAGCTCCAGGAGATGATCGCGAATCAGTCCCCGGTCCTCAATTCAATGGGCCTTTGGAACTCGCGGGGTTTCTCGCCTATTGGCTAGATCGTTACATATTTCAAGGCAAGCCAGAGGACGGTCCCAGTCGCATGGTGTTCCTTCTAGCAGGCATGCTTTCGCGAGGTGCGCGAATTGCCTTGGCCCCACTTTTCCTTGGCACCCTGTATTCGCAGCTGGACACCCTTGCGAATGATTTCGCACGCTCATTAGGTAGGTATGATATCAGTACTCATATTTCAGCTACATTTCTTACCCTTTTTCTTTTCTAGCGCTTCCCAAATTATGCTCCCATTCCTTCTTCCATTTCTCCCCACTCTTTGGAAACCACCGTACCTGTTCTTTTAAAGTCGCGGGCAACCCGCTGGACTTCTCTCTCATCTTCAAAAACCTTTTCTTTATTCATTGATATATTTTCTGAATTTTCCTGGCGTCCATACGCCACCTCTTTGGAAGGTTTCTACTCTCCTGATTTTTATCCCAGGGAAGAGATAGTATCATATGATATAGCAGTAGATGATCACCTCGTTTTTGCAGCTATTACCCACAAGTGCCACCTCCCTGTTTCCAGCGAGACCTTTGATACCGTCACACCCTATAACCCCTCCCGTGTAGCAAGACAATTAGGCTTTGATCAGGCTATTCCCCCTCCACTTCCTCTATACCGCGAGGATAACTTTGACAGGTGCTTCATTGCCTATCGGGAGTCAATTGAGAGAAGTGTTCGTATATTTTCTACCGTTATTTTTATTCAGCCTGGCACTCGCAGAGGTGGAGTAACTGCAGCCTATCATGAATTCTGGAAGGAACAACTTGTGTTATTTCAAAGTTTTATGGCTGAAGCTCCCTCTGTTCCTATTCCCGCTTCGATCTTTATTGGAGATCCGTCTTTAAAGCTTCGCAAGGCTAGAGCCAAGATTACTCCCAAACATCATGCTCAACCTTCACAACCTCAAAAACCCAAAACAGCGACTCGCAAGCGGTCTCATCGCGAGGAGATCCTTCTCGCGGTACCACCAAATCGCGAAGAACCTATCGCGAGGCGTCTGGTAAATATCTAAGTCTCCTCTCCTTTTTCAATACGTTATGTATTTTCTTATGTTGTTACTAACTCTTCTGTTCTTCTTACAGCGTTCCAGTGCCCAAGCTATATGTACTACCAGCGTCTCGACTGATTCATTGGACCAAGTTCCCTTATCGATTAGACTTAAAAATCTTTCCGATGCAGCGATACTGGACGATGTTCCCCTTGCGAAGAGAAAAAGGAAACTTACCAAGGTCTCGCAGACTGTTGCAGCGGTTGATTTTTCTAGCTCAGAGGAGGCCCCTTTGGTGCGAAAACATAAATCTTCGTCTGTCATTCCACCTCCTGGTGCTTCCGACCTTACCTCAGAAGAGGCATCCCTGGCCGAATGGGCGGCGACTTGCCTTGGAGAAGTTAAAGAACAAAAAGAAGGCTGATGCGACCTCATCGTTGCTTGACACTGTTGCTCGTGTGGTCGAGGAGATGAGGGCGGGAGATGAGGCAGAGGAGACAGAAGTCGCCAGTATACTATCCGATTTACCCAGGACAGCGCTTTCCCAGAGTAAGCTTCAAACGTTTTCTTTAATCACTTATTTCCAGTTACTGATTCATCATTTTTAATACTTCTCTTTTATCCTTGTTTTAGGTCCTCCCGAGACCTTATCCCCGCGTGCTCCAGCCTCTCCGAGAGGTGGCCTCCATTCTGTCGCAGCTGCTACCATCGGTATCCGCCTAGTACTGATATTTGGTCGCGTCGGGGGAGCCAAAACTTCTCCCAATCTTCAGGCATTATCAACAAGTGCAGAAAAAGTTTTGACTTCATGATTGACCAGATGCACTCTGTATTCCCGCAGCATCCCTTCTATACAAATTTTGATCAATTGTAGTTCGGAAATTGGTTCATGACATTGCAAAGCAGTCTCGCGAAATCTCCGGACATAAGCTGCCGCCTCCTCCCCAAAGCGTTGTCTTTGCCTTGTGAGCGAAATCATTGAGACCTCCTCATCAGCTTGAAAGAATTTGGTGTAGAATCTGAGCACCATATCCGTCCAGCTGGTCACTGAAGCCGGAGCGAGACCAGTATACCAGGTATATGCTGTTCCAGTTAAAGACTTGGAGAATTCTCTGAGTTTTAAATATTCATTGCTTCTATGTGGTCCCAGAGCATCCGCGAACCTGGCTATGTGCTCTTTTGCATTTCCCCTTTTGCCGTCGAATTGATGAAAGATCGGTGCCCCATAGTTTTCCGGATATGGCAAGGCCATAATACTAGGATGGTATGGCGGGGCAATTTCCACTTCCTCTGTTTCAGATTTTTCATTCAGGATAGCTCGCAGTTGTTCCTTAGTGATGTATGACTCTTTCTCCAAGGGCTCAGCTCTTACTGTTTCACGAAGAGGCTCTTGTGTTGAGTCCTCTGGAAAAGCCTGATTATTCATCCTTGGTGACTCAATATTCGACGGTGGAACACGCGAGGCCTCCATGAAGTGAAGTATGGCTTTTTGTGTTTCCTGGATGTTGAGAAGAGTTTGCAGTAGAACTGTTGGCAATTCTGCCGAATTCTGTACTGGTTCTACCATCGGAGGGCTTTCTGCCTGATTCGCACCAATATTCGCGCGACGACGTTGTCTTCGTGCCGGTTGGACTGGTTCCCCTCCTTGTGTCTGTGCTGCTGTTTCCTCTTCCATTTGTTCAGTATGCCGGGTTGATGGTCGTCCTCTCCGCCGAGGTTGACGAGGCTCCACTTGTGTAGAAGACATCTTCTCCCCAGCGGAGTCGCCTTTAATGTAGGGGTTCGCCGATTTTAAGTGATGTGAAGATAGTTTCTACACAAGTTCGTCAGCCAAAACCACAGTATTGATGCTCTTATTACTTTTGACTTTCTTTTACAGAGAAAAATGAAAGAGAAATGAAGGAAAAGACCATGAGTACAAGTAATTGAAATATTTTCTCTCTCTAGGAATTTCTCTCTCCCAGTCTCTGAAAAGTTTTCCTCCCCCCAAATGAACCCTCGCACCTCTATTTATAGACACGACCGCTCAGTAATCCTCGCGGCTTGTATTGCCACGCCAGCACTAGTCTCGCGACGTGGTTCAATCATCCTCGCGGATTCCATTGCCACGTCAGCACCTGTCTCGCGACATGGTTCCTGCGTACTTAATCCGTGATATAAATACCTTGTACAGTATTATTCTACGCCCGCGATTACGCAAAACGGATTCGCGTACTCTTATGCGTAATTAATACTGCACACCATAAATACCTTTGCACAATATCATCTCGCGCACTTAACTTCGCGAAACGGATTCACGTTATCCTATGCGCGGATTTATACAGTGCACCATAAATACCTGGCACAGTGTCATCTTGCTTTTGATTACGCGAAACGGATTCGCGTAGTCTCATGCATAGGTCATGCTGTGCGACATGCCCCGTGATCCGCGCCTATTTCATCGCGGATCTGATTTATCCTTAGCCAAGGATGCCGTTATAGCTTTGCCGGGTCATGACCAATCATGCATGTCTTGGTCATGTCCCTGAATACTATCGGCCTCTCTAAGGTACTCTTTGCTTAGGATTGTGTAAACAAGGTCGCGACCCACTATTTACTCATCCCCAGCATTTCCCCTAGATTCCGAGTAGTACTCCCTACGCGAGCAGCATATAGGGTTATGAGTTTCTGATGCGAGCTATAAAACACATCAGCCTCTCATACCTCCCTCTGTATAATGCAAGCTCTCGCGTAAAACCTATATTTGGGCTATTTCCCCAAGTAATCAATTATTTGGGCCAATCTCCCAAATGATCTTTTACTTGGGCCGGTTTCCCCAAATATACCAACCCTGGGCCATATCCCAGATAAATAAGGGTTGGGCCATATCCCAGATAAATAAGGGTTGGGCCATATCCCAGATAATTTAATCCTTGGGCCATTATCCCAAATAAATAAGTCCTTGCGGATCAACCTTTTCGCGAGTTACCACCTTTACAGTTTGAACATATATATGAATTTATGTTACTTTCTGCATCATTTTCTAGGGTTCCAAACGGAACATTGACGATTTTGTGTGATTTCTATGGTGGGTTTCCAAGTGATTGATTAATGCTTCACATATTTGATTTCCGGTTTTTCTTGATAGTTATGCTCGAAATTAAATTGGATATAATATATGTTTTATTGATGACTATATAAATGATTCATGATAAAAATGGCAGATTATGTTAAGAATGGTGCAAGAGGAGATTTTGGAAGAGAGAATAGAGAACATGCTAGTGGGACTTGGGAGTGTTTATACGTAATCTACATATATATGTGTGTGTGTGACAATTAATAAGAATACTAGGTATTTTTAAACAAAAGCTAGAGAAATACAAATAAAGGAAAAATGAACAAAAACAACAGGAATTAAATGAATATAAAAAAGAAAAATTGAAGCTAAGAATATAAGAATTAAAGGTAAAGAAAATATATCAAATTTGTTCACTACTTGTGGTTGAGTGAGTTATGTGCATAAGGAGGAGTCTAGTGTGTTGGAGATATAAATTATAGGTATTCATGATTGAATTTGTTCACATTTATGAATATAATGGAACAATCCACTATTATTTTGAATTATTGTGACACTGACATGTCCATTTCATATGATTCATGACGCCGGACAGAATAGAGATTATTCTGTAGGCTAGCGCAACGGGTAATTTGCAAGAAAGAAAAGGGAGAAAATCGACCCAAAATTCAGAGAACACTCTGGAATTTTATATAATTATGTATAATCAAGAATGAATAAAAACAACCCACAAGCCGGGTATAAATAGCTGAAAATCGACCCCTAATGGGATTTTTGCCAAAAATAGCAAAACCCTAAAAGTCCTACCAAAACAAAACATGGAAAAAAATAAAAAGATTGCCAAAAATCTGGCCCAAATCGGGTTCAGAATCATCTCCTAATTGACAAATAAAAAATTACCATAAGTAGCAAAAAATAACTAAAAATAAAGAATCGAAAAGGAAAACAGCGGATTTGGGCCACGACGTCCGCGCCGAGATTAGCTTTCCGAATTGGGGTCACGGGCGCGAATCCGACACTCGTAGCTCCAGTTATGGCAAAAAAACCGACACGTGCACGGAAACTGCCCCAATTAGGCTGAATTACGATTTCTTGCCATTCTTGCGCTGATCCTCCCGCTCCAGGTAATTCAGCGCCGTCAATGAGCAATCTGACAGCTCGGCATCGTCTGACTCGGATCCCCCTGCATCAATTCATGACTTATTGTAGTTATGTGAGTGAGAGACACAAAACCACACATGTTATTATGTATGACACATTGAACTACATTGAGGAGAAGTAGAAATTACTGAAGGAATCATCTATAATTACTTTGAATTACTATGAGATTTTGGACGAGTTCAATGTGCCTTGTGGCTGATTATATATTATGGACTCTAGAACATACTTTCCAACATAGAATCCATGTGTTATCAGTATTTTGATTTTGTTTGTTTGATCACACAGAGGCTTGTAAGATTTGATAAACATATTAAATATTTGTTTATTAGTTATATTAATTTATCAAATCAAATCTTAGGGAAACAAATGGGTAAAAATCAAGTGGCCAAAATATGCATTATTAGAATATTAGGTTGAGGGTGTTAGTTATCATGGTATCCAAGAAACTGATAGACATAGTGGGCTTAATTTGCTTGTCTAGTATTTAGAGAATATATATAGATTGAAAACAACTAAGGGAACTGATTAAACTATAAAATTAGGCCCATTAGAGCCAAGAAAGGGAGATACCCATTTAGACCCCACTCCTACTCTTAACTTAGAGAGCAACCTAGGAGCTAAAGAGGAATTAGGAGAGGAGAGAGATGGTGGCCCACCCCTCAGGGAGAAAGTATACATTCAACTGCGGATACGTAAAAATAAGGTATTCTAGCCCATCAAGAATGAATGAGGTATATTACATGCGCGAGTGATGGGTTTTACGTGTGTTGTACACCTCCTTCGATTGGTTGGCAGGATATTGTATAGTGAGTTTTTGTGTGCTTACGCACAAGACAACTTTCTCTCTCTGAACCCTACTTCCTGACATACCCCATAGATGCTCATTCTTCCATAACTTGTAGATTTCATCTCGGTATAGGAGTGAAGATTTAAGGTTTTGTATTTTGATCACATCTCTTGGATTGCCCAGTATATGGTTGAAAAAACTAGACTCCAAAACCTTCCCTATATTTCGAGTTTTTGTTCAACTGCCCTCAACGAAATTCAAAAACTTTGAGTATCTACTTCTTCGCACTACTATGTACAACCTCCGTTTTTTGACCAGATCTGATGGGATACAAGAAATTTGGAGATAAATCCCATCTCATTGGAAAGTAGACTCAATAGACTTCTTAGCAATATTGGCCTAGGTTTGACTTCGGTTGCCTTATCAACCAAGCATGCAAAGTCAAGTTGCCTATTGTCAGTCACTGCTGCATGCAAAGATGCGAATTTCACTTTTTATCTCGTTGTTGGATTTGTTTTTCATGTGATGCTACAGTTGTTCATAGAGTGCTCTCTTATGGACAATCAACTCCCTTACTAGTTCGCATAAACAAGTGAGGCAATTGATTCTTCGCTTCTGCAGTAGAAAAACTTTTTTCGAACACTAAGAAGGGTGGATCGACCGATGTGAAGGATATTAGACCTATTATATTGTGTGTTTTTTGTAATTATATATGTTAAATAGGTTATTCCGATTGTAAGAGAGCAGAGCCAAATTTCAGCATGGGTCGTCCAACACAAGTAAGTAGTTAATACAATATTTTGAGTATATTTTGTTACTTTTTATTAATACTTATTCATTTTGTTTTCTATTCTTATTTCGCATATGTTTTCTATTTAAAGTCCTCTAGAACAGGTACAAGAAAAAGAACTAGGGAGCAAAATGAAACTGTGGAAGCATTGATGAGTGAAAGAGTTGATGAAACAGGCGAAACAGATCAAGATTTCAATACCCCGATAGAATTGGGTGCACAATCTGGAGGTTTTGTTGGGGTTCTAAATGATCATGGTACTGGAAGCAATACGGAAAATGAAGTTACAACTACTGGCTCTCCTCATAAGAGTGCACGTAAGGGTAGAGGTCCAGCAGTATTACCAACAGTAACATCACCACAAGCTTTCTTCGAGATGATGGAATAACTCACGTTTTGGATCCAGATCGTCGAGGAAAGATTAGAGGTCTTGGTGGTGGAGCAACATTTTCTATAATTGAGGCAAATAACTATAAAAAAGATCAAGCGAAAAGAGTGGAAAAAATAGTTGAAGAACGAGTCGATGCAATGAAAGCTAAGATGAGGGAAGAGATTAGAGCTGAAATGATGAGTGATATGAAAACTGAAATGATGAATGAGTTAAAATCCATGTTGGTAAGTGTTACGATTTGTTAATATACATACAACATATTTTAATTATTTAGTTATCATTGATATTAAATTACTGCTTAGAATTAATTCATGTATTGTAGTCACAAAATGCTAATTTGGGTTCCGAAACCAATCCTATGCCATCTCCTAGTTCGGAAAATTTACAAGGCTACCTATGTGAACTGTTACATTGGGATGGGTCAGGTGTCATTGTTGCCAATGGCGAGATTGGTTCAACATATCCGAAAGCAACAACCGAGGATTTTGTTCCGCTTGGTCAAGATTGTTGGAAAGTTTGGGTTGATTATGCCATTGTTGGAACTTGTCCTTTGTATCGAGCAAGCCGAGTTGGAAAGTATTATATTCGTGATGTTCAGACAAGCTCGATTGCATGGCCTAAAAAATTTGTGAAAATCTTGGAGGTAAATTATGATTTTTTTTCCACAAATTACTAACTAACTGTATGATTTATTAATTATATTTTTTGACATTACCATTATATTATTTTGACAGGAACACTCATCACCAAGTCATTAGCAGCTTGGGTGTTTTGCCCATTTGTTTTTTTTTCAGAAAATATTTATTTTTCAGAAAATTATTTTTTATATTTTTCGGAAAAATATTTTTTTCCCGAAAATTACTTTTTTTTCCAATTTTATATATATATATTTTTCATATTTATATATTTTTAATACATATTAGTATATATATATATATAATTATACCAAGACCAAGACCAACTCCTTACTAAACATTATATATTGGTTTTAGATTTACCTAAAATCACCAAGACCAAAACCAAATTTCCAAACGGGCCCTAAGGGTTTTCTCGTTATTAGAGATGGACAACTGTAATAGGAGAAAAATGACCTTTATAGTATCTTCCTAGAGTAATGGTTCAAAAAGTCCACCTCATCTTATATAATTAAGGAAAAAATTATCAAATAAGACAACTGTTGTATAGTGAAACATTCCATAATACAAAGAGAATTTTCTACTCATACAATTATTAGTGTAAATAATGGTCATTTATCCCTGAAAATGAATCAAAATTTAATATTAATAAATTTTGGATTAAACAAAAAAATATCATATATTTAAAATTTTAAATGAAATTGCCACAAATAACAAACAATTAAATAGTACCATTACTTTCTAAAGTATTACTATTCATTCAGGAAAACGAAAAACAAAAATAATCATTATAGAATCTATTTGCCTTCTACTTTTATGTTTTGTATTGCTAATTATTTTATAATATACATATATGATGTATTATCGTTGAACATTTAACCTCAACAATCAACCTTTATGGATAAAAAAATCTCATTTTAATTACTGAATCTAAAGATATTAAGAACAAGACATCAAACAATTTTTGTTACACTCATTTTAGTTAAAGATTATAGTCTATGAAACACGGACACTTCGTCTAGGGTCGTCGTACCCATGTCGGACACACGTGTCTGTGTCAGACATGCGGACATACTAAAAATACATGTTTGACATGCCAAATGGCGTGTCCCGAATTTTTTAAAATTGGACACACATTGGACACACGGAAGACACACGCGTGTCCACGTGTCGAACACGCGGTGGGTCGGTTGATTTCATGAAAGATAAAGAACTTATTGAGCTGCTAGTTTAGTGAGATTTAGTAATAATTAATAATTTTTGTTGGAAGATTAAAAAAATATTGTAATATTTGGTGTATAAGTAAATAAATTATTATAATTATTTAAATAAATAAAAGATTTAAAATGTATGTGTAAAGGGGGTGATTTGCGAAATGGTATATTCGCGGATTGGTTTATTTGGGATACTGGCCCAAATAAAGGATTATTTGGGAAAATGGCCAAATAAGGTTTATTCGCGAGATTTTGCATTACACAGAGGGAGGTATGAGAGACTGATGTGGGTATAGCTAACATCTGAACGCATAGCCCTATATGTTTCTCGCGTAGGGAGTACTATTCGGAAATCTAGGAAAATGCTTGGGATATGTAAATAGTGGGTCGCGACCTTATTTACACAATTCAAAGCAAAAGTACCTTAGAGAGGCCGATAGTTCTCAGGGTCATGAAAAATGTATGCATGCAAAAGGTCATGACCCAGGAAAGCTATAACATCATGGTTCCTTGGCTAAGGAAAAATAAGATCCGTGAAGAAACGACGCGGATAACAGGTCACGGGGTACAGTATGATCTGCGCAAGGGATCACGCGAATCGGTATCGCATAATCAAGGTCGCGAAATGATATTGTGCAGGATATTTATGGCACGGATTGGCATTGTATGGTCCATGTCGCGAGGTAATGCTGACGTGGCAAAGACGATTCGCAAAGACCTACTGGGTGTTTTCGTCTATAAATAAAGAAGCTAAAGCTCACTTGAAGGTGACTTTCGGAGACTAAGGGAGAGAAATTTCTAGAGAGAAAAATTATTTTACATCATTTGTAGCTATTGTTTTCTTTTCCATTTTTCCTCCTTCTCCATTTTTCTGTAAAGCATCAAAAACAATAAATGTACAAACACCATTATTTTACTGACGATCTTGTGTGGAAACTATCTCTAAAATCATTTAAATCGAACCCCTACAATATGGAAAAAATAAAAATTGTTTGTACTTTTTAAATTGTATAGATATAGATAATAAGAGTTTGGTGATAAAGGTGGTTGGCGTAATGAGTAGACTTTAGGGTTTAGGTAATGTGATAATTTAAACATTTCGCATGCAAATTAATATAACTAAGGGTAATTTAGTCATTTCATGCCTTCAAGGGGGTGTTATTGTAACACTTTACAAACCTCAGGGGGTGTCTCTGTTAAAAAGTATTTTGACCAACTTTTAGGTGGAATTGACCCAAACCTCAGGGGGTGTCATTGCAAATTATCCTACAATTAATGATACAAATAATGTTATATATACATATATGGCACATACATACATCAAAGGGTTAACTTCATTTACACCCCCTGAAGTTTGTCCTCTCTTTACTTAGACCCCCCACGTTTGAGTACCTTCATTTATACCCCTTATTTTTTCAAATTCACATCATTTATACCCCCTCAAGCATGACATCATCTTAATTTTTTTCTTAATACCTAAACTATCTCTAATGGAAACTAGTTTATTCTTTTAATCTTTACAAACATATATTTAATTTTTTTGGGAATTAATTTCTTGGATTTGTGAATAACCACCGATATCACCCTCACCACCACCACCACCACCACCCCGCCACCGCCAACCCCCTCCCCTAACTCCCAACTGCCCATCCATTTGCACACATACATATATAAATATCTATATTGTAGGGGATCGAATTTAATGAGATTTAGAGATAGTTTTCACACAAGATGAATAGAGAAATAATGATGCTTATGCCTTTATTGATTTTGATGTTTTATAGAAATATGGAAGGAGGAAGTGCAAGAGAAAATAAAAGCCTCTGATGGTGTAAACGGCTTGAGAACACTTTCTCTCTATCTCTCTCTCTAGAAAATTTCTTCCCTCGGCCTCCGAAAGTCCTTTCTCAAGTGAGCTCTAGCTTCTCTATTTATAGACGTCAGCGTTAAGTTGGTTTTTGCGAATCATCCTTGCCATGTCAGCGTTATCTCGTGACATAGACTATGCGATATCAATCCGCGTAATATTTGCCATGTCAGTGTCACCTCGCGACCTAGACTACGCGATATCAATCTGTGTAATCTCTTGCGAGGATCATCATATGCTTCGCTACTAGTGATCCGCGCAGTTTCCTCGCGGATAGTTTTTTTTCCTTAGCCAAGGAACCATGATGTTATAGTTTTTCTTCCTGGGTTATGACCTTTTTGCATGCATACCTTTTTCATGACCCTGAGTACTATCGGCCTTTCTAATGTACTTTTTGCTTTGAATAATGCAAATAAGGTCGCGACCCACTATTTGCATATCCAAAGCATTTCCCTAGATTTTCGAATAGTACTCCCTACGTGAGCAACATATAGGGTTGAGTTCAGATGTTAGCTATACCCACATCAGTTCCCTCATAGTTACCTTTGTATAATGATAATTATCGCGTATAAACCTTATTTGGGTCATTCTCCCAAATAATCCTTTACTTGGGCCAATTCCCAAATAATACATTTCCTAAACACATGCTTTTGCTCGTATATTTTAGGTGCGAGCCACCCCCCTTACCTTTTTCCCCATTGATCTTTGATACTTAGCCAAGTATTAAAGTGCAACAACTTTTGCCTCGCGAATTCCCGCCCCTATATCATTGTTTGCGAGATGTTTTTCCTCATGACCCTTGTACCATGATGGGTCTTTCTCCCTTTCTTTTATTTGCATTCATGCCCATCTCGCGAACCTAAGTCCAATCCATGACCTTCTTTTATTAATTTTATCTCCTTTTAGCCGATCTCATGCATGCACTTAATTTTGCCTTTCCCCTTTTCTGTTTGATTTCTTTAATTTGTCTTTACCCTTGGATCTGTGACTTTTTTAGTGCGCCTGGCTAGGCGACTTTTCGCCTTCCTTGCGCATTTAATGCGCCTTTTTGTTTTCTGCGCCTAAACCTTATATATCCCACACTTGTCATTTTTTCCATCTTTAACTCATTTTTTTCTCAGAGCTCCTTTTCCCACCTATCTTATTTTATACCTTTTGCCTTGTCTTTTATTTTTTTCGTGCATATATATCAAATTTATAACCCCTCGCAAGCATTTTATTTCTTTGCCGTCTTATCATGACTAAAGTTTCCACTCCCAAGCTTCTTGCTTCTCCTTCTAAGGTTGCTCCTTCTATTCCAGAAGCCACAGAATGGAGAAAAACCCCTTTATTTGACCTTCTTCATGATATCTTCTGGTCATCCATGGATAGTCTTCCGGTCATCCATGGATAGTCTTCCGATCATCCATGGATAATCTTCCTTCTGATACTATTGCAAGCCCTCCCCTCACCCTCGATCCAGACCATGAGGCCGATCTTGTTTTCATTCCTCCTCTTTCCATTCCTCGCCTTATTATTGAAAGGAGTGACGCACCCTTTTGTTTCATTGAATACAAAGTCCACGTAGCCCCTATCACCGACTGGAAAATATGGTCTAGCCATATCCTTAGTCAGGACTGCCATCGCGCCATTCTTACTGAGGTCGGTATCCTTCAGTCTATTGAGCTTTTTTTAGACTTCTATGTTCGTCGCGAAGTAGATGCATTGAACATTCTGATTTCGCAATGGAGCACTTTTTCACATACTTTTACCGCTTCGTGGGGCGAGTTCACACTAACTTTAAAAGACGTGGTAGTCTTATTCCGGCTTCATGTTCTTGACTCACATTTTATCAAGGCTCATTTAGCTTATCTAAAGGATAAGAGATTTCCCAACCAACTTCGCGACTGTGGAAATTATGCTTGCAAGCGCGATAACTAGTTTGATAAAGGTGTACTCCTTTCTGAACAAGCTATATCAAGTCGCCCAAAGCTATCTTATTCTACCTAGTGCCACCACTTCTTCCACGAGTATTCTTCTCGAAAACCAGCTCCTGGTCAGGATCATGAATCTGCTCCTGGCCCTCAATTTAATGGCCTTTTAGAACTAGCAGGTTTCCTCGTGTATTGGCTCAATCGTTACATATTTCAGGGCAAACCAGAGGATGGTCCTAGCAGAATGGTGTTCATTCTTGCTGTTATATTGTCCCGAGGTGTGCGTATTCCTTTAGCCCCATTTTCCTTGGTTCATTATATTCTCAGCTTGATACCCTCGCGAATGATTTTACCTATTCCTTAGGTAGATACGACATTAGTACTCACATCTCAGGTACTTTTCTTACTTTATTCCTTTTTAAACGTTTTCCCCAATATGCTCCAATACTTGTTTCTTTCCCTCCTCAAATTTCAGAGGCTATTAGTTCTACTATTTTCAAATCGCGAGCTACCCGTTGGACTTCCATTTCCTCTTCAAAAACTCTTGCTAATTTTATTGATAAATCTTTTGAATTTTCATGGCGTCCCCATGCCACTCTTCTTGAAGGCTTTTATTCTCCTGACTTCTACCCGAAAGACGAAATTGTTTTCTATGACATTTCTTCAGATGACCACCTCATCTTTTCTGCTATCACCCATAAATGTCATCTCGTTGTTTTTAGTGAAACATTTGATAACGTTGCTTCTTACAATCCCTCGCGTGTGTCTCGTCAATTGGGCTTCGATTAGGCCATTCATCCCCCTCTTCCTTTATCACACGAGGACACCTTTGAAAGATCCCTTATTCAGTATCGCGAGTTATTAGAGAAAAGCCTTCGCATTTTTTATACAGTTATATTTATTAAACCAAGCACTCGCAGGGGTGGTGTGACTGCAGGTTACAATGAATTTTGCAAGGAACAGTTGGTCAGATTTCGAAGTTTTATGGATGAAACTCCTCCTACTCCCATCCCCGTTCCTGTTTATGCCTTGGATCCCTCGTTGAAGCTTCAAAAAGTGAGAGGCACCAGAGGTCATAATAGCAAGCTAGCACTTAAATCTCATGCCGATTCCTCTCAAGCTATCAAAGTTCCCTTACCTTAAAAGTCCAAGAAAACAACTCGCAAGCGATCACTTCGCGAGGAAGTTCCTCCCGCGAGATCACCTATCCATGAGGAGCCTATTGTGAGACGCCTTGTAATTTTTTCTATCTATACTTTCCTTTGTTATTTCATGTGTTTATCCGCATTATATTGTTTTAATACTAACTTAGATATTTCCTATCTTTTTGTAGCGTTCCAGTGCCCAGGCCATAGGTAACATTAGTATTCCTCCTTCGCATGATTCTCCTGAGTTAGACCATGTCCCCTTGTCCCTTAGGCTTAAATATCTTTCTTTCGCAGAGTCCTTAGATCAAGTTCCTCTTGGGAAAAGGAAAAAGACTCTCTCTTCTGCCTCAAAGACCCATATAGTAGGAGAGACTCCAAGCTCGGATGAAGTTCCATTGATGCGAAAGCATAAACCAACAAATGATATCTCTCATAGAGGTGTTTCAGACCCAGACCTAGATGAGGCGTCCTTAGCCGAAAGATGCAAACTTGCTTTAGCTAAATTGAAGAGCATGCAAAAAGCTTATGCAACCTCCTCTCTGCTGAATACAGTGGCCCGCATGGTAGAGAATATTAGAGTTGTTGATTCAGCACATGTACTTGATCTTGTGAGCTCCCATGGAGCTTCTCGTGATCTTGCGTATACTGGTACTTGCTTATCCTTTTCACTATTTTTTTCCTTTCTTTCTTCATTCCTATTTTAATTTATTCTACATACTATTCTTACCAGATAATGCAAAAGAGACAGAGGTCGCCAACATCCTTTATGCTCTTCCGGAGAAATTTTTTTCTCAGAGTGGGTTTCCAACTATTTAACTTCAGTCCTCTTCTAAAGTTTATGCTCCTAACACCCCCCTCTTTTTTTTAGGCTCCCGCGAGATAGTCTCTCCTCGCGTTTCTACTTCTCCTGGGGGTGGTTTCCATTCTAACCTTTATCTTGAAGATTCTTCTGAGGACGATAAGGACCACCTCCCTATCAACTCTTTGTTTAATAGGTATTCTCAGCTGACCTTTGAGGAGGATGAGGATGATGGTGAGTCTTCTTCATCTCGCGACACTGTAATTTCCGTGACCTCCACTCCTGAAGTAGACTGTAAGGAGTCAACAGATCGCGAGCTTGAGGAAACCGCAGTAGATTGCGAGATACCAATGTCTATGGAGTCGCCTTTCGATCCATTCACACATGAGGTTACTGTTACTGATGGTCAAGCAGAAGATCGTAATATAGATGACAGTTATTTGCAGCCTCTTGGTGGTGATGTTGTGGCTAAAATAGCTGCAACAATGGAAGATTGCCCTAGCATTGAGAGATCCCTCTTCTGTAGTACTATCCCAGAAGTTGAGGAAGATGAATTTTTTTACTTCTTCTCTTCATTTGATTATGAGCATCCTCATCATACTATCATACTTAATATGCATATTTTCTTATTTAGGGCTAAACTCTGAAGATCAAGAAATGATTAACGAGCTTCTTCTCAATGCTCAGAGAATTTTTCAAGGTCAAACAGTGATTCCCTCAGATACCTTTATTGATCCAAATATAGAGGTGCATCTATCTCCATCTCGAGCCTCCGTCTTGGATCCTTGCAAGCCTACATCTGTTTCTCGCAACCATGTCGCAACTTCCCGAGAGCCGGATTCTTCCACTCACGACCCTTCCATTATTCCTGCTTATCAAGCTGTTACCTTAGTGTCGGTACCTTGGCATCATTGGCTTTATTATCCTCGCGACATACCAGTGTTAGATCAGATAGAGGTTTCTCATCCGGAGACATTTGCTCAAATGGAGATTCATGAGCCACTCCTGCAAGCCTTTCATCTCCAGCTCGTCACAGATGTATTTAAGACTCTTTTTGAGACCTCTATTCATGACCTTGTCCCTGATACACTTCCAAGATGTCATGCTCAAATAAAATATTAGAAGAAGGTAGGGATGGATATGTCCTGGTGGGAGACACGGTTGGATGTCATTCAAAGACTTTACGACCACTATCTTGTTGAGCTCAAGGATTGCGTTGTTCGACAAGGGAAACATGCTGAGATTGTAGAGGCTCGCAGGCAGTTAACACTACTTGAGGAGGATGATAAGAAGCTTTAGGATACAACTGAGTATTCTGAGCGGGCTCGTATGTATTTGGAGGAGCATGAGGGTTTTAAACTGTCAGATCCCATCACCCATAACCTTTTCTAGTCTTTGTGTATTTTATATCTTCCTGATGTATGCATTCTTGATGCTTTGACTGTTATCATATTTTGTTGGATAACACCATACCATGATTGTAATCCAAAAATGATGTATACATTCTTGATGCTTTGCTTGATACTATTTTATTATATTTTTCACATTTTTATTATAACACCATAATCCATAATGATTTCATGTTTGATACAATCTAATCCACTTCACATTAAGATGTCCAGCCTTTTCACGAGTAACTTCATGTTCCATCCTGTAATACCCACTACTGCCTTCACTTACAATTACATATGGACCTTCCCACTTGGCTTCAAATTTCTGTACCCTTTATCCCCTCATAATTACTGATACTATTTTTAGCACTCTATCTCCCTCTTTGAACCATCTATACCGTACCTTCTTATTGTAACTCCTTGTTATCCTCTTATTATATTCTTTTTGATTTGTGAAGGCTTCTGCCCTTGTTTCCTCTAATTCTTATATTTCCAATAGTCTTTCTTCTAAACTGCTTTTAGACGCCAGTATTTTAGCAGCAACCTCTAGCTCCGCAGGTAGCATAGCCTCTGCTCTATAGACTAGTGCATAAGGGGCCATATTTGTCGCACTCTGATATGCAGTTCGATGTGCCCATAGTGCTATGGGAAGTTCTTCCACCCATTTCTTTTGATTATCATGTACCAACCTGGACAGGATTCGAATTAACATTTTATTAGAGACTTCAGCCTGTCCATTTCCTTTTGGATAGTAAGGCGTGAACTTGTGATGAATTACTGAGTATCTCCCCAGCAAATCCGCGACTTTACTATTAATAAAAAGAGTCCCATTATCTAACAGTATCACATTCTGTATCCTAAATTGACAGATGATGTTTTCTTTTATGAATCGAACCACATTATCTGTCGTTGTTCGTCGTAGTGGGATAGCTTCCACCCACTTTGTGAACAATTCAGTTGCTACTAAAACCCACAAATGTCCCTGAGCTTGCAGCGTGATTGCCCCAATTATGTCGAGTGCCCAAGTGTGAAAAGGCCAGGGGTAACCAAACTGTGCAATTCAGTTCCTGGAGCATGAATAAGACCCTCATATACCTGGCATATATGACACTTCCTGATGAAATCACTACAGTCCCTTTCCATTGTTGGCCAGTAATACCCTGATGAAAGTAAATGTTGAAACACTTTTCTAGGGCCTTGATGACTAAACTCGTGAGTCTGTTTCAACACTTCCCCTGCTTCTTCTTCGTTTATGCATCTCAGTTGCTTTCCTTCAAAACTTTTGCAAAACAATCTTCCCTCCTGTAAGACAAATCGCAAGGCCAATTTTTTGAACCGCGACTGATCTTTTTCAGGTAAAACCCCTTCTTTCAGATAATGCACATATTTGTCTTGCCAGTCTATCATGTCTGCTAAGTTTCCTTCGCTCTCGAAAGGATGCGCATTACAGTTCTAGCAATTTCTTTGTAATTTGACTTCATCATCCTTTATGCTTGGCCAAAAGAAACCTTCTCGCTGTAAAATTTGATAGAGACTAACATCCGTTTGCCCACATATTTTCTTGTGAGTTTTTTTATAGTAGTTCTCCTATCTCAATTATTGCCACACATTTGGCTAGAATCCCTTCAGCTGCTCTGTGATATAACACTTTTTTTTATGATTTGGTATCCTCGTCTCAAGGCATTGTTATCATTTTTTAGTAGGGCTTGCACTATCTGTTTTCTCCAATCATGTCTTTCATACACCTATGATTCCTTCTCGTGATTGACCACATAGTTTGTTCTTCGCACTATTTGCACAGTAGACTCTATTTCTTGAAACTGTAGTCGTGAACCCAATGTCAACAATGCATCAGATCGTCGATTAGCTTATGGCGGCTCATGCTAAAAACTCACAGCCTCAAAGTTTTATATCATTTGATGAATGAAGGTTCTGTAAGGCACTATATGGGGTTCTTTAACAACATACTCTCCTTTAACTTGTTTAATGAGAAGTTTAGAATCCCCTTTTACATGAAGGATTCTCACTTTTAACTGTTGAGCCATCATCAATCCCAGTGCCAACCCTTTATACTCAGCTATATTATTGGTACAAGGAAAATCAAGCTTATAGGCTGTGACTAATTCCTCTCTCGTTTCTTCATTCCTTAATACGAACTCAGCCCTACCTCTCTTTTCTGTGGATGAACCATTAAATTCTAAAGTAAACTCTATGCTTTGTGTCGTACTCGCTACTCCCACCTCCTCCAGGGCTTTGTGAGTAGATACTGGATAGGGTCACTTTTGGTTATTAACTCCAATGGATGTGCCAGAAAATAATGCCTGAATTTTTTAGCTGTGAATACCAAAGCAAGACAATGTTTCTCTAAAGATGTGTATCGCAACTCTGGTCCCCTGAGTACACGACTGATATAGTAAATAGGCTTCTCACCTCCTTCATGTTCCTGGGCCAACAACGCCCCTATAAATTTATTGGAAGAAGTGAGATACATTATCAATGGTTTCCCTGATTCTGGCGCCAACATTGTTTTTGGTGATGCTAAAATCTTCCTGATTTTCTCAAAGGCCTCTTGTTATTCTTTTCCCCAACTATATACAGACTTTTCTTTTAACAAAAGCATGAGTGGGTGAGTTACTTCTGCCAATGCTGGGATAAACCTCCTAAGATAAAAGATTTTTCCTATAAAAGTTTTCAACATTTTGCGAGTTGTGGGCAGAGCCATTTCCAATACTGCCCTAGCTTTTGTTGGATCCATATCAATCCCCTATCGATGTACAACATACCCTAAAAAATTTCCTTCTGGTACTCCAAAAGCGCATTTCAGAGGATTCATTTTCAGATTATACTCGCGACACCGTTGCAGTACTTTTCTCAAGTCACCCACATGATCCCGTATAGCTCTGGATTTTACCACAAAATCATCCACATAGTCTTCCACGGTTTTATGCATTAGGTCATGAAATATAGACGTCATAGCGCATTGATACGTAGCCCCGACATTTTTAAGTCCAAATGACATGACCATATAATGGAAATTCCCCATTGGGGTACAGAAAATAATTTTCTCAGCATATTCCTGTGCCATTTTGATTTGGTTATACCCGCTGAATTCATCCATTAACGAAAAAAAATCATGTCATGCGGTTGCATCCACCATAGTGTCAATGTTGGGTAGAGGAAAATCGTCCTTTGGGCAGACTTTATTAAGATCACGATAATCTACACATACGCGAATTTGTCCATTCTTTTCTTCACATGCACAATATTCTCAAGCCATGTTGGATGTTGGGTTAGTTTGATAAATCCTGCTTTCAGCAACTTTTCTACTTTCACCTTAATCTGTATCTCCAAATCCGGATGAAATATTCATTGCTTTTGTTTCTTTGGCTCCGATACGGAATGCACATGGAGGTGGTGGCTTACTAATCCAATATTGAGTCCCGGCATTTGACTATAGTCCTAAGAGAATACATCACAAAACTCTTTGAGTAATTCTATTAGAGAATTCTTAGTTTCATTGGGCAAAGTACTGCTTATGAAGGTAGGTCACGGCGCTGTGTCGTCACCTATATCTACTTCACACAAACCATGCTCTGGTCACGGATTTGTCTTGAATGTCTCAGGATCAGTGCCAAGTTTTCTTTGTACTCCTGCTTTAACTATCCCGGGGTCAGTGCCAACTGCACAGGCTTCTGACCGCCAATCCCGTCACAACTTGTACACCACACAACCGTCGGACATTTTAACTCGTGACCAACTCACTTCTTTGAGCTTCCGCTTAGTCGAACCTCCATTTCAATTTCCCCCATTTTGGTAATGGTGTAGCATAAATACCGGGTCCATCATCCTCACCATATTCTGAGAAATAGACTGCATCTGCAAAATGGGCCTCAGACACGCAAAAAGGGCTCTTAGAAGCTTTTACATTCATTATTCCTTCTCCCCAATTAGCCTTCATTACTTGATGATAGGATGATGGTACCACACCATAAGCATGTAACCATGGTCTTCCCAGTAACAACTAATATGAGGGTTCCCCTTTAATGACATGAAACTTAGTGGGGGCCTTGATTTTCCCAACTTTAAGATCCAATGTAGTGAAACCTATGGTGACCTGCTGATCTTCATTGAAATCAGTAACTACAATGGTATGATTTACAATCTTGTTTTTAGGAAAATTGATCATCTGCAAAGTAGTCAGCGGGATTAAGTTAACCGATGCTCCTCCATCTAAAAAGGCTCGCATTAGCTCTCGACCATTAACAGTAGCTGGTACATATAGAGGCCGATTGTGGAAGAATGACACTTGTTTATCTACTTCAGAGAATGTGATTTTGCTTGAGGTTTTTTCATGTTGTGGAATAACGATAGTATGATTAAAAGCGGTAATTGTTTGATCTTTTAGAAACTCCTTCACGTGCTCTTGTATTGGGAGCTCGTTAAAGAAAACTTCTATCTTAACATCTTATTTTGTTTCACAAGCTGGCGGGCATTCATACTTGGCAACCTTGATCATATCTTCAGTATCGTCTCTAGTGGCTACTACTGCCACATATGTAGGGAAAGGCTCGTGAACTACATTATTTACAATTTCTAAATCACATGATGCTATTTTTCTGTGTACTAATCCGCAAAATGCCCAACATCCATTCAAAGAGTGTCAAACAGACCTGTGATAGGGGCAGTAGTTGGTTTTCATCTTTTCCTCCCTTATCGGTACCCTTTGTACTGAAGGCAATGATATGACATTATCAGCAATCCATTGATTTAGTAAGGCGACTGTATCCTTTTCACTGAAAGGTAAAGGAGGTGGTTCAGATCTTCTAGCACGCTCTTCCCTAGGCCTTTCATTTTGTGTTGCTCCTACCATTGCCACTCGCCTAACATTGATATTTGGCCGTGTTGGAGGAGCCAAAACCTCTCCCAATCTTCGTGCATTATCAACGAGTGCAGAAAAAATTCTGAACTTGTGATTGACCAAATGTACCCTATACTCTCGCAGTATTCCTTCTATATAAATTTTGATTAATTGAAGCTCAGAAATTGGCTCATGACACCGTAAAACAGCCTCACGAAATCTTCTGACATAGGTTGCCACCTCCTCTCCAAAACGTTGCCTTTGTCTCATAAGTGAAATCATTGAGACCTCTTCGTTTGCCTGGAAGAACTTAGTGTAGAATTTGATCACTATATCTGTCCAATTGGATACTAAAGCCGGAGCGAGACCGGTGTACCATGTGTATGCAGTACCTGTTAGAGACTTGGAGAATTCCCTAAGTTTCAAATACTCATCATTTATGTGTGGCCCCAGAGCTTCCACGAATTTGGATATGTGTTCTCTCGCATTTCCTTTTTTGCCATCAAATTGAAGAAAGCTTGGTACTCCATAGTCTTCAGGATAAAGCAAAGCCATAATACTGGGATGGTATGGTCGAGCGATTTCCACTTCTTCTATCTCAGATTTCATATTTAAGATAGCCCGAAGTTGTTCCTTGGTGATATAGACATCTTTCTCTAGGGGCTCTGTTTGCGCTCGCGGTGACTCCCGAGAAAGCTCTTGTGTTGATACCTCTGGTAAGGTTTGATTCTCTACTTGTGGTGACTCTAGGTTTGGTACCGAAACGCGCAAGGCCTCCATGAAGTGAAGTATGGCCTTTTGCATTTCCTGAATGCTAAGAAGAGTTTGTAGCAGAACTGGTAGCAATTCTGGTAAATTTTGTGTTGGCTCCGCCATCGAAGGAGTCTCTGCCCGAACCACACCAATGCTTGTACGACGACGTTATTTCTGTACTTGTGGAACTGGTTCAGTCCCTTGAGTCTGTGTTGTTTCTTCTTCTTCAACTTACTCGGTGTGTTGGGTCGATGGACGACCTCTCCGATGAGTTTGACGAGGCTCAACTTGTGCATAAGACATCTCTTCCCCAGCAGAGTCACCTTTAATGTAGGGGTTCAAATTTAATGAGATTTAGAAATAGTTTCCACACAAGATGAACAAAGAAATAATGATGTTTATGCCTTTATTGATTTTGATGTTTTACAGAAATATGGAAGGATGAAGTGGAAGAGAAAACAAAAGCCCCTGATGGTGTAAATGGCTTGAGAACACTTTCTCTCTATCTCTCTCTCTAGAAATTTTCCTCCCTAGGCCTCCAAAATTCCTCTCTCAAGTTAGCTCTAGCTTCTCTATTTATAGACGTCAGCGTCAAGTTGGTTTTCGCGAATCATCCTTGCCACGTCAGCGTTATCTCGCGACATAGACTATGTGATATCAATCCACGTAATATTTGTCATGTTAGTGTCACCTCATGACCTAGATTACGCGATATCAATCCGCGTAATCTATTGCGAGGATCATCATATGCTTCGCGACTAGTGATCCGCGCAGTTTCCTCGCGGATCTGATTTTTTCCTTAACCAAGGAACCATGATGTTATAGTTATTTTTCCTGGGTCATGACCTTTTTGCATGCATACCTTTTTCATGACCCTGAGTATTATCGGCCTCTCTAAGATACTTTTTGTTTTGAATAGTGCAAATAAGGTCGCGACCCGCTATTTGCATATCCAAAGCATTTCCCTAGATTTTTTAATAGTACTCCCTACGTGAGCAGCATATAGGGCTATGAGTTCAGATGTTAGTTATACCCACATCAGTTCCCTCATACTTACCTCTGTATAATGCTAATTCTCGTGTATAAACCTTATTTGGGCCAGTTCCCAGATAATCCATTTCTTAAACACATGTTTTTGCTTGTATATATATATACATATATGTATATATATATATATGTAACCCTAATTTGTGTGTGTATATTGTTTGTAGATCTTTACATAATTTTAGGGTTACTATTCGTTCGGTAGAACTGATTGCCATTTTGATTCATCGATTAGGGTTTGGTGGGGAAAGTTATCGGTGTCGATTAGGGTTTCGTAGGGAAAGTTGTCAGCGTTGATCTATACAATGACAGTGGCATTCTTGGCAGCGAGCTTGGAGTATATCTTCTCGTCCTCAGCCCAAATATGTTGTTATAGAGATTCTGTGTGTTTGTGTGAGAGAGATAGAGAGTGGATGTTTCTGTGTGAAAAGAGTGAGAATGAATGTTTATGTGTGAGAGAGAGAAGGAGTGAGAGAAAGCTCATGTGTGTGTGAATGTGAGTGTGTGTTTGTGTGTGTGAAAGAGAGAGAGAACCTGAGAGCAAGCGTTGGTTATGTCGATGGTGGTGGTGGGGTATATATATATATGTGTGTAGGGCCGGCAATTTCGGGTTACGGGTTGATATCGTGTCGGGTCGATATCGTGTCGGGTCGAAATCGTGTCGTGTCAAAAAGACCTGGTTAATATACGTGTCAAATTTCCTCAACCCTAACCCAACTAGGGATGGCAATTTTGGGTTACGGGTCGTGTTCGTGTCTGGTCAAGATCGTGTCGGGTCGAAATCGTGTCGTGTAAAAAAAATCTGGTTAATATACGTGTCAAATATCCTCAACCCTAACCCAACCCATGTCGTGTATGTGTTAATCCATGTAATCTATTTAGCCTATTTATTATAATATTTTAAATTAAATTTGACATAATCCAACACGAAATAAACTATTTAATCTATTTAATCATGTGAAACGTGTCGTGTTCAGGTTATCTGTGTCGTGTTCGGGTCGACCCTTTTATGCTCAACCCTAACCCTTTTAAATAGCCTCGTGTTCGTGTCATGTCCAATTTTGTCAGTCCTAAACCCAACCCATGTCGTGTCCGTGTCGACCCATGTAATCTATTTAGCCTATTTATTATAATATTTTAAATTAAATTTGACATAATCCAACACGAAACTATTTAACCTATTATCAACAAAATTAAATTGATTTTGACACGATCCAGTACTATTTTATTGATATATTTCAATCCATGACCAATTAGAGAAGAGAAAAATATAAAAATAAAGATAAATATAAATATAATCGTGTCAAACGTGTCATGTTCGGGTTGACCCTTATATTCTCGTATCGTGTTCGGGTCGATCATTTTTAGGCCTCAACCCTAACCATTTTAAATAGCCTCGTGTTCGTGTTGTGTTACCATGTCGTGTCCAATTTTACCAGCCCTATGTGTGTGTATTTATATATATATGTGTGTGTGTATGTGTGTGTGTGTGTGTGTATGTGTGTGTGTAGATGAAGGGCTAAGGGTGGGGTGTTTTGGTGATGGTGGGGGGTGGGGATGGTGGGTCGGCTGGCCGTGGGTGGTGGTGGTGGTGGTTGGATATATGTTTTAGGGGTGATTTAGGGTTAAGTATGATTAAATTGATTTAAGGGGTGTTTGGATCTAAGGCATTTTAGAAATTTCATACCCTAAAGGGGTATAAATGAAGATACTCAAATATGTGGGGGTCTAAGTGAAAAGAGGTTTGATGTATCTATGTGCCATAGATGTATATATAACATTATTTGTATCATTAATTATAGGGTAATTTGCAATGACACCCCCTGAGGTTTGAGTCAATTCCACCTAAAGGTTGGTCAAAACACATTTTAACGGAGACACCCCCTGAAGTTTGTAAAGTGTTACAATAACACCGCTTGAAGGTATGAAATGACTTAATTGCCCTTAGTTATGTTCATTTGCATGTGAAATGTTTAAATTACCCCATTACCTAAACCCTAAACTCCACTTATTACACCAACCACCTTTATCACCAAACTCTTATTATCTATATCTATACAATTTAAAAACTACAAGCAATTTTTATTTTTTCCATACATTTTAAATATTTTATTTATTTAAATAATTATAATAATTTATTTACTTATACGCCAAATATTACAACACTTTTCTAATTTTCTAATAAAATTTATTAATTATTACTAAATCTCACTAAACTATATACTACTTATAAAAGTCAAAGCAATATTTTTTTAATATAATATTTTTTTGTTTACTTCTGTTATTTATGTTTTAAGTAATTTTTTAATACAGTATTTTATTTTTATTTATTAAAGTAAATATATTTTTCCATCTAATTAACATTTACACTAAATGTTGTTTTTGAAATATTACTAAATTCAATTAAATTATATTTACACCAGTTAATAAAAAAATATTTTTAACTACCCACAAATTATATTAATTAGTACTAAATTCCACTAAACTATATGTTACTTAAAATACCAAAGACATATTTAGTTTTTCTATAGGCTTTGTTTTCCTGTTTACTCTTGTTATTTGTTTAAATATTTATACCTATTTATTTATTTTATATTTACACTTAAATGTTACAAACCTCTTTTGACATTCCAACTAAAATTAATGATTATTATTAAATTATGTTTTATAATAGATATAATTATATTGTCAAATTCCACTAAAAATGTTGATTATAGTAATATAAGTCTTTTTTTCTCTACGTTCATAAAAATTAATATATATTCATTAAGTAGGTAATACTTATAATTGTTATTAGTTATAACACCTTTTATTTTGTGAAATATTATGTAGTAATATATTTATAATTAAAATAAGAACTAAATAAGGTTATGTTCTTATTATCAATTTATATATTATATTATTGATGAAATACTTTTAGGGGTAAAATTTACATTTAAATATATTTTTGGTATATTTTAGTTCTTGGATTTTAGTATCTAAAGTAAAATTATATATATATTGTATATTTTATTTATTTATTGTAAATTTTTTAATAATAAATGTGTGGTAATAAACATTTCACATGAAAATTAAAATAAGAAAGTGTTCTAAAATCATTTAATGCCTCCGAAAAATGTTATTATAATAATTTATAAATTTTAAAGATTATCTCCGTTAAAAAGTATTTTGACTGATCTCTAGATAAAATTAAACTAAACCTCATGGTGTCATTGCAAATTACCGTTAATTATAATAGAGACTATTCACAATGACAGGCATTTAAGACCAAATGCCAAAATCGTATTAACCTTGGTTAAGACAAAGTGCAAAGAAAAAAGTTGATGATGGGACCATGGCTCGAATAATGAAACCACGTTTCTGGGTAACAAGGAAAAGAAATTGTCAATTCAAAGGTAGATATATAATATTTACGTGTATATATATATATATGTATATATATATATATCAGTATATGTAGCGTATCGATTTAATCCATATCTATGCTAAAATTCTTGTCAACTTTTTCTGTTAATACAGCTTTTGATGTTGACTAGGCTCCAGTTAGGTGCATTTATTATGCAATGATACAAAATGATCCTATGCAACATATTTTGACTTTTTGATACTACGAAGGTGTATATATTGTACTATGCAGCAAAATGATTTTTTGGTGCTTACCAAAATAGACGGTTGTGTCAGGTCCTAGCTGTGTATAGCAAGACTAGATTAGGGTTGTATAGTGGTTATGAAATGAAGTGTAATTTGGGATAACAACGGGTCGGATTTGTAACGGGTTTGGTTAATATTATTATCATCCCATTTAAAAATTATTAATACCAAATTGATCTCAAATTTGTGACGAGTTATAATCAGTAATATCATTACCACCTCGTCGGGATTTAAAAATTACTAATATCAAATTGGTCTCAAATTTGTGACGAGTTGTAATCGATAATATCATTACCACCCGTCGATATAAACGGGTTCCATCGAATTACCATCGGTTGTACTAAATTATATTTAATAAATTAGAAGCACATTTGATTTACTAAATTATTTGATGACAAATTAAGTTATAATGCATTTGATGACAAATTAAGTTATAAACCAAGTATATCTCTCTTATTCTAGGCATATATTCTGTTTTACATTATAAACCAAATATCCCACATATTTAGACAAACAAAGGTATATAAACGCATATTGACTGAAATTCTTTCAAAATATATATATATATAGGTGTTAGCACCAAGAATCAGATTAATGAGTTATGTATAGACAAAGAGGCACGCACACACACATATATATATATATATATATAATTAAAATTAAAATCGTAAACGGATCGGAGTCAGGTTACCAACGGATTTTCCAGAAAACCCAAACTCACTTTGGGTTTTAATTTTGGATATCAAACACGTCACAAACCCGTTTATAAATTTATCAAACCCGCCTCAATCAGATTGGGCCGAGTCAGACCATTTTGCCATCCCTAAGTATAATTGAATCTTTGCACCCTTTACTTTGTGTGATTTTGCTATATTTTTCAAATATGCTAATATTATTATCGGTTTACTTCATTTACACCTCCTGAAATTTATTTTAATTTTAATCACACCCTCTCAGGTTTGAATATCTTCAATTCACCCCTAGGCTTGATATTCTCATTACTTACACCCCTTTAACGATGACATCATCCTAACATTTTTTGTAAATACCTAAATTACCCTCAATGTAAATCCTAGAACTGTTTGGAAACAAGGATATGTAATTTTATCAATTTGACCCCCTCCAATAATTTAATTTGTATTAAATTTTCAAAATAAATATAAAATTAAAAAATATATAAATTTTGAAAAAAAAAACTTTAAAAAACATATTAAATTCAAGACAAAAATATAAAATTAAAAAAAACATATAAAATTCAAATAATATATATTAAATTTTGAAAATAAATATAAAATTCAAAAAATAATATTTTAAATTTCAAAAAAAATTATAAAATTTGAAAATAAATATAAATTTCAAAAATATATATATTAAATTTCAAAAACAATTATTAAATTCAAAAATAAATATAAAATTCAAAAAAACATATAAAATTCAAAACCCCAACACCAACCCCAAATATTCACAAACAAATATTTAATATTTTTGGAAACTAATTTTTTTAATTTGTGAGTAAAAATTAAATCCTAAAACCCCCAACTCAACCCCAAATATTTAATTCTTACAAACACATTTAATTTTTTTGAAAACTAATTTTTACAAATAAATAAATTTCTCTTTCTCTCTCTCTCTCCCACACACACACCCACACCTGCACATAGCACGCACACATATATATATACACACACACACACACATATATATATATATATATATATATAGATCTACACCATCATCATCCGCCGCCGCCGCCCCCCTCCCATCACCACCCCCCATTTTAGACCAATTTTTGAAAATGGCGGTGGTAGTAAATTGATTTAAGGGTTGCTCGTGGTGGTGGTGGTGGCGACGGAGGTGGTGGTAGTGGCGGTGGTGGTTGGGGTTGAGGTGTTTGGTTTGAGTGTTAAATTGATTCAAGTGAGTGTTTGGTTTAGGGGTTAAATTGGTTTAGGGATTAAATTGATTTAAGGGGTGTTTGGTATAAGGGTATTTTAGACATTTCACATCATTAGGAGGTGTGATTGAAGATTTGCAAACCTAAGAAGGTGTAATTGAAGTAAAAGTAAATTTCAGGGGGTGTAAATGAAGATAACCTTATTATTATTTAGTATGATATTAGTTTGGTACATATTTTAAATTAAAATTGTACGATTTTATTACACCGACTGCAGCAACAACAAATCATGCTCCACACTCAGAATGCTAGTAGCTTATATCTTACCGCTGGCAAAATAAGATACGACACAAATTGAAAGGATTATGATTGACCATAAAAGAGTTGAAGTTGTATAAGGGTCGATCCGAACACGACACGTTTGACACGATTATATTTATTTTTATTTTTTTCTCTTCTCTAATTGGTCTTGGGTTGAAATATATTAATAAATTATTACTGGATCGTATTAAATTCAATTTAATTTTGTTTATAATAGGTTAAATAGTTCATTTCGTGTTGGATTGTGTCAACTTTAATTTAATATATTATAATAAATAGGTTGAATGAATTACATGGGTCGACACGTGAGTCGACACGGATAACCTGTGGGTTGGGTTAGAGTTTAACATATTTGACACGTATATTAATTAGGTATTTTTCGACCCGACACGATCTTAACCCGACATGTAACGTCCGGTATTTTTACGGGTTAATTTAAAATTTTTATTTAAACAATTATGTGCTTATGTTCTTAATGTGTTTAATTGTTTTAGCATGCCTTACATGTTTTACGTGTTATAAAAATTGTACGTAGCGTGTTGAATTTTCATTTTGAATTTAATGAAAATTATTGAAAACGATTTTGAGAAAGAAATGACCGAGGGGTAAATGAGTAATTTCACATTTGGGACACTTAGTGGGAAGTGTAGAGATTTTGGGTGAGAATTAGAGCATGAGTGACGTTTTGGTAATTAGAGAGGATGACAAGGGGTAAAAGGGTATTTAAGAGTCTTGATGACACTCTTGTAATTAACCCTAACTTTGGATGAATTTGGTCATTTCCACATTTCATGTGTTGTCTAATTTCTAGCCCTTGATCTCATTCTCCCATCTTTGTTTTAGACCCTTGGATCATAAGGCCTTGTTTGGTTGGCACTTAAATGGAATAATCCATTATTGTTGGTCATCCACTTGGCAAGACTTTTTCTCAACCATTGGATGGTTATTTGATTTCCATCTTTATTCTAAGCCCTTGGATGATAAGGCCCCGTTTGGCAAATTAATGAGTTTTGTGAGTTGTGTCATAAGTCATCCACTTAGCAAGACTCATTTCTAGCCCTTGGATTCATTTCCTTTTTCCTAGCTTCATTTTGAACCCTTGGATTTGAGAAGGGTTAGTGGAGAATCTCTACACTTATGAGTTTCTCTCATTTGCAAGACATTCTCTCATTCACACAAAAATCTTTATCTTCTCCCATAAGGTTCTTGCTAAGTTCTCCCTCACTTCACTCTTTCTTCTTCAAGTTGTCAAATTCTCTCTTCCTTGTGATGAGAATTTGAGGAAGGTTTGTGCATGAAAGTGGATGTTGGTGCTCCAAGCTTTCTTTTGAGCCAAATCTTGGTAAGTAATTTCTACTCCTTTGGAATTTCTAGTATCAAACCCTAGTTTCTATTATTGAATTCTTGTCTTCAATTTTTGATTTATGGAGTTGTCTATCTATAGCTCTTGCTTGAGACTCCATTGAAGCTTAGCTATCGGTTGGGTAGAGCTTAGTGTTGGCTTTGGAATAGGTTGGGTGGATTCGAATCACTCTTGGAGACCTTGCTTGTTCTTGGTGCTCTTACTTGGAATTGAGGTAGGGGAAAAACGATTTGTCTTTGTTTTTGTATGAGGGTGTGTGCGTCTATGTGTATATATGCCGTATATATATATACAAGTTGGTCTTGATAGCTTAGACTATGATTTAGGCCCTTGAGAACATGATTTTGTGATATAAATTCATATTGTGGTTTATTTCTTACTAAATATGAAATTGTAAGTATTGTGATGATGGTGGTGTAACATATGGCCTAATAAAAGAGCATGTTGAGAAATGTTACTATAATTGTGAACTTGCTTATTAATTGTGAAATGATGAGCCTTGTAATAATTTGGATCCAATATAATGTTATTTGATAGAAACATGTATTGAGATAACATGTGGTTATGATTGAGAACCTTCAATTCATTTTGGGGTACATCATGTAGTGTCAAAACATGGGTGTACGTTTATTCGTGTTGTCCACGAGTCTTTGGATTATGAAGTCTCAACCTGGTTGTGCATATGAAGTCACAACCGTGTTGTGCGTATGAAGTCACAACCGTGTTGTGCATTTGAAGTCGCAACGGGGTTGTGCATATGAAGTCGCAACGGGGTTGTGCATCCGTTTCCGGATTTCAATGTCGTAACTGGGTTGTGCATTGAGTTTCAAGGGTTAAGAAGGTGTACCATGGGTTGAGTCACATTGCACTCATATGTCATATATGTAATTGTGATAATCTTGTCAAGGCATGCGATAATTTTGAATAATTATGATGTGAGCATGTTGGGGGACTTGTTTGTGGGGTTTGAAGGGGTTCCGGATTGGCGTGAGAGCCATATGGGACAAGAGACCGACCTAGGGTTAGTGACATGAACCATGGTTGGGTTGAACCACTCGGACTACCGAGATAGAGGCAATGACGCTTCCTCTACTGGGCTAGTGAGCTCACCCCACGCCTTATATAATTTTCAAGTGATGATCCCGTTGGGAGAGTTCCGTAGTCTATCCGTGGACGTGTGGATGTATGTCCGCCCTTTTGTGCATGGGAGGCGGACGACACTTTTATTTTTGTTGGGCGTTAGGCCGATAAATATGTTCCTTTTTCATATGTAAACCAAACTTGTAAGACTATATTATTTTGATCCGGTTAGCATGTTAGCCGATGTGGTATGGTCCATGTATATCCCTTGGAGCGCTATGCGCGGGGATTGTATTCTTTTGGTGCACTTCGGTGCCGGATTGTGTATTTTGAACAACTACAACATATTTGGCCTTTGAGCGTTTAAATGTCAATTTTGAATATTTTACTTGGAGTTATGAACGTGAATTGGATGATTTGCCATGAAATGTGAGTATTAGGTGTTTAGCCGAAAACGGCGTTTTTCTAGGTTTTCAAACTAACCATTTTCGATTTGAATAGAAAAACCCGTTTTCGCCTACCCCCGTAGCCGGTAAATTTTCTTGTTTTAGAAATGGTCTTAAACTCATTTTTCAAAGACTTTGAATCTTAGAAACCGGTGATATTTAAAGCGGAGACCGGGGGCAAGACGGATAACTTTACAAACCTTAAATGGGTATTTTTGTTCAAAGTTCATGTTGTATTAGGATGACTTGAATCATAGATTAAATGTGCATCAATCAAATGTAGGTTGGGGAAATATTTTTAGTTGGGAATTCAATCACTTTTAGGGTCATTTTTTAAGCTTCGTATTGAAGCAGTCGACTGCCGAAGAGCCGGCAGCCGACTGCCGGAAATATGGCATTGCAGCTTCTTTTTCCTTTAGCTTCGTCTTAGGGCAGTCGACTCTCGTACACGGGCAGTCTACTCTCGGACATTTAGCCTTGTTTCGACCATTTTCAGAAATTCATTTCTCTCACCTCGCACCTTGGATTTAGGTCCCGTTTGTTTCTATGGGCTCTCCTATGACCAAATTATCGGGATAAAATTATAAATGACCAGTTTAACCATGTAATGACTATTTTACCCTTGGTTAAAGAGGGGTACCTCAACTTTAGTTTTGGGTCAGTGTCGTCTGACACCACTTTCGAAAATTCATATCTCTTTGCTCGTGACTTCAAATTTGGTTCCGTTTGTTCGCATTGCTTGTGCTAGGTCCAAAGTTTGTAGGCGTAGTTGGAGATTCCCATTTCACCCCTGAATTGACCATTTTACCCTTGGGTAAACGTGGTGGGTTGAAATGTTCCGTTCTAGGTACCGAGTGTTCGGTTTACCTCTTTTCCGATCCCGTGGGATCTTTTTGGCATCTTTGAGATGTTGTAGGTCTATTTTACCTGTTTATGGGTATTTTATGACTTAAATGGATTTTATTTCATTTATGTTTTCTTCCGCATTCACTCCCTTAGCTCTTAGGCTCGGGTTTGGAGTCCTAGGAAATTTAGGGCGTGACACGACACGATCTCAATCTGATACCGCCAACACAAATTGCCAACCCTAATGCCACTTATGAAGTTATAATCTTATTATAACAAGAAATGCATAATATGAATTTTATTTTGTTTAATAGCAAAAAAATAAGTTTATTAATCTATAACGATCTCAATATATGAAAGTAGAAATAAGCTATTAAGGCCTTCCTTTGTAGGTTGTCTAGTTCCACCTGGTCTGGTTTGATCTTTGTTTTCAGGGACCAAACCATGTTTGTTTGGATTTGGTTTCAAATTTTGGAACCAAACCAAAGGGGATGTTTTTTGAACTAGATTGTTTTATGGTTCAACCTGGTCCGGTCTTATTAATAAAATATATTTATAAATAATTAAAAATGAATAACATATTTTAAAAATAAAATATAAATAATAAATAATAAATAAAATGAATTAAATAATACCTAATACCTAATAATAATAAATAAATGAATAAATAATAAAATATATTTATAAATAATTAAAAATGAATAATTAATAATATAAATAATAACTTAAATAAAACATATTTAAAAATAAATAATAAATAATAAAACAATAGAATTAAATAATATATAATAATAAATTAATAAATTACATAAAACATATTTAAAAATTTAATAAAAATAATAAATAATAATAAATAAATATAATAATAAATAGAAATAATAATAAATAAATAAATATAATAATAAATAAATACTTGATAATAATAATAAAAAATGAGTATAATAATAATTAATAAATATTAAATTAATAAAATATATTTTTAAATAATTAAAAATGAATAAATAATTTATAAATTAAATGAATTAAATAATGAAATAATAATAATAAATAGAATATATTTATAAATTAATATATAAATGAATAAATAATAATATAATAATATAAATAATAAAATATATTATAAAGTGAAGAAATAATAAATAAAGAAATAAATAATACATAAATAAATATTATAATAAATAATAAGACTAGACCGCTTACCAAACAGACTTTTAAGTTCAAAATCTAGATCAGATTAGATCAGACTACACCGAACCGGACCGGACCAGACCAGACCAGACAGACTGCCTACCAAACATGGCCTAAGTTTTTAGTGATAAACTGGTTTTAGAAAAAAAATTGCATGTAATTTTTTTGAACTATTCAAGTTGGCAATAAAAAAAGACAAATACTCAAACTTCACTATCACTATTTAAGGTGACAAATTATAACAGTATTGTAATTTAACGTACAATTTAAGAGTAACAATTTATAAGTTGGCTAATTTTTTTACGAATTAATCGAAGTGTGATAAAGTGATGACATGCACTCTTCTCGAAGAAATAATTTCAAGGGTTGTTTATGTGATGAATAATTTATATATAAAAAAGTTTTAAATCATAATATTTTATATATGTCAAATATTACTGGGTATAAACTTATTGCTGTAAACATCTACATACAATATGATATATAGGAGATAATAATATAGTAGAATAAAAAGTACAACATAAGTCATAGATATTTTTTAAGGGCCTGTTTGGTTGGCTAGGTTTGTGTTTGTGTTTATGTTTTTTGGTAAAACAACTTGTTTGGATGACTTGTTTTGGGCCAACCGGTTTGTAAACAGTAAAAAAACCCAACTCATTTCACAGTACAATTTGAGAAACATGAATTTGGTGTTTTTTCAAGTTTTTTTTACTGTGCAATAAAACTCGATGAAAAAGAAAAAGAAAAAAAAAACGTCGTCAAACACACTTGGAAAAACCTTTCCCAAAAACTGTTTTCTCACAAGAGCTTGGGCTAGGGTTTCTCATTCACGAAGGGGCGATTTGTGGTGATTCTTCTCATGTCTTCAGATCTGGCCATGAATTTGTGATCTTCATCATCACTTTCGCTGGATCTAGGGTTTCACGAAGAGAGGCGACTGCTAGGGTTTCGATTGGAGCGCATTTGGGCTTCACAGCTGGTTGCACAGAGAGAGGCGATTTCCGCGACTGTTCCTTCTCGATTTGAGATCAGGTTGGCTTTTAACTTCGTTTTTGTATATATAATCCACAATATATATATATATACATATATATTTGACTATACATTCAGAAACGACTGAAAGACGGTCACTGCCCTAGAAGTCTCCGCGAACCTTCCCTCCATATCTGCCCTCTTAACCAAGCCCCTTCTTCTCTTTTGAAAACTCTCTCTCTGTCTCTCTCTAAGCACACCTTATAGACAGAGAGTCCACTTCATGATACAGTGCTTGGGTGATTTCTCAGACTCTTTGCTTAGGTACGATCAATCTCTTCTATCAAACCCATGTTTTTTTTTTTTTTTTTTAATTTTGAGCAATTTGAATTGATGTTTTTGTTGGTTTCACTCTATTTTGTTTCTCATTTTATTACTTAATTTAGTGGTTATTATGCTTATTCCATATCTAAGTTGTTCCTTATTGGTTAAATTCTGTTTTTTGATACTTGTGAAATATGGTGAAATATTACTTTATGACTTTTGATGATCAGCCTATTTCTCTGATACCCGTGTTCTCTTTTATTTTTATTTTTTATTTTTTATACTTACATTTATCATTTTTTACTCAAATTGTACAACTGGGTTTTGGGTTTTTCTTAATTTTTAGTTTGTTTCAATTTTGATTCGATGAAATCAATGTCTGTCTAAGCTGTGTCATTTTTTAATTCATTTTGTTTTGGCACCTTTTTTGCTTTGGATGTAGAGATTTTGTAGGTGAATTCGTTGAGAGTTTAATTTGCGAGTATCTTGATAAATATATAATCTGTGAGACTCTTTGCCTTTGTCATCCAATACAATTATACCAATGTGTTTCTTTTGGGACTTTTTACTTTGCATTTTTTTCATTTTATTAAACGATTTGTACGATTGTGTTATCTTAATCTTACTTTGTTTCAGTTGTAATTTGTTTGAGTTGATGTATGTGTTAGTGCTGTTATTTTGCTCATTCTTTACTCTTTTGGGTAGACTCAATTTAGTAATTTTAAGGCTACTTGGGAGTTGGAACATATGATGAATATCTAATTTCTAATTTTTCATTTCATTTAAGAGAGTGATTGGAGGGATTTGAAATTGAAGGACGTTTGTTATTTGCTTTGATGATGTTTTCAACTAGTCATTAAAAATTTAAAGTCCAATGTTTTTGGTATGTAAAGTTACATTTCTTGACGTGCTTTTGTTTTGAGAAATGCAGTACATTTCCGAAAGCTGTTTAAAACTTGCTTATTGCAATTTTTTTTTTCCAATTATGTCTCAAAAGCTTTTATTCTTTGTAAGCTTGAGATTAAGAAATTAATATGTTCCTCTAAATTTTGATTTATTTTCTCTGTTTAATTTGGTGCAGTGTGTTAATTCTTTTGAAATGCTTTGGCAGAGTATATCAAATGGATATGGATAAAATTTGAATATTTTGTTATTGACAAATAAATCTTCTAAGCTCATGTATTGACATATTATCTCTCTTTATTTCAATTTTGTTTATATTATTAGGATTTGTTATTTCTAAACTATTTTCATTCAATTTCCAAGGTGCTACTGATCTTAACCATTTCGTTCCTAATATTATTTCTAGTTCACAATCTATCTGTGGATTTATTAGAAGACTTTTCCTCCTATTATTATTTCTTTGTCAACTTGCTGTTTACATTCTTTCGTAATTTCTTCAAAATCATTATACACATGATTTGAACTTTTAATAATAGGTGTATCTCCAACTAAATTATAGGGGATATAATTTTCTCCTGCTCCTGTATCTATTAATATAGGTATTAGCTTTCTATCTATTTCTCTTAATATATGATATTGGTAAATAAAATCTTTGTTTTTCTGATTATTTCCAAATTATCTATATTTTGGTTGCTATTTTCTCCTATTTCATTGAACCTTTTTGATATAATAGATAAATTTTTAGTTTCATCTGGTTCTTCAAATTTTACTATATCTTGTGGTATTTCTTTTATCAAATCTTGGAATGGATTTCTTATTATTGCTCCAGTGGTTTTCTTTTTCCTTGCTATGCTGGCTTTATTGCTAAAAACATATATAATTGTTTCGTTTTTACTGTTATTATTTTACTTCCTCTTAATACATTTTTATCTGTTTCACTAAGGTTTTCAAACCATGTTCTGGTACATCCTATTAGTGTTGATATTATATAACTAGCTGTTTTAGCTAATGTTATCTTATTTTCTGTTATGGACTTCTCTATTTCGGCTACCCATATTTGTACTACTTTATCTGTTTCTTTAGTACAGTCTAAATCCAAATATCCTTTACTACTTTTAATTAGCTAAGGTTTACATGATTTTTCCATCAGAAAAAACATTTTTATATGAAATTGTTGGGGAAATGTGGATATTTTTTTATTTTATTTTTTTGCAATTAAGTCAAGTGTGCAGGAGTAGCAACTGATCAAATTGTATTATCAATTGGTATCTGATTACCTTCTAATATTTATTGGTGATGGACTTGCAATATGTCTTATTAAAAATTTAGATGGATACCACTAACATCAATGATGAGGTAGATCATAGTCCCGTTTGGGGGAAAGGACCACTTGATATATTGTTCAGTTTGATGGAGGAACAAGTCAACCTGGGTTATAAGATAGAAGGATCATTCACAAAAATTAGGTGGTCCAATATTCGTGACGGTGTCAAAGTCAAACTCGGATCTGGGTATACTCCTGTTACGATTAAGAACAAATGGCAAAGTCTGAAAAAAGACCACCGTTTGTTTCTAAATGTCAAAAAGGCAACAGGAGTTGGCTTTGATGAGGCGACGAATATGGTGACTATGGAGTCTGAACAATGGGATAGGTTGGATCAGGTTAGTATTCTTGAATATAGTTTTAGAAGTTGAGATTACAATTTAGTAATATCATTTACTAAAATAGACGGTTTATATTATGTTGTAGGTGTACAAGGGTTGCAAGGCAAAATTCCAGGGAAAGCCTTATGTTTACTATAGGCAAATGACTCTCTAAGTGGGAGGTACTGAAGCCACTGGTGAACACGTCCGACCTTCTACCAGGTTACCCTCATCCTTTCCAGAGTCCTCGTCCCGTGCTCATGTTGACCTAGATATTGATGATGAGGATGATGTGGTCGATATTCCTGAACCAGTCCATGCCCGAAAGAAAAGGAAACATGATCCAATGTCAAAGGCAATTTATGATTTGATAGCTTGTATTAAAGATACGAGTGCTACTAAGGTTCAAACCGTGAGTCAAAGCGTGGGTAGTGTTGTATCCGCCTATGAAAAAGGGCAAAGCGATGAGGCTATCTCACCAACTAAAATTGACAATACTTACCAACACTTTGAGCAATGTGCTGATATATTAGGGAAGCTGGTAGGAGTGGATGATGCCCATTTTGCTAAGGCCATTGATAAGTTTGAACATTCTGAAATTTTTCGACGTTTCTTTCTTAAGCTTTCAGATGAGAGGAAAGTGGCCTGGGTGATGAATCTGTAGTTGTGTGTGTACTTTTAAATTTGGAGGATTGTGTGTGTATTTTTAAATATTTGGAGGATTGTGTGTGTATTTTTAAATATTGGATGATTGTAGGACTAAATGTGGATGATTATTATGTTATGTCTATTTTTAAATTGGATGTTTATGTTTTGGTCAAATAGTCAAATATTTTATTATTTGTGCCTCATGATAAACTATACTTTTTCTATTTTATCATTTTTCTGCAAGGCGTGAAAACCTGTTGAATGTTTGCTTTAATAGTGTATCAGGACATCATCAATCCTATTCTGCGCCATGAGTAATGATGGTCGTATGTTACAGGACATCGTTAACATTGTTCTTGAATCACTTGTTGATGATTCGGATGAAAATTCTTGTCTCGCTGCAGTATGTCAGGTATTGCAACAATATAATTCACAGAGAAACAAAATGCCGTGTAGGACTTCGGCTTTACGTGGTCAACAATATGTTACTGAGTTAATCCGCGGGAATGAGACTAGGTGTTATGAAAATTTAAGGATGAACCCTGATGCCTTTGAAAATTTATGTGAGCGATTAAAGGGATTAGGGTTAAGCGACTCCAAATGGTTAACAGCACAGGAACAGTTAGCTATATTCCTCCTAACTTTGAGCCATAATGCTAGGAATCGATTGGTAGCTGAACGATTTCAACACTCAACATGGACTATATTCACTCATTTTCACCGTGTTTTACATGTTATTGGAGTTCTTGCAACTGAAATAATTGTTCCTCCTAACTTCAATGTCGTGCCACTTGAAATCTTGGCAAATCCAAAGTATTTTCCTTTCTTTGAAAATTGCGTGGGTGCAATAGACGGCACCCATGTCGATGCCCATATCGAAGCAAGTAAACAAGTACGATACAGGGGCAGGAAAGGGTTTTGTTCTCAGAATGTGATGGCCGTCTGTTCATTTGACATGAAATTCACGTACGTCATAGGTGGATGGGAAGGGACAGCCAATGATTCTAGAATTTTGAATGAGTGTCTTGCACGGGGGGATTTAGACTTTCCCATGCCTCCTGAAGGTATATATTAACAAAAATATAATTGCTCCATGATTTTTTTTAACATATTTTCCTAAGTTCATTCTATAACATATTTTATGTTTACCAGGAAAATATTATTTGGTTGATTCTGGGTATGCTAATCAACCGGGATTTCTAGCTCCGTATCGAGGTCAAACATATCATTTGGCCGAATTTCATACTGGAGGTAATCGTGTTCGCGGCCGTGAGAAATTGTATAATTTCAAGCATTCTTCATTACGTAATGTGATTGAAAGATGTTTTGGCATGTTGAAGATGCGATTTCCAATTCTTAAGCGGATGCCTTGCTACAAGTTTCCTACACAGGTCGACATTGTAGTAGCTTGTTGTGCACTGCACAACTTCATTAGGATGCACGGACAGGCAGATGTTATATTTGACGGTACATCGGGTGAGAGCTCGGGCGAAGGGAATGAGGATGATGATGGAGATGACAATCATGCACCTGAAAATGTTATGCCTATGAGGGGTGCAATGAATGCAGTTCGCGATACAATAGCTGACTTAATTTGGGCCGAACGATAGATGTTATATTTATCTATTCTTTGCTTTGCTTTTTCTGCACTATTGCTAAATCTTGCTGCTAAATTACCCCGACACTCATTGAAGCCAGACTTGGGGCCAAAGACAGATATTGCATATGGAATTGCTCAGGAGCTGGGGCGCGGAGACTCTGTAACTAAGCTTCATTGTGATATGTCTGATGTGGTATGCTTTGTTTTTATACTTCTTATAGACTTTAGTGTTCTTCGCTTCTGGGTAATTTCTTTGCATTACAGCTTGGAACTGTTTTTCTGCCATCAGTTCTGCAAGTGTAATGTTGGGTCATCTGTTCATGGTTATAAGAAATGATAAGAAGGTAACAACTTGAGGTAGAGGTCTGGGGTGATTTTAATAATTCCATGCTCAAGCGTGGCCAATTACGGTCATTAGATGCATATACTGTACTATATCAAGACTCAACCATATAGTGCGGTAGTAAACAAATAAAAACACATACCAACATTTTTGCAGTTAGAAATATGTTGATAAATTTTTAGAAGAGGCTCAGATTGAAGCACTTGTTGCACATTTGGAATGTGCGCACCATCAGCAACCGGCCACAGTTCATATGGAATATACGATTCTCTAGCCGGAGAGGCCAAAAAAGAAGGATGTGAGCATGTAATTTTTATTTCTTTCAGAAATACAAATGAGATGAATTAGCTTTAGGGGGAGATTTATTTAGAAGCAAAAGACTTGAATCATCTTTTATGGACGATAATTTTTGTTCCATTATATTGAACAACGAGTATTTCTCTATCTTGGCAATTGTAATAAAAGATTGTGGTGATATTTACATATATCTACCCTCATTTTCCTTTTTCTTTCTACCTTTTATTTTTATTTTATGAACATGACAAGTATATCTGACACATGCCACAAGTTATGCACTCGAGATGAGAAAATAGATAGTGTGACTGGATGGATTTTTAATTTAGGTGAATTCAAATTAATTTAGATGAATTCGAAGAAATGACAATGAGGTTGAGAGTCAAACATACAACTTTATTTTCTTTTTCATTTGTTTTTTTTATATATATATAGCCAGGGAAAATTCTTCTATTTTTTAATTTCTGATATATGTAATCTTACCTAGCAACTCATGGGGAGGTGTTGCCGAAATTTTTTCATTTCCAAAAGTGTCCATGATGAACAATACCAACTTGTCATAGAAAATATTTGGTAAAGAAGTGCCTTTCAATTGCCAAAAATTTGACATCATTAATTTTTGTATTTTCAAAAAACAAAAAAAATACATTTGAAGTCACCAAACGTGTTTTTCTGTTTCTGTTCTGTGAAATTCAGAATAAACAGACTCTGCCAAACATGTTTTTCTGTTTCTGTTAGGAAAAACAAGGCTATCCAAACATGTTTTTCTGTTTCTGTTATGAAAAACAGGACTCTGCCAAACGTGTTTATTGATTTTTAATTTTTCAATTTCGACCCAAAAAACATCCCTACCAAACATACTTATGTTTTTGGATGAATAAACGAAAAAACCAAAAACCTGTTTTTTGTTTATTTCAACACAAACACAAACACAAACACAGCTCTACCAAACAGGCCCTAAGGGGTTTAGCCCTCTGAAAAGCCCCCAAACCGAAGAAAAGAAAAAAAAAAAAAAAACCCAGAATATTCAACATTATCACATTTTCGCTTCTGAAAGCCATGAACGTAATTAGGTTGAAATGTAAACATCTTACCTTCTTTAGGTTCTTATCCACCTAGATAAATGAAAATTTTCTACTTTCTACTTCCATGCATTTTGAAATTTCAATTCGGTAATGAGCTTAATATTATAAGTTAAGTGTTTTTTATATTATAATCTGATAAAAATAATTTTCTAAAAAAAAAAGATATAATTTGGAGTAATGATTTAGTACACTTTTGAAAGCAAAATAAATCCTTATACAAACCACCTTAAAATTGTTTAAAACAACACTAATTAATACTTAAACTATATTCTATTTCTATTTAATGATGATTGTGATGGTGTATTAGCTCACCATTGAGATCTTCATATACTACTTGTAAATTAAGCCCAGGTACAAATACTACTTGGTGAATCAAATCAATATTATTAATGCAAACACACAATAATGGTGAACATCCAATGAAGTTCATTATTACCTTGAAAATGATACAATGGAGTTTATTATTACCTTGTAAATGTAAATGATGTATCATCATTGCTTGTTTGGAATTATTACGGTTTAACCTTCGTATTTTGAATATTTATAATTTGCTCGCCTACTAATCATAGGCATTTATTTCAATGATTGACAAAATTAATTTACAGTTCTACTTATGTAAATTTTTTTTACAAGAATTCCGGGCAATATAGATGAGATAACGTTAACATTAATTGACGTTGACTATGCTAGAAGTTTGCATGAGAGGAAAAAGTGAAACCTAGTAAAAAAGGTAATAGTAATTTGCCGGACTAGAGGGGTCATATTGTAATAAGTCCAAACAAAATAGGAGGAAAGCTGTAATTTACCCTTTCTTTGATTATCGAAGATGTATTAGGTTCTTACATTAATGTTAATTAAAAATGAATATAATTATATTTTATTTTTATTTTTGAATACTATCATATATATTTCTAAAATAACAATTCTTTCCCTTTTCTTGATTAAGAAAAGCAATAAAATTTACATCTCAATACAATAAAACAGATCGTTCTGCATGCATATACTGTTTTGCTGACATCGCATGCCACCACTTCTTTAGAGATACAAATCTCTTGTATCAGTAATATGCAACCGTATTGTATATATATGCAGAGTAATTCAATACTTATTTTGTAGTCACATTTAAATTCAATATATTAAGAGTAAATTACACCACATCTAAGATCGGAATATGAGTGCAACATTAACTTTTCACCATTCATAAATATATATGTATCCAGAATACTTTATTTGCAGGTATATCAAGTTGAAATTATTTTATTTTTGAAAGGAAATTTTTTTTATTGAAAATATCAAGTTGAAATTGGAGTATTCATATGTTTGTCCACTTTATTAATTACCAAGACCAAATTGGGCAAAGTGAGTATGATAATATATATATATATATATCCTTGTAATAAACAGGAAGAAATCTAACTCCATAATTTAATGACGTATATACCATTGTAATAAATAAAGAAAAAATAATTCAATAAATTGATGGAAAACTCCAAAAGTATATTTATAAATGGAGAAAATGAGAGAAAAATTTGTATGAATTTTGACCAGCACAAATAAAACATATGGAAAGAACAGGTACAATGTCTTCAACACCCAATGTTTTGCTGGTAAAGTGAACATATGCATACATTACCGTATTGTATGATTTATCATGCATAATTATGTTGATGAGCACATTTCTTTCTTTTTTTTAACTTATTCATGTTCCTAAAGTAGTAGGCGTAAAATTTAAAACATAGCTATATGGCAGAATAAAACTCATGTATAGAAATATATTATGCACATATATAGAGAGAGTAATAAATATTCAGTATATATCAATGCAACAATATATGAACCCAATCACGTAGCAAAATTAAACCATCAAATTCTAACATCCAGTTTAAAACACTCAGAAAACAAATTCATGCCATCATACAACTAATTGTCCAAATTCTTCTTGAAAAAAAACACACTAATTGATCAACTTCCAAAAACATAAATAGATTAAGGGTGCGTTTGGATAGCAGTGTTTTTGTTTTTGTTTTTTTCCTCTTGAAAATCAAAATTCTTTTTGTTTTTGTATTTAGGGTAGTCCGGATACAAAAACATGTTTGGTTCGAAATTTTATCCGAAAAATTTTTGGGAAAAAAAAAAATAAAAACACGTTTGACAAACCTTGTTTTTTCAGAAAATCTGAGAACAGAAACAGAAAAACACGTTTGGCAGCGTCTGTGTTTTCTGGATTTTTGAGAACAGAAATAGAAAAACACGTTTGGCAGCGTCTGTGTTTTCTGGATTTTTGAGAACAGAAACAGAAAAACACATTTGGCAAGTTGAATTTTTTTTAGGGTAAAAAGTTTACTAAAAAATTGATTATTAATAGTTTTTATTATTATTATTATATAAAATTATGTTTAGATATTGATTTTGATAAAATTAATACCAATAAATATATGATGGTATAAAAAATATTGACACGCTTATACATATAAATTCTTAAAAATCTATGTTGTTTTTGTTTATTCTCTCAGTACTGTGTCTTACATTTGAGCACTATTATAAATGGACTAGCCTCTTTATTATTAATTGGAAAAAAATAATGGAATCATCTACTCGATTGCTTTTGAGTCGGTTGGTTTCGTTTGAATAAACAGAGGAGATAATTGGAAAAAAAGCATCAAATTATCTACTTGACTGAGTGACTGAATCAATGCCTTTCGTTTATATAAACAGGACAAGAATATTTGGGGGAAAAAAAATGAGATTTTAAGAATTTGAAAATTTTGCAAGAGAAATTTGAGGAAAACTGAAAATCATAAAAATTGATTTTAAAAAAATTCATTTGTAAACACTGCTGCATATGTTACCCTTATTTCAAATCACGTACTTTTCAAACCCCACTACGGTTTCACCCCACGGTCACTAGCTGTTATGACAGCAAAAGGCAAGGACTTCAGTGAGCTTCAATAAAAATGTTACTTCACTTGCTAACTTGTATAGTTCTTGCACAGGATAAGATGAAACTTCTGAAGTAAAATGGTCTTTCTTCATGAAGATACAAAATAAAAATGTCTATTTATTTATTTTGTTCACAATCCATCATAAATTATATTAGAGTCATCCAGTACTAGTGAAGTAAGAAAAATAAATGGATCGCATATAAATATGGTACATGCTACAAATACGCAAAGTCATACAAAATAACATATCTTAAGCACGTCGATTAACCCAAACGGCCTCAGCTATATCATTGCGAAACGCTTGCATATATTGGGTGCCGAGTTGACCTTGTAATACCTCGACATCATCATTTTCATCGGCCACATCCCCTTCACCCGTATTCTGGGCCCCATCCCCTTCACCCGAACTCTCGAATTCTCTCCCATCAAATATGTTATCCCATTGTCCAAGTATCCTTATGTAATTGTGCAGAGCATAACAACACATGACAATTTGAACTTGAGTGGGGAAGTTGTACGGACGCATTAGCCTAAGCATTGGAAACCGTTGCTTAAGCATGCCAAAGCACCTCTCAATTACATTTCGCAATAAGGAATGTATGTAATTGAACATTTCTTCTTTCCCTTGAAACCTGGTAACGGTTTGAAATTCGGGCAAGTGATATCGCTGTCCTCGATATGGGGCTAGAAATCCCGGTTGATTGGCATAACCGGAATCGACCAAATAATATTTTCCTATTTACAGAATAAAATTCAATAGATTAGAATAGGATACTAAATTATAAATTGAAATAAACACACCATATATTTTATGAACATATGTATTTACCTGGTGGGGGTTTAGGAAACATCCATTCCTCCCTCGCAAGACATTCGTTTAGTATTCGGGAATCATTAGCCGATCCTTCCCAGCCTGCTATGACATAAGTAAATAACATATCAAATGAACAACATGCCATAACATTCTGTGTTGAATACCCTTTTCTACCTCTATATGTATATACCCTGTCGGCTTCTATATGGGCAGGCACATGGGTGCCATCTATTGCACCCACAGCATTCATGAACGGGTGGAACCTCGCCCCTTTGTTCAAAATATGTTGAGAAGGTCCAGTCATGTCAGGAGGGACAATGAGTTCATTCCCAAGAAGTAGTACCACTCGAATTACCCTGTGTATGTGCCGGTTTATTGTTTCAGTTGAATGCTGAAATCTTTCAGCTACTACCCGGTTCGTTTTTGTATGGCTTAGGGTTTGTAAGAAAATCGCAACTTGTTCAATTACTGATACGCTCCTAGTATCAGTTAACCCTAATTCCTTTAACTTCTCACATAATTTCTCGAAGGCAAATGGTTGCATCCGCAAGTTTTCATGACATCTATCAGGATGCCCATGTAGTAACTCTTTAACATAATCAGAACCTCTCAACATCAAAGTCCTACACGGAACTCGTTCATAATCCATCTCTTGCATATACTCTTCCATCATTAAGCACATGGCATGACAACTATGTTCTTCTTTAGAGTCGTCATTAACATAAGGTACTAACAGCTGCCAATAGGAGTTCAACAGGTAGCGTTGTTCATCGCTCATATTGTTCTTGATTTACCTACTAACAACAACACTAATTAATAATGAGTAGAATAATTCTAAAAAATATGACATTATAAACTTTTAAACAAGTCATCACTAAGAAAATCATAAAAAAACACACGGGACTACAATTATCCAAATAACACACCGTACTACATTCTGTCACTTGCCATAACCAATCTAGCAGGGTCCTAGCCTAGGCTTCATGATTAATGAAGTTTTTTGCAAATGGATACACAATGGTCATTTGAATATAAATTTATTTCAGTATCATAACCACTTTGTAGAAAAGGGTCTTAAATGAAATTGCAGGTGAATTTGTGGTTCCTTAAACTGTATAGTGTATACAAATATATTATAATTAATATATGATATGTAATTAAGTTGTTCTCACTCTTGTCTAGTACCCTGTCATATTCTAAAACCTGAATTTGAGATTGGTGAGGACTTTAATGGTTGATGACAAAAAAAATTTGATAATTTTTATTCTGTTTACTTTATAAGGATGTGGGGAATATTGCTCAAGATAAATATATTACTGGTCTATGACTTAATTCTATGATAAAGAGGGAGAATATATTCTAAAAGTGAACAATATTGCAAGGTATGAAAGTTGTTGCAGTACCTTTCTTTTGTATCTTAATTGCAATTCATTCAAGTCCTACTTATATGAATCATGATATATTGTCATGAAGTGCGTCATTTGTTATTACAGCGGATCAACAACAGCAATTGCAAAAAATCTTATCATGGGCATCTTATCAAGATTAACTTCTTAAATAACAACCATCAATAAATACCAATTTAATGAAAATGAAGAAAGATCAAAGACTCACCACCCCTGCCCAAATGGTGGCAATGGAATCTCCCAAGTCTTCCCTCTTAGAACTGCACTTGTAAATCTACAAATCACCCACATTACAAAATATAAACACTTCAAATCTCAAACATCCTAACCTGCAAATATATGAATACATACATATATATACATTCCCCCAATTTTCAACAGAATATTCAAATGCTGCTAAAATTCTCGTAATTATTCTAAAATTATCAAACTATGCATAAAAGAACAGGTTACCATTGTATATACCTAAAATTTACTCTTTGAGGTGAAGCAATTTCGATACTGGACCGAACAAAGAAAACCCCATGAGGGGGAAAAGTGTCATATAAAAGTGTCTTTAAACAAGTCATCACTAAGAAAATCATAAAAAAAAACACGGGAATACAATTATCCAAATAACACACGGTACTACAATCATCCAAATAACACACAGTATTACAATCATCCAAATAACACACGGTATTACAATCATCCAAATTCAACACAGGCTACAGTCATCCAAATAAAAACAAAGCAAAAGGGATCGAAATAAATCCAAACTACAGTCATGCAAATAACACCATCACAGTACAATCATCCAAATAACACAGAACATAGATAATCCTAAGGAAAATTGTTGGCCCAAGCAATTTTCTTATCCTCTGCAACGGTAATAAAGAATTGCTGGAATGCCTCAGATTTTTCCAATGCAATCACTGCCTTAGCATATTGCTCACTACCTACACCCTCCAGGTTCCCTAAGATTTCAACACATTGCATAAACTGATTGTACGTGTTCTTAGGGGGGGAGTTGACCTCATCATTCTGACTAGTCTGAGGTTCCACACTAGGAGTTGACCTTGTAGCAGAGTTGTTAAAGGCACTAACGACAGTCTGGGTTGATTTCTCGAATTTCTCATCTCTTGCAAGTGATGTCTCCTTAATGACATTCATGAAATCATACATGGCTTTAATAAAACGCTCATCCTTCATTTTTTTGCGTTTTGGGCCTGCAGACCGCACAAAGTCGTCAGTATCAATCTCATCATCTACTGGGCGGGTGGAGGACTCTGGTTCAGATTCCGGTCTCATAGTGGAAGGCATGGCAAAGTCACCAGTAGCTTCACCGTATTCATCTATGACGCTCCATTGTCTATGGTATATGAACGGCTTACCCTTAAATTTGTTCTTGATCCCGGGAATTTTCTTCCAAAAAAAAAAATGAATTAATCATTAGTTCGGAGATAATAATAATTCACCATATTCAATGTGAGGTTGATATGATTTTTCATATTACTACGTACCTTATCCAAACTGTCCCAAAGTTCAGGCTCCATGGTCACCAACCCAACAGTAGGGTCAAAACCAACTCCTGTGTTATCCTTCACCCTTTTAAACTTCCTCCAATGAGGTCTTTCCCTATTGAATTTGGACTTAATTTTTTGACTCAAATACTCATTTCCAAACTCAGCTTGCATGGCATTTGTCACATTATCCCAACCTGTTTTGGAAAAATTACCCTTTCCAGTCCCATGACCAAGATTGACTTGGTCTTCCAATAGATTCAACAACATCTCATATTGAGGTTTACGCCATAGTTTAATGTCATCTCCCACCCCCCCAGGCATACTTTCAGTCTCAGTAGCTTGTGAATCATTGTTATCCATCTACATTTACACAAGTAGAGTATAACCATGTAACCAAAACTATATCCAACCACTCAGATCAAAAAAGAGAAAATGAAAAAGAAATAGCATAGGTTGCTTAAGCATTTGATTTTAAACTTAATTAGTTCATCTTAGTAGATATAGTTGTGCCTTAATTAGTTCTATCATAAGTTATTGTTTCTAAACAAGAAATATCAGAAAAACACCCAAACACTCCACCTTCAAACTAACTTAGACAGTGAGCAAGTAGAAATAAACAAGCATTTATGTTTTTTTAGGAGAGTTTTGCCTTAAAAAAAATTTAAAATAGCAGCAGCCCACTAGCCTATTTGGTATATTTCTCCTCCCCAAATGTGAGGTTGAGAGTTCAAACCCCAGACATAGGGTGTTTTGGGTATGTGCACCATCACCATTACAGAAGACTCGTACAAGAAGACCAAAGGGACATCTAATTTGTACAATACAAATAACAAAGTATTTACTGCTTGGGGTCAATAAAAAAGCAGTATTAATTGATCAAAACCAAAGGTAACAAGATTGCAGGAACAGAATTCCCCAGAGTTATAGACTTGACAAATTATCCCACTCTTAACTATTGACTTAAGATACATAAATTTCAAGCAAATAAAATGTTGTGTACCCAAAAGGGAGGGATGGAGTGAGTGATTTAGAAATGCATTTGCCTGAGAAAGAGTAAGGGTTAATTATTTCTGTAAAAAGAACAAAGAAATAATTATTGTGTCTACAATCATAAAGAACCAGCTTCTAACCACTGGGAAAAATAATAAGAGCAGTGCTATATTATTAACACATCTTTAATTTTAGAAGAGGAAAAAATAAGTAATCTTATATCAGATCAACAGATGCATCCCTTATTAATGTTTTCTCAATAGAATTCGAGAACCTAAAAGTTTGTTTATCATGTTTTTAGCATCAGCACAAATGGAGTTATAAACAATGGGGACTTCTCAATTAGTTGTTGTAATTGAGTTTTCAAAAGCACCATGATAAATTCCCTATTATATACTATATCACAAACAAACAAAAAAAAAAAAGAGAGAGAGATTATTTTCAACAATAACTTAGTTAACCAAACACTCTCAAACACAAGTTTAGCCAAAAACAGGTAATGTTGTGTTAATATTTATACAAACATATACTAGTTTATTAATACGCCAGGAGTAGAAAAGGGAACTCATACACTTATGAGGATTCATAAATTCGTATAGTTAATATTGAATGAAGATGTGATTTTGCTTATAATGTGCTTACATAGTAGATAAAAACCAGAGAATCATTGAAGGATCCTGTAAATAAAAAATAACAAAGAGGTGCAGAAAAATTCATAAAATATAACATCCAAAACTAGGATCTTATTCCCCTACATGTAAGTTCTAGACTTATAACATCTGACATAACAGTCCAATGAAATTGCAATGAGAAAAATAAGCAAATGTCACTACCTAATGTCATACACTGTCAGCAAGAAAGAGAACAAACAAAAAAGAAAATTAGGATATTTCACTGCTAGTTTTCTTCCCATTTTATGTTACCCTATACTCACATGAACATATTTTAATCAGGACATAAATCCATCTAACACTTGACAAGTTTCTTGGCTAAAACCCAATAAAATTGGGAAAAGGAAGACAGAAAAATCATTTTTTCATATTTAAGTCCACATAAATGTGCAGCTGCAACTCTAAGGGAACACAACAAAATTTGCAGATATGTATATACACATATACATATATATTTTCACCCAAATTCGAAATCCGACACAGTAAATAGAGAAATCGAGAAATCGCAGAGAGAGTATTTACCTTGAACGCTTGTCGTAGAGCGAAGGTGAGTCTGGAGAGTGAGGGTTCCTCTCCTTGTACGAGCAAACGAGTGGAATCGCTCGATTCGTGGAGAGAGGCGACGAGTGGAATCGAGCTAGGGTTTGTGGAGAGGCGAGAGAGGCGACCAGAGAAGAGAGAAGATAAGAGTTTTTGAGATGATGATGAGTTTTCAAAAATATGGAAATGATTTTCAGGCCATGGCAGCTAGGGTTTGTGGAGAGGCAAGAGAGGCGACAGAAGAGAGAAGAGAAGAGTGTTTGAGATGTGTTTTCAAAAGTATGGAAAATGATTTTCAGAAGAGGCGAGATACGTTTTTTTCCTTCAGTATATTGTACAGTAAAAAAACAGCAAAAACAAGTTAAAGTTGTACTTGAAATTGGGTCAGTTTTGGATGAAATTTTTTTACTGTGGAAGAGAACAAAAATGCATTTTTTCTTTGCCAAACAGGTTTTTGTTCTTAAATTTGATGAACAGTAAAAAAACAGTACAGAAAACATGCCATCCAAACGCACCCTAAACACCAAAACAACCCGAAATCAAGCATGGATCAAAGTTCCTTCTTCTCGACATTGTACTCGAGCGAGCTCTGCCACTTGATGGCCTTCTTGCCATCTTCAGAGAGTGGAAGAGTGATCCACAGAACACCATCATTCAGCTCAGCTTTGATCTGCTCCATGTCACACAGCAACGGACAACCCGGAATGGTTCCGCTGTAGAACCCACCAGTGTAATCTTTGCTGGGTTCGGTCTTGCACCGACCCTCGAACACCATATCTTTCTTGGCATCCAAACTCAGCTTCAACTCCTTGTAGCCAAGACCGGGCAGGTCAAGCCTAATGTAGTAGAAATCATCATTCACCAATTTGATCTGATACGGCGTTCGCTCGTTAATCTTTTCACCAGGCACTTCATCATCTAACAAAATTAACCCAATCAACCATTCAATTTATATGTATATATATATATATTATATGTGTGTGTGAAAATGTGTGTTTGGGGATGATCAGGGTACTGTTAATTTGTAGATGTATACAATTTATATACTTATACATGTAAAGATATGGATTGTAATGGAAAGGGAAAATTGATATATGAGAGTATGCAAGCTATGAGAATAAAATAGGCATATTTGAACCTCCAGTTGAAACCCATTGTTTATAAGAAAAAGAAAAAACATATTCAACTCATTTCATAGACATTAGACTAATCAATTATTCCCGTGTATATAGATTTACATGTATAAACATTCGTTCATACAGATCACAATAATCAATTATTCACGTGTATATAGATTTATTTGTGTATTTATTCGTGAAAATTCAACTCATTTCCTACACATCACAAGATTGACAACAATCCATTATTTATTTGTATATAGATTTATATATATATATATATATATATATATATATATATATATATTCGTGAATATACTTATTTAACAATACTTATACAGATTTGAAACAGAGGAATGGTCTGAAAAATTGATATATACGAATGAAAATGGAGCACATTCTGAAGCTAAAGTTGAAACAGCAGTGTAAATATATATGAGAAATAAAAAAAATTCAAAACATATCACACAGATTCCAAGACAAATATGTGAGTATATATCGATTTTTTTTTTTTCTTATGAAACTATTACCCCAATAAATCATATATATCTGGATATATGGATTTATGTAGATATATCATATATAGATACAGATTGAATAGAAATAGAACTAAATAAACAAAGATAACACAGATCTGAAGAAAAGCAGTAATATTTACCTTGGGGAGAAGAGGGCTTTTTGTGGAAGCGAACGGCGGAGGACTCGGAATCGGAATCGGCGTCGGAATCAATACTCCGAACAGTCACGGAGCAAAGAGACCGAACCGCAACCGGCGGAGATGAGAGTGTGGTTGTGCGAGTTGAGAGGTGTGAGCGAAGGAGCTTAGAGATGACGTATCGTGATGAAGCCATGGCCGGAGCTATAAGCTATTCACTGTGTGTTTGTGTGTGTGAAAATGGGCACCAAACTGAATATGTGAGGAGAGAGAAACCCACAAACCCAAATGAAAATCTAGAGAGAGAAAGAGGTGAGAGAAACTTACCACACGCAAATGGCACAGAAGGTTTCGTGAATCAAAGCACTGCTCTGCTCGAGTCCTTGGGTGATGCTGATGAATGTTTTAGAGAGAGAAAGGCTATGAACAAGTGGTGTTGGGGGTTTAGGGTTTTGAACATGAGGGTAAACATGGAAAAGAAAATAGATATATAAATGAAAAAGAAAAGTAAACTTTATGAACAGATAAAGCTGTTTTACTCTGTTTGTTAAGCTTATTTACCGAGATATTCTTGGAATGTAATAAAATTTATTTTATTAGAAATACCAAGTCGATTTGCTTAGACCGAAATGAAATAGAAAGTGAAAGTGAAAAGAAAAAAAAAAAAAAAAATCAACTTTCCACCGTGCAATTAGTTAGACGGAAAAATTTCAAGAAAGAAGTGGAAAATGATTATTTGTTAGTTAGGATGCCATGAAAGTAAAATAAAGGGATTATATTTCTAAAAAATACCCTTTAAATTATACTTTTGAAACACAATCCTTTCTTTTGAAATAAGATTTTTATTCAAAAATCATGAATTTAGATATTATTTTCATACATATATTTAGATAAAAGATATAATAACATATAAATATAAATTTATAATAATAAAAATAATTTACTGAAAAAACAAGACGATGAAAGCTTTATATAAACCTGTAAATAGAAGATATAAAATATATATATTTTTAGAAAAAGAAATAGTAACACACTCTGCTTTTCGCGTTATACATTTTATTAAAAGAGAAGTATAGATTTGATGCAGTAATTGATGCAGAAATTGTAATTGAAAATCAAAAATTTTATTTTCTTCTGCTCTACCACAATTGTAAAAAAATAAAAATAAAACACTGAAATGTTACTCTGATTCGCGTTCATGCTTCGGAAAATATCAGCATTTTTCAAAGTATGGCACCGACGTCAAACATGCTTATACTATCAAATAAAAGTAATACTGTAATATTTCGAGTAATTACACTCGAAGCACAACACAAACCAACACAACACTTAAATCTCCATTCTTCACAAAGTGTATACTGATAACTTATTGATCGAGCACTCTTGAGCTAAAAATGCATAAGACAACGATTTGCCATTTTATTTCAAGTATTTATTTTAGTAATTGTCACACCAATAAATTTAAGTTTGTGTTGTTAGCCATTACAAACTCAGAAGAAAATTTAAAATTTTCAAGTTCTATATAAAACATGTAACTAAATGCACTTTTTCGGATGTTCAAATACTTACTCAATCAATTATCATCTCCTTGAAAGAAAATTGATCAAAAGATTTTAGTTTAAGAATTCGGGTACTCTAAATGCCAAAAAATGCATAACACCAAAAAGGAATTCCTTTTATTATTTTTTAATTTTCTTTATATACATTTTCTTATTGGGCTTGAGGCCCATTAGGGCAATATCATCCTGATTACATCACCATGATGTCACTACTTATATTCCCTAAAGAAATACAAAGGTGAAATGGGTCTAGCTATCGGGCTTATAAAAATCTTATTGGGCCAACAACTTGATGGGCTTAGTGCTTGATGGACTTAAGTGGGCTTGAGCATTTCCACTCTTACACATGCCCGCTTCTTTATGATGGGTCATCGGGCGATCAGGCCCATTAGAGAGAAGGTAGAGTGGTGAGCAATGTGCATTACCCCTGTCGGGATGACGTGGTAGATCTAATTAATGCGACAGTTGTACCATCATTCAAATGTTTAAAACTAACGGTCTAGGTGGCCTCGATTGGCGTGAAGGGGGCTGAGGAGGCGCACGTGAAGCGAGGTGACGCTTTGCTTCCCGAGCGCACGGTTTTTCAGGCATTGCAGAGAACTCCATAAATACCCACTGTGTATGTTATATGTTCTTTCTATTTCAAAACTTGCAGTTTTCAAAAAACTCTCTGCCCTTGAGATCTTTCCTTATCATTGCCAGAGTGCATTCTCTTTTCCAGGAAAGCGTCTGAAAACTCTTCGGGATTCATCCTAGAGTAAGTTCTCTCCTTCCAGCTTTCGTGTCTTTCTTTTCAATATGTCCGATAGTGACGACACACGGTCGAGTAGCGACCGTCTCCCCTCTTCTGTGGACCCGGATGCTTCCCTCAGCTCCCCATCGGTAGAGATAGTTAGGGCAGTCGAATTCAGTCCTCCTGAGATTACCCAAAATGTTGCAGCGGGTGGGGACCCAGCTGTGGGGAGATCAGGAGATCAATTCTATGCCGAACCCCTCCCTCCTACACATAGGATAGAAACGGTATTGAAAAGGTTGAGAGTCAAGTGATGGATACCCGATGGGGTAATCATTAAAAATTATCCCAAAAAATACGATTTCAGGAAAGGTTATGGGGTCATGGATCATCAGATTCTGTTGTCGACCTTCCACCTTCAGGTTATTAGATTCCCGATTCAACCTTTCTTCATTTATACACTAGCGGCCCTGGGTCTGGCCCCGCTTCAAGTGGGGCCTAACTTCTTCAGGATCTTGGCTATGCTCCTTATAATTAATCGGGAGCTGGGTTTAGATTTCGGCCTGGTCAAACTTATGTTCTGTTACAAGATACAGGACCAGAAGGACTGCAGGGGCCGGTACAATCTTTTTCCTTTGAGCGAGAGAAAGATTTGTGACGGCACTGAAAGATCCAACAAATGGTGGAAGGAAATAATGATCCTGGTAAGCGGGAATTGGAGGCTTCCTGGATCATCGGGATTCCAAGTCCCCAATGAATTTGACTGACCTCTATTCCTTTCTTTCAACCCATTTCATAGGGGGTCGTGCTATTGCGATCAGTGTAATGATAAGTTGGGCCTTCATGTGCTTGAGTTTCTGGGAGCACCCGACAACTTTAAGACTTCAACTTATATCAGATCCCAGTTTGAACTCCTTAAATCTAAAATTTGGGGACAACCCCTAAGGATATATTTATAGTGAAAGGAATTTAAAACAATTAATACTATGAAGCGAAAATCATAAGCATTTAAACCATACACATGGAAATTGATAAAAGACTAAAAGGAATTTATTTCATAAATGGTGGTTTCATCATCAACCTTAGTTGAGAATTTAGTTACACATGCTTAAAAAGAAAATAACAAAGTAAGAACAATAAAACCCGGAATTGAAGATAAATTCTTCTCCTCTTTGGTGTTCTTCTTGCTCTCCTCCTTCTTCTTCTCTTCTTTTTTTTTCTTCAAGATGTATCCATATTTATAGAGAAATATTGGAATCAAATTACAACTTGTAAAGATAAATGAAATATTCTTTTCTTTTCTTTTTCTTTGAATATACATAACTTTCCATCACATTATGTTCTTTTCCCATGTGCATTTGAATCTTCCAACTTTCATCCATGTGCATTTGATTCATCCAATTTTCATCCATGTGCATTTGATTCATTTCTCACTTTATACCTATAAATGAAAGACATAAATGTAGATGTAATTTAATGACATTGAAAATGATTTATTCAATAATTTTATTATATAAATTAAGTTTTGTGCACTTATCATTATTACACTTCTAAATTAATTAAAATAAATAGTTTTACCTACTAACAAATATACATTTGGGGATAAAATATGTATGTAAAATGGACTTATCAAATACCCCCAAACCTATATTTTGTTAGTCCTCGAGCAAAATAAAAAGAAATAAAATTCTAACTATACCATTTTTGCTGGTTGTCTCGATTACATTTAGCATATGCAATAAGCCTTTGAACCTCTAGGTTTCCCCTAGTGGACGAGTTATAGTCTCGTGAGAGTTTCCAGTGATGATACCCACAAACATCGATTCTCGTGAATATACTACCCACAATTTCTCAATTCTTTATAATCACGCATTCATGCATTCACATACTCATCAACCAAGTCATGATATAATGCACAAGATATTATGGATGCAAATACTCCCATTCACTACCGAACAATAACTAATCTCAAGATTCGTGTCATGAATGGTTCCCACAAAAGTAAAAGATTTCGTTACTTTATACTCCCAATCCAGACAACCCTCCGTGTTTTTGTGAATATTCTACTCTGGTATTTCAATCTTTCTTTTTCTACTTCATTGATCAAATTTTGCCAAAAAAATTATTACTTCCATCATTCCACTTTTCATCCCTTTTTATCTTTCTAAGCTCCGGACTTTCCAGCGAGGATTTTTAATCCTAACCAACTGGGCCCTAACTTCTTTATTGGGATTTATGCTCATTAGCTTTCTCCCCTTTTTACGCGAACAATGATATTGGTGATACCAAGGTCCGGTTACTCAAATCGAAGAACTACTTTTTGCATTTTATTTTTCAAAATAAATTTTCAAAATTTTCTCCATTTCATCTATATCAACTCCCCATCTCCCATTTTATTGTGAAAAAATTAATTTTTCAACTACATAGTCAAAGATCAATTGTTTTTCCCATAGTGAATGTGTGTTTGTGCTTATAGGTCAAAGTCGTCCTTTTTGGTTACAATTTTACTAATCTATTCACCCATGTAAAACCATATCACTTCACTTAGCTCGATCTAATCATTACTCTCATGAACGGGAATATTGCATCACATACTACTCACTCATAAACACAAACTCAATCAACTTGTAATGCAAAACATTCATGCGTGAAAACAAATTTTTTTTTTTTTTTTTCAAAATTAATGAATTACAAAACGACAAATTAGACACCATACCCCCAAACCTAAACTCAACATTGTCCCTAATGTTGGACAAACTCACATTTTGTAAACAAAAAGACAAGAGTGAAAAGGTATCACCTGACTCATGGTAGGTTGATCTGGTCAAACTTGCTATCAAACAATAATGAGTTGTTAGAATTCAAAACAAAAATTAAAAATAAAGTAAAAAATCCTAAAATAAATATGTACAACAAGACCACATAGGTCAATCCTGATAAACAGGATCACTCAGAGAGATCTCCTCCCCTTCTTGAGAAAGTAACTCTAAAAATGGTTTCAAACGCTGACCGCTAACTTTGAACATATCACCATTTTTTGGATTTTCAATCTCAATGGCTCCATATGGATGAACAATTCGAACAATGAACGGACCAGATCATCGAGATCTCAACTTTCCTGGAAACAAATGCAACCGAGAATTATAAAGCAATACTTTTTGACCAGGTGTGAAAGTTTTCCTAAGAATACTTTTGTCATGCCTTATTTTCATTTACTCTTTATAGATTTTTGTACTCTGGTAAGCATCATTCCTAATTTCCTCCAACTCATTCAACTGAAGCTTCCTATGGACTCCTGCTTTGTCAAGGTTAAAGTTGAGTTGTTTAATAGCCCAAAAGGCTCTATGCTCTAACTCAACTGGGAGATGACAAGTTTTACCATACACCATTCGGTAAGGAGACATTCCAATGGGGTTCTTAAATGCAGTACGGTATGCCCACAATGCATCACTAAGTCTCAAGGACCAGTCTTTCCTATTTGGGTTAACTGTTTTCTCCAAAATGTGTTTAATCTCTCTATTGGATAACTCAACTTGACCGCTAGTCTGGGGATGATAAGCGAGTGCAATTTTGTGGGTTACACAATATTTTCTCATTAATGTTTCGAAAACCCTATTGCAAAAATGTTTCCCCCCATCACTAATAATAGCACAGGGTGTACCAAAATGTGAAAAGATATTATATTTCAAAAACTTGACTACCACCTTGTGATTATTAGTTTTACATGCAATTGCCTCAATCCATTTAGACACATAATCAATTGCGACAAGGATGTACAAATTGCCAAATGAATTAGGAAATTGTCCCATGAAATTAATGCCCCAAACATCGAAAACTTCAATAATCAGAATTGGGTTTAAAGGCATCATATTTCCACGTGAAATACTCCCTAACTCTTGACATCGCTCACATGCTAAGCAATAAGAATGACAATCTTTAAAGATTGAGGGCCAGTAAAATCCAGATTGCAATATCTTTGCAGCGGTTCTCTTTGAACTAAAATGACCTCCACATGCATGATCATGACAAAAGGAGATTACACTAGTTTGGTCACAATTGGGGATACATCTTCGAATAATTTGATCAGGACAATACTTGAATAAGTACGGATCATCCCAAAAGAAGTGACGAACCTCATATAAGAATTTGGATTTATCTTGCTTAGTCCAATGTGAAGGCATTTGACCTGTGACAAGATAGTTCACAATGTCGGCAAACCAATGTGACTCAGATACAACAAAGAGTTGTTCATCAGGGAAAGACTCAAGAATAGGCATGGAGTCTAAGGATGTCTCAAGAATGATCCTAGATAAATGATCAGCTACTACATTTTCAGACCCCTTCTTATCTCGAATTTCTATATCAAACTCTTGTAGCAATAGGATCCATCGAATTAAACGCGTCTTAGCATTTTTTTTAGAAAAGAGATACCTAAGTGCAGCATGATCTGAGAAAATGAGGACTTTAGACCCTAACAGATAAGACCTAAACTTGTCTAATGCAAACATAACTGCTAACAATTCTTTTTCAGTGGTAGAGTAATTCAGTTGTGCCTCATTCAATGTCTTACTTGCATAATAGATCACATGGGATAACCTACTCACATGTTGCCCTAACACAACTCCAACTGCATAATCAGATGCATCACACATAATCTCAAAAGGCGCATCCCAATTTGGTGGCTTCATGATAGGTGATGTGGTCAACAATGTTTTGAGCTTCTCAAAGGCTTTCAGGCATTCGTCATCAAAGACAAAAGCAACATCTTTAGCAAGTAAATTGCAAAGTGGTCTGGAAATGCTGCTAAAGTTTTTAATGAATAGACGATAAAATCCAGCATGACCTAAGAATGACCTAATCTCTTTGACCGTACGTGGTGGTAGAAGATTGGAAATCAGATCAACCTTAGCTTTGTCAACCTCTATACCCTTCTTTGAAATAACATGCCCCAAGACAATTCCTTTTTTCACCATAAAATGGCATTTCTCCCAATTTAAGACTAGATTTTTCTCCTTACAACGTGTAAGCACGAGTTTCAAATGAATGAGACATTCATCAAATGAGCCAAACACGGAGAAGTCATCCATAAACACCTCAAGAAAACGTTCTACCATATCAGAAAATATGTTGAGCATACACCGCTGAAAAGTAGCAGGTGCATTGCATAATCCAAATGGCATACGTCTATAGGCAAATGTTCCAAAAGGACAAGTGAATGTGGTTTTCTCCTGATCCTCAGGTGCAATAGGAATTTGGTTATATCCAGAATAACCATCTAGGAAACAGTAGTACTCATGACCGGCTAATCTCTCAAGCATCTGATCGATAAAAGGAAGTGGAAAATGATCTTTCCTAGTGACAGAGTTCAACTTCCTATAATCAATGCACACTCGCCATCCAGTAGTCATTCGGGTCGGTACTAACTCATTGGCATCATTTGTGACTACCGTGATACCTGATTTCTTAGGCACAGCCTGAACAGGACTTACCCAAGAACTATCGGAAATAGGATATATGATCCCCACATCTAACAACTTCAAGACTTCTGCCCTAACGACCTCTTTCATGTTAGGGTTAAGCCGTATTTGCATTTCTCGCGAAGTTTTAGCATTTTCTTCAAGATGGATACGATGCATGCACACAGATGGAGATATACCCTTAATGTCTGTTATAGTCCACCCAATAGCCGATTTATGCTCCCTAAGGACATTTAAGAGTTTTTCCTCATGTTCTTTATTTAACTCAGAAGCAATGATGACATGAAGACTCTCATCTGGACCTAAGTAGGCATACTTCAGTTCAGAAGGTAAAACTTTCAGATCCAATTTTGGAGGTGACTCAACAGATGAGACATGTTTAGATTCAATTGATGAAAGGGGCTCTACCTTGGCTTTCCAATTCTCAATGTCCATAAAAGGGATAGAATCTAACAAGGTATTCACTTCTTCACAAGCACTATCCAGATCAAAATCATACCCAAAGTGATTTAGACATGCCTCTAAAGGATCATCAAAACTTGAATGTTCAAAAGTCTCCTATACTAGACTCTCTATTAGATTCACATCACTCATATCCTCAGATTCTGATGGTTGTCGGCTCACATTAAAAACATTAAGCTCAACAGACATGTTTCCAAATGAAATTTTTAGAACACCATTCCTACAATTGATTAAAGCATTTGAAGTGGCTAAGAATGGTCGACCAAGGATAACAGGAATTTGGCTATTGGGATTAGCCACAGGTTGAGTGTCTAAGACTATGAAGTCTACTGGAAAGAAGAATTTGTCAACCTGAATTAACACATCCTCAATGATACCACGAGGTACCTTGACTGAACGATCTGCCAACTGTAGCACTACCTTTGTGGGTTTCAAATCACCAAGACCAAGTTGCTCATACACAGAGTATGGCAACAGATTTACACTCGCACCCAAATCAAGCAAAGCTTGCTCAATTATCTGGTTACCTATTGTACATGAGATTGTAGGACAACCGGGATCCTTGAATTTAGGTGGTGTGCGGTGCTGGATAATTGAGCTTACTTGCTCTGTAAGGAAGGCTTTTTTATATACATTCAATCCACGTTTAACCGTACACAAATCTTTCAAAAACTTAGCATAAGAGGGGACCTGTTGAATTGCATCGAGAAATGGAATATTGATTTTGACTTGTTTAAATATTTCCATAATCTCTTTGTAATGATGCCCCTTCTTAGGCTTTTGGAGTCTTTGAGGAAATGGTGCAGTAGGAACAAAGTTCCTAACTGAAGGTTCTACTAGAGAATTGGGGACAAGATCGGGAATTTGGACTTTTGGGTCAACTTTAGATTCCATTTTGTTTTCATTTTCTGGTTCATGGTTACCTTTCACAGTTTATCTTCTTGGAATTTTGACTTGATTGTCAAGTTGTTTGCCTGACCTTAGAGTTATGATTGACTGGACTTGATCAGTTGGACCAGAGGTCGACTGTTCACTCACATGATATTGACCTTTTGGATTGGGAATGGGCTGACTAGGAAATTTTCCTTTTTCCCTATCTCCTACAACAGTGGCTAACTGGCCAATCTGTGTTTCTAATTTAGAAATTGATTGACTAGTTTACTGCATGAACTGTTGTAAGGTATCTTCCAGTGTTGGTTTCCTTGGTTGTTGGGGGACATATGGATGAGAATTTTGGGGCATGGAAGGATATGATGCTGGTGGTTGCCCTTGGGATTGCGTATGTTGCATACCCGAGTTGTTCCGAGGCTGATTTTGACTCCATGAGAAATTATGATGATTTCTCCAATTGGGGTTGTATGTGTCAGAATAGGGACTGCCAAATGGTTTCTTATAGCCGTTTAGTGCATTAGCTTGTTCAGTTATACACTCATGGAATGATGCTATAGAGGGACACGTCTGAGCAGTATGAGATGGACTCTCACAAAGTTGACATGTCTCACTAATAACATGGACTGAAGAACTTTTTCCATTTTTCATCTCTATAGCCTCCACTTTTCTGGTGAGACTAGCTATCCTTGTACTCAAATCAGTTCCCTCACTAACGGCATAGACTCCTCCCTTTTGGTATCCATAGACATTGGTAAACTTCTTCTCTTAACCCTCCCTGAGTATTCCCAATGTTGGGAACTCTCGGCTAACGCATCTAGAAATTTCCAGGCCTCATTCTCATTCTTAGACATGAAATCTACCCCACCTCGTGACTCAATTAGTTGATGATTTTGAGCTGATAATCCATCATAAAAGAATTCAACTAAACGCCATTTTTCAAAACCATGGTGGGGACACTTAAGTAGCAAATCATTGAATGTTTTCCAACACATGTAAAACTGTTCACCTTCTTTTTGAGCAAATTCCATGATATTTCGGCGAAAGGAATTAGTTCTATGTTTAGGGAAGAATTTGGTGAGGAATTTTTTACAGAGTTCATCCCAAGATTTGATTGATTCTGGTTCCAATGAATATAACCAAGACTTGACTTTCTCTTTCAAAGAGAACGGGAATAACCTCATCTTAATTGACTCTTCGGGAATATTCTGAAAATTCAAGGTGGAACAAATCTCTAAAAATTCCTTAACATGAAGGTATGGGTCTTCAAAGTTCGAACCTCTAAAAGTCGGCAGTAAATTGATTATTGCTGCCCATATCTCCAAATGGGCATGTTGTGTAGCAGGCAAGACAATACAAGAAGCATTTGTGATATGGCGAGAGTATAATAATCCTTAAGGGCTTTCACTTCATTATGTTCTCCCTCCATCTTGACTTCAATGATCTTTCCAACACTAGAATTCCTTACACATTTTCTAAAAGTTATCTCAATTTCTAGATCTAAAGGTGACAACTTTGATTTTAGAGATCGATGACCTAACATGCACTAGGAAGACTCCATGACTCAACAAATACACTACCAAAACAAGTATTTTCTTTATCTGAAATTTAATTCAAGGGTAGTGATTTCTATTTTTTTTTTTTTTAATTTCCTATATGAGAGATTATTAGGATTAATTCCAAAATAATCTTCACCTAGTTAGACAGCTCATACTCTTTTTCAGAGAAAACTAGTGGATGATCAGTTAAGGACCATCAAACTAACAACGAAGTAGTTCCCAGGAAATTGTGGCGAGGCACTAGGCCTGCTTAATGCCGCGTCAGCCACACTCCTAGACAAAACTATCCTACCGTTTATCAATTTGATAGTGACTCACTGGAGTTACCAAAAGTTTAACAATGTCCAAGAGGATCCTATGAGCTATATGAAAACCTATTGGCCAACGTCTACTTGATTTTAAATTAAACTAACTTTAGCCAAAGGTATACAAATGTAAAGAGATTTCTAACCTAATGGGCAAGGAATTGGTGATGAAATCCAATTCTTATCTTGTTAAAGGGTTATTGCCCTTACAAAAAGATTTATGCAAAATGCTAGATTAAAAATGCACATACAAGCAAGTTAACAAAAATAAAAGTAAAAGGGAGTGAGTGTGTGAACTTTCTTTTTGTTTTGTTTTTTTTTTTTTTTTTACCAATAAATAAAGAAAGAAATAAACGAGATAAAATAAAATAAGTAACAAAAATAAATTTGAAGAAAGTGTGTACCTAAAGGTTATTTCTACTGTTATTCTATCCTAAAGGTAGCATGCAAAATTTCACCTATATAAAAACTATTTTCACTTAATCTAAAAAAAATATATATATTATTATTTACTAAAGATAGGGGTACTTATTCTAACAACTCATTGTTGTTTGATAGCAAGTTTGACCAGATCAACCTACCATGAGTCAGGTGATACCTTTTCACTCTTGTCTTTTTGTTTACAAAATGTGAGTTTGTCCAACATTAGGGACAATGTTGAGTTTAGGTTTGGGGGTATGGTATCTAATTTGTTGTTTTGTAATTCATTAATTTTGAAAAAAAAAAAAATTTGTTTTCACGCATGAATGTTTTGCATTACAAGTTGATTGAGTTTGTGTTTATGATGTGTGAGTAGTATGTGATGCAATATTACCGTTCATGAGAGTAATGATTAGATCGAGCTAAGTGAAGTGATATGGTTTTACATGGGTGAATAGATTAGTAAAATTGAAACCGAAAAGGACGACTTTGACCTATAAGCACAAGTACACATTCACTATGGGAAAAACAATTGATCTTTGACTATGTAGTTGAAAAATTAATTTTTTTCACAATAAAATGGGAGATGGGGAGTTGATATAGATGAAATGGAGAAAATTTTGAAAATTTATTTTGAAAAATAAAATGCAAAAAGTAGTTCTTCGATTTGAGTAACCGGACCTTGGTATCACCAATATCATTGTTCGCGTAAAAAGGGGAGAAAGCTAATGAGCATAAATCCCAATAAAGAAGTTAGGGCCCAGTTGGTTGGGATTAAAAATCCTCGTTGGAAAGTCCGGAGCTTAGAAAGATAAAAAGGGATGAAAAGTGGAATGATGGAAGTAATAATTTTTTTGGCAAAATTTGATCAATGAAGTAGAAAAAGAAAGATTGAAATACCAGAGTAGAATGTTCACAAAAACACAGAGGGTTGTCTGGATTGGGAGTATAAAGTAACGAAATCTTTTACTTTTGTGGGAACCATTCATGACACGAATCTTGAGATTAGTTATTGTTCGGTAGTGAATGGGAGTATTTGCATCCATAATATCTTGTGCATTATATCATGACTTGGTTGTTGAGTATGTGAATGCATGAATGCGTGATTATAAAGAATTGAGAAATTGTGGGTAGTATATTCACGAGAATCGATGTTTGTGGGTATCATCACTGGAAACCCTCACGAGACTATAACTCGTCCACTAAGGGAAACCTAGGGGTTCAAAGGCTTATTGCATATGCTAAATGTAATCGAGACAACCAGCGAAAATGGTATAGTTAGAATTTTATTTCTTTTTGTTTTGCTCGAGGACTAACAAAATATAGGTTTGGGGGTATTTGATAAGTCCATTTTACATACATATTTTATCCCCAAATGTATATTTGTTAGTAGGTAAAACTATTTATTTTAATTAATTTAGAAGTGTAATAATGATAAGTGCATAAAACTTAATTTATATAATAAAATTGTTGAATAAATCATTTTCAATGTCATTAAATTACATCTACATTTATGTCTTTCATTTATAGGTGTAAAGTGAGAAATGAATCAAATGCACATGGATGAAAGTTGGATGAATCAAATGCACATGGATGAAAGTTGGAAGATTCAAATGCACATGGGAAAAGAACATAATGTGATGGAAAGTTATGTATATTCAAAGAAAAAGAAAAGAAAAGAATATTTCATTTATCTTTACAAGTTGTAATTTGATTCCAATATTTCTCTATAAATATGGATACATCTTGAAGAAAAAAAAAGAAGAGAAGAAGGAGGAGAGCAAGAAGAACACCAAAGAGGAGAAGAATTTATCTTCAATTCCGGGTTTTATTGTTCTTACTTTGTTATTTTCTTTTTAAGCATGTGTAACTAAATTCTCAACTAAGGTTGATGATGAAACCACCATTTATGAAATAAATTCATTTTAGTCTTTTATCAATTTCCATGTGTATGGTTTAAATGCTTATGATTTTCGCTTCATAGTATTAATTGTTTTAAATTCCTTTCACTATAAATATCATGTATTTATAGTAGTTAAAAATTCTTATCATAATTAATCAAACTTGGATTTGATGAGTTTATAAGTAAAAATCTTTGATCTTATGTGATCCATTAAATTGCATACATAGGATGCTTAGAATTTTACACTTTAAAGCGAAGGAAAATCTATTTCTTGAAAATATATTTCATTAGTACGTTATTATTAAATCTTGAGAAAGTAATAAGATTGATTTCTAAATTACTACTCTAAAATTGGAATTGATAAAGGAATAATTAGAAGTTTATGGATTAGTGGTGGTGGATTCCGATACCTTAGTATTTTTTCCCCCTATTATTCTCGCTTTAATTATTTGTATTTCGATATTGCATGTTTAGTATAAAAATCACTTCAACAAACAAACTTTGAGAAACTAGGTTAGTTTTAGATTAATTTGAGTTTAATTAAGTTATCTTTAAAGCATTCCCTTGGGTTCGACCTCGTTCTTGCATAACCTAAACTACAATTGATTCGTGCACTTGCGAGTAATATTTTAAAACATACCAATGTGTAAAAATTTCCTGACGGGTTCCAATTTGCAGGCCTTGTCAACAGAAATGCTGAGAATCCCGCAAGCTGTGCTAAAAAAGAAGGCCAAGCGGGCAACCGACCCTTAAGCGATACCTTCAGTACCAGGCGAGGTTCAAAGTGGTCAGGGATCGCAAAGTGCTCCAATACCCCCGTCCGGGGCTGCTCCTTTACCACAGGTGGAAAACATTCCGGTGGCTCCACCTCCCTCGATGGGGAATATTCAGATTATTCCGACCCCCCTTTCAGGATCTGAGGAGGTTGTTCCCCCTTCAGGAGACATTCCCATCCCTAAATCCCGACTGATTGAGGGAGAAGCTAGTTTGTCGGGGACACGACATCCCTGATTAGAGGAGATCGTACCCGACCGATCGATCAGGGCCTATCTGACCACAGCGTCGTCTCCAATCGTAGTGGAGGACAACGGGGTTGCAACTGAAGTGGAACGACCCATCCCATGGGCGCCAAAGATAACACTCCCTAGCAGTGGCTTTTTGGTCAGGGGGAGCGAGACCGTCGACAATGACGAAGCCCTTTGGGCAATGGGTGCCCAGATTTGGAATCCTGCTGACAGGAAGAAACTGAGACAGATCGACCAGGCAAAACTGACCTTAAGCAGTCCTGAGATTGCCATGAAGGTACTTTTTCAATATACTATCCCATCAGTCATGTTCGGTACTTTTCTTTTTTGTTTTCTGATCAAGCTAACACTTGTTCTTTTGGTAGATGTTTTATCTAACCCAAGCCTATAATGCGAAAATGGAGGAGGACGCTAGGTTGTTTCGCAAATCTAACAAGCATCTGAAGGCGAAGGAGGATGTCAGGCAAAAAACTACCTCCTTATTGCTGATATTCAATGAAAAATTGGATGTTTAGACACAAAGTGCAATCACCGCAGAGCAACAGCTTCGGGCTACTCGTGATCAGATCCAGGAGATGGAGGCGGTACGGCGGGCACTATTCTCTGAAACGGAGGCCTTGAAAGTAGAGAATACAAGCTTGAGGGCTGAGAATGAGGGCCTGAAGGCTTCCAAGGTGAAACTCCTGGAGGAGAAGGCCGAGACCGAGAACCTCCTTATGGTTGAGAGGTCTATAGTGGAGATGTGTCACCGGTGTGGCAATGAGATGTATAAACGCTTCTGTGACACCTCCCAGTACCGAATCGGGTTCAGATGGAGGTCATGCTTCAATGACATGCAGAAACCCATCGAGGAGAGGGATTTCACCTCGGTGGCAGAATTGGATGAGAGCTTGGGCATCGCTCCGTCGTACGACGATCCGGTTGGAGGTCCTGATGACGTTCGTTTCTGTGAGTTCCTGACCAAAGCTCTTCCGGGGATGAGTGTCGCGACCAATTCTAATCCTCCAGCTCCTGATGGGGCCATTGTTCCTGTGAATTCCGATGTGGCGGGCACTAGCGTTGGTCCTTAGGATATTTTGTTTATAACACATTTTCTAAGCCTTGGCCATCGAGGCCCATTTTTGAATGAAAGATCAATGTTTTTGTCCAGTTGACTTTTTAATGTTTATATTATTCTGCAGGGATCTGTCTTTTTGAGTGGAGAGGCCCACTTGGTTTATTTTTTGTTAATTTGAGTGTTGTGTCTTTCGGGCACTTCAGGCCACGCGATAGACAATGCAACACTTGGTTTATTTTATGTAAAATTTTGCGATATCTTTAGGATCAGTGTTGTGTCTTTCAAGCACTTCAGGCTATGCGATAGACAATGCAACACTTGGTTTATTTTTTGCAAAATTTTGGGATCTCTTCAGGATCAGTGTTGTGTCTTTCGGGCACTTCAGGTCATTCAATAGACAATGCAACACTTGGTTTATTTTTTGCAAAATTTTGCGATCTCTTCAGGATCAATGTTGTGTATTTCGGGCACTTCAGGCCATGCGATAGACAATGCAACACTTGATTTATTTTTTGCAAAATTTTGCGATCTCTTCAGGATCAGTGTTGTGTCTTTCGGGCACTTCAGGCCATGTGATAGACAATGCAACACTTGGGTTTATTTTTTACAAAATTTTGTGATCTCTTTAGGATCAGTGTTGTGTCTTTCGGACACTTCAGGCCATATGATAGACAATGAAACACTTGTTTTATTTTTTGCAAAATTTTGGGATCTCTTCAGCATCAGTGTTGTGTCTTTCGGGCACTTCAGGTCATACGATAGACAATGCAACACTTGGTTTATTTTTTTGCAAAATTTTGGGATCTTTTCAGGATCAGTGTTGTGTCTTTCGAGCACTTCAGGCCATGCGATAGACAATGCAACACTTGGTTTATTTTTTGCAAAATTTTGCGATCTCTTCAGGATCAGTGTTGTGTCTTTCGGGCACTTCAGGCCATGCGATAAACAATGCAACGCTTGGTTTATTTTTTGCAAAATTTTAGGATCTTTTCAGGATCAGTGTTGTGTCTTTTGGGCACTTCAGGCCATGAGATAGACAATGAAACACTTGGTTTATTTTTTGCAAAATTTTGCAATCTCTTCAGGATCAGTGTTGTGTCTTTCAGGCACTTCAGGCCATGCGATAGACAATGCAACACTTGGTTTATTTTTTGCAAAATTTTGGGATCTGTTCAGGATCAATGTTGTGTCTTTCGGGCACTTCAGGCCATGAGATAGAAAATGCAACACTTGGTTTATTTTTTGCAAAATTTTGCGATCTCTTCAGGATCAGTGTTGTGTCTTTCGGGCACTTCAGGCCATGCGATAGACAATGTAACACTTGGTTTATTTTTTGCAAAATTTTGGGATCTCTTTAGGATCAGTGTTTTGTCTTTCGGGCACTTCAGGCCATGCGATAGAAAATGCAACACTTGGTTTATTTTTTGTTTTAGTAGATATTTACAAGCTATTTTGCCATAAAAATGATTTTCTACTGATCATGTGCTATAGCCTTTTTACAAAAAGATCAAAGTAAAAACAAATTTTTGCCCTTTAAGGGTAGTACCTCTTCAGGCGAGAGGCGTTCTGGGAGTTTGGTTCCATTCCGCCATCAATATTTCTTCGAATGCGGTATGCCCTGCGACCGATGACTTCGGTAATAGTGTACGGGCCCTCCTAAGGCTCCCTGAGCTTGCCTACGAGCCCGATTTTTTGCCTAAAGACCATGTCTCCGACCTGGAACTCTCTTCTTTAGAATTTTTGATTGAAGTAATTCTGGATGCGTTGTTGGTAGGCGGCCAGCCTGATCCCGACGGCTTCCCTTCTTTCATCCAGTAGATCAAGATTTTGAGCCAGGTGCTGGTTATTTGGTCCTTCAACCCAAGCTTAGCTCCGGAGGGTTGGAACCCTGATCTCCGTTGGGATCACAGCCTCAGCGTCGTACGCCATGGCAAAGGGGGTCTCTCCAATGGGTTGTCTAGGAGTCGTTCTGTACGACCAGAGAACTTCATGTAGTTTATCTAGCCAGGCCCTTTTGGCTTCCTTAAGTTTTTTGGCCAGGGTGTTGAATATAGTTCGATTTGTCCTTTCTGTCTTCCCATTCCCTTGCGGGTAGCCAATGGAAGACGTATTCTGGTTGATACCATGCTCGACAAAGAATGCTTTAACCTCTTTATTGTCCAGATTTGTCCCATTATCCATCATGATTGTCCTTGGTAGCCCGAATCTGCATATTATGTGGGTCCATATGAATTTGATGACGTGGCCACTCTTGATGGTGGGATAGGCTTCGGCCTCCACCCATTTAGTGAAGTAATCAGTGGCTAGAAGGACATAAACATTTGACCGAATCGCTTTCGGGAGAGGTCCCACCATATCCATTCCCCATCGGGCGAATGGGTGTGGTACTATGGTGGGATGTAAGAACTCAGGTGGCCAATGGATAGCGTTTTCGTGCATCTGACATGGCTTGCACCTTCGGACGTATTCTTCGGCATCCCGCGACAGATAGGGCCAGACGTTTCCTTGGAAAAGGATCTTATGGGCAAGGGATCTACCCCCGGAGTGGTTCCCATAAGCTCCACTGTGAATCTCCTGCATCACTGATCTTGATTTTGATGACGTAATACATTTCAAGTAAGGACCTGAAAAGGATTTTCGATAGAGTTGCCCGTTTATGACTGAGTATCGGGCTGAATTCCTCCTGATCTTCTGAGCTTCAACTTTGTTCTCCGGGAGGGTTCCACTTCGTAGGTAATCCATCAGGGGATCCATCCATCTGGGCTCCCATGGGATAAGGATCACTTGTTCGGGCTCTTAAATACTTGGCCTGATTATAAAGTCCACAAGAGCAACACGGGTCAAGTCTTCTCCGGCTGAGGAAGCCTGAACGGCTAGGTGATCAGCTACAGAATTCTCGTTCCTCGGGATCTGTGCAAAGGTTATCTTTTGAAAACTTTATATTTCCTTTAATACGATTGCCCTGTAAGACTCCATTTTTGGGTCCTTTACTTCGTACTCTCCCTTGATTTGCCGAATAACTAGTTAAGAGTCATTGTGTACTGCTAGGGCCTGGACCTAAAGGCTTTGGGCTAACCTCAAGCCAGATACGACGGCCTCATACTCAGCCTCATTGTTCGTGGCTGGGAACTGTAGTTGCACTAACATATGAAGGCGTGTTCCATCGGGTGTCAAGATTTCTAAACCGATTCCTGATCCGGCACAGCAGGCCGATCCATCCACAAAAAGCTTCCAAGTGTCAGGTTCAATTTTCTGGTCTGGCTCTTCGGTTTCACTTTCAAGTAAAAATTCTGCCACTGCCTGTCCTTTGATGGAGACCCGGGGTATGTACGTCAAGTCGTATATGCCCAATTCGATGGCCCATTTGGAGATCCTGCCTGAGAGGTCAGGCTTTGACATAATAAGTCGTAGGGGCGTGGCTGTCGGGACAATGATCAGGTGAGCTTCAAAGTAATGCCTTAGTCGTCTCTTGGCATTCACCAGTGACAACCAATTTTTCTTGCCTGTTGTATCTGGTTTTTGCCTCAGCCAAGGATTTGCTGGTGTAGAAGACTGACATTTGAAGGTTCCCATTCTCTCTGATGAGGGTTGCGTTGGTCGACACAGAGGATACTGCCAAGTACAGATGCAAGACTTCATCGGGAGCCGGTGTGGATAGGATTGGGGGCATGGTCATGTACTCTTTTAACCTCACCAGGGCTTCAGACTGCTCGGGACCCCATATTTCCCCTTTCCTTGCTTTGATTGCCTGGAATCATGGTCTACACCAATCAGTGAGTCGTGAAATGAATCTGATAAGTGCGACCACTCTTCCCGTCAAGACTTGAACATATTTATGTGTCCGGGGCTTCTTCATATCCATCAGGGCCTTGACCTGTGCCGGGCTGGCCTGGATTCTGGTTCGGTCCACGATGTGCCCCAGGAACTGTCCGAATGATACACCAAAAGAGCATTTCTATGGATTAAGCTTCATGCCATGTGACCTGAGGGTGTCGAACACTTGGCGCAGGTGGGTAAGATGGTCTCCTTTCTTCTTGCTCTTGACCACAGTGTCATCAATATAGGCCTCAATTACTGTTCCCATCATCCCCTTAAAGATCCTATTGACCAACCTCTGGAAAGTGGCACCTGTATTTTTCAGTCTGAAGGGCATAACTTTAAAGCAATAAGTACCTGTCTCAGTAATGAAAGAGGTTTTTTCCTCATTCATCAGGTTCATTTTGATCTGGTTGTAGCCTAAATAAGCATCCAGAAAAATTAAGCGATCGTAGCCTACAGTAGCATCAACCATTTGGTCGATCTTTGGCAATGGAAAGTTGTCCTTCGGGCATGCCTTGTTCAGGTCAGTGAAATCAACACAAACCCTCCATTTGCCATTCTTCTTCTGCACGACCACTACGTTGGCAAGCCATTCGGGATACCTGACCTCTCTGATGAAACTAGCCTGAAGCAATCTGGATACTTCATCTGCTATAATTTGGTTCCAATATGTCCCCATGCGCCTCTATTTTTGCCTGACGGGTCTGACGTTCAGGTCAACATGCAATGAGTGCTAGGAAATATTAGGATCGATCCCCGGCATGTCCGTATGCTCCCATGCGAAAAATCGAAATTGTCCTACAACAATTGTGTTAGTTCCTTAAATTCAGGGTCGGTGAGATTTGTACCTGCAAAAGTAACTTTTTTCGGGTTGTCGGGTACAACATAGACCCGCCGCAACGGTTCAACCACAATTGGGGTACCTGGATCCCCCTCCTTTAATTTCTATTTGGAGCCTAAAGACTATTTCTTGGAGTGGGGTGCCATTGGGACTTTCCCCTTTCGGATCTCCTTTAGGGTGACCATGTAGCATTCATTGGCGGCCACTTGGTCACCTTTGATGTCAAGGGTACCTAGATTGTCGGGGCTCATGCATCTCATGACCTGGTGGAGAGTTGAGGGCACACCTCACATCCAGTGAATCCACCCCTTCCCATGAGCAAATTGTAATAAGGTTTGGCATCCACCACAACGAATGTCTCAGTCAAGGTCCTTTGAGTAGCAGATACCGGTAATTGGACTTCCCCGATCGGCTCGATTTGCCTTCCATTAAAACCTGCAATGGGACATCGGGATGCCACAATCTCTGTTGGGTTGATCTCGAGCTTTCCAAAAGCCCACTTGGTGATAATGTTAGCGCTGCTCCCAGGATCTATCATGACTCTCCTCACAAGGCAGTTGGCTACCATTAGGGTCACGACCAGAGGGTCATTATGCGGGGTCTGAACACCCCGAAAGTCCGATGTCGAAAAAATGATTTGCGCTTCTCCTACCTTGGGGTGGATCTCATTGATTTCATTGATTATTCTCATCTTGTGGGCCCTCCGTTTGTGACTCCGGCGTGATCCTTCTGTCTCCTTGGAGGAGGGGCCTCCATGAATCATGTTAATGACCCTGAGTGGCTGTGCGTCTGAGGAGTTCCGAGGGGCGCTAGGTGCACGTTGATCGGCTCTTGGTCTGTCCCGTTGGACATAATCCCGAAGTTCTCCGCGAAGCAGCAATGCCTCCACCTGTTGCCTGAGATTGCGGCATTCATTCGTGATGTGCCCGAAATCACCGTGGAAAGCACAGTGCTTTGACTTATCCCTTTAGTCAAGTGGTTGTCTGATGGTTGGGGATTGTTGGAAAATCCCCTTAGTTTTGTTCTCCTGGTAGAGCTTCGCAAGGCTGACCTTCAGGGGCGTCACATTCTCTTCGAATCTGGAGCGCTTGAATGGTTTCGGGGCTGTTGGTCCCGGTGGAATTGATGATCTTGATGAAGTCGAATGCTTTCGATCAGTCACTCGATCCCTTGATTGGGTTTCAATGCTGACCAAAGCTGCCCTCTTCTGTCTGACGGTCTCCTCTTCTTCAGTCCTCAAGTATCCCTGAGCTCTGGAGTTTAGTTCCCCAATGCCCGATGGAGGGCGTTTTACCAGAGATTGGTGGAACTTAGTCCCTGGAATGAGGGCCATCCGGAAGGCCTCAACAGTAGAGTGTTGGTCACAGTTATCAACAGAAGAAGATTCGATGTTGAATCGGGATATAAAGCTTTTCAGTGATTCTCCTTTCTCTTGGATCATGGTGAAGAGGCAGAATATGGTCTTTTTCTGTCTCTTGTTCCCATAATACTAGGCAATGAAGAGCCTGGTCAACTGTTGCCAGCTGGCAAAGGATCGGGATGGCTACTTCCTGGACCATAATAGAGCAGCATCAACAAGACTAGTGGAAAACACCTTGTAGAGTAAGGACTCATTTTCGGCATACATGGTCATCTTCTGGTGGATTTGATAAATGTGCTCTTCGGGGTCCTTAGTGCCATCGTACGGGGTGAACTGAGGCATAACAAATTTCTTAGAGAAAGGCTCTTGGGTTATTTCGGGAACGAAAGGTAATTGTATCAGCTCGGTCGACGCTTGGATGGCCATGTCATCGGTAGATCGGGCCCACAAGTCCCCAAGGACTTTCCTTTGGAATTCATCCATCATTGCCTGAAGTTTTTGGGGAGTCGTTGACTCGTCGGCTGCGGGAACTTTTCCTGAGCGCTGGGAAGACTCGGCGTGTTCTTCCGGTCTGTCGCTATCTTGCTAGTTCAGAGAATGGTCGAGCACCGCCACCGGAGGGTCGGGTGTAACTACCGGAGAGGCAGTTGCTAGTGGAGACAACCTCGCCATGAGCTCCGCATTCTGTTTTTCCAGGGCCAGGCTGCGTTCCTCAGCAGCTACCAAACGTTGAAGGATTTGCTCCATGGACTGGGGACCTCTCGCACGACTGTCTGCAGTGGTTGGAACGTCCGCTTGCGTACGAGTGACTGGCATCTTTGCCCGAGAAGTAGTGGATGAAGGTTTTAGAAAGTGGTGAAAGATCTTTAGGTTTAACAAACAAACTCAGCTTAACGAGATGGGAAGAATGAGACGATTTTACAGATCCCGAATGGTAGATTTGAAAAATCGGGGACTCCTTAAACAAAGCTTCCCACAGACGGCGCCGAAGTATAAATGCCAAAAAATGCACAACACCAAAAAGGAATCCCTTTTATTAATTTTTGATTTTCTTTATATACATTTTATTATTGGGCTTGAGGCCCATTAGGGCAATACCATACTGATTACATCACCATGACGTCACTACTTTTATTCCCTAAAGAAATAAAAAGGTGAAATGGGCCTAGCTATCGGGCTTATAAAAATCTTATTGGGCCAACAACTTGATGGGCTTAGTGCTTGATGGACTTAAATGGGCTTGAGCATTTCCACTCTTACAGGTACATACGTGATCTTGTAAAATTTTCATATTAAGTCTCATGAAGGCAAAGTGTGTAAAATCTTTGCAAGATAAGTAATACTGATTAAAAAACAAAATCCATAATTTGGGGGGTTTCTTGCCCTTTACATTATACACTAGTAGTTAATTTTAGGGTAAAGGGCAAGAAACCCCCACCCCACCCCCAAACTATACTTTCTCTTTCAACTAACTCCCTAATCTTTTAAAGTGGCACAAAACTCCTCCAATCTATTTCCTATAGTGCAGAATTCAAAACAATAGTTTTACTAATTATACTTTCATCCCCTTCTATTTTACTAATTACACTTTCACCCCTTATTATAATTTTTATGTACGAATAGAATTTTTTTTTATTTTTATACTATTGTCAATCAATAATTTTAATGAAATTAGATAATATAATGGAATATTTTACACTTTACCCATTGTAGGTATTACATATTTAAGAAATTCTACCATCGTATTATCAAATGTCATAATGGAATATAATTTTCTTTGGTATTACATATATAAATAAGATATTTTATTATAGGTATTACATATTTAAGATTCTACCATTATATTATCAAATTTTATTAAAATTATTGATTGACAATAGTCTAAAAATATATACTTTTTTTTATATTCGTACATAAAAAATTATATATATTTTATTAGATATGTAATACTTATAATGGTTATTAGATATAACCATTTAATATTTTTGGAGAAATATTTATATAGTAATATATTAAAAATGAAGAGCAACAATTAACTAATAGGATTTGTTTAGTATTATTATTGATGAAATTTTTTTAGTGGTAGAATTTACCTTTAAATTTATATTTCAAATTATTTTTGATGTTTTTGAATTTTTATATTTAAAATAAAATTATATATATTGTATATCTTATTTATTTATTGTAAATTTTTTAATAATAAGAGTGTGATGATAATGATAGTTGGTGTAGTGGCTAAAGTATAGAGTTTAGGCATGGGTAACTTAAAGATTTTATATGAAAATTATTATAATCAAGGACACTAAAGTTATTTTATGCCTCTAAATAATATCATTGCAATACTTTACAAACTTCATTAAATATCTCTGTAAAATAGTGCGTGGACTAATATTAACATGCAATTCAAATTTATATTTAGTACTTTCTCAGTGTAAATTGTACAAGGCTTTGACGAGACTATGACTCGGTGCTATATATAATGCCAACTCCAAGGTAGTGTGTCATTTCTTAAAATTAGAGTATGCATCTGTTAATCTTTGTTGTCTAAATGGATTCAATTTACATCATAGCTTCAAATATAAATGTCATTGAATTCGGAGCACCTCACTAAATTAATTCAAGAACTATTTCCAAACTTAATTTTGACGGCCATCTTATATCTAAAGAAGTCTATTACAATTTGTTTTTAATATTACATATTTTATTAGATCAATATTTGCTTACCCTTGTAATCACTTACCATATGTACGAGTATTTGGTTCATTGCTCATTTAACTCTATTTTCTTCTATATTGAGTAATTTAGATCAATATATATTTGCTTACCGTTGAAACCAACTAGCATATGTAGAGTATTGTTTTCATCATTCATATAACTCTATTTTACTCTATATAGAGGGTCTTTGAGTAATTTAACTACAACATATTATTTATGTAATCTCATTTCATGCATTCTAATGATGGTTTGTTATTACGGTATCGGGATGACAAATTCGAATAATATTACTCTTAAAAAATAAATATTGATGTTAAATAATAGTATCAACACTTTCCGAAAACGTTACGAACATGATGATATGGAATGTAATGGATGGATTTGGTCAACCATGATTCGAATATACAATTTCCATCTCTTATCATCTTATCATTTTAGGAGAGAAAATATAAAAGCACTGAAATATATTGTCCTTAATTTGGTTCCCAATATATTCCATAAAACTTAAAAATTGTTAAATAACTCAACCTAGTTTAATCAAAATTTTACAATAGATACACAGTCATTATATTCATCTAGCAGAAACAATAAGCAGCGGCTCTAAATTCAAATAACAATAAACTGTATTTAATTTATTTACTTTCAATAGTACAACTGAATCAAAAAGTAAGCTCAATAAAATACGAAATTGATTTCATCGCAAATATCACTTTAGACTTGAATCCATCATCCCCAAACAACATTCAAGCATTCAAAAAAATAAAAATTGAGAAACCCAAATTAAAGGTGGGTACACTAAAACCCTAAACCCCAAATCAAACATGGATAAAATCTCCTGCAAAAACACTCAAGCATTCAAAACACCTCCAACAAACCAAACCCACAATATATATATATATATATATATATATATATATATATATATATATATATGTGAGAAAGAAACAGACCCATATCGAAATTAAAACCCTAAACCCCAAATCAAAGACATGGATCAAATCTTGTTCTCTTTCTCCAAGATTTCTAGTTTCTGGATTCTGAGCCTCTCCTTGGCCTCTTCTTTGAGTGGCAGAGTAACCCAGAGGACGCCATTCTTAACCTCGGCCTTGACCTGATCGATTTCACACACCATTGAATCTTCTTCAGATGCAAATTCAATCAAACCCTTGTAAAACCATCCCTTATAGTCATACTTGGCTTGGCTTCTGCAATATCCCTCAAATATCATCAATCTCTTGCACACCCGAATTCTCAGGTCCTTTGATTTCAGACCCGGCACATCAAACTTCGAGCATAAGTAGCTCTCTTTCACCAATTTCGACTTTCGATCAATCACCCCTGCATATATATATATATATATATATATATATATATATATATATATAACAATTAGCAATTATATGATTCATATAATTATATATATATATATATTGTAAAGGAACAGAGTATAAACTTAGTTGAGAAGATGATTTATACTGGACTCGTCTATAGCGAGGGAGGGAAGGCGTGTGCAGAAGGAGTGAGCGGCGAAGGGAAGGCGGCGGAGGGAAATGAAGAGCAACCTTGAGGCGGTGGCGAGGGGTGTTGAGGACGCCATTGATGGATCTGATCTTCACTGTGTGTTACTGTGTGAGAGAGACTATTGAGTACTGAGATGAGAGGGAAGGGAAGGGAAGGGACAGCTTTATGCGGTATAGGTGAGTGGTGATGGAAATATTTCAGAAACGGAAATGCTTTGGTGTGTCGCGTGTGTACTGAGTCCTATCTTTCCTAGCCGTTTGATTGATATTTTTTTGGGTTTTTTTTTACATAAATCCTACTATTTTCCAATAATTTTGACATTAGTAGCATTTTAAAAATTCGTTACATATTGGTCCCAATTTTAATAACTCTGGTTAGTCAACTAACGGTCAAACATTACTTTAAAAAATACTTTGTTATATTCCAAAACTATCCCTAAATATATACCCTCTCTCCTTACGGTGGCCTAGTTCTTTACGTCTAGTTGGTTTAATGATTTATTCATCTTGGAATTACTTGTCTAATTAAACTCCTTTGAGGTAAAGTAATTTAAATATTGAGTTATTTATTTCTTTGTCTTTGTGCAAATATGTATATATATATCACATCCACCAGTTTCATCACCACTTTTGGCACAATCAATTCTATAGAAGACAAAAAAAAAATCCTATTTTCTGTTTTTTTATGGTTGTGGAATGAATAGTTGAGAGACATGGCTTAAATAATTGAGTTTAAAAGAACATATTGCTCACCTTTATTTTGTTATTCTGTTCTAATGGAGATAGAGTTACGACTACTTTAGAGGAGTTCTTGAATAGGTTGAGACATGAATTTCACTTCACTTATAATGGATGGACAAGTTCCATTAACTTTATTTTTGCTAGAAAATTTCATCGGACCACACGGCAACCCCTCTGTCTGTTGGGGTTTTGATTCCTATGTGAAAGTGGTGGTTAATTTTCTTTTCTCCCAAAAATATTCATTATCGGCCGAAAGAGTCGATAATAATATTCTTCGTTTTTCAAAAAATAATTATCGGCTGAAATAGTAGATCTCACATGAAATTAAATTGCATTAAAGTAAAGATTTGCAAGGAATTAAAAAAAAGTGGTAATATAAAGATTAACAAGAAAATAAAATTGAAGGTTCAACGAATTGAAAAGAGACAATAAAAAAGTAAAATATAATAACAAATTGCTATTGTAGTAGAGACATTTTCAAAGATAAATAACTAGTAAAATAAAAGATAAATAACCTAAATCTAATCATATCTAAACACTAATACCAACTTTAATTTAAATTCTTCAAAAATTGTCCAACAATCCAAAACTCCTTGGTCGACAAGAAATTCTTCAAACTTATTTGTCATACGGGGTATTCGTTGGGCCGAAACTTCAATCGGCTAGTGGACCATTTTATCAATTTACGTGTTGACTCATTTAGGGTGTCAACAATGCCCCCAATTCCAACGCCATTTTGCTTCAAAAATATGGTTGTTGGAATTTTTCTTTAGCCCAAAATGATGCCAACACATTCTCGTATCCTTGTATCATTGCCCCGAGTCTGTCACTTGAAAATAAAATTAATAAAGTGATCTTTATTCCCCTAATCCTAATCCTAATTAAATAATAATAATAAAAAAAATCGATAGTGGATCAATGAACCTACAAATGACCTTAATATTTGAATTTGTAAACTCTTTGAGGGGGAAACAAACACGATCGGCCGGAATCAAATTATTATGCAAAGTCATATTAGCCGATCGTACGACCATTGCTTTTAAAAGTTTATAATTTTTTATAATTCCAACAGTATCGACTGAAATTATATAAAACGAAGTTTCCACCATTGAATACACTATATTCATCCAAACCGCTACCATTTGGGTATCGGCCACTTTGGTGTTAGCGACAATTGTATTTGCCATATTAATATCAACCACTATATTTACCCCAGCGGCCAGATTAGTATTAGCCGATACCACTTTATGTTTCTCAACCGATGGTGTTTTTCGTGAACTGGCCAACAGCTGCCCCCCGAGTCTCGAAGGATGTTTTGACCGACTTAATAGATTCACATATGTTTTCTTCATCAAATCATAAACCTCTTGAAGCATCTATTTTAGTTCAGAATAAGTTTGTGTGTATTTGCTCATGATACACTCTCTCCTCAACAAGATATGTTTTTTCCTTATCAAGATTTGTTTGTACTCGTCGAGCGATTTCCCTCAACTATAGGATTTCACCCGCAAGCGCGGCCTTTGAACCTTGTGGTGACATGTTCACAATCTTCTCTCAGCTACCTAGTGGGGTCTCGCTAGGCGTGCCAAAAAAATGTTCGCTCCGAAAAATAATCTTCATCGGTTGAATAGCAGGGCTGGTAATATTCTTGATTTTCGAAATATTCCAAAAAATAATAATCATCAGCCGAATAGTAGGGCCGATGATATTCTTCATATTCATAAGGTGCGGGCGTGCCAAAACCGATGACGGAGTTCAACCGGTTCAAAATGAACGAATTTTTGTCTCTTTTGAACATGTGGAATACAATCAGGCGATTTGTGCGAGAGAGAACTCAACTCACACGAATGGATTTTGATTGCCTCAACAAAAAGGACTTTTGGGTAACCGAAAGAAATCACAAAATAGAATTGAAAGAACGAATAATGAGAAACTAAATTGCATGAAAGTAAAGATTTGCAAGGAATTGAAAGAAACTGGTAATGTAAAGATTAACAAGAAAATAAAGTTGAAGGTGCAAGAAATTGAAAAGAGACAATAAAAAAAGAAAAATATAATGAAAAACTGTTATTGTAACAGGGACATTTTGTATTTGGTCGTGGACCACTGTAACAGAGGTATACGTATATTATTTATAGCTTAAAAGATATTATAGATAACCTAGAAATAAATAATTAATAAAATAAAAATAAATAACCTAAATCTAATCCCACCTAAATACTAATACCAACTTTAATTTAAACTCTTCAAAAAGTGTAATAATTCAAAACTTTTTGATAGACAAAAAATTCTTCAAACTCCAATCGGCCAATAAATTATTTTATTAATTTACGTGTTGACTCATTTAGAGTATCAATAATTTTGCAACGAGTTGTGCCCTAAATTGGTGATGATACTAGTGGATGTGATATATATATATATATCAATCACATCAATTTACGTGATAGGTTAAATATTTAGCAGGCAATGTTGGAATATAAATCAAATATTTTTTAGGATAACGTTGGAACGTTAGTTGACCCCAGAACTATTAAAATTGAGACCAATTTCAAACAAAATTTTATTTTAAAATAGGATTAATGTCAAATTTTACTCAAAATAATAGGATTTAAAAAATAAAAAATAAAACCCTATTTTTTTTCTTTCCTTTTTTTTTTTTTTTTGTTGTTAAAATGGCTATTTCAATCCAAGGGGAATGAGTTTGAAAGGTAGATGAATGCGTGACTCTCACGTAGCTAAACTATCAATTTATGGTTTTTGTAGGACTGAAATTAAATGAATTGCTTTAAAATGAACAAGTTAATGTTTAATGCCTCTGAATTTCAATAGTAGTAAATGAAATTATTTGACAATATTGATAAGATGTTTCACATTTGTACTAATAAATCAGAAATGCCGATAATATTTTTTAAATAAAATTGCAACAATTTTTTTTGTGAGTCCAAAACGGGAGAAAATTCCATTGGAGGGATGACCTACTAATTGGAATTTAATAAGTTAATAGTACACAAACGTTTTAGTGAATTCAATAAATTATTAATTTCGAGTAAATTAAATTTGATCGTTAATATATATGCCTTGTTTTTCTTTTAACTTAATGAATTGTCATCCTTGCTTGAAATAAATTGTCTAAAGTTTAGTATAGAATGTAGAAGGGCAGAATGGAAGCATTGTGTAAGTGAATTTTTTAAGCAAAGTTTATAAATTTCAATTTTTCAAGTAATTTTAATTTTGAACTACATCTTACTTATGTTTATAAATGATTTTGAAGTGAAAATAAATAAATTTAAAATATTCTTTGGCTCAATGAGACTAGGGTTTCACGGAGACATAATATGGTTGTCTTTGTCAACAATATTTGAATACGGCGAGTAAGGGAGTTTGAGTTGATTTTATTCGTGTCAAATTTATATAACCCCTTTAGCTAAATGTATTGTGATAGTATTTTAGAACTCAACTCATTTAATTTGATTAAGCAATTACTCGCGTTATAATCATATGAAATTAATTTGATTACCTTTTTAAAAAAAAATTTGAAGAAGTATAGGGGGGAAAATGACATACAATTGGGCTTCTCTTCTTATTGTTTATAACTTATGAAAGCATTACAAAGATTATTGCATAATTGAATTACTGCCAACACAAGAATATATACTCCCAAAATTCTATGTTATAAGAGTAAACAGAATTAAGATACATCAAAATTTAAATCTCGGCCACAAATATAATAATTTTTACATTATATGTCAAATTAAATATATAAAACTCTAAGTGAGCACATAAACAATTTATTTTGTAAAAAATAAAATTGGTTGTTGGCATGTAGGGGTGCAACTTGGGCCACCCCAATCCGAACCCGGCACAAACCTGAATGTAAATGAACCCAACCCGAATTTCAAATCGGGCTCAATCCAATCCGACGTAGTCGGGTCGGGTCAACCGGGTTAGTCGGGTTTTCAATTTTTTTTTTAATAAAAAAAATGAAACTGAATTTCTGAAAAGAAAAAGTTTGAAATTTAATGTCAGATATAATGCATGAAAACCAAAATATATATCATTCATTATAAATTTCCTACATGAAACCAAAATATAAGTATTATTCATTATAAATTTCTTAAATTTGATTTGGAAAAAGTAAAATCTAGTTCTAAGATAAGAAAAAATAAAACAATAATTTGAAAACAATAAAAACAAAATTATAACAATGGAAACAGAATTCAAGATTTAATTTCTCTTATATATATATATATATTATAAACCACTTTGTATATATATGTATATATATTGTTACAATTTCTGAGATCTGTGTATATATATATTTTTTTTGAAAAGAAATCTGTGTATATATGGCAAATATATTATAAACCACTTTGTATATATATTGTTACAAATTAGTTTGTGCTATCTGTATATATGTATATATGGCAAACATGTGTATATGTATTATAACATGTATATATTTTGTCTCTTATATATTTATATACAGAGAGTATAGTAGAGATGGAGAGAGAGAGGGCGGCGGCGAGGGACGGCAGCGGCAGATGCATAACAGCTATATACGAACATATACATAAGTGTGTATATATATATATATATGAAGATAGAGAGATGGAGTTTGAAAGGAAAGGGAGACACCTAGGGTTTTGTTTAGGTATAATTGGATTATATTGCTTCTATCATTGTATGAGATTGATCAACGGCTCAGATTTTAAACAAAATACTAATTCAGATTTTGGGCTGGGTTCGGGTTTGGCCCGAATTGGAATGAAACCCAACCGGGCTCAACTTGAATTGGGCCCGAATTGAATATTTTTCTAGCCCGAGCCCAAATTTTTGGGCTGGGTTAGGCTAAATCTGCCCATGTTGCAGGCCTATTGGCATGAATGACAAATAATCAAAATCTTTTTCGAATGCCACAAGGTTGGATGAATTTTTAACTTTAAGGGCAATATTACATAAAGTTCCACATTTTACTTTTTCAATATCTTTTTTTGATATTTTGTGTTTTCTATTTTATCCTTTGATAATATAGTATAGTCGTAATTTTTAGTGGGGTCATTACTTTTTGAAATTTTTGAAATTAATGGAGAGGAATAATTTGAGAAAATATATGATAATATTGTATTGAAATTCGAAACTGGACAACTAATTTTGGATAAGTAAAGTAAGTAAAATGAATAACTAAATTAAAACGGAAGGAGTAGTTGTATTGCACCACCATTATTAAACATCACCTCTTTAGTACGATTACTAATGCATGGAAATTGTTGATTTTAATTTAAAAGTGCAAAAAAAATTAGTAATAACTCAAAGGAATTTAAAATTTTCATTATTTTACATTCTTGTTAGAAGAACTAATTTCAGCTATGGCATATAAACTTCTACAAATTTAATCAATGGAAAATATTCTAATTGAATATTCACTGAAACATAGCATTTAAGAAGAAACAAAAAAGTGGCCAGTAGGAAGATTATTTATGCATTGATTTAAAATTATATAAAGAGTAAAATATTGCCCCATAATATTTCATTCCAAACCAAACACAGTTGAATTTAGCTGTCACTAAATTAGAATAAGCCCTCTCTCACACACACGAAAAATAAAGCAAAGTTTTCATCAATTTGGAATAACATTGTAACCAGCACACAGTGGGGTCCGATTGTGGGAAGACAAATTAGACAAAAATAAATCATTTTGTTAGCTTATTGATCATTAAGGAGCAAGAAGTAGTGCTAATGGAACAACAGTATAATGAGTTATCCGTGGAGCAGACAAGAACTAATTGACTAGATGAACTGCATAAACAATATCTGGACAAGTGACGATGAGATAGACAAGACTGACATTAATAAGTGGATCACCATCAAGAGGAGTGAGCTTGAGATTAGTTTCCAATGGAGTCGATACTGTTTTGGAGTCAGTGACACCTGCTCTGGCAAGAATATCAGAAACATATTTTGCTTGAGAGAGATAGTAACCATCAGAATCAGAGAGAACTTCAAGACCCAAGAAATAACTAAGACGCCCGAAATCTTTCATTTCAAAATGAAGACTGAGAGATCGTTTGAGATCCGAAATACCAGTGGTATCGTCCTCTGTGATGATCATATCATCAACATAAAGAAGTAATAGTATGAGACCAGCATCTGTCTTGCGAATAAAGAGCCCCGAATTATATGCACTAGAGATGAATCCAAATTGCTTGATACTGTAGCTAAACTTTCCAAACCATGCACGAGGAGCTTGCTTAAGACTATATAAAGCTTTCTGAAGTTTGCAGACTTGAGATGGAGAGTGAGTAATGCCTCGAGGAGGTTTCATGTAAACTTCTTCTGTGAAATCATCATTAAGAAATGCATTTTTGACATCCATCTGAAATATACCCCATCTTCTAGTAGCAAAAACGACATGTAAGCTGCGTACGGATGTAAGACGAGCAACATAAGCAAAAGTCTCTTCATAATTGATTCCATACTCTTGGATAAAGCCTTTAGCAACAAGTCTGGCATTATATCGTTCTACTGAGCCATCAGATCGAGTTTTAATTTTGTAGACCTATTTACAACCAACTATAGTCTTCCCTGGTGGAAGATTCACTAAATCCCATGTATGGGCTTTGTCTAGAGTCTGCAATTCCTCAGTTTTCTGCTAATGTGGATCAAAATCTGCCTCTTTATAGGATGATGGTTCATGATGAAAGAAGATGGTGGAATAACAATGATAATCACAAAGATGATGTGGAAGTTCTCTTACCGGAGTAGATTGACGAGTAGTAACAGGAGGAGGTGAAACATCAGTGTCAGTAACAGAGACTTCAGCGACAAGATCATCAGACGAGACTGTCTCATTTGGATAAATTGTAGGGAAGAGCGCAGGAGCAGGTACATTGGATTTAATGGGCAAAGATGAAGTATTGGATATCTCTGTAGAGGAATCAAACTCAATGGTTGGATTTAATGGGCAAAGATGAAGTATTGGATATCTCTGTAGAGGAATCAAACTCTGATGGAAAAAGGCTAAGTGTAGAATTAGTAAAAAATGGAGTAATAGAAGATGGTGTAAGGTTAAACTTGGAAAGAGAGGAGAATATTTTGTGTTCCCAAAAGATGACATGATGAGAGATACGAAGACGTTTATAAAGAGGATCCCAACACCCATACCCTTTATGTTTAATTCCATATCCCAAAAAATAACATAGACGAAAACGAGGTTCAAGTTTGGAATGTTCATGCGACTGTAATAAGACAAAACAAACACAACCAAAAACCTTAAGAAGATTGTAGTTAGAAGATGTGTTATACAATCGTTCATAAGGAGTTTGGTTATCAATGTTGGGCATGGGAATGCGATTGATAGTGTAAACAGTTGTGAGAGCAGCTTGCCCCCAAAAACGTTCAGGATAAAAACTGTCAACCAGAAGAGTACAAACAGTATCTAAGATATGATGATATTTACGTTCCGTATGACCATTTTGTTGAGAGGTTCCAGGATAAGAATATTGAGACACAATTCCATGTTGACGAATTTTTTTTTTAAAAAAGATTTATTATATTCCATGGCATTGTCAGCACAAAAAACTTTTATGGGATAAGAGAATTGAGTTTTAACCATATGAACAAAATCATAATATATTTGAGGTAATTATGAACGCTTTTTAATGAGAAAAATTCAAGTGATGCGAGTGTAATCATCGACAAAAATGACAAAATATTTTGAACCCCCCATTGTGTCATGAGGAGAAGGACCCCAAACATCAGAGTGAATAAGATCAAATGAAGCAATGGAATAAGAAATTTTTTTATTAAATGATAAAACTGGTTATTTTCCTAATTGACAAGGTAAATAATAAAGAGTATCAGATTTGACATTGCCAAGTTTGCCAGCTGATACTAAAGAGCAGAGTCTATCAACAGACACATGTCCTAACCTAGAATGCCATAAGTTGAAGAGTGAGGAAGATGATGTAGCAACAACTGTAGAACCAAAGGAATGATGTGGAATGTGAAGATGGGTGAGCTCAAACATGTGTCCAACCTTACGGCCTATCCCAATGATCCGTCCTATCTTCGGATCCTGCACATGACAACCAGAAGAAGAAAAAATGATTTTGAGACCAAGACCACATAAATGACCAGCAGAAATAAGATTGATAGTCAACTGTGGAATATGTAAATCAGTTGGAAGAGAGAGATTGGATGTAGACACTGATCCTATATGACTAAGTGACAGTTGAGATCCATCAACAGTGTTAATTGATGATGGATGAGAGATAGTATTTTTAGAATGAAAAATTAAAGAATCAGTAGTCATATGATTGCAACATCCAAAATCAAATAACCAAGAATTACTTGTGGTGACGGACATAACATTACCAGAAGGGGATATAACATGTTTAAGTAAAGTGACAAGGTCATTTGTGGAGACAGCTGTACTGACACCTTCTAAAGGATAAGATTCTTCCACAATGGCAGTATTGACAGACTTAGATGATTGGTATTGTTTGGTTGGAGCTCCGCGAGATGAATAGGAGCGAGACTGATTGTAAGGATTCTTGAAGCAATCATTGTGATAATGTTTGGGCCCTTTCTTGCGACAATGCTTACAAACTCGAATAGGACAATTCAGACGATCATGAGTGTTTTGATGATAGTAGGTACATGTCTGCTGAGAGGATTGCTGAGAAGAGGATTTAACATTTTTGATAGCATTTTTGGGAAAATGAACAGCAAGAACGACATCATGAGTAGTCTGATATTCAGTTCCAAGTCTAGTTTCTTCAGAGAGAAGCTCAATGATGGCACTGTCGAGAGAAGGTAAAGGACTTCTGTGTAGAAGAGAGGCCCGAACGGATTCGAAACGATCATGAAAAGCCATTAAATGTGTTACAACATGTTATTTATCTCGATAGGCAATGAATTTCTTAGCATCAGAGGTACAACTCCAAGTTGGTTTAGAAAGTGCAAGTTGATCCCAAATAACATACATCTCTAACACAAAATCATTAATAGACTGACCTGGTTGTTGATTTTTAACATGAAGATTGTTCAAAAGCTGATACCGATGAACAAGATCTATGGTGGTGTATCGACTTTTGAGAAAATCCCACACTTCTTTAGCGGTAGTGAAATGACCAAACAATCGATTAATTGATGGAATTGATGTGTTATGAAACCAGGTGAGCATTTGGTCATTCTTGTTATCCTAGTCATCTAGGCATTCCGTAAACTTAACATTAGTTTCATTTTCTTCTCGAGTTGGTATGGTAACATCACCAGTGATAAGACGTCAAAATTTACAACCCTTGAGGAAACTGGTTATAGCTTGAGCCCAAAGAGTGTAGTTGGAACCATTGAGAATAGTGGAAATAGGATGAAAGACTTCGGAAAAATCCATAGTAATGTAAAATATGAATGAAGATAAAATTGAAGTCAAATCTAACAAATATGACTGCACGGTTGCATCCGGAGCGGTCCAATTAGCTAAAATTGATTACTCGTTTGCTAAAATCAGAGTTAAAATGAGCCCGAAATGCACAAAAGATTGAATAAGGGCAAAATTATAATTTTGCAAGAATCTGATGATGTGGCACACTGACTGGGTGACACGTGACAACTTCTGGTCAAAACACGTGTCAGATTCTTAGTAGAGACACGTGGCAGCTGTCAGAGGTTGACACGTGGAGTGGCCAGAATCTGGAAAAGTTTGGTAGAATCTGAAAAAGTCACCGGAAAAAGTTTACGTTGTCGGAGAACATGACCAGCGTTGAAAAATTCATCAGAATCTGGAAATGTCGTCGAAAAAGGTGACGTCGTCGGTGAAGATGACTGACATAAAAAAAGCCGTCGGAATCTGGGAAACGTCGCCGAAAAATTCAAACAGTGTCAGAGAAGATGACCGGCGTCAGAAAGTTCGCCGATTTCTGGAAAGTCGCCGAAGAAGATGACCAGCGATGGTCGCCAGTGGTAGGGTTCCGGTAGAGTCTGGCGCGTGAGTCGCATGAATCCCATACAAGCTGGAGGTTGAAGGAACGTGCGGTGCGTGACGGCGAGAATGCAGACGCGCCGATCTTTTGGCAGCGCGTGGAGGCTCGTGAGATGGAGTTTGGCTTTGCGGCGAACGGGGTTCGCTTCGTTTAGACAAGGTGATCTTTTTAGTGAATTTGGTTTCTGATTTTGAGGCTTTTGGGACGTCAAAAATTTTGGGGTTTTCTGATATCTGATTAGGGTTCTAGCAAATAACTACGATAACGATTCTGGGATTTCAAATCTTTTGATTAGGCGTTGAAAAGAAAATAGATCCCTGATTAGGTGTTGAAGAATAAGTATGATCTATGATGCATAAGCAATAAGGATCAAACCGGAAAATAAGAGAAGAAGATTTTGATGAAATAACAATGCTCTGATATCATGTTAGCTTTGATAAAGTAAAGAAGAAGATAAAGAGATGAACAATTTATGTATAGAATGAATTAATGATTACAATAGGTGAACCCTCTATTTATAGAGGAAAACCAAGTAGACTTGGAGTAGGGAACAAGTTGTACAAGATGAAATCGGTCGGGCTATCCTAAATGAGCATAATATATATATTATAACAGATAAATTTAACAGTGGAATGCTATGTTTGTGTGAAGGGGTGACTCGCGAGTATTTATTATACAGGTATGGACATATATGACATGAGAAAAATGGTTATTTGGGAACTGGCCCAAAATAGTTTATACGTGAGTAGAAGCATTACACAGAGGTAACTATGGGGGGACTGGTGTGGGTATAACTAACATCTAAACCCATAGCCCTATATGTTTATCGCGTAGGGAGTACTATATGGAATCTGGGGGAATGCTTTAAGACGCACAAGTAGTGGGTCACGACCTTATTTGTGTTGTCTAAAAGCTATTCTACCTCAGATAGGCCAGTAGTATTCAGGGTCATAAAAAGGGTACGCATGCGAAAGGACATGATCCCGGAGAATGATATAACATCAATAAAGTGATGTAAATCCTTGGGTAAGGAATGACAAAAAGAGGAAGGCGGATCCGCGAGGAAGCTGCGTGGATCATAAGTCGCGGGGCACTTTAAGGTTCTCGCGAAGAAGTGCTGACGTGGCAAAAATGTCTCGCGAGAGGTGACCTGATCACCGCGTCTATAAATACTGACCTAGGTCTTCATTTAGGGGGACTTCTGGGACTTAGAGGGATAAATTCCTAGAGAGAGAAATAGTGATCTTCAAGTTTATACTGTTTCTCTTATATTTTCTTCTTCCTTCTACAGTTCTGAAATCATCAAAGAGTAATAAAATTATCATCATTATCATTTCTATATGGGTTAATTACAGTTAGACCCCTTCGAGATATGTCAAATAACAGGTAGACCTCCCCTCGTTTGGTAAATTATAGCTAGACCCCTTCATGGTGATCGGCATATATTTTCGGTGATCGAAAATATGTAATTACATTTTTACCCATGCTTATATGTTATTTTAAAAATTAGAAATTAGTATTTTGTCAATTACTTTTTTACCCTCACTTATATTTAACTTACCAAACCCTAGCTTAGATTGAAGGAAAGATGAAGGGAGGAAGAAAGAGACCCGATCTAAATCTCATATCCTCAAAACCCTAACTTACCAAATCATCAAGTTTTTGCAGGATCTAGGTTTCTCATCTTTTTCTTTATGGTTGGAATTAGTATTGGACTCTAGATGGAATTAGTATTAGTATTCATACCCATAAAAGTTTTGAAATTAGTATTGGAATATAGGTTTTTCATCTTCTTGATGGTTGATGAAGACGGTGATGGCGCGGGGCTTGGGGGCAACGGGATCGCCGAGGAGGCGGAGAATCTTATGATGAAGACAACGCCTATGAAGGTGCGACGACGGCGGCCGAAGCGTAGAGTTAGCAAAATTGGACACGACACGATAACACGACATGAACACGACCCCATTTAAAAGGGTTAGGGTTGAGCATAAAAGGGTTAAAGCGTAAAAAAGGTCGACCCGAACACGACACGGAAATTTTTGGGTCATGTTCGGGTCAAACCCGTGTAACCCGACACGACCCGTATAAATAATCGGGTCAAATAGGTCGTGTTGACCTGGTTAAACCGAACACGACCCGTATAATTAACCGAGTTAAACGGGTCAGGTTGACCTGTTTACTTGAATGTGACCCATCAATTATTTAGCCTATTTCAAAATTCCAATACAAAAATGTTTGTCTTTGTTGCTAAGATTGCCCCAACCTAACACAGTAACACATCACTCCTTCCTACAGTCCTCCCTACTACAACCTTATCACTTCACTTCACACTTCCCAAACACCAAGCACCACATATCAATATATCATCTGTTTCACACTTCCCATTTCCCAAACACCACCAAACACCGTATATCATCTATGATATGTCCTTTGAGTTGAGAGTCTGTAAAAATTTCCATGGGTTCTACCATGCTAGCCTTCTAGGTTTTCATCTCCAATCTTCCATGCAAATACTAGGGTTTGTTTGGTCTATCTGATATAAAATATTGATGGGTTTTTTTGTGATCGTTGTTTGGTTATTTTTGCTGATCGAATCTGATCAAGGGTTTCATCTTGGTTCTTAAAATTTCGTTCATATTTATCCTTATTCATTGTGCTTGTTAAAGATTTCTTCTTGTTCGTCGCCCGTTCATCTTCATCGGTTTAAGAGCTTGTTTCTGATCTCTCGTTCTCCGATCTGGTTCATAACATTTGTTCTCTGAGTTCGATCTATATGTTATGAACTTAATTTTGTGTAAGTATGAACTGATGGGTGTTTATTTAAAATTTTTGTTTCATTTTTTTTTTCTAACCCTAGTGTACTTGTTTTTTTTTTGTAGACAAACTGATTTGAAGGTTAGCCGAGCAAGACCTTAGATTTGGCTTATTAAGCATCTATGTGAATAGTTCCACATCTTCTTGGTAAGGTTAAGGTTCTTAGTTACCAATGTTCTCTAAATTAGATAATGTGTCATGACATTGGTTAGTAACAAGTGTTCACTGGGTTGGTTTTTGCATATGGTTTTTAAGTCCTGTAAAATCTCATTTAGCTTGAAGCCAAAATAAACTTAGCTTTGGTGGTTCAGCATTTGAACTTTCTTGCCACATCATGGCTTTGTGTTTTGTTTATTTATCAGATTAAAAATCTATCTGTTAGTGTGTGCAGCATATATGTGTATTATACACTATATATATATACTCATATTCAGGTTTGTAAATTTGAAATCATATATTGTAGATGGAATCTAAAGTTCAATGAACTTGAAAATGGGAAGAATTGGAAACATGGCTGAAATTTGATTGTTATGGTTTTTATGATGATTTATTTCTTTCTAAATAATCAATTTTGGTGCTAAAAAAACTTGACCAATAGGTGTCAATTTAAGTAAATTTGTTGTCAATTGTTGTTTTTTTACTTAAACTTGACCATTGAATTTATCATGTATGCATATTTTCCTGTAGACTAATTGACAACAATTGGATCTAGTGCTACAATCTAAACTCTGCATCTGAGTGTCTAGATTGTATTATTTGGTCTGGCTACACTTGTCTTCCAAAACATATCAACTTGACCATTGAATTTGTCATGTATGTATATTTTCCCGGTAGACTAGATTGTATTATTTTCTTTACTAGAGTAGATAGGTTATATGTTGACTGGTAACCCTGCAACCCTTGTTTCGGCTTACTTATTATGCACAGGTTCACACATTTTACAGCCATGTTACTTAATGAATGATTTAGTTCTTACATAGTAGTGTTGTTAATATATTCTTGAAGACAACTTCCATATTTTTTGTTTCCACTTTATACTTGTATTTGGTATAAAGCCAATCTCTGGCTGAGATTGAGAAGGTAGCTTTATAGATTCTTTTAATTGTTTGTGTTTGCATTCATTCCAGTATAAATAAGTTTTTATACTTTATAAAAAGAACAAAGTTTAGTTAGTAAAAAAATTGACCACGTATATGGGTCCCGTGAATTAGTTGAGTGAAACTCCTAACATCCTGATTATTGAAAAAAAAAATATGACCGGACTATTTCTTGGCATGTAGAGCTTCATGTGGAATTTATGTTTACATGTTAGTCGAGTGACGGTGATTATAGATTCTAAAATTACTTCCCAATTTTTGTTGTAAATTTAGTTTGACTTGATTGCTAAATATAGAGAAATTGTTTATTCTGCCTTGTTTTCATTAATGGTGTTAATTTTTTTTTCTATTTTGCTAAATATGTTTGATGGAAGATGCTCAAATCCAAATTGACGTTGAAGATATTGATCAAAGTGATGATGAAGTTGAACAGGTTGTTGGAGATAATGAAGATTCCAAAGGAAAAAAGGCAGCAAACAAGCGAAAAAGGCGATTTACCTCAAATGTTTGGGGCTTTTTTGAGATGATTCCTCTTCAACCTGACAACAAGCCAAGATGTAAATGCAAGCTTTGTGGGAGGGTGTATTTGGCTAGTAGTACGTATGGAACTGGAAATTTGAAGCGGCATATGGATAAGTGTGTTAGAAGGGACTCACGTGATGTAAGTCAGTTTCTTATATCTTATGATTTAGCCACCAAGTCATCAAAATTTGATCCTGTTAAATTTTGTGAACTATTAATTGTTGTTCTTGTCATGCATGAACTGCCATTTCAATTAGTTGAGTATGAGGGCATTAGAGCTGTATTCCGGTACTTATGTACTGATTTTCAGCCTATTAATAGAAATACCGCCAAGTCTGATGTCTGAAGGATATAAAAATGAAAAGGGTCGGCTACGAGACTTGTTAGGATCAGTTCATAGTAGAATATGCTTGACATCTGATTTGTGGACTTCTTTAACCATTGATGGTTATATATGTCTCACTGCCCATTTTATAGATGATGATTGGAATTTACAGAATTTTTTTAAAACTTTTGCTACATGCCATCACCGCACAATGGTGTGACCATTAATGAAAAAGTCTACACACTGTTAACCGAGTGGGGGATTGAGAGTAAATTCTTTTCAATCACATTGGACAATGTTTCCTCAAATACTTCATTTGTTGACATGTTAAAGTGTCAATTAAATTTAAATGATGCATTGTTCAGTGGTGGTATATACTTCCATATTCGGTGTTGTGCTCATATAATAAACTTAATTGTGCAAGATGGGTTGAAAGATTAAAGGTTCTCTGGGGAGAAAACAAAAGTTCTTTGAATGCGTCTCTCATGTCTCTTTAGATTTTAAGAAAGGTTTGAGGCAAGATGTTTCTACAAGATGGAATTCTACCTTTATGATGATTGAGTGTGCAATTTATTATCGTCGTGCATTTTATCACATAGCACTAAGTAACTCAAACTATAAGTTTTGTCCCTCTATTAAGGAATGGAACAAAGTACAGAAGATCTGCGACTTCTTCGGAGAGTTTTATAATGTTACCAAAGTTTTTTCTGGAACAAAATATGCTACAACAAATTTGTATTTTCCAGCAATGTTCTTAATTCCACGAAAATTGCTAACTGAAAAAAATAGTCCAAATTTGTTCTTGTCTACAATGGTCAAACAAATGTACTCAAAGTTTGCGAAGTATTGGTCAAAATTCAACATGATACTTGCTATTGCTGTAATTTTAGACCCTCATTACAAACTTGGATTTATGGCTTTTAGTTATTCTAAGGTTTATGGTGATAACTCTATACAGAGCCAAAAAGTGCAGGACAACTTGTATAATCTTTTTCATGAGTATATGAATAGATTCTCTCCACAACAAGTTGTAAATTATTCTCATGAAAGAGAAGAGGCTCTTTTCTCAAAAGAAAGTCGAGATATCATGTAGGTAATTTAAAATTTATTTTATAATTTATTTATTCTAACTATTTGAACTATTATTCTTGCAAAATATGTCTGGAATTGCTTACTTTTTTTTTATTTACTTTTTATATAGGAATTTGATAGTTTTGAAAGTGATGAGTTTGGTAGTGGTCAAAAATCAGAATTGAAATTGTATTTGGATGAACCAAAGGTTGACAGGAAAGTGGATCTTGATGTGCTTGCCTATTGGAAGACTAATCAATTCAGGTATCCCATACTTTCTTGCATTGCTCGCGATGTATTAAGTGTTTCGGTGTCTACAGTTGCTTCCGAGGCTGCTTTTAGTATTGGTGGCCGAATTCTTGATTAATTTCGTAGCTCTCTTAAACCTGAGAATGTGGAGACTTTGGTATGCACTAAAGATTGGCTATTTAATTTGAAAGGTAGTCGATAACATTTATCACTGTTTAAAATAAATTTGATTTTGTTATTTTTTATATTAATTTGTTTTTGTGCGTTTTAAATGAAGAGAGCGCGCAACTTCAATTGGAAGAACTTTTTGTTGAGTTTGATGATCTAACTTTGCGTAATGAAGAGAACACTCCTTCAGCACAAGTGAACACTTGTGTTGTTAAGGGTCAATAAGGTATTAATAATGGTAATATATAGTTAATGTTGTACTAAATAAAATATACTTAATTCATTATATAACTTATATTGTTTGTGTTTTTTCAGCTCTTGCTCAAGTGAAACCTTTTTTGGAACTACTTTTTGGTGCTATCATGAGACAGTGTTTCTTTTGATTATACCTTCTTCATTGATCCATATCAAAAAGCTCGTGTTCATTCTTGCATGCGTTGTATATTTTTGTATTAAGCTGTTGAGGATGCAAGTATTCTTGCTCTGTTTGCTCAAAATCATACTCTGATGTCAAATGTGTGGCAAAGGCTTGATCAGGAGGTATAAATTTACTCAATGTTAAGGAAATTTGTGGTGCTCATATCTTGAATAAAGCTTGTTTTATCCGAACTATTTTTTTTTTCTTTTCTGAATCTGAATACAGGTTGCCTTGACACCTATGCCTTTAATATACCAAGATAAGATGGTAAGGAAAGGAAAGACATATAGCTAATATGCAGCTTCCCAAGTCTAGGTAACATTCTCTAAAATTATTACATTTTGGTTTTAACTAGGTTTGGATCCTCTGTAATGACTGTGGGCAAACATCCAGCTTTAGCTTGTCCTATTTTTATTGGCTTTGGGATCAGCTGCTTTGTGTAGTGGTATTAAAGGTGGTGGTCCTACTTTGGAAAGTAGAAGTGTAGAACTGTAGAATTGTGAATTTTTAATGGGCAAATGATTTAGCCCCTAGTTTTAGACTTTGAAATTAAAATCAACACAGGTACTTCAAACTTTTTTGGTGTTCAACCCCATACCACCTTTTGGCTTTGTTAAAAGCAGTCAATACTTTAACTGGGCTTGTCGGAGCTAGCAGAAGTATCGTTGCTCAGATCATCACTTGCGCACTCTAAACGGTACTTAAATTAAATATGGACACTTCAAATCCTTTGTTTTATTTTTTTGGCTTCAACCTTATGTAGTTCTTGGGATGGATTTGTACATGATTGTTAGGTACGTGAAGTCTTTTAAGTCCGTTTTCAATAATGAAGACATGTTCAATAGATATTTTCTTCAACTAATTTCGGTATGCTCTATTAACTTTGAATGAGACAAATTGTATATTTAGTTACTTCTTTTTCTAATTTTTCTAATTTTTTTGTTTAAGTTAATGATTGAAAGCATTTGTCTTCTTTTTTATCTAGGTTTCAGGTGTAACAAGTACGAAGCAGTGCCAGTTGATTTTGTCCGGTGATAAGCTTGGAGAAGGAAACTAATTTATAATCAGTTTTTTGTATAATAAAAAGAATGGAATATTGTAAACTTGATTTATATTTTATTGAAGTAATTTGTAATGTTACATTTATATTTATATTTTAAGTTTATCTAAATTGTTTATTGTATTGTGTTAAAGTTAATTAGTTTTTTTTTTTAAACAGGTCAAAAATTTCGTGTCGGGTTCAACACGACATGACCCAATTTTTTAAACGGGTTACAAGAGTCGTGTCGTGTTACCTGTTATTTAAACAGGCCGTGTTAGTGTTTAATAATTTCGACATGATTATTAATCGTGTCGTGTTCGTGTCTAGCCATTTCGTGTTCGTGTCATTTCGGGTTCGACCCGTTGACACGAATTGTCAGCTCTACCGAAGCGGGAGGTGTAAAAGTGAAGAGGGAGATTTGAAGGGCCCACACGAAACTTATTCCGGCGGCCATAGAGGCCACCGTTATTGTTTTGCGGAAGGGGTCGATGGTGGCAGTGATGAGGAGAGAAAACCTAATTTAAGATGATGAGGAGTTCTTCATTTGTCATTATACCCCCTTAATTTTATTTTTATTTGTCAACATTCGGTGGAAATTAAATTCAAATTTTTTTCATGAATAGTGCATGATAACAGTTATCTCTAAATATTTTCTAAAATTAATTTTTACCTAATAAATATTAATTCAATAGAAAATAAAAATGTGTTTTTTGTAATGATTAAATATAAAATAATTTATCTTATAAATTTCAAATTTTCAACTATTTTATATACTCACATAGTTATAAGGAGGGCATTTTGGTCCTATTAGGAACTTTAAATGGGGGCATTTTAGTCTTTTCACATGTCCATTAATTGGGTCTAAATGTATTTTCATTTACTCGAGGGCATTTTTGACATTTCACCTATAAAAAAAATGATGACATCAACATTGACCTGATTTGACCTTGCCGGAAGTTTCATGTAGGGGGTATCTGTTACAACTTCCAAGCAAGAGGGGGTCTAACTGTAATTTACCAAACAAGATGGAGTCCATCTGTTATTTGACATATCTCGAGGGGGTCTAGCTGTAATTAACTAGCAAGTGTGAAAACTATCTCTATATTAATTTAAATCAGAACCCCTACATTTAAGGTGACTATGTTGGGAAGAGATGTCTTCTGCACAAGCTAATTCTCATCAAACTCGCCTAAGGCGTCCGCCCACACGGCGTACCGAGCAAAATGAAGAACAAGAAGCATAACAAAATCAAGATATTGAACCAGCTCATAGGCAGTGCCATCGGGCAATGGCTGGTATCGCGCAAATAGAGGTTCCTCCGGTGATACATCCGACGCCAAATTCACCAGATTTACCACCAGTTTCGCTACATACTTTGCTCAACATTCAGGAAACTCATAAAGTCATTCTTACTTTTATAGAAGCTTCGCGAGCCTCAGTGCTTGGATCTGAGCCACCTCCCCTAGAGTTTGAATTTGAATTTCAATTTTACCTTGACATTCACCTTTTACCTATCAAAATAAAGACTTGCATTTATTTATCTAATTTTTATTTATTAGTTTCTGAAGAGAAAAAAATCTCCAATTTGGCAAATAAAAGCAATAATAAAATGCCTTATCCAAACTCCATGAGAATAATAAAAATTACCAAAAAACAAATATATATATATATATATATATATATATATATATATATAATTAGAGCCAACAAAAGGATTGAATCAGTACCCAAAACAAACAATAATCCCTTTCAACATTTAACCCCAAAATAACAAACACATTGATTCATAAAAACAGAAATGAATGGGTATGGATTAATAGAAACCCTAATTAATTAGCCCCAAATAAATAGAGTCGGTCCATTTTGAGCTTCTGCTTGACATGTTCTTTGACTGGTATCATAACCCATAGAATACCATGTTTGAGCTCAACCTTGAACTGATCCATTTCGAGGTTCTCCGTGTCACGCCCCGAATTCCTAGGACTCCGAAACCCGAGCCTAAGAGTTAAGGGAGTGATTGCGGAAGTAAAAAGAAACGAGAACCAAAAGACATTCAGTCATCAAACACCCATAAAGGGTTGCAATGAATGTCCAGATACCATGCTGTCACGCCCCTAAAGGGTGACGCAAACCAAGCGACTACTAGAGTCAATAATAACAAATGAAATACATGGAATAACAATGAAAACTATACTCCATGCCAAATAGGATACTAGAACTCAAAAGTATCCTCAGATACCAACAGACACGCTCCTAAATCCCTAAGACTCCCGAACTGGGATATCCAAGGAATCCAGAATGTAACCCTTAACATGAATGATCAACTAAGACATCATTAACCATGAAAACATATGGGTTAATGATAGAAATGGTATATTCCATACCCAAATGGATAATAAACTAAGCAGCGGAATCTAACGAAAATCCGGCAGAATTCCGTTTGTAAATGGAACATCCGGACAACCAAACACAACACAATAACCTGCCCAAAGCAATTCAATAATCACAATGGCTTCCAAGCCCCACATTCATCAATCCTAATAGGGCCGAGGTAGTGGAAAGAAACCAAAACCCCTCCAAACCCTCTATAATCAACAGAGCCACAAATGCTCGAATAAGAATACAGAAAAGCGTCTAACTGTACAGAATAGATACAATACATCCTGAAAGAATAAATACAGGAAATAAAAGATACATCAACAGGGATAGGCCAACAGACTGGCTCCCAAAAGAGAATACATAACAATCCCATAACAATGGGTAGAGAAACTGAAAGCGGATACCTATCGTCCCCAAACCCAGTCGTGCTGCAACCGTAACCGCATCACCCTGCACCACTCCAAACATGTAACAAGAATAAAAGGAAATTGCCGTTGCACTGCATCCTGCTCATAGCCGTATATTTCCTGCAACCTGGCGTGGAATACCAGGGGGGCAAATGAAATTCCTTCCGTGAGCAAATAAGCTCAGTGGGAAAAGATATCCTAACTACCACATCCTCTGATAGTTTAGGTAAAGCTAAACCGTCTAATAAGATATAAATATAGCCCAACTAGTCTCATCCACGCAAACCCAAGTCACACGCTCATATACTATCGTAAACGAGTATACATATGTATATAGGGAATATATATATATATATATCTACACATATATATATATAAATACACAACATGAGTCTCTAAAACTCGTACTCCAAGTACCCAACACCAGTAGTCTACACTACTCTCATCAACGTACACTAAGTACACGATACTAAGATCCAGTCTAACAAATCGCCAATTACTCACAACACAATTCAGAAGATCCAACCGAGGAGATCACACTCACCTCTAATATCCACAAGGAAACAAAATCCACCAATAGTACCAAGGAAGGCTCAAATCCTACACCCCGATAACACAGGAAGGAAAACACCCACGTCCTTGCGTACTAACACAACCATCATCAATATATATATATATATTTATACAATATATATATATAACAAATCTCATCCCACTCCTAGAGGAATCTACCTCTCAGGAACTAGATCACCTCAATCACATCTATTCCTCGATACCATAAGTCACATCATCACATTAACCTCATAATACTATCACCAATATATATATATATATACATATATATATATATATAACAAACCTCAATTGCTATCTCCAACAATGTCAATTAATCACCAACGCTCTCACTAAGGATATGAAAAACCACGTAAGAGTCAAGAACCCAAGCAAGGGAAAAGAAGTCCCAATGCTACACCAACAGATAACCGAGACATAATGTCAAGGTTAAGAATACCCAAACAAGGAAAGAACACCACGAATGAACCAGAAAGGAACACCACAAGTGGACAAGGGAACCAAAAGCGAATGGCCGAGTATGAAAGTAATTAAAAGAGGAATCCCAAGGATTTCCATAGTTTTTAAGAAAAAGGTTTTTAAAACTCAAACCATTTCATTCGGCATCCATGCCCCTGACAAGTGAAAAACCCCAATCACCTAGATGGTGACATCAACAACCCAAAGAAAAGGAAAGGCAACACTATAAGTGTACGCTGAACAACACCAAGCCTCCTAACCGAGACTTAGAACGATCCGAAGAAAAGGTGAAACAAGAAACCACCTTTCAAAATACTACAAGTCGAGATTTTGAGAAAGAAGTCTCAAAATCTCAGAATCTCGAGACAAGTGATAAAATAGTTTTCTTTTTAGAAATCACACAGTAAAAATGACCGTCTTGCCCCCGGTCTCCGTCAGTCGCCATCACAGGCTTTTAAAAGTTGAAAATCATTTCAAAGAAGATCTCAAGATCATTTTATAAGTATTAAAACTGTTCGTTTATTCGGGGGTAGGCGAAAACGGGTTTTTCCTTTTAAATACAAAAGTTTACTTTCAAAACTTAGAAAGCACCGTTTTCGAAATGACAGCCACATAAGAATGAACAACTCCACGGATTCCTATAATGCCCAAAAGGACAATAAAGGAGGAACAACACGTTGGACTCACGGAAGACCACCATCCGTTTCCAACTCCACCAAATCAAATGATACCACGAGGAAGAGGTTCGGCACCACGCCGTAACCAAGGAATCTAGGAATGACATACAAGTCAACGACCACGTACTAGTGTACAAAACACCGTACAAGGAATGCTTAGGGGAATGAACTAAGCACAAGAACCGAGACTGTCAAGCTACGGTACCTCGAGTACTAAATAAATCCCTAATCATAACCCCTTCTCATCAATCAAAATCTCATACAACTCATCACTCGCCTTCTCTAAGGCCTCAATTATCAATTGATACAAAAATCATCCCTAACCTCACATCTTCAAAAGAGTTCACACAACTAACCACGATCACCAAACTACTAACCACAATCACAGGGCTACTAACCACAATCACAAGGCTGCTAACCACAATCTCTAAGGCTACTAACCACAATCTCTAAGGCCTCAACTCAAGTCAAGCCTACGGTCCACCACTAGCCTCCGCTAGCCACATGAATCACTATGCCAACACGCATAACCTCCCCCAAGGGTACTAAGGTATACAACAACAAGTATAAATATATTCGTTTCATTTATACTTATTAATCATGGCATATTATCATTTTCTTCCACATTAATTACTTTCAACTGAGCATTTATAAAATATGAATTTAATTTACAATATTCATAAATAGCATGCTCCAACAACACATGTAATATAGCACATATACATGTCAAACGAGATCACATAAATAATAGGCAGTGTAATGTGACTCAACACTCCCCGTGATACTCACACACAACACACCCTTCCCAAGGGTAACGGATACAAACTCTGTCCACTCATCATAGTGTAGAGTTACCACACCGACCTTTCCCAAGTGATTTTTCTCTCTATCACTTCAACAGGGAAGGCGGTTGTACGAGAGCCCAACTTGCAACTCCGTACGCCATGACTACCCTTGAGTCAAGAACACGAGCCTCTACCTGGACTCCTAACTCACATTTGTCGGCTTTTTAGTTCCGTAGGCGTGATACCTCCTGGCCAGTTGTTGTGATGATCCGACACAAACGTCTACTCATAAACCACACGAAATGAAGTAGACCACACCAAATGAACTCTCTCTGTCAATGGTGAAACCGTGCACTACACGCACCAACACCCATGTGCTCACACGACATGGTGTACAATCAAATCACATCTCAACATAAATATATCATGCATCATATTTATGTAATTATCCACATGATAATATCAACAAAAATTCTCAAATCTCTTTACATGCTTTTAAAAATATATTAAAGCATTTAGATCACATGAAAATAATTTCATATACCATTCATATTCTCCAAAAATATATTTTCTTTAATTCTTTAGAAAATATCTCATTTTCAATTAATATGCCTTTTTAAAATAATTTAAACAATTATTTCACGTATTCCAAAAAGAACCTAGCACATCGTCTAAGCTTTACGAATCTCTACTATCCCATTTAAATTCATAAGGGTTTTCTAAGCCGTCTATTCTTATTTAATTTAAATAAGAATATAATTAATCACATAGGAAATAATTTAATTAATTTTCTTAAATTAATTCCTAAGTCCAATTCCGATTCTAAACAAATTATAGATATTTAAATTAACGATTTAAATCATCTATATTAAATTAAAATAGGGTTTTACACCCCTAAACTATTTCAATAATGCCGAGTGAGAAATATAATTTCCCACCTAATTTATACGTTACCGAACAGTCCAAACAGCACAGTACCGGCGCCCGAACACGAAGCCCGCCGACCAAATTCGTCCGATAATTATTTCGAATATATCGAAATGTCCGTCTCGACAACCTATACGATATATACGAAGCCCATTAATATTTGGTTAATTAATTGGGTTAAATCTAAAATACCCCAAACGGAAACTATAACCTATAATTGCGATTTCCGGACAAATCGTTAATCCTAAAATCATGAAATTAATATATATCGAATACCATGTATATACGGAGCTACTCACCGAAAATCGGCTCAAACCGATCACCGGAAGGTCGCCGAAAAATTGGCCGAAGCCCAGCCGGACACGTCCCTGCTCACGCGCGTCTCCTCTGCGCAACTGCCGCCTTGCACCACCACCTGGGCCACCACCTGCTAGCCTCGCCGACACTACCAGCGCCGCCGCCGTCCTCCGCCATAGCCGTCGCTGCTCCTGGCTGGCGCTGCCCGTCCCAGCCCTGCTCCAGCCCCAGCTCCCATAGTCCGGCGACTCCGCGTGTTGCCGCCTGCTGGCGACCACCCTCTCAGCCGACTCTCTTGCCGGCGACCATGGAGGTGGAGAGGAGCTGCAGCCGTCGCTTGTGGAGAAGAAGGAGAAGGAGTAGCAGTCGTGTAGAAGAAGGAGCAGATATGGGTCAGTCGTGTATACATATATATATATATATATATATATATAACCTAATTGCAAAACTAACCCTTCAAGTATCCGTAATTGCGAAATAACCCCAAAACTATATATATATAATTGAACATATATATATATATACAGTAAACCCCAATAATTATCGAGAACGCCCAAACATAATCTCGTAAGCCCGAATTAATAACAGGACGCCCAATTAAAATTATATCGGGGTAGAAACCCAAATGTCGGAACACTTAAACAAGCCCGACCAATTAAAATGTGTCGTCATCCAATCGAGACACTAATCATTAAACGTCGAATCGAAACCGCGAAGTCGAGAATAATAACTCGCGAACTCGTCCAAGAGAAACCGGAATGTCGTCCAGTCGACTTTAAAAATAAACGCGAAAAATTTACAGGTATCAAATACCAAGAATAAATAATACGTCACGAACAAGTGACGTCGTTACCGAAATTAAATCAGAATTAATTTCAGTAAAAAGAATAATAACACGGGGTGTTACACTCCGTTCCTTCAATCAATTCCTCGTAAACCCTTCCCTCTTCCTCAAATTCAGGTATGCTCTCGCACTTCCCACCAATTTTGATGTTCTTATGCTCATCCATTGACATCTTCAACTTATCTGGAATTAGACCAGGCATGTCTATCCTCAGGCAGAGGTGGCTATCATTCACAAAACTCATCCGCTCCCCCTTCCTCTCATCTACAAAGTATCAAATTAATTATAACACACTCAATATATATATATATATATATATGTATAATGTAGAGATTTGAGCGAGAAGAAAATGGGTACAGGAGTAGAAGACGGGGGGTCCGGTACAGAAGGAGCGAGGGGTCAGGCGGTGGTAGTGGTGGTGGAGGCGGAGTGAGGTGCAGAACAACCTTGATGCGGCGGTGAGAGCCCATAAAGATGCCATTGATGGAGCTTGGTTTCCTAGGTTTTTTTAAATTCACTGCGTGTTTGCGTGTGTGAGAGAGATGTTGAAGATAAACTTGATAATGGTAGTTGAAAGCTACAGCTCCATTTGCCTGCATCAAAGTCCAAATAAGCTGCAGATAAAACATGCGTGAGTAAAAAAAAAAAACATGCGTGAAGATAACATCCACCAAAGTCAAGAATAACGGCAAATGGTGATTTGTTGTTTATCTTGTTTTAGTTTCAGTTCTATATATACAGAGTGTATGTTAATTGTAGAAGCTAGAAGCTAGAGTGTGAGAAAAGAAAGGAAAACAGAGAGAGAGATAGCTTTGTATTTTTGAAAGTGTGAGATTTGGAAATAAAAGTTTCATTCTCTCAATTAAGTGTGTATCCTGGGTAGTTTAATCACCATTAGTGATTTACAACATGGTATCAGAGCTTGGTAAAGCTTGAGCAAGCCTAAAAGAAAAAAAAACAAAACAGAGCCGAACATTTCAATCCTTATTCATGCATCATAGGTGTTTAAACCACAAGTTTGAGCATACACCTAGCTTCTCCGTTCTAGCAGGAACGCATTCCCGAAGAAATCAGGCGAAAATACCGAAGAACGCGCCCGCACGTGCCGCCTGAACGCCGGTGAGTCAAACCCACTCGCAGACACGCGTCCAGTCATCTTCAACCTCCAGCCAGCGTGTGGTCCCACGCGCACACGTGCCACACACGTCAGCGTGACATCATCAGCCACATGTCCCAACCATCAGTTGACACGTGGCCCTATAAGAAGAAGACACGTGGCACCAACCAGCCGCCGACACGTGGCACCAACCAGTCGCCGACACGTGACCCAATCAGGAGTCGACACGTGGCACTGCCACGTCAGCAAAAACTGAAAATTACAGAATTACCCCTAGTTGGTATTTTGTCCGTTCCGGGCTCATTTTAACTCCGATTTGAGCAAACGAAGAGTCGTTTTTGACTAAACAGAATGCACCGGACGCAACCGTGTGATCGGTTTGACTAGATTATACACCGATTTTAATAAATAAGCACCTCAAGTGCTTAAGCAAATCCGATGGCGTCCTCTAGCAATTTCTTCCAGCCCCAGCTTCCGCGACTGAACAAAGATAATTACGAAAAGTGGTGTATCATGATGAGAGTCCTTCTAGCCTCACAATATTTGTGGGATATGATCGATACCGAGTGTGATGATCCCGAAGAAGTAGAGAATCTAAGTCAGGCCCAACAGGCCGAGCTTAAAGAAGAAAGACGAAAGGACAAGAAGGCGTTATATCTGCTTTATCAAAGTGTAGATGAAACAAGTTTTGAGAAGATATCCGCCGTCAACACCGCCAAGCAAGCATGGAAAATTCTTCGTAAAACAAATTGAGGAATTGAAAAGACGATTAAAATTAGACTTCAAGGTCTAAGGGGGGAATTTGAATTGCTCCAGATGAAGGAAAGAGAGTCAATTTCTGAGTACTTTACCAGAATATTGACAATTGTGAATCAGATAAGAGGATGTGGAGAAAAGATCGAAGATGTACGTGTAATCGAAAAGATAATGAGATTGCTCAATTCTAAATTTGAGTTCGTGGTTGTAGCCATTGAAGAATCGAAGGATTTGGATGGCATGACGGTTGACGAGTTACAAGCCACTCTAGAAATCCATGAACAGTGAATCGACAAGAAGAATACCTCAAGCATTCCAGAGGACGAGCGAGTCCTGCAGTCAAAGTTCTCAGCCAGAAAATAGAAATGGGGAAATTCAAAAAAAGGTCGAGGTAGAGGTCGTGGCTATCAAGGACGAGAAGGTGAAGATGGGAAAAGAAAAGTGAAGTGTTATAACTGCAATATATACGGCCACTATGCCCGTGAATGCAGAAGTGAGCTAACAAAAGAAGATGAAAATGACGAACATGTGTACTTTGTAGAGAAAGACACAGATGAGCTAAACGGAATGTTATTGATGGCTCAATATGGGAATCCTGTTAGCTGGATATTTAAAGAAGAAACGGAGCCCAAAGAGCTCGTGATTGAAGAAGAAGAGAATGAAGTAGAAGAAGTGTCACCAACAGTGCCACAAGATAAGGTTGAAGCAGTGCCACCAACAGTGACACAAATTGCTCCCGTACCTGACAGAAAGAAGTCAGAAGTGGATCCGGGTGAAAGATACTGGACCAGAAAGAAGTCAGAAGTGGATCCGGGGTGAAAGATACTGGACCAGAAAGAAGACAGATATGGATGAAGAGAAGTTCACCATAGATAAGAAGCAGTGTAGTCGACCAGAAGATCATAAGTCAACTGGGTTGAAGTGCGTCCATAAGACGAGAAATGGAAAAGGCGAAGTTCAGAGTTACAAAACCCGTATGTCCGTGAAAAACTACAAAAGTAGAAAAGTGAAGCCAGACAAGTTCAATAGTCTGGGGAAGAAATGTAATGCCTCGGTAATGGTTCCAGGGAAAGGAAGCGCAGGGAAAGAAAATGGTATCTCTTCAGAGTTCAGGCAAGTCGACTCGGTTCAGTTCGAGGTGCTTGTTGCTAGTCATGTGCAAAAATCTGGACAAGATAGAGGCAAATTCAGTTGCAAGGAATGCAAAATTTTCAAGAAGAGTTCACAAGACTGAAGATGATGCTAGAAATGCAGAAGTCTGGAGAATCAAGTTTAAGGGGGAATGTTGAAGATAAACTTGATAATGGTAGTTGAAAGCTACAGCTCCATTTGTCTGCATCAAAGTCCAAATAAGCTGCAGATAAACCATGCGTGAGTAAAAAAAAAAAACATGCGTGAAGATAACATCCACCAAAATCAAGAATAACGGCAAATGGTGATTTGTTGTTTGTCTTGTTTTAGTTTCAGTTCTATATATACATAGTGTATGTTAGTTGTAAAAGCTAGAAGCTAGAGTGTGAGAAAAGAAAGGAAAAAAGAGAGAAAGAGCTTTGTATTTTTGAAAGTGTGAGATTTGGAAATAAAAGTTTCGTTCTCTCAATTAAGTGTGTATCCTGGATAATTTAATCACCATTAGTGATTTACAACAAGAGATAGGGAAGGCTTTGGAACACTATAATTAATATTAATGTTGCGTTCTCTCTCTCTCTGTATTCACAGTTGTATAGCCTGAAAGGCTGAAGCATGACGTGGCCACTCAAGAGTGTGCAGATACTATATGTGACCCTTTTATATTCAAATTTGCTTAAAGACAATTCTAACTCCATTCATGTATATCATTCTTTATTGGGTAAATAGCATTAAACCCCTCTCAATTAATCTCTCTCTCCCAACTAACCCACCTCAACTAAGTGACGGTCCCTCAACTATGAAATTGTTACAATTTAGTCTCTCCTTTCATAACGCCGTTAGTTAAATTTAGGATAATTTGTACTCAGATCCCCTAAAATTTTAGTCAATTGCACTCACTCCTTGAGATTTTATTTTCCTTACAATGACACCCCCTGAAGGGGTTAAGACCTCATTAAATGACTCTTGTGTCATTTCTTTAGTATAAAAGGCATGTTGGCTAAATTAATGGACCAAACAACCCTTGTATATTAAGCTCAATTTGGAAAAAAATTCAAGTACTTTGGATACAAGAATTTTTGAAATATGGATATCTACATATAGGTAGACATAAGGATCACTAATTACAAATAGGTAAGCTTTTACCTTTTAATTACTAATACATCAACTTAACTAAACTAATTACAAATGGGTCAATTTTTTTGTTTAAAGACTCAAATACCCCTAAAAAACTCTAATCTTCTTTTTCTTTTTCTCTCCCATTCCAAAATCCCCAAACACTCAAAAATAAAAATAAAATATTTATGGAAAAATAAAATATTTTGAAAAAAAAATGAGGAAAAAAATATTTCGGGAAAAAAAATATTTTGAAAAAATAAAATATTTTTGGAAAAATAAAATATTTCAAAAAAATGAGGAAAAAAACTATTTTGGAAATATAAAATATTTCTAGAAAAATAAAATATTTCGAAAATATAAAATATTTCGAAAAAATAAAATATTTTTGGGAAAATAAAATATTTTGAAATATTTTTGTTTATTTATTTTTCACTTTTTTTCTTCTTCTTTTCAACGAAATGTATTCAAGCCTTAGACCTCTTGGTGATTACAATGTAATATTTTGGAGTCAAATGTGTCAAAAAGAATAAAGAACGAGTTGATTGAGTTGAATTTGTTTTGAAAATTCGTGTCTTAAACCGTAATAAATCTTAGGTGAATTATATTTAGATAATTTATTTCAATATGACAATGGACATAATCTAAATCTTACTTGTTTAGTATGAATTGCTTTACTCGATTCCTATGAATTGCTTTGAATGCATGTCATAAAAAATTTTCCTCATTTTTTTGAAATATTTTATTTTTCCAAAAATATTTTATTTTTTCAAAATATGTTTTTCCCGAAATATTTTTTTCCTCATTTTGTTTTCGAAATATTTTATTTTTTTTGAAATATTTATATTTTTTCCGAAATATTTTATTTTTATTTTTGAGTGTTTGGGAATTTTGGAATGGGGGAGAAGAAGAAAAGAATATTGGAGTTTTTTTGGTGTATTTGAGTCTTTAAACAAAAAAGTTAACCCATTTGTAATTAGTTTAATTAAGTTTATGTATTAGTAATTTAAAGGTAAAAGTTTACCTATTTGTAATTAGTGATCCTTATGTCTACCTATATGTAGATATCCCTATTTCAAAAATCTTTGTATCCAAAGTACTTGAAAAGTTTTTCAAATTGAGCTTAATATACAAGGGTTGTTTGGTCCATTAATTTAGCCAACATGCCTTTTACACTAAAGCAAGGGCACAAAAGTCATTTCATGGGGTCTTAACCCCTTCAGGGGGTGTCATTGCAAGGAAAATGAAATCTCAGGGGGTGAGTGCAACTGACCTAAACTTTAGAAGATCTAAGTACAAATTACCCTAAATTTAACTAACGGCGTTATGACGGGAGGGACTAAATTGTAACAATCATGATAGTTTGGGGGGTTTACAGTCAAAAACATAATTGAGGGGGTTAGTTAGGAGAGAGAGTATAGTTGAGAGTGGTTTAATGCTATTTACCCTTCTTTATTACACTACGGATGTTTTGAGATTTGAATCTCAATAATTTAAATTTGGGTTAACTTCATTTACACCCCCTGAGGTTTGTCCTATCTTCACTTACACCCCCCCAGGTTTGCATATCTTCATTTACACCCCCTCATGGTGTGAAATGTCTAAAATACCCTTATACCAAACACCCCTTAAATCAATTTAATCCCTAAATCAATTTAACCCCTAAACCAAACACCCCCTTAAATCAATTTATCCCTCCAACCAAACACCCCAACCCAACCCAACCCTAACCACCGCCGCCGCCGCCGCCGCCACCACCACCACCACCCGTCGCCACTACCACCACCACCACCACCACCATCCGCCGCCACTACCACCACCACATCATCCACGGACATATATATATGTGTGTGTGTATATATGTATATATATATACATATATATATAGGAAGAGGGGGGGGGGGGGGCGGCACCGGCAGTGGGAGTGGGGTGGTGGTGGGAGGGGGCGGCGCCGGCAGGGGGATGGCGGCGCCGGCGACTGTGGGAGGGGGTGGTGATATATATATATATATATATATATATATATGTGTGTGTGTATATATATATGTATATATGCGTGCAGTGTGTGTGTGTGTGTGTGTGTGTGTGTGAGAGAGAGAGAGAGAGAGAGAGAGAGAAAGAGAGATTAATTAATTTATTTATAAAAATTAAATGTGTTTGTAAAAATTAAATATTTGGGGTTGGGTTAGGGGTTTTATGATTTAATTTTTATTCACAAATTAAAAAAATTAGTTTTCAAAAAATTTAAATATTTGTTTGTGAATATTTGGGGTTGGTGTTTGGGATTTTGGATTTTATATGTTTTTTTTTTTTTATAATTATTTTCGAATTTAATAATTCTTTTCAAAATTTAATATATATTTTTGAATTTTATATGTTTTTTTTTTAATTTTATATATTTGTTTCAAATTTTTTTATGTTTTTTGCGATTTTTATATTTCTTTTCAAAATTTAATATGTTTTTTTGAAAAAAAAAAAATTTCGAAATTTATATATTTTTTTAATTTTATATTTATTTTCGAATTTATAATATTTTTCAAATTTTAATATATATTTTTTCGAATTTTATATATATTTTCAAATTTTAATACAAATTACATTATTAAATGATGGGAGGGGGTCTAATTGATAAAAGTACTATCCTTGTTTCCAAACAGAATAAGGATAAGACATTGAGGGTAGTTTAGGGATTTAAAAAAAAATTCAGCTGATGTCATCATTCAGGGGGTCTAAGTGATGAGAATATTGAAAAGTAAGGGGTGTAAATGAAGATATGCAAACCTGGGGGGGTGTAAGTGAAGATAGGACAAACCTCATGGGGTGTAAATGAAGTTAACCCTTTAAATTTAACATTCTCTTCTCTTTATTTTACTTTTAACTAGTAAAATTTTATAAAAAGAATATAATACATTTAATAACCCTGACAAAAAATTAAATATTTAATTGCTAGAACAATTGTTAGAGAAATGATGAAAATGTCCGTGCTTGTTTGAACAATAGTAATGAAATTCTTTGTTATAATGTTAAGAATAGTTGGGATTTTGATAAGAAGATGTCATTATTTTAATGAAAAATATCAAAAAATAAATATAAAAATTTCGAGTGGCTTAAAAAACAAACACTTCCAAAGTAAAAGAAAAAAAAATACAAAGACAATGGGCGAGTCTGACTCGAAAAGAGGTTTCCTCACTTTTCTTTTTTTTTTTGACAATGTCGATGTCATATTAAAGAGTTCTTAGTTATTTGAAGCAAGAAGAGATTACCCCGCAATTCCACAATAACTCTGTTGTAATAAATATAATTTCTATATGTAAAATACATTTTGTATATGTAGGAAAATTTATTTGTAATGACATGTTTTTGATAAAAAATCATGTTGAGTGTTATGAGTATTGTATTGAGTTAATCAGAAGTTAATTGTAAGCAATACTGTAAAGAAATAAATAGAAGTTGAAGTTTCTGAAGATATCGAGTACTCGAGATTTTGAGTTACCGAGTACTCAATATGTTCATCACCGAGTAATTGAGAATCCGCGTCTTGGCGCGGATAATGGCGTAGTTCAAGTGACTTTGGCACGCCATGGGTGCACTATGTTGCGTCATCAGACATTTTTTGAAGAATTCCCTACCAAGTACTTGAGATTGGATTTTCGAGTACTAGAAGTGCAGTTCTCGAGAACTCGAAATTGCTGACTTCAGTTTTTAATGAAGGATTATTTTGATGTCTTAAAGACTCCTATTCACTTAAGGACATGGTTATGAGTTATTATTGTTATATTGAACTATCATTGGTATATTAGTCTATATTTGGAAGCCTTAATAGTGAAAATATGAATCATGAAAGGAAAATGATTCTTACCATTAATTGAAGACTCTTCTCTATTTATATCAATTCAACTAAAGAGAAGGGTGTGGCTTTTGGTGAGATCTCTGCAATTATTCTTTGATGAAAAAAGATTGTTTGATCATCTTATATAAAGGTTTTCTCTGTTTTGAGAAGATTATTTATTCAATTGTGCTTCAATACTAAAGATTCTAATGCACAATTGAATGATCTAGTTGTTGAAAGATCATCACACCACCTTGTGCAATTCGGTTGCATAGATCTGTTGAGAAGTGGAGCCATTAAAGTGCAAAGATCGGAGCGAGCAGTTTCGTGGAGTACGGAGCGAAGCGAGAGCTTCGTGGTAGCGCTAGTGATTCAAGACTTTCAGATGTTGAGTGATAAGAGACAAGTCAGAGTGATTTTGTAAGTCCTAACTTCATAGAATTTGTGTACTTCTTGATTCATAGTGTATTGATATCGGAGGGTATCCCTGGTTTTTACTTTGAGCATTTCCAAGGTTTTCTACGTAAAAAAATTGGTGTCGTCTCTTGTTTTATTTTCTGCACCTATATTTATTATTATGTGGTTTGCAGTATTAAATAATTGAATTAAAATTTACTATTCCACAATTAATATTTTAATTTGTCAATTAATTCATAAAAAACCTATTCACCTCCTCTAGGCTTAGTTCATCGTCTTCTAGGTAATTTCAGTATCAATGTTTTTTAACAAATTTGTGGTCTTGCTTCCACACCATTCACTCATCAGCACACCAAAGCATGTTTGGATCCCTTATTTCTACTTCCACAGGCACAAATCATGCTTCCATAAACAAAAATAAAATGAATAAATAATTAAATAGTAAATAGTAAATAAATATTTAAATATTAAATAAATTTATTTTGATCCAATATTTATGAAATCACCTATTCCACCAAACATGCTTTCATTTTTTTCAAACCAAACCCATCAACACCAAACATGCCTCCAGTTCAGAATAAAATCATACCACATGATTTTGCTACCCTTCAATTTTTATTTTATTTTAATATGTTCTAAGAGTAATTAACCATAATTAAGATTAATTAAATTTCGGCCATAAACATAATCTTTCTTATATATTTTTTTTCTTTTTCATAACCAGGGTGATATGGATCAATTTACGCACACCTCGAGAGAAATATAATTGGGAGGATTTGAACTTAGGATCTCATGGTGAAGGATCCAAGAACTCTTTCATCTCACTCACCCATCCGGGTTTAATCATTCTTATATTAGATGTCAAATTAAATTTATAATACTCTAAATGAGCACATAAAACAATTTATTTTGTAAAAACTATAATTTGTTGTTGGCATGAATGACGAATAATCAAATTCTTTTTCGGATGGCACAAGGTTTGATGATTCTTTAACTAGCAATATTACGGCCATGTTTGAAAAGTGGTCTGGTCTGGTTTGGTCTGGCTGGATTAGTCTGGGCTGGTTTTGTTTGGTCTGGTTTTGTTTTGGTGCTGATTGAAATTTTGTTTGATAAATGGTCTGATCTTTCTGGTCTGGTCTGAAAAAACTAAAACCAAACCATGTTTGGAAAACTGTCCACTTCCAATAAGTGGTCTATTCTAAAACTGATTGATTAAAATATTGGATATAGTATTTATATCCTAATAAACACTATTATATATAAAAAAACATACAACTATATATTTTATGAAGTATAAAATTCGATATAATTATATATATAAAAGAAAAAATAATATAAAATGATAATATATATATATATATATATATATAATATTACAAATAATATAAAATACCAAATGATGATATCAACTTTGAAAAATCAAATATAAAATCGAATAAATTATATAACATTCAAATATATATATATAGAATGTCAATAAAATATATCAAAAATTTTAAAAAATTGTATTCAATAATATATAGAATTCGAAAAGAATCAAATAATTATTTGGCTCAAATATACAAATTACAATAAAATATACCAAAAAGAATATTCAAAATTACAAAATTTCAAATATGTATAAATTCAAAAATAATATATAAAATTTGAAAGAAATATTTAAAATTCAAAAAAAATATAAAATTCAAAAAAATATAAATAAATTAAAAATATATATATTGTCAAGCCCCAAATTCCTAGGACTCAGAAACCCGAGCCTAAGAGCTAAGGGAGTAAGTACGGAAGTAAAAAGAAACAAGAACCAATGATTGAAGGTCATCAAACACCCACAAAAGGGTAAAAATGCTATGACACCATGTTGTCACACCCCTAAAATTCCCGAAACTCTAATCTAGAGGATCAGCGAATCTCCAAAGGGTGACGTAAGTCAAGCAACCACTAGAATCAACAATAACAAGGTAAATACATGGAATAACAATGAAAACTATACTCCATGCCAAATAGAATACTAGAAACTCAATAGTATCCTCAAATACCAATAAACACATTCCTAAATCCCTAAGACTCCCGAACCGGGACATCCAAGGAATCCAAGATGTGATTATTAATACAATTGACCAACTAAGATATCATTAACCATGAAAACATATGGATTAATGATATAAATGGTATATTCCATACCCAAATGAATGACAAAACAAAGCAGCGAAATCTAACGAAAATCTGGTAGAGTTCCGTTTGTAAATGGAACATCCGGACACAAAACCACAACACAATAACCTGCCAATAACAGTTCGATAATAACAATGGCTTCCAAGCCCCACATTCATCAATCCTACTAGGGTCGAGGTAGTGGAAAGAAACCAAAACCCCTCCAAACCCTCTATAATCAACAGAGCCACAAATGCTCGAATAAGAATACAGAAATGCACATAATTGTGCAAAATAGATACAATGACATCCTAAAAGAATAAATATAGGAAATGAAACATACATCAATAGGGATATGCCAACAGACCGACTCCCAAAAGAAATACATGACAATCCCATAACAAATGGGTAGAGAAACTAACAGTAGAAAACTATCGTCCTTAAACCTGTCGCGCTGCAACCGTAACCGTATCACCCAACGCAACTCCAAAACCTGTAACAAGAAAACCAAGGAAAATTGTCGTTGCACTGCATCCTGCCCATAGCCATAACATTTCCTACAACCTGGCGTGGAATACCAGGGGGCAAATGAAATTCCCTTGTGAGCAAATAAGCTCAGTGGGAAAAGATACTCTAACTACTATATCATCTGGCAGTTTAGGTAATGCTAAACTATTTAGCAAGATATATATATAACCCAACAAATCCCATCCACACAAACCCAAGGCACGTGCTCATATGCTACCGTAAACGAGTATATATATATAATTACACAACAAGATTCTACAAGGTACGACTAAGACTCGTACTCTAAGTACCAACACAAGTAATCTACACTATTCTCACCAACGTACACTAGGTACACGACACCCAGGTCTAATCTAACAATCATCAAGCGCTCACAACGCTAACCAGAAGATCCAAACAGAGGGAAAACACACTCACCTCTAATATCCATAGCAATCAAAATCCACCACCAGTACCAAGGAATACTCATAACTCACTCCCCGAGAACAAAGGAGTAAAAGTACTCACGTCCTTGCGTACTAACACAATCATCATCAATATATATATATATATATATATATATATATGTACAATATATATATATAAGAAACATCATCCAATTCCTAGAGAAAATCTATACCTCAAGGATGGAATCACCTCATCATATCACCGTACCGTAAATCACATCGACCTCATAATACTATCATCAATGGGGTCAATCACATCACTAACACTCTCACTGTAGGCGAGGAAAACCACTCAATCAATCACTAAGAGTTCACGAACCCAACTCACAAGAACGACCACCTAAGGGTCACCAAAATAAAGCGAAGGAAAAGACTTCCCAATGCTAAACCAACAGATAACCGAGACAACAACGTCAAGGTTAAGAATACCACAAGTGTTTAGGGAAAACACCCGAACAAGGAAACCAAAAGCGAATGGCCGAGAGTGGAAGTTATAAAAAAAAATGAATCCCAAGGATTCAATAGTTTTTAAGAAAAATGTTTTAAAACTCGAACCAATCCATTTGGCTTTCAATCCCCTAACGTAAGAAAAACTTAAATCACCTAGGTGGTGACATCAACAACCAAGAATAAGTGAAAGACAAAACTATATGTGTGCACTGAACAATACCAAGCCTCATACCGAGACTTAGAATGAACCGAAGAAAAGGTAAAACAAGGAACCACCTTTCAAAACACTACAAGTTGAGATTTTGAGAAAGAAGTCTCAAAATCTCATAATCTCGAGACAAGTAATAAAATAATTTTTCTTTAAAAAAAAAAAACCACACAATAAAAATGATCGTCTTGCCCCGGGTCTCCGTCAGTCGTCATCACAGGCTTTTAGAAGCTGAAATTCTTTTTAAAGAAGATCCTGAGATCATTTTATAAAGTACTAAAACTTTTAGTTATTACGGGGGTAGGCGAAAACGAGTTTTTTCTTTTAAATACAAAGAGTTTAGAAAACACCGTTTCCGAAAGACAACCGAATAACAGTGAACACAACTCTACAGATTCCTATAATGCCCAAAAGGACAGTAAATGAAGAACAACACGTTGGACTCACGGAAGACAACCATCTGTTTCCCATTCCACCAATTCAAATGACAACACATGGAAGAGGTTCGGCACCACGCCGTAACCGACAACTCAAGGAATGACATAGAAGTCAAAGACATGTACTAGCGTACAAAACACAGTACAAGGAATGCTTAGGGGAATGAACTAAACACTAGAACCAAGACTGTCAAGCTACAGTACCTCAAGTACTTAATAAGATCACCTCAACTATAACCTCTTCTAACCCAATCAAAATCTCAAGACAATTAACTGCCTTCTCTAAGGCCTCGACCTTAAAATCGACTCTACGGTCTACCACTAACCTCAACCAACCACAGAAGTCACTATGCCAATATACATAAACTCCCCCAAGGGTACTAAGTATACAACCACAAATATAAAGATATACGTTTCATTTATACTTTAATAATTACCGCATTTAAATTCTTGTTCTCACATTATTCATTTCCAGTTGAGCATTTTATAAAACATGAATTTATTTCACAATATTCATAATTAACATGCTCCAACATCATATATATATACATATCAATGAAATCACATAAAGATATGCAATGCAAGGTACCCACAAACCGCCTGTGGTACACACACACAAAAACACATCCTTCCCAAGGGTACGAATCATTCTCCACCATTCCCCTGAGGATACAAGCTCACTAGGGAATGTGGACTCATCGAACCGTCAATCCCAAGTGCTTTTGACACTTACACTTTTAATTAGGAAGACGTGCACCACGACCCAGTCGAGCAAATAGGGCCTTGGACGATATGTCCTCCCCCTATAGTCTGCATTTCTCAGCTTTTTAGTTATGTGGGAGCAAGAAACACCCCCTATCCAGTTGTTTCGACAATCCAAACACAAACGTCTACCCGCATACAAACGGAAGTAGACCACACCAAATGACTTTTCTCTGCAAAAGGTGAAAACCATGCACTACATGCACCAACACCCATGTCTCACAATACATGGTGTACGCAATAAAATCATGTCTCAACATAAATACGTCATGCATCATATTTATGAAAATACCCACATGATAATATCAACATAAATCTCGAAATCTCATTACATGCTTTAAAAATACAATAAAGACATTTAAATCGTGAGAAAAAAAATTCATATTTTAAACAATATATTTTCTTTAATTCTTTAAGAAAATATTCCAATTCCTCTTAACATACCTTTAAAATAATTAAAGCAATTAATTCACGTATCACAAAGGGAACCTAGCATAACGTCTAAGTTTCTCACGTCCAACGTTTACAAAATCCCTTAGTCCATTTAATTCTCAAGGGAATTTCTAAACCACCTATTCCTATTCAATTAAAATAGGAATTTTTTTAGTTCTTAGGAAATAATTTTAATTAATTTCGCAAATTAATTTCTAAATCCTACATCGCTTCTAAACCAATTATACATATTTAAATTAACAATTTAATATATCTATATTAAAATAAATAAGGTTTGCACACCCCAAACTACTTCAATGATACGGAGTGAGAAATAAAATTTCCCACCTAATTTTACGTTTACCGAACAGTCCGAAACAACACAGTGTCGGCGCCCGAATATGGAGCCCGCCGACCAAAGTCGTTCGAAAAATATTTTGAATATATCGAAACGTCCGCCTCGACAACCTATACGATATATATGAAGCCCATTAGCACTAGGTTAATCAATTTGGGTAAATCTAAAATAACCCAAACGAAAATCATAACCTATAAACGAGATTTCCGGGCAAACCGTTAGACGGAAAAATACCAAATTAAAGTATGACTAATACATGGTAGAGACAAATCTACTCACCAAAAATCGGCCTAAACCGACGATCGGAAGTCGACCGAAAAAATGGTCGAAGCTCGGTAAGACTCGCCCCTTGATAAGTCCATTTTACATACATATTTTATCCCCAAATGTATATTTGTTAGTAGGTAAAACTATTTATTTTAATTAATTTAGAAGTATAATAATGATAAGTGCACAAAACTTAATTTATATAATAAAATTATTTAATAAATTATTTTCAATGTCATTAAATTACATTTACATTTATGTCTTTCATTTATAGGTGTAAATTGAGAAATGAATGAAATGCACATGGATGAAAGTTGGATGAATCAAATGCACATGGATAAAAGTTGGAAGATTCAAATGCACATGAAAAAAGAACAAAATGTGATGGAAAGTTATGAAAAAGAAAAGAAAAGAATATTTCATTTCTCTTTACAAGTTGTAATTTGATTCCAATATTTCTCTATAAATATGGATACATCTTGAAGAAGAAGGAGGAGAGCAAGAAGGACACCAAAGAGGAGAAGAATTCATCTTCAATTCCGGGTTTTATTGTTCTTACTTTGTTATTTTATTTTTAAGCATGTGTAACTAAATCCTCAACTAAGGTTGAGGATGAAACCACCATTTATGAAATAAATTCCTTTTAGTCTTTTATCAATTTCCATGTGTATGGTTTAAATGCTTATGATTTTCGTTTCATAGTATTAATTGTTTTAAATTCCTTTCACTATAAATATCATGTATTTATAGTAGTTAAGAATTCTTATCACAATTAATCAAGCTTGGATTTGATGAGTTTATAAGTAAAAATCTTTGATCTTATGTGATCCATTAAATTGCATACATAAGATGCTTAGAATTTTACACTTTAAAGCGAAGGAAAATCTATTTCTTGAAAATATATTTCATTAGTGCATTATTGTTAAATCTTGAGAAAGTAATAAGATTGATTTCTAAATTACTACTCTAAAATTGGAATTGATAAAGGAATAATTAGAAGTTTATGGATTAGTGGTGGTGGATTCCGATACCTTAGTATTTTCTCCCTATTATTCTCGCTTTAATTATTTGTATTTCTATATTGCATGTTTAGTATAAAAATCACTTCAACAAACAAACTTTGAGAAACTAGGTTAGTTTTAGATTAATTTGAGTTTAATTAAGTTCTCTTTAAAGCATTCCATTGGGTTCGACCTCGTTCTTGCATAACCTAAATTACAATTGATTCGTGCACTTGCGAGTAATATTTTAAAACACACCACCCCTGCCCGCGCATCACCTCTGCTGTAGCTGCTGACCCCTTGCGCCACCACTAGCGCCACCACCTGCTACCCTCGCCGACGCCCACCAGCCACCGTCGACCGCCCAGTCGCTGCCGACCCAGCTCGTTGTCGCCGCTTGCCGCAGCTGCACCAGGTCGTGAGTTACCAGCCGTATCCGTTCCTGAGACGCGATCGACTCTCTCTCTCGGTCGCCCTCTCTTGCTCTCTCTCTCTGTGTATCGATCATCAGCCATAGGAAGAAGAAGTTGTGGCTTCGTCGCGTGGAGAAGAGAGGAATGAGGTGGTTTTGCAGATGTGTGTATATGCATATACATATATATGACATAATTGCACAAATGACCCTCCATTTATCCATAATTACAAAATAATCCCACTACAATATATATATAATTAAATATATATATATATACAATAAGTCCCAACAATTACTAGAAGCCTCCAAATAATATCGCGTCAACCCGTAAGTCCATAGAATGCCAAAAAAATAATCTCAATTAAATATACCGGGGTAGGAACCCAAACGTCGGAACACTTAACAAGCCCGGTCAATTAAAACGTGTCGTCGTCCAGTCAAAGTACTAAACGTTAAATGTCGAATCGATACCGCGTAGTCGATAACAATAATTCACAAACTCGTCAAAGAGAAACCTTAAAGTCATCCAGTCGACTTTAAAAGTAAACGCGAAATATTTACACGCGAAATACCAAGGATAAACAATGCGTCAAGAACAAGTGACGTCATTACTGAAATTAAATTATAATTAATTTCAGGAAAAAAGGAAAATAACACGGGGTGTTACATATATATTACAGAAATAAATAACAAATTAAAAAAATTATTATTTTTTGTATTATTTAATTCATTTTGGTAATTATTTATTTATTTATTATTATTTTTATTTATTATTCATTATTTTTATTTTATTTATATATATGCTTTATTTAATTTATTATTTATATTATTAATTTATCATTTAATATTATTTATTTGTTTGTTTAAGTGATTTATAAATATATTTTATTATTTATTATCAAATTTTATATATTTTTTGAATTTTATATATGTTTTCGAATTTTATATATATTGCTTCAAAATTTATACATTTGTTTCAAAATTTATATATATATATTAATTTTATTTATTATTTTCGAATTTTATATATTTTTTTTGAATTTTATATATTTTTTAAAAATTTATATATATTTTCGAATTTTATATATATTATTTTCAAATTTTTTTTATATATATTATTTTCGAAATTTATATTATTTTTGTCAAATTTATTACTGTGTATAAATTTTGGAAATTTATGAAAAATGGCGGCTAGATTTCATTAGTCTGATTTGGTCTGGCTGGATTGGTCTGATTTGGTCTGGGCTTGTTTTGTTTGGTCTTGTGTGGCCTGATTTGGTTTTGGTGATGATTGAAATTCTGTTTGATAAATGATCTACTCTTTCTAACAGGCAAAGACTAGACAAGACCAGAAATCAAACAGTACATAAATTTCCTACAACATAAAGAGAAAAATCACTCATATATATAAAGTTTCTGTAAGATATGGCAAATAATTAAGTCAATGATTTTAAATTAACCTTCACTTGTATGAGTTTAAGGGCCTGTTTGAAAAGTGGTCTTGGCCCAACTTGTCTAGGTTTTGCCTGTTTTTTCAGACCAAACCAAAAAGACCAGACCATTTATCAAACAAAATTTCAATCAGCACCAAAACCAAACTAGACCACACAAGACCAAACAAATCCAGCCAGACCAAACCACTTTTCAAACATAATATATAAAATTAAAAGAAATTATAAATTTTGAAAAATATATAACATTTGAAAAATGTATGAAATTTGAAACAAAATATATAAATTAAAAAAATTAAGACAAATTATATGATTTTTATGTATTTTTTATGATTGTTTCCACAGTAATTGAAACATGGACAATCGTTTACCGGTGCATCACTTGCTCCAGGCGGATGAGACATTGGAAGCTAGTATTTCGATCATGCATCAAATCTTCAAGTTTCTCGATGAGACGCAGGGGAACCCAGTTCCATGTAGAAATTTCGCCTTAAGTGGTCACAATTACATAATTGAGATCCTCAACAACGAAACACGTTGCTATGAAAATTTTCAGCTTTCTCCCCTTTTTTTCATTGAATTATGTGAGAAACTAAAACTATTAGGGCTTCAACCTTCGAGAGATTTAATTGTACCGAAACAAGTAGGTATTTTCTTATTAACTTTATCGCATAATATCATAAATCAGATGACAGCGGAAAGATTTCAGCACTCAACATTTACGATTAGCCGATACTTCCATAATGTGTTATATTGTGTTCAACTCCTGGCCGCAGAAATTATTGTTCCACCGGATTTCAATGTTATCCCAATTGAGATAAGGGAAAATCCTAAATTTTGACCATTCTTTAAAAATTGTGTGGGTGCAATAGATGACACACACGTCCATGCACAACTCCCTAAAATTTAAGTTGTCTGCTTGGACTGTTTGTATATTTTTTAAAAATGAATTTACATATTTTTGGAATATATATAATCATTTCAAAATTTATACATATTTGAAATTTTGTAATTTTGAATATTGTATTGTAATTTGTATATTTGAGCCGAATAATTATTTGGTTCTTTTCGAATTCTATATATTATTGAATACAATTTTTAAAAAAATTTGATATATTTTATTGACATTCTATATATATTTTTTTGAATGTTATATAATTAATTCGAATTTTATACATTTTTGGAATTTTATATTTGATTTTTCAAAATTGATATCATCATTTGATATTTTATATTTTTATAATAATATAATATATATATATATATATATATATATTTATCATTTTATATTATTTTTTATTTTATATATATAATTATATCGAATTTTATACTTTATAAAATATATAGTTGAATGTTTTTTTGATATATAATAATGTTTATTAGGATATAAATACTATATCCAATATTTTAATCAATCAGTTTTAGAATGTACCACTTATTGGAAACAGACAGTTTTCCAAACATGGTTTGATTTTAATTTTTTCAGACCAGACCAGAAAAACCAGACCATTTATCAAACAGAATTTCAATCAGCACCAAAACCAAACCAAATCACACAAAATCAATCCAGCTAGACCCAATCAGCTTAGAAATAGCAATCAGCTTGAATCCATCCACCCCAATACACATTCGAAGAGATAACACAGAGAAAGAAGATATATATATATATCTCACAGACCCAAAAAAAGTGTACCCAAATAAATCATAGAAACAGATTGAAATTGAAAGACAGATAAATTAAAACCCAAAACCCTAAACCAAAATCAAATATGCCCCATTCTACTTCTCCAATCTCAACAAATAATCCCAAACTGGCACAGTGATCCAGATCACACCATGTTTGAGCTGAGCCTTGATTAGATCCATGTGGAAGAGCTTTGTGCACCCAGGAATGGTGGCTCTGTAAAACCTACCCTCATCATGATATTGGGGCTCAGCCTTGCACTTTCCCTCCAATTTTATAGCTTTCTTCTCATCCAACCACACTTTCACATCCTCTGCGGTTAGACCTGGCACATCCACTCTGTAGATCCCGTAACTTTTGTTCACCGCCAGTCTCGAAATAATCAATGGCTCCTCAGCTGCCACTCCTAACATACACACATATATATATATATATATATGTATATATCAATACGATTAAATCAGGTGTATATTGTGAAAGAAAAATTGAGAGATTGAATTAACATATGTACCGGAGGAATTTTGGGGATTTCCAGGATGCGCTGTTCTGAAATAAAGGGTAATTCGTAAATAAGAAACACATATAATTGATGAGAACATAGAGATCAAAGACGATGAATAGATAGAAACCCTAATTAAACCCCAAATAAAATCATTACTGTGGAGGATTGAAGATTCTCAAAAACTGCTTGGTCTGTTGCTTGAATGGAATCAAAATCCACAGCACACCGTGCTTAAGCTCAACCTTGAGCTGCTCCATTTCCAAGTGTGAGGGACATCCATCAATAATACCCCCGTAAAACCTTCCCTCTTCTTCCCCAAATTGGGGTCGGCTCTTGCATTTCCCGCCAAATCGAATGTTTTTTAACTCATCCAGGGACACCTTCAATCTATCTGGGCTTAGACCAGGCAAGTCTAAGCTGATGCACACGTGGCTACCATTAACAACCCTCTTCCGCATCTCCTGCTCACCTGCAAATATATAAAACAATCAATATATATATATATATGTGTGTGTGTGTGTAGATGTTGAGAGTGAGTGAAAAGAAGATGTGTACGGGAGGGGTCGAAGGGGGGTCCGGTACAGAAGGTGCGAGGGGCGAGGCGGTGGTGGACCTGGTGGTGGAGGCGGCGGAGTGAGGTGGAGAACAACCTTGACGCCATTGATAGACCTTACTTTTCTAGGGTTTCTGCAAATTCACTGTGTGTTTGTGTGTGAGAGAGAGAGAGAGAAAAGAAAGCGCTTTCAAATGCGAGTACTCTCTGGAAATCGACAGCTGTATGTATGCCCTTCCGCTGAAAGGCTGAACCATGACGTGGCCACTTAAAGTTGCATAAACTTATTTTATTTTATTTAATAAATCTAAAAAGTTTGAAAGTAGAAAAGATATGCTAATGTTTACTGATAAATTGGGGTGCGTTGACTAATTTATTTTATTCAAGTAAATGCTAAAATAAAAATTATAAAAAATATATATGAAACAAATGTATTTACTAAATATAATTATTTGTTTTTATTCCAAAAATTATGAGAATAATTAGAATTAACAAACGTCATTTCTATTTTTTTATTTTTTGTAAGAGGAACGTTTTTTTGTATTTCTATTCCTTCGAAAAACAGAAACGAAAAATATTCCACGTTAATAAATGCACCTTGGTTTTAAAATCTTAGTATGACATTTTTATTACCCTTTTTATTTATATTAGTTTGAACCAAGTCAACTTGATATGCATGAAAAAACAAATACTCAACTTCATTATCAAATAGAAGTCGCAAATTCCAAGAACGCAATCCAACTTAAAGCTACAAGTTCTAACAAGTATTAAAGTCTTCAAAACACCATGTAATATAGATAGTGCGCATAATATTTAGAGCTGATAAAATGAGACACGATATACTAACATGATATGAATTAAAAGGGTTAGAGTTGACCATAAAAGAATTAAAGATATATAAGGGTTGATCCGAAAACAACACGAGAATATAAGGGTCGACCTGAACACGACACGTTTGACACGGTTATATTTATATATATATATATATATATATATTTTCTCTTATCTTCTCTAATTGCACATGTGTTGAAATATATCAATAAACAATTACTGGATTGTGTCAAATTTAATTTAATTTTGCTAATAATAAGTTAAATGGTTCATTTCGTGTTGGATTGTGTCAAATTTAATTTAATATATTATAATAAATATGCTAAATGAATTACATGGGTCGACACGAATAACCTGCAGGTTGGATTAGGGTTGAACATATTTGACACATATATTAACCAGATCTTTTTCGACCCGACATGAACACGACCCACCGACACGAATTGTCAGTCCTAATAACACCCATTATTTTTAAAATGTGTGTATTGATACTTAATTTTTTGGGACAAGTGTTGAAATCACCCCCTGTAATTAATATAGATATTGTGCGTATAACACACATTAGTTTAAAATATGTGTATTGGCACCTATTTTTTTTTTGACAAGTACTTAAAACACCCATGTAATATAGATATTGTGTTTATAATACACATCAGTTTAAAAATGTGTATATATATATATTTAAATAATTAAACTTTATATATAATACCAAAGAAAAGGGTTAAGCCATACAAATAAAAATGTGTGTATTAACACCTAAGTTATTATGAATCACTCATATTGTATATATATATATATATTTTAGTTTCATGACTCTAAATTAAAATTAATTATTTATTTTTTGTATTCATATATTTTTATAAGGGACAATTCTTGATTTTCCACATTAAAAATTCAAAAATATGAAGTCAACAATTATTTTGGTATTAATTAAGCAAACCTATTTTTGGTAAACAAACCCACCTAGTTTCTCAAATAAGTTGGTTTTTTCTAAAATGAAAAAATAAAGGTGTGAATTGCTCCCATAATGGTTCGAGCTTTAACCCCCTATGATATACATACAGTGCGTTTAACCCCCCCTGTGGTTCTACCATAGGGCTGTCAATTTCATGTCGGCATGACACGAACACGACAGGATTAATATTTGAGTCGAATATATCAAACACTAACACGACACGACTCGTGTAATTCGTTTAAAAAAATTGGGTCGTGTTGGGTTCAACCCGATACGAAAATTTTGACCCCTTAAAAAAATTGTACCTTTTTTAACAAAAATATATATATATAATTTTTAATGGTTCTGAATTAGGGCAAAGGATCCACCACAAAAATCAATAAAGCCCAATTCTTAGAACCCTAACACCAGCAGAACCCATCTTTTTCTTTCCAATAATTGTTAGAATTCAAACAAATCAGTAATGAATACACACCCATATAAATTTCAAAGGGTTTACATATATTAATGAATACAAAGAAGTAATGCCTCAACCATCTCGACATTTCTAGCTGGGGGAACAAGTCGGCGAGGGTGGTGTTGTCGACGTTGAAGGGCAAGTTACCGACAAAGAGTTTGAGGTCCGACGAGAAGTTCGGTTTGCCACCGTCGCAAGAAGCCCAGTCGAAGAAAGCTATGAAGGATGCGAAAACGACGATTGCGAGGAAGGGGAGTAGCAGTTGCAAGACATGGTTCAATATGTGTGTGTGTGTGTGTATTTCTCTTTAATTGTGGTTGAGAATTAGAGAGAATATTAAGATGGAGTTGAAGTTGAAGAAGGCGTGAAAATTGAGAGAGAATATGAAGGAGGCGTGAGAATTGAGAGAGAATATAATGGAGTAACCTAGGGTTTTATTTAAATGACAAAGTTATCCTTCCATAATATTCTAATTTACTATTCTAATTTTTTAAACGGGTCGGATTTAATTAAACGTGTCAACCCAAAAATTTCGTGTCGTGTTTGGGTTGACCATTTTTAGGCGTCGACCATTTTATGCTCAACCATAACCTTTTTAAATGGTGTCGTGTTCGTATCATGTTACTGTGTCGTGCCCAATTTTGTCAGTTCTACTTCACCTCAAACCTTTTAATATAGGGCGAATTGTCACAAAAAAGGAAGGTTTGGAGTGAAGTAGAACCACATGAGGGGGTTATACGCACTATATGCATATCATAGGGGATTAAAAGCTCACGACCCTTCTAGCAATGATAAAGTATTTTATTGAAGTGTGATAGAGTGATAACGGTCTTCTGAAAAGTAAAAAAATTAAAATTATTTTATATAACAAATATCTTATCAAAAGGTGTCCGACTATCTTTGTTTTGCTCGCTTGTTCACGTTGAAAGTGAAAATATTAACGACACACAGATTGAGTCGTAACAGAAAAATTTAATAAGACACCATTTACTCATTAATCATTCGGTGTACGCGTTGTGAATAATTTAGACTTTTGACCACACCTCTATTAAGGACATGGTCATTCGTGTCGTAAAAATTTATTAACGACGTGATCTGCATGTTGTTAAAAAACTATTTTCTTGTCATCAAACATATTTAAAGGAGAAAATGGGAATAATAAAGGGAGAGTTTTTAATAGTCATGAAAAAATAAATTGAAATGATTTATGAATTCATTATGAATATACATTGTAAAAGTAGTTTTTTATTTAGGTTAATTTTTTTAAAGTTAAGAACATAAATTAAATTATTTTAATCAGATTAAATTTTAATGGTACATTTATTTTTTAAAATTTAAAAATAAAATAATTATAATTATTTTTTCTCTGTATTTTTTTAATTAGAGAAGATATAATTTCTCTAATATAACTAAGGTGAATGGTATATTTCATTTCTTATGATGTGTATGCATAATGAATATACAAATTACTTCAATAACAAAAATCTTTAAGAAAATGAGTAAATAACTTAATTTAATAAACAATTCATTAATTGATTGAGCTTATGTATACTTCATACAATTTTGATTATTTGAAAACAGAAAATTATCTCAAGTCAAACTAAACACATTCTTACCTTTTATCTAAAAGCCTGGAAGGCAAATCGTTAGCAATAAGTTATCGTGGGGACAAAATAATATTTTTTTAATTGAGATTGCATCAGTATTTTACCATTATTCTTAATGTTAGTTTTCTTAAAACATAAAACAACATTTTAAAAACTGAATCAACCTGACCATAGTTATTTAGACAAAAATGATATATTGCTCCCTGCAAAATTGGATCATCGTGTTACTTATTGAAAGATGTGTTGACACAAATGATAAATATAATCAACCTGACCTCTAAAATGATAAATATAATTTAATTCTATCAGATAGTTATAGTTAGGTTAGGGGTTAAGTTAGCTTTAGATAATTATTAATTTGGATTGTTTATCTTATTTGGTTATTATCTTGTTACACATTCTCTTTATAAATATTATACGTCCAACACCAAACACAAAAATATTTCTACTACAATAGGGGCGTTTATTTTCATTGTATTTTACTTTTTTTCAATTACCATATCCAAATTTATTTTTCGTGCAAATCTTTACTTTCCTTGCAATATTTCAATTCCAGGAATAAAATTCTCTTCTATTCCTCTTCTTATTCTTCTTAGTCACCGAAAGTCCTCTTTGTTGAGGCAATCAGAATCCTTCACGAGAGTTAAGTTCTCTCTCTCGTAAATCGCCTGATTCTATTCCTTCCGTTCAAAAGAGACAAAAATCGTTCCTTTTGAACCGGTTGAACTCCGTCACCGATTCAAAAGGAACAATCTCAAAGAAATTACAATCGGCTCGCCCCGCCGATTTAGGAACAAACATATTTTGTCACGCCCAGTGGAATACCACTAGGTAGCCGAGAAAATTACGACATGCTACCACAAGGCTCAAAGGTCGCACTTGCGGTCTATGGTGAAACCCTGCAGTAGTTGAGGGTATTGATTTATGAACGGCGAGCAGAGAGAAAAACGGATTATGCTGAGTGGGAAGTGCATCATAAGCAGATGACACATAGTTATTATGAAGTAAAACAAAAGCTTCATAATCTTAATGATCTGTTGAAGAAAAGATTTGCGAGTCCTTTAAGACTCGGGGGGCAGCCGATGGCCAATTCATCATTGGTTAAGAAAAATACAAAGGTTTCGGCAAGAACAAAACAGGCTGCCGAAACCACTGTGAAAAAAACTAAGGTTTCGACAAGAATAACAGTGGCTGCGGAAACCATGGCTGTCAGAACCACTGTTGCTACAACTAAGGTTTCGACAGGTAAAAAGGAGGTTGCTGAAACCATTGACGGTTGATGGTTTGTTAATATTTGTCGTTGCTTCACCAAACTCCGGTCAACAAAATTTATAATACCTACTAATACTTCACTTAAAATAGTATAGCAATAAGTAGGGTCGAACCACTCTCAACTTTGAACTCGTTTTAAGACTATGATCCAAAACTTTAATTTTCGAGATTAAAAAGAAATTACTTAAAACAATTCTTGAATTTTTGGATAGTAAACTAAAATAACTAAATAATTATCAAATGATGGAAGAAATCTCATGGGAAGAGAATCCACCACCCGAGTCTATATAAATAATATTATATATTTCTACTACAAATTCTCCTCCAATCTATTAAACATAAATATAGATATTGGTAGGCATTCCCCGCATTTCCATTAATTGGTAATCACGGAAAATCCTCCCTCTAATGTTTTGGTTTAAAAATAAATAAATATAAATAGTGATAGGCATTCCCCGTATTTTCATTGATTGGTAATCACGGAGAATCCTTCCTCTATTTTCAACCTCTATTGTAGGTTTTGTCACTTGAAAGAATTATTTCGGAAAGAAAATTAAACAATAAGAAATAAAATAAAATTATGTATATTTTACCCAAGGTGGCTTCATCACTCCCTTGAGAAGATGTTTAAGCTAGCATAATGATATAGAAATAAAACATGATGATAGAAGAAATTTTCATTAACTAAGAAAAAAATTACAACAAAATAAAAACTTGATACTAGACTAAATTCTCTCTATAATTTCTCACTCTCTACCATCTCACTCTATACAATTTCCAACTACTCTCCTTTTTATAGAGAAAATTGGAATATAATGACATCTTGTAAAGTGAAGTTAGATCTACTTTTTTTTTTCTTTGAATATTGATGATTTCCAAGTCATTTTCTTCTTTCTTCATGTGCATTATATTCTTTATCTTCCATCCATGTGCATTCCTTTCTTCACTTTAATATATTTTCTTCATCTTTTCCAATTCAAACCTATAAGAAATAAAAAGATATATATAAGAACATTTATGCAATAAAATGGTGAATTAAAGATTTATTTTTGACATTTAAAATAGTGATTTTGTGAACTTATCAAATTACTCCCTAACAAGCTCTTGCTAGTCCTCTAGCAAATAAGGGCAAAATAAATTAGTTCGCAAAATTAGACTTTTATTAATTTTAACTAAAGATGTGCCACTTTCGCAGGTTGTTTTTTATTACATTTACTATATGCAATAAGGCCTTAAACCCCTAGGTTACCCTAGTGGACGAGCAATAGCCTCGTGAGGGTTGGATATATTACCCACAACTTCTTCATTTTCATGCATTCACATATTCATTAATCAAGTCATGATACAATATATAAGATAATATGAATACAAATACTACCATTCACTACCGAACAATAACTATCTCAAGCTAATGATATGAATGATCCCCACTGAAGTAAATAATTTCGTTACTTTCTACTCCCAATCTAGACAACCTTCCGTGTTTTTGTGAACATTCTACTATGGTATTTCAATCTCTCTTCTTCTACTTCATTGATCAAACTTTGCCATATTTTTCGTAAAAACTCATTATTTCCATCATTTCACTTCCATCCCTTTTTGTATTTATAATCTCCGGACTTTCCAGCGAGGATTTTTAGTCCCGACCAACTGGGCCCGAACTTCTTCCATGAGATATATGCTCATTAGTTTTCTCCCCTTTTTACGCGAACAATGATATTGGTGATACCAAGGTCCGGTTACTCAGATCGAATAACTACTTTTTGCATTTCTTTGAAAATATTTTTTTAAAATTTTCTCCATTCTATCTCTCTTTCTCCCCTTTTATAGCGGCAAAGTTAATTTTTCAACTCCATAGTCAAAGATCAACTGTTTTTCCCATAGTGAACGTGTTCATGTGCTTATAGGTCAGAGTTGTCCTTTTCGGTTTCAATTTCACTAATTTATTTACCTATGTAAAACCACATCATTTCACTAACTCAATCTAATAATTACTCTCATGAGTGAGAATATCGCATCAGAAACTATTGATATATCATAAACACAAACTCAATCAACTTATAATGCAAAACACTCATGCATAAAAATAAAGAACTTTTCCAAAAAAATAAAATTTTCAAATTTTTATTTTTTAATAATGAAATTCTATTTTGATTAAATAGATATACACCCCCAAAAAAAAATAACACTGTCCCTAGTGTTTAAAAATACATCTAAAAGACAAATTGGAACAAATTACCGCAATTGAGATGGTGTTTTTGGAATACCGTCCCTGCAAAGATTCTTGGCAAAAGAAAAGTCAAATTATTGTAAATATTATGATAGATTTTACCCCCAAACAAAATCTAAACATATCCAAATAGAGTGAAAAAAAAATTGATAGAAAATATTTACACAACTGACTGGGCTGCCTCCCAGGAGCGTTAAGTTTAACGTCTTCAGCCAGACTCAATAGAGATGGAACGGAATTGATTGATAACCAGAATGACCATCTAAGAAGAAGGTCGGACCCGCTAATTTTTTGAACATTTGGTCAATAAATGGAAAAAGAAAATGATCATTCATTGTCCCATTATTGAGTTTTCGATCGTCTATGCAAACTCGCCATCCAGTTTGGATGGAAGTATTAACTAACTCTTTCTGTTCATTGAAAACAACAGTGATATCAGTCTTGTGAGGAACGACTTAGATTGAACTGACCCATTGAATATCAGAAATCGAATAAGGACTAATGTCTATGATATCATCAATGGACCATGCTAGAGATTCCCTATATGTCCGAAGAACCTTAAGTAGTTTGGGTTCTTGCTGCTTGGTTAAGTCATATGAGATTACCACAGGATAAGACTCAGACTCACTAAGGTACGAATTCTGAAAAGTCTCGGGTAAAGGATTTGATTCGACCTTTGGTGGTTTCTTCGCATGTTCAATTTCAGTGGCAACTGGCAAGGACAATATTTCACATTCAGCTCTATACTTGATGGTTTCAAAGAGTGTAGCAGAATCTAGCAATTCATTGACTTGACTACTGTAATTAGCCTCATCAAAATCATTACCAAAATGGACTAGACAATGCTGGAGTGGATACTCAGGATATGAGTTGTTCAAGGTGTGGGCAGTCAATGAATCAATGAGACAAACATCTTCAATAGATTCTGAATCAATGGGTTGGTTCATTAAATTAAATATATTGACTTCCACTTTCATGTTCCCAAAGGTCAAGGTCATGCTACCATTTCTACAATTGATTAATGCATTGGCTATGGCTAAAAATGGTCGACCTAAAATGATTGGAATTTGTTTCCCTTGAGTTGGCTGAGTGTCTAGCACAATAAAGTCTACGGGGTAATAAAAATCATTCACTTTTACTATCACATCCTCAATGATACCCCTTGGAATTTTGATGGATCGGTCAACTAACTGAATTCTAACATCAGTTTTCTTCAAATCAGTCAATCCTAAATCCATGTAGACTGAATACGGTAGCACATTGACACTAGCACCAAGATCTAACAAAGCTTGACCTTCAAAATTTTCTCCTATCCTACAAGTGATAGTTGGACTACCAGGGTCTTTGTGTTTAACCACAGCTTGGTTTTGTAGGAAGGAGGAACAATGTTGGGCTATGAAGGCTTCCTTAGGGATATTGGTTTTCCTCTTGACTAAGTCTTTAATGAATTTTGCATAAGAAGGAATTTGTTTAATAGCAGTGAGAAGTGTAATGTTAATCTGGAGATTTTGAAAAATCTCCAAGATTTCACTGTATTGAGAATCCTTCTTATTGTTGACTAGTCTAGAGGGAAAAGTTGCACGTGGAATGAACGGCTTTGGAATGACCTCATCAAGCTTAGTATCTTGGTCGTTTTTTGATTTTTGGGAATTGGGTGAAAGAAATTTGGATGGTTCAATTTCATCACTGATGGGTGGTTCAACCTTATTATTAATTTTGTTTCCTGACCTGGAGGTAATGATGGAATTTACATTGGCATTTGATTGGTCAGAAGTGGAAGGAGTCCCTACAAGATTAACTCTTTGTCTTTTGGGATTGATTTCGGGTTGGCTAGGCAATGTACCCCTTTGTCTTTCAGACAGAGCTGCAGTGAGTTGACTCAACTGATTTTGGAGAGACTGCTGAAATTGCAGTTGATTTTGAGTCAAGAGATCAAAGTTATTTTCTAACTTTTGAAATCTCTGATTGGAATGCTTATTGGATTGATCAAGATTAAGGGCAAGCATTTTCAAAGTGTCCTCATAATTGGAAGTATTATTGACCGGTGGGACATGAGCAATATAGTTGTTCATGGGATCAACTGCTAAATCTCGGCTATGATTGAACTGGTTATTCCTAGGGAATTGATTTTGAGGAATTATTGGTTCTTGAGTTAGAAGTTGTCTATTGGAGTTACCTTGAAAACCAGACTGACCACTTAAGTGTTGTGGAGGTAAATTTTGCCTCCATGAAAAATTATGATGGTTTCTAGTATTAGGATGGTAACTTTGGCTAAATGTATTAGGCAATGGTCTCCTAAAGGTATTGAATGCACAAACTTGCGCATCCGAAGGTTCAGATGTACAAGAGACCGGACATTCCTCTGTTGGATGGGATAAACCATAACAAACATTGCATTGTGCATGGGTAGATATTAGGGCAAATGCATCAAACTTTTTGCCTAAGTCTTTCACTCCCTCAGCAAGACTTTTCATCACAGACTTTAACTCATTTTCAGGTTTGATGTCATAAAAACCAGATGTTCTATTCATTTGATCATTCCTAGAAAATTCATTATCATTTTGGTTCTAATTCCAATTTTGGGCATTTTCAGCTAGTTCCTCCAAAAATATATATGTTTGGTTAGGGGTTTGGGCATTGAACTTTCCTTGGTGCATTGACTCAATCATGGTTCGGTTCATAGGTGAAAGTCCCTTATAGAAGAAATGAACTAGTTGTGCTTTATCAAAGCCATGGTGTGGGCATTTGAGTAGCAAGTCATGAAATCGGTCCCAAGTTTGATGAAATTGTTTCTCAATTTTCCCTCTAAAAGTATTAATGGCATCTCTCATTGATTCGGTCTTTTGCATGGGATAAAACTTACTCATGAATTTCCTTGCAAGTTCATTCCATGATCGAATGGAGTTGGGTGGAATGGAATTTAGCCATGATGCAACTTTATCTTCTAAGGACAAGGGGAAAAGACGCAGTTTGACACCCTCTTTATTCAAATTTTGATTTTTGAATGTGTTGCATATTGTTAAAAACTTCCCTAAATGGATATAGGGTTGTTCGCTTTCAAGTCCATGAAATTTTGGCAACATATTGATTGTGGCGGGTCTAATCTCAAACTGGGGTGCATCATTCTCAGGTAGAACAATGCAATTGGGTGGGTTGGCTGTGATTGGGGCAAAATAATCATTAAGAGTTCTCGGTGTAACCATTGATGAATTATTGGTGGTTGAGAGTTTTAACAAGGTAGTTGATTTTTTTTTCTAAATCAAAGAGTGAGAGATCACTAGGAAACCTAACTAAACGCCTGTTAACTCGCAACCACTAGGCATAAACAAAAAGAAACTAAAAAAAGGCTAGATGATGGGTAAATCACACAAAAATTTTGGCTTTGTTATCTTGAGCTTAAATTCAAGGGTGGTGAATTTTTAAATCTAATATTGTAGACAATTAATAGGATGGTGTCCAAATTAATTCTCTCCTAATTAGACAGCTCCTACTCTATTTCAGATTAAGTCGATAGATTACTAGTTAAGGATCATCAAACTAACAACAGAGTAGTTCCCAGGAAAGTGTGGCGAGGCACGTGGCCTGCTTAATGGCGCGTCAACCACACTCCTAGACAGAATGTCCTACCGTTTATCAATTTGATAATGACTCACTGGAGTGACTACCAACCATTTCCTTCCTAGAGGGCCTATGAGCTCGTAACCCTAAATTGGATTATTGCTAATGAATTTTAAAATTAGGCTCATGGTTTAACAAATGCAAGGATTTTTGTGATTTATGGGCCACGGAAACGGGTGATGAAATCCCGACCGTATCTTGTGGGAATTTTGCCTTTAAGTATCTTATGCAAAATGCTAATTAAAATATGCACAAACAAGAGAAAACAAAATAATAAATAAAACAAGGGAGCTTAGGGAAATTTCTAATGTTATACTATTCTAGAATTCGCATGCAAAATTTGTGTCTAGAAAAACACAACTAAAAAAAAATAAAATAGAAATAAACTAAATACAAAGGATGGAAACTTAAGGTAATTTCTAATGTTATTCTATCCTAGAATTCGCATGCAAAATTTTCATCTAATCTAGGAAAAAAAATAACAAGGGTTTAGAAATATGGAACCTGGCTGACGAACCCGTACGGTATCTCCTGCAAAAGAAAAAGTAAAAAATAAAAAAAATAAAAAAATTAAACAAGTAAATAAACAATTTTTTTAAAAATGAGTAAATAAGAGACACAGAAAAAAAAAACTATAACTAATCAATTTATTTTTGGATTTTTGTTTTATTTTATGTTTTTATTATACATATATATATATATATATATATGATGTTTATAACGAACTACCTCAACTATTAAATGTTATTGGGTCATAATTGGAGCTAAATAAATGTACGTGACATGTTTTGTCCAATTGATATTTAGTTGAATTGGAAGCTAATGTAACACATGTGACATAACATATCAATGACATGAATATGTTAGTCTTCTGTTGTTACTCCTTTACCCAAGTTTTAATAAATAGACAACCATGTAGAAGTTGGGCCCAAAAAAAATTTAGAATCAGATTGATAGTAGCAAAATAATTGGAGGCTACTGTAACGGTTTGTTGATTTGTTTTTTTTTATTATTATTTTATTTATTTTAGAAGTGCAGAATAGAGAAACTGTGATTTAAAAAAAAAAATTATTAACAATATTTTTTTTTAATTAACTAGGAAATCAATAAATAGAGAAAAATTAAAATAAATGAAAGTTACTGTCACAGTAAACAAACAAACTATCAACTGTCCAAGTTTTTTTATTTTTATTTTTTTAAAAAAAAAAACAAAGAAAACCTCAAGAACCTACTATTGTTTCACAATGAGCAGATTGCATAGTGGATTTCTTTTTTCTTTTTGAAAATTAACAAAAATCACACAAAATAGAAAAATTAAAATAAAGGGAGGGATAGAAAGTTCGGGTAGGTTCCCGAAAACTTGTAGTCTCGAATCTTTGACTCCGAATTCAATGTTGAAACGGCAACGGCGCCATTTGACGGTTGATGGTTTGTTAATATTTGTCGTTTCTTCACCAAACTCCAGTCAACAAAATTTATAATACCTACTAATAATTCACTTAAAATAGTATAGCAATAAGTAGGGTCGAACCACTCTCAACTTGGAACTCGTTTTAAGACTAGGATCCAAAACTTTAATTTCTGAGATTAAAAAGAAATTACTTAAAACAATTCTTGAATTTTTGGATAGTAAACTAAAATAACTAAATAATTATCAAATGATGGAAGAAATCTCAAGGGAAGAGAATCCACCACCCGGGTCTATATAAATAATATTATATATTTCTATTACAAATTCTCCTCCAATCTACTAAACATAAACATAGATATTGGTAGGCATTCCCCGTATTTCCATTAATTAGTAATCACGGAAAATCCTCCCTCTAATGTTTTGGTTTAAAAATAAATAAATATAAATAGTGGTAGACATTCCTCGTATTTCCATTGATTGGTAATCACAGAGAATCCTTCCTCTATTTTCAACCTCTATTGTAGGTTTTGTCACTTGAAAGAATTATTTCGGGAAGAGAATTAAACAATAAGAAATAAAATAAAATTATGTATATCTTACCCAAGGTGGCTTCATCATTCCCTTGAGAAGATGTTTAAGCTAGCATAATGATATATAAATAAAACATGATGATAGAAGAAATTTTCATTAACTAAGAAAAAGATTACAACAAAATAAAAACAGGATACAAGACTAAATTCTCTCTACAATTTCTCACTCTCTACCATCTAACTCTATACAATTTCCAACTACTCTCCTTTTTATAGAGAGAATTGGAAGATAATGACATCTTGTAAAGTGAAGTTAGATCTACTTTTCTTTTCTTTTTCTTTGAATATTGATGATTTCCAAGTCATTTTCTTCTTTCTTCATGTGCATTATATTCTTTATCTTCCATCCATGTGCATTCCTTTCTTCACTTTAATATATTTTCTTCATCTTTTCCAATTCAAACATATAAGAAATAAAAATATATATATAAGAACATTTTATGCAATAAAATGGTGAATTAAAGATTTATTTTTGACATTTAAAATAGTGATTTTGTGAACTTATCAACCATTGTTGCTGAAACCACTGTTGCTGAAATTAAGGTTTTGACAGGTACAAAGGAGGTTGTAACACCCCGTGTTATTTTCATTTTTCTTGAAATTATATTTAATTTAATTTCGGTAATGACGTCACTTGTTCATGACGTATTATTTATTCTTGGTATTTGATACCTGTAAATTTTTCGCGTTTAGTTTTAAAGTCGACTGGATGACTTTACGGTTTCTCTTTGACGACTACGTGAATTCTTGTTGTCAATTACACGGTCTCGTTTCGACGTTAGTTTATTCGACGTTTAATGATTAGTGTTTCGATTGGATGACGACACATTTTAATTGGTTGGGCTTGTTTAAGTGTTCCGACATTTGGGTTTTTACCCCGATATATTTAATTGGGCGTCCCGTTATTAATTCGGGCTTACGAGATTATGTTTGGGCGTTCTCGATAATTATTGGGGTTTACTGTATATATATATATTGTAGTGGGGTTATTTTGTGATTTTGGAGAAATGAAGGGTTAGTTTTGCAATTAGGTCATATATATATGTATATGTATATACAGACCGTATCTGCTCCTTCTCCTTCACGCATCTACACGACTACACGCTTCCATCTCATCTCTTCACGTTGTTGGAGCTGCGGTCTCCTTCTCCATGGGTGGCGACCACCATGGTTGCCGGCGAGAGAGAGAGAGAGTCGCTCTGAAAGGGGAGCTGCGCTCGGTTGCGCATGGGCAAGCAGCGACGGTTGCTATGGTCGCCGAAGCCAAGGTGATGGTCATTCACGGTGGTGGAGGCGGCGACTGGGTGGTGCTGTGGTGGTTGCCATTGAGCTAGACGGCGGCGTAGGAGGTGGTAATGCAGGGCTGGTTCACGCGGCAGGGGCGGAGCAGCAGCTGCGCGACAGTCCCGATTTCGGCCAGGCTTCGACCAATTTTTCGGTCAACTTTCGGTGATCGGTTTGAGCCGATTTTTGGTGAGTAGCATCCTATATACGTAGTATTCATCATACATTAATTTCATGATTTTACGTTGAACGATTTGCCCGAAAATTGCATTTATAAGTTATAGTTTTTGTTTGGGTATTTTAGATTTAACCCAATTAATTAACCTATTGCTAATAGGCTTCATATATATCGTACAGGTTGTCGAGACGGACATTTCAATATAGGTGTAATATTTTTCAGACGACTTTGGTCGGCGGGCGTCATATTCGGGTGCTGGTACTGTTCACGGTGGGCCCGAAACGGCTGTTCTGTAAGCGTAATCTCAGGTGGGAAATTATATTTCTCACTCCGCATTATTGAAGTAGTTTAGGGGTGTAAACCCTTATTTAATTTAATATAGATATATTAAATTGTTAATTTAAATATCTATAATTGGCTTAGGAGCGAAACAAGGCTTAAGAATTAATTTAAGAAAATTTATTTAATTATTTTCTATGTAATTAAATAATATTTCTAATTGAATTGAATAGGAATAGACGGATTAGAAATTCCCTGGAGAATTAAATGGGCTAGAGAAATTTCTAAACGTTGGATGTGAGAGACTTAGACGTCATGCTAGGTTCCTCTTATTATACGTGAATTAAATGTATAATTTATTTTAAATGAATGATAAGGGAAATTGAAATATTTTCTAAATAATTAAATAAAATATATTTTTGGAGAACATGAATGGTATATGAAATTATTTTCATATGATTTAATTGTTTTATTGTATTTTAAAGCATGAAAAGAGATTTTGAGACTTATATTACCATGTGGGTATTTTTATAAATATGGTGCATTACATATTTATGTTGTGATATGATTTCATTATACACCATGTCGTGTGAGCACATAGGTGTTGGTGCACGTAGTGCACGGGTTCACCATTTGCAGAGAAAGGTCATTTGGTGTGGTTTACTTCATTTTGTGTGGTACATGAGAGGGATTGTGTCGGATCATCACAACAACTGGTCAGGAGGTATCACGCCTACGGACCTAAAAAACCGGCAAATGTGAGTTAGGAGTCCAGGTAAAGGCTATATTTTCTTGACTCAAGGGTAGTCATGGCGTACGGAGTTGCAAGTTGGGCTCTCGTAGAACCGCCTTCCCTGTTGAAGTGATAGAGAGAAAAATCACTTGGGAATGGTCGGTGTGGTAACTCTACACTATGATGAGTGGACAGAGTTTGTATCCGTTACCCTTGGGAAGGGTGTGTTGTGTGTGAGTATCACGGGGAGTGTCGAGTCACATTACACTGCATACCCTTTATGTGATCTCGTTTAACATGTATATGTGCTATATTACATGTGATGTTGGAGCATGTTATTTATGAATATATTGTAAATTAAATTCATATTTTATAAATGCTCAGTTGAAAATGAATAATGTGAAACAAGACTTTAAATGTGGTAATTATTAATAAGTATAAATGAAACATATATCTTTATACTTATTGTTGTATACTTTAGTGCCTTTGGGGGAGGTTATTTGTATTGGCATAGTGATCTATGTGGCTAGTTGAGGCTAGTGGTGGACCGTAGACTTGATTTTGAGTTGAGGCCTTAGAGAATGTGGTTAATAGTTTGGTGATTGTGGTTAGCTGGGTGACCTTGTTAGAGATTTAAGATCCGAAATTGATTTTAGTATCAGTTATGAATTGGGGCCTTCGAGAAGGCGGGTGATGAGGTTGTGAGTTGTAGTATGGACCTTTAGGTGTCTTTCACCTTTTGAGGAATGAGTTATCAACTGTAGTTGAGAGTTTGATTGGTGAGAAGAGGTTACGGTTGAGTGACTTTATTTAGTACTCGAGGTACCGTAGCTTGACAGTCTCGGTTCTTGTGCTTAGTTCATTTCCCCTAAGCATTCCTTGTACTGTGTTTTGTACACTAGTACGTGGTCGTTGACTTGTATGTCATTCCTAGATTCGTTGGTTACGACGTGGTGCCAAACCTCTTCCATGTGTTGCCATTTGATTTGGTGGAGTTGGAAACGGATGGTTGTCTTCCGTGAGTCTAACGTGTTGTTCTTCCTTTACTGTCCTTTTGGGCATTATAGGAATCCGTGGAGTTGTTCATTCTTATGTGGCTGTCATTTCGAAAACGGTGTTTTCTAAACCTTGAAACAAACTTTTTATATTTAAAAGGAAAAACCCGTTTTCGCCTACCCCCGTAGAAATGAAAAGTTTTAGTACTTTATAAACTGATCTTAGGATCTTCTTTAAAAAGATTTTTAACTTCTAAAAGCCGGTGATGGCAATTGACGGAGACCGGGGGCAAGACGGTCATTTTTACTATGTGGTTTCTTAAAAGAAAAACTATTTTATTACTTTTCTTGGGATTCTGAGATTTCGAGACCTCTTTCTCAATATCTCATCCTGTAGAGTTTTGAAAGGTGTTCCATTGTTTCACATTTACTTCCTATCATTTCTAGGTCTCTGTATGAGGCTTTGTGTTGTTCAGTGCACACATATAGTGTTGCCTTTCACTTTCTTTATTGTTGATGTCACCACTTAGGTGATTTGAGTTGTCACACGTGTTAGGGGCATGGATACCGAGTGGATTGGTTTCTTTTGTCCGAGTGTTCTCACTAAACACTTGTGATGTTTTAACCTTGACATTGTTGTCTCGGTTATCTGTTGGTTTAGCATTGGGAAGTCTTTTCCTTCGCTTTGCTTTGGTGACCCTGAGGTGGTCGCTCTTGTGAGTTGAGTTCGTGTACTCTTAGTGATTTGATTTGGGTGGTTTTCCACGCCTACAGTGAGAGTGTTAGTGATGAGATTGACCATATTGATGATAGTATTATGAGGTCGATATGATTTATGGTACGGTGATATGATTGAGGTGATCTAGCCTTGAGAGGTAGATTTCCTCTAGGAATAGGATGGGGTTTGTTTTATATATGTATATATATATATTACAATATATATATATATATATATATAGATGACGGTTGTGTTAGTACGCAAGGACGTGAGTGTTTTTCCTCCTGTGTTCTCGGGGAGTGAGTTATGAGTATTCCTTGGTACTAGTGGTGGATTTCGATCCTTGTGGATATTAGAGGTAAGTGTGATTCCCTCTGTTTGGAGTTTCTTGTTAGCGTCGTGAACGCTGGATGATTTGTTATATTGGACCTTAGGGTCGTGTACTTAGTGTATGTTGGTGAGAGTAGTGTAGACTACTGGTGTTGGTACTTGGAGTACGAGTCTTAGTTGTATCTTATAGACTCTTATTGTGTACTTATATGTATATATATATACACACGCATAAATATATATATATAAATATATATATATATATATATATATCCCCTATATACTTATATATATTCATTTACGGTAGCATGTGAGCACGTACCTTGGGTTTTCGTGGCTGGGTTATGTTGTGGGTTATGTATCTCACTGGGTGGTTTAGCATTACCTAAACTATTAGAGGATGTGGTAGTTAGAGTATCCTTTCCCACTGAGCTTATTTGCTCACAAGGGTATTTCATTTGCCCCCTGGTATTCCCACGTTAGGTTGCAGGAAATGTACGGCTATGGGCAGGATGTGGTACAACGGCAGCTTTCCTTGGTTTTCTTGTTATAGGTTTTGGAGTTGCGCAGGGTGATGCGGTTACGGTTGTAGCACGACTGGTTTGGGGACGGTAGTATTCTTATGTCAGCTTCTTTACCCATTGTTATGGGATTATCATTTATTTCTTTTGGGAGCCAGTCTGTTGGCATATCCCTATCGGTGTATCATTTATTTCTTGTATTTATTCCTTCAGGATGTTATTGTATCTATTTTGTACAGCTAGGCGCTTTTCTGTATTGTTATTCGAGCATTTGTGGCTCTGTTGATGTTAGAGGGTTTGGAGGGGTTTTGGTTTCTTTCCACTACCTCGGCCCTAGTAGGATTGATGAATGTGGGGCTTGGAAGCCATTGTGATTATTGAATTGCTATTGGCAGGTTCTTATTGTGGTTGTTGTCCGGATGTTCCATTTACAAACGAAATTCTGCCGAATTTTCGTTAGATTCCGCTGCTTAGTTTATTATCCATTTGGGTATGAAATATACCATATCTATCATTAACCCGTATGTTTTCACGGTTAATGATGTCTTAGTTGGTCATTCATGTTAAGGATCACATCCTGGATTCCTTGGATGTCCCTGTTCAGGAGTCTTAGGAATTTAGGAGCGTGTCTGTTGGTATTTGAGGATACTCTTGTGTTTTTAGTATTCGTGTTGGCATGGAGTATATTCTTATTGTTATTCCATGTATCTTCTTGTCATTCTTGACTCTAGTAGTCGCTTGACTTACGTCACCTTTTGGAGATTCGCTGATTCTCTAGATTAGAGTTTCAGGAATTCTAGGGGTGTGATAGTAGGGTATCAGAATGTGTCATTCTTACCTTTTTTTTGGGTGTTTGATGACTAAATGTCATTTGTTCCAGTTTCTTTTTACTTCCGCATTCACTCACCTAGCTCTTAGGCTCGGGTTTCGGAGTCCTAGGAATTTGGGGCGTGACAAGGTTGTCGAAACCATTGTGGTTGAAACTAAGGTTTCGGCAATTGTAAAGGAGGCTGTCGAAACCACTATGGTTGTTGCCGAAACAATTGTGGCTGGAACCAAGGTTTTGGCAAGAACAAAGGGAGCTGCCGAAACTACTTCTCAGATAAGTATTGTGGTTTAGGCCAGTAGTAAGGAAGTTGCCGAAACCAAAAGAATTTATAGAATTTCGTCCTAAAATGATGATTTAGCAGAGGACAAAGATTCACTTTTTTACAATTTCAGCTAATACCACTGAAATTATAAAAGAATACAAAATTTTTAACATCGGCTAATAAAGCTCATCATTGGTATTATGCCGTTCTTCGAATAGAACCGACAATAAGATTGACTAATATGAATTTGTACAATAACTTAATTCCAGTCGATTAAGTCTATCCCCCATTAGATGAATTGCAAAGCTTAAATGGTGGGGTCTTTTATGAGATCATTGATCCATGGTGGTTGATTTCTTTAGTTTCAAACGACGATTTCGGCGACGGTGTGACAATTTCGGCATAATTCAAATTCCAAATATCTTATCAGCTTTCACAATCAATAAGACATTTAAAATTGGGGAGCAATTGTTGACACCACAAATGAGCCACCACCTACAAGGATAAACGTGACAACCAATGTGGAAAAAAGATAAAGACAATTTGTTAAAGATAGGATCGTTGAGAGTTTTAATTGCATATTATTTCTTAGATAAATATAATTTAATTCTATTAGATAACTATATTTAGCTTAGGGGTTAAGTTAGTTTTAGATAATTATTAATTTGAGTTGTTTATCTTATTTGGTTATTATTTTGTTACACATTCTCTTTATAAATAATATACGTACACCTCGTTCAACATCAAACACAAAAATATTCTTACTATAATAACACCGTCTATTTTTATTTTCATTATATTTTACTTTTTTTAATTATCGTATTTTTTCAATTCCTTGCCAAAATTTATTTTTCCTGCAAATCTTTACTTTTTGCAATTTACTTTTCTTACAATATTTAAATTCGTTGCAATCCCATTTTTCAATTCTACATTGCAAATCTTTACTTTTTACAATTTACTTTCCTTACAATATTTAAATTTCATTTATTTAAATTCGTTGCAATCCCACCTTTCAATTCTACATTCCACTTACTCCTGACTGTGACTCAAATTAAAATTCCGTACTCTACTCAGATTTTCAGATCCAAACAGTGCACAAAACTTTCTTGAGTTTCTAAATCATTTCTCTTTGCATAGGAATTAATGTGATGAAATTTCTGTTTTTCTTACTTACTACAAATTTTCAAAATCATAAGTTACGCTCCAAAAAAGATATCTATTCTCATAGGATGAATTTGTATACACAATTATATTCATAAACATTTTCACATATGATTTGTATTTAATTTTTGTTTCTAAGTCTTTTTCTGTACTATTATTTCCATATATCTATATTTTCAAATTATTTCTCTCTTTGAATTTGTGTTGAATATGTTATTTATCTTACTTATTAGTTATTTACAATTATAATTCCAATTTCTCAAGTTGAGCTAGCTTCAAAGCGAGTTCTAATTATTTGAATATTTACACTTTCATAAATACTCTCATATCTTCCATTGTGTTTGATCTCTTTTCAATTTTTTGTTACTTCTCTGTTTCAATTTATCCTCCAAATATTGCTCTAATTTTCTTAAATCTTTCACAAGTTGTGTGTTGAATTAGTTGTTTTACTCTAACTTTTTAATTTTTAATTTTTTTCACATTTCCCTTTCATTTTAAACCACACGATCAATCATGTGGGAATAATCCTAAGGCCAGAAGGCGCAGTCTCATATAGTCACGCGCTACACCAAATACTTTCTCCTGCCAGCTGGAAGGAATTCAAACGCTAGTCACGTGACACGGTCACTTCGCTTTATACGTACATTCCATCCTCCACATAGTGAAAAAAACACACACACACAGCTCCACCTCCATCAATGGCGTCCACGAGATCTCTCACCGCCGCGACACGGCTGTTCTCCACCTCCCTCCGCCGCTACTCCCGCCATCTCCACCACAACGCTCAGACAAGAAGCGATCCCCTTCGTCCCTATGGAGTTTTCAAAAACCCCTTCGGTACTAAATCTAACCCTAACACTTTCTAATATTCTTCCCTTTAAATCTAGATCTCTATTCATAAAGATATATATCATATATATGTATATAGGAGTGTCTGTTCGTTGGCTTCGCATTATCCCGGTCCAGAAAATAAGTTCGGACGCCGACTCGGATTCGGACTCCGGCACGACCTCAGCCAGTCCGAACTGCTCTCTATTCGCCAAGGTCAGCATCTAAGGTCTTTGCTGAAATAGTACTCGTATATAAAACACACACACATACATATTAGTAGTGTCGTTTATGCATATGTATGTATATTCTCATATCAGTTTTCTTCCAATCTGTATCATCTCTGTTAAATTAGTAACTAGATACTATTGCTTCAACTTGAGATCCAAACAGTGCTCTATTTTAGTATTATTTCCCTCTTCTAATTAATTCATATCTTAGGTTTAATTAATTTATCGCTGCAATCTATATACACACATATAGTTGATTTTTCCAATATGTTATATAAATTGTTTTCGTTATTGTTTCCTTTATGATTTATATATGTGTTTATATTGATTTTCTGTCTGGAATTAGTACTCTTTCACTCTGTTTAATACTTATCTTAATATATATATATATATATATATATATATATATATATATTTGTATCTCGGCTCTTGAATTGACTGTGTTATGGTTATATAATAGTGTCTGACCTGTGTTTAATTTGATGTTTCTCTCTTATTTATTTATTCCTATCTTTGGTTTAATTACCTTGTTGTTTAAACTGCTCAATATATAGTGCTTTAATCACATATATTGCATAAACTATCCTGTCATTTCTCTTTAATATTATATTCTATGATTGGTGTTGAGCTTGTTGCATCTCTAAAGTAGTACTTTTGCTTCAACTTGAGCTCCTAACAGTGCTATATTCTCATATCCATTCTCCTTCTAAAATGTAGATTATCTATGTTCAAATTAGTTAACAACTTATATCTATATACACACACACGTATAATTGATTGTGTTTATTGTTATATATATAGGGATGTCTGATAAAAAAGTAGTAGTAGGAAAGGGATTTGAGAAGAAACTAGTGAATGGAAGCCACTACAGCATTAGGCTTGACCTACCTGGTCTAAACTCGGACGATCTGAAAATTTCGGTGGACGGGAACAAAGACTTGGTGTCGAGAGTGAAGGCGGGTACGGGTACAAGGGAGGCCTGTACAATGGCACCATTCCGGGGTGTCCATTGCTGTGCGAGATGGAGCAGTTCAAGGCCGAGATGGAGGATGGTGTGCTCTGGATCACTCTTCCACTCACTGAAGAGGGCAAGAGGGCCATCAAATGGCAACACAACTTGTTGGTGAAAGAGGAGGCTGATTGATCCAAATTTGATTTTGGGTTTTTCAATTCATGTGTTTCTGGTTTCTTTGGATGTATGTTGAATGAATTGATTTTGTTTTGGAGGGGTTTAAATTGATTTTGCAATGGAATGGTTTTATCCCTCTTTTGTAATTGACTTGGATGTTAGTTTCCTTTAATTTTGTTGCAATTGTGATATTCAATTAATGTTTCTTAGAGACATGAATATGTATACTATGTGATTATGTGATTGAGATATCTCAAAAACCCACCATAACCTTATAAACAGTATTTGGTTTTTATTATTGTAATTGTAATTTTATTTTTATTTTTTATTCTTAGAAAGTTCTTTAGTCGGAGTTAAAAAAATAAAAATAAAAAATTCTTTAGTCTGTATCTCTGAAAAAACAAATAGTAGTTATATTTATGTTAGTGCTGTTGTAGATGAAAGTTTATACCTAGTATCCAGTACATTTTTTACATCTAAAACTTTATACCAAGTATCCACTACATTTTTTACATCCATGAGAAGGAGAAGTTACAATATTAGTAGGTGTTATGTCTATTTTACCCATGTTACTGATTGCTAAAATATATCAGGAAGTTGCATCTTGTTTCTTGCTTTTCCAGTACCTTAGGTCAACAGGATCCGGATCCTCTAGTTGGAGGAAGACAAAAAAACCCCATTAACTTCCAGTTTTATATATAAATACATATATGAAAATATATAAAGAGATGAAAATGAAGTATTATAGACTTATACTAAATATACCACAAGTACTTGGATTATTGATTAACAATGATAATCACCTTTAAACTATAAAAAAGCAGCTGCAGTAAATGTATTTTATTGTAGCCATTTGGTCACTTAAGACTGGGGTGTGGAACTAATCTTCAATGGGTGGTACTGATTATCAATCGCATTGTGGTTGCTGGTCACAGGTTTCACTCGACCAGTAAAAAAAATAAAAATTAACGAATATTTCTTATAATTTGTTAACACTTATGTTCCATTAAAAAAAAAAATTAAAAACATTAGTGTTTACAAATAGAAAAAAAAAACTATTAGATAAATATATTTTCTAAATTTTTGCTAGGAGAAAAACAATTTACAAAAAAAAAAAGAAAAGAAAAGAATTTGGCCAGTCCAAGCAGACTACACTAATCACAAATCACAGCTAGTTAAGTCCGTTTATTTAACCAGTCCTTTAGTATGCAGATCATGAATTAAAATTTATGATTTATATTTTAATTTCCATAACTCTAATATATTACTGAAAATGAAGAGAAAAAGCAATATTAATAAATTTCAAATGAAGTGAAAATATCATAAACTTAATCCAAGCATTCAAAGATTACTATTACTTTCTAAAATAATGCTATTTTATGCGGCAGTCTATTTTTATATTATGTACTAATTTAAAGTAATGATTTTAATTTTTTTTATATTATGTATTACCGTATGTTTACTATAAAAAAAACTCTGTAATTATTAGCAGATTGAAATTATCTATAATAACAATAGCACAAAAAGTTATTTCTTTATATCGAGGAGTTTAAGGTATAACAACAGTTTTTTATTGTCGCTATAACCTCCAAAAAATTTAATATAGAGAGTTTAGGTAATTATCCAATACTAAAACTAATAAAAGCAGTTTTTATTTCCTTTAGTAATAGTTTCTGCCACTAAATTTTTTATTTTTTTATATTGTCTAATACTTCCTCTGTCCCAATTTATAAGGCCATTTTGGGGAATCAAACTTTTTAAGATATTGTATTGGTGATGAATGAAATATCAATTTTATCATTGATCCCACCATAATGATGTGATAATTTATTGTGTAAAGAATTTATAATTTCAATGCATAAAGGATAAATTAGTAAAGTGGTATGATAAAATATTTTGACTTTTCAAATGAAACACTTATTTTGGAACGGAAAAAATAGTAAAAGTGAACACTTATTTTGAAATGGAGGGAGTAATATATTGTATATATACCTAGTGGCATTGTACATTTAACCTGAGCAATCCGCATTTGACAAGAACCTCATTTCAGTTACTGAATTAAAAAATATTAGTGTATGAGATCAAATATGGAAAAAGACTTCTTTAGTTTGCAGCTCTCCTTGAGACTGTATAACTCTTATTAGGGGCTTTTCTTTTAGGAGTTTAAACCTATAATGGACTGTCAAAGTTCTGCTTTATAAAACGAATTCGACAAGCGGATTCAATTCAGTCCAGTTGGCTATGACCCCCACTGAAATTTTATTTTTTTATAATTTTTATTCTAAAATTTTAGATATTTAGTATTTAGTTTTCATTGAAATTTTTTTTTACCTTAAATATTACATAATTTAGATTTTTTTACAAATAAGCCCCCACTGAAAAATTGTTTTAAACCTTACAGAAATAAATATATGTCATTTATACCCCAAAAATCAAAAAAAAAAAAAATTTAACCCCCACTGACACGGATCCCTAGATCCGCCCCTGTCGACAATCCTTACACCACATGCATAGTCTTCCGAAATATATATAGGTATTTATATATTTTGGTGTATATACGGGAAAATTAAAAATAAAATAAAATAAAAAAAAAAATATATATATATATATACAATCAAAGTAATGGTTGCATTTGTGTTTGACCACTTGTAACTAGGATTGTAAACGAATCGAGTCGAGTCGAGTCGAGCCGAGCTTTGGAATGTTCAACCTCGATTTATTTACTAAACGAGTTTAGAAAATGTGTTTAAGTTCGGCTCATTTACTTAACGAATGAGCCCGAGCTGAACGTAAGATTTAACGAGTCGAGCACGAGCTTGCTTACGAATGACTCGTTTCTGTTGCAAATATGAGATAATTTTATTATTTAACTTAAACGAGCATGTTCACAAGTTTGGTGAACCGAACTTAGTAATGTTTAAGTTCGACTCGTTTACTAAACGAACCTAAAAATTATATTTAGACTCGATTCGTTTACTAGACGAACGAGCACAAACCAAACTCTTAACAAGCCGAATCCGATTTGCTCACGAATAACTCATTGATTTACTGCCGAACTTGTAATGGTTGGGTAGATTTGAATCTCAATTTGTTTTTGATGTATTTTCTATAGCATCATTTTATACCATTAGAGGGCTGCAATGTAATGTCATTAGTTAATACCCTTACATATAATGACATTTAGAGAGATATATATCGACAAGAACAAATATTTAATGCGAAAGGTAAAGATGGTATTTTGTTTTTTGGCAGGTAAAGGATGGTATTTAATCTTGGTTGCAGAATAGAAAATAGAGAATGTCAGAGATATGTTACCCACGAAAATGGAAACAATCTATGACATGTCTGTTCTGCCTCATATACTGTGCATTTGCAGGTAGGAGTAGGATTATGGCTGGCTCGAAAAAACAAACGTTTCTTGGATGACAAGGAAAGAGATTTAGTAATATACTGTATATATATATACACGTGTATTGTACCGATTGAATATATATGTGTGTCAATTCGAAGAGCTTTTGATGTTGACCGGCATAACCTACCTACATTTATATAAGAGCAACCGGAGTGCACAGCCGCTAGCTAGCTAGCAAGTAAATTTGGCGAGTGAAGAGGTTTGGAGTGCGGCTAGCCAAACGTGGCCCCCACATGCAACCTAGCAACCAGGCTCGCCAAGTTTGGCGAGCCCTTTGGCGAGGCAAGAAAGGGAGGGAGGCAGTTGGGGAAGAGGGAAGAACGGTTGGGGAGAATGAAGCTCATATATACATATCTATATACATATACACTGCATATATATATACAGACCCATATACAAATCAAATAAAATTAAAACCCTAAATTTGGAATCAAATAAAATTGAAACACAAATCAAATCAATATATATAAACACCCAGATACAAACCTAAAATTGAAATCAAATATATATATATAATCAGATACAAACCCAAAATTGATACACATACACATCAATATATATATATACACATACCCAAAATCAAGAAGCTGTACAAGATGGAGACGGTGATTCTGTCTCCGTCCATCTGATTTCGCCTTGGTCGCCACCCTCTCTCTCTTGACTTGATTCAAGGTCATCCATCAGATCCCCTTCACTCTCTTTGATAAGGTATATATATATATATATATTTAATATATATCAAAAGGGATAGAGACATATCTTTAACTTATTTTTTTAAAAATAAAATATAGATATTGGTAGTAAATGAATAGCACCATACCGGGCCACTCACTAGCTTAAAAAAGTAACCAGTTATAATTGCTGAGGTGGCCGGCTAAAGAGAGAAAATAGCGAGCCCAAATTGCCAGCCCACTCCGGTTGCTCTAAAGATACGAAATGATTCTCTGCTAAACATTTTTCTTTTATGATACTACAACAGTATTATGAGCATCGATCTGCTTTTTTGGTGCCAAAAGTGACAGTTGTGGCTGGTGATAAGAAATTAAATTTAGTTGAATCTTTAAAATGGATCTGATATTATTTGTGGGACTACTTCACATCTCAATGGTAATGAAGTGTTTGTGGTTCATAAAATTAATTTTATTGTGTAAAGAATAGAAATATAATTACGTTTTGTTTTAAGAAAGACAATAAGTTTATTAATTCATATCCATCTTAAAATTTTGAAAATAGAAAACAGATTCATGTTTAGTGATATATATATTGGTCTCACAATTTTTGTATGACATTTTTTCTGCTTTTATTTGTTTTTTAAACTAGATATGATTCAAAAATATAAAATTAAAAAGTACTCAATTCTATTGTCACTATTTAAACTCATAAATTCTAATAACACATAGTATTCATATATTACATCTATCTAAAGTAACAAGTTCTAACAATGCTATATTGTTACCCATAACAGTCTTCTCAAAAATAAATAATTTTGAAGTTTTTTTAATATATATAATATGTAATTTATCAAAAAGCGTTTAACTGCCGTAATTTTTCAAATGTTAAATTGTACCATATTTGTCAGATGTTAAATATTAGGGATAATTTCATTTACACCCCCTGAGGTTTGTCTTATCTTCACTTGGACCTCCTCAGGTTTGCATATCTTCATTTACACCCCCTATTTTTCAATATTCTCATCACTTAGACCCCCTAAACGATGACATCAGCCTGAATTTTTTTTAAAATCCCTAAACTACCCTCAATGTCTTATCCTTATTCTGTTTGGAAACAATGATAGTATTTTTATCAATTAGACCCCCTCCCATCATTTAATAATTTAATTTGTATTAAAATTTCAAAATATATATAAAATTTCAAGATATATATATTAAATTTGAAAAATATTATAAATTCGAAAATAAATATAAAATTAAAATATATATATAAATTTTGAAATTTTTTTTTTTTCAAAAAAACATATTAAATTTCAAAAATAAATATAAAAATCACAAAAAACATAAAAAATTTGAAACAAATATATAAAATTTTTAAAAAAACATATAAAATTCAAAAAAATATATTAAATTTCAAAACAAATTATAAAATCGAAAATAAATATATATATAAATTTTGAATTTTTTTTTAAAAACATATTAAATTCAAGACAAATATATAAAATTAAAAAAAATCATATAAAATTCTAATAATATATATTAAATTTCGAAAATAATTATAAATTTCAAAAAAAATATAAAATTTAAAAATAAATATAAAATTCAAATATATATATATTAAATTTCAAAAAAAAAAACTAAATTCGAAAATAAATATAAAATTAAAAAAAAAAAAATTTCTCTCTCTCTTTCTCTCTCAAACGCACACACCACACACACACACACACACATACACACACACACGCACACACATATATATATACACACATATATATATAGATCTATATATATATACACACACAGATATATATATATATATATAAGTCGTCGGCCGACTCTCGTCGCCAGCCGACTCCCACCACCGCCTCCCCGTCGGCGCCGCCCCCTCCCACCACCCCCTCCCCCCTCCCCCGATGGGTCTATATATATATATGTATAGATCTATATGTGTGTATATATATATGTGCGTGTGTGTGTGTGTGTGCGTGTGTGAGAGTTAGAGAGAGGGAGAGAGATAGAGAGGAGAGAGAGAGAGGGAATCTGAGAGTTAGAGAGAGAGGGAATCTGAGAGTTAGAGAGAGAGAAAAAAAATATTGAATAGATATTGGGGTGTTTGATTTGAGGGTTAGATTGATTCTAAAGGGTGTTTGATTTAGGGTTTAAATTGATTTAGGGATTAAATTGATTTAAGGGGTGTTTGGTATAAGGGTATTTTAGACATTTCACACCATAAGGGGTGTAAATGAAGATATGCAAACCTGAGGAGGTTAAAATGATGATAGGACAAACCTCAGGGGGGTGTAAATGAAGTTATCCCTAAATATTATAAACTTATTTCTATAAGAGCTATGAGATATAATAAGACATAATATAGATTATACAATAATTAACTAATGTATTATCAAATGAATGAAAGATACACGATATATATGGCCCGTTTGAGAATTTGGTTTTGGTCTTGGTCTTGTGATTTTGATTTTGGTGATCTTGGGTAGTTTTAGGTAAATCTAAAACCTATATATAATATTTGGTAAGGAGTTGATTTTGGTCTTGGTCTTGGTATAATTATATATATATACTAATATGTATTAAAAATATATAAATATGAAAAATATATATATAAAATTGGAAAGAAATATATATAATTAAAAAATATTTAAAATTCCCGAAAATATTTGACATTTTTATTTATTTTTATTCCAAAAAATATATATATAATCGAAAAAAATATTTTAAAATGTGAAAATTATATATAAAATTCAAATAATATATCTTAAATTCGAAAAAATATATATAATTAAAAAAATATATAAAATTTTGGATAATTTTATTATATACTGAAAAAATTTAAAAATTTAGAAAAAAAAGGATATAAAATGGGGAAAAATAATTTTTTCCCGAAAAATAATTTTATTCCGAAAAAATAATTTTTTTTCCGAAAAAATAATTTTATTCCCAAAAAATAATTTTTTTCCGAAAATTAATTTTTTCCCGAAAATTAATTTTTTTTGGGAATAAAATAATTTTTTTGCAAATATTATATATTATTTTTTTCAAAATAATTCATATTTTCGCCCATATATATATATAGAGAGATAGAGAGAGAAAAGTCAAAATTGGTATGCCAAAACCATGGTTTTAGTGGTTGGTTTTAAAAAGCCCAAAATCAAGTCCAAAACCCACCAATCAAATATGATTTGGTCTTGAAATTAAAGACCAAAACCAAAACCAGGCCCATAAATCATAGATATTTTTTAACGGAAAAGGCCAGAAACACAAAAAAGAAAAACAAATAAAAATAAAATTCAACACTAACGAGTTTTCTACATTGTAAACACTTACAACAGCCCTGAATGTACCTTTAATAATGTGGAATTTCTATTCATCTTATTTTTCAAAAAAAAACTAAAAAAGTAAATCGAAAATGAGCTTGAATTTTTTTGTAAATTCTGCTGGCAAATATTCATAAAATTTTCTTACCTGAGTTTCACCATTTATATATATTTCTTAACTTTTCCATTAGTCTATGGACTAAAATTTTTCTTCTTTTTACTAATTTTTTTATCTGAATTAAAAATCTAATTTTTTCATTTGATGATATATTTATTTTAATAAAGTAATCACAAACTATATAATGAATAATTTAAATAAGATAAAGGTTGATGATCTAATTGAACAAATTTAATAAGAATGGTAAGATAGTTTTTGTGATGGATACATAATTAATAGAGAAAATTAGTATTTTAGAGAAATTATTTATAATTTCAGGGTTTATTGCAAAAAGGTAATAGTTCATGAATTTTCTTTGTACTTTACCCTTATCCTTATTCCAAATATGATGATAATTTTATATTAATTTCGGAAAATAAAAATAATTTGTACTAACTTCATTTACACCCCTTGAGGTTTGCTTTAACTTCAATCACACCTCCTCAGGTTTGAATATCTTCATTTACACCCTCTGACCACTTTTGGGATTAAAATACCCTTACCCAAACACCCACTATCCCTATTCCTATAAATATATATATAATTCGAAAAAAATATATAAAATTTGAAAACAATATATAAAATTCGAAATATATATATAAAATTGTTTTCGAAATGATAATTTTATATGTTTATTAATTTCGAATTAAAGCAAACCTCAAGGGGTGTAAATTATAATTTTATATTAATTTTGGAAAATAAAAATAATTTTATATGTTTATTTTTTAACCCACACGAGCCATGAATTCTTCAACACAATTATGAACTCTACCGAACTTTCTTAATTCCAACGCAATTTATCCTTTTGCAGTTGACGTAACAAACTACGCGAGCCTCCCAACGAAGCCAACATAAATCCTTTTCGAACAAAAAAATAAAAGGTAGTTTTATTATGATGCTATACCAGCCACCTGTTCTTGAACTTCTGGTTCCAATCGGAGCATAAAAAATATCAAATACAAATTAATAATGATTATTATTTCCTATTTACCAAATTTTTTTTTTTTATCATTTCCCTTTTCTTTGACCCAAAATAACAATGAAATTTACATCCCAAAGCAAAAAGCAAATCAATACACATGCATATACATAACAAATATGTGACACATTCTTGTCGAAAAATTAGCCGGTTTTGAAAGGAGGTGAGTATCCAATCAGATTTAAATATTTTAGGAGTTCTTTTGAACCTCAGGATTATTGATTAAATCCTAAAATTTTAGGGAATTTGATGTAAATTACCCTTAAATATTATGTTGAGTTGGCACTCCTCTTTCTACCACTGTGTTCTTACTACTATCAATCCCTACCCAGTCTAGTATGTCTCTGTATCTATTTATATCCTTCCTAACAATCGTTGAATTATAATCATATCTTTGATTTCACTTTCTGTGTGATATCATTTTAATTTAATTTGTTGGTCAAACAGGCATTCTCTCTATATTATATAGCACACATGTGACATGTCTGAAACATATAGAGATCCATAATCTTGCCACAAAGCTAAAGAAAATTATAGCAGCACACACACACTCGGTAAATAAAAATTCACTCCTAACCATGGTTTGCAATGCTTTTTTAAAGTATCGGTGTACTTATTTATCACCGATATTCATTTTTAAAGCCGATATTGTTCGAATCCGTTACACCAGTATCACGATGATTATCGCAATTAATACTAACAATGTTCCCAAGTCCCAACATTAATGTAACGTTAACTTTTATCAGATGGGAAAAGAAAGTGAAAAAAAAACAAAAGCAATTAAATATGAAATGTCTAGGAATGTAAATACATACACCACCATATCACTAATGGTGATTCTATATACCCATGATCAACACTTATATGAGATAAACAAATTTTTATTTAAAACTCACATTTTTCAAATACAAAGCTTTCTTTAAATTTTCTCACACTTCTCTATTATTTTCCTAGTTTTTAGCTTCTACTTAATACAATACCATACAACCTATATATATATAAATGAAATATATAAACTGACAAAACAAATCTTCATTTGCCGCCATTCTTGACTTCGGTAGATATAAGCGTGCAAAATCTTCACGCATGTTTTTGGTGCAACAACTTTTGACCTTTGGGGTTGGTGCATGCATGTGGTGAATGAAACTTTCAATAGATGATGCTTTAGATGTGGAGAGTTCAGTTTAATTTTCAACATTCTCCCATAAATTTGATTCTCCACACTTTTGCATTCCTAGCATCATCTTCAGTTTTGTGGATTTATCTTGGAATTTCTGCATTCCTTGCAACGTCTTCGGTCTTATGGACCTGTCTTGAAATTTATGATTCATCTTGCTCTTGCCTCTGTCTCTCTCGTCCAGTTTTGCACAGAGATGGTTGACTCTCTTCTTCATAGTCAAGTCCAAGACTAGCGACAAACACCTCGAACTGAACTGAGTCGACCTGCCTGAACTCTGAAAATAGACCATTTTTTCCCATGCACATCCTTTCCCTGGAACCATTACCGAGGCATTACATTTCTTCCTCAGACTATTGAACTTGTCTGGCTTCACTTTTCTAAACTTCTTCAAACTGTCAACCTTGTCTGGTTTCACTTTTCTTCTTTTGTAGTCTTTCACGAACATGCGAGTTTTGTATCTCTGAATTTCGCATTTTCCACTTCTCGTCTTATGGACGCACTTCAGCCCAGTTGACTTATAGCCTTCTGGTGGACTACACTACTTCTTCACTATGGTGAACATTTCTTCATCCATATATGTCTTCCATTTCTTCTCTTGAATGGCTTCGGTGAAGCTAACCAGATCTACTTTTGACTTCTTTCTGGTCCAGTATCTTCCACCCGGATCCACATCTGACTTCTTCTTGGTCCAGTATCTTTCACCCGAATCCACTTCTGACTTCTTTCTGTCAGGTACATGAGCAATTTGTGTCACTGTTGGTGACACTTCTTCTGTTTCATTCTCTTCTTCTTCTTCAATCACGAGCTCCTTGGGCTCCGCTTCTTTTTCAAATATCCAGCTAACAGGATTCCCATATTGAGCCATCAATATCATTCCGTTTAGCTCATTTGTGTCTTTCTTTGCAAAGTACACATGTTCGTCATTTTCATCTTCTTCTGTTAGCTCTCTTCTGCATTCACGGGCATAGTGGTCGTATATATTGCAGTTATAACACTTTTCTTCTCACATCTTCACCTCTTAATTCATCTTTTCATCCTTGATAGCCACGATCTCTACCTCGACCTCTTTGTGAATTTCCCCATCTTTCTTCTCTGGCTAAGAACTTTGACTGCAGGACTTGTTATTCCTGTGGGGTGCTTGAGATATTCTTCTTGTTTATTTGTTGTTCATGAATTTATAGCGTGGCTTGTAACTCGTCAACTGTCATGACATCCAGATTCTTCGATTCTTCAATGGCTAGAACCACGTACTCAAATTTTGAATTGAGCGATCTCATTATCTTTTCGAGCACAAGTACATCTTCGATCTTTTCTCCACATCCTTTGATCTGATTCACAATAGTCAATATTCTGGTAAAGTACTCTGAAATTGACTCACTTTCCTTCATCTGCAGCAATTCAAATTCCTTCCTTAGACCTTGAAGTCTAATTTTTATCATTTTTGTAATTCCTTAATTTGATTTACGAAGAATTTCCCATACTTGCTCGGCGGTGTTAATGGTGGAGATCTTCTCAAAACTTACTTCATCTACACTCTGATAAAGGAGATATAACACATTCTTGTCCTTTCTTCTTTCTTCTTTAAGCTCTGCCTGTTGGGTCTGACTTAGATTCTCTACTTTTTCGGGATCGTCATACCCGGTATCAATCACATCCCACAAATCTTGTGAGGCTAAAAGGACTCTCATCAGGAAACACCACTTCTCGTAATTATTTTTGTTCAGTCGCAAAAGCTGGGGCTTGAAAAAAATTGCTGGAGGACGTCATCAGATTTGCTTAAGCATTTGAGGTGCTTAGTTCTAAAAAATAGGTGTTGAATCTAATCAAACCGACTGCACGGTTGTGTTTGGAACGTTTCGTTTAGTCAAAAATGAATATTCGTTTGCTCAAATTGGAGTTAAAATGGGCCCGAAACGGACAAAATAGAGAGGAAAGGGCAAATCTGTAAATTCACAAACTTCTAATGATGTGGCAGGATATAGAATCACCATGTGTCGGCTTCTGATTGGACCACGTGTCGGCTTATGATTAGGCCACATGTCAACTGGTGGTTGGTGCCACGTGTCAGGTAATGATAGGTGACACGTGTCGTGTTGCGATGATGACACGTGTTAGATGATGTGGCAGCGTGTGGGGGCGCGTGGATGCGCATGGACGTCACACACGTCCAGAGGTTGAAGACGACCTGGCGCGTGGGGGTCACTCACCGAGCTTGTGGCGGCGCGTGTGGAGGAGTATGGCTGTGATTTTTTCGCCGTTACATTCCTGCTGTAACGGAGAAGCTAGTTCTATGCTCAAAATTTTGGTTTGAACACCTGTGACTCACAATAGGCTTTGAAATATTCGGCTTTGTTTTTGTTTTTCACTTCTGGGCTTGCTCAAGCTTTACCAAGCTTTGATACCATGTTGAAAAATCACTAATGGTGATTCTATATACCGAGGATCAACACTTTTATGAGAGAAACAAACTTTTATTCAAAACTCACACTTTTCAAATACAAAGGGTGCGTTTGGATAGCCTGTTTTTTGTATTTGTTTTCTGTCTTCAAATATAAAAACTGTTTTTGTATTTGTCTTTATTTTTTTCAGCAAAAAACAAAAAACAAAAAAACGTTTGGATGAAAATTTGTATTGAAAAATAAAATGGTATTGGTGGGCGGCGGTGACCGGTGGCAGCGGGGGGCGGTGGTGGTGGGTGACTGGCGGCAGTCGGAGGTGGTGGCTGTGGCCGACGGCGGTGGGGCCCGACGGCCGACGACGACCGGAGGTGGTGGGGGCCGGCGACGACGACTGGTGGCGGGGAGTGGTGGTGGTTGGTGGCAACGGTGGTGGGAGCGTTGGCGGAGGTGGTACCCTAAACAGTGAAAAAACTCAAAAAACAATTAAAAGTTGTATTTGGTGTTTTTATCACTTTTACACACTATTCACAGAAAACAGTTTTCTTGGGGAAAAAAAAGTGAACAGTAAACACGTTTGCCAAACGTGTTTTTTTTTTAATTCGGTGAACAGTAAAAAAACAAAAACTGTTTTTCCGTATCCAAACGGGGCCAAAGCTTTCTCTCAATTTTCTCACACTCCTCTATTCTTTTCCTAGCTTCTAGCTTCTACTTAATACAATACCATACAACCTATATATATAGAAATGAAATATATAAACTGATAAAACAAATCTTCATTTACCGTCATTCTTGACTTCTGTAGATACAAGCGTGCAAAATCTTCACACATGTTTCTCTGGTGCAACAACTCTTGACCTTTGGATTAGTGCATGCATGTGGTGAATGGAGCTTTCAATAGATGATGCTTTGATGCTTTGGACGTGGAGAGTTCAATTTAATTTTCAACAAAAAACAACAAAATGAAATCAACGAAGAGGGCAACAGAAATTTCACCAAAAAGGACTTGAGCCACTCCAATATCAGTTTAGACTAACTAAAATGGTTGAATCACTCACTAGAATTTATATCTATCTATCTATATAGATATATATGTCTATATATAAAATTGGAATCCAAAAGGCCAGAAAGGGATAAATCAAGGGTGATTCCAAAAGGGTATGTTTTTGAAGTCGATGTTCCTCTTGGCCTCTTCCTTGAATGTCATAGTGATCCAAAGGACACCATGAATCAACTCATACTTGAGCTTGGCCTTGTCAAAAAGCCTTTGAGACCATGGAAAAGTGGCACTATAGTAATTTCCCTCATACTCATACTTGGGATGGCTCTTGCACTTGCCCTCAAACACCACCGTTTTGTCCTCATTCACCCACACCATCAAATCCTCTGGGTTTAGACCAGGAACATCAAACCTCGCCACAATCATGCTCTCTTTTACAATTCTAGGCATAGTTGGCGTCCTCCGCTGACCATTCTCTTCCTCAGCCACTCCTATATATATATATATATACATACATCAATTAACACACTACTCAATCATATACATAAATAGAGCCATACAGGATCTGAAATTCATATAAGTGGAACAAATTTATATAATGGTATTTTGTGCAATTTTAGTAGGGTATTTTGTAATTTAATTTAGTGAACCTTCTTTTGTAATTTTATAGCCATATAATGTAAGAGGGAAAAAAATTCAGTTTCGCCATATTAGTCTTGATGTGCATCCGTACTGTACATACATGATACATATATATATATGTATGTGCGTGTATTTTTATGGCAGTGATATATTTTCAAATCGAATTCTATTAGTAATGTTTTCTGTTTTTTCATTTTGTTTACCCCCAATAATAATAATGTGTGACTCTATATATATATACAAAAATCACACATATTTTTCAACAATTATTTAGTAGCAAAAAAAAAAATTGTGTATTATAAATACCTACTCTAATTTTTCAAAATTTCTTTAGTAGTCCATAAAAATATATATTTCGCAAATAAGCTCATAAAGATAGCAGTCTGATTTTTTATTTTTATTTTATTTTTGAAAAGGCAGTGTCATATATCCAACACACTATTTATTCCATTTCTTTATTTTTTTTCGAGATTTTGTTTACGCTTAACAGACTAGACTACTCAAAATCATATAAGTGTGTGTGTGTGTGTATGTTTTTTTTTTATAGAAATAGGATATTGCGAAGGAAAGAGTAGAGTAGAAATTTGAGTGAGAAGGAAATGATTACCGAAGGGGTTTTGGGTGTAGCTCTTACTAAAATGGCCGGTACTGAACGACTGAGCGGCGGGGCTGAGGCGGTGGTGGTGGCGCTGGAGGCGGAGGAGGGACATAGAGAACAACCTTGACGCGGCGGCTAGAGGTCTAGAGGACGCCATTGATGTACCTTTGCTTTTCTAGGGTTTGTGTCTGGATGTTGAGTGTTAAGACTGTGTTTGTGAGTGTAACAGAGAGGCGAGCACAAAATTGGGCACGTGTACACACTCCATTAGACAGATTTGAAATAGGTTTCAATTGGACAGATTTGAAATAGGTTTCAACTATGACGTGGCCACATCTTGAAGTTGTACAGAAATTATATGCATCCCATTGTCCCATTTAATAATTCAATTTTTCAACTTTTAAATTTAGGGTAAATTATACTTTCACCTCTCCTGTTAGTGTAAATTACAACCGCACCCACTGTTGTTACGCTAATTACACTTTCACCCTCTAAAATCCATTTCCGTCCACCGGATATTGGAAATGACCCTTATGCCCAAGATTTGTAATTTCTTTTTAATTGTAAAATATTTTTAATGTACAATGACCCATTTACCCATGAAGCCTTTTAACCTAAAAACCAATCCATACATCTTCTAGGATTTGACTAGACACACCCAATTATATACATATATATATATATACATATATATATATATATATGTCTTCCCCTTAAATCAACCATTATGTATCTTCCACACTTGATTATCATATTCCATCTTAATTTACCAAGTCCTTATTCAAGTGCGATTCTTTCAAACCATCATTGGCTAAATTTTCTTTGCCCCTTGGTCTCTTCATTGCCACATTACCACCTTAGCTCTGATTTATGCTCGATTTTCAATTTTTCAGTTTTCTTCATTTCAGTTGGCAATTGTACGTGGCCTATTTCTTGTAGAAAATTCTCAATTGTTTGTGTATTCTCTCTATTTGAGATTTGTGGGTGATTGAATAACTCTTTATAAGAGTTTTTGTTGATGTTCTTCATCAGAGTTAGAAAAAAGAGTGGAATTGAAATCCAGGAAGAAGAGGAAACAGAGCCGAACTTCATGTGCCCCACGCGCCTTCTCAGGAGGTTCTGCAATTTCCGGTGTCCTCTTCGGCACCGGTCGTCTTCTCCGACATATCCCTGGTAATTGAAATTTTCCAGGTTGTCTTCTTCGATCAATTTTCCAAGTCGGCAACTGAAAATTTTCATATTATGATTGGGGAATTGAAATAGAGCCATAAAGATGTTCATATTAACCTAAGGAAATCATATTCCTAGCTTCCTCAGTCCTAGCTTCATACATATATATATATATATGTGTGTGTATAAATGTGAAAACAGAGCAGAAACAGAGACTGAGAAATTCAAAGACGGGTACCCCAATTCACACCTCACCCCTGATTACACCTTCTATAAAACTGTTTGCCGGGTCTACCCGGATCTCCGATCCATCGATTCCTCCCTCTAGCAATGCACTAGCCGAGTCATCAACACCCTCGTCGTCGGCGTCAAGGTGAAGGTCAGGTCTCTCTCCATGGACTCCCTCCGTGAGCTCACTGAGTGCTTCCTCGAAACCAATCAAAAGGTGATCAAAAAATGCCTCAAGTTAGCCATTTTACACCAAATTTTCTCTCTTTTTAATCCACTAATATGTTACCTCTATACATATGTATAGAGATATATAAATGTTTGAAATTGAGAGGTTAAGATGGATTAGGAGATTGAGATGCAAAGAAATTGGGTCGAGAGAAACGTGAGGAAGAGATTGCGTGAGAGAAATTGGGACTGAGCCGAATCAAGGAAATGTTTCATATATGGGTTTGTATATATATATGAGTTATATATAAGTGATGAGGGTAGTTTGGTCCAAGTCAATATAAAGATTAAGGTATATTAGTCATTTCATATTATTTTGAATGGACAAATATGTCTTTACACACATATAAGGGTAATTTGGTCATTTTGTATATCAGATTTGTGTTGACTCGGTTTGACCTCATCGGAAATTGAGTTGAGTGGTGAAAGTGAAACAAATAGGGGGTGAAAGTGTAATTAGCATAACTACAAGGGGTGCGGTTGTAATTTACACTAACAACAGGAGTGAAACTATAATTTACCCTTAAATTTAAGTTTTCAATTTTAGTGGTTCAAGAATCACATTCCTTTTCAATTTTGAATCCAAATAATCCCCCCATCTCAATTTAGTTATCCACTTTGCATATAGAGTAGAACTTGAATAATATGGTAGAACTGTAATAACTAATATATAAATTAGATATATAATTTTTTTTTGTGCGTGTGTTTTGTTTCTATTTTTTTGAAATGTGATAGTAGGAACCGGAATCGAACCGAAATTTAGGTTTTTGTTCCTATTTATAACAAACCGAAAAAAAAGATTCGGTTCCGGTTCTAGCCGGAACCCGAACCAAATCATATAGTGTGCACCCCTAAATGTGGACAATTCCGTCCATCCCCTATTAATTGTTCACTTTACCTATTTTATTTGTTTAAAATTATTTGTCCTTTCGAATTCCAATACAAAATAATTTTATATTTTTTTAAATTATCTCTCTTTATTTATTTCAAAAGATAATCGACGCTACTAAAAACTACAATTATACTATATTGTTAAAAGAGCCAAATTAAAAATTCAAAATATAAAAAAAAATATTAAAAAATCAGATTTGGACAACTATTTTTGGACAGAAGGAGAATAACTTTTTAGCTTCTCCAACTACTACCATTCGTCCGCTTGCTTTAAATGAACACCAAATGCCGTACCAACTTTTATCTTTTCTTATTTGCACAAGGAATAAAATTGGAAAATTACTTGATATTTATAAATACACAATATTGAAAAGTCAAAAAATTCAACAAAAATTACTTTTCACAATTTTGATTTTGATATTGAATTAATATGATAAAGTTCTCATTATGAAAATCAACTGTGTGGTTTTAAGTAGACCTGTCAATGGATCGGATTCGGATCGGATCAGTTAAATCCAAATTCAATTTGTTAAGAAATCGGATTATCGGATTCGAATCATAACCGGGTTATCGGATTTTATTTTCAAACCATATCCGGTTAATATCGGATTCGGATCGGACTCGGATCATAATCGGATTATTGACATGTCTATTGATAAGGATGACAAAAACTCCCTGTGAACCCGATCTTTGTCGCCGAAGCAAGATCAAAGAACGAATACTAACACTTTAAAAGAAAAGTACAATAATGGAGAAAAATAGATTCAGAGAGAATTGGATCTCGTTGAACATAGAAGAATGGAGAATATTCGGTCCCTTTCATTGAACATTTACATGTTTATTTATACATGGATTGGAGTAACGGTTATGGATTTGAAATAATGGGGTAATCATGGTAATGAATTGAGTGAGTGATTTCCTCCCCATTATTATGATATTTATTGGGCGGTTACTATCTTTGAATTTTGTAACGGCTCATGTCAATGTTTGATGGGCTTGCACCTTCTGGGATTTCCCTTGTTGGGCTTTTGGTAGCTGGGCTTCTGCTTGCTAGGCTTCAGTTTGCTTCTGATGGGCAAGGTAGAAAAATGGGCCTACACTTTGCCCCCAATTCCTTCTAATTTGATAATCATCATAATTAGAGGGAATTAATTATACAATATTCTTCAGTTTGTTGGGGCTTCATTGATAAAAATATCACCACGATCAACTGTTCGGCTTGTTGTCTGATTACTGTCAATGTCGCAAGTTGCTTCTCAAGACTTTTTTTTTTTTTTTTTTTTTTTTAGTGATGAACGCACGTGAGCATTCCCTGCACTTGAGAGTATTCCCTGCATTTGAGAGTTCAATGATTAGGGCTTTAAGACCCTTAACATAGATGTATATATGCCAATAAGATTTGACTTAAGATGTTCGGAATAATGCGCTAAAAAATTATAGCTTATTGTCTTTTCTTTTTCAAGTAGCGATCATTTGATCGAAGATAATTTTTTTTTTTTTTTTTTTGTTGCCGCTTTAATCTTGGCGCTTAGCTTTCTTCATGCCTACCATTTTGATCTTGGCGAGCACCTTTCCTCTTGCCTTTTGCTTTTGAGATTTGGCGTGGCTTGTTTTTGCCTGTTTGCCATTTTTTGTATCTCAGTTGTTGACAATTAGATGGTGGTTTGCCTTTTTTGATCTAGGTGATAGACATTCAGTTGCAGTTTGCCACTTTTTGATCTAGGCGATTACTTCATTCTTACTCTTCACTTTGATCTTGGCACTTAGCTTTCTTCATGCCTACCGTTTTGATCTTGGCGAGCACCTTTCCTCTTGTCTTTTGCTTTTGAGATTTGGCGTGGCTTGTTTCTGCCTGTTTGCCATTTTTTTTTTATCTCAGCTGTTGACAATTAGATGGTGGTTTGCCTTTTTTGATCTAGGCGATAGACATTAAGTTGCAGTTCGCCACTTTTTGATCTAGGCGATTTGTATTCAAGTGTAGTTTGTCACTTTTAGATCGCGATGATTTGCCAATTTAGAAAGGCATATGTATGTGCAAAATATATAAATAGATGTAGGCACATATTCATAGGAAGCATACAATACAAAATGACATGGAAAAAAAAATATGCCCCCATTATTATATTCTTGGGGTCTCTAGTTTTTGTCACTAATAATGTATAGCTGGTATCATGAAAACATAACATCTCATGTGATTAGTGAATCTGAAGTTCTTTCACAGCTATGCATCAAGAACAGTGTAAGAATAGTTTTTTAAAAATTTTTGGAGTTCGACATTTTACGATAAGACGTCCATATGTAGGTGGAGCATATTTTATCAATTATAACTAATGGAATAAAAATAAATTTAACAATACTTATCTGTATGGATGATTGACAATCGAGGATCAACAAGAATGATCAGCTTTCGGGATTTGCACGGATGATCGTTCGGTGTTCGACCTTCAGCATTAATGTTCGGCCTTCAATCTTCAACATCGGATTGGTGATCGCCCTTCGGTGTTCGGCCTTCAGCATTAGATTGGTGATCGGCCTTCAGTATTGACATTAGTGATCATTCGGTGTTCGGGCATAGGCATAGGTGATCAACCTTCGGTGTTCGGCCTTCGGCCTTCAGCCTTCAGCATCGAATTGGTGATCAGCCTTCAGCCTTCAGCCTTCAGCCTTCAGCATCGGATTGGTGATCGGCCTTCGGTGTTCGACATTCAGCATCGGATTGGTGTTCGGCCTTCGGTGTTCGGCCTTCAACCTTCAGCATCGGATTGGTGATCGGCCTTTGGTGTTCGGACTTCTGTGTTCGGCATTCAGCATCGGATTGGTGTTCGGCCTTCGGTGTTCGGCCTTCAACCTCAGTATCGGATTGGTGATCGGCCTTTGGTGTTCGGCCTTCAGCATCAGATTAGTGTTCGGCCTTCGGTGTTCGGCCTTCAGCATCGGATTAGTGTTCGGCCTTCAGCATTATATTGGTGATTGGCCTTCAACATTGGCAGTGGTAATCGTTCGACCTTTAACTGTCAGCGACTGTATAAAGGATCAACCTTCGTGAATAACATGTGTGACCAACAATGATGATCAACACTATGTTTTATTCTCCATTTCTATCATCTTTAAGATTCTCCATTCTCTCTGTTACTCCATCATAAAAGAGCTTTTATGTCTCAAGTTCCCACAGACGGCGCCAAAAAGTGTGAACCCGATCTTTGTCGCCGAAGCAAGATCAAAGAACGAATACTAACACTTTAAAAGAAAAGTACAATAATGGAGAAAAATAGATTCAGAGAGAATTGGATCTCGTTGAACATAGAAGAATGGAGAATATTCGGTCCCTTTCATTGAACATTTACATGTTTATTTATACATGGATTGGAGTAACGGTTATGGATTTGAAATAATGGGGTAATCATGGTAATGAATTGAGTGAGTGATTTCCTCCCCATTATTATGATATTTATTGGGCGGTTACTATCTTTGAATTTTGTAACGGCTCATGTTAATGTTTGATGGGCTTGCACCTTCTAGGATTTCCCTTGTTGGGCTTTTGGTAGCTGGGCTTCTGCTTGCTAGACTTCAGTTTGCTTCTGATGGGCAAGGTAGAAAAATGGGCCTACACTCCCGATCCGCGATCCGAATCCGATAATTTGACAGATTTTCACTTAGTTAATTTATATTCGAATTTCTTCATTATAGAATATCTAATCCGAAAATTTAATTAAAAAATACAAAAGTACAAAAATCAATAAATACTGAAACACTAAAATTATTCACACTTTTAATAATTGTATTTATGATCAATCATTATTAATAAATAATAAAATAATTAATAATTAACATTTATATACATGTACAATATTAAATATATACACATAAAAATATCAAATATATATTTATATATATATAAATATATTTTATATCGGATCGGGTTATTATCGGATCGGATTGACATAAATCCAAATCCAATTTGTTAAGAAATCGGATTGCCCCCTGACCTATCAACTAATCCCTCGAGATTTTCAATTTGATCGATCCGCCTCCTAAACGTGAATTGGTTGAATTTTCTGGCACCGGGCAATCGTTTCAAATAAGATATTCTAATAATTTTGCTTTTTTGGTGCCGAAAAAATCATCCAATTCACGTTCAGGGGGCAAATTAATCAAATTGAAAATCTTAAGAAGTTACTTAATAGGCCAGGGGATAATTTAATGATTTTTGAAATCACATGATTTTTTTAATATATTTTTTTTATAATATCCCATTTTAAAAATTAATCAACTAAGCTTCAAATTTCATTATGCCCCTTGGGCTATCCAATTGCATCAGATGCCCATGTCCATTAATTGTACTTGAATTCCATTAACGAAAGTGAAAAATTATTAAAATTACCTCCAACAAAACGACATCGGTCTCAGTCGAATTCTAACATTAGCCTTAGTAAAATTACTTATCGGGGGGGGGGGGGAAATTAGGAAAAGCATGGGATCCATGAATGGACTGCATTTGTTACGTAGAAGAGTAGATTGTTCTAGGAGCCAGCCCTGAGATTCGTAATATTATTAAAGACCTAGGCGAGATTGAACATGAAACCCTTTATACTTGCCGTTTCACATACTTTAAAATACATGCTGAAGAAGTGACTAAGCCGATTCACCCCAATACACAAGCTAATCTTCTAATGAAGGTAGTGGTGTAGAAACTCATTAGGCTCAGAACCTATATTACCGTAACACTCAAAGTTCAAACAGACAAAAGCAGCAGTAAACTACCAATATGAAAAGCATCTAAACACAAAGGAGAGGCCTCAAAGAAGTACAAATAAAAGAACAGAAAAATAAAAAAAATCATAGCCGCTGCTTGGTTTTCCATCTTTTATTGTTCTCAAAAAATAGTTTTTTGTTACAAAAAATCTCGATAACAGTTTTCAAAAATACAACTCAATCAAGTCCTTATAGTCCATAGAACTACCATATCTGTAAGCACCCGTATTATTTGAAAATAAAATTGAATATGGTTAGATTTCCATCACATAGTGAAAGTTTGGAGTCAGAAGTAAAAAGGAAAGTTGGAAGTGTTCCATACTGTACCCTGCTTTCAAAAGAAAACAATCACTTAACCACATAACACAGCAAAACCTTCAAACCAACAATCTCACTGTTATCAATTTAATAAGCATCATCAAATCCACCATTTCCCACTAATTCCCCTTAAACTAGCAGATCACCCTCGCTACCACTGAATACTTCTCGAACAGACTTCATAAATACACACTGTAAACTAAGTAAATAAAAGTTACTCAAACCAACAGACACCTCCACCTCCACCACGTTTACCATCACAGCCAATACCAGAATCATATTGCCGATAGAACTTCATTGCTACCACAGTTATCACCAAAACCCCCCACTGCTTGTGGCGGAGAACACACAGACACACATATATAAATATATATATATCAACTTTAATTTTACAAAAAAACATTCTAACTTAGTGGATATCACACATATCCTTGTAACAAACAGAAACTTATATAGCTCCATAATTCCGATGCAAAACTAAATAAACTATACCTGTACACACACACTAAATTAACAAGTACTCCCAACGTTAATGTAACTTCTTCGTTTACTAGATGGTTAAAGAAAATCGAACAATAAAACAAAAGCAACTTAATATAAATTGTACAGGAATTTAAGTAGATAAAATAGCTTTGTTAACAAAATGAAAGCAAGTGCATCAAATATGATTCTTTTTATATAAGATAAAATATATAGAAGGACACTCGCAAGGGAGTACGATCCATGTACAAAAGAAAGGCAAAAGCTCTACGGCCCAAGCGAGCCTAATGGCCCAGCAAAACAGAAAAGAAATGACCGTGTTCTTAATTGTGCTTATGAATAACTCAATCCCATCAAAGCAACGAAGATTGGATTCCAACCACAGGAACATGAAATCAAGGTAGAGCACCGCAAACATTTAAACAGAAAGTAACTTTGTCATTGACATATCAGTTTAGACACATAAAAATGCTTCAATCAATCACTATTATATATAACATATATATGTATATATAAAATTGGAACCCAAAAGGCCCAATTAAAGAGAGAGGGATAAATCAAGGGTCATTTAAAAAAGGGAGTGTCTTTGAAGTTGATGTTCCTCTTGGCCTCTTCCTTGAGTGGCATAGTGATCCAAAGAACACCATGAATCAACTCATACTTGACCTTGGTCTTATCAAAAAGCATTGGAGAGCATCTAAAGCTGCCACTATGGAAATTTCCCTCATACTCGTATTTGGGATGGCTCTTGCATTTGCCCTCAAAAACCAACTCGTCGTCCTCACCCACCCACACACTCAAATCCTTTGGGTTTAGACCAGGAAGATCAAACCTCGTCACGATGATGCTCTCATTTACAACTTTACCCTTTGTTTGCGTTCTCCGCCCACCATTCTCATCCTCAGCCACTCCTATATACATAAATACATATCATTTAACAAAAATCATATACATATATGTGTTGACAGTGTTGTTAACATCACTGCTTATTTCCAACTTTCTAGATTTCCTTTCCCCCCAATAATAATATTTTTGTGTGCACATATATATCTATATAAAAACAAAATTAACACACTACTACATTATATGCAGTGTTACATTTCCAATCGCTTTCTGTTAGATGTTTTCTTGTTTCCTTTTACCAATTAATAACTCATTATGGTAAAATTTATAAAACTTATTTCATGATATCATGAATGAAGTGGCTTTGACACTTGTCCAATATGAAAAATTAAATTAAATAAAAAAAAAATACAAATTGTGAGTATATATTTTTTTTGTATGAGTAAAAACAAATACAAAATTGGAAGCTAGGAATAGAATGAAACTAATCAATAACCTAACAATTTTCTTCATTCCTGATACAATTTTGAAATGATTTGCTCAAATAAATCATAGCAGAGTGATATTTATGAGATTTATTTCTTCTTTTTAGATTTTATTTACCGCCATATATATATATATAAACAACAAACACACTGCTCAAAATCATATATATGTTGAGTGAGAAGGAGACTAGTACCGAAGGGGTTTTCGGTGTAGCGCTTAGGAAATGGTTGGGCGGTACTGAAGGACTGAGCGGCGGAGTTGAGGCGGTGGTGGCGGCGGCGGAGGGACATGGAGAACAACCTTGATGCGGCGGTTAGAGGTCTTGAAGACGCCATTGATGGACCTTTGCTTTTCTAGGGTTTTTGTGTGGAAGATCTGTGTGTGTGACTGTGTGAGATTAGGAGAGCAGAAGAGAAACAAGTAGGGCACGTGCCTCACTCACTTGGACGCACGTGAAATTTGAAATAGGTTTCATTTGAGCATTGGATCCCAGCCACGTCAGCCACCTTAATGCCAATATTGTTCTTATAAATTGTGCAGAAACTATATATTATATAGTAGTATATTTTTCTCGAGAAATTGAGTATTTTATGTCTTATTTTAATGAAAAAAGTTGTGATTAAGCTATACTCAAATAATTCAAAATGAAACTGACTGGATTTGGATAAGTTATTCTTTATGGTGTGCTAACTAATAACTTTTAGTTTTTAATTTCACTTATTCTAAAAGTAATATTATAATCATGTGTTTTTAGTACAAAATAAAAAATAAGACCGTGTTTAACAATTTCGTGTGTTTACATATTTTGTAATTTTGTTTTATTTGCTAAAACATAATTATAATGTATACACATTTATAACAAACTCTCATCGAGTTGGAGACCGGAAATATAGTTAGAAAAGAGATAATAATATTCCAAAGAAAGTTTAGAGCGTTGAAGGCAATTATATTTATAACTAAATTAGTTCATAAATGTCAAAAAACGAAGCTACTTAACCAAATTAATTGGTAGGCTCGTTTACTAAACGAGTCGAACTCGATTTTTATATGCTCGATCAGAGAACAATTTGAGCTCAAGTAGTGGTGTAATCCGCTCGTATAACTTCTCGAGCATAAACGTGTTTATGTTTTTGAAGAGATACTTGTTAGACTCGTGACGGTAACTAAGTAATTTTCATAAAAAAAATTGAAGTCGACTTATGTCATGAAATTAAATAAATTTTTACACTTTAGGCTCCCCTTATTTTAAGATAAATCTTTTATTTATGTTTATTGTGATTCAATTTGATTTCTTCTTCGTAAAAAATAATTAAAAAAAATCTTAAATGAGTTGAGTCGAACTTTCTAAAATCATGATGAGTCCAAGCTTGGTTCGGTTTTTCAATTCGTAATTAGCCTTAAGTGATTCCTAGACAAATCATAAATAAACGAGCTCGAACTTGAACAACCTAAAACTTAGCTCGACTAGTAGAGAAAAGAAAAAAAGGCTCACACAACAAGCTAGTCTAGGCAACCTTCAAATAGCACAAAGTAGGAGAAAATGCCTCAAAATGAGGTTGACGAGTAGCCTTAGCTCTTAATTGCCCTAAATTTACATTTTTTGTTTTCTCGTAGATTAGAAAAAAAATATTAAAAAAATCTCATTAGTTACAATGTATATCTTTTTACATAAACTAATTTTTGTACCTGATATGATTTATAAAAATTCTTTCAAAGTGATTTTGTATGAACTCATAGTCCTTTATACTGTTATCAACCTTTTTGTGAGACGTTGATGGGCTTCTTGATGGGGGATCCAACTTTCACTCTATTTTCATTACATCCCATAGGCATTTTACGTAGGGGCTGCAACTTGGGCCAATCCAACCTGGCCCAACTCGAACCCGGCTGGGCCAGATTCGGGTCGGGTCGGGTTGGGTCAGCCCTTGAGACATGTCCGGATTAGGGTTGAGTCCGACCTATTTTTTCATAGGTTGGGTCGGGTCGGGTTGAATCCTTTTATTTTACTTTATTTTATAGAAAAAAAAATCACATATATTGTGTGTATATATATACCTGTATCAATAAATTTTTTTCCGAAAAAATAAACTTTTTCCCGAAAAATAATTTTTTTTCCCGAAAATTTTTTTATTTTCCGAAAAAATAATTTTTTTTCCGAAATTTTTTTTTTTCCGAAAATTAATTTTTTTTGGGAATAAAATTATTTTTTCAAAATAATTCATATTTTCGGCCATATATATATATATAGAAAGAGAAAAGTCAAAAAACCGGGTTTCGGGTTGGGTTTGGGTTTAACCCGAACCCAACCCAATTTAAACATTGACCCGATAAAACCCAACCCGTGTTGGCCCAAATTAAACCCAAACCCGAAATTTCCGGGTTGGGTCCAGGTTGAGCTGGGCCAACCCGCCCAAGTTGCACCCCTAATTTTACGAATAAGAATATAGATATTTTAAACAAAAATTATTCTCTTGCCAAGAATTTAAAGGAGTAGTAAAGTTTCCGACAAATGTTGAATTAAGAGAAGAATTTATTCCTTTTTCATACATTTAGTGCGTGAATAGCTTAAGAATTCTTCATTTTTTGCACTTAAATTTAGCAATAATGCATGAGAGAGATGGTGTGTGTATATATCTCGGAATATCATACTTTCTCTTTTTCTAGAAAAAAATGCTTATACAAAAGAGTGTAGAAGTTTTGATCACAAAGAGTGTAGATGTTTTGATCTAACCCAACCTACAAAAAGATATACGATATAAAAAAATCAGTACTTATTGCAACCCGTTCCCTTTTATAGCCCTATTGGCTGCCAGGGTTCGACGTATAGAACTAGAAGTGCAAGTTCAATAAATGGAGCTAAGAAACGAGATTGTAAAAAAAATAAAACATGATTTTTAAATCTCTTTTGGCGAGCAGCATCTTTTCCCATGTCCCATGGCCAAATTTAAGGTGCCAATAAACTCATCAAACTAACATATTACTGTGTTTTTTTTTTTGACAAATTATACTGACCTTCTCAAATTTTGACGAAACTTTAATATCTCCTAATATTTGCAGTGTGTGATTATTAACAACCCTTATTTGACACAATCATGACCAATTTTTTAAAATGTCTATTTCACCCTTCCTTCGTATAAATAAACCACACTCAAAGTAGTAAATTGTCAAAGGATCTATCATCCTAATATAGTTGCACAGTGCCATTCTAATATAGTTGTACCAACACCCCTCTAGTAAGTCTTCAGGTAATAACATAGTAAGACCCCGTTTGGCATATTTGTTGTTTTTGGCGGAAAAAAAGAAGCAAAAGTCGTTTTGAGAAACTGATACCCCTTAGCTTCTTCTAAACGCTCTTCTAAAATTCAGAAACTCTTCTAAAAATTTTGTCAAGCACTATTCAAAACAACTTTTCTCTTCAAGAAACCAAAAATATTGTTTGAAAAACCAATCCAAACAGAGCCTAAAAGGGCTTTAACTTACTAAATTTTTACATTTTCCCCAAATTGTTGAAAACACACATTATCTTACAGGTGATATGTCAAAGGTATGGTTTCAGCAATATTGTGTTTTTAAAATTAACATGTAAATATCACAAGTATACCTATTAGTTCATGCAGGCATAATTATGGGAAATATATGTGAATAATGTACCATAACATATATTTATACTTCATGATTTTACGCGGGAAGAAGAGCCCATTAATATCCTACCATCATAACAGAAAGCTCAAATATAGGCATGGTGGAATTAGACAAAACTTTTTCAAGAGTTTTCATCAATAGTACTCATGAAATTCCACAGCCCACAACATCCATCATTCTAGCAATATGTTATGTAAAGCAAGGGAGAAATAAGAGGGAAAAATTGGAAAAAAAGTTTCAAGGATCCCACCAACATAGTTTGGAGGTCTAAGTTTTATACTTTTCGCTGCCCGAAAGGCTGAAGAGGAAGAAGAACCACATTTGTTATTTCTATTCTTCCAGCTAAACAAATGACTGAATAATGGGAGCAAAATACAGAAGAGGAAAAAGAACTATAACCTTAAGTCTCAAATACATTTCTTATTATCCTTATATTCATTAACTATCTGAAATCACTCTTCCTAAGATGAATAAGACTGACTAGTTCAGTGGGTATCTCTGATTATAGAAACAAACTCGGGAGAAATAAAATAAATAAATAAAAAAACTCTATCATTTGACTGATGATAACAACAAATTAGGAAGGTAAAATACAAAAAAAAAAAAAAAAAAAAAAAAAAACATAAAGACCAGAAACACTTCTCCGCACCAAACCAGTGCCCAGCATTTTACCCACCACAAAAGAAAGAAAGGAAAAATCTTTAGATTACCAGAAAAATGCATCTTAACAAAGCATACGTCACCGAAATAATAATTTGCAGTTTTAGCAACTAGAAAACCCCACAATCCTAAGCTAAAACAGTTTTTCCTAATTTCCCTTCTTTTCTACACTGGTTTCTATGGTGGGTAGACAGAAACTACAAAGGAAAAAATGAACATTCTATAAAGTAATTTGTCTTTTCTTTTTAAGTTAAGACGAGATGTCTTTGTTTGACTATATGTGTAATGAAGTTACTCAATATATAGAGAGAGTGAGAGGGAGAGAGAGACAAAGTGAAAACAGAATGGGTTGAGTTAGAATGGTGTAATACAAATTTGGACTTATTTTAAGAAAATATTTCATTCCTCGTCATCTTAGACGAGAATTTCTGGTCACACAGTGAAAGTGTGGCATTTATTGCGTTTAGGATTATTTGTACATGGCATTCTCTTTCTGTGAAAAATGACCTCTTATGCATAGCTCAAATCCAACTCCGCATGAAAATATATCATAGGAATCTTAACTGTTCAATTCACTAAATTTTAACGTTTCGTCCAAATTGTTGAAAACACCATCTTATAGTTGACATGTCAAAGTCGAAGGTATGGTTTCAAGAATATTGTGATATTAAAATTAACATTTCAATAGCACAAGTATACCTATTATTTCATGCATGCATAAATTAGGTGCAATTAAGCCAACAATGACAACAAGGTAGCATTCTCTGGAAAGTGGCTGACATACCCTATAAACAGTGCACCATTGGAAGAGGTGAAAGAAAATCACATATATTCCCCATAATGTAGGATAACTTATACTTCATGATTTCAAGCGGGAAGAAGAGCCCATTAATATACCACCATCATAACAGAAAGCTCAAGTATAGGCAAGACTTTTTCAAGATCCTTCAACAATAATTCTCATGAAATTTCACAGCCCACATCTTATTCTATCAATATGTTAAGTACAGCAAGGAAGAAAGAAGTGGGAAGAAAGGGAGAAACGTAAATAAGGTTTTAAGGATCCCACCAACATAGTTTTGAGATCGAAGTTTCTATATCTTTCATTGTCTGAAAGGCTGAAGAGGGAAAAGAATTACTTGCACAACATCTAACCTCAATTCCAATTCGGAAACTTAGCTATATCTATTCTTCCAGCGAAACAAATGACTGAATAACAAGAGCAAAATACAGAGGAGGAAAATGAACGATAAACATAAGTCTTAAATACATATTTTATTATCATTATATTCAATATACTCTCTGAAATCACTCTTCGTAAGATGAACAGGATTGACTAGTTCAGTGGGAATCTCGGATTATAGAAACATGCAAACTCGGGATAAATAAAAAAACACGATCATTTGACTGATGATAGCTCTAACACTTCACTGCACCAAACAGTGCCCAGTAATTTAAGCACCACAAAAGAAAGAAAGAAGAAATCTTTAAATTGCCAGAAAGCACAAGTCACCGAAACAATAATTTGCAGTTTTAACAACTACGAAACCATAATCCCACCTAAACAGTTTTCTTCTAATGTCCCAAAGCTAAATAAAAACACTACCCTCTCCTCCTGAATTTCCTTTCTTTTCTACATTGTTTTCTATGGTGGGTAGACAAAAATTGTAAGGACAAATTTTAAGGGAAAAGATGAGTACCAGATGGATTATCTCTTCTTCGTAAGATACCCCAAAATGATTACAAGCAACCCGACAATGGTGACAAACATGAAGGGCACGGGATGAATGCTCATTTCTTCATGAGATACCCCAAAATGATGCCAAGCAACCCAATAATGATGACAAACATGAACGAGGCATTACCAGAACTTTTGTTGCTCTCACGCCTTAAGAGTTCCTACACATTGTAGTAAATTAAAAATAATTAAATTATATATCAATAGCACACCTTTGAAACAAGAACAACATTTTAACCTATCCTAAAACCTTGTTTTTGACTTTTTCATAGAAACCAATTCGAGTCTCAGGCAAATTCAAGGAAACAGATACATCTGAAATTATAAACATTGTTCGGAAACTTGTACCCGTATATTAAGAACAAATAAAAACATAAGAAACATACATAATGAAGGAGGCAACAATAAGTGAATTGTAAAGATATAAAGAACATAGCTGGTGCTCTCAAAAAATGCCAAAAAATAAGAAATAATCCTAACTTGGGGAGCACATTCCACTGAATAAACTTCGGAAACACAGTTCACCCTTTGTTCTTAATCTTCAGCGATGCCATGAAATAAATTGTTTAGAGAGGAGAAATGTAGAAGAACGTCAACGCCCTCAAATCATACAAACTTGAGCGAGCGAGTTCAGTCTGTTCAAAACTTGCCCTTATTTCCAATATTTGTTATATTCAGCTTATTCTTCTTCTAGAAACACCCAAAAGGGATTAAGTCAATAAATTAACACTCCATACAAAGTTTTAGAAACCAGTTGTTTGTATTCATGCATTAAGATTTTGTTCAATTACCCATAAAGTGATTCTTTATAGAATGCAACTGACATATTTCTAGCCTTATGGCCTTTGCTTAATCATTTGATACAAAAAATACACAAGATGATAAAAACACTAAAAAGATAAGTTGTACATGAGACCGGAGACAAAAATACCATGTTGAAAGAACAGTAAAAGTATTCCAACTTAAATAATAATAATGCAAAACTAGAAGAAAGATAATAATATAGACGAAAATAAAATGCTATAGAATGGAGTCCATAAGCATCCCTCACCAGTTCCTGACGAAGCCTCTTACTTTGTTGAATTGCAGTAGCCTTCTCCTCTGTCAATTTTGAAATAAGAGCTCTTGCCTGAAATTAAACCAGAAGTTCTATTTACGCATATTAACACAAGCAACTAAAAGTTCATACACAACTGAGTGATAGCAATTGCAGTTGAACACAAAGCATATGGACCCTGACACAAATCCAATTGCAGTATAAGTGCGCTTCCAACAGAGGAGTAACAGCTGCAAGTTGGATAGACAAAAATTCTGGCTGAATATGTCAAGAACATAGGAAAAAGTCGCTGCACCTTGACAGTACAAACATGAAGAATCAAACTTTGATTTTGATAAACTCCTAGGATTTTTATTTCACCTATGGAGTGGCTGGTTTAAATGCACAAACCAAAATTCAAAACTTTAACTGACAAAATGGCTGAAGACAGCAAATAGAAGTTGCGTTAAATTTCAAGATAATCATTTACCCCAGTAATAAGGCTAGGTGGGACTCTTAACAACTAAGAATTGCAAAGAATCTAATTAATATTTCAAAGAGGTGACATTAGCTAAAAATGAAACACGATACAGTTTTCCAATGACCACAAGTCAATACCAAAGGATTATCCAAAGTAACCATTTTCTCCAATATTTAGGAGACAGGCTAGTGGTTGTTTATGCAATAAAAGAATAACAAAAAAAGTGAAAGAAATTCTAATAGACTAAAAACTGAAAGAAATTTTACTAGAATTGTTATTAAGCCAAATATTACATAGGATGCAAAGCGTGGGAATTAAAAAGAAATAAAAAGGATGAATTCACCCAAATGTGATGGAAAAAGAGGAGTTGGGCTGATCAAGAAAAGAAAAAAATTACCAAATAAAAAAATAAACTTGGGTAGTAGGGATATATACAAAGAAGCCCCACAAATGCACCACTAGGAAAAGAGACTATAACATTGGATGAAATTATTTGAAATGATTTTGGAAAGTTAAATATTGAAGAGATATAGCTTGTAATGGACAAGAAATCAAAATAATAAATAAATCAAGGGGGTCAGCCCATTCTTACATATCTTAAGACAAGGGTGATGATGACTATTTTATTTTCAATTACTTTTGCTAGTATATAATCGATTACAGATGTGTGAGCTAGACTAAAGCAAGCTATAAAATTTCCAGATTGATACAACAACACAAATACAAAGTTGATAATTATGGAATATAAGCAAGTATAATCAATTTGGATATGATTGTAGAGAAAGGGAGAGTTTCACCTCTGAAGATTTATCATGAGCTTCAACAAATGCTTTTGTCACCTACAAGTATCAACAAAAAAGTTTGCAATCAATATTTCACATTCTTTGGGTTTACTACAACTCAATCCACTCTAAGGCCATACCTTCGGTAAAATCACCTGTTCTCACATCTTTTGTACTTATTAACAGAAAATAATATGAAGCAAGAAAATATATAGGAGAAAGGAAATTTAAATATTGCATAAAGTTAGAGAAGGAACCTCGGAACCAATCAAATTCCCATTGTCCGTCAACGATGCCCTCGGGGAAGAACCTTCTTCTGATCCCTCTGCAACTGGTGATGGCGGTTGGGGGGGAGAAACATAAACCACTCTCAATTTGCACTCCTCGACAACACGTCCAGCCTCCTTATTAAACTATAAAGCAAATGATTTCATATCAAGGACAGAAACACTGAAAAATCAAAATAAGAGCATCACAAGCTAGAATTGGTGATGGGATCACAAGTCAGCCATATTCAACATTTCAATCTCTCTACACAAACAACTTTATATATATACCAATTCTGGGGTAATGTCCTTTGGGGTTGCACCGGGGCTAGCTACTACACTTTGCAGGAGAAACTTGTCCTTGCATTGCATGTCAGGAGGTGCCTCCTTTTGCGCTTGCATAGTAACTAAACAAAAGAGAAAGAAAACGATAAACTACAAACAAGAAGAACAACGATGCCCTGTTTGGTTGCAAAGAATATGCTGGAAAAATAGATGAAGACCAGTCTCTAGTTCACCATTTAGAACTGGATGGGAAAAAACATTAGGACTTCAGTGATTGAAACACTTCTTTTCTCCTCCAAGCATCAATATACACACATACACATATATAAAAGATTCAAAATTTGACTTCCTTTCCCTATAGACATTTCAGCAACCAACAATTGAAGATTAAATGGGACACAATGTTAGAAAAATCACCTATTACATCGCATGTTGATCGGGGCAAAACAATCCCCGTGTTTGGTCGAACACAATACTTCTTTGGATTCGTTGTCTTCACCTACACATATACAATGTGATTCATATACATAAAACAAAAATACATTTCTTATAAAAGGGTTGCTATTCCCACAAACATGTATGACATTGGGGACTACAAAATGCAACCCACATCTTGCCCAATTAACAGCAATTCCCTTCTTGCATTTGTCTTAAATTATAATTCAATTTAGCTAAAACAACCCTCGATTGAAATTTACCAATTACGCAAAATCAAAATCCAAATTAACAATCAAAATTCATGGTATTGTTAGGGCATTTTTCATAATAAGTATCAACTTACAATTTATCAAAATAATTGCAGCAATTACCTTGAATGCAACATGTTTCTCGGTCTTATTCGACAATTGAAGCGAACAAGAGATCTGCTTCTTGAGCTCAACTAATCAACACACACAACAACAACAACAAATCAACAACCAAAAAAACCCATAGAAAATAAGAAAATATATACAGACGTACATATATATACATATGTTATGTCTGTGTGTATGCGTGTGGTTATATAAATCGATGATGAGATTGTGAGGGCTTACAGGCGAATTTAAGCTCGAGGGGTTCGATGTTGAGAAGCTCGCCAGTGCTCATTTTTCGAAGCAACGTCTTCGGGACAGAGATGAATGAAACGTATATTATATATGTGTGTGTGTGTGTGTGTGTGTTTGTATATATGTAAAGTGGTGGTTTTTGAATTGAGAAAACAATTTTTGAGGGAGATCCGGAAATATCTGAAGAGATATATTAAATTGGGGGTTTTCGTTTCTGTTTTTGAAAATGATAGTGCTACAAATTTTTATGCGTGTGCGTGACTGTGTGTGAAATTAGATTATGATTGTCTGTGCGCTGGTTTTGTATAACAACACATCATGTGCTAAATTAGCGAAGAAAGAATCATATTACTGCGAAAATTCAAGATCAGATGTCATGTAACGGTTAGGTGTATGGGGTGAATCATAGCCAATGATCCGATGACACGTCACTTTTGGGCATCTCATATTTGCTTTTATAACGGTTATAGTTTTTTATTTTTATTTTAAAAAACTCATTTACTTTATTTAAGGACAATACCTAGTTACTTGAAGTTTGCCTTCCTCCCGCGGACGTGGTTCAGAATATTTCAACACCTAGCTAAATATTTTAATAAAAGGAAATTGAACATAAAATTCATAAAAAGTAAAATTCATAAAAAGGTTAATTTCAATAAATCCTCCTATACTATCTAACTTAATCAATTAATTTTTACTGTGTTCATCTTATCCCATATATTATTCAATTTCATCATTATGCTCCCTTACCTCATATTTTGAGTCAAAATGCCTAAACTATCATCAATAATATAAGGGGGTTTAGTGAAATTAGAAATTTAAAAAATTATTTTTCAAAAATCAATTATATTTCTTCCAAAAATTATAAATTAAAATTATTATATATATATATTTCACAAAAAAATTATTTTTTGGAGGGAGTATATTATTTTCCAAAATATGAATTATTTCCGAAAATATAATATATATTTTTTGCAAACAAATTATTTTTCGGAAAAGATCATATTTTGAAACATAATAATATATATTTTTTGCAAAAAAATTCATATTTTGGAACATAATAAATATCTTTTCGCAAAAAAAATATTCTCCAGAAAAAAATCATATTTTGGAACATAATATATACTTTTTCGCAAAAAACAAATCATATTTTGGAACATAATATATATTTTTCGGGAAAAAAATCATATTTTGAAACATAATATATACTTTTCGGAAAAATTTCATATTTTGGAACATAATATATACTTTTTACCAAAAAAATTATATATTACACAAAAAACTTTTTTTGCGAAAAACTATATATTATGTTCCAAAATATGAATTTTTTCCGAAAAATAATTATTTTGCAAAAAATATATATTATGTTCCAAAATATGATTTTTTTACAAAAAAAATGTTTTTTTGCGAAAAGTATTTATTATGTTCCAAAATATGATTTTTTTCCCGAAAAATATATATTATGTTCCAAAATATGATATTTTTCGAAAAATATACACTATTATGTTCCAAAATATAATCTTTTCCTAAAAATATATACTATTATGTTCCAAAATATGATTTTTTTTGCAAAAAGTATATATTAATTTTTCCGAAATAATTTATATTTTGGAAAATAATATGCTCCCTTCGAAAAATATTTTTTTGCGAAAAATATATATATATATTTTTTTGAATTTATAATTTTTCCGAAAAATATAATTGATTTTTGAAAAATAATTTTTTTAAATGGTTGATTTTACTAAACCCCCTTATACTATTGAGGGTAATTTAGGCATTTTGACTCAAAATATGAGGTGAGGGAGCATATTGTTGAAATTGAATAGTATAAGGGGCAAAGTGGACACAGTGAGAATTAGTTGATTAAACTGGATAATATAGGGGGGTTTATTGAAATTAACCCTTCATAAAATGAGAATTTGATTTCAATTTCTTTTTTGAAAATTTTTCGCCATGTTTCTAAATTTATTCAGGGGTCCAAATGTTATTTGGCACTTTAGCTAAAATTTTATAAGGTAAATTACACTTTCATTCTCTATAAATAGAATTTATTATAACTTGACCCCTTCTAAATTAAATAATTACACTTTTACCTCCTCAGCAATCATCTAGAATAGTAAATTACCAAATTATCCATATCCTTTTATGATTTTTTTAATAACTAAATATAGATATATTATAACTAAATAAATAAATAATAAATTACTTAATTACCTTTGAACCCTAACCCTAAATACATCTTCTTCGCTTCGTCCCCCACTCACAAAACAAAAATCACACACAGAAAATGGGTTTGCCAAAGAACCACCATTACAAATATCACCCAATGAACCCAGAAGAAATTTTAGGTTAATGTGAGCCAACAAATACAAAAAAGCGATTGAATGAACAAACAGAGAGAACCCATTGAAATTCAGACCCAATACTAAGGCCATGTTTGGCAGGCGGTCTTTCTGGTCTGGTCTGGTCCGGTCCGGTCTGATTCGGTCAGGTCTGGTCTAATCTGATCTGGAAAAGTCTGTTTGGTAAGCAGTCTGGTCTTACTATTTATTTATTATTTATTATAATATTTATTTATATATTATTTATTTCTTTATTTATTATTTCTTCACTTTATAATATATTTTATTATTTATATTATTAAATTATTATTTATTAATTTATATATTAATTTATAAATATATTCTATTTATTTATTATTGTTTCATTATTTAATTCATTTTATTTATAAATTATTTATCATTTTTAATTATTTAAAAATATATTTTATTAATTTAATATTAATTTATTATTATTATACTCATTTTTTATTATTATTATGAAGTATTTATTCATTATCATATTTAATTATTATTTATTATTTATTATTATATTTATTTATTATTATTATTTATTTCATTTTGTTTATTATTTATTATTTTTATTATATTTTTAAATATGTTTTATGTAATTTATTATTTATTTTATTAATTTATTTTTATTATTTATTATTTAGTCTTATTATTATTATTATTATATTTATTTATTATTATTGTATTCATTTTTTATTATTATTATATTTTATTTAATTTATTATTTATATTATTAATTTTTAATTTTTAATTATTTATAAATATCTTTAATTATTTATTCATTTATTTATTATTATTATATTCATTTATTATTATTATTATTAGGTATTATTTTTTTCATTTTGTTTATTATTTATTATTTATATTTTATTTTTAAAATATTTTTTATTTAATTTATTATTATTATTTATTCATTTTTAATTATTTATGAATATATTTTATTAATAAGACCAGACCGGACCACCAGAAACCACTTTTTTTTTTGTCTGAAATGAGGTCATTTTGGTCTCATTTGGTCTTACTTGGTCTAACTAAAAGTTTGAGACCAATGTTATCAAACACGGTCTGGTCCCATAAAATGCAAGACCAGACCAGACCACCTAGGATCAGACCACCTACCAAACAGGGCCTAAGCACCCAATGAACCCAGAATAAAAACATTTCAGAAAATCAAACCCCACCCATGTTTCTAGATCACATGAACAGAGGAATGAGAAAACAGAGTGATCTTTGAGAAACTCAAAAATCACAACTAAAATACTTACCTCGCTATTGATATCAAACATCTTCTTCTTAATTACCCTTTGAACCACATTACTGAATTACCTAAATGGGTTTGCCAAAGAACCACCATTACAAATATCACAAAACCCACATAATTTTGGCCTCTTCATTCATATATATATATATAGATCTCTATATATAGAAATGGGTATGGCCTCTTCATTAATATATATATATATATATATATATATATATATATATATATGGGTAAAATGCAATAAACTCCCTTAAACTATGATCATACTTGCAAAACTATAAAAAGTGCAACAAACCCCCTAAACTATAACAATTTATTGCAAAATGCCTCCATTGTCTTCAATTTTCATAAATGCCCAAAATACCCTTTTACTTATTGAATTAAACTTAATGCATTTCTTATTAACATAGATTATGAAATAATTAATACTAATTTGATAGCATATTCTTTAGTCAAATATTCATAAACATACACATAATTTTTAAATTAATTAATTAAATTATGCTTTTAGGTTTTTAAATATAAATTAAGATAAGAAGATTAAAACGATTAAGTCATCATTTAACACACTTTGTGGATATAACATGAGAAAAAAGGTGTCTATTAGTTAAGAAATTTTAAGGTCTTTATAGATTTATTTTATGAAAATAAAATTTTATTTACTGTAAAAAAAATTTAAACTTAAGATAATATATTTTATTGTTTAAATAAAACTAGATATTAATTCCAAATTAATTATTTACAAAAATAGTTACAAGTTATAGATTTTTTATTTTTCATTTGAGGATGTATTTACTTTAATGCAATTAAGGTGAAATGTATTATTAATATATTAAATAAGATAAAATAATATTGGTATAATTCAAATAATAGATAAATTAAAAAGAAGGTTAAAATAGTCTTTTATGATAAAATCGGGGTTATTTGCAACAAATTGATAGTTTAAGGGGGTTATTTGTAATTTAAGGGGGTTAGTTGCAAAACAACAATAGCTCGGGGGGTTTTCTGCATTTTATCCTATATATATAGATCTCTATATATTAGAGAATTTTGGGGGAGTGTATGGCAGCGGGGTGGCGGCAGCGGAGCTGTGGTGGTGGCGGCGGTGGGGCTATGTATGTCTTAGAATTGTGATGTGATACTGTGAAGGTCTTTTTACAACATGTGTTGCAAGAGTGGATCCCCGTGGCCATTGTTTCTTATATTAATTGCCTCTTAAAATATAGGGTTATGGTATTCAAGTAAATACATATTGAAAATTGTTAAATGTTGGATCTAGGGTTTGGGGAGTCTATGGTGGCGGTGAGGCTGTGGCGGCGGCGGGCATATATATATAGAAGTGTATATGCATATTTATATATATAAAAATAAAAAATTTGAGGGTAAAAATGTAATTTTATTGAGTAAAGGGTAACTTAGTCATTTTTCATCTAAAAAATGGATGACTTCATTTCTTACAGACGTTGACCTTGCTGGAATAATGAGGGAGGGGAAAATTGTTACAATAAACTAAATTAAAGAGGGTAAAACTGTAATTATTCAATCTAGAGGGGGTCAAGTTATAATAAGTCCTATCTAGATAGGGTGAAAGTATAGTTTATCCAATTTTATATAACTAATAGAAGTGAAAAAAAAAATTAAGTAATAAATTTGATTGAGAATTTGAGAAAACCTCTTTGCCACATTATTTATTTAAAGAAATTATTTGATTCGTTCATTTTTTTTGGTATATTCAATTTTTGTAATTAGGGGAGATTGGGTTAGATTGCTTTTATCATTATTCTTGTCGGACACCGATCTCCTTAACTTTCTCTCTCTAGGCCTCTCCTGCCATCTATCAACCTAAATATAATGGCTACAACTAAAGCCACGTGACCTCCACTAATATTCTTTTTTTTTTTTACAATTCGGTGGTCCCCTCCAAGTGGTGTATTAATAATATAATAAAATATTATAAATTCAAAACATTAACTAATAACTATATCATTTAATTCCTTTAAAACCTACTTTAATTACGTTGACGAGACTTTAAGTTCTGTAAAACACACTGTCAACCCCTTTTATTTTCATTCGAAAAAAATATATTTCTTAACAAGTTAAATAAGCATAAGAAATATTTTATACTCAATAAATTATCAATCTAATGGTAGAAACTTTTTCATATATATATATATATATATATATATATCTTTTTGAGCCACCTATTAGGGACTTTTGTGATATATATGAATGAGTGAATCATAAAATTTAGTATATATTATTGTTGGTGAATAAATGAATTGCATTATTTGTCCAAAATAAATAATAAGAAATAATTGAATTATGAGCATGTCAGCTGATGATACTGTCATTTAGCCCCCTATAAAGGCTAGCCAAAACTGGAATGCTAAGCAAAATCTTGTAACCATCTGCTAACATGCTTGTAATTTAGAAAGTCCGAGGATGAATTGTATTAGCAGGAGGAGTTGGTAAGACGAATTTGCATAACCAACATGACAGAAATGCAGCAAGATAGGTTTTATCGTTTAGTTCTCCTTTGATACCAAGTTTAGTGAAAACTGCATTTGTTTGGGGAGAGTGTGCTTGAACATAAGGGATTTCTCTGGAAGGATTTTGAGTGCTACTTGGACGTTGAGTTTTATTTATTGATGTTCATCGTAATGGCTTGACATATCTTGCATCACTTGTAAACCAGAAACTTATCCAGTTGGATATTTTCACATTTTGCTCTCCTTTACATTTCTTACGAAGTCTGTGGAAGGCCAAGAAAAGATAACGACAACTTGATGGGATGGTAGATTGCTCTGTCCCTGCCTCAAAGAGTTCAGCTGCACTGGGAATAGCTTCATCATAAAACCTTCCCTTAGCCAGAAGGCCACCCAACATCTTTAAGTCTTGAAGTGAAATTGATAGCTTGCCAATCGAACAATGAAACGTGTTGGTTGCGGGACACCAAGATTCAAGAAAAGCCTTGACAATATTTGGATGATGATCATATGAAAATAGTGAGGCAAATAGGGCACCGTATAGATTATTCGTCTTTAAAAAATCTTTTTGGTGAATGACAACTCAGTTGCAAGCTTGAAGGGAGTGTTCCAAGCTACTTTTTTGACATGTATTTTGGGACCCAAATATGAAAATTCAAGTTCTTCGACCGCCCTTTTGTGAAGATAGGAATTTAATATCAGTGCATTTGAGGAGTTAGATTTGTTTTTGCCTTGCTTAACACTAAAACTAGTAAGTTCACATGAGGCTTCCTTCATCCAGTGTTTTAGCAAAACATGGCCTTTGGGTAAATCTCGAGTAGAACGAAGTGGGGGTTCGACTCCAATGTTGTTCCTTATCCATAACATCATTTTCTCTCTCTAATATGGTCAGTTTTCGTTCTTTAAAACACTTAAAGGCGACCATGATTAGTTACCCTAAAAAAAAAGGAGTGGAACATGAGTGAGAAAAAAATAATAATAATAAAAAATATATATACAAAAATAAAAAATATATATATATATGGTCGAACACCAATTACCATTGCAAGGGTTTTCGTAATGTCATACGCACCCTGCAACGATAACTTCGGCTCGCGCTATCTCTGTGAAGGACGTAATGTCTGTTGACAGAGAAACGCGAAACAAAGGCATGACGCGACAAAATCAAGTTGAATACCAACTACCATTGTAAGGGTTTTCACAATAACATATGCCCCCTGCAACGATAACTTCAACCCGCGCTATCTCTGTGAAGGATGCAATATTTGTTGACAGAGAAACACGAGACAAATGCATGACTTTGACAAAAACATAAAAAATAAATAAAAATAAAAAGGGAAATTCATGGGGAAAAAAAAGAAGAAAAAAGAGTGAAAAAAAAAAACAAAGAAATTCATGAAAAAAAAAGAGAAGAAAAAAAAAAGTTGAAAAAATCGAGAAAAAAAATGAAAAAAGAAGGTTTAAAAAAAATCGTGAAAAAAAAGAAGTTGAAACAGAAAAAAGGGGAAAGTTCATGAAAATAAAATACCTGTTTCTTTTCTTTTGCAAGTGACAAATTCCTTTGTTGTTGCCTGAACTTTGAAAGTACTGCAGAAACAACGGGAAAAAAAGAAAAGAAAAACCCTCAAATGGAGCCAAACCCACTTTGTTTTCGCCTCTTTCTAAATCATAAACCCACTTGTGTATAAACACAAAACCCACACATATATACCAATACACACCCCATCACAAACCCATATACATATACACACTAACAAACATGTACACACATGTTCAAAACCTTAGCGATGGCGATTTAGAAAATTTGTTCGAAGCCGAAGAAGCATGCGGCAAAGGCGATCAAGCCCAAGGTTAGCGCCACCACCAACCGTGGCGGCCGCGAGAGGGCAGAGGCGGGCATGGGTGTTGTGCAATTTTCTTCTTGGTTCGGAAGTAGTTTAATTTTGATCCACGCTCAATTCATGATTTTATCAAGATAGGTTGTTCTAGGCCCATTTTCTACATCAGGCCCATCAGACAAAACAACACTGGATCAACATATATTAATAAGCCCAATAGAAAACAAAAAAATAGAAGCCCATCTCAAGATAAAAGCTCTTAAAAGCCGACCGTTTCATTATACACAATAAAAACTGATATGGATTTTAATGTGGCGGTTTTACAAACAGTAAATCTGTATTTAATGTAGAGATATTGTTTTAAATATGTTTTAATACTCATTTATGAGGGTAAGATCAGGTTCATGTATAAAAAGACTAAAAGAAAAAGAGAAAGGGATCTGAATTTTTTCCCCATTCTTGTTGATTCCTCAAATATCCATTGTTATCTTGTCATTTATCTAATACATTACTTCTGTTTAAATTACAAAAGTTAAAATTCGTTCGGTGACTACGAATGGGTTTACACTTTTTGGCGCCGTCTGTGGGAAACCTCGAAGGTTCTAGTCAGAAGCTATTAGATCAATGGCGGGAGAAACCACCAGACAGCTAGGAGATACAACTGCTATCCTTGAACGCCTGGAGGCTCTTGAAAAAGAGAATCAGGAATTGAGAAAAAGGCTTGATCAATCAAAACGTTAAGAACTGCTAGTAGGAGGATGACAAAATGACCCCGCCGCTGAAAAAGAGGACAATCATCACGAAGCCAGTTCAGTAAATCGTACTCGTACCCAGCAAATTGGGGATGAGATGAACGCCAATAATAGGGCAGTTTCGCTAGATATGGTGACCAGGCTTCAGAAAATCGTAGACGAGCAAGTAAAAGATCTCAGGACACGATCACCAGCTGATCTAGCCATCGAGATGACAACAAAAATGATTAAGTCACCATTCAACACTGAAATACAACAAACAAGAAGGCTAGACAAGTTCCGGATGCCAAAGTTCATTATGTTTGATAGGACACAGGACCTAATTGAACACCTTTTTCATGTAGAGAAAATGATGACTCTCGCCATGGCTGATGATACGCTAATGTGCAAAGATTTTTCTACGAGTTTAACGGGCCCAACCCTATTATGGTTTAGACAATTACCCGGTGGTTCGATCGATTCCTTCCAAACTCTAATGGAAAAGTTTCTAGCCCAGTATTTTGGCAATCGGAAGTAGAAGATGACCATTTCTAATTTGTTTATGATGAGGCAAGCGAATGGTGAAACTTTGAAGAATTTTCTGTCCAGATTCAATTTGGAAATGAGAATGATGTTGGAAATAGTTTGGAAAAACAGTAATTAAACCCAACTTTGAGCTTAAATAATTATGGGTCCCGAACTCCGATTTTAACGGGACCAAGCACTAATGTGTTCTCCTTGGTGAGGAGATCAAGTTGGTATAATTACATGTTCAAAACTATTCATTATTGAATGAGAAATTATCTCTCAAAGTGACCCACTTGAACTTGGGTAAGAATGTTTGTCCCATATTGGAAATAAAGTGAAGTGTAAAGGTGTTTATATATGGTTGCATTGAATGGGTGACTGAATAACTAGAGGCATGGGAGGAGAGCTAGACCATGCATGAACCATGCAAGCCTTAGCCTAACCACACGCGCGCGCGCGCCGCCCGCCCGGTCCGGGCCGTGGTCGTGGCGCGGGCGGGTGGGTCATCAGTTCTACCCATTTTTTATATTTTTTTTTGGACAAAACTGTAATGACTCTTTTAAAGAGTTGCGTATACAGTTTGTTGTATCAACCATCACCTGCACAGTTTATACACCTATTGGAATGGATACCTATACAGTTGAGATACCTTTCCATTCTCTATATGTATAGGCTATTGCAGTTCATTAAAATTACATTTTTCCTTTTTCATACACTCTGCCAAAATATACAAATTTCCCTCTGCATACATACACATATACATATAGACAGATAGGTCTGGTTCGGTTCGGGTACAATCACAAAACTTGAGTTCGCCGGTATTCACCATTGCAGTGCTGCAATTGTGAAGGCGAAATCCGTTCTATCTTGGGAGGCACTTGCTCAGAATCCTTGAGCACCGTAGAGGGAACAATATTGCCTTAAGGAAACTGTGGTATCACACAGGGTTCGGATTTAATCTGCTCATTCTAACAATTTGATATTACGGGTCAGTTTTCTTCTTAATTATTGCAAATATATTTGTATGCATGATATATATATATATAACAGAAGTATATGTAGGTTCAACAATCTTAAGGCAATACCTTACTGTTTCATGTTCTGTTATAATAGTATATATTTCAGTTCGTATTTCGTACGTAATTTATACATATATTCTGTATATATATTTGTCTACGTATATATATTAATTCGTGCATATACTACATGCGTGATTTTGTATATCACTGATTTATACATAGTATATATATATCTGTTATTTACGTATATGCATATACAAATTGCAGTATCTATTTCGAAATTGATTTGATATATATATAAGCATTGGAGTTTGCATATAACACTAATGCTGAATGCTATTGAGTTTGTAGTACTTGAATTACTAAGTGGTGTTTTGGTCTGAATCAAATTCGTGCATATCATTATTCACTTCCGGATACATATTGTACATTATTTAATGCACAGTTACATTCCTAAATTCATTACAAGTTAAATCTGTTATTGTGTATCTATATATATCTTTACTGTAATTCTGCCTTAGATACATAGGTACATTCTGTTATCATTTTACATTCTGATATATAGATATACATAATTTATATTCTGTTTATAGATATATATTCTGATATTCTATTCTGTTTATATATATATATTCTGAAATTATATTCTGTTATCTATATATATATATATATAAATATATTCTGATTTTAATATCTGATATATATTTACTGGAATAGTATTCTGCTATATCTATATAGATATATATATATATATATATTCTGCTAAATTGAATTCTGATGTATATATCTTTACATTCTGATATATATATATATATATATACGAAGAATTTGATATATCTTTATATTCTGTTTTAATAACTGTTATATATATATATAGAAATAGTATTCTGATATCTATATATTTTGATACATTATATTCTGATTATATTCTGTGATATATATATATATTCTGCCATATATCTATAACACTGTTTTTGTATTCTGCTATATATATATATATACTTATTGTATTCTGCTATATATATATACTTATTGTATTCTGATATATATATATATATATCTTCGGTATATATAATATTATATATATCTTCAGTTTTATACATATTTATATATTATATTCTGAAATTAGTCCATATATATATTTAATTATATAAACTGTTAATATAATTATTTATATATATTGCTGGACTTTGTATTTCGGAATTATATATATATATATATATATATCATCCTTGGTTGTTTTATTTATGTGAGATTGTTATTATTATTGTGTGGGAAAAATTAAACGGTACATTAAGCAGATTTCTGTTTGTGTAACAGAAATGGCTACTGGTAATCCAACCACAATCAATGTCCCACATGGGGAGAAGCCTGAAAAATTCAATGGCTCTGATTTTAAGCGTTGGCAACAAAAGATGCTGTTTTATCTTACTACTTTGAATCTGGCCAAGTTTTTAATGGAAGCAATTCCATCAGTGGCCGAGGGTGAAACTGATAAAGATAAACTGGCTGCAGTGGATGCATAGAAACATTCTGATTTCTTGTGCAGGAACTATATCCTTAATGGATTAGATAACACACTGTATAATGTATACAGTGGTGTGAAAACTGCAAAGGAGTTATGGGAATCATTGGATAAAAAGTATAAAACTGAGGATGCTGGCACGAAGAAATTCATTGTCGGCAAATTCTTAGATTTTAAAATGTTAGATTCCAAAACTGTACTCAGCCAAGTGCAACAGATTCAAGTGCTTCTTCATGACATTCATGCAGAAGGTATGTCTCTTAGTGAGTCATTCCAAGTGGCGGCTATAGTTGAAAAACTACCACCACTTTGGAAAGATTTTAAGAACTACCTGAAGCATAAACGCAAGGAGATGACTCTTGAAGAGTTGATAGTTCGCCTGAGGATTGAAGAGGACAATCGTAAGTCTGAAAAGAAAAGTAGTGCATGGCATCCTATGGAGTCAAAAGCAAATATTGTGGAGGAAGGATCATCTTCAAAGACTAAAAAGAGAAAGTTCAGTGATGAAGGTCCAAGTAAAGGATCTAAGAAGTTCAAAGGCAAGTGCTTCAATTGTGGAAAGCTGGGACATCTCTCTAAAGACTGTCGAAAGCCAAGGAACTTCAGGAACACTAGACCCCAAGCGAATGTGACTGAAGCAGATCGACTTGCAAATGATGTAGGCGATATGAATCTTGATGCTGTGGTTTCAGAGTGCAATTTGGTGGGCAATAACAAAGAGTGGTGGGTGGACACTGGAGCTACTCGTCACATCTGTGCCAATAGGTGGATGTTCATTGCTTATCAACCTATGAAAAATGGAGAACAACTCTTTATGGGTAATTCTTCATCTTCTAAGGTAGAAGGTAGTGGAAAAGTGATCCTTAAAATGACTTCTGGAAAAGAGGTGACTCTGAATAATGTGCTACATGTGCCGGATATTCGCAAGAACCTGGTGTCTGGATCTCTGCTAAGCAAAAATGGCTTTAAATTAGTCTTTGTATCTGATAAGTTTGTACTTACAAAGAATGAGATGTATGTAGGAAAATGATATCTCAGTGATGGGTTGTTTAAGCTCAATGTAATGACTGTTGTACCCACATCTAATAAGATTAATAACACAGTTTCTTCTACTTATATGCTTGAGTCTTTTGATATTTGGCATGCTAGATTAGGTCATGTTAATTATGATACTTTACGTAGATGAATTAATTTAAATGATTTGCCTAAGTATAAAATTGACCCAAATCATAAATGTGAGACTTGTGTAGAATCTAAATTAACAAGAAAATCCTTTCAAAAAGTTGAAAGATGTAGTGAGCCTCTAGAACTAGTGCATACTGATATATGTGATCTAAAATTCTTGGAAACTAGAGGAGGAAAAAAGTATTTTATTACTTTTATAGATGATTGCACTAGATATTGCTATGTTTATTTGCTAAGAAGCAAGGATGAGGCTATTGATATTTTCAAACAATATAAAACTGAAGTTGAGAATCAACTTAGCAGAAAAATCAAAGCTATAAGAAGTGATAGGGGTGGTGAGTATGAATTTCCTTTTGAGGAGTTCTGTAAAGAACATGGAATTATTCACCAAACTATAACTCCCTACTCACCTCAATTGAATGGTGTAGCTGAAAGGAAAAACCGAACTTTAAAAGAAATGATGAATGCTTTTCTGTTAAGTTCGGGAGTACCACAGAATTTGTGGGGGGAAGCTATACTTTCTGCTAATTACATTCTTAATAAATTGCCTCAAAAGAAAACTTTTAAAACCCCATATGAGTTATGGAAAGGCTATAAGCCTTCCTATAAATACTTAAAAGTGTGGGGGTGCTTAGTAAAGGTGGCAATTCCTAAACCTAAAAAGGTGAAAATAGGACCTAAAACCGTGGATTGTGTATTCATCGGTTATGCCCACAATAGCAGTGCATATCGATTTCTTGTTAATAAATCTGAGATTTCTGATGTACATGTCAATACAATAATTGAATCAAGGAATGCTACATTCTTTGAAACTGTATTTCCATATAAAAGGACATCAGATTCAAGCTCACAGAAAAGGTCATTTAGTGATATGACTCAAGATAGTCAGGAACCTATAGACGAAGAATCTATAGAACCTAGACGAAACAAAAGAGCAAGAGTCACTAAGTCCTTTGGGCCAGATTTTGTTATCAATCTGGTAGAGAATGAACCTCAAACTTATAAGGAGGCCATGTCTTCACCTGAAGCAATTTATTGGAAAGAAGCTGTGAATAGTGAAATTGAGTCCATTATGCAAAATCATACATGGGAACTGGTAGATCTTCCACCAGACAATAAACCATTGGGATGTAAGTGGATCTTCAAGAAGAAGATGAAGGCTGATGGATCAATTGACAAGTATAAGGCAAGACTTGTAGCTAAAGGCTATAGGCAAAAGGAAGGGTTGGATTATTTTGACACCTATTCACCAGTTACTAGAATAACGTCCATTCGCATGCTAATTGCGATAGCAACGTTAAATGGATTAGAAATACATCAAATGGATGTAAAAACAGCATTTCTAAATGGTGAATTAGATGAAGAAATATACATGGAACAACCCGAGGGGTTCATTTCTCCTGGCCAAGAGAGACAAGTGTGTAGACTTGTAAAGTCATTATATGGACTAAAACAAGCACCAAAACAATGGCATGAGAAATTTGACAGTGTCATGATGTCAAATGGGTTCAAAATAAATGAATGTGACAAGTTTGTTTATGTCAAGACTTATCATAATGCGTATGTCATATTATGTCTATATGTAGATGACATGCTTATTATAGGCAGTAATAATGATGTAATCAATTCTACTAAGCAAATGCTAAAGAGTAGATTTGACATGAAAGATCTTGGCATAGCTGATGTTATTTTAGGAATTAAAATTTCTAGAACATCAGAAGGACTTGTGTTATCCCAATCTCACTATATAGAGAAAATGTGTGAAAAGTTTAAGAATTATGGGATAAGTCCAACACGAACACCTGTGGATGTAAACGTTAAACTTTCTACGAACAAAGATGAAGGTATTTCACAATTGGAATATGCTCGGATCATAGGAAGTTTAATGTATGTTATGAATTGTACTCGACCTGACATAGCATACTCGGTGAGTAAGCTGAGTCGATACACAAGTAACCCAGGTAAATGTCACTGGAATGCAATACTAAGAGTTTTGGGATACTTGAAGTATACTCAAAATTATGGTTTGCATTATACTAGATATCCAGCTGTACTTGAAGGATATAGTGATGCTAATTGGATTTCTGATTCCAATGATTCAAAGTCCACTAGTGGATATATTTTACTTTTGGAAGTGCAGCTGTGTCATGGAAGTCCTCAAAGCAAACATGTATTGCTCGGTCCACAATGAAATCTGAATTCATTGCATTGGACAAAGCTGGAGAAGAAGCAGAATGGCTTCGTAACTTTTTAGAGGACATTCCAAACTGGCAGAAACCAGTGCCAGCTATTTGTATACATTGTGATAGTCAATCTACGATTGGAAGGGCTCAAAATCACATGTATAATGGTAAGTCTAGACATATCCGTCGTAGACATAATACCGTAAAACAATTGCTCTCAAATGGTATAATATCCATTGACTATGTAAAGTCTAAGGATAATATAGCGGATCCGTTAACTAAAGGTTTGGCAAGAGAGCAAGTTGAAAGATCATCGAGGGGAATGGGCTTGAAGCCTCAGGGTTAAAAGACACCATAATGGCAACCCAACCTAGTTTACTGGAGATCCCAAGATCTAGGTTCAAAGGGACAACCGAATTGTGCGTGACTTAGTTAAAAGCACTGTGGAGATTAAAACAAAACTCCTTCCCATTCCTATGATGAGACAGTGCATATTCTAGGGTAAGCTATGCTTTTAATGATGTCTATGACTTGGAAAAATCTAAGTGAGGAAGAACTCCTAATAGAATCACCTATGTGAGTAGAAGGGGCCGCTTCTAGGAGAATTTTTGAAGGCGGAATTCTCTGACAAATACTCATGAAACCAAGTGGTGTCCAAGGCCAAAATGGACACAAACGTGAGAACCAACTGTGTTCAAAGGGGAACTGTATGAAGTCTATTGTTTTGGTTTACACAAACAACTGACAGTTCAAGGCATCACGTCCACTGATTAGCCAGTAAATCCGATAGTCTTTCACAAGGGAAAGTTCAAGGCTCTAAGGCTACTTATCCTGATACAGTAACCTTTCATTGTACTCAAACTAGTGTCTGCATATTCATCTGCATTTTGAACTGCTAATTTCCATTCATGTGGGGGATTGTTGGAAATAGTTTGGAAAAACAGTAATTAAACCCAACTTTGAGCTTAAATAATTATGGGACCCGAACTCCGATTTTAACGGGACCAAGCACTAATGTGTTCTCCTTGGTGAGGAGATCAAGTTGGTATAATTACATGTTCAAAACTATTCATTACTGAATGAGAAATTATCTCTCAAAGTGACCCACTTGAACTTGGGTAAGAATGTTTGTCCCACATTGGAAATAAAGTGAAGTGTAAAGGTGTTTATATATGGTTGCATTGAATGGGTGACTTGAATAACTAGAGGCATGAGAGGAGAGCTAGACCATGCATGAACCATGCAAGCCTTAGCCTAACCACACGCGCGCGCGCGCCGCCCGCCCGGTCCGGGCCGTGGTCGTGGCGCGGGGCGGGCGGGCGGGCGGGTCATCAGTTCTACCCATTTTTTATATTTTTTTTGGACAAAACTGTAATGACTCTTTTAAAGAGTTGCGTATACAGTTTGTTGTATCAACCATCACCTGCACAGTTTATACACCTATTGGAATGGATACCTATACAGTTGAGATACCTTTCCATTATCTATATGTATAGGCTATTGCAGTTCATTAAAATTACGTTTTTCCTTTTTCATACACTCTGCCAGAATATACAAATTTCCCTCTGCATACATACACATATACATATAGACAGATAGGTCTGGTTCGGTTCGGGTACAATCACAAAACTTGAGTTCGCCAGTCTTCACCATTGTAGTGCTGCAATTGTGAAGGCAAAATCCGTTATATCTTGGGAGGCACTTGCTCAGAATCCTTGAGCACCGTAGAGGGAGCAATATTGCCTTAAGGAAACTGTGGTATCACACAGGGCTCGGATTTAATCTGCTCATTCTAACAATTTGATATTACGGGTCAGTTTTCTTCTTAATTATTGCAAATATATTTGTATGCATGATATATATATATATATATATAACAGAAGTATATGTAGGTTCAAAAAATGATACCCAGTTGCGATCAACCAACAGAAGTGGAAGCTTTTAAAGTGGTTATCGAATAAGGGACCAACTTTCATAGATCCTTAGTGAAATCAACACCCCTTAACATGGGCCAGTTGAATTCACGGGCACAGGAATATTTGTGATTGGAAAAAAATGAACAAGAAATGGGTCATCGTTCGGCGTTGGTCAGTGTGGAAAGCAAGACAAAAGAAAAGATAATCAAGAAGGTAGATAGTACGAGCAACCTACGTTCAGCTCCATACAGGCAGTAGGAGAGGAGGCCAAGGTATGATATACCTGAAACTCCACTTCGAACAACTTTGGCGAAATTGTACAACAAAAATAAGGCAAAAGGTATCTTTCGTCCACCATTTCCGCTGAGGACACCACCAGAACAACAGGACCGTTCGAAGCACTGTGCATTCCACAATGACTTTGGTCATTTAACTAACAAATGCAGACATTTAAGGAGGCAGGTTGAGACATTAATAGCCAAAGGAGATCTGAAGGAGTACGTAGACAATGGAACAAAAAATTTTGATCGTCCGAAGACCAATAAGATTGTGGGCGGACGATCGGTGAAAATCATTGACACGATCCTTGGAAGACGAGAGGAGGATGAGGAAATCCTTTCGGTTCAGCATTCACGAATACGCAATGCTAACAAGATTCGAAGGGTTGGGGAGGTGAACGTAATTCGTAAATACCCCATGCCAACAATATCATTTACCCAGGAGGACTTGAGACGTGTACAACTACCACATGAAGATCCACTGGTAATTTCGATCATAGTTTCAAATTATTTAGTTAAAGGCTGTTGGTTGATCCAGGTAGCAGCACGAACATCCTAACCAAATCACTTTCGAAAAAATCGGCATCAGCACGGAGTTGATCAAGCCGACCTCTAGTCCGCTGGTAAGTTTTGATGGAAAGAGGATCTGCCCGATTGGTGTACTGAATTTACCTGTAACAGCTACAAAGCGAACTTTGATGGAAAATTTCATGTTGGTGGACGTGCAGCCCTCCTACAATTTGATTATGGGAAGAAGTTGGATTCACCGAATGCAGGGAGTTCCTTCAACTCTGCATCAGGTGATGTGGTGTGTTGATCCTTCAGGGAAAGGATTTGTTGACATCCCGGGAGATCAAGTGGTAGCGAAAGAATGCTACGCCATTAACACCAAGGTTCTAAAAGGCGAAAGTACCGAGCGTAATTTATAGCAATTACTGAACGTTCTTGATCAGACTGACAATGACGAGAAGACGGAAGAAGACACCATCACAGTAGATCTGATCATCGAGAGCGAATGAAAGACCACTTGAATTGGAAGAAGCTTGAATTTTGATGAAATGAGCAGTTTGATTTCTATGCTAAGATCAAATGTTGATGTTTCCGCTTGGGAGCACAGCGACATGCCCGGGGTTGACCCAGGAACCATGATGCACACTTTAAGTGTTAATCCCGGCGCATAACCCGTACGACAACGAACCAGAAGGGTTGGAACCGAACTAGGAAAGTTTGTAGCTAAATAGGTTGATCGATTGTTAGAAGCTGGTTTTATCAGAGACGTTCATTACCCCGATTGACTGTCTAATGTTGTCATCATACAAAAGAAGAATAGAAAGTTCCGAATGTGTGTGGACTTCACCAACTTAAATAAAGCTTGCCCGAAGGACAGTTTTCCTTTATCAAAAATTGATCGCATGATCGACGCAACTAACGGGTTCGAACGACTCACTTTCCTCGATGCTTATTCAGGATACAATCAAATACCAATGAACCCAAAAGATGAAGACAAAACGACATTCATCACCGAAATAGGGACCTATTATTACAAGGTCATGCCATTCGGTCTCAAAAATGCAGGTGCAACTTATCAGCGACTGATCGACAAGATTTTTAAGACCCGGATTGGAGACACGGTGGAGGCTTACATAGACAACATGGTTGTTAAAATCCAATGCAAGGGTGATCACCTGAAGCACTTAGAGGATGTGTTCGCATCCCTTTGATCGCACAAAATGAAGCTGAACTCGGAGAAATGCACTTTTGGTGTGTCTTCCGGACAATTCTTGGGACACATAATTAACAAAGATGGAATCAAAGCAACTCCTGCACAAGTTTAGGCATTGATCGAGATGAAGGCACCTGAGTCCCCAAAAGAAATCTAGGTGTTTATAGGGAGATTAGCAGCTTTAAGCCGGTTCATCTCCAAATTATCAGATAGATGCAAGCCGTTCTTCGATGTGTTGAAATATAAGAAAACGATGGCTTGGGGAGAGAAACAATAAGAAGCGTTCGATCAGCAAAAGCTCTATATAGAGAAACCACCAATCCTGATGGCACCTAAAGATCATGAGTCATTAACTATATATCTAGCAGTTTCTCCGAATGTTGTCAGTTCAGCGTTAGTAAGAGATGATGGGAGCAGGCAACACCCAATTTATTATGCAATCAAAACGTTTCTTGATGCGGAAAAAAGGTATTCAAAGATAGAGAAAATAATCTTGGCTTTGGTTCAGGCCAAATGAAAGCTACGACATTATTTCGAATCATATCTGATCAGGATTCCTACAACATTTTTTATCAAAGCAATTTTATCCAAACCTGACTTCTCTGGGCGAACGACTAAGTGGTCAATAGAATTGAACATGTTCGACATTACCTATGAACCACGAACATCTATAAAAGGTCAAGCGGTGGCAGATTTTCTTCTTGAATATGAGGCAACCGAAGATGAGATCTATAGTGAAAATCCAAGGTGGGAGCTTTATGTGGATAGATATGTGGATAGCCTGGGGGCAGGCATGGGGATCGAGCTAATATCCCCAGAAGGCACCAAGTTGCAACAATCAATCAAACTGAGTTTTGACAGTTCAAACAATGAGGCTGAGTACGAAGCCATTCTGGCAGGTTTAAGGTTGGCAAAGGAGCTCCAGATCAAAGAATTAACCGTGTTCAGCGATTCGCAGTTAGTCGTAAATCAGATCACAGAAACTTATAATGAAAATGAGGAAAGGATGCTGGAATACAAAAAGGTTGTTCAGGAAGAAGCACAAAATTTTCATGTAATAACTTTCAAGCAAATTCCAAGGGCGGAAAATCATGGGGCTGATCATGTAACAAATCAGGCATCATCAGCTGGGGACGATATGATCAGGATAATTCTCATGGATGAATTATTCACTCTATCGATCGGTAAAAAGAAGTAGGTGTGCGTGATTTCGTACGAGCCGAGTTGGATCGACCCAATCCTTCAATACTTATTGATCGGTGTTTTACCTGAGGATCGATGGGAAGCAAAGAAAGTAAGATCAGCTTCTACCAAATATTCAGTGATCGATGGCTTTTTATACCGTCGATCGATGACTGGGCCTTACCTGCGGTGTTTGACCCCGTCTGAAGCACAAGAGGTACTCAAGCAGTTGCACGAAGGAGCTTATGGAGGATATATTGGGGGTAGATCATTATCTCACAGAGCAATAACACAAGGTTATTTTTGGCCATACATGATCCGAGACGTGGAAGAGTACGTGAGAAGATGCAACAAATGTCAAAGGCATTCACATATAATCCATCAACCAGCAAAGCTTCTCACAGCAATGGCTTCCCCTGTTCCGTTCGCACGTTGGGGAATGGATGCGGTCGGACCATTAACAAGGGCAACATCAAATCAAAAACATGTGATTCTAGCCATATCTTATTTCACTAAATGGGTGGAGGCCAAAGCTTATGTAAGAATCACGCACACTTAAGTGATTGATTTTATCTTGAATCATATAATCTACAGGTTTGGAGTGCCAAAGTACATAATGATGGACAACGGTAAAAACCTGGACAATTAGTACGTTCGGGAGTTGCTGGACGAGTATGGCATCAACCAAAACTTGTCATCGGTCAGTTACCCGCAAGCAAACGGACAAGCCGAGATAACGAACAGAACGATTTTTGCTGGAATAAAAAGAAAATTAGAAGGGATCGAAGGAAAAGGACGATGGTTAGAGGAATTACCAAAGGTCCTCTAGAGTTATCGAACGACGCCCCGAAAGTCGACCGGATTGACTCCATTTGCTATGGCATACGGTGTTGAGGGAGTAATTCCAAATTGAATTGGAAGTTCCCACAACAAGAACACAACTTTTCGACCCAGAACAAAATGAAGAAATTCTTAAAATTGAAAGTAATTTCATGGAGGAAAAAAGGGAAATGGCCTCAATAAGGCTGGCAGAATATCAGCAAAGATTGATGAGGAGTTACAACAAAAAAGTGAAGCCAAGATCATTCCAAGTGGGTGATCAAGTTCTAAGGGTGTTGGCCAAAAGATCAAATAAGCTAGATCCTACATGGGATGGGCCGTACACAATCATAGAGGTGATCGACAAAGGAGCCTACAGATTGGTCGAACAAAATGGAAAACAAATCGAACGAGCTTGGAATGCAATCCACCTGAAGAGGTATTTTCAATAAAATTTATGTTGACCTTAAAATTCGTTCTAAGGTTGTATGCTAAGATCCGTACCAAATCAATAAAGATATTGCATTCATATCTTCCAATATTTTTTTCAAACAATCACAGAAAGAAAGTTCATGAAAAGCCCAAGTAAAATAACTTGGCCAAAATATATAAGCCATATAGGCAAAAATAAAAAACCATCTTAAAAGATGGCACCAAGTTCCTGCTTTAACAAAGACGCACGAAGAAGCACCTCAAGAAATTTGTGTTCTAGAAACACATTAACCTATTCAAAATATGTGTAGCATATCAGTGCCATCTTAAAACCTATTCAAAAATACTTAGCACATTAGTGCCATCTCAAAACTTGTTCAAAGATTCTCACCACAGAAGCATCAAAAATATATATTGTTTTATAGACCATGAAAATTGTTCAAAGTAAAACTTCTAAATTAAGAAGTTAAAGGTAAAACATCATCGGTAGTTGACTGTTGATTCTCTGAAAGAGGAATGAAAGGTTCAGCTGAAACTTCATTTGCAGCAGAAGGGTCTGCAGAAATAGGCTCTGGTCGTTCAACCGGTATGATTCCATGCAAAATAAATTGAGCAAAGTCCTTCGCGTCTCTACAAGGCTCAGGCGCAGCATATAGGTGAACGATACCACAAGCAGTATCATGAGTTGTCGGATCATCATATGTATGAGCAGATGGGTCCATTAACATTTGATCATGACAAAATATAAACCAATCACATAATTTTATGTCAAAAATGCTCACATACCTTCGGTGCATTTCCATTCCCCCTCTTCGGCAAATCTCCAAGCCGGATTTCAAAACGGCATTCGAAGTCTCAAGGTTGTGGACCTGCTTCTTCAGTTCGGCATTCTGATCGGCTTCTTTTTTATGGAGTTTATTTAGGATTTCTAGCTCAATTTCCAAGATCTTCTTCTGTTTTTCAGCTAACATGACACATTTATCAGCCCTTAGATATGCAGCATCCATGTTTTTTCTCTTGTACTCCCCCATCTCAATAGCCTTGCAGAGAGCTAGGACATCAAACACAGACTGAAGAAAGAAGAAACGTTATCATTAAAAAAAAAAATTACCTCCAAAATAGAAACAGGAGCCCTAGCCAAAAGCTCGTTCTGATCGACATGCTGCTGAAAAATTTCATCTTTTGGTGGCCACATACCACGCGCAAGTGTCATCAGAGGATCCAGATCCGATATGGCCAGCGAACGGCGATTCAGAACCCTTCCATCACTTTTTTCGAACTTAGGGATCCAATCACCTTTAGGATCAAATGATGGAGGGAAGCAGCAGTCTGGAATAGTATAGCCGCTCACAGATTTGGCCTTCTTCAGTAAATTTTCATGCTTCTCAGAGTCATTCCTTTTTACATGCTCTGAAAGGGGGCCAAGCTACAACTTTTTCTGAACATTACCACCGTCATCAGTGTTCGTCCTTTTTAGAAGCCCCTTTGTCTTCTTCGGATCTTCAGTCAGATCGATCAGTTTATTTTTTCCTTTATCATCAGACAAACTGACAGGGGCAGGAGATCTTTGTGTTACAGCACGTTTGGAAGTTGTCACCGGAATTTCCATTATGGTAGCCTCTGAAGCGCTGACAGCAATTAATTTCAGATTCTGAGAAGTTAAAAGAGTTTTGATGGAAGGAAGAGTAGCAAAGACCTTCTCGTTCATATATTCCAAACGTTCGGCTGTATACAACACACAGACATACGAACAAAAAAAAATACATAAGCAGTTCAAGAAAAATAGGCAAAATTCAAAAAGTACAAAGGGATACTTGCCAGGATTCTTGAATCCACACTTATATTTTTTTACAAATACCGAAGGTCCTTGGCAGAGGGTACGAGCCAGACGCATTCACCCTCCAATTTCCCCCAATTTTCACCATCTTATCTTTCCATTCCTTCTCAGAAGAAGGATTCCCATCACAAAGTTTCAAGGTTGAATGAGGGTGTAGATGGTACCGACCGGGGTTTTTCCTGATCTCATCAACTTTGTAACAGAGCAAGAAGTCACCCAAACCTAAGTTCAAATCTCGTTCGCGATTCAGAACGAGCATTACAGATAGAACCCTGAAAAAATTAGGGTTCACTTGCAAGGGTGTAAGCCCTAAAGAAAAAAGAACGTAGTGATAGAAGGTATGAAGAGGAAATCTGAGTACGGCCAAATGGTGCGCAGAAAACAGAGCTTCATCCGATTCAACTTCTTCATATGATTTGAAGTCCAAATCGGAGGAATACTTAGAAATCGAAACGTCATTAGGTATTTCAAACTCTATTTTACACCTATCGGCTAAAGACAATTTTCGCAATTGTTTACGAGAGAGTTTTTTGGGTTTCAATTTATTGGAACCGGGGGAAATTTCAGAAGAGGAAACAATGGGAGCATCATCCACAACCACTTCCAGAGAAGGGGTTCGGCTACTATCGCTACTCATGATATTTGATTTATGAAAGAAAAATGAAGGATGAAAGAAGTAAGACTAACCTCAAGAGTTTCTTGCTGGAAATCGCCTTCAAAGAATAGGAGTCTGCTCTTGAAAATGAAGAAGTAATGTTGGAGAAGACGAATGAAATAAGGAGAGTGGCAGTTACACATGGCGCTTCGAATTCCCACCCTATTTCAAAATACGAAATGGGCTTGGGAATTGGGGGCAAAATGTAGGCCCATTTTCTACATCAGACAAAGCAACACTGGATCAACATATATTAATTAGCCCAATAGAAAACAAGGTCCAAAAATAGAAGCCCATCACAGGATAAAAGCTCTTAAAACCCGACCGTTTCATTATACACAATAAAAACTGATATGGATTTTAATGTGGCGGTTTTACAAACAGTAAATCTGTATTTAATGTAGAGATATTGTTTTAAATATGTTTTAATACCCATTTATGTTTGGAACAGTCGCAGTACGATTATGTGGCCCATGGGATATACATTATTAGTCCAAAAGCTTTCATTCACCACATAATTATGAATCATTTATATATAAGAAGTCGCCTTCACTATAATACAATCAACATAAAGTCATATTCTTTCTAAAGGGTGAGATGTAATTACTAATTATCATTGTATTGTTATTTCTATTTAACTTTTTTTTGGGACGGTTAAATTTAAAAAAATGGATTATTAATATGTAACGGATGAAGTAATTTTAGTGATGAAAATAATAGTGCGTTGTCGTTTCATATTCCATTACTGTACACATTTAATTTTCTAATCTCACTTACTAAATTAACAACAACAAAAAAAATGAATGAACACAAATCTTCAGATGATCCAAACTTACCTTGGGGAGGTTGTGTTTATTAAAGTTGGGTTGGGTGCAACTGTGTATGTTTGGGGTGTTGTAAACTCACTCTTCAAACGTACTAACTATTTACAATTTATACTTTTTGGCAAATCATGTTAGTTGCTCATGAAATCAATGAAAGAAGTTGATTTATAGTAAATTTCAACAGCTAAAGTTCTGTAGATAATTGCTAATGAGACCGATAAGAAATAAAGTTGCTGAAAGTCGTCAGGTAATAATTGTGGACTTATTATTTATATGAAGCTTGAAAAATAAATTCACATCCCACATGGATAAAAAATATGATGCTATAATACTTAATAATAAACATAATTCTATTCCAATATTGCCTGGCTAAGTAGCGTGAGCTTGTAACCAAACGGGGCATTAAAGTGGATGCATGTGCTGTTAGTCTGAGTCTTCCGGGCCAGTTGGGTGTCTTACACTTCACTCTCCTTAAATTGGGGCCCGTCTGCCTGGCTTTGTGACCTTCACACACAACCATTTTTTATTTTCACTTTTTTTTTTGTGTGGACCTATTTAATATTTTTAGAGCCCAAGTACAAAAGGGCGTCTATAATTATAAGACAAAAAAATATGCAAAAGAGAGGACTTAATTTATTTTTTGAGTCGCATGCTTAATTACTTGATCACATCAAGGAAAGCTATGAATTTCATTATCTTTGATGACTATTATTTAGTTATTTATTTTTTAAAAAATATATCGTTCATTTGAGTGGGATACACTAGGGATGCCAATGACGGGCGGGTACGAGACTGGTTCGTTTATATCTATCACTACTCCATTTAATTTTTTAAAATATCATATCCTTTACAAGTTATTTTTTTTATAATCCATGACCACCCCATTAACATTTCATTATACCCTTGCCTGCCTTGTCCCCGCCCCACTAACATTTGATTGTTGGTGTTATCTTTATCGTTGACCGAAGAATTTAGTGCAAAGGAAATTCAAATAATAATAAATTCCTAAATACACATGATAAATATTCAAAAAGAAGAAAAACTAACTTATGAACTTCTTTCTAATCATCCAAAAATCAATTTCACTCTCTCTATATTTTTTATTCATTATATGTGGCTATTCGTTTTTCCTTGGTTTGAAATGTCAACCCATGGATAAAAAATGAGTAATTAACTAATAAAATATTCTAATTTTTTTGAATTGTTTATATATAAGTAGAAAAAAATGTTAAAGTTAATGTAACCGGGGCGGGGCTTTACCAAAACCCGTTCATGCCCCATAACCCGTGACGGGTTCAATTTTTTTTGCTAAACCTATCTCTACGAAATAGAAAACGATCCCAAACCCTTAATTAAATGAGCTAAATAGGGCAGAACTTCGACCGCTCGGTGCAAATTATCATCCTTAGGATACATTATATTAATTTGTCCTGTAGGGCCCACTTGAATTTAGTTTGTCAAGTTTTAAATAAAAATAAATGCCATTGGTTAATTCATGGATACTGATACCGGTTTATTCGCGAATTAGATGGTACGAGGTGATTATTTAAATTTTTTTTTTGTTTTTTTTTTCCCTTTTCCTCTTGCATATGCAAAATCAAATAAATTAGATATAGTATAATTCAACTGCCGAGGACCATATTGCATGTGTTCGTGGTGAATTATTAAATATATGCTTGGCAAAATTTAGCGTGAACAATATATATGTATATACGGTTATATGTATATAAAATATATATATCTAAGCCAACTTATTAAATGAAGGACCACACTCTAATAGTTTTGAAGATCCCACCATCGAAATATCACAATTTCAATAGATTACTAACCAAAGTCTCAAAACTCAAAAACTAAAATCTCAACTTAAATCTCTATAAAATTCAAAAGTTTACATAGTTGAAGTTGTAGAATAATTACATAAAATAGCATTCAAATCTATTAGTGCCATAACAAGATATGTACTTGTCTCAGGATTTTTCTTAAGTGGATTTTGGTCATAGCAGGCAGCTGCATGTAAAATTTGCAATTCAGAAGAGCAATTCCTGCGCCGGATCAAGAAACATGAAAAACACCATTTATGTTGTGTTTGGTATGCATGTATAGAATGAAAAGGAGAATGGAATGAAATTATTATTTTTAGTTTTGTTAGGTAATTTACCAATGAAATGGACTTTCATTCCAAGATTATGTCTATTTCTATTCTACAATACATACCAAACTTAAGAGTGTCCGGAATGGACCAATCAGTTCATGCGTACCAAACGCAACATTAGTCCCATTGGATTTCCCGGTGGTAGGTCCACTCGGATGGACTTATAGTGGTCTTTTCCATCAGCAGCAACTAAGATCATAGGGTGAGTCCTCAGCAAATTCTGTACCTTCAGTATCTCCTGCACAACAATGTTGCTTCCCTCGTCCGATAAATGAACCCCATACCTGGATAATGTAAAAAGAAAAAGAAAATTATATATCTGTCATTCTCTTTGTTAAAACTCCAAAAGCCAAGCTTGGTAGAACACATACGTTGTCTAAAAAAAACCCAACTTCACAATTCCTTACACCTATGAATAAGATATCCAACCATGAGTTTGTTGCACCCCAATTTGGCAAGAAAAGTGGCAAGGATTTGTAATGAAATTGGGCCAAGGAGTGAGCTGGCAGAGGCAGTTTCAGGCTTAGTTCATTGGGCTGAAACTAAAAAAGAGTAAGATAATGATTTGGACTTGGGTTGATTAATAGGGCTTGAATAAATGTCCAATTTGTTACATCAATTTAGGATAAAAGGGAAAAGTGTTTTGGGTATGTTGTCATCCCAATTTAGCAAATGATGTGGCAAAAGAAGATAATATGTAGTCTGGACCGAAATTGGTGATGGTACACGGCTCATCAACTTCAATTGGATGAATAGAGTCTGAAGAGTCTTTGAAGAGGAAAGGATATACATGCTACAAGATAAGGAGTTTATCAAGTTGTTGGTTAGTTAAGAGTTTTGAATTCAAAGATTATCACAAGATAAGGGATGAAAAGAGTTCTACACATGCAATATTATTCATGAAAAGAGGAGAAGAGTTCAAGATGAAGCAGAGTTTTTCATCAACTGGCCAAATAAATTAGAAGAGTTATCAATTTAGTTGTATTTAAATTTTAATTGTTTTTTAGGTTAAAATTTAGATAGGATAACAAACTTTTAGATAAGTTTGTTATTTTATTTTTAAACAAACTTTTAGATAAGTTTGTTAAATAGAGACTTTGCAGAAGGTCTCACACCAATCACATAATTCAAGTACTACACTTGTCATTTTATTTCAAACTCTTGTTTTTAATTTTCTTGCAAAGTCTTTACTTTTTCAAAGTCTTTTAATTTAAATTCAGCTTTATCATTTTTAGTTCAAGTTTTCTTTCATTACTTTCAAGTTATTACTTTCGTTCAATCTCGTTTATTTCAATTGTCAATTTAATTCATTGCCCTGTTATTTCATTTTCTTACTCAACTCTCAAAGTTTCCTTTTATTTCCAAAGTCTTTTATTTTAATCAAGCCTTGTCTATTTATATTTCAGTCATTCAATCTACTTTCTCAATCATTGCTTTTAATTCAATATTGTCATTTTATTATTCAGATTGTTTCAATCTCAAAGCTTTAATTTTATTATTCAAGTTTTATTTCATTCAACATTCAAAACTTTTTTCATTCAAACATGTTGATTGTTTGTGTGAAATTCGTGATTTCCAATGTTACATTCCCAACTGCTAAAAGTCCTCTTCATTGAGGCACAGAAAAGAACCCTAAGTGAGAGTTCCATATTCTATCTCTCACGTGCGCCTATAGAAGTAAAAAATTAAAGGAGACTATTGTTGTTTTCTAACAACCTTTGGAGCCGAGGTCAAGGTTCCTGGCACGCCCGCGCAAATCGACATTAATCGGCTGACCTAGTCGATTTTTGGAGGAAACAAGTTTTGGCACGCCCGGCCGGACTGTCGGTTGGGAGTGACATTGGAAGCATGCCGCTCAAGAGAACTCCTAGGCTTTCTCAAGATGATGATACTGAAGATGAATTACAGTTCTCGCCAGAACAACAAACGACGAAAACGTCGCGAGAACTGATGAATGAAGCCATTATTCAAGGACCACTATCGCTATTTCAGGATAGTATGGTCCCAATAGTTGACATGATTAGATTTCTGGGCAAAGAAATCAAGGAGATGCGTGAAGAAGCAACGACCAACAGGAGGTCGATCAATGGTGAAGGGTCCAGTATACGGGGTTTGTCCATTCCTGCTGTCGATCTCGCTGTTCTATTAGCTAATTCAGCAGGAAATCAGCAGATAACAAACGTGCCGATAAACCCAATAGCTTCGGCTACTGTCACAATTCCAGTGGAAAAAGTTCCACTCCAACCGGTGGTCCCACCGTATCAGCCGCCTGCACTGAGGCAAAACAAGCAGAGACAACAAGGTAACCCCGTGCAAGAGCCTGTGAATGCAAGGGGAAATCAGAACATGTGGAGGAATAACAACGCCAACCTGTCGATGCCTGGGGGGCAACATATGCCGATTCCGCAGCCAGTTTTATCTTTGGCAGACCCAGTCCCATGTGATGGCTTACTCTACAGGGCGCAAGGGCTTGATTTGATCCAGCAAGAGCTTGGCCAAGGAATGAGATGTAATGGCCAACCACTCTATTGAAAGTCGTATCCAAGGCAAGTGGATTTGCATGAGTACCCTAGAGGATATAAAGTTCCTGATTTTGCTGCATTCAGTGGAGAGGGAAACCAATCAACAATCGAGCACATTGGTCGCTTCACTGATCAATGTGGAAGAGCTAGCAATAATCAGTTTTTGAAGATGAGATTGTTCCCAAGTTCGCTAACATGACCGGCATTTTCATGATATATTAGTTTGCCGGCTAATTCAATTTTCAATTGGCGGAAAATGGAAGAAAAGTTCCACGCTCAATTCTATCGAACATAAGCTAAAGCTACCTTGGCTGACATCTCTCGATTAAATCGGTTGCCGAGCGAAACTATGGAAACTTTCATCTCCCGATTCAAGCGTGCAAAGATGAGATGCCGAGTTAACTTGCCAGAAGCTGAATATATGCGACTTGCTTTGAATGGCTTGGAGTTTGAAATTAGGAAGCGACTTGAAGGAATTGAGTTCCATGACTTGTTTGATCTTGCTGATAAAGCTTCAAAGTATGAAGCATTGCTGAAAGAAGAAAATGAGTGCAAGACATCTTCAAAGGGGACTTATTACCGAGATCCCAACTATGAAACCTTTCAGGTTGAGGTGGAAGAAGATTTGGAGGTAAATTTGGCTGAGATGTGTATTAAAAATCCATATGTGTGTGAAGCATTAAGCAAGCCAAAACCAACCACTGGAGCTGGTCAATCAACAGGAACAACCATCAAGAAGGGGTTTGCCGATACATGGAAGAATTATTCTTTTGACTTTTCAAAAACTGAACAGATATTTGATCATTTGCTTGCTGATAAACAGATTCTTTTGCCTAAAGGGCATAAAATTCCCTCATCTAATGAGTTGAAAGGAAAAGAATTTTGTAAGTTTCATAATTCTTGGACTCATACTACTAATAATTGTACTGTTTTCATGAACACTTTGCAAAAAGTCATTGAAGATGGTACCTTGCAATTTTCTGAGAAGAGAAAGGAGGCTATGGGAATAGATGAAAATCCTTTCCCAAAGATCGCACCAACCAACACTATTACTTTGGTTGATCGGCTAGAAAAGAAACAAGAAAATGGTGGTTCAAGTCAATCAACCAAGACAGTGGAAGAGGTGGAAAAAGAGTTTCGAGAGGCAAGAGCAATTTTAGACCAAAAAAGGTGCCCAGATTATAAGAGTAAAAGCAAGACCCCAATGCGAATCAGAAGCCTTATTGATTATAGAAGAAATGTTCATGACCAACTTGGTTATAATCATATAAGGAGCCGAGAAGTTATTTTTGGTCCTCGGCTGGGGGTAAGCATTGAACTTGGGGGGCAAGATCGGTATCAACTGCTGATACAAAGACCCATGATGCGATCAGAAATCTGGATACCAAGAGATGCTAATTACCAAAGGCCCAGATCGGTACATCCACCAGTGGTGCCGATTAACAAGTGGACCAAAGTTTGGTATCCCAAATTTCATTCACTAGAGAAGGAAGACCTCATGGTTATCAAAGAGTCATGCAAGTTTGCCGATTCTAAATGTTCTGCTGAAGTGGTTAGCATCCTAAAAGGTGATGATGATAATGATGAATTTATAGATCGAGATCCTAAACATTTTGTGAAACGAATGTTAACTTTTGGTATTGTCTTTCAAGATGTAAGTTGTAAGATGACATTTTTCTTGTTGGCCACATTACAAGCTTTAAATAAGTACCTGGGAGGAAAAGAAGAATTAGTTATTGCCGAGGCTGTGTGCTCAGATCAGCAGGATGGAAAAAGTGAATCAGTAAAACCAAAATCAGCAGAGAAGATCATGTTTGAAAAACCCCCATTGGCCATGACTCAGCAAGTAAGGCCATTGTATTTGAAAGTGTGGGTTGAAGTGCAGCCAATAGACCGAGTTCTTGTTGATAACGGTTATATGTTGAATGTCATCATTTTTTCCACTTTGCCAACCCTTGGAAAGATAATGAAAGATATAATACCAACTGCTGATGCAATTAGTGTTTTTAGTGGAAGTGTAACCAACACCAAGGGAGTTTTACCTTTAGAGGTATCAATTGGGGGACGAGCATTCGTTTCGGCCTTTTTTATTGTTGATTCAACAACTACTTATAATATGTTGTTGGGCCAAGACTGGATACATCCAAATATGTGCATCTCATCATCTTTACATCAGATGCTCATATTTTGGGATGGTAATGAAGTCAAAATTGTTGAAGCGAACAACAAGCCTTTTGTAGCAAAGGTTTATTCAGGTGAAGCTGTGCTCCATGATGAAAGGTGTGTGTTGATCCCAAATGTAAGGACTGATGGGAAAATCAGAAGGTTTGTTGTGCAGTATGTGCTGATTGATAGAGAGTTGTGCAAAAGAAATATAGAAGATGAATTGCTGTTTTTATGTATCAACAAGCCCAAAGCTCTTAAAATTATGGGTGAGGTGCATGAAAGAGTCTGTGGGGCTCATCAGGCAGGGATGAAGATGATGTGGCTGATCCAAAAGTATGATTATCATTGGCCAAAAATCAAAAGGGACTGTATTGAATATGCTAGAAGATGTGCAACTTGTCAAAAGCATGGGCCGATTCAATGGGCACTGGCCATCGAGATGCAGCTAATTATCAAGTTGTGGTTTTTCAAAGGATGGACAATGATTATAATCGGCATAATTAATCCTCCTTCATCAAAAGGATATCATTGGATTTTGATGGCAACTAATTACTTCACCAAATGGGTGGAAGTTGTTCCATATAAGTCCATTTTTCAAGTAACGGTGGTGAAGTTTTTGGAAAAATATATCTTTACTAGATATGGTTTGCCAAAAACAATCATTGCTGATAATGGGTCAGCTTTTAGAGGAGATGTGGTGCTAAAGTATGTGGAAAGCAAGTGAGTGAAAATGCTAGCCTCTACTCTATATTACGCCCAAGGAAATGGTCAAGCGGAGGCTTCTAATAAAGTGTTGATAGAAATTATTGAGAAGATGATCGATGAGAAGTCTAAGGGATGACATGACACTTTACAAGAAGCTTTGTGGGTTTATCGAAATTCACAAATAACATCTATAGGCACAACTCCTTATCGATTGACCTTTGGTTATGATGCTATGTTACTGATGGAGATAAAGATCAAACTGGCAAGGGTGACTTTGAAACATAAGTTGATCATTGCCGATTATAATAAAACAATGTTGCCTGAATTTAGATTGGAGACTCTTAATTGTTTGGTTTCTCACAAAAAGAAAGTCATGGGAGCCTACAACAAAAGAGTTAAGCCTAAAGGATTTGCCGAAGGTGATTTGATTTGGAAAGTGGCACTTCATTTGGGAAAAATCAACAGGACAATAGGCAAGTGGACTCTTAATTGGGAATGCCTTTTTGAAGTTGATGAGGTATTGAAAGAAAAAACCTATAAGTTGAAGGACCTGGATGGAAAGGAACACCTAAAGCCAATTAATGGAAAACAATATCGACCGAGCCTTCATGAGTAGAGAGGAGAACTTTAAAGATTAGTAGGTTTTCACATTTTATTTTATTTTTTCCTTTTAATATTTTTCTTCTTGTTTTTACTGTTGTTTCCTTAGAAGAATTGGTGTTTGGTTGAATAAAAGAAGTCAAGAATAAATGAAGTTGGTTGCAAGTGGATCTCTTAAATTGTGCCGATTGAAAGAAATTGGGGTATATTCGTAATTCCAATACAAGGAAATTTGAATTCCCTTGAATTGAAATTAGGGGGCATTGTTGACTCCCCAATTTGGCAAGAAAAGTGGCAAGAATTTGTAATGAAATTGGGCCAAGGAGTGAGCTGGCAGAGGCAAGTTTCAGGCTTAGTTCATTGGGCCAAAACTAAAAAAGAGTAAGATAATGACTTGGACTTGGGTTGATTAATCGGGCTTGAATAAATGTCCAATTTGTTACATCAATTTAGGATAAAAGGGAAAAGTGTTTTGGATATGTTGTCATCCCAATTTAGCAAATGATGTGGCAAAAGAAGATAATAGGTAGTCCGGACCGAATTTGGTGATGGTACATGGCTCATCAACTTCAATTGGATGAATAAAGTCTAAAGAGTCTTTGAAGAGGAAATGATATACATGCTACAAGATAAGGAGTTTATCAAGTTATTGGTTAGTTAAAAGTTTTGAATTCAAAGATTATCACAAGATAATGGATGAAAAGAGTTCTACACATGCAATATTGTTCATGAAAAAAGGAGAAGAGTTCAAGATGAAGCAGAGTTTTACATCAACTGGCCAAATAAATTAGAAGAGTTATCAATTTAGTTGTATTTAAATTTCAATTATTTTTTAGGTTAAAATTTAGATAGGATAACAAACTTTTAGATAAATTTGTTATTTTATTTTTAAACAAACTTTTAGATAAGTTTGTTATTTTTGTAAACAAATTTTTAGGAAGTTTGTTATTACGTAGTATTATAAATAGAGACATTTATGAAACTTTGGAGAAGGTCTCACACCAATCACATAATTCAAGTACTACACTTGTCATTTTATTTCAAACTCTTGTTTTTAATTTTCTTGCAAAGTCTTTAATTTTTCAAAGTCTTTTAATTTAAATTCAGCTTTATCATTTTTAGTTCAAGTCTTCTTTCATTACTTTCAAGTTATTACTTTCATTCAATCTCGTTTATTTCAATTGTCAAATTAATTCATTGCCTTGTTATTTCATTTTCTTACTCAACTCTCAAAGTTTCCTTTTATTTTCAAAGTCTTTTATTTTAATCAAGCCTTGTCTATTTATATTTCAGTCATTCAATCTACTTTCTCAATCATTGCTTTTAATTCAATATTGTCATTTTATTATTCAGGTTGTTTCAATCTCAAAGCTTTAATTTTATTATTCAAGTTTTATTTCATTCAACATTCAATACTTTTTTCATTCAAACATGTCGATTGTTTGTGTGAAATTCGTGATTTCCAATGTTACATTCTCAACTGTTAAAAGTCCTCTTCATTGAGGCACAGAAAAGAACCCCAAGTGAGAGTTCCATGTTCTATCTCTCACGTGCGCCTGTAGAAGTCAAAAATTAAAGGATACTATCATTGTTTTCCGACAACCTTTGGAGCCGAGGTCAAGGTTCCTGGCACGCCCGCGCAAATCGACATTAATCGGTTGACCTAGCCGATTTTTGGAGGAAACATAGTTCAAAAGGAATCAACTCTAACAAGGAATGTCATTAAACTAAGATCATCCCTTGCAGATTGAAAGTCCAGACAAACCTCCGCGAACCACAATATAATACACTTTTTATAGCCAATATTTTCCAAGTGGCAGCAAGCAGTCTGAAATCATATATTAGACGCTTCTAACTTAAATTCTAAAAAAGTAAATATGAAAGAAGGAACAGTTGCTGTTACAGGTGAATGAAAGCTAGTGGCAGAGGAAGCAGATAGAAATTATACGAGGAGACCCATAGAGTAAGATGAGCTACTGTATGTTTACTTGCAACCAAGTGGAATATGTGGTTCACTGTAGATGGAAGGTGATCTTAATGTAAAACTTAACCAGATTGAACAAAGGAACACTACAACAAATATTGTCTTTAAAATTGTTGTTTTAAGTCAAGAAATTGTTGTCATAACTTCTTAGTAGCATTTACATGCAACAATTATTAAAATTGCTGCCACAACCAATGTCGCTATTTTATAGCAGCAATTTTAAATGCTGCAATAAAAATTAACAGTTACTTGTAATACTTAAAATTACTGCAATAAAGGGCAAAAAAAAAGGCAACAATAACATTTAAAATTGCTGCAATAAAGGGCAACAATAATAGCAACTATGAGCTCTAGTAAATCATTCTGGATGAAAAATGAAGATTTTTTAATCACCATCAATTCAATTCATTCATAAATCAAATTTAATAATAACAAAATTAACTCTGCCACAACACACCAAATAAGAAAATATGAATTACATTATTATAAGATCCAAAAGATAGAGTGTTATTATGTCTCAATAATAAGGAAAACAACAATGTCTAGAATCCTTAGAATTTATAGCAAATCAATACAAATCCTTAAAAGAAAAAAATGTTTTTTATTACAATGAAAAATCCTCGACTCCATGTATCATCTTCAAAATCCTATGTACAATTCTCAAAAATCCTCCAATCATCATCATTTCTATCTGCAACCTAAAATAAAAATATAAACAACAAAAATATTCTCAACATGTATGGTAGCAAGGAAAAAAGCAACCAAAGGCGCCTTCATCTATTTTTGAGTTTTCTACAGTGACAATATAACCTGTTCACACAAATTCGCCGAATTTTCCCTTCTCAAAAGTAAAAGTCGAGTAACCTGACTTGGCAGAGGGCGTGTTCACCCTTCTCAAAAGAAAATTAAATCGAATATACGTACATACGAGAAAGATTTATTGTAAAGTGGATGAAGGCAAGACTAACTGGAATCTTAGGCTAGTGGATGGGAGGTTGTTGATATTCACTGGAATGCCTCGTAAGTATCTGAGGCCGAAAATAAGGAGAAAATTGTGTGCTTAAATACATATGAGATATGCTAGAGAGTTTTGCATTGGAGTGTGGACAACCAAAATCCTTACCAAAACTTATGATAAAAACTGGAAACAAATAAAACTCCATGAAAAATCATACTCACCAAACCTATGCCATATCTAACTGATACAATAAACCTAAAAAAAACTACAATAATAAGAAATTCTAGCGCCTTTAGTGTGTGCGCGCGTGTAGGGGGAGAGAGAGGTAAGTTACATACCCAAAGCTTTGAGGGGGTACAGTTATGCCTTTGAAATTCCCTTTGATGCGGGCGCTGAAACAAAGAACAATGCATACTAACTACCATAAAGAAATACTACAACAAATACATATGTATATATATAGACACACCCACATACAGATAGAGAGATAAATTTACCATGAAAAGGAAGGCTGAATTTGCAAGTCTACAAGCCATTATGAACAGAGTTCAGAGAGATACCAATTCAAGAAGCCCCTTAAAGCTTTGGCCGTGGACAATGTACATATAGCGAACTAAAAGACAACATCATCCATTAACCCTTATATAAGGGGTAAGTCACGAAAAACTCGCAAGACCCATAGCCTAGAGTAAAACCTAAGGGTGACAGTAACACTCAGGGCAATGGGAAAGTAATATTCTGAAGAAAAAAAAAAATCTTAGTTCGCTTCAGCCCTGAAGATGGAATTTTTGAAGACGCAGATAATTCTTTAGGCCTCAAAGATTCCCACAAATAGTGCAGAGAAAACCAATGTACAAAGACAACTATAATTTCCGAATTTCCGGATTTCGAGGATCAACGAGCATGGGGAAAATACCTCTGACTAAAAGCGATTGTCTTGCCAAAACATTATATGAAGTAGAAAATGAGTATCAATCTATTAGCTTGAATACATTCCACATGGCAAAAGGGTGAGGACAAGAGAAGTGATTTAAATCCCTATGGCACCAAAAAACTATCCCGCAATGGACAATCTATAATTAAATTAATCAGGCAAACCTCGAATGCACCAGTGAAATTCAACGGTAGTTGATTTGTCTTGAGACGAGGAATGACAACTGATAGAACATGCATTGTTGGCCTATACTTCGAAATTAATTTGCATAACCATCCGTATATACAATATGAACCACATTGAGTATCATGACACAATTGAATATGAACAGTTGCATAGGGATAAAGCAACACTTATAAACTAATATTTGACAATGAAGAGCACTAGTGCTATTTCATACCAGCAATTCACCCAAGTTGAAACTAATTAGAGTCATTTTGCAAGCAAGTGAAAGACAGCTGAATGCAATTAAATTTATGGTCCCCAATGATGGTTCTGCAATAGCCAAAAAAACAAAATTGAGTCAAAAAAAATTCAAAGAGTGAAACAATATACCCAAGAAATGCAGATGATCATTTATGTGTTTGATGTTCTTGTTCAGCCTGATCATTTATGGGTTGCCTTGAGAAGGATCGATTGAAATAAGTAATCGCGACAGCAGCTACGATGAGGAGCTTGGAAGTTTTTGTTCAAATCCTCGAGTAAGCTGCAGAGAAAACAGAGAACAATGGTGAAATTCACAGAACAAGAAACGATTTTCGTATAACTAACCTTCTTGCCAAGAAGCCAAACTAGTTCTGCTTTATCAACCTTATCAGTCTCTTCATTAGCGTTAAAAATAGCAAAAACGACTGTGTAAATGTCAATGCCAACTTGGACGAGCCATGATGCTGCAACTCCTAGAAAATGTCCTACTTAGACAGCAAAATATAGGAGAAAAACAATTAAGTTGAAGAAATACCAACCCCTAATCCATAATAAAGAGAATTAGTGGACAGCAAGTCTTCCCAGTACCCGTCTAGTAGTTACAACAGTAGTGTAATACAAGATGCACAACGTAGTCCCCTATCAATTTCCAATAAACATCATTTCCTAAGGTAATAGTTTGGTGAAGTTAGGAAGGTCTAACATATGGGGTAAGGCTGCCAATTAAGACTCTCTTAATACCAATCTAAAACAAGGCACAAAATGTTAATTTCTATAATTCTCTACAATTTCATATGAACATAGTCCCCTATCAATTTCCAATAAACAACAGTACCAACGGAAGACAATAAGAAATAAATTGTCAGAGAAGATGCATACCCAAGCAACATGCATAGATGAATTAGAAAATAATGGATTAAAATGCCAAAGCAAATCATCAGGAATGCAAGCATCAACTGAAAGATTGTCATGGCACAAGGATATACTAAATTTATGAGTAGACAATTCAGTATATCAGTCACTATTATATAAAACTGTACTTCTACAATTTAACTAAGAAGAATTATAACTTCTCAAATGGGAAACTGACCACAAGTTGTACCTGTGATGCAAATAACGCAGCTCATCGATCCCTTCATCGGTGAGATTACCTCAGAGGAGATATCAGGAACTAGAGGGGCAACAGCTGCAAAAATAATTAATGAGTGATAGAACTGAAGGAAAAGTTCTAATATTCCTATTTAAACCTGAAAATAAATATCACTGACCATATTATGCTTTCCCCGGCTCATGAGTCATGTCTAGGGGTGGACATCTCTGCAAAATTTTAACCCTTTGCATTACGTTTCTGACAAAATAGGTAACTGAAAGCACATAAAAAATGTGTTTGGGAGAGAAATATAAGGGTACTTTGACTTGAAGCTTCATTTGGAAGGAGTCAAGAGTGCTGGGTTGTTGGCTCATGAAGCAAGCAAAGTTTCCCGTAGTTTTATTATCAATCTCTATGTGCAACCTAATATAAACATGAAGATACTGAATAAAAAGATAAATTGAAGTTTTCAATATTAAAATCAGAATTAAAAATGAACGCCTTAGCATTTTGGTGATAAATAATGATACTTCCTAAGATTTCCAGAGCTACAATTACTAATTTACAGTAGTTTTTGTGGACCAAGAACCCCAAAAAACACATCCCATACTGTTGACTCTCTAATTTGACAGTTGACGTGGCAAAGGGATTTCATGAAATGGGTCTTGATTTAATGGATTTTGAGCTTATATTATAGGTTTAAATGGATTAGGAAGGATAGGTTTCAGGCCTATATTGCAAGTCGGGACAAAATAAAGGAATTTGACAAGTTGGGCCAAGAATTAATAACGAAATACAAAGCTCATTAATTAAAAAATAAGACATCTTGGAAGGCACGAGTTTCTGTTGAACAGGAGAGTCTCATTGCAAAGGTGGTTGTCAAAAGATTGACTTGAATTTGAAAGAAGATAAGGTCAAAGATAAAGATAAAGTGGCTACATTCAATATAGTGATTTGTCTCAGTTCAAATTTAAATTATCTTTGGATTTAAATTTAGATAGGTTGTTATTGCATACAAATTTTTAGGAATTTGTTACTATATATTATTATAAATAAAGACCTTCATGCTACTTTGTAGAAGGTCTCACACCAATCAAACAATTCAAGTACTACACTTGTCATTTTATTTTCCAAAACTCTTGTTGTTATTTTATTTCTTGCAAAGTCTTTACTTTTCAAAGTCTTTAGTTTAATTCATCATTGTCATTTCAATTCAAGCCTTCTTTTCATCATTGTCATTTCAATTCAAGCCTTCTTTTCATTACTTTCAAGTTATTATTTTTTTTCATTCAGTCTTATTTATTTCGATTTCCAGTTTAATTCACTGTCTTGTTATTTTATTTCTAAGTTTTCCTTTATTCAATTCTCAAAGCTCTCTTTTAATTTCAAATTCTTTATTTCATTCAACATTAAAAACTTTTTCATTCAAACATGCCGATTGTTTGTGTGGAATATGTGGTTTCCAATGTTACATTCTCAACCGTTGCAAGTCCTCTACATTGAGGCAAGAAAAGAACCCAATGTGAGAGTTCCATGTTCTCTCTCTCAACGTGCGCCTGTAGAAGTCAAAATCAAATAAAGCTGTTTTTGCTTTCTGACAGCCTCTGGAGCCGAGGTCAAGGTTCCTGGCACGCCCGCGCAAATTGACATAATCGGCTGCCCAAGCCGATTTAAAAAGGCTATGAATGCAGACAATATGTATATATATATATATATGTGTGTATTTGGAAAAGAGAAAACTATTGCAGCATGACTAAATACGAACCCATGTGTTTTACCTCCCTACATACATTAGACCGTTTTAGTGAAGTTTAAATTGTTAAGAACTTAGGATCATACATCTATACATCTACCACAATCTCAATATCATTGAAAATGCATCTAAAATTTAGCTCAAATTTCCGACAAATTTGCTCTCAACTCAGGCAATGTTACATAATAACCTTCTATTATGACCGAAAATTCATCAATTAGGGATAATTTTCTATTAATGCCCACAATTTCATCCTCATTTAGGCTTGTTCTTTGAAAACAATAGGTGCCCTAATTCACAAAGGCTAATTCAAAACTACTTTAGTGTCATTAACCACAAACTGAGTAACATTATAAACAAATTAGACCAAGATTGCATGAAATCAAATTACAATGCGATAAACCATCGGTAAATTTGAAGATCACAAACAGAGAAATATAAATGGCTAGGCTGTGGCAGCTACCAAACTCCATTTTTTCCTTATGAATTACTTTAGCTTTTGGAGTTGTGTCTGTGTTTTAGTTCTTTCTGCCTCTCTCTCTAGTTCTGATAGATCTAGGAAGGTAGATAATGATGTTTTGCTTGGGATGCTTTGGTGTAATGAGGGTAGTGCCTCTTGGTTCCTACTTGTATGGTGGGTTTGGGGGGTCCCTGATGAATTAGTTGAGGCTATTACACTTTGTACTTTTGGCTTTGCCTCCCCTGTGATCTCTAATGATATCTGCTGATTTTTTCAAAAAAATAATATATATATCTATAGACATATATATATATATATATACTGTAACATTCTTCGATTACAACCTCCTTACTCGGAACCCTTCCCAAATCATATGACATAACTGCAAATTAAATAATTAAGATATTTGAAAACAAAAAAAATAAGTGTTGATTATTTCCACATGTAGATGTAGAACTATAGATAGTGTTATAGTTGTGAGTAGACGATGGAATAAAATAAAATAAAAAATAAAAATTTGAAGACCAAAAATTTATACATTTGGAAACAACAAATTAAACATGTATTCATAGATTTGATTACCCTCCGTAAACCATCTCTGTATCATTCACAAGTGGAGAAAACATTTCTATTACTACAAAGAATATGTGTACAAAACTAGTTAGATCACTCTCTAAATTCTCACTGATAATTAAACTCTTTCCAATTTATAGCCTTCTCCATCTTATGATGTAGATTCATCTTCTATAACTCTTCACACAACTGCACACATTTCCATACATGTCTCAAAGCTACTAAACTATCCTACTTCAGTCTAAAATCTTTTAAGTTACACCATCCAACCATTGAGACGTGGACTCCATTCTAAAATCTTCTTCTAAGGCCCTGTTTGGCATAGCTTTTGCTTCTGGCTTTCCGCAGAAGAAAAAGAGAAGCATAAGCTGTTTTGAGAAGCTGGTACCCCCAGCTTCTTTAAAACGTTCTTCTAAGGCCCAGAAGCTCTTCTAAAAATTTTGTCAAACACTGTTCAAAATAGTTTTTACCTCCAGGAAGCCAAAAGCAGCGTTTGGAAAGTCAATCCAAACAGGGCCTAAGTTACACTACACCGCCCTAGAAATAGTCGTGCGACTTTCAACCAAGTAATCAAGTTTAAATAAAAGGGTAAATGTTCGGACAATTACAGTTTAACCCCTCTAATTTGGTTTTTGGTTACACTTTTCCGCTACATCAAACTTCCAAGATAGACATAGTCAACGCCGATCAAAAATATTTTTAGAAGAAAAATTACTATATTTACCCATCAATTAATGAAAAAACACTTTTTCCCCTCACTTTATGTATTTTTATGGACCAAAATGCCTTGTATATATATATATATATACATACTAGTAACGAGCATGTGCGATGCACATATAATTATAAGCCATTAAAAAACTAAATAAAATTTAAATTAGTATATCAAAAACTAAAAGAAAATTTTAAATTCAAAGTAATATAGTTAATTTTTTTAAATAAAACAACATAAAATAAAATAAAAAAAGAGGGAAAAGGGGTATAACAAATATCTATAAACTCATCCTAAAGAGATAAGGGGAGAAAGATAAAATAAAATATATATATATTATTTAAAACAAAGACAAAGGAAATAAATAAAAGAATATAGCATGACAAAGAGGGAAAAACATATTACAGAATAATCCATAAAAGAATATAGTATTGCAACTGGTTCATGGAGAAGTGTTCTCCCCAAACCAAAAATCTTAAAAAATGAAACACTGAAGCAAGTGCAACGTTCTCGTTCTGGTTTCCTCCTAAAAGTGTCATGTATTTCCAAATCATATTAATTGTCATTCTAATGCAGAAGAACCACTACTAACTACAACAAAAAATAAAATAAAATGGTTTGAATGTTAGGAGGAGTTCAAAATTATTTATTCTCTGTAATTTCTTTTTTGGGTCTCCTATCTCGTATTTATAGTGAAGAACGACTTCTTTTCAGATGATGTTGTAACCTTTGTAACCTCTTTCTAAATGTGGCGTCTTTTCAAAAAGGTTACAACTCTTTCTAAATAGGAAATAAAAGTCTTTTCATAAAGGTAAACTTTCTGAATGTGGCGTCCCTTGAAAAATGTTACAACCTTTGTTTTTTATCATAATCTTTAATTATTAATACATTTAAAATTATTTAAAATAGAAAAAAAGTTTGGAAATAAGAAAAATCCTTCGTACTTTTATAAGTAGTATAGATATAGATATACAGTGACGGATCTAGGGATCCGTGTCAGTGGGGGCTAAATTTTTTTATTTGGATTTTTAGGGTATAAATGACATATATTTATTTCAGTGGGGTTTAAAACAAATTTTTAATGGGGGCTTAGTTGTAAAGAAATCTAAATTTTGTGGTACTTAAGGTAAAAAAAAATTAATAGGGGTTAAATAATAAATATCCAAAATTTTAGGATAAAAAATATAAAAATAAAAAGTTTCAGTGGGAGCCATGGCCCACTGGTCCTTCATTGGCTCCGTGCTTTTAGATATATATATATAGAGAGAGAGAGACCATAAAATAGTTTAATACGACCCGAGAATATAAGGGTCGACCCGAACACGACACGAGTAATCCAAACACAATAAGTTTGACACTATTATATTTATTTTTATTTTTATTTTTTCTCTTCTCGAATTGGTCATGGGTTGAAATATATCAATAAACTATTACTGGATCATCTCAAATTCAATTTAATTTTGTTGATAATAGGTTAAATAGTTCGTTTCATATTAGATTGTGTCAAATTTAATTTAATATATTATAAAAAAAAATAGGCTAAATGGATTACATGAGTCGACACAGATAACCTGTGGGTTAGGTTAGGGTTGAACATATTTGACACGCATATTAACCAAGCCTTTTTCGACACGACGCGATCTCAACCCGACACGAACACGACCCACCGACACGAATTGTCAATCCTGTTCACAAGTGTAGACAGAGAGAGAAGAGAGAGTAATTAAAAGTATGAAGACCCGTTTTGATTACTTAAAATAATTTTAATTCTATTTTAAATTTTTTGAGACATGTGGCATTATTTAGTTGAGCCATATCATCTATAAGTAGGAACTGTTGAAGCACACGATTATTATTGGAAGATTCTAGGTGCTCTAATTATATATATTAGTAATAGATAGTGTGTGTTCCACATCGGTTTCTTATTAAAGATACTTGTATACTCAGCCTATATATATAGGTCATTTATGTACTGTTACAATATACACAAAAATACAATTCATTCAATAATACAGATTTATTATTGATATTCTTCTTCTTTTATTTCTTTTTTATTTTCTACTTCATATCAGAGCTTTTGTTCTCTGTTTGTATCTCTTTATGATTTTCTAGTTGGCATCAGAGCCTACCGATTCTTGGTAGTTCTTTCCGCTTATCTTCATCTCTGCCGAAGATGGTGCTCCATATCCCATCTCCGGCAGCAATCTTCAATTAATATATATTGATATGATATATATATATATATATATTATATTCTTGGTGTAATTTGTCTTTTACCCCACCAAAATTCTTGTTTCTTCTTTTTTTCCGCCTTTTAGAGTTTGGGAGCCCTAATCTCTCATGGTTTTGCCCTTGTTTATAGGCCCATTTATGTGACTCCTGCTTATTAACGTTCGTGTTGATTTGTTGCTGGTTTTTGGTTTCTACTATCACGGAGACCTCGGGACTTCTACCGAGAGCTCAAAAGTTTTCCTGTTGATTCGTTATTACTAGTAAAGGTGGAGCCTTGATCCCTTAAGCTATCGATTTTGTCAATATAGGTGGAGCCATGATCCCTTATGCTACTAGTACAGGTTGAGCCATGTTTCTCAATTATTTTTTATTTATTTGGAATTAGTATCTCAGCATCAATATTTTTCAATTTTTTCATGGTACGTGGCTATCAATTTGTTCGGTAGTGTGATGTGTGTCAAGTGGCAATATGCATTAAGATGTGTTCAGATGTGACTTTGTTCTCAGTTTCAAGTTGGACTTGCGAAGATATCAATGTCCAACTTGAGGGGGAGTGTTGAAGCAGTATTGTTACAATACACACAAAAATATAATTCATTCAATAATACAGATTTATTATTGATATTCTTCTTCTTTTATTTCTCTTTTATTTTCTACTTCATATCAGAACATTTGTTCTCTGTTTGTATTTCTTTATGATTTTATAGTGGAACCCGTATGACCTAAGACAAGTATTGCCTTTGATTTTAAGGCAATTATTAGAAAACTCCCCTATGGATTCAAAATTGAAGGTCACTCTGATTGTCTGCATAATGTTGATGATTTTTCTGTATTGCGCCCACAATAGTGTAAATGGAAATTGAATGATGAAGGGAGCAACGTGAGTACAGTCTATAAGGAAGTTTCTGGGAATATGTCTCCTGGGAATCATGTTACTTGGGCTGAGAAATTAGCTAAGAGTGTAGCTAAGGACAAGATGCAACTACACTATTACCCTGATGTTGTTAAGGATAGTATTGTTGAAATTCTATTTGAAGTGGGGAATAAGGGTAGCTACTTGTGGAATGATAACATTATGGAATATTTATAGATAAGAAACTACCATTTCCTACTATTGACACTATTGCAAAAAGGTTGTGGGGGAAATGAAGGCTTAAAAGATGTGTTGAGTTTGGATAGAGGATTCTTCCTATCTAGATTTGAAACTACATATGATAGAGATGTTATTATGGAATAAGGGATCGTGGCATTTTGCAAACCAGCTAATGGTTCTTCAAAAGTGGAGGCAAGGCATGTCAAATCACAAAGAAGCATTGAAGAAGGTTCCAATTTAGGCAAAATTCTACCATATTCCATTGGAGTGTTGGACTTCTGAAGGGTTTAGTCTTATTGCTAGTGTGATGGGCAAACCTCTATATGCTGATACTCAAACAGAAAGGAGGAAAAGATTGAATTATGCTAGAATGTGTATTCAAATTGATGTTCACTCAGAATTGAGAACTGAAATTGGGGCAAAGATGCATGATGGGAAAACTATTCCTATTGAGGTAGAATATCAATGGACTCTCATGAGATGTGGGCATTGTACAAAAAATTGTACTAAATTAAAGCTTCACTCTGAAATTCACAAAGTTAAGGAGACCAAGCAAGAATGGGTGGTAGTTAACAAAAAGGGTCAAGATTCAAAATGAGATGTCAAAAGGCTTTTCTAGGGCAGGACAGTTAGGTGATATAATTGAGCAGACAAATCAAGTTATAGCACACTTGCAGATTCATGAAGAGATTACTCCAAAAGGGATAAAGGGAATAGTGAAGATTTACCAATGCAACAGAGTAATATTATTGGGAAACTTGATTCCTCAGAGTGTTTAGTTGATCATAATCATATGGTCTTAGAGAAGAAGAACAAGATTGGAGGGCAGAGGGTGACACAAATATTGTTGAGTCTAAGTCTGATGAGTCTAGCCTAGGTGATGAGGAGTTTAATGAAGGTGATAAAGGAACTGTTGAGGGAGATGAGGGGTTATCTGATTATGAGTCAGATGATGAGCCCCATTCTGATTCAAGTTTAGAGCTGTATGAGAAGCCAAAAAAGAGGTCAAAGAGTGAAGTTTGGGAAAGAAGGGTAAAGGGAAAAGTTTTTAAAAGGCTAAAAGGGCAGAAAATTAAATTTGAAGAAAAAATGTTGTTTGAAAATGTTAGGGTATTTAGGTAGGCAGTGTTGGATTACACTGTCCAAGAAAGGTTTATGATAGAGAAGAGAAAAAATGAGTCAACAAGGGTGACATGTGTGTGCATAACTGAAGGATGTCCATGGAGGATTCATGTATCTCCATTGCCATATAGGGTTACCTTCCAAATTAAGACATACAATAATGAGCATCTCCATTCTGTAAGGGTAACTAAAAATCCAGCAGTTAAATCTACATGGATATCCAAGAAATTTTTCAAAACATTTGAGAAGAATCCTCAAATGACAATTGAGAGTCTTCAAGAATCACTTGAAACCAAGTATGGGATAAAAGCCAGCATACAAAAATGTTATAGGGCCAAAAGAAGGGCAATGGAGATAATTGATGGGAATCATAAATTGCCCTACAAACAATTGCATGTACCTTTACAGAAATGAACTTAAGAGGTTTATTCCACATTGTGTTGTATTTCTTGACCATTATCTACCTGTTGATAATGATATGCCTCAATTTAAAAAGATATTCATTTCATTTGATGCTATGAAGTATGGGTTTATCAAAGGATGTAGACCCTTCATTGGTTTGGATGGGTGTTTTCTAAAGGGACCCCATGGAGGAGTCTTACTTTCTACAGTTGCATTAGATGGAAACAATGGGTTGTTCCCCCTTGCTTATGTTATGGTGGAGAATGAATCAAGAGAGACTTGGTCTTTTTTCCTGGACAACTTGAGGGACATGCTTGGTGTAGATGCTCAAAGCAAACCATGGACCTTGATGACTGATATGCATAAGGTAAAATTAAATTGTTATTTACATTTGTTATTTATAAACTGTTAAAATAGGACTATTAAATTGTTATTTATAAACTATTAAAATAGGACTATTAAACTATTATTTTTATTGTATTGTATTACATGTTTAGGGCTTAATTGATGCAATACAAGATTACTTTCCACAAGCAAGCCATAGGTTTTGTGCAAGACACTTGTTTAATAGTTTTAGGAAAAAATATCCTGGAGTGTTGTCAAGAAAGTACTTTTGGAGGGCATGTAGAGCCTATAACTAGATTGAGTTTGAGAACACCATAGGTCCTTTGCATGCACTTAATCCAGAGGCTCATGGTTGGTTAATGGAGAAGCCTTTAGAGATATGGACTAGGTATGGATATAGTGAGAGTTCAAGGAGTGACCACATCACAAATAACTTGGCAGAATCTTTCAATAATTGGGTAGGGAAACAAAGGTCAAATCCTATAATGAGCATGATGTGGATTAGGGTCAATTTGATGGTTATAATCCAAAAAAGATTCCAGAAAGCACAATGAGGGGGGGGACAGTGACACCACATATTAGGAAAAAATTAAATAAGGCCATAGAAGAATCAAAAAGTTATAGAGTTAACCCAGCTGGTAATGGAGAGTTTGAGGTGCATGAAATGGATGTGGGAATGAGTGTGGTTAATCTTGGGTACAAGATATGTTCCTATAGAGAATGGCAATTATCAGGCATACCTTGCAAGCATGTAGTGGGTGTAATTATGTTTAATAGAGGTTATATGGAGAAGTATTGTCATCCTTGTTATAGCAAGCACAGTTACTTGCTTGCACATGGTGGGATCATACATCCCATTCATGATGAGAAGTATTGGCCCAAATCTCTTTTGGTTTTCCATTGGGCCCTCCAAAAAAAAAAAAAAAAAAAAAAAAAAAAAAAAAAAAAAAAAAAAAAAAAAAAACCTGGCAGACCTAGGGTTTATAGAATGAGGGAAGAAGGTGAAGCAGGCAGGTCTCTCGTTTTGACATGCTCCTATTGCCAGAAAACTGGGCATAATAGGAGGACTTGCCAAAGAGCTGAAACTGCAAGAGAGAGAGTTGCAAATGCAAGTGTAAGGCAAAGGCAAACAGAGAGTTAAATATTTTGTTCTTAAGTTTTGTTTTGTCTATTTTTGGTTTGTAAACTGTTATGGCATACTAGTTTGAGTTGTAAACTATTATGTTCATTTTATAGGAGGTTAATGGGGTTGGTGCAAGTGGTGGAGCAGGACCTTCTCAAATTACACAACACGTATATTTTAATCACTATGCACTGTCTTTTTGGATAATATAATTGTTTTATAACTTCGCCTTATTTCATTTGTGTTCTTAAAGTCTCAAGTTGAATCAAATATGGCTGGAACAAGTGGAAGTGGTGGGCCTGGAAGAAGAGAACCTTCTCAAGTTAATTAGTTTGTTTTTGCACTGTTTTTTTGGTGGTTTTAAACTGGTGAACATTACAGTTTAATTTTTTGGGTACATGACACTTTTGATGCACAACAATGATTTTTTGGACATAGGTTGGTTAGTGACACATTGGGGCTGTTTTGATGTAATTGAAATGTAATTTTTTGGTACTTTAATTTGCTGGTGGGAAGTAATTTGCAGGCAGTATTTGATGACTCTGATATATTATGGCACTTTGATATAATTTGCAGGCAATGTTTGATGTAGCTCAATATTTTGGCACTTTGACATTTTATTTCAAGAACTGGTGACATGTTTTAGTTACATATGTTTATTTGAAAAGAATAGCATAAATTGATTTTGACACATGACATTCTTATATCTAATATATCCCTACCACCACTTCCATAGGTATTTTGAGACATGGCCAAATGAACAAATAGAGAATGAGAGGGTACAATGCAAAAAGTGAGAAAGGGGATTATATAAAGCCATAAAAAATGACCATTGGAATGCAATATGATCGATAAGGGGGTTAAATTGATAAATTAAAATGAAGTTGTGTGGCCTGGTAAGTTGTTTAATGAAGAGAGAGGGTCAAATTGATAACAATATAATAATAGAATGAAACTTTTTTAAAAAATAAATAAATTAAGTTTTTTTTTAGGGCGTCAAATTTATAAAATCTTATATCCTCGTTTCCAAACACCACCAGTTATAACATTGAGGGTAGTTTAGGAATTTAAAAAAAATGTCAGGATAATGTCATCTTGATAGTGACATTAGGGGGTGTAAATGATAACACATTCAAATCTCAGGGGGCATAAATAAAGATACACAAATGTGAGGGGGTGATTAAAATAAAGATATATCTCACGGGGTGTAAATAAAATTAACCCTTGAAAAAATAATGCCTTGAAAATATTCATTTGCTCATGCTCACATATTGAGAAAAACTAACCCCTTGAACCATTCTGACATGGATTGAGAAAAACTAAGACCAAGTTTCATGGACAAATTACAGGACTATTTCATTGATGTGTTTTTATACTACTATGCTACATTTGAACATAAATAAAAATAAGTGCATGTTTGGAAATATGGAGTGGAGCCAAAATTTTGGGTTTGGTTTGAAAATTTTGCTCCACTCCATGTTTGGCAAGCATGGTGCAACACAAATGGTGTGTGAATAGTGTCACTCCATTGGACTTAAATCCATCAAATTTCACACCATCTCAAATGATGGTTTGGTTGGAGTTGGGTCCAAATGGTTTGACACTATTCACATATAATATTATATATGTATATATATAAATTCGAAATTAAATATTATGAAAAAATAAATATTTCGAAAAAATTAAATATTTATGAAAAATTAAATATTTTGAAAAAATTAAATATTTATATATTTTATTTTTTAAAACATATATATTTAAAAAATGTTATTTTAAATAAATTAAATATCAAATTATTCCAAATTACCAAATATTTTAATATTATAATATCAATATATTAAAATATTTTAATATTATAATATCAATATATTAATATATTAAAATATATTAATATTAATGTATTAATATTATAATATTAATGTATTAATATTATAATATTAATATTAATATTTATTAATAAATAAAATGTGAAACCCATATATTAATATATTTTAATATATATTAATAAATAAAATGTGAAACCCATATATTAATATATTTTAATATATTAATATTAATAAATATTAATATTTATTAATATATTAATATTCAAAATTTCAACACATACCAACTCTACCAAACATGGTTTGCTTTTTCAGCATCACTTTTTCTCACACCAAAACCATCTACACCAAACATGGTTTGGAACCAAAATAAAATCACACCAACTCCAACCAAACCAAAACCAAAAACTAACTCCACACCGTCTACCAAACAAGTACTAAATCAACATTATAATCCATATAGAGGGGGTGCACACATTTTTAGGTCTTCCTTTTCAACCTCTCTCAAAATCATTCAGAATCTTACCTCCATTTTTCTCAAGAACATATATCATGAAAGCTCAGTTATCACGCGTTCGCACTTGTCCTCCAAATGAAGATAACATTTAATTTTTTAATTAAAAATTTTAAGTTAGTATTATTGTACAAGCATCAAGGTAAAATATACAATTTTTAACATATTTGATATGCAATGAAGATGTAAAGAGTGAAATGATAAGAAGAATAGAAGTTGGTTTTGGGTGAAGTGTAAAAAAACTGAAGGAATTATTTTATATAAAGGATATATATTAATAACATATAATAAAATTGAAAGGTATATTAATAAAACAGTAGTATAATCGGGGCGAGGCGAGCGAGGTGGGACTGGGCGACCCCTCCCCATACCCACCCGATAACGAACTGGGGGTTTCCCCCATCCCCATACTCGCCCCAATTTATTTAATCGATTCCCCGAACTCGCTTAAATCGGAGCGGTTGGAAATTTTTGTCATCCTTATGCATATGTTGTGGTCCAAGTTTTCCAGACCATTTTATCTGATTTGTTTTTTCCCCTTTGTGGACCTATTTAATATTCTTGGAGCCCAAATACAAAAGGGCGACTAGAATTTTAAGAAAAATATATATATATAAAATTTATAAAAAGAGGACTTAATTCTTTCTTTAAATAAAATGTCTTACTTTTACCTGACCTCGTGGAGGAAAAGTATGAATTTCCTTCTCTTTGATCACTTGGGGCTTGTTTGGTAAAGGGATTGGTTTGCTCCGGTCTTTGGTTTGAATATCAAATCATGTTTGATCTGCTTGGTTTTGATTTTTTAAAATTAGTCCATCTAAAACCAAGTTAGTCTATCTCTTACTCAAAATTAAAAAAAAAATGAAAATAAAAAATTCATAATAATTATATAAAATTCAAAAAAATATATAAAATTCAATATATATATATAATTCGTAAAAAATATGTAAAATTAAAAACATACATATAAAATTTGAAAAAATATATAAAATTCGTAAAAAATATATAAAATTCAAAAAACATATAAAATTCGAAAAAATATTTAAAATTTGTAAAAATATATATAAAATTCAAAAATATAAATAAAATTCGTAAAAAAATATATAATTCAAAATATATATATATATATATAATTCACAAAAAAAATATATAAAATTACAAACAAACATATAAATTTTGAAAAAATATATAAAATTTTAAAATATATATAAAATTTTAAAATATATATAAAATTCGTAAAAAATATATAAAATTAAATATATATATAATTCAAAAAAACATATAAAATTCAAAAAAAAAATTAAAATTTGTAAAAAATATATAACATTCGAAAAACATATAAAATTCATAAAACATTATATAAAATTAGTAGAAAATATATAAAATTCATAAAAATATATATATATAAATCGAAACAATATATATAAAATTAAGAAAACATATAAAATTCGAATAAATATATAAAATTGATAAAAATATATATAAAATTAGAAAAAACCATATAAAATTTGAAACAAATATATGAAATTCGAAAAAACAAATAAAATTCGTAAAACATATATAAAATTCGAAAAAACATATAAAATTGGTAAATATTATATAAGAATATATATAATCCTTTGGCACACCAAAATAGTATATTCATACAAGATTATTCAAAATAAAAAAAGGGATAGGAAAATCATAATCAAGAGAACCAATGAGAGTTGAGCAATACAATCCAAGAAAGTGTTTTTCCACTATATTTGATTTATGTGTTCATGATATTTTATTTGATTGGTAATATGGTTTTTCAAATTTTATATATATTTTCAAATTTTATATCTATATTTTTACGAACTTTATATGGTTTTTTGAATTTTATATATTTTTTACAAATTTTAAATATGTGTTTTCTAATTTTATATGTTTTTTGAATTTTATATATTTTTTTTGAATTTTATATATTTTTTTCGAATTTTATATATTTGTTTCAAATTTTATATATTTGTTTCAAATTTTATATGTTTGTTTTTAATTTTTTATTTTTTTTCCAAATTTTATATATTTTTTACGAATTTTAAATATTGTTTTATGAATTTATATATTTTTTCGAATTATATATATATATATATATATTTTTAATTTTATATATTTTTTACGAATTATATATATATATATTTATAATTTTTTATATTTTTCGAATTTAATTAAACTCTAGGGGTATTTTGGTCCAAAATTATAGGAAAATGAAACTATAGGAGGGTAAGTTAATGCAAAATGAAATCATAGGGGGATTTACTGATAATAGCCCTTTCTTCTATTTCTCGAATAGTTTTTTTATTTTTTTCTTTATTTTTTCCATCTCTTTTATTTAATTTTTCTGATCAAATAATTTTTGGAGCAATTGATTTTGTTTAAGTATATATATTTAATAAATTTTGAAACCAGACCAAATCGTTACCAAACAGAGTTTAGATCTAGGACAAGACTAGACAAGACCAGACCAATCAGTTTCCAAATAGACCCTAGGTCACAGTTTACAAGTCGTTTTGAGGAATTCAATTCTTTAAGATGTTATTATTGGTAATGAATAAAATATTAATTTTACCCTTAATTCTATTATACTGATGTGATATTTTATTATTTAATTGATTTATAATTTTAATACATGAAAGGTAAATTGGTAAAGTGATATGATAATGTGTTTTGAATTTTCAAATGGAATAGACTAATTTTAAAAAATTTGAATGAAAAAATAATACCTGAGTGCTTGTAAAAAAAAAAAAAATTATACTTTCGTTGATGTGATCAAGTAAAATAAAAACAAGTGACTTAAAAAATTAAAAAAATGAATTAAGTCCTCTTTTTATAGATGTTTTTATTTCCCTAAAATTCTAGATGCCCTTTCATATTTTGGCTCTAAAAATATTAAATTGCTCCCAAATCAAAAAAAAAAAAATCAAATTAAAAAAGTGGTTGTGTGTGAGGTGATAGGACGGCTCCAAGTAGAATGATCTCATTGTTATTTATAGGGTCACGTGCATTAAATTCCCTATAGTATAAATATAGTGTGTATAACACCCTTCTGATTTAATCTTATCATAATTCTTTCATTTGTGTGCGAATTAACCACATTTCGTGTTAAATGACATATATGCCTTTAGTATAATTCGAAAAACATATATAAATTTGAAATATTATATAAAATTCGTAAAAATATATATATAATTTGAAAACTATCTAAAATTCAAAAAATATATATTAAATTTCAAAACAATATAAAATTCGAAAAAATATAAATTTCAAAAAATTATATAAAATTGGAAAAAAACATATATAAATTCAAAAAATATATATAAATTTCGAAAACATATATAAATTTTGAAAATATTATATAAAATTCGGGGAAAATATTAAATTCGAAAAAAATATATTAAATTTCGAAAATAAAGTATAAAATTCGAAAACATATATAAATTTATGAAAAATATATATAAAATTCGAGAAAAATATACTTCTATTTTCTACTTTCTTTGACTTTAAATTTTGTTTTTGTGTATTGTACTTTGGTCACTTGTGTTTTTTATACTTCTATTTGCACAACTATTTGATTTTTATATATTTTTTTCGAATTTTATATTTTTTTTCGAATTTTATATATATTTTTTCAAATTTTATATATTTATTTCGAATTATATATATATTTTTCGAAATTATATATATATTTTTCAAAATTTAATATTTATTTTTTGAAATTTATCTATTTTTTTACGAATTTTATCTATAAATTTCGAAAATTTTATTTTATATATATATATATTGGTTTCAAATTTTATATATATAAATTTCGAATTTGAATTTTATATATTGGCTTTGAAATTTATTTTTCAAAATTTATATATATATTTTGAAGAAAAATGGTAAAATGGGTATTTAAGAGAGTATAAAAGTCAAAGAAGAGGGTATTGGCACATTTTCAAAACTTGCAGGAGGTTTTTGCACGTTTTCCAAAAATACTGGTGTCCATACACATTTTCAAAATACAGGATATTATACGCACCGTATTTATACTACAGAGGTGTTTTCTGTACTTAACCCTTATATATATATATATGGCTATCAACCCATATTGAGTTGGGAACTAACTATGTGGTTCGAAGGAGTGGGCCCGGTCCAACACATGCATCAACCTTTATTGTCCCGCTTGGTTACAAGCCCATGCTAGTGAGCTTGGCAATGTTGAAATAAAACTATCTTTACTATTAAGTATTATACCATCATACTTTTTAGGGTAAAATGCAAAAATCATCTCAACTATTATTCAATGAGCAAGAAATCCTCATCAACTACAAAAGGAACAAAAAAAATCTCTCAATTATCAATTCAAGGACAATGTATCCCCTCCATAAGATTTTCCAATGTAAAAATACAATTTTACCATACAAAAATAATATATATATATATAATTCGAAAATATATATATATAATTCAAAAATATATATATAAAATTCAAACAAATATTGAAACAAATATATAAATTTCAATTTTTTTTATAAATTTCGAAATTATCATATAAGTTTTGAAATATATATATATATATATATTTCGGAAACATATATATATATATAATTGATGTTGGTGGTAAGTAGTTTGATTTCAATTCATTAGAAAAGATATGATATTTTACTAATTTATATATTTTTCGAAATATAGAATTTTATATATTTTTTTCGAAATATATATTTCAAATTTATATATTATTTTTCTCCAAATTTTGTATATTTGTTTCGAATTATATATATATTTTTGAAATTTATATTTTTTTCGAATTTTATATATTATTTTTGAATTTTATATATTTTTTCAAAATTTAATATTGTTTTCGAATTTTATATATTTGTTTCAATATTTATACATTTGTTTTCGAATTTTATATATTTCTTTAAAATTTAATATATATTTTTCGGATTTTATATATTTTTTCAAATTATATATATATATATAATTTGTGATTTTTTAATTTAATTTAGGGGTAAATGTGTCTTTTACTAATTGAGGGGGTTAATTGCACCAAATTGATATTTGAGGGGAGTTTTTGTAGTTGATGGGGGTTTCTTGCTTATAGGCAATAGTTGAGAGTTTTTTTTGCACTTTACCCTACTTTATGTGGAATGTGAATTTTATTTTTTCAATTTCATGTAAATAATAAATCCACCATTACCTAATGACTTTCAGCGACTTTATTTTTTAAAGGTCTCATTAACAATTATCTACTGAACTTTAGTTGTTGGCATTTATGCACCCATAATGCAGGCACAATAAAGTGCTTCACATAAAAGCGATTCTATTTTGAAGCAAATAATATCCAAAAAAAAAAAAAAAAAAGTTCAACTCCTTGGTATTTTTTTTGGAAAGAACAAGAATCCTTCTGAAAAGCGCTACCCTTTTAAATAATGCTAACACTAACTCACCGCACAGTGTGTAATAATTTAAGGGTTAATTTCAATAAACCCCCCTATACTATCCAGATTAATCAACTAACCCCTTGTCGGTCCAAATTGCCCCCTATACTATTCAATTTCATCAAATTGCCCCCCCACGTCACATTTTAAGTCAAAATGCCGAAACTACCCTCAATAGTATAAGGGGGTTTGTTGATTCAACCATTTAAAAAATTTATTAATTTCAAAATTTATTTATTTTGTCCGAAAACCTGCAAAATATGAAAAAAAAAAAAAAATTTTGAATTTTTTTTTTTTATCATGTTGCAGTTTTTCGGAAAAAATATAAAAAAAAAAAAAATTTTGAAAATTTTTTTTTTTCACATGTTGCAGGTTTTCGGAAAAAATATGAAAAAAAAAAAATTTTGAATTTTTTTTTTTTCACATGTTGCAGTTTTTCGGAAAAAATATGAAAAAAAAAAAAATTTTGAAATTTTTTTTTTTTCACATGTTGCAGTTTTTCGGAAAATATATAAAAAAAAAAAAAATTTTGAAATTTTTTTTTTCACATGTTGCAGTTTTTCGGAAAAAATATAAAAAAAAAAAAAATTTTGAAATTTTTTTTTTTTCACATGCAGTTTTTCGGAAAAAAAAAAAAAAAAAAATTTTCATATTTTTTCCGAAAACCTGCAACATGTGAAAAAAAAAAAATTTCAAAATTTTTATTTTTTTTTTATTTTTTCCGAAAAACTGCAACATGTGAAAAAAAAAAATTTCAAAATTTTTTTTTTTTTTTTATTTTTTCCGAAAAACTGCAACATCTGAAAAAAAAAAAATTTCAAATTTTTTTTTTTTCATATTTTTTCCGAAAAACTGCAACATGTGAAAAAAAAAAAAATTCAAAATTTTTTTTTTTTTTCATATTTTTTCCGAAAACCTGCAACATGTGAAAAAAAAATATTTCAAATTTTTTTTTTTTTTTCATATTTTTTCCGAAAACCTGCAACATGTGAAAAAAAAAATTTTCAAATTTTTTTTTTTTTTTATATTTTTTCCGAAAAACTGCAACATGTGAAAAAAAAAAAATTTCAAATTTTTTTTTTTTTTTTTTCATATTTTTTCCGAAAACCTGCAACATGTGAAAAAAAAAAATTTCAAAATTTTTTTTTTTTTTATATTTTTTCCGAAAAACTGCAACATGTGAAAAAAAAAAAATTCAAATTTTTTTTTTTTTTTCATATTTTGCAGGTTTTCGGACAAAATAAATAAATTTTGAAATTAATAAATTTTTTAAATGGTTGAATCAACAAACCCCCTTATACTATTGAGGGTAGTTTCGGTATTTTGACTTAAAATGTGACGTGGGGGGCAATTTGATGAAATTGAATAGTATAGGGGGCAATTTGGACCGACAAGGGGTTAGTTGATTAATCTGGATAGTATAGGGGGGTTTACTGAAATTAACCCATAATTTAATTATGAACTTGCTAAGCAGCGAGTATTTGAACCCACCCTCGATATATTAAATATATTTCATTAAGACATTGAAGATTCGTCCTACCAACCAACTAATATGAAAAGAATTTTCAAGTTTAATAGAAGATTAACAAGTCTTTAGATTTTAAGAGCTAATAGAGAACTTGGGACGCGGTGCTTCAAAAAATATGGGGTCTTATGTTCGATTCGTACTATGTGCAAATAATTCGTTAGGGTCATGATTGCGGATATAGTCCAAGTTTTACCCAATTCATGTGGGAGGTTCGCCTTGTGCGAGTCCCGTAAATTAATCGAGGTGCGTATAAGCTAGCCTAGACATCACACTTAAAAAAAAAAAAACTAATAGAAAATTAGAGATACTTTGGAGATTAAAGTCCATGCGGACATGAACTTGTGCTCCAACTGTGTACCAAAGTGGATGTTACTATGTTAGCCTTCTAATTTGGTATCAACACATTATTCTAAAGTCCATTCCTTGATGATCATCTGACGATTTTTATTTATTTGTTAATTTAGGTATTGCTTGGATTGACTTTTCAAACGCTGCTTTTAATTTTTTGAAGAGAAAAATTGTTTTGAAGAGACTTTTCAAACGCTGCTTTTAATTTTTTGAAGAGAAAAATTGTTTTGAACAGTATTTGACACAAATTTTTAAAAAAGCTTTTAGACTTTGGATGAGTGTTTTAGGCTTTAGAAATATGTATCAACTTCTGTGAAAAGCCGAAAGCAAAAGCTATGCTAAATAGGAACTTAGGGCCTGTTTGGTAACGCTCCCGCTTCCTGCTTTTGCTCCTGCTTCTATTACTGTTCACAGAGCAGGGTTGTTTGGTTGGTTACTCCCGCTTCCAAAATCTGGAAGCAGGCTGGAGCAAAACCTCAAATTTGGAAGCAAGACTCACCTTGCTTCCACTTGCTCCCATCACTATTTTTAGTGGGGCCCATTATAAGTTGCTCCCAAATTGTTTGCAACATGTTAGGTTTGCTTCAAGGTGTATAAAATTTCAAAAAAAAAATTAATTCCGAGAATATATATAAATTAGAAAAAAATATATAATATTCCAAAAAATTATTTTTAATTTCAAAAAATATATAAAATTCGAAAAAAAATATAAATTTTGAAATATATATATAAATTTTGAAAATTATAGAAAATTCAAACAATATATATAAAATTCAAAAAAAAATATAAAATTCAAAATATATATATTTCAAAAAATAAATTTCGAAAAAAATATATAAATTTTGAAATATATATAAAACTAGAAATAAATATATAAAATTCCAAAAAAATATTTTAAATTTCGAAAAATATATAAAATTCGAAATATATATATAAATTTTAAATATATATATAAAATTCGAAAAAAGTATATAAATTTTGAAATATATATATAAATTTTTAAAATTATATAAAATTCAAAATATATATATAAAATTCAAAAAAAAATATAAAATTCAAAATATATATATTTCAAAAAATAAAATTCGAAAAAAATATTTAAATTTCAAAAAATATATAAAATTTGAAAATTATATATAAATTTTGAATTTTAATTTTTTTTTGAAATTTAATATATATTTTTTGAATTATATATATATATTTCAAATTTTACATATTTGTTTCATATTTTAATTTTTTTCAGAATTTAACATATTGTTTTTGAATTTTACATATATATTTTGAATTTTATATATTTGTTTCGAATTTTAAATTTTTTTCAAAATTTAATATATTGTTTTTTGAATTATATATATATTAATTATCTCTTAAAATAAATTATTTTTTCTAAAGGTAAAATTGTAATTTTGCAATAGGGATGGGGTAAATTGCACCCAATTAGGATAGTTGAGGGATTTGTTTTGCCCATTTTGTAGTTGATGGGGGGTTTTGTGCTCATGGGGCAATAGTTGAGGAGGGTTTTATGCACTTTACCCAAAATAAAATATTATAACCAAAGGTCTTGTGCAATACAATATTATAATTTAGAATTTATCTACAAAATTTTTTATAGTTTACAAAAATATAATTATTTTTATCCAAAATTATAGTTTACAAAAAATAAAAAAATTATTTACAATATCCAAATGAAAGGCCTTGTGCAATACAATTTTTATTTTTTTTATTGTAGAACTTATTAATTTCTTATATTCAATCTAAAATCCAAAAAAAAAAAAAACAGAATCTCAAATCATTTGAATTCACCAAACATGTTTTGCTTTCACATTTTAGGAAATCAGTAGTTCCACCAAACATGTTTTGCATGCTTCAGTTTTCATTTTTCTCATATCAGAATCATCAGCACCAAACATTCTTCCGCTTCAAAAAAAACTTGTTTCGCTAAGCTTCAGCTTCCAAACTCGTTTGAAAGCAGGAGCGGGAGCGTTTCCAAACAGGCCCTTAGGGTGCGTTTGGAAAGTCTGTTTTTGTATTTGTTTTCTGTCTTCAAATATAAAAACTATTTTTGTATTTGTCTTTGTTTTTTTCAGGAAAAAACTAAAAACAAAAAAGCGTTTGGATGAAGGTGTTTTCACCACTTTTATTTGATGAAAATTGTATTTTATGAATTTGGTGTTTTCATTGTTTTTACCACCTAAACAGTGAAAAAACTCAAAAAATAACTAAAAGTTGTATTTAGTGTTTTCATCACTTTTACACACTATTCACAGAAAACGGTTTTCTTGGAAAAAAAACAGTGAACAGTAAACGCGTTTGCCAAACGTGTTTTTTTTTAGTCTTGTGCACAATAAAAAAACAAAAACAAAAACATAGGGTATCCAAACAGACCATTAGTAAACTAAAGTTCTTCGTATCATTGCTAATGAGACCAATAAATAAAAAGTTGCTAATGTACATCAAAGTGTGGAAGAGACTTGCTTTTTATAATTTGAAAATACGATGCAATATTAGTTAATAACATACCTAATTCTATTCCAACATTGCCGGGCTCAGTAGTGAACCAAGTAGAGCATTAAAGTTGTTGCATGTGTTTTTGCCCGAGTCCGTGGTGCACTCTTCTCTCACTTCCTGATCCCAACTCTGTGACACTGGGAGTGGACTCCCCCTGGGTGCCCAAGAGGGGGGTGCACTTACTTGGCCTGTGACCCTCGCACACACCAACTTTTTAATTTAACAATTTTTTTTTTTTTGTTTAATATTCTTAGAGCCCAGATACAAAAGGGCGTCTAGAATTTGAAGGTAAAAAAAAAAAAACTTAATTCTTTTCTTAAATCAAATGTCTTAATTTTACTTGACCATATGGAGGAAAAGTATAAATTTCATTCTCTCTAATAACTTTACGCTCGTTTAAAAGCTCGCCTCAATCTTAGATTTTGCTTTTAGGGTCCACTTGAATTTTATTTTATTTTTGTCAAATTTTAAACAATTTTGTTCCAAATTGAATTCAGATTGATTGAGGGCATAAATGAAAATTTTAGTTTTATCTATCAATTTAAGCATTTGAATCAAATCGCGAAACATCCAACCCATTACACTTCAGTACTCATATAACAACAATAGTAGTCTGAAAACCGGACCAGTAATTTTCAGCTAAGAATCCTTTAACATCGTCCCAGCGGACAAAACAAAAAAATGTGCAATTAGTTGGTTTCTTGAATTAGGTTGGCTCCATTGAAATTTATGAAAAGAAAACATGTGGTAATATCGCCAATTTGCCATATAACTTCCTCTCCAAAGAACTTTTAATATTATTATTTTTTCCCCCTCGAATGGGTTCAATTCATCCACAGTTGTACTTACCCACATAATTGTTGCACCGGTGTGTTTGGCTACAAGGAAAACAGAGATGGATATCAATAAAGAGAAACCCATTGTTTGATTTTGACATTATAATAATTGAGTGGGTTACAAGGCAGTCAAAATAGGAATTCTAAATATTATTTTTTTGGAATATGTAGAATCGGAATCATAAGATTCCACCAATTCTTATTAATTTTTTTCAAAAATTATTAATAATTAAATATTTAATTTAAAAATCTAAATCATATCAAAAATTTTAAAAAAAATTAATACATTGGTCCATTAAATATTTTTTCATAAATTTAAGTCATATATTGGGATATTGGATTAAATCATAAATTTTTTAGGCATTTCATATGATGTGCGAAACCGTCAAATCATCATGAAAACATAATAGAACCGTAGTAAAATCGTACTCGTAGAGAATCGTAGCATAATCATAGAATCGTATGAGTAGAGAATCGTATCATAATCGTAGAATCGTAAGATTTTACAAGGTAGAATCAGGATTCTGATTACAACTTACACATCATCTATCAGATATCACTTGCCGACTAATGAGTGTTTACAATATTATCGCACAACAAAAAACATGACAATTTATATATATCCGGAAGGAATATATCTCTTTTGAAAAAAAAAAAGAGTCTTGGAAATATCCAGGTAAGGATAATAGAGCTGCTTAGATAAAGATAATGTAATATTATTTATTCGTCATTGTTACAAGAACAAAACATTTAAAATACAACTAAAAAGGAAATTTTATAAGGCCAGAATGAACTCTTGAAGAGAGGAATTTAAAACCCAAAAAGAAATGAAGAATTACAAAGCATACTAACCCCTTGAACCAATCTGACATATATTCAGAAAAACAAATGACGGCACTATTCCATTGACGTGTTTTTATACTACTATGCTACATTTCAACATACATTTAAAAACTTAAATAAAAATAAATCGACATTATAATCCATATTAGAGGGGGTGCACACATTTTAGGCCTTCCTTTTCAACCTTCCTCAAAATCATTCAGAATCTTACCTCCATTTTTCCTCAAGAACACATATCATGAAAGCTCAGTTATCACGCGTTCGCACTTGTCCTCCAGTATCTTCACGGCTTCAGTGAACAGCACTTCAGGGGGTAATGCTCCAGTAGATTCTATAGTAACTAAAGTGGCAAAACAAATGAAATTAATTGTTAACTTCTTCCAATTCTCCATGTAAAGAACCAAAATACATCTTAAAACAATTATTAATAACTATATAAGAGAAGGATGCTTAAGAAAAAAAGAAACTGTTGACCCATATAATGGGCGACCAAATGAGAACTGTCAAAGGACACGGCAACATAAACTACAGTTACAAAATAATTTAAAATTATTGAAAAAAAAAGAAGCAAATCAACTATATTTCCTCTTTGTATCTTGCAAAAAATCTCACTGGCCTGATTCATTCATACGACAATAAAGGCAAGAACGATAATGGTGATTGAGATGAAAAAATTGAATGAGCACAACTAACAGTTGTCCAACAATGTTATGTATGAAGACTTTTTAAACTTCTTTGCTGAAGTATCTTTCAGTAGAATCTACCTAGTTAAATTATTAACATTGAAAAGAGCATAGATTATAAAACGTAGTAGTTTTAACTATTATGTATGACATAATAGTTTAACTATTATGTCATACATAATAGTATTATCGTGACCAGTGAAGAAGGAGACAAGTTTGTTTGCCTCTCCTTCTATACCTCGCCTACCTCCCAAACGGCCTCCATCTCCATTACCTCCTATCTCCACTCTTCCACAACAGAAGGCCTCATTCAACACTAGATCCATATATCAGATTCCCTGAAATTCTTGTGCACCACCATGTAATTGATGGGTCACTTTAATCAATTAAACATAAAGCAAATGCAAGCCTATCCTCGTGTAGAGGTAAAATAGTTCAGACCATGTCTTAATAACTTTGAATTTAAGGTAAAGAGTCATCCAACTGTTGGATGCGCATGTCCTTAAGCGTTAGTGAATTTTATAGAATTCACAACGAGAGAGGTCCATCTAAATAAGCTGGTTTATGATCACCAATTAATTGTGTCAATATGCTGGGTTGAGGTCTTACAAAAAGATTTGGGACCTCAGAGGCTCCTTTGGTTACAGAAATTAAATTATCTGAGTGCCACGAACTATAAATCTTTCTTCAAACCCTAAACAAGACAAAGTAAAAATAAAAACCTGTGTTCTGGCACATGGGGTAAGGTCACACATATTGAGTTTGAAGAGGAATGTGGGGGAATTACATCTACTATCCTAGAAAAAGTTCATACCATGAATTAAATATTTTCTCACTATTTCACATCATGGGAGCTTATTAAACAATCTCTAAATGATACACACCACAATACTTACATATGAAATGATCTTTCACACGTCGCAGTGCCACATAATCCTCCCATCCTTCCCCTCGGATACATTCCCTGCAGAGTGTACAGGCTCGTGGCCGAACCACAGTGGCCCTCTTCTTACCTACTCAACAGCAAAATCACTAATGAGGACAATGAGTAACCAATATCATATGCAGCCATACTACCAGATTAAGATAATTCTAGTATAAACACTCTTTCGCTTAATTAGTGGGACACGATCCATACTCGTAGACATATCTGAAAGCAAAAATGCTTTCATTTAGGCCATTATACTTCAATCTAAAGCATTGACAGCCCTTACTGAAGTAATCACCATTGCACAAGGACGCAAGTAGAAACAAACTGATTTCAGACCTGAGTGAAATAGAACTCAGTGGCTGACCTCAGATTCAAATCTGCACTCTCATGCATACCAGCCCGATCTTATAAAATTGCACCAGTAATGTTCCCTACATAAAGTAACATTGAGAGTAGAATTGTTTTACCTTTACCAACGTCTTCTATGTCAAATACATTAACAGGACATTTCTTCACAAGCTCTTCTGCTTTCTCATCTTCAACTTCTTGCTTCAATTCAACCTATACAGGTAACATGTAGAATTTAGAGGGAAGCTCCTTTCACAAACACTTGGATTTGCAGCTTTCAAATGTAGTGGCAATAACAATAACAATTATAGTGAGGGTAATGCTATTGGCACTCCACTTCTTTTTTTCCTGAAAGGAAACGACATTATAACCCTTCAAGGATACATTTATAACACACCTTTGAGGAGGTAATTTTGTTCATTCCAGATATTAGAAATATAGCAACGAAAGTGAAAGTGGTGAAAAGTGGAGGTAAATATCATCTCCCTGCTAAATATTATAATGATAATAGTAACAGTAAGGATTTTCTATAACCTCTGGGAGCATTCTATACCAAGCTGTGGCGACAGGGGACCACTTTGCATGGGTTTTACCCATGCCTTTCACAGCATGAGCTTCTAGCTCAATTTCCTGCAGGAGGAGCAAATTGATAAATTAATTCAGAAGCTCAAAGAAAATTGATTGTTTGGAATATAAAGAATGACAGTACTATTCAGAAGAATAAAATAAAAATAATCATAATCATAATAAATACTACCACTACTACTACTGCTAGTAGTAATTATAACAATAACAATCATATCTGTTTCAGACTAAAAACAGGAATGATGACGATATATATGCATATCATATTCCATCTAGAGCTTCCATGTATTTGTTGATTCCAACTGTGGAACTCAAATGTTTTCTAGTTTCGTAAATGGTCCATATAAGGCCATGTGAACATGTGATAGTAGCGAACAAGAGCCAATGAATTTGTGGTGTATCCAGTCTAATGCATGATGAGTTGTAGACATTTTAAATTCAAAATTTCTAAACATGTATTGAAGTTCAAAAGTAGATGAGTTATGTAAATATTGGATATATATGAAAATATTCAATTTAATTGCAGCTAATATTGCAAAAAAATAATAGAATGAACTCTGAATTCTTTAAGAAATTGACATCTAAAGTCTAAGGTAGCAATAAATTCACATTAAACATATACAATCATTGAGCCTAATTAGAATTTGATCATCACTATAACTCAGCAAGCCTCATTTGCCTCAGTCACTCCAGAAGGGAACGGATGTTTAGAAATTTCGGAACAATTTTATTTCCCATCCAGATAATGGCTTAGTATTTCAATTGAAAGCAGCACGTAAAATAGTAAAAAGAGGCCTAAATTTACCCCACTTAACATAATATTTAGTCAATACATCAAGCATAAGATTGTTTGATTTCAATTTGGGTTAAACGCTGGTTACCCACCGGTTAAATTCATCCCTTGCACTTAATGTCTGACCCAATAACCCATAACCTGGAAAACTTTTATAGATTTTGATAGGCTTCCAAGATGTTGTCTTGCCCAAATTATATGTTAGTATAACTCTAAGAAAAATGGTTGTAGCAAGCATCGTCTGACCTTGGATTAAAATGAGAAGTGGCCAGCTACATATCCAGAACAACCCAGATACCTTGAGCTATTCCGTCCAGGAATAGTCAATCAACTGTCAGTTTGATAATTGGCTCCATATGTTTCAAATAAACCAAAACTGAGTTGCAGGTATGCCATTTAAGCATAAATACATCTATAAAATAGTTTTCCTATATTTCGCATTTCTTCACAATCTATTGCATCTTAAAACAGCCAAGTCCGAACACAGTAAACCGAAAGTATTTTTTCCAGTGACAAGAATTTTGTGGTAAAAACTACAACCACCCATATTGTCTTATGTCTACCCTACCTAGAAAGTGCAATTATATACACATTACCTGGCCAGGTCCAAGTTTATCTATAATAATATCTGGATGCTTGGGGGCGATGGGATTGTCGGAAAATTCTGGCAAAGAGTCTTGACTGCAAGAAAAGGAAGTGTAGGTTCTTGGTTTGGAGGTTGAATCTGACTTGGAATCTTGTGTGGGCAGTAGGAACTCACTCCCATGTGGTAACCACTTCAGCTCATCTGATTTAACTGCATTTAGTACATGAGCATCATAAATATCATGCAATAATTTTGCCGAAAGTAAGAATGATTGGAAATAGAAAACTGAAGCTTGGGCACAGTCCATCGAGAAAATAACTGTACCTGTAAGACGTGGATGACCTCTTTCGCATCTAACCTGGAGTTTGAAGACAATGGTGTTCTTTTCATTAGGCACATCATTCTCTAAAAGAAGGCAGCAAGGAAATTTTCTCTTTAGCACAATTGTAAACAACAAAAGCACCACTGCCTAAAACACGAAAATGAAAAATATTGTGAAAGGCTAGGAAATGCAAGGCAAAACCTGACATATAATCAAAAAGCCTTGGGTCAGCCTTGATCGGAATAAGACCCAACCTGTGGGCAAGCACCTCATCTTGGACCACTGATGTATTGTTCTGAATAAGAACCTTTTCAATAGCCATTGTGGGAAGCTGCACGCATAACAAGTGAACAGGGATGAATTGGATACCTTTACACAACATTAAAACATGAAGCCACAATGCGCATAATGAGAGCAAAGAGAGATGTATGTCTGTGAGAATCTATGGGTGCACTAATTTATCAGCACAATATATAAACAAGGCAAGGACAGAAAGTGAACAAACAAAACTTCTCCCCTCTATACAACAAAGGACACCAACCAAGCGATACTTTCATTAAAGAATTAACCCATGAAGAAATTTTTCCTGGAACATTTAGTGATAAAATTTGCACAGCATTCAACAAGAATATGCAAATAACAGACGGAACATAAATGGCACGGAATTTAGTTTAACAACAACCCACCTCAGCTATGAGGATTCTACGAAACGCATTAGCAAGTGAAGCATCAATGCCAATCAAATCGAATTCCATCTCATCCTCTGTAAGTCGAATCACTTCTACTTTAAAGTTGTTGCGGAAGTGGTCCAACCCTAAGCTGTTATCAACTCCCATGGATGCATAAGCACCAGAATACTGTACATTTTCTGTCTTTATTCACAAAAACCCACCAAACATTAGAATCCGGACATACAGAAGTATAAGACACCAATCAAACAATTCAACTGTAAGACCCTCAAGCATAACAATACTCCACTAGCCTGGTTTTTAAGGTAAGTCGGCAACAAAACCATGCATGAACCATACCATATTCCAAAATCCACCTCTAGAAGAATCTAGAGCCAACTGCAGTTCTACTTATAATTTTCCGAAGAAAAATATTTAAATTGCTTTTTTGTGTTACATGTTTTTTTAGGTCAAACATACAAAGATAATGTCATGTATGAACACGAAAACACTTCATGGAACCTTCCGTTTAAACTTGATTCCAACTCTATCTCGAACCGAAATAACCTAATTTGAGCATGACCCAGATAATTTTCATAAGATATAATTCAAATGTGAGCTAGTCTTCAGTTAAATTAGGATTAATCCATTCAACTTGGAACTTCTAAATTCAGGCACCTAACCTATTTCAGTGAAATCTATTGTGTGACGATCCAAAAACCTATTTAAACTCTGCAAATTCAATTGATTTGAGGACACCAAGCAAATTGATCAATTTATAGTTGTGTGTGTGTGTGTTTGTTTATGTATGTATGCATAAAACAATTCAACCATAAACATAATTACCTATAAAAAAAAAATTCTACCATAAACATAAAGATATATACATACATATATATATATATGAGTTTATTACTATAGAATATAAGAAAATATAGATGTGATAGAGAGGTAGAATACTTGAGTGGGAGCATCAGAATTGCAGAAAACGCGAGTCCTCTGGAGCTGGATATGTGGAGGAAGTTGACCCTTTGGGACGTCTGGTAACTCCCATACTGGAACCTTGCCCATGCTCTCTCTCTCTCTCTCTCTCTATATATATATATATATATGTGTGTATCTCTCCTGTGCAGATTGCTGTATAGTATTAGGGTTTGAGGTTTGAGGTTCAGACAGAGAGAAGCTCTCAATTTAGGGTTTAGGGTTTTAAGGTATTCAGAGACGGACGATGCATTTCAGGAAACTTGGGCCGTTGGGCGGGTTGAGAGCCCGGGTCAGATTCAACCATTGATCCTTCTGTCTGAGCCCAATAATTAATCTTAAATTATTGACTTGACAAAAATGAGATGTGTGTGTATGTAATTGCTAAAAAGAAAAAATTGGAGGCTCGAGGCAAAAGTAAATTTGAGGTCCCATAAAAAAAAAAAAAAAGCACTGTAACAAAATTTTAATTTGAAAAACAAAGAAAATTAAAATGAAAAAATCAACTCCCTTATAATTTACATTTCTTTTCGTGACTTCAGTCCCTCCTATTTTCTCAGTAACCAAAAAAGAATATTACACTCATGAAAGAAAATAGAGCAGCATATCAAATACACCAAAAAGAAACTATTTTTTCTGTGTATTTTCTCAAAAATATATAAGGGAAAATATTTTTGCAAAATTGCTAATTTGCTAGACACATGGCCACATCAAAGTGAGAAAGTAATTTAGTACTCACACAAATTAAAAGAAACATAAATAATAAAAAACACAATTGTAATTTGTAGGTCATTTGGAGTTCTTTTGTTGGGTTGGATATTTATGGACCCTTTAATTGCAGTGTGTTTGAAATTTCTGTTTTTGAATTGGATATTTATTTTGTTTTGGGCCAAAATTGGTAAATAAATATTGGACATATACTACTAACAGAAATAATAATGGCCAAAACTGGTAAGTAAATATTGGGCATATACTACTAAAGAGAAATAATAATTATAAATTAGGGAGGCCTGAGGTCCAAAGAGGTTGCCTAAACTGCTGTGGGCCATGGTCGGACTTGATACTAACCAGCTCACCTTTTTGTGTAATAGTACAACCACCCCCCCACCCCAATAATAAGGTGAGGGGTTCAAGCATTTCTTACCATTCCAAATATGTATATGTATATACTAGTGAATAGTTCATCGAACCGAAAATTTTAATAGATTTTAAAGATGGACACAACATATGTATGGGTTATAAGCTTTTAGTAATCTAATTATTAAATGAGGAAAATAAAATAAAAAGGCCCAAAATTATTAAGGTCTTAACTTTACAAATAAATTAATAAAAACATAGATATAGGTAACAATACTAGAAAAACCTGAACTAATGTGGAAAAATTATAATTTAAAATTTGAGATAACTTAATTAATTTTTGTTTTCTTACTTAATAAAATATGTGCATATATATATATATATATATATATATATATATATATATATATATATATTCAAAAATACTCACACTTTTATAAGCAGTATTGATATATATAGATATAAATATTTCATGCTCCGTCTGGGCCGGCTATTTTATGTGTGAGCATAGGGTCCAAATTAGTTTTTATTTTCAAGGGCACAGGCTGATCCATATCAGATCAGGTGTCATAGGCCCATGCACATTTGGGTGAGTCTATGGGCCAGCCTTCAGACCAAAGGATTATGATTGTTGTGGCTTACAGGATTTGACGGACCTATGTGAATTTGAAAAAAATAGTGACTTTTCACGATGTAGTCTAATAAAAATTAAAAAGTACCTCAATTTTTCTAAAAATTAATTGAGTACGAAATTTTTATTAAAAAAAGTAAAATCATCTAAATTATATATTTTTTTAAAATGAAATAAATATCTAAATTTTATTGGATTGCATTAATAGAGAATACATTTTCCATTATACAATAGTAACAATACTAATAGTGGTAGATAGTAAATTGAAAAACAAAAATACAACTATTAGGAATAGTCCACTATCATTGTTAGGAATTAATTCTCTTTTCACAGCTTAATAATTAATCCTGCCAAATATCATACACACAAAATCAACAACTCTTTTATTAAATAATAAAAACACTCAACAAGAAATTATCACTCACAAATCTACCAATTTTACTTTCTCTCTCTCCTTCTTTATTCTCACATTTTTACTCCTATGTATTTCTTTTACATAAAACCCTAGCCACCATACTCCAATATATATATATGAAACAGAGTGGTGAACAAGTTAATCCTAAAAGGAAGTCTCTAAGATTGTGATCTCATAATTTAAAAAACAAACTAAAAAACCTAAAACTGGGTCATCAAGTACTCGGTGACACTCCCACCTAGTTCTCGATGAATGCACAAGCCTCTGGCCATTTTTCTTCAAATGTGTAAGTTCGCACAATTGCGTACCTACCGAGTATTTGATGAAGAACCACCGAGTCTACAACTTTTCTTTTGGACTTGTTTTGCTCCAATTCTCTTCATCAATGCTAACACCACAAGTCATAACATCACTTAAATTTTGTCACACTGTAACAATCTCCACCTTGGCGAAATTTCTCCACCTTGACTTAATATTTTAAAACGGGTTTATACACCATCTTTGGAATTGCTCCACCTAATAATGTATTTCCTAACAACACATACAAATTGTCGTCATTCTTTCCAATGAATATAAAACGTGATATTCTTCCTACTTCCAGCAGTTCATAATTTTCTTTAAACCAACAATCTTTTGACACCAATGCACCCAAAGAAATCACGTTCCTTCTAACACTTGTAACATGATACACATTTGTCAAAGTTCTTACCAATCCATTTGTTGTCTTGATATTAATTGTTCTGATTCCTACGACTTCACAAGAAGAATTATTCCCCATAAAATTTTTACCAACAAATGGTTTGTAAGAGGTAAATCATTCTTTATGAGGACACACATGATGGGAGCTAACAGAATCAAGAATCCACTTATTTGTTTTATCTTCTTTATCAGTAATTGATAGAGCTTCAAGCACGTCATCATCTTCTTCTCTTGTCTTGGCAACTGCAGTGGTATTGTACCCACTTTCCTTTTTTTTTGGACACTCCCGTATGTAATGTCCTTTTTCTCCACAATAGTAGCATAGTCGCTCCATAAATGGCTTCTTGTTCCATGAAACTCCACTTTGCCATCTATTATGTCCTCCTTGTCTTCTTTCAAAAAAAATTCTATTCTTAACAACAAGAGCATGATCATCTCGGATACTTCCTTCATCTTCTCAATTTATTTTCTCACTGGAAAATAAAACACTCTTCATTTGTTCCACTATCACGGTATCTCTCCCACAAAGTAAAGTATTAAATAGATGCTTATAAGTTTAGCGAACCGATGTCAATAAAATAACTATTTTATCCTCGTCACTAAGTTGTACACCAAGATTAGATAAATCACAGATAATTTTATCGAACTCACCAAGATAAGTATGCAAGTCCATACCTTATATCATATGAAAAGAATACAACTCTTGCTTTCAAATTAACCGATTTGTAACATTTTTTCCCATATGGAGATCTTTCAATTTCCTCCATAAATCTGCTGCAGATTTTTCGCTGACTACATCTTATACAACATCATATGTCAGAGTCAACCAAATAGTGCTCACTGCCTTCGAGTTGATTCTGCTCCAATTTGGTGTATCCATATCTACAGGCTTCTCGTTCAGCGCGTCATCTAAACCTTATTGAACTAACAAGTCTCGCATCCGAATTTGCCAGAGACTAAAGTTATTTTTTCCATCAAATTTATCCACCGCAAACTTGACATCAAAAGTTATCGCCATAACTTTAATACCATTTATTATGAATTAATTCTCTTTTCACCGCTTAAGAATTAATCCCGCTCAAGATCATACACACAAAATCAACAACTCTTTTATTAACTAATAAAAACACTCAACAAGAAATTATCACTCACAAATCTATCAATTTTACTTTATCTCTCTCCCTATCTATTCTCACACTTTTGCTCCTCTGTATTTCTTTTACACAAAACTCTACCCACCATACTCCAATATATATAGGAAAACAGAGTGGTGAACAAGTCAACCCTAAAAGGAAGTCTCTAGTATTGTGATCTCCTAATTTAAAAGGAAAACTAAAAAATCCGAAACTGGGTCACCGAGTATTCAGTGACACTCCCACCAAATACTCGGTGAATGCACAAGCCTCTGGCTATTTTTCTTCAAATGCACAAGTTCGCGCAATTGTGTACCTACCAAGTACTCAATGGTTCTTTACTGCAACTTTTCTTTTGGACTTCTTTTGCTCTAATTCTCTTCATTAATGCTAACACCACAAGTCATAACATCACTTAAATTTTGTCACACACCCTAACAATAACTTCCACAACTAGGAAGTGTTTTGTTTTGATTAAAAGGCCACAAGGCCTAAAACATAAAGGATTTGTAAAGCTAAAACTAGCAACATACCTACAAAATTAATCACAACATTCATATTTAGTTGCAGCCTGCAATCTAAACTGGGGACGGATTTTTGGAGGTAGCTCACCCTCGCGGGATCGTGATCCTTTGTCCCTGCTATTGTAACGCGTGTGTCGCTGAGGGTATAAGGGGCATGATGACTTGACGTCATCCTCACCATTCTCAATAGTTATAAAGTGTCAATTAGTAAATAACAAAAACCAAAAAAAAAAAAACTTCTTCACTTTTTTATACATATATTTTCCTGATTTTAGTATACTCAATGCGAATAAAATGTATTGTTAAGCTATATGTATATATAGACAAGAAAACGAAAAAAAAATTTGTTCACACGCATATGATAATTTCCTATATTAATTACTTTATTTATGTCAAATATATTCGTCATTATACTTCATAATGACTGATTTATGAGTAAAAAGTCATTAATATATATATATATATTAATGGTGGAAAATAGTTATCAATCCTTATCCCTTTGTGATAATATACATGCACGGATCCAATTTAGGGGCAGTGGTCTCCACTGAATTTATTTTTATTATATTTTTTAGTCTAAAATTTAAATATTTAGCATTTAACCCACATTAAATTATATATATATATATATTATTCTTAAATTTAAGATATCCTATTTAGCCTTATTGACCACAAATCCTAGATCCGTCTGCCCTGATAATGTATCACTTTTGATAGTCAAAGAATACAAGTCTGGTACAAATCTGTCATTATGTTTAATTATAAGTTCCCGAGCTTTTAACCCTCTATGGTATGCATACAGTGCGTATAACACCCCTAAATAGGTTTGGGGGCAAGTAGCACCACATTGGTGTTATACGCACTATATAGATAGTATAGGAGGTTAAAAACTTGAACTATTCTGAGGGCAATTTGCACCTTTATTTTTATTTTAGAAAAAAAATAATAAAAAATTATTTATTGAATTGATTTTGGTCGTGTTTTTTCACGATCTCCACCATTGATTGCTTTGATCGCATTTTTTATATATATATTCCTAAATTGTTGAAACAAAAAAATGATAGTAAATAAATTTTTACCAACTTATTTGAGAAACTAGGTGGTTTATTTACCAAAAAAACAAAAACAGGTTTGTTTAATTAATACCAAAATAATTTTTGACATATTTTTGAATTTTTAATGTGAAAAATTAAGAATTGTTCCTTATAAAAACATATGAATACAAAAAATAGATAATTAATTTTAATTTAGAAACTTATGAAACTAATAAAAAAATATACAATTAGAGTGATTCATAATAATTTAGGGGGTAATTTACACAAAACCCTCTGAGGTTTCAGGATTTAATCACCAAACCCCCTATCGTTCACCAAACCCCCCGACATTTTATATTTTAATAAAATACCCCCTCCAGCCAATTTTTATGTCAAAATGACTTAAATGACGCTCACATAAATTACAGTTTCACCCATCTTTTTTGGATATATTATACTTCCCCCTCTTGTTTAGATACTTACACTTTCCCCGCTCTATGAAAATATATATATAAAAATTATTTAAAATTTGAAGAAATATATAAAATTTGAAATATATATATAATTAAAAAATATATATATAATTTGAAACAAATATATAAAATTTGAAATATATATATAATTCGTAAACTATATATTAAATTTCAAAAATATATATAAATTTTGAAATATATATATAATTCAAAACAAATATATAAAATTCGAAAATATATATATATAATTATAAAAACTATATAAAATTTGGAATATATATAAAAATTCAAAAACAATTATATATAATTAGAAACAAATATATATATTCAAAACAAACATATAAAATTCATAAATAATATATTAAATTTCAAAAAAATATATAAAATTCAAAAATATATATATTAAATTTCGAAAATATATATAAAATTTGAAAAAAAATATATAAAATTCAAAAAATATATATAAATTTCGAAAAACATATATAAATTTACTCCCATAAAAAATAGAAAGGAAAGAAAAAGAAAATGATGGTACTAGTATCCAATAAGAGACAAGAAATCAGCCCACCATCTTACCTTATCCCACTTCTTCTTGTCCAACTTTCGCACATTTACCTCTTTTACCTTTAATTTTTTGTCCATTTAAAACAAAACAATAAAAAATAAAGATTTAAGTACACAACATGACATGAGTCCCCATTCAACCTCACATGCCTAGTCCAAACCATACACCCTGTCACGTGCCACTCACGTGGTGACATAAAAAAATAAATTTCATTTTTTGAAATATATATTTTTTTCAAATTTATATATATATTCTTAATTATATATATTTGTTTTAAATTATATATATATTTTTTCGAAATTCAATATATATTTTTGAATTTTATATATATTTTCGAAATTTAATATATTATTTATGAATTTTATATATTTTTTTAGAATTTTATATATATTGTTTTGAATTTATATATTTTTTCCGAATTTTATATAGTTTTTCTAATTTTATATTTTTTTTCAAATTTTATATATTTTTTCAAATTTTAATATATTGTTTATGAATTATATATATATTTCAAATTTTATATATTTGTTTCAAATTATATATATATATTTCAAATTTTATATACATATTTTTTTATAGACAGAGAAAGTGTAATTATCCAAACAAGAGGGGAAAAATATAATATGTCCAAACTAGAGGGGTGAAATTGTAATTTATGTGAGGGTCATTTAAGTCATTTTGATATGAAAATTGGCTGGAGGGGGGTATTTGATTAAAATCTAAAATGTTAGGAGGTTTGGCGAACGACAGGGGGTTTGGTGATTAAATCCTGAAACCTCAGGGGTTTTGTGTAAATTACCCTAATTTAGGTGTCAATACACACTTTTTTATTTGTATGGCTTAGGCATTTTCTTTGATATTATATATGAATTTACTTCAAAAAAATATATATACACAATTTTAAACTAATGGGTGTTATAAACACAACATTTATATTACAAGGGTGTTTTAAGCGATTGTCTCAAAAAAGTGGGTGTCAAAACACCTACTTTATCTATACTATAACTACTACGTTAACTATTTTAAAACACACGTTTTAAAATTAATGGGTGTTATACGCACTATATTCATATTACTGAGGATTTTAAGCACTTATTCAAAAAAAATAGTTGTTAATACACATATTTCAAAACTATGGGTCCGTTTGGATACTCTGTTTTTTGTTTTTGTTTTTTTACTATTCACAAGACTAAAAAAAAAACACGTTTGGCAAATGCGTTTACTGTTCACTGTTTTTTCCCAAGAAAACTGTTTTCTGTGAATAGTGTGTAAAAGTGATGAAAACACAAAATACAACTTTTAGTTGTTTTTTGAGTTTTTTCACTGTTTACGTGGTAAAAACAATGAAAACACCAAATTCATAAAATACAATTTTCACCAAATAAAAGTGGTGAAAATACCTTCATCCATACGTTTTTTTGTTTTTAGTTTTTTCCTGAAAAAACAAAGACAAATACAAAAACAATTTTTATATTTGAAAACAGAAAACAAATACAAAAAACAGGCTTTCCAAACGCACCCTATAAAATATTATACGTCCAATATCTATACTACAGGGGTGTTTTGAGTACTTTACCCTTAATTATTTTCGTATCATCGTCTTTATTCATAGCATTTAGATTTTAGAATCACAAAGTTTGCAATATTAATATACCAACAACAATATACACAACAGCTGGAACTTGGAAAGAAGTAAAGTAAGGTCCAAAAATTGAAGTCTCAGTTTTATCACTCTGAATGAGATTGTGGATAGGAAGGAGGAACTTTATTTATTTATTTATATTTTGCAACAGTCAATCTATAAACCATTCTTCATATCTAATTGTAGATGTATGTCAATACTTCATCCATCGTATCTCTATGCTTTGGATCACAATCTAGTCTTGAAATTGATGATCTACATGATTCGACAGTGCTTGGAAATCTCCTTCGTAAGGTCAAGTAAAAGAAAATAAATAAATAAATAAGCAATGATAATTGCATCAAATTGTTAGATCAAATTAGTACAATGAATCATGTTAAATGAAGTATTGTGGGACCTAAACTTATTTATAATTATTCATCCAACCGTAAATTTGCATTAAATATTCTAATTCTTCTCAACAATTACAATTAGGTGCAAGAATGGTTTCCGTAAAATAAATTCGTAAAATATGTTTAAGACTTTTAAATTTATAAATATTCTCTTGAATAATGATTTGGGTAATAGACTCTCTAGACTATGTGTGAACCTGATCTTTGTCGCCGAAGCAAGATCAAAGAACGAATATTAACACTTTAAAAAAAAAGTACAACAATGAAGAAAAATATATTAAGAGAGAATTGGATCTCGTTGAACATAGAAGAATAGAGAAAATTCGGTCCCTTTCATTGAACATTTACATGTTTATTTATACATGGATTGGAGTAACGGTTATGGATTTGAAATAATGGGGTAATTATGGAAATGAATTGAGTGAGTGATTTCCTCTCCATCATTATGATATTTATTAGTTTGTTACTATCTTTGAATTTTGTAACGGCTCATGTCAGTGTTTGATGGACTTGCACCTTCTAGGATTTCCCTCGTTGGGCTTTTGGTAGCTGGGCTTCTGCTTGCTAGGCTTCAGTTTGCTTCTGATGGGCCAGGTGGAAAAATGGGCCTACACTTTGCCCACAATTCCTTCTAATTTGATAATCATCATAATTAGAGGGAATTAATTATCCGATATTCTTCATTTTATTGGGGCTTCATTGATAAAAATATCACCACGATCAACTGTTCGGCTTGTTGTCTGATTACTGTCAACGTCGCAAGTTGATTCTCAAGACTTTTTTTTTTTTTACTTAGTGATGAACGCACGTGAGCATTCCCTGCACTTGAGAGTATTCCCTGCATTTGAGAGTTCAATGATTAGGGCCTTAAGACCCTAACATAGATGTATATATGCCAATAAGATTTGACTTAAGATGTTCGGAATAATGCGCTAAAAAATTGTATCTTATTGTCTTTTCTTTTTCTTTTTTCTTTTTCTAAAAAGTAGCGATCATTTGAAAGAAGATAATTTTTTTTTGTTTGTTGCTGCTTTGATCTCGGCGATTTACTTCCTTCTTACTCTTCGCTTTGATCTTGGCGCTTAGCTTTCTTCATTCCTACCGTTTTGATCTTGGCGAGCACCTTTCCTCTTGCCTTTTGCTTTTAAGATTTGGCGCGGCTTGTTTCTGCCTGTTTGCCATTTTTTGTATCTCAACTGTTGACAATTAGATGGTGGTTTGCCTTTTTTGATCTAGGTGATAGACATTCAGTTGCAGTTTGCCACTTTTTGATCTAGGCGATTTGTATTCAAGTGTAGTTTGTCACATTTAGATCGCGACGATTTGCCAATTTAGAAAGGCATATGTATGTGCAAAATATATAAATAGATGTAGGCACATATTCATAGGAAGCATAAAATACAAAATGACATGGAAAAAATATGCCCACATTATTATATTCTTGGGGTCTCTAGTTTTTGTCACAAATAATGTATAGTTGGTATCACAAAAACATAACATCTCATGTGATTAGTGAATCTGAAGTTCTTTCACCGCTATGCATCAAGAACAATGTAAGAATAGCTTTTAAAAAATTTTGGAGTTCAACATTTTACGATAAGACGTCCATATGTAGGTGGAACGTATTTTATCAATTATAACTAATGGAATAAAAATAAATTTAACAATACTTATCTGTATGGATGATTGACAATCGGGGATCAGCAAGAATGATCAGTTTTTGAGATTTGCACGGATGATCGTTCGGTGTTCGGCCTTCAGCATTAGATTGGTGATCGGCCTTCAGCATTGATATGAGTGATCATACGGTGTTCGGACATAGGCATAGGTGATCGGCCTTCAACATCAACAATGGTGATTATCTTCGGCGTTTAGCGTCGGATTGGTGATCAACCTTCGGTGTTCGACCTTCAGCATCGAATTGGTGATCGGCCTTCGGTGTTCGGCCTTCAGCATCGAAATTGTGACCGGCCTTCGGTGTTCAGCCTTCAACATTGGATTGGTGATCGGCCTTCGGTGTTCGGCCTTCAACATCGGATTGGTGTTCGGCCTTCAGCATCGGATTGGTGTTCGGCTTTCGGTTTTTCGGCCTTCAACATTATATTGGTGATTAGCCTTCAGCATTGGCAGTGGTAATCGTTCGGCCTTCAACTGTCAGCGACTATATAAAGGATCAACCTTCGTGAATAACATGTGTGACCAACAATGGTGATCAACACTATGTTTTATTCTCCATTTTTATCATCTTTGAGATTATCCATTCTCTCTGTTACTCCATCATAAAAGAGCTTTTATGTCTCAAGTTCCCACAGACGACGCCAAAAAGTGTGAACCCGATCTTTGTCGCCGAAGCAAGATCAAAGAACGAATATTAACACTTTAAAAGAAAAGTACAATAATGGAGAAAAATAGATTCAGAGAGAATTGGATCTCGTTGAACATAGGAGAATGGAGAAAATTCGGTCTCTTTCATTGAACATTTAAATGTTTATTTATATATGGATTGGAGTAACGGTTATGGATTTGAAATAATGGGGTAATTATGGTAATGAATTGAGTGAGTGATTTCCTCTTCATTATTATAATATTTATTAGTCTGTTACTATCTTTGAATTTTGTAAGGGCTCATGTTTCCTCGTTAGACTTTTGGTAGCTGGACTTCTACTTGCTAGGCTTCAGTTTGCTTCTGATGGGCCAATTGAAAAAATGGCCTACACTATGTCTTACAAATTTTTTTATAAATAAGTTGAGGAGTTGCTTGCCAAATTGAAATTCGAATGCCATAAGGTGCATGTACTTCCAAGAATGGGACATCATCATCTGCAAATATATATATATTCTACATGTTTTGTTGTGCAACTGCAAATCGAACTGAAGAGATATGCATGCCTCCTAAAAACAAAACCAAGTTATGGCCCTCCTAAAAACAAACCCAAGTGCCATATTTTCACACGTGAAAAATGTTTCAACTACAAGTAAAAAAGAAAAGGGTTAATTTTACGAAATCCTTCTATACTATTCAATTTAATCAATTAATTTCTACTGTGTCCACTTTATCCCCTTCCCTCACATTTTAAGTCATAATATCTAAACTACCCTCAAAAATAATTTTTCGAAAATTCAATTATATTTTTCATAAAAACTATAAATTTCAAATATATATATATTTCGGGAAAAAAATATTTTTCGAAAACAATATATATTTTAGAAAAAATATATATATTGGAAAATGATATGTATTTTGGAATATGTATATATATATATATATAATTCGTCAAATATATATATTTTCCGAATTGTTTTAAAAAAATATGATTTTTTTCTTAAAAATATACATTATTTTCCAAAATATAAAAAATATTTTTCGGAAAAAATTCATATTTTGGAAAATAATGAATATTTTTATCAAAAAAATATTTTTCGGAAAAAAATCATATTTTTGAAAATAATATATATTTTTCTCAAAAAAAATATCTTTAAAAAAATCATATTTTTTTAAAACAATTCGGAAAATATATATTTTTGACGAATTATATATATATTCCAAAACATATCATTTTCAAATATATATATATATATATATATCTAAATATATATATTTTCCAAAATATATATTATTTTCGAAAAATATTTTTTTCCCGAGATATATATATATATTTTAAATTTATAGTTTTTACGAAAAATATAATTTATTTTTGAAAAATAATTTTTTATAAAGGTTTGATTTCACTAACCCCCTATGTTATTGAGAGTAGTTTAGGAATTATGACTCAAAATATTATGGGAGGGGGAATAGTGATAAAATTGAATAACATAGGAGACAACGTGGATATAGTAAGAATTAGTTGATTAAATTATATAATATAAGGGATTTTGTGGAATTAACCCAAAAAATAATAATAAATTAGACGTTAGTATCAGTTTTTTTTGTCAAAAGTAAGATGAACTAGAATCTTGAATCATGATTATAAATATGATATCAATGGTGATTGCAGTAATGATAATGGTGTAACGACAGGCGGACTTCGGGTTTTATTTCAGGAGAGGCGAAATATGTTATATTCAAGTCAAATAAAAAATTCACTAAATCAAATAGGATTGAAATAACGTGATGTTTTTTCAAAATTCTTATTGGGAAATTGATACTTCTTAGGATGACAAGGACCATTTAACCAATATAATCTACGAATTTCGTCCCAAATATTAAAATTTGTAGTCCAAGATTTTTGTTCATAGTCGTGGATCTGCTTGAAGACCCTTAAAATTAATATATAACCGATTTTGCTTTACAGTATCATCATTTATCTCGATAGAGGTAGTCTGCACTGATTTTCTTTTGAAATAGTTATCGATTCTCTCCATAACTGTTTAAAAATATATATATATATATGTGTGTGTGTGTGTGTGTGTTTATATATAATATTAACACTTAAATTATATAACCTTTTATTAAACAAATAAATCAACCACAAAGGAAAATATAAGTCGAAATATCTATGGAGAATATTTTCTTTTATAAAGTGGTAATATATTGTTATTTGGGTTAACGTTTTTTTTTTTTAGAATTTTGTGAGATTTTGTGATTTGGGTTTTTTATTTGATATGTAAATCTTGAATAGCTAATATAGTTTGACACACATGGTATCACAAATTTTTTGAAAGAAAAAGAAATTAAATGAGGATAATTTTATAATATCAAATATATATGTATATATTAGTAAAATATAAATATATATATATATATTAAGGAGGGGCATGTGACCCCCCAGGGCACATGCTCCCTCTGCCCTGGGTGTAACGAATTGAGACAATATCAACATTAAATATGAGTATTTAATGAATATTAGTGATATTTAATAGTATCAAGAAATTTCAAAAGTACCACCAATTAAATTTAGGGTCGCATGCGTTAAATCTCCTATAGTATGAATATATTGTGTATAATACCCTCCTAATTTGATTTCACCCTAATCTTTTCATTTGTGTGTGAATTGACCCCATTTCGTGTTAAATGACATATATGTCCTTAGTATAATTCGAAAAACATATATAAATTTGAAATATTAAATAAAATTCGTAAAAATATAAATATAATTTGAAAAAATATCTAAAATTCAAAAAATATATATTAAAATTCGAAAAAATATAAATTTTGAAAAGAAAAATATAAATTTCAAAAAATTATATAAAATTGGGAAAAACATATATAAATTCAAAAAATGTATATAAATTTTGAAAACAAATATATAAAATTCGGGAAAAATATTAAATTCGAAAAAACTATATTAAATTTCAAAAATAAAATATAAAATTTGAAAACATATATGAATTTCGAAAAAAATATATATAAAATTCGAGGAAAATATACTTCTATTTTATGCTTTCTTTGACTTTAAATGTTGTTTTGGTGTATTGTACTTTGGTCACTTGTGTTTTTTATACTTCTATTTGCACGACTATTTGAATTATATATATTTTTTTGAATTTTATATTATTATTTTTTTCGAATTTTATATATTTTTTACGAGTTTTATATATTTGTTTCAAATTTTATATGTTTTTTCGAATTATATATATATATTTTCAAATTTTATATATTTCTTTCGAATTTTATTTATATTTTTCAAAATTTAATATTTATTTTCAAAATATATATATATTTTTTTAAATTTATATATTTTTTTACGAATTTTATATATTGGTTTCGAATTATATATATATAAATTTCGAAGTTTTTATTTTATATATATATATATTGGTTTCGAATTTTATATATATAAATTTTGAATTTCAATTTTATATATTGGCTTCGAAATCTATATATAAATATTGAAGAAAAAAGGTAAAATGAGGATTTAAGAGAGTATAAAAGTCATGTGAGCTGCACATGACTGGAAAGAAGGGGGTATTCGCACGTTTTCGAAACTTGTAGGGGGATATTCGCACATTTTTAAAACTTGAAGGGGATGTTCGCACATTTTTCAAAAATATTAATGTCAATACACATATTTTCAAATTATAAGATGTTATAAGTACCATATTTATACTACAGGTGTTTTTTTTTGTACTTAACCGTTAAATTTATGTTATATATCAAACGAGAATCCGAGAGAAGAAGTTTTTATTACCACGAGTTAAACTCGCATGCATTTGAACTTTATACGTTTGTACGATAAGTTTGTTTTACAAAAGTTGATCCCAACTTCAAATGCAGTGCATAAAAAAGAGAAGAGAAAGCGTATTTCACCCAATACCCGCCATCTTCTTTTCATGAAAAAGTGAACAAAGAAAGAGTAAGAAGAAAGGAAAGAGGAAACATCCATTTTCTCGAACTTCCCATCATCATTTCAAAAATTAATTAGACACTAGTTCCATCATTAATTCTTCATTAAACTAACTTTTTATCTACATATGTTTAGTTAGGTGTACAATCCACACTAATATCCGATTCTCCGTAGACTAGCATCTAAACATTTATCTACAAAAATTAACAATTTTTTATCCTTTTTTTATATGTTTTCAAATTTCTAACAGTGGTGAACTCAAAAATGCTATCTAGTTAACCTCTTGAAAATAATTAAGAAAAAAATCAACTAAAAGCATAATTGTCACTGTAAAATCTTATAATTTTACGATTTTATCATGATTTTACTCATATATGTTTTAGAATTTGTCGGACTGAAATAATGGTTTGATAGTTAGATCCTCCATATGAAAGATCCAAAATCTTAATGATTTAGTTCAATATGGGCCAAACTTATGAGAAAACACTCAAAGATCCAAAATTTTAATGTTTTTGTTTATATTTTATTTTTTGATTATATTTTCATTTTATTCTAAATATATATATTTTTTAAAATTAAATTAAATTAAATTATTTATTAATAATGAGGTAGAATATTATGATTATACTTACGATTCTATGATTCTGATTCTATGGGTCCTCCAACGATCCTCCTTAGGATATATTTGATAATACTTATTTACCACTTAAGTCTGAACAGATTCAGCGCTTATTCAGTTAAGTGCTGTAAACCCGTTCGTAATTCCCGAACGAATTTCGACTTTTATAATTTAAACAGAAACTAAGAAATAGATAAATGACAAGATAACAATGAAGATTTCAAGAATCAGTAAGAATGAGAGAAATTTCGGATCACTTTTCATTTTCTTTTTCACTTCTTTTATACATGAACTTAGTCCTACCCTCATAAATGGGTTTTAAGACATCCTAAAGACAATATATCTACATTAAATACAAGTTTAATGTTTTGTAAAACTGTCATAATAAAGCTTATATCAGTTTTGATTGTGCATATTGAAACGGTCATCTTTTAATAGCTTTTATCCTGAAATGGGCTTTATATTTTTTGGCCTTGTTTTCTATTTAGGCTTATTAATGTATGATGATTCAATGCTGATTTTGTATGGTGGGCCTGATGTAGAAAATGGGCCTACATTTTGCCCCCAATTCCCAAGCCCATTTCACATTTTTGAAATAGGGTGGGAATTCGAAGAGCCATGTGTAACCGTCTATTTCTTTACTTCATTCTTCTTCTTCAATACTTCTTCTCCATTAACAAAAACAAACTCTTACTCTTTGAAGATGATTTTCAGCAAGAAACTCTTAAGGTTAGTCTTACTTTTCTTTTTCGTCCTTCATCTTTCTTTCTTAAATCAAAATATCATGAGTAGTGACAGTAGCCGAACCCCTTCTCTGGAGGTGGTTGTTGATGACGCCCTTATTGTTTCTTCTTCTGTGTTTGCCCCCAATTTGATTGAATCAAAACCCCAAAAGCTTTCCCAAAAACAATTACGTAAACTGTCATTAACTGACAGATGTCAAATAGAGTTTGATATTCCCAAAGATGTTTCGATTTCTGAGTATTCTTCTGATTTAGACTTCAAATCGTATGAAGAAGTTGAACCGGGTGAAGCCTGTTCTCTGCGCACCATTTGGTTGTACTTAGATTTCCCCTACATCCCTTCTATCACTACATTCTTTTTTTCTTAGGGCTTACACATTTGCAAGTAAACCCTAATTTCTTCAGGATTTTATCTGTAATGCTCGTTCTGAATCACGAACGGGGTTTAAACTTAGGTTTGGGTGATTTTCTGCTCTGTTACAAAGTCGATCAGATCAGAAAAAATCCTGGTCGGTATCATCTGCACCCCCATTCAACCTTGAAACTTTATGATGGAAATCCTTCTTCTGAGAAGGAATGGAAAGATAAGATGGTGAAAATTGGGGGAAATTGGAGGGTGGATGCGTCCCGCCCGTATCCTCTGCCAAGGACCTTCGGTATTTGTAAGAAATTGAAGTGTGGATTCAAAAATCCTCGAAAGTGTACTTTTTGTACTTTACAAATTTCGCATGTTTTACTTGAACTGCGTATTTGTTTGTGTTTTGATCGTATGCCTATGTTTTGTATACAGCCGAACGTCTTGAATACCTGAACGAGAAAGTCTTTGAAACTCTTCCGTCCAGCAAATCACTTTTGACTTCTCAAAATTTGAAGTTAAGTGCTGCAGCAACATATTGATCAGAACGAGCTTCTGGCTAGGGCTCCTGTTTCTATTTTGGAGGTACCAAAGTTTTTTTTTTTTTTTACTAATGTTTCTTCTCTTTTCAGTCTGTGTTTAATGTCTTAGCTCTCTGCAAAGCTTTTGAGATAGGAGAGTATAAGAAAAAAACATTGATGTTGTATACCTGCTAGTTGATAAATGCGCCATGTTGGCTGAGAAACAGAGGAAGGTCTTGGAGCTCGAGGTGGAAAGCTTAAAAAAACTCCATCAGAAAGAATCTGATCGGAATGCTGAACTGAAGAAGCAGGTCCACAACCTTGAGACTTCCAATGCTGTTTTGAAAATCGGTTTAGAAGTTTGCTGAAGGGGAGGTATGGAAATGCACCGGAGATATGTGAGCATTTTCGACATAAAATTTTGTGATGGGTTCAGATTTTGTCATGATCAAATGTCATTGGACCCATCTTCTCGTACATATGATAATTCGGCTGCTCATGATGCTGCTTGCGGTGTCGTTCACCCATATGAAGAGCCTGAGACTTGCCAAGATGAAAAAGACTTTGCTCAATTTATTTTGCATGGGATCATACCGGCCAAACGACCAAAGCCTATTTCTGCAGTCCTTTCTGCTGCCAATGAAGTGTCAGCTGGGCCTTCCATACCTCATTCAGAGAATCAACAATCTACTACTGATGATGCTTTACCTCCAACTTCTTGATTTTTACTTTAAACAATTTTATGGTCTGTTTAAATAGTATTTATTTTGTATGCTTCCATGATGAGCATTTTTGAAATGGCACTAATGTGCTTAATATTTTCGAACAAGATGGCAATGAGGTGCATAAATATTTTCCGAACAGATGGCACTGTTGTGTTTAATATATTTTTTTTAACAGGATGATGTGTTCTTTTGAACACAACCCTTTTCATGCGCATCTTTATACGTCTTTGTGAAAGCAAGAACTTGGTGTCATCTTTTATGATGGTCTTTTATATCTTGGCCAAGTTATTTTACTTAGGCTTTTTATGTGTGTGTGTTTTTTTTTGTTATAGTTTGAACAAAATTATGGGAAGATATGAATAATATCTTTATTGATTTCATACGGATTTTGTCATACAAATTTTGAACACAATTTAAGAAGATCAAAAATTTTATTGAAAATACCTTTTCAGGTGTATTGCATTCCAAGCTCGTTCGATTTGTTTTCTATCTTGATCGGCCAATCTGTAAGCTCCCTTGCCGATCACATCTGTAATTGTGTACGGCCCATCCCATGTAGGGACTAGCTTGTTTGATCTGCTGGCCAACACTCTTAGCACTCGATCGCCCACTTGAAATGATCTTGGTTTCACTTTTTTGTTGTAACTCCTCATCAACCTTTGTTGATACTCTGCCAGCCTTATTGAGGCCATTTCCCTCTTTTCATTTATGAAATTACTTTCGATTTTTAGAATTTCTTCGTTCTGTTCAGGATCGAAGAGATGAGTTCTTGTTGTGGGGACTTCCAATTCAATTGGGATTACTGCCTCAACTCCGTGCGCCATAGCGAATGGAGTCAGTCCGGTCGGCTTGCGAGGTGTCGTTCGGTAGCTCCAGAGGACCTTTGGCAATTCGTCTAACCATCATCATTTTCCTTCGACCGCCTCTAATTTTCTTTTTATTTCGGCAAAAATCGTTATGTTCGTTATCTCGGCTTGTCCATTTGCTTGCGGATAACTGACAAATGACAAGTTCTGATTGATGCCTTATTCGTCCAGTAACGCCCGAACGTACTGATTATCCAAATTTTTGCCGTTGTCCATCATTATGTACTTTGGTACTCCGAACCTGTATATTATATGATTCAAGATAAAATCAATTACTTTAGTGTGTGTGATTCTTACATAAGCTTTGGCCTCGACCCATTTAGTGAAGTAATCCATAGCCAGAAGCACATGTTTTTTATTTGATGTTGCCCTTGTTAATGGTCCGACCGCATCCATTCCCCATCGTGCGAATGGAACAAGGGAAACCATTGTTGTGAGTAGCTCTGTTGGCTGTTGGATTATATGCGAATGCCTCTGAAATTTATCGCATCTTCTCGAGTATTCTTCCGCATCTCGGATCATGTACAACCAAAAATAGCCTTGTGTTACTGCTCTGTAAGATAACAATCTGCCCCCAATGTGGCATCCACATGTTCCATCGTGCAGCTGCTTGAGTACCTCTTGTGCTTCAAATGGGGTCAAGCAGCGTAGATAAGGCCCACTCATTGATCGACGATATAAAAATCCATCAATTACTGAATACTTACTAGCAGCTGCTCGTACTTTCCTTACTTCCCGTCGATCCTCAGGTAAAACTCCGATCATTAAATATTGAAGGATTGGGCCAATCCAACTTGGCTCGTATGGAATTATACAAACCTCCTTCATTTTACCGATCGATGGAGCAAGTAATTCATCCATGGGAATTATTCTGATCATATCGTCTCCAGCCGAAGATGCTTGATTTGCTACATAATCAGCCACATGATTTTCCGCCCTTGGAATTTGTTTGAAAGCAATTACCTGAAAGTTTTGAGCTTCTTCCTGAACGGCATTTTTATACTCCATCATACTTCCCTCATTTGCATTGTAACTCCCAGCGATCTGATTTACGACTAACTGCGAGTCGCTGAACACGATCAATTCCTTGATCTGGAGCTCATTTGCCAACCTTAAACCTGCCAGAACGGCTTCATGCTCAGCTTCATTATTTGTACTTTCAAAACACAATTTTATTGATTGCTGCAACTTGGTGCCTTCTGGGGATAGTAGCTCGATCCCAACACCTTCCCCCAGGCTATTTACTGATCCATCCACATATAGCTCCCACCTTGGGTTTTCACTATAGATCTCATCTTCGGTTGCTTCAAATTCAATGAGGAAATCTGCCATTGCTTGACCTTTTATGGATGTTCGCGGTTCATAGGTAATGTCGAACATGCTCAATTATATTGACCACTTTGTCGTTCGTCCCGAAAAGTCAGGTTTGGATAAAATCGTTTTGATCGAAAATGTTGTTGGAATTCTGATCGGATGGGATTCAAAATAATGTCTTAGCTTTAGTTTGGCTTGAACCAACGCTAAGATTATCTTCTCTGTCTTTGAGTACCTTTTCTCAGCATCAAACAATGTTTTGCTTGCATAATAAATTGGGTGCTGCTTGCTCCCATCATCTCGCACTAATGCTGAACTGATAGCGTTCGGCGAAACTGCTAGATAGAGAAATAAGGTCTCATGATCTTTGGGTGCCATCAGGATTGGTGGTTTCGCCATATAGTTCTTCAATTGATCGAATGCCTTTTGTTGTTTCTCTCCCCAAGCCATCGTCTTCTTAGACTTCAGCACATCGAAGAACGGTTTGCACCTATCTGATAATTTGGAGATGAATCGGCTTAGAGCTTCTAATCTCCCTATAAGCACCTGGATTTATTTTGGGGACTGAGGTGGCTTCATCTCGAGTAATGCTTGAACTTGTGCGGGACTTGATTCCATCTTTGTTAACTACGTGTCCCAAGAATTATCCGGAAGACACACCAAAAGTGCATTTCTCCAGATTCAGCTTCATTTTATGTGATCGCAGGGATACGAACACATCCTCCAAGTGCTTTAGGTGATCATCCTTACGTTGGCTTTTAACGACCATGTCATCAATGTAAGCCTCCACTGTGTCGCCAATCTGGGTCTTAAAAATCTTGTCGATTAGTCGTTGGTAAGTTGCACCTGCATTTTTTAGACCGAATGACATGACCTTGTAGCAATAGGTCCCTCGTTCGGTGATGAACGCCGTTTTATCCTCATCTTTTGGGTTCATTGGGATTTGATTGTAACCTGAATAAACATTATGGAAGGTGAGACGTTAGAACCCGGTAGTTGCGTCGATCATGCAATCAATCTTTGGTAAAGGGAAATTATCCTTTGTGCAAGCTTTATTTAGGTTGGTGAAGTCCACACACATTCGGAACTTCCCATTTTTCTTTTGTACGACGACAACGTTAAACAACCAATCGGGATAATGAACTTCTTTGATAAAACCGGCTTCTAGCAATCGACCAACCTCTTCAGCTACAAACTTTCCTCATTCGGTTCTGATCCTTCTGGGTCGTTGTCGTATGGGTTGAGCGTCGGAGTAAATATTTAAATTATGCATCATGGTTCCTAGGTCAACCCCGGGCATGTCGCTGTGCTCCCAAGCGAAAACATCAATATTTAATCTCAGCATAGAAATTAAGTTGATCCTTTCATCAGAATTCAGTCCTCTTCCAATTCGGGTGGTCCTTCATTTGCTCCCGACGATCAGATCTACTGTGATGGTGTCTTCTTCGGTTTGCTCACCATCGTCAGTCTGATCACGGAGGCTCGGTAATTGCTATAAGTTCCGTTCGGAGCTTTCGCCCTTCAAACCTTTGGTGACAATGGCATAGCACTCTTTCGCTACCACTTGATCTCCTTGAATGTCAACAAATCCCTTATCTGAAGGATCAACACACTGCATCACCTGATGCAGAGTAGAAGGAACTCCTTGCATTCGGTGAATCCAACCTCTTCCCATGATCAGATTGTAACACCCTTTTAACTAAACAATTTGAAACTATGATCGAAATTACCAGTGGATCTTCATGTGGTAGTTGTACACGTCTTAAGTCCTCCTGGATAAATAATATTGTAGGCATTGGGTAGTTCCAAATTACATTCACCTCCCTAACCCTTCGGATCTTGTTGGCATTGTGCATTCGTGAACGTTGAACCGAACGGCTTTTCTCATCCTCCTCTGGTTTCCCATGGATTGTGTCAATGATTTTGACCGGCTGTCCACCCACAATTTTATTGGGTTTCAGGCGATCAAAATTTTTCATTCCATTGTTCACGTATTCCTTCAAATCTCCTTTGGCTATCAAGGTCTCAACATGCCTCCTCAAGTGTCTGCACGCATTGGTTAAATGGCCAAAGTCATTGTGGAACGCACAGTGCCTCGAACGGTCCTACTGCTCTGGTGGCATTCTTAGCGGAAATGGTGGCCGAAAAATACCTTTTGCTTTATTCTCGTTATACAACTTCGCTAAGGTTGTTCGGAGCGGAGTTTTTGGTATGTCATACCTTGGTCTCCTATCCTGTTGCTTATACGGAGCTAATCGTTGGCTGCTTGCATTATCCGCCTTCTTGATTATCCTTTATTTTGTCTTGCTTTCCACGTTGACCAGAGCCGAACGATGACCAATTTCTTGTTCATCTTCTTCCAATCTCAAATACCCCTGCACCCGTGAATTCAACTGGCCAATGTTGACGGGTGTTGATTTTACTAAGGATCTGTGAAAGCTGGTCCCTTGTTCGATAGCCACCTTGAAAGCTTCCACTGCTGCTGGTTGATCACAACTAGGTATCATTCCCATTTCCAAATTGAATCTGGATAGGAAATTCTTCAATGTTTTGCCTTTCGTTTGCCTCATCGTGAACAGGTTAGAAATGGTCCTCTTCAGCTTTCGATTACCAAAATATTATGCCAGAAACTTTTCCATCAGAGTTTGGAAATAATCGATTGAACCACCGGGCAGCTGCCTAAACCATAACAGGGCTGGGCCCGTTAAGCTTGTAGAAATTTTTTTGCACATTAGCGCATCATCAGCCATGTCTAGAGTCATCATCTGCTCCACATGAAAGAGATGTTCAATTGGGTCATATGTCCCATCAAACATAATAAACTTTGGCATCCGAAACTTGTCTGGCCTTCTTGCTTGTTGTATTTCAGTGTTGAACGGTGATTTAATCATTTTTGCTATCATTTCGATGGCTAGATTAGCTGGTGATTATGTTCTGAGATCTTTTACTTGCTCGTCCACGATCTTCTGAAGCCTGGTCACCATATCAATCGGAACTGCCCGATTATTGACGTTCATCTCATCCCCAATTTGTTGGGTACAAGTACCATTTGCTGAACTGGCTTCATGATGATTGTCTTATTCATCAGCGGCGGGGTTATTCTGTCGTCCTCCTGCTGGCAGATCCTGACGTTCTGATTGATCAAGCCTTTCTCTTAACTCCTGATTTTATTTTTCAAGAGCCTCCAGACGTTGAAGGATAGCAGTTGTGTCTCCTAACTGCGTGGTAGTTTCTCCCGCCATTTGTCTAATAGCTTCTGACTAGAAATCGAAGTTTCCACAGACGACGCCAAAAAGTGTAAACCCGTTCGCAATTGCCGAACGAATTTCGACTTTTATAATTTAAACAGAATCTAAGAAATAGATAAATGGCAAGTTAACAATGAAGATTTCAAGAATCAGTAAGAATGGGAGAAATTTCGGATCCCTTTTCATTTTCTTTTTCACTTCTTTTATACATGAACTTAGTCCTACCCTCATAAATGGGTTTTAAGACATACTAAAGACAATATATCTACATTAAATACAAGTTTAATGTTTTGTAAAACTGCCATAATAAAGCCTATATCAGTTTTGATTGTGCATATTGGAACGGTCATCTTTTAATAGCTTTTATCCTGAAATGAGCTTTATATTTTTGGGCCTTGTTTTCTATTTAGGCTTATTAATGTATGTTGATCCAGTGCTGATTTTGGATGGTGGGCCTGATGTGGAAAATGGGCCTACAAGTGCGTTTAATAAGATTTTTATACATCACTGAAAATATTAAGTGTCACTTAAAATAAAGTAAAATTTTAAATGATAGAGCCACCACTTAACAGTGAAGTCTGAAGAGTGAAACTTTACAAAAATATCAGAAAATATAATATTTTTAAGCACCACTTAAAATCTTCAGTACTTAAAATTCAGATCTAAAACTTTTCAGTACTTAATTTTTAATTTTATCAAACAACCCCTTAGACTCCCGATTTTAACAATCTTGACTAAAAATTTAAAACCATGAGTAACATAACTGCAAAAACCCAAATGTATAGGGAAAAAATATACTCCCTCTGTCCCAAATTAGTTGTTCACATTTGACTTTTCAATAATTGTTTTTGATATTTGGTGTTTTCTATTTTGTCCTTTGATAATGTAGTATACTTGTAGTTTTTAGTGGATCCCATTGCCTTTTGAAGTTAATGAAGAAAGATAATTTGAGAAAGTATATGATAATTTTATATTGGAATTCCAAACTGGGCAACTAATTTAGAACAAGTAAAATAGGTAAAGTAGACAACTAATTTGAGATGGAGGGAATACTGCAAGCTATGAAGCACGGACAATTCGTGTAGGGTCTTGTACTCGTGTTTGACACGGGGACACGCCAAAAATACGTGTCTGACACGCCAAAAACATGTCATGAAATAATTTTATATTGGACACACGGTGAACACGCGGTGGGTCGGTTGATTCCATGAAAGATATAAAACTTATGAAGCCGATAATTTGATGGATCATTTATGGAATTTCAACACCCCTAATCCAATCTTTGGTTTTGAATATACTTACATTTGTTCATTCTCATCTTGTGAGCAAAAATTGGAGTACCTATTTATTTATCCATTATTTGAACAAGAACAACATAACATCACAAAAATCCTAAGATTTGGTAATTTTACATTCCAATCTTTGTCTTCAATCAAAATAAATTATACAATATAATGAAAGGGAGACTAAAATGTAGGATGTTGGGGGAGATGCATTTGATTACTTGAATGATAGTGAAATAAAGAATTTTGAACATGTCAGATATTTCTTTTAACATATTTGTTTCTTTTTGTTTATAAATTTATTTTGTTCGCATTATTTAAGTGATAAATTAAGTATTTGTGCAATATGATATGTATATATAAAAAAAATTATGTTTTTTATAAATGTGTCGGAGGCGTGTCGTGTCCTAATTTTTTAAATTTGTCATGTCGACATGTCAGTGTCGTGTCGTGTCGTGTCCGTGCTTCATAGACTGCAAGTTATATGACAACGCATTAATGATTTTATAAATACATATTTGATCTATTGATTATTTGTCGGGAAAGTATTCAATCCTGACCAACCAACAAGCATCAAAAGCCCTAAGGGTCTGTTTGGTACGCTGTGTTTGTGTTTGTGTTTTTTGTTGAAAAAAAATAGAAAACACAATTCTTGTTTTTCTATTTTTTCATCCGAAAACATAAGTATGTTTGGTACAGATTTTTTTTGTGTGAAAATTAAAAAATCAAAAACAAAAAAAAAACACTTTTGGTAGAGCCATGTTTTTTCAGGAATTTACATAACAGAAACAGAAAAACACGTTTGACAGAGTCTATTTATTCTGAATTTCAGATAACAGAAACAGAAAAACACGTTTGGTGACTTCAAATGTTTTTTTTTAAATACAAAAATTAATAATGGCAAATCTTTGGCAATTGAAAGACACTTCTGTACCAAATGTCTTATGTGACAAGTTGAAATTGTTCATCATGAGCACATTGGAAATGAAAAAATTTCCAATGTGCCTCCCCATAAAAATGGCAAGTCCATTTTTTTTTTCACCTGATAACAAGAATTATCACAAGACATAACTAAAAAATAACTCAATTTCAAAGGCATCCAATATCACAAGACATATCCAAGACATTGTCCTCCAACATATATTACATTATGAAAATTCAATAATATTTTATAGTCATCCAATGTAAAAGCATATCTGAATATAGTTATTACAGACCCAAATAAAAAACAAGTAAATGGAATATCATTAGTCAATTACAATAACAATAATCACAAGAAACACGATAAAACACATAAGTAGGAACAAACAACTTAGACAAATACAACCACCATATATAATGTACTTTCGTCGATGTTGTTCATGTTGAATAACAACAACTACGTTGTCCAAATCATTGTCCTCCTGTTGTTCAATTCCTTGAAAACCCGCGGTAACGTCATCCAACCATATAAACTTTTATAGTGTTTTTTACAATTTCAAAGCATATAAAGTAATTACGATTACTTCCAATCAACTATATTTTGTTAATCCCTACGTATTAAAAATCATACCTTCCATTTTGGACATCTATAAAAGTAGAGTCCCTCATTTTGTATCCTCCCAACCCGATAAAGAATCATAGGATGTAACAGCCCCCTCCCAATCCTGACACAATATTGTCTGCTTTTGGCTCACCCGTACCAGAGACTTTCAGGGGGTCACCCATCCTGGTACTACTCCACGTCAAACACGTTTAACTATAGAGTTCTGGTGGGTTCCTAACCATCATGGTTTTAAAACGCGTCGTGTCATAAAAGGGTATGAAACTCACATATAGCAATAGCTTTTCCTTACCCATGCGATGTGTGATTGTACACATATAGCTCGCCCAATGTGGTAGCCTACCAGTGCTAACTGCACCAGTCCACATAGGACCCCTGCCACAGTAACATTGTGGGTCGTGCCCCAAATCCTGATACATTTCTATTTTCAAATCACAAAGTAGCAATAGTAAGTTAGAAAACAGGAGAATTGTGAAAATATTAGCTATTACAGTTATCCAGAACTTAGATAATATAAGTTATTACAGTCATCCAAATTAAAGATAGAAAAAAATAATAACACATGCACCTAAATAGTTATTCAATATGACATAAATAAAACATTTATCATTCCACCCAAATTCTATTAGCTATTGCATTGCGCATAATTCCTAGTAACATACATATAGATTAGAAAAAGTTGAGTCAAAACATTTAAAGAGTACAGAATACAAACATCCAAATTATTCAAATTTAGTTTTACAATCATCCAAATTTAAATAGTACAACATACAGTCATCCAAATTTAAAGAGTGCATAATACAAACATCTAAATTAAAGATAGACATAACATAAAACAGTCACATCACAACTACAGATTCATCACCCAGGCCATTTTCTTGTCATCTTCAAACTTAAGAAAGAAACATCGGAATATCACAGAATGCTCAAGCTTATCAATGGCCTTAGCAAAATGCACATCATCAACTCCATCCAGCTTCCTTAAGATATCAACACATTGTTCAAAGTGTTAGTAATGTTTGTCAGTTTTAGTGGAGGAGATAGCCTCATCGCTGTTTGCAGTGCCGGGAGTCACATTAGGAGTTGAGTTTTCCCCTTTTTCATAGGTGGATACGACACTACCCACGCTTTGACTAATGGACTCAACTTTCATCAACATCATCATCAATATCTAAGTCAACAGAAGCACGAGACGAGGACCCTGGAAAGGATGAGGGTAGCCTAGTGGAAGGTCGGATGTGTTCATCCACAGCTTCACTACCTCCCACTATGAGACTCATTTGTCTATATATTAAATATAAGACTTACCCTGGAATTTCCCCTTGCAACCCTTATGCATCTACAATATAATATAATTAATTATTTGTAAATGATATTACTAAATTGTAATCTCAACTTATTGCACTAGATTGAAGTATACAAACCTTATCCAACCTATCCCATCATTTAGGCTCCATTGTCATCATATTAGTAGCATCATCAAAACCAACTCCTGTTTCCCTTATGAAACAAACGGTGGTCTTTTTTTAAATTGTTGAATTTGTTCCTTATCCTAATCTTATTATACGATGGTCCAAGAGTAGTTTTAACGCCTTTACGAATATGGGTCCACCCAATTTTGGTAAAAGTTTCATCTGACTTATAACCGAATTTCACTTGCTCCTCCATCAGATTAAACAATACATCAAGCTGGGTTTTCCCCCAAGTTTTTCCATCGTCTAGCTCCTTATTGATGTTAGTGGTATTCATCTAGATGATTTCTAATCAAGTCAATTCATTTGATATATGAGCAAACTAATATTGTAAAACTATGACAGAATTACAGATTTTCAATAACACATATTTTCAAACTATCAAATTGACATCAATTCATGCAGCAATTTCAAATCCATTGTAATTCAAGACAAACACTATAATTCATTGTAATTATGCCCACTATAATTCAAGACAAACTTAAGCAAAATTATGTGAAGCAATAAACCAAACTGAAACTCTAAACCCCCAAAAATTATAGCTACAAAAATTCACCAGACTTAATCTACAAAAATTCTCCAAACTTAAACTGAAGACCTAAACCCCCAAAAATCAATTCAATATAGAACCAAATTCACTAGACTTAATTTGCAAAAATTGTAGCTGTAAAAATTAGGACATAATCTGACCTCACAAGAAACCCTAAACCCCAAAAAATTATACCAAATTCACCAAATTCATATATACATACACTTATACGCATATATACACAGAAATATATACATGCCCTATACACCAAATTCATACATACACACACATAGTTTTACACACACACACAGAAAAACATGAACACACACACACAAAATTGAGGAATTTTCACACATACACAGAAACACACACACATACACAAAACCCTAAAAAATTATAGAAAATCGCAAAAATTGAGCTCGAATAAGACATATACATATATGGGGGAAGAGTGGATAAGCTAAACAATAAAACCATTAAGCAAACCTGAGTTCAAATCGAGAACGAAATTGCCTCTCTGTGCAAGTTGTGTTGAAACCCAAACGCGCTCCAATCGAATCCCTAGGCGTCGCTTCTCGTTGTGAAACCCTAGATCGGGCGAAAGTGAGGATGAAAATGATGATTTCGTGGCTGAATCTTGAGTCGTGTGTAAAATCGCCTCAAATCGCCATGAGCCCTAGCAAGAGTTGTCAGTTGAAATGGAGAGACGAGAAACATCTTCGAACATGATTTTTGGTTGTGTTTTTCTTTTTGTTTTTCAACGTTTTTTCTTTAGTTTTTTTAATCAGAATTGTGTTTCTTGTACAGTGCAATAAACTCAAGGAAACACCAAAAACGTATTTTTTAAAATAAACTAAGGAGAGACGTATGTTTTTTTACTATGGACTAACACCTTGGCCTAAAAATAGAGAACCAAACAAGTTTTTAAACCAACAAACCCAAACACAAATAGAAACAAGGCCTACCAAACAGACCCTAAATAGTCAAAGTACTTATTTTGTCAAAAATAAGTGTTCACTTTTGAAAAGTAAAAATATTTATTTTATTAATTTAACCTTTATGTATTAAAATAATAAAAACTTATATTATAAACTATCACATTATCATGAATCTCATCATGGGTAAAGTTAACAATTCATACCCTATTCATATAATAAAAAATATTAAAACTTATCATATACACTTAAAATAGGATTTAATTCCCGAAAAAACTAGAAAAATAAATTTGGAATAAAACGCAATAACGTATACTAGAGTCCGAATTAAAGGAAATTTGGAATATATATAGAGATTAAAGAAGTACACAAATAAATTGTTTTTAATTGTATGAAAATTCGGGAAGGTGGGCCCAGAGGCCACTCGTGTGGGAAACTAGGTGGCAGACAGCTAACGATGAGCTGATATTAACTCATATCTTTCAAAATTGAAAACGTGTTGACATGCCGTCACTTTAAAACAAAATCTTTGTGACGGCGTGTTTGTCGTGTTTTGCCACGTAAGCATTTATTGAACTTTTTCTCACTTATTAGACAAACACTGTAAAATATACATATCAATCGAAATTGGGTTAATTTCATTTACACCCCTCAGATATGTCTTAATTTCAATCACATCCTCTTATATTTAATTATGTTCTATAACACCATTTACGGTTTGAGATTCTCATCATTTACACCCCTGATCACTTTTAGAACAAAAATGCCCCTACTCAAAATACCCACTATCTCTATTCCTAAAAATATCTCTATTCTCAAGCACCAATTATCCATATTCCTAAATATATATATAAAATTTGAAAATAATATATAAAATTCAAAATATATATATAAAATTCAAAAAATATATATATAATTTGAAAATAATATACAAAATTCAAATAATATATACAACTTGAAAAAAATATATAAAAATAAAATATATATATATATATATTTGAAATATATATATAAAATTTTAAATATATATAAAATTCGAAATATATATATATATATATATAATTGTTTAAAATATATAAAATTCGAAAACAATATATAAAATTTGAAAATAATATATAAAATTCAAAAAATATATATATAATTCAAACAATTTTATATATATTTTATTTTTCCAAACCATCATGGGGATCATGGGGAAGCACATGATGGTGTCACTTGAAAAGTTCAATCTAGACCATTTAGATTGTCAATATATCTTATGTGTTTATTTGGTGTTCTACTGAAGTAAAGGTAGTTGATAAACAATTGTATCATTTGTTTTCAAAGAATCAAATTCTACATGGTTTATATGTGACACCATTGGTTATAACTTAAGTGTTATACCCTCACCATTTATTTTTTCGAAAACAATTTTATATATATATTTTTTGAATTTTATATATTATTTTTGAATTTTATATATTGTTTTCGAATTTTATATATATATTTTAAATTTTATATATTATTTTCGAATTTTATATATTTTGTGAATTTTATATATTGTTTTTGAATTTTATATATATTATTCGAATTTTATATATTATTTTCGAATTATATATATATTTTTAATATTTTTTTTCAAGTTGTATATATTTTTCGAATTTTATATATTATTTTCGAATTATATATATATTTCAAATTATATATATATTTTTAGGAATATGGATAGTGGGTGTTTGAGAATATGGATATTTTTAGAAATAGGGATAATGGGTGTTTGGGTTAGGGCATTTAAGTCCCAAAAGTGATCAGGGGTGTAAATGATGAAAATTTCAAACCACAAGAGGTGTTAATAAAAATACTCAAATATAAAGAGATATAATTGAAATTAGGACATACCTGAGAGGATATAAATGAAATTAATCCATCAAAATTTAAAAATGTTATAATATTACTTGGTCCAATTTAGTTTTCCACGTTTCACATTTCAAATTTGTTTTTTGATATTTTATATTTTCAATTTTATCATTTGATAATATAATATAATATTAATTTTTAGTATGACCCATTCTTTTTTAAAGTTAATAAAAAGTGATAATATGAGAAAATATATAATAATATTATATTATGATTCGAAATTGGACAATTAATTTGAGAAAAGTAAAGTAGACAAATTGGACAACTAAACTGAGAAGGAGGGAGTATTACTCAAGAGTCAAGACTTTTTTTAGGCAATATTTTTTAGTAGTGTTAACTTCATTTACACTTATGAGGTTTGTTTTTATTTCAACCAGACCTTCCCAAATTTGAGAATCTTCATTTACACCTTTTATTTTTCAAACCCACATTATTTAGACCCCTTATATTGAAATTACCCTCAATGTTGAGATAAGTAGGGTTGCACACAAAACCGAAAAAATTGAAAAACCGAACTAAAACCGGCTGTTCGGTTCGGTTCGGTTTTAAGAAGATTCAGTTCGGTTAAAGTTTTCAAAATTCAAAAACTGATTTTTTCGGTTAGGTTTCGATTTTTACCTTCCAATAACCGAACCGAACCGGTTTTATAATATATCATATATTATATTATATATGTATTATCTATATGTTTATTGTAAGTATCAAGTCCTCTAAAAAAATAGACATAGAATTCATTATGGAATTAATTTACTTCTAAATCAAAAAAAAAAAAGATAATCCACCTTTGAATTTTCTTTCAAGACTTTTTCTTTATGTTTATATTAAAAATGTATACATGTATAATGATTTATTTATCTGCCTTTTACCCTTCATAAGTTCAATTCTTTCTAAAAAGTGGAAATTCCAGCTTCATATCCCATAACAATATGAACAAAAATATGGCATCTTCCACGGTTTGGTTACAGTAATGAACAAAAATATCACAATAATAAAAAATTTACTAAAAAATTTAAAATATCTAAAAAATGTTAAAAACCGAAACCGAACCGAAAAAATGGTTTGGTTTGGTACGATTTCTTTTACTAATGGTTTTTATTTTTAGAAAACTGAAAATAACGGTTAGGTTACGGTTTCGGTCGAAACGTACCATACCGTACCATGCACACCCCTAGAGATAAGTGATGTTTGGAAACAAGGTTTGTTGAGATATGTGGTGTTTGGAAACAAGGTTTTGGGCTTATTTACTAACAGGAAACGTTTTCTATTTCTTGCTTTTACTTCCTGAAATGAAGAAGTAAAAATAAAATCTTGTTTCCCAATTTATTTCTACTTTTGCCATTAAGTAAACGTTTCCTCTAGTTGTAAAGAAACAGGAAACAAAAAAAATGGTACTTCCTCTTTTTGTTTCCTCTCACATTCAAAATGACCAAATTTCAAAGTTGTAAAATTGAGACTTTCATGTCTTTCACATTAATAAATTTAAATATTATATAAAAATAATAATAAATATTTTTATAAATTAAAGAAAAAATATTTATAAATTAAATAAAAATAAATGAATAAATAATAATAAACAAAATAAATAAATAAATAGATTAAATAATACATAAAAATAATAATAAATAAATAATAATTACGATAAAAAAATAAAAATAAGAAATACAAAAAATATAAATAAAAAATATTTTTATAAATTAAATAAAAATATAATAAATAAAATATTAAATAAATTATATTTATAAATTAAATAAAAATAATGAATGAATAATAATATAAATAATAAATTAAATATATTTATAAATTAAATTAAATTAAATAAATAATAAATAATAAATTAAATAATATACAATAATAATAATAAATATATAAAACTTGTGATAAATAAAAAATAAAAAATAATAAGAAATACATATAATAAATAAATAAAATATTTTTATTTTTCTTACTGCAAGAATATCAGTACCAAATAGGCTTCTCGTTTATACTAAAAGTATGCTATTGTTTATACAATATTTACAAGATAGTTGATTTCATTAGAAAAATAAAAAGTAAGAACAAATTATTTTTAGTAAACTTACTTTCTGTTTTTTATTTTTGTTTCTGAAAAAAATCAAAATTTAGTAAACAAAATTTTACTTTTTGTTTCTTTTAGAGGAATCAAAATTATGATTCTACTTCTTCAGAAAATAGAAACATGAAACGTTTCATGTTAGTAAAAAGACTCTTACTACCCTCATATTTTATTATCCAAACAAGACTGTTGACCCAAGGTTTTCCACCATGGGTAAACATGACATTTTGATGATAACAAACCATTGAATGTGGTGAATTTAATGTCTACTTGAGTTATGCTTAATAGGTTATTGATTCAAGATAAACTCAAGAGAGCTAGTGGATCCATGAGAAGATCAAGTAAGGTGCTTAGAGCTCAAAAGACATTGGAGACAGGGATGGAGACATCAACCCAAAGCTTAAAGGAATTGAAGATCAAAGAAATGAGTAAAATAGTCTTGGGTGAGTGCTAGATTAAATGTAAAGTTATTTTTGAAATAAATTATTTGAAAGCTCAACTCTTGATCATATAGCATATAGGATCATGTATATCATTCATGAGTCCTTTCATCATTAGCATTAGACTATGAACATCATTTAGTCTTTGCTAAAGTTGAGTTAGTTCAAGCTTTCATAAGCTATGGAAGAACTCAACAAAGATGTCGTCCTAGAACCATTAACTTAACTCATATCACTTGAAATGGATTCTAGATGCATGTTAAAGCTTTGAATAAAATTGTTAAAACATGAAAAGCTTTTGTCTAATATTGAGAATTTGTTTAAATTGGAAAAACATTTTATGATCTCAATATTGACTTTAGGCATATCAAGGACCTTAATAAGTTTCTAAGACATCCTAGGAGTGTGTCTAAGTCATTTCGGAAAAATCCCAAAAGATTTCACGAAAAACCATCAAGTGGGTTAAAAGTTCGAAATGAAGCATCACATTCAAGCGACCATATCGCACTCAAAAATGGGTCAAATAGAGTGATTCAAAAACCTAAAATCAAGATCTTGAAGTCTTCTTTCCAAAAAGCTAAAGAACGACTTTATCCGAGTTACGGAACTCTAGTTATGACCAAAAGAGTGAACTGTGTCGAAACTGGGCTGAACAGCCCAGTCGACTGGGTAACCACCCAGTCGACTGCCTGTTGACCCAGTCGACTGGGCCAAGAAGGCCAGTCGACTGGCTGAGCCAGAGAGTTACAAATAAATTTCGGAATGAATTTTTGAAGACCCAGCCGACTGCCCCAAAACCCCCAGTCGACTGCCTCATCCGGAATTTGAATTCTAATGGCTAGTTTCGGATCCAAAGTGTTCCAAAACTTCCTCAAACACCCCCAAACGGCTATATTATGTTCCTATACTATATATATGGCTTATATGAGCCAAAAATGGTAAAGAGTAGAGAGGGAGATAGGAGTATGAAAGATCTATCATTTATGCTTCAATATTGAAATTATTTTTGGGTAGAAAACTCCTACATGAATCACCACATGAGCATCATTCATATTTTCTTCTTGTGATTCATTCTTCATACTTGAGTTGAGCTTTTCAATTGAGTATTTCATTTATGACTCTAAGTATGTGAGGAAGTGAGCTTTGAATTTCTATATCCATTTATTGAGAGATATTGTTGTACACTCAAATTCAATTTTTATTCATTTGAGAGTGAAAGTCCAAGAAGTTGTCTTGGCATGGGAATGGCTTGTTGAAGCTTTGTAAAGGTTTCTCTCAACCTTAAAAAGAGAGGATTTGGTTGGCCCTCCACCCGCAAGAGTGAGCAATGGTCGGCTCTTCACCCGGAAGCAAGAGTGTTCGAAGGTTGGCTCTCCACCCGCAAGAGTGAGCAAGGTTGGCTTTTCACCCGGAAGAAGGAGCGTGTAAGGGTTTGCTATTCACCCGGAAGAATGAGGCATGTAAGGGTTTGCTTATCCCCGGAAAGAGAAGCACGATAGTGGAATCCTTGAGAGGTTATCTCAAGGCATGGAGTAGACCAAAGATTTGGTTGAACCATGTAAAAATCTCGGTGTCTATGGTGTGCATTTTCTCTAACCCTTATCTCTTTACTTTAAAAGCAATTGCCATTTATAATCTTGAGATTTATATATATCAATGCTATGGAATTGCTTGTGTTTGTGTATCCATGAAGAGGTTAGGAAAATGCATAGTTGAAATGAATTAAAATTGTAAACATGATTAGATTATATCTTAGACTACCTTCTCATTTAGATATAATCCATGTGCACACCAAGTGTTTGATAAAATTCATATTCAACACACCTTAGCATAATATGTTCATATGCACCCCAAGTGTTTGACACAATGCATATTGAATATATCATTCTTCTTAAGAGTTTATATGCACAAAATGTTTAATTACTTTTTGTAAACTCTTCAAAGTATTCTTTATGACAAATAACACTTTGCATCATTTCTATACATATGTGAGAAAAGTGCTTATACATATTAAGTTGTAATGAATGCTTGAACTAGTTCTCATTCTTGAATCCATTATGTATATATTTGGTAATGCAATTTATTATTCATGATTCAAAGTATGAAATGAGGTAGTCACTTAAGGATCATCTATCTAACTAAGTGTTTGACTAGAGCTCTACAAAGATTACTTTTGTTAAAACAAAGTCAAACAAAAAAAGACTCAAAGTTTGTAATTGACCCTATTCACCCCCCTCTAGGTGTCAATATGTGGCCAACAAAGACATTAATTGTTTTTTGGCATAAATAAAAAAACAAATTCGTTTATAGCAAAATATTTAAAAACCAAGAAAAAAAATCTAATTGGAATTTCAAAATATTTTTTTATATTTTACAATAATTAATAGTTCGGAAAAATATATTGGCATTAATTTATTTATTTTTGGCATAAATAATAAAAATTAATTTATAGTAAATATATAAAAACTGAAAAAATATCTAATTGGTTGTTCAAAATATTTTTTTAATATTTTGGACTTAACGTTTATATGCCAAAATAAAAAATTAATGCCGAAATAGTTTTTACGAACTATCAATTATTGTAAAATATAAAACATTTAAGTCCGAATTTTTAAATAATATTTTGAACTATTAATTAGAAATTTTTTTAATTTTAAAATTATTTTTTATGTATTTTATTATAAACGAATTTGTTTTTTTTTATTTATTCCAAAATATAAAAAAAAATTAATGCCTTGTTTGAATAATGAAAATTAAGGGTAGTAAACATTATTTCCAAACACCCCCTATTTCAACATTAAGGGTAGTTTAGCTATTAAGTGGCATTAGGGGGTGTAAATGATGTGAGTTTGAAAAAATAAGGGGTGTAAATGAAGATTGTCAAACCTGAGGGGATCTTATTAAAACAAAAGCAAACCTCAGGTGGTGTAAATGAAACGGGTCCGGTTTCTGGGCGGGTGTACCCTCCCCGGTCCCATAACCGTTAAGAAAATTCCATCACATCCCCATCTTAAACGGGGTGGGAGGTGACCTGTCCACGTCCCTGTCGGGCGAGTGCCCACCGGTACCCGTTAACAATTGAATTTTTTTCAAATATATCTCTATAATTCAAAAACATTCGTAAAATTATATGCTTAAAACACTAAATTCAACATTATAAGAACTAAACAACCCATCAAATTATCCCATAATCCAAATTACAACACATTCTTCTAAAAATAATAGCCAAAGAGAATAACAAGTTTACTTGCAAAAGAGTTTAGGGTTAGTGGATTACACTTATTATATCTATAGATATATATAATATTTAAATGAGCGTGCTTTTCTCCCCAACATCAACCCCAACCCCATCCCCCATATAGTATAAACGGGACATCCAAAATCGCTATAAACGAGGGTACGTGATGGGGCAAATTGCGATCCTTAATGTCATATGCTAAAATGTGCACAAATAAAAATTCATTATTTAATTTGGTCCACTTTACACAGGATCATCTAATTAAAATTATGAAAGTAAAAATAAGTAAATTAAAATGTTGTCTAAGGCCTTATTTGATTTTTGTTTTTGTTTGATGTTTTTTGTTTTTTGTTTGCTACAGTAGTTGTTTTTCAAACAAAAACATGTTTGACTCGCGTTTTGTTTCGAATAATAAAAAATATTTGTATTTTTTTAACTCCTTTTTGCAAAAAAATAAAAAAGGTTTATTTATTTATTTATTTTTGCTATTCACTCAAATATATATATATTTACACCACCACCACCACTTCCCTTCGCCCCAAAATATCATATATACACATGTATATATTTACAACAAAAACATTACTACCTATGTCCTATATTAGTTGTCTACTATTGCAACTTTACTTGTCCCAAATTACTTGTCCAGTTTCGAACTCCACTGTGTTGGCCTTGAAATTTATTCTCGGACAATAAATCCTATTTTGATATTAACAAAACATTTAAAGCGTGTTTAATACTAATGAATTACCGAGTTCATGTTTTCAGCAAAAGACAGGTGAACGACTCGGAAAACAAGCACGGAAAGAAAACGACTTGGAAAGCAAGCTCGGAAAGAAAGATTGAATAAAAGCGAAAAGCCGAGAAAGAAATTGAAGCGCGAAAATGAAAATTCAAATATTCAACGCAAAAGGCGAAAGTCGAAGACTCAAGACTTGGGGTAGATAGGTCAGAGAGCGATCATTGTAACAAGGTAATTTTATGCGTCAATATTATCGTATAAGCTCAAGTATAAAATGAACCGAACTCAAATAGAATGAAAAATGCTTTACCGAACTTAAACGGAAGGAAAAATATTTTTATCAAATGTTTTTCCAAGTTATAGTCGACTAGAATTACCATGTGTATTTCAATATAGTCGACTAAAACAATCAGTAGCTACAGATTTTTCATCCACATCAAAGTAGTCGACTAAAAGAGTTTTGAGTCGACTAGACTACAAGAAGTAGTCGACTAGAACTCATTCTAGTCGACTAGATGAATCAATGTAGTCGACTAGATGTTGCATTATAGTCGACTAAAAGGAAAGAGTAGTCGACTAGTTGCACCTTAAAACCTGCAATTTTATCATAAAACATTTTCCATGTTTTAAGGATCGTGCTTAATGGTTTTCAAACGACTCTTGACTCTAATAATTCAATACTCAATGTCTTAACCCTAATACAATGCTATATATAGAATAAGATGAGTTCATTGAAGAGTAAGAGAGTTGAATCAAATAGAAAAGAAGGCTTCATCTTTTACAGAAAATTTTCTGCAAAATCCATTGAAGGCAAGAAACAAAAATATGATTTTCTGCAAAATCTTTTAAAAACAAAAACTCTAGTTTCTCCTTTTATTCTCCAAATATTATTCATTGATACATCCTTTGAGAATATATTTCTAGAGCTATTAAAAAATTACAAAAAACACTTGAGCTTATATTGATTTATCTTCCATAAAAACCTTTGGGTTTTGAGTGTTTTTGTTCTTGAGTGATTTTATTGATTACATACGAATTTGTAATCTCGGACAAATGAAGTTCACAGATTGTTCAAGAGAGGGTTGTTCTCTTGATTAAGAGCAAACTCGAGAGTCTTGTGTTGTAAATGTTTGTCATTCCACCTGTGAAGGAAGTGCCATAGTGAAAGGATTGAGAAAAGTCTCAAGAAGGGGTTCTTGAGCCAAGGAGTAGGAGTTACCGAACCTCGAAAAATCGCGGGGTCAATCTCTCTATCTCTCTTTCCTTATTTCATTAATTTGCATGCTATATTTACTTGAATATCTTGTATACTAATTAGTCTTGTGATTAGTTGTTAGATAAATTGAATTGAATTTATTCACTTGACTATTGAAGAAATTGAGTATTGATTATATATTGTTCCAATTTCGAAAAGGAGTAGAAATATTTTGATTACCCTATTCACCCCCCCTCTAGGGTTAATTAGTGACTAACACACTGCAATTTCACATCCCACTTTCCCCAACTACCCTTCATCCACTAATTTCAAACAAATACCGGATCCCACCATAATACTATATTATTAAGGGCAAAATTAAAAATTTACACTAGTCAACCTTAATCTATAAAATATTAAAAAATCCAAATTAAACAAGTATTGTGGGACGGAAGAAATAATACAAAACATATTTATATTTTAGATTTTAGCATTCTATAAATACAAACATATATTTCTGTTTTTCTAAATTTTACACTAACAAATACAAACAAAAAGCAAACTGGCCTAAATTATGAAAATGTATATGAAATTCACACACTTTAAAATGTCATTAACAATTGAATCTTGAGAATATAATTGATAAATTTACAAGGTCGACAGATGGAGGTCAGCCGTTGGTGACAACTAATTAAGATATATAGCATATAATTTGTGTCTCTTAAAAAAATATTTTGAAAAGTTTATGTAGTACCGGCTTCTCCAAAATAATGTCTTGAGCTTCTCTAATTTTCTCTGCACAAAAGTATAATAGAATTCTATTAAATAAAACTCTTAAATCTTCTTTTATTTTCACTTAATTAAAAGGCACATTAATCGTAGTAAGGATGAGATAACAAAAATTTTGAAATAAAAATGAATAAGCTAGTTTTAATCTACCGACATTAGGTGTGAAGATTAAGAATTCAATTCCAAGTAAAAACAAGTAGATATTCTTCTAATGAATTTGTATAGTGTAATTTAAATATATTTGACTAGAGATATTCACCAACCATTTAATATATATTTTCTCTGTCCTAAAATAAGTGTTCACTTTCATAACTTTATCCGTCCCAAAATTTCAATACAATATAATCTTATATTTTCTCAACTTATCCCTCTTTATTAACTTCAAAAATTAATGGATTATACTAAAAACTAAAACTATATTATATTTTTAAAGAACAAAATTAAAAACATAAAATATTCTATTTTTTTTAAAAAAATAAATATAAATACTTATTTTGGAACAGAACTACTCCCTTATATATACATGATAGTATGGTATAGGTATACATACACGGTTGTTTTCCTTTCTTTTCCCATTTCAAGTGGCACAATCAAAATAAACACTCATAACAACTAACATAATGTATACCTTAGGATGTTCTATCTATATAATTAAAGGAGATGTTACCAATAATCTAAAGTACCCATCCACAATAATGAATGGCATGCATAAAAAATAAGGATGAAGAATCCCACCATGGTCCTATTTTATTAAAATAAATTTCTCCTACCTAGAACAAGCAAATGATTGGGGGAATAAATGACAAAGAACTCATGGTCCACATGTAAAGAGAGAGGTGGTGTGATATTATTTTGAAAGATAGGGCTCATCTGAAAAAAGTAGACTAGTCTTATGCCCAATAGACTGAGTCATGAGGGTCCATCATACACAGTAGGAGGACAGCTGGTTTTTGTTCATCAATTAACTCAAAATAGGCAGCTATCTAACTTTGAAAGGCACAATCCTACCTCCACTTCCATCAATCATCTCTATTCAAGTAATGTAATGACCCTTCCTGTCATTTCACTTCATTACAACTACACTTTATATCTCATATTTTGGAAGTTGTGAGGATGGTTTAATTAATCTTCAGTGTTGACATCAATGCTAACACATTAAACAGGGCAAATTTATTTATTTTTAGACATTTTTGTTACATTACTGAATAAAAAAATGAATTTTGAGATATCCTAGAATGAAACAGGGATTTTGTGTATGGATGAACTCTATTATGTTTGGGTAAAGTATTTATTTGGTGTCTGGAAATCAGTTTTATTTTGTTTTATTTTAATTAGTTCTGCATCCTGTGGATGTGTTTGGAACACATCCTTTTTTGTTATTAGGATGCATAAAAATAGGTATTAGAAATTAGTCATTTTCTATAATTTATATATGTGATTATCAGTGTTAACGAACACACCAACTCTGTGTCAAAATTAAACCAATCTATATCATATGGAAGGAACAATTAGTGAGAACCTTTTCAGTGACATGATAGTATGATACATAACCAAAATGAATAAATATTGATATAATATCGTGAATGATGCTTCCTTTGTCCCAATTTATAAGGTTGTTTTGGAGAATTTACTATTTTAATATATTATATTGATAATAAATGAAATACCAATTTTATTTTTGATCCCATTATAATGATGTCATGATTTATTTTGTAAATAATTTTTAATTTCAATATATGAAGGATAAATTAGTAAAGTGGTATGATGAAGTGATTTGACTTTTCAAATAAAACACCTATTTTGAGACGGATAAAAAAGTAAAATTACACACTTATTTTGAAATAGAGGGAGTACATAATATATGTTGTGTATACTGTATACATAAAGTAGGGTCCGTTTGGATACGGAGAAAATAATTTTTGTTTTTTACTGTTCACCAGATTAAAAAAAAAAACACGTTTGGCAGACGCGTTTACTGTTCACTTTTTTTTTTCTAAGAAAACTGTTTTCTGTGAATAGTGTGTAAAAGTGGTGAAAACATCCAATACAACTTTAAGTTTCGTTTTTTTGAGTTTTTTCACTATTTAGGGTACCACCTCCGCCACCGCCCCCAACGCCGCCGCCACTGCCACAGGCCCCCACCACCTCCGGTTGCCGCCGGGAGCCAAGCCCCACCGCCGCCAGTCACCCACCACCGCCGCCGCCGCCGCCGGTCACCGCCGGCCACCAATATCATTTTATTTTTCAATACAAATTTTCATCCAAACGCTTTTTGTTTTTAGTTTTTTGCTGAAAAAAATAAAAACAAATACAAAAATAATTTTTATATTTGAAGACAGAAAACAAATACAAAAAACAGGCTTTCCAAACGCACCCGTAATGTTTTTCTGTTTTCGATGAATAAGAAAGTTATTCACATAAAATATATTGACATAATATTTCCGCTAGTAGTGTGTGTAACTGTGTATATGGATAAATGATTTTCTGTTTTTGAGAAATAATAAAATTGTTCACGTCAAATATATTGGGTCGTGGAATGTGATTGATTTAACGTAAATAATTATCATAGAAAATATAAAAAATATACTAAATAATTATTATAATTGGTGCGGATAAATTTTGTATCCACCGCATGAATAAAAACTTATCTTTGTGTGTGTACACCCACATCTATCTATATATATATCCGGTCCGTTTGGCTCATGAAAAAACTGTTTTTTATTTTATTGTTCACTCATTTTAAAAATAAAAACTCGTTTGACAAACGCGTTTACTGTTCACTTTTTTTTTCCCAAGAAAACTGTTTTCTGTGAATAGTGGATAAAAGTGGTGAAAATACCAAATACAACTTTTAGTTGTTTTTTAAGTTTTTTCACTGTTTAGGGTACCACCTCCGTCACCGCCTCCATCGCCGCCACCGCCATCCCCCGCAACTGGTTGCCGCCGCTGGCCCCCACCACCTCCGGACGCCGCCGCCGCCGCCGCCGCCGCCGCCCACTAATACCATTTTATTTTTCAATATAAATTTTGATCCAAACGTTTTTTTATTTTTAATTTTTTGCTGAAAAAAATAAAAATATAATTTTTATATTTGAAGATAAAAAATAAATATAAAAAACAAATTTTACAAACGCACCCATCATCAAGTATGTACTCCATAATTCAGTTTCCAAGTACCTGTATATATTTCAAATATTGAAACAAATGCACACATACTCACTAGTAATCATACATAATTATCACAATATTATCCCCACATGAATTGGACATTCAACATTCTTTTGGGGGGACTAAACTTAATACCCTATTAATTTACAGTGTTGGACCATAGTTTTATCATCTACTTTTGTGAATTAATTTCAAGATTAATGAGCAGGTCACAACTCAGTATTGTCAACCCCAAAAAAATTGACTAAATTTGGTTCAATTCACAACAACTGATATGGGTAACTTGAAATAAGTGAAATATTATTACCATCTCTACAAACATAAAACAAAGATTTACATCAAAACTCAAACTATACAACTTCTATAATTCAGTTTGTCCTCCAATTTTGGTGTCTTGTAGTCCACATTACAATCATTTTTGCTATGAACATTCAAACTATACAATTTTTTATTATTATTAGAATACAAGAAGCCAAAAATGGAGTATATGTAACTCTCCTTATTTCCTATGTCCAACCCATTTACAAACATGAGCAACCTCACGTGCGGTCAAAGTCAAATCCCCCACCACCCCAACCCATGAACTTTGACCTGACCCGACCCGAAAAAGTCAACCAACCCAACAAGGGTTGCAATGCCCACGACGACGCGCACGTTAGCGCTTATTCAAGCTATCCCACAAAGATGCGCACTGCCTCCTCGCGAACCCAACCTCCCTCTTCTCCAAATCATAAACCACCTCAAACCCCTGCTGCTGATAGTTCCCGAGAATCCCCACGGGCCCACCGGACTCAGCATCATCACCACTGTCCATCAGCATCATACAACCCACCCTCCTCTTCCCCTTCCCATCATCACCACCGTCCAAAAACTCGTAAAAATAGTTCCTCCTAGGCAACACCACACTCGAATTCCCCCCAAAATGCAACACCACCATAGGCACCACCGCACTCACCGAGTTGCCCATATAATAACACGGACTCAGTCCCGTGTTATCCTCAATTCGACTCGCCCGTTTATGAACCCGCCCGACTCGGCGGTCGAACTCAGTCACAATTGACTCATACAAAGCTGTCGGCAACATTGTAAAAGTTGTCCCGGAATCCACCACCATCCCGCCATTTCCTCTTCCGTCCACCCTCTTCATGCTCTTTGGCGCCAAAATCCGCCGTCCGCCGACGGTGACTGCCTCGAGCCCGACACAGTAGAAATAAGGGTGTTTCGGGTTGTCCAGCATAGGAGTGTATGCAAACTCAATTTCATTATCAATTCTCTCTACTTTCTTCCCTTTATTATCGACCGAGTTACGACCAAGAATGAGTGGACTCGGCGAGTGAGCTCGGTCGGCGTCGAACGAGTGAGAGACTAGACAGTAAGAGAAGCGATTACCCAATTGGGGAGAATGAGCCGAGAGCTGCGCGGGAAGGGAGAGGAGGCCGCGGCCGAAGCCGGCGACGCCGATGGGCTCGCCGAGGGCGGAGTGAGCGCAGCCGAATGTGAAATTGGGGAGAAACAGAGGCGGCGACGACATGGGTATTGATAATTTGTCTCTGTAAAGGCGCGCAATGAAGCTGCCGTCGCCGTAGGCGTAGTAGAGAGGGGGGCATTTATAGGCGGCGCAGTCTGAGATTTCGATGGTCTCGAGGGGGCAATTGGCGATGGCACAGAGGTCGGAGGAGGGGAGGGAGGAGTGTGCGGCGGAGCAGGCGGGGGACTTGCAGGTGACGGCGGTGGTTTTGGCGGCAGAGAGGTTGAAGGCGGTGGGGTTGGAGATGGAGGATGGGTTGTATTTACCGTCGCAGAGGATGCATTGGAAGGGGGAGCAGGGGAACCAGACGAGGTCGGAGCCGGTGTCCATGTAGAGGGAGATGGTTTGGGAGGCGAGGGAGAAGGAGAGGGTGTAGTCGGTGCCGGGGGAGAGGGGGAGGGAGACCTGGTTGTGGGCGGTGGTGGTGGCGGTGCGGCGGTGGTGGTGGAAACGGGCGGCGGAGCGGGTGGAGGTGGATTTGAGGAGGTGGTGGGTACTGTTGAAGTGGGAGGTGGAGAGAGAGTGGGTCAGAGGGAGGAGTAGGAATTCTGAGGAGGAGAGAGAAATGTGGGTTGTAGAGATTGTAAGGAAGATGAAGAAGAAGACGGAGGAGGCCATATTATGGGAGTGTACTGAAAACAGAGCAGTTTTGAGTTCTTTACAATATGTGTGTGTGTGTATATATATATATATATAGAGAGAGAGAGAGAGAGAGAGAGAGAGAGAGAGGGTATAAATTTGAATATTGAAAAGAGAAAGGAAGGAGGTTTATAAAGGGGTTGGGGTTATGGGAGTGAGGAGAAGACGACGAAGGTTCTAGGGGTATTTGGGAAGTCTAATCCTCCACTAGAACACCATGGCCTTATCAAGGTTTTTTTAGGTGGTATCAATTTTAATTTAAGTATTACACACATTAATCTCAATCATCCATTTTAAACGTTTTTTATAGATTTAATGATCAATTAAAATTATTTGTTATCCTAAACAAAATTAATCAAGTATAGATTAATATAAATGTGAAAAATAAATTAGGAGATGACACAAAGATTTTACGTGAAAAACTTTAAAATAAATCTCATGCAAAAAAACACGAATATCAGTGGTACTGAGGCATTATGAATAAAAAATTGTACCGACTCTATGAAGACTAGACTTATAATAGCTCTCATTGTCTTTCTTCACTCGACGTTCGAAAGTCTTGATTCACTCAAGCTCTACGAAGTTCTTGCTTCAATCTCCGTACTCTGACGGCTCGACTTCTCAACGGTTCAACTTTCCATGAAGCTTCTCGCTCCAATCTCCATACTCTGATATCTGATGGCTTTGCTTCTCAATGGATCAATGAAAACAAGTTTTACAGGGTGGTGTGATGATTTTTTTAACAACTAAATCATTCAATTGTGTATAAAGATCTCAAGCGTTGAAACACAATTGAATAACCTCCATAAACTAGATTGAACTTTGATATAAGACATAATAACACAGCTCACAAAACCAAAAACCACGCCTTTTCTCTTAGGTTTATAGAGAAGAGTCTCCAACTAGGGTTTGAAATCCTTTTCTTTCAAAGATTTATCTTTTGACCATTAAGTCTCCAAATATTGACTAATATACCAGTAATAACTCTTAAACACGTCCTTAGATGGGGATAAGTCATTATAACATCTGAACAAACCGTCTTGAAAAATTGAAGTCGGCCCAGTCGAGTTCTCGACTTATATTCCAATGAAACTCCATTGCGTCCTCATGACGTCTTCATGGCGCCCCAAACCCACTTGCTTTAGCGCAATGGTGAGTGCCTAGGCACCACTTTGGGCATGGTCGAGTTCTCGACCTATGGGCGAGTTCTCGCCGAGTACAAAAATGTGTCTTTATGTTTCTTTTGTCTATTCGTGGCATTGTACCATTTATTTCCAACTCCACATAAGTTCTTAGTTACTCAATACTTGATTTGAGTTTTGAAGAAGCTTGTTGATGTCTTTACTTGGCCACGACAACTTTCCTAACTCTATCCAAGTTCACAACACTAAAACATGGTTATTTACTAAAACATGCAAAAAAAAACTAACAAATGCACTTACAATAGAAAATAAAGAGGATTTTATTTTATATACAGGGAATCAAGATAATAACAATAGTATAATGAACTCGGACAATATTGATTATACAATCGAGACTATTGTTGTGATTGAGAGTTGGAGAAGCGTTTTCCAAGATATACATCATGGAACCTAAACTAGTATCTTTCAATGAATATAGTCATTTTACACATCGCCTAGATTCCTCAATGACGCTCTTGAACCATTTTTGAACTTTAAGTCTAGTGGCTTCGTCAGCTAAGAGTAGTTATAGAAGAGCGAGAATTAGGATTGCGTTCGTATTAGGTTTGTGCTTGATAGACTTGTCAATGGATTGGATTTTGACCCGAATCCGATCTGATTAGCCGGATTTGGATTGAAAAAAAAATCCGATAACCCGAATATGATCCGAATCCGATAATCCGATTCCTTAATAAATTGGATTTGGATTTGCCTAATCCGATCTGATAATAACCCGATCCGATTAATTTTATATATACACATATATATTATGTTATTAATATGTAAATATTAAATGATATACTTAATTATATTTTAAATTTTTTTTTCGCTTTTTCATTTTTATGTTTTTATAGTCATGTATTATAAGCATTGATTGTAAAATATATAATTTAGTGTTTAATATTCTTAAAAAATAACATAAAAATAAAAAAAAATTAATAATTTTTTGTATTTTTTTTACTTAATCGGATCGGGTTATCGGATCGGATATCCGAAAATTAACAAATTCGGATTTGGATCAATAAAGTAAAAATCCATCGGATTATCGGGTCGGATCGGATCGGATATAAGCTTATCGGGTTCGGATCGAATCAGGACAGATCCGATCCGAATCCGACCCGTTTACAGGTTTAGTGCTTGAGCTTGATTCACCTTCGTGATTATCGTTGGAGTAACTGTGTAATAAACTCGGATGGTGTAGGTCTTTTAATGAAGTATCAGATGAGTAATGTTGCTACTGAATAGTAACAAAATCGTTATTGTCTAAAAATGTTAAGACATGAACAAGATGATACGTAAGCAACTACGGTTATAATCTTTGTATGAATTATGAAAGAATCTATTCAATCTCATTTATACATAACTAAATCAAATAGTGAAAAACGGATTAAAAAGACCTATGGACCAAATGGTCCAATGGTATTTTCTCTCCTCCAACTGGTGGAGGTGAGGGGCTCTTAAGTCTTTTAGGAGACAAAGACTGGGTGAAAAAAGCTTACCTTTTAAAAAAATAATAATAATAAAAATTTACAAAGTTGAACATATGTTCGTTATATTTCTTTAAAAAGTTAAAATTGTATGTATTCAACTTTTAATTATTTAACATTTTTTTTTGGTATTATTATCAGTTTATCATAGATATCTGCTCAAATATTTGTAATAGTAGTTTATCTCAGCTCTGCTTTGTGCGCACAATTGAGTGCAGTAGTAAAGAGTCATAATTCTTAGACATCACTTCAGATCCTCTGGTGTAGTCTTCCTATGTAGTTGTGTTTTATATTGAAAATAGATACAAAGGTGATCACAACAACCATATCAATGCATACAACGGAGTACTTACCGAGTGATCATTTCAATTGAAAAGTGGAGACACATTTAGGCTATGTTTGGCTAAGGAGTGGAGCCATGGTTTTGGGTTTGGTTTCAAAAAATTGGCACCAAACTCATGTTTGGCAAATGGAGTCAAAATTTGGAGCCGACACTGTAGCTGAACCATGGTGCAACTTTTGTGAAGGAATGAGCCAAAATTTGGAACCAAATTTTTGAAGGTTCATGGTTTTGGTTTTGGTACCAACACTGTAGCAAATTTATTTTTGATATTAATAAATTTCGAAAAATTAAATATTCTGAAAAATTAAATATTTATGAAAAATAAATATTTCGAAAAATTAAATATATTAATATATTATAATATTAATATATTAAAAAATATTAATATTAATATATTTTAATATTATAATATTAATATATTTTAATATATTAATATTAATATTTATGAAAAATTAAATATTTCGAAAAATTAAATATATTAATATATTAAAAAATATTAATATTAATATTAATATATTTTAATATTATAATATTAATATTTTTTAATATATTAATATATTATAATATTAATATATTAAAAAATATTAATATTAATATATTTTAATATTTTAATATTAATATATTAATATATTTTAATATATTAATATTAATATTTATGAAAAAATAAATATATTAATATTAATATTTATTAATAAATAAAATGTGAAACCCATATATTAATATATATTAATATTTATTTAATAAATATTAATATTTATTAATATTTATTAATAAATAAAATGTGAAACTCATATATTAATATATTTTAATATATTAATATTAATATTTATTAATATATTAATATTCAGAATTTCAACCCATACCAATTCTACCAAACATGGTTTGGTTTTTCAGCATCACTTTTTCTCACACCAAAACCATATGCACCAAACATGGTTTGGAACCAAAATAAAACCACACCAACTCCAACCACTCCAACTCCAACTCCAACTCCAACCAAACCAAAACCAAAAACCAACTCCACACCCTCTACCAAACATGCACTTAGCGTCACACACTGGAAGTGGATGTTCCCTTTGAGGAGGTACATTGATTCACATATGTGCCTCATGTTCGCAGTCGCGGTATCGGTACCGGTGTAATGAATTCGGATAATATTGACCTTAGAAATGAATATCTGTGCTAAATAACGATATCAATATTTTTTAAAAATATTACAAACCGGACGATACACGTCATAACGGACCGTTATGGCAAACCATGCCTACAGTCTTGCTTGGTCCACAATGACACCATTGGTGTGATATATGAGTACAGAAAATGATCATATTTCACCTTCACTTTTTGTGAGTACAATCGAATTGAAACATTTATTCAATTATTCGAAAAATGTAATGATTAGAAATTATGAACAGTGTTTATCGAGTAAGAATATCATAACCACTCTATTTCAATTGAGTAAGATCATCATACCTTTTCTACTACTATTTGGTGTTTGCAGGAATTGTCAATTATTCATTATATGCAATAGAAAAATATGTTGAAAGTTGGAAGCTGATATGAAATATGAAAAACATAGTAATAATAGTGTTACAGTTCGAACCTTATGTCATGTGTTAACAATATATACAAGATCTTAAACTTAAATATCATTACAGTAAAATGTACAAGATCTTGAGTTTATAAATATCACCATTACTCTGATAACTAATACTAAAGCATACTAAAATTACACGAGAGGGTATTGAAGAATCAAATAGATATATAGCTAACCCAACCAGTATTAAAAATGTAATTGTCAAAATTAAATATTTTATTTTTGTAAGTGTATAATTTTTCTCACTCCAAGAATGAATTTTATTGAGGCTTCAATGGCCAAATTTATACATCATACTCATGGATTTCATTCCTATTTTGTAGGATCATGCCCCTAATTCTATGGAGTAATGACTCACTTTGTTGGTAACCACCCACTATCTATCGTTAGTGGGTTGTTTCTTCCTATCCTTCAAGCAATGGAATGGTGCTGATGGACTCAACCTAATACATGGTTTTTAAATTGTGGGTTAATTAATTATATATATATGGGCCTAGTCAATCTTGGCCTTTACAAACGGGCTTGGGCTTACCAATTTATGTTATTTACAATGGCCCCATTCGGGTTTGGCATACTGGTTCGTGGGCCTGACCTGAATTCCATTGAATTGATGGGTTGATTATAGTGGTACTCAATGACGTCAGCGTCATCATTGCGAAAAGACGCGTGCCCTTTGAATTTTGAAAAAGCGGCTGTCTGTTCCTTTTTCTCCGTGTTTGAGGTATTGGGAATTGTTGTGCCTCCTCAGTCATTTAATGGTGGCAGTTGATATATCTGTGTGTATATAACCCCTCTCTTGATTTAATTTTTGATTCCTACTTTTGCATTTCTTCATTGGAGCCTTAAGCTATCATCTTCAAATCTTCATCGTTTTCTGTATTGTGGTTGCCGGAGTTCTTCAACCTTCTTGCCGGGATCTTCTGTGTAAGTGATTGATTTCTCATCATGTCTGGTAGCAGTACCTCAGTTTCAACCGAGGGGATGATTCCTCAAGAATATGGAGGATCTGATACTCCGAGCTCTCTTTTTGTAAACCCCTCTTCTTTATCTTCGCCTTCTTCTTCCTCCCCCCTATTATGCTGAACATGGGATTCAATAACTCTGGTGGTGGATGGATGTTATCTCTGTGGAACTGATATTTCTTGCACCTTCTGACATAGGTTTCAGTATCTTGAGAGAGATAAGACCAAAAATACCCCTGACTTAGGACTTTATGGGTCAGTGCTCGTCCTCTAGAGTGATTTCCTCACGATCCCTCATGGATTTCTTTCATTATTGTTCATGCCTCTGAAGGTGTGAGGCATCGAAGGTATGTGTCACCAAAGGATCTTCTGTAAAGTTGCCCATAGAGCAAGGCATATCTGGCTGACTTCATGCAAATTTTCCGAGCCTCTGCCTTATCGTCTGGAAGTATGCCATTCCTCAGATATTCTACTATGGGCTTCATCAAACTCAGCTCCCATGATATTATGCACATAGTATCTGGCTGCTGAATGCTCGGGACATCAAGGTAGTTGATCAGGGCGACTCTAGTCAGATCATTGATTGATGCCATAATAGCCAGTCGATCTGCATTTTTATTTTCTCCTCTGGGGATCTGATTGAGGGTGTATTGCTCTAATCGGTCTAACTCCATCTGAGCCAGCTTCCTTTAGGGTTGCAACTTCTCTCCCACGTCATATTCGCCTAGAACTTGCTTGACTACTAGCTGTGAGTCGCTGAATATTCGGAGTCGTCGAATACAGAGGCTCTGAGCTAGTTGTAGTCCTGTTAAGAATGCTTCATACTCAGCTTCATTATTGGTGGCAGGAAACTCCAAATGGATTGATTGCTGGAAACGGGTTCCATTTGGTGTTATAATTTCGAGTCCAATTCCTGACCCCGCTGATCCGACTGAGCCATATACAAAAAGTGTCCACTCGGGTTCATCTGGCTCGATCAAAATTAATTCAGGTTCTGCTTCGAGCAGAAATTCAGCTAAAGCTTGACCCTTAACGGTTGTTCTTGACACATATGTAATGTGAAATGTTCCAAGCTCTAGCGCCTATCTGGTGATTCTCCCAGTCAGGTCTAGCTTAGCCATAATGACTCTTATGGGCAGGGTGGTTGGCACCATAATTGGATGAGTCTCGAAATAGTGCCTCAAGCATCTCTTTGCATTGATCAGTGATAGAACGACTCGTTCCGCCATAATATATATGGTCTCGGTATCGGATAAAGATTTGTTGCTGAAGAAGACTGACTCCTGGCATTTTTTGTCATCCTTCACTAACGCCACACTGCTTAAAGATGCTGATACCGCCAGGTAGAGATGTAATAGCTCTCCAGGACTCGGTGAGGTCAGGATTGGTGGATTCTGGAGATATTGCTTCAATTTGTGAAGAGCCTCGGCTTGTTCTGGTCCCCATATGCTTCTTTTTCCTCCTCTGATCGCTTGAAAGAATGACTTGCATCTATCTATCAGTCGGGATACAAATCAGCTTATCGTATCTACTATTTCTGTCAGGATCTGGACCTCTTTTTAATTTTTTTGGCTTTTCACAGCTTATCAGGGCCCTGACTTGTGAGGGGCTTGCCTCAATTCCTGTTCGATTGACAATATGGCCGAGGAATTTCCCGAATGAGACTCCGAACGAACACTTGGTAGGGTTGAGCTTCATCCCATATTTCCTGAGTGCATCGAACACTTCTTCGAGTTGCTGGAGGTGCTCATCTTTCCTTCTGCTTTTTACTACTGTGTCATCTATGTAGGCTTCGACCGTGATCCCCATCTAACTCTTGAATATTCTCCTGACCAACCTCTGGTAAGTGGCACCTGTATTTTTAAGTCCGAAGGGCATTACTTTATAGCAGTACGTACCTTCTTTGGTGTTGAATGATGTTTTCTCCTCGTCAGCCTAGTTCATCGGAATTTGATTGTAGCCGGAGTATGCATCAAGGAATAAAAGTCTCTCATATCCTGTTGTGGCATCAACCATCTAATCTATCTTTGGTAGAGGAAAACAATCCTTCGGGCATGCTTTGTTCAAGTTGGTGAAGTCTATGCAGACCCTCCATTTCCCGTTCTTCTTCATGACCACCACTACATTTGATAGCCATGATGGATATTTGACTTCTCTTATGAATCCATCTTCCAATAACTTTCTCACCTCTTCAGATATAATTTGGTTTCTTTCTACACCGAACCTCCTCTGCTTTTGCCTTACCAGTCTGATCTCTGGATCCACGTTCAAGTTATGTTGAGCTAATGAGGGATCTATATCTGGTATATCAAGGTGTGACCAGGCAAAGATGTCTGAATTTAATTGGAGGAAGTGGGTCAGCTTGTTCTTTTATTCTTTCTGGAGGAATGAGCCAATGAATGTGACTTTGGTGTGGTCCGTCGACTGATGTTCGCCTCTTCTAAGGGCTCTGTAGTCTCATGGGTTTCCTGACCCTCGTTGGAAGGGTCTGACTATAATTGTTATTTCTCGTTGTATGGGGGTCTCTCTGGCTCTTCCATGACTTGTTTGTTTTTAGGATTCAGGTTCTTCAAGGTTATTGAGTAACATTACTTTGCTACTATTTGGTCTCCAGGGATGTCTGTCACATCTACCCCATTTGGGTCAAGGCATCGCATAACCTGATGAAGAGTTGAAGGAACTCCTTGCATCCGATGGATCCAGCCTCGACCCATCAATAGGTTGTATGATGGCTTGACGTCTACCACCACAAAAATTTCCTTGAGGGTTCGCCGTGCAGCTGATATTGACAGCTGGATTACTCCGATTGGCTCCACACATCGTTTGTCAAAACTAGCCAGAGGGATCCGAGCCGGGCATAGTTGTGACACATCAATCTCGATCTGTCGAAAACCCATTTGATCATAATGTTGGTATTGTTGCCTGCATCTATCATCACACACTTGATTAAACAATTATCCACTAGAAGAGTAATTACCAGAGAGTCTTCGTGGGGTGTCTGAACATTCTGCATGTCGGCCTCTGAAAATGTAATTCTTGATTCTTCTTGTCTGATGGATGTTTGAAAATTTTCACCGACACGCCTGAGTTTGTGTGCCTGACGTAGTTTTGATCTTCAACTTCCCTCGGACTTAATGTCCTCTTCGCTTCCTTGGACCATGTGGATGACCCTAACTGGTTGTCCTGTCGCAGGGTTGTTCTATGGTGCTCGATTTGATCTGTCTAACCTTGGCTGGTCCTTTATCAGGTAGTCTGCAAGCTCCCTTTTGGCGATCATTACCTCCACCTGTTTTTGGAGGTTACTGCAATCATTTGTATGATGCCCATACTTACTGTGGAAGACGCAGTGTTTGGTCATATCCCTTAGCTCCATCGGTTGTCTGATTGGTGAAGGGGGCCTGAAGATCCCTTTGCTATTATTTTCTTAGAATAGTTTTCATAGGCTAGTCTTGAGCGGAGTTGTTCTTTCCTCTGTTCGCTGACGTTTGTCAGACTGTTTGGAGGATGAGGTTGATTGGAGTGGTCCGGATCC